>CM073130.1:52346438-53673104 GCA_037039145.1 Fundulus diaphanus | reverse complement strand
AAATATGGTCTGAGGCAAGCAGTCAAGCCATCAGCAAGGAAATTTTGTTCAAAATTGGACAAAACCAAATCACATAATTTACACAAAGTAGTAAGAGTGTTTTTTCTCCAAAATTGTGCCAAAAAAGAGCTTATGTGCAAAGTAAAGCATGTTTGTAATGGACTTTCCAAAAGAAACTTCAGAAATGTCCTTCTAGATTTAAATGTACGCTAATATTTAGTCATTTGACACACAAGCAACGTTTAAAAACGAAGCTTCAGTAGAAGCTCAAATCTGACGAAAACGACAGAAAAATTAAGCCACAAAATTTAAGATTTTTTTTTCTTTGTAGGAATTTTAATTAAAAATATGCAACAAAGTGTTTTTTGTGTTACCTGACATGGATGTAGTAAAAAGCAAGCAATATTTTGCAGCTCTTTACTGTAAAAACAAATTCAGACACAAATTTACTTGCGAATTTCATTTGAATTTTTTTTTATTTTCCATCCAAATAAAAGTTCATTGCACTCAGGTTTTGCAGTTTGACATAAACAAAGAAGCTGGACAAGGTTAAAAAAAATGTCCAGTTTTTTCTCAACTAAACTAGTAATAAAACTTTAATAACAGCTCGAACCCTGACATCAAGAAAAAGTGGCGGTAAATAGAAGTTGCTTCTCAAGGACTATAAAATAAGTCAGGGGCCTCAATCTGCTTTTCAGAATATTGAAAAAAAAAAGTAGAAAACCCTTCACCATATATTTCTAGAAATTTTTAAAGCTGCCATTTATGTTGAGAATAAGCTGGAACACCAAGAAGGAGACGAAAGGCAGAGCGTTTAGACCCGGTAAGAGGGAACCTGAGTGGATGCGCGCCAGCATGTGGCCAGCCATTACCTGCAGGAAAGTTTCAATGCATGAATCACATACATTAGAGCTGTGAAGGTTTGATATGGTAATGGCACTGCTGTGTGATACAGGGATAGGTTGACAGGGAAAAATAAGATCCAGAAAGCAGGGGATTACAGTTCATAAGCTTCAACTTTTCAAATGGCAACAAGAGAACAGGAAAAAAAAAAACATTTTGTTTTGAAATTCTGTCAAAGTGAACTTAACACATCAACAAGCTACGAACATCAGCCTTTGTAGAGCTGCTAAAATTAAACCTCTGTTCAAGAAAACTTTCTTTAGCTCAGATGTTTTATTTTTTGACGAAGGAAATCAGCCGTTTGACCCTTTGAAGGAAAAATGTGAAGCGCTCAGCGGCTGGAACACATCATAGCGCAGAAACAACCTTTCCTGAAATTGTAAACAATCTCCTCACGGCCTCTATAATTGTAGTTGTGTATTTATCCATTTTTCTTTGGCTGGGAGCTCAGACAAACATCAGATTCATAAATCATACTGTCCTGTGGGTTCAGAATAGAAAATTAACGGAAGTATTTCGGTATGTGACTATGCCACAGCGTTTAAACGTGCTCCCTCGTCTTCTTTAAATCTGCGGCTCCGTTCTCTGATTATTACAGTCGTGTGACAATTATCACAGCCTGTGGGTATTTCTGTGTTGGTTTCACTTTTTCAGTTTTAAAACCAGTTTTAAAGTCCTCATTTTCCATGTCAATACAGGTTAAAACTGACAAAACATGGTTATTGTCTGCTTCCACCAAGCTGGTTGTAAAACACCGGTTAGTTTTAATCAGTATTAACATGAAAACCTGTTTACAAATGCAGGGTTTGCAACACAGGAAAGAAACCTACTGAAATATTAAAAATGACAGTTCACTCAGTCGCCAAATTAACTAACAATGCTTGTACCAACATAAAAAATGTAGCTACAGGACCTTTAGGCTTTATGCGCAGGTAAATACCTGCAATTCATGTCAAAGCTAAGCCACGAAATGCTGAATTTTAACCTAAACATCATCGTCTGTAATTGTTTATTAAGCTTAATTATAGCATTTCTACTGTTGGTGCTGTAAACCTGAGCTAAATGAACGCTCTAAACACACATTGTTGACAATAAAGAGAAAAAAAAATCATGCAATAACTTTATTAGTTATGTTTAGAATGAAAACGTCCATTGCAGCCTTTTCAATATCATGAAGATTATTTCAATGTTCCATCAAACAATTAGGAAACATTCAATCTCATAGCTTTTCTTTTTGCTCAAAAAGTACAATTATGGGATTAATTGTTTCTTCATTCAATCAGCTACATTATTATTCCACCAATCCGTTCAGCCGTACTGTACCAGATGAAAGGCACGATGGCTGTATTCCACTTAGCTGCTTCGAAATCAGGCTTTTGCATTGTGAAGGCTGGCTCACTGCTGGGAAACGTTCCTACTGTGCTTTTCCTATTCTGACACATTTGCCATGAAGGCGGTGCTGCTGCTGCTGCTGCCTTTCATTCACCACTTTTAGGGTCTAACATTAACCAGCATGAGGAGCCAGCGTTTGGGGCAGCGGAGGTTCGACAGCCCACCGCTGAGACTGAATGTGCGGTCTTCTACGTACCGGAGGAAGCGGTTGAGGTCTCCATGCCTCATGTACTCAAAGACCATGGCCAGCGGCTCTCCGTCTGTGCACACACCGTAGAAACGCACAATGTGTTGATGCTGGAGGACCGTCAGCAGCTCTGCCTCCCGCTGGAAGTCCTGCCGGGTCGACTCGTTTGCATCCTTCAGAGTCTGTGTACAAAAACATGGGTGTGCCGTTATATCCACTCGAGAAAACATTTTAGGACTATTATGCTATGTTGCAACATAATATTATTTTCACTCTGAGTTATTAGGCCCTTTTTTTGTGTTTCGAAAGACGGAATTTACAAGATAGTTTTTCTAAATTGTAAAAATAAAGAACAGGAGTCGTCAAACCAAAGGCTGTTTCCCTCCTTTACAGTCCTCCATAGCTTTCATCGTAAAAACAAAATCATATGAGTGAAATATTTTCATATTTTCTATAATTTGAAAGGCCAGTTTAAACAGTTCTCCTTTATGTTTTTCTGCAATAATGTGCATGAAATGTAAAAAACAAAAACAAAAGCACATGCGATGCATGTTTACCCAAAAATAAGCTGCTTTTTGTGAACTCAGTTATCTGAAATTTATTATTTTAATTAAATTAATGCACTGTATACACAGCTTCTTATTGTTTTAGTAGGAATATCACCTAAATTTAGCATTATCTAAGGTTATACAAATACTGCAGGTTAACTTGGAAATTATGATTTATTCATAGAATTATGGTAAGTATAGAATGACACCAACCAATTTTCACAAAAATGTGATACATTTTCCAGGTCTCATATCAAAGGAGGTCTACAGAAAAAAATTTAGACATTTGTACTTTTCTTTTTCCTTAACTTGCTCAAAAAGTGATGAAATGTCATCTAGTTATTCTAGTACTTTAATTTTATAATTTGGCAAACTGTTGTACATCTTAATATTATTTACACGTGGGTGAACGGTGTTGTTTAGTTTTCTAAGGTTAGTGTGGGTTTAACAGCTCCAGGTGATTTTTATTTGGTTGGACAAATGGTAGAAGGGACTCTTTATGTCTTTAATTCTTATTTCATAGACTGGGAATACTTTGGCGTTCCTCAAGGCTCCATTGTTGGATCACTTTCGCTTTATCATCTGATCCCAAACACGAATCAAAACTGAGCTAATATTAGATTTGAACAATGTTGAGAAGTTGTGATCTACTGTATGCAGAGAACCGGATCCCTGCTAAGAAACCAACATATTAAAAATGGACAGTTCCAACATTTCCAAGAAAGGAGGTGAAATATCTAGTCAGAAGCATTTCACTGGTTACAAGCTGGCTGTGGTCTGAGACATACACTTTAAGGGTTGGAAAATAAAGGTGCATCACACAGCAATGTGCCACTGTTTGACTGTTTGATGTATTTTATTGAAAATATGTTTTAATTAAGACATTTTGTTTTACTTTCTGTTCTTTGTGTAGTTTGTTTTATCTCTACTTGTCCTGATTCTGAGCCAAAAAAAGCTTTAAAACACATTCAAATAGTTTCTAAAAGACAGTTAAAGCAGCATGTGTTGGTGAAGAAGTGATGCCTGAATATTACGTATATGTTTCCAGAATTCCTTGCAGCAACTCGACTAAGATGAGTAACAATATTATAAAAAGCCCTACATGTGTGATTAATGGACTGATAAACGTGAGCTGACGCATATTCCATCATCTTCTTGCATGTGTTTTTTTTCTTAGTGGTTTGCATTAATCTGTTGTAACACGAGCTGAGTATTAAACCATCTGACAGCCTTTTAACAAAGATGGCTCACTCTAAAACCACAGAATATTGTTCTAACAATGCAGCTCAGGCAGAAATAGACTTAAGACAAGGTGTTAAAGTCCACTGTTGTTATCGTTCTAGAACTCTATCTCTGCATAATATATATATATATATATATATATATATATATATATATAAAGGGGGGATCAATGAAAATCTGTCTATAATCATTTCTGTTACTCAACCTCTTCAGCCTTCTTCAGCGCAAACTATGATATATTAATGCTGTATTATACTTGTAATTATTATAATGAACTAAGCAGAGGTCACTGCATACAGTTTAAACGTTTTTTCTTAGAATAGAAAGAAATATCCCAGAACTATTGTCGGCTGTCCCACAGCACACCATCTGCCTTCATCTCCCCCTGTTCTACGCATCTTCTTCTTTCCCACCCATCCTCTGCATACCGCTGCCCTTTGACAGTGTTGGGTAATATATCCCAATATCTAGAGCTTTTTTAATAGAAATGTCCTAGTATCGTGATCCGATGCACTCTAACACGAAGGTTCCCGGGGCCACAGATCCTCCACCATACCCAACAGAGCGCTTGATGTGCTTATTTCCATTTTTATGCTTACATACCACCCTCCTCACTGGCTCAACGTCCAGCCTTATTTTTTCTAAACCTAACTAATACTGACTGTAAATATGAAGATGTTTAGGCGAGTAGCTGCCAGCTTGTGGCCATTTCCTCGTTTAAGCTCAACAATCCTCTGCATTACTTGAATTGTGTGTTCTCTCATCTTTCCCCTTTTTGAAGAGAAGCTAACCTAAATGGGTTGCGTATTATTTACACCCCTGGAAACTGGAAGTAAAAAATTGCTCGAGATCAACCTATAGAAGTAAAATATAATATAAATAATGCTTCCATCTATGTTATTGCACATCTGGCAATGTTGATTGTCTAGAAAACCCTTTTCCTTCAGTAACAGACGGCCTTATTTTGAGGCTTTTTACACGTGTTTCCCAGCAGTGCCATGTAGACGTAGGACTTTTTTAAACACCAACTGTAACTTTGCTGCAGCAGAAATCTAAACTTTTTCCTCTCTTTACCACAAACGGCCAGTCTTTTCAGCACACTCCTCTGCTTAGACCACATACTAACGGCTGACATTTTCACCGCTGCTGCAAATGCTTAGAGCACATTAGCTGTTAAATTGCTCCTGAGACAGCGCAGGGGACGATGTAAGATTTCCTCACCTTAATGGCAACCAGCATCTTGTCGCTGTCGGGGCTGAGGTTGGCGCACTCTGCCAGGTAGACTTTGCCAAACGCTCCCTCACCTAGCTCCCACTTCAGCACAATGTCCTGCCGCTTAATGTGCTGCACACCTGCCACAATAAGAAAGAGAAACGGCTGTGAGGGAAGTGTTGCTGAGATCTGCTGGTCCGAGAAGAAGCCAGGCACTAATCCGTCTAACCTGTTAATCCTCCTAAATAATTTTGGTTTTCCCAGGAAACAAACCATTACACCACCGTCACCATTGAGACAGCCAGAACTCTATTATTTTTCTGAGATTTGTGGTTGTTTTTCACCAGATGTAGCAGAACACAGACCTTCCAAAATGTTCGAAATGTTCGAAAGATTTCCCTAAAAGATGTTTTTGGCAAAGATGGCTGTTTGAGATGGGCCTTTGGGTTCTTTTTGGACAGCAGTGGAGGCCATTTCTGCTCAAAAACTCTCTCTGTTGAGCTCTCCAGGGCTTTAGATGTTGCTCTGGTGTCTTTTGTGGCCTCCTACATGAGTCGTGGGTGGTTTTTGGAGTAATTTTGGAAGGTTGGCCCCTCCTGGGACGGCTCACGACTGTTTCATGTTTTCTCTATTTGTGGTTAACGGCTCTCACCGTGGTTCACTGCAGTTCCACTACTTTAAAAATAACTTTTTAACCCTTTCCCGACTTACAGATGTCAGTGACTTTGTTTCTAACCTTCAGAAAACTTGAATTTCTTTACGTTGGGGCATGGTGTGGTGCATTTTGAGAGCTTTTAGCCTACTTCATGTTGTCATACAGGTCCTGTTTGGTTGTATTCTTGCTTCTACAGGTCCGGTAGTAATACTAAACTGTTGAAAATAACTTTAGCTTCTAGGAACAATTTATTGTCACAAAATTCAAGATTCCTTTACTGGAGCATCTTCAGTAAAGGAAACTCTGGGGAAGCCAATTGCCAACAGTGAAGCTGGCAGGTTTAACCTAACGATTATTTAAAATATTTGATTCAAACTGATGAACATCTGAGCCGTGAATGATGATAGTATCAGACTTAATTGGATCGATTTCAAATACATATTGAAAAGCTTGTTCATCCTGATAGCTGTGCTACAGGAAGTCAGTGTTCACCTTTTAGAGGGTATATAATCCAGGGTTGCCAGATCTGACCGACCGTTTCCAGCCCAAACACAATGTATAACCTGCTGAGCTCAACACCAGCCCAAATCTCAACCCCCTCTCAAACTCATGTTAAAAGTGAAGAATTATTACATTACACACAATAAAAATAACACATCATTAGCAAAAAAAAACAGCAATCTGGAATCAGGCGACCAAATTACTTGCAAACAAAGATAACTTTCCAAATCATGTCTTCATAGCAACGCAAAAGAAGTTATCAATAGCCTCCCAGCATGAGTTGTAAATCTAACTTAATATAAAAATTCTCTATATAGATGTACAGATGACGTGAACATTTCCCTTTCCTAACCATGGAAGTTGATCAGTTGAACTCTTAACTCCATTTAGGGTACCATTTAGCCAATGAATATTAATCATTAATTATGTCAGGTTGACATATTCTAGACATTTTAAAAATAAATGAACTTATGAAATGAATGCAAGGAAAGGCATTTTATCACAATGTACATTTGTTTTACTTTCCTGCCACACAATGTCAACTATTTTGATAGAAGTTTCCTGTGAATATTTCCTAAAAACCCACCAAATATTGCGAAAAGCAGCCCCAAATTTTAACAACCCGCCGAAAGCCATTTTTTCCAGCCCAGCGTGTTCAAAAGAAGCCCAACGGGGTGGAAACCCACCCAATCTGGCAACACTTTCTACAACTGACAGGCGTGGAAATGAAAGCAGATCACCACCATGCTCACTTGCTCTAGTTTATTTAAAAAAAAATAGTGATAGATATATGTAGAAAGGATGTATGCTTTGTAAATTATTGCAGATTGTACTGAGAGCGCTCAAAGATTGAGATTGTTGTGTAATTCAAACAAACGTTTAGAAGAAACGCCTTAAGGATCCATCTAAATATCTCAGAAATTAGTAACTGATGCTATAAAACAGCATTTTAATGAGAACAAATGTATTCAATAGCTGTAGAACAGAAATTTCACCGGCACTCACACATGTCTTTGTCCTTGATGATGCCACAGAAGTACTGCGGGTTCTCCACAAAACTTGACAAACCAGAGTCTTCATCCGAGGAAGGTGGGCTGGCTCCGAAGTTCAGGAAGCGGAGTGAGACGGCCAGGTCATCCTCGGTACCAAGAACTGATGAGCCTGATGAAAGACAAGAGACCAGCATGACTGAGGGATACATGACACCCAATCAGTCTCCAACCTCTTTTGATTGCACTAGCCAACAAAAGAAGCAATTTGGGACCAATTTTTCCCTTATAAGGGACAAACATACTCCACTACCAACTTGGCTGCCCAATTGTTGGTACCATGGTGACAGACGATGACAAGCTCTAATAATCACCATCATCAACCATGCAGCAATCAGACCACATTGAAATAGGGGGAAAATGGCCATACAGGAAGTCTGGATGGTTAGCAACACCTGACTATGGCAAGTATTAAAAGCCAAACAAGTGGGGCCCAAATTGTAAAATCCACTCAGCAAGGCAAACCACAGAACCCCCAGAGTCCAAAACAGAAGAAAATGGAACAACAACGAGGGAGCCCAGAGGAGATGGAGGGGAGGAAAGAGGGAGCGTGGTCCACTTAGGCAATCAGGCACACTTAGGAGCTCTGAGTGAAGAGAGAAAAGGGTGGGGTGTCCTCCATCCGTCCATCCATCCGTCCATCAATCCGTCCATCCATCGTTTTTAATGGCTCTCACCACGTGGCGGTGGGCAGCGGAGGTCTGCGCTGTAATTAAGGCACTTTGCCCAACAAACAAACAGCGGCTGCCTGTGTGCAAAGTTACATCACACTGAAAAGCTGTGGTCGGCCATTACATCCCGAAAAAACAGAACCAGCTCCGATTCCAAACTGCAGTTTTCGCAGAAACTCTTCTGGGTTGAGGAAATAAAATACATGTACAATGCTTTTTTAGTTTTAACTTTGAAGCATCAATTGAAGTGTCAATTAAATGTCCACAGATTCAGAAACAACTTTTTTTTTTAATTGTACGACAAAAAATGCATTATTTGCATAAATCTGGTGCCCACAGAAATACAGTATAGTTGTGCAGCGCTTGGAGAACAATTACAGCCAAAGTGAGTGAGTGTGTCTAGGCTAAAGGGCGCCTAAAAGCTAACTTCTTCAGTTTAACGGACGGATGACAAAAGACTCAGCTTTGAGGGAATGTTCCCACAAAGCCAGTCCTCTGTGCTTACATGTCGGATGTACTCTCGTGCAATGAACTGATACTTACGGTGGATGCCAAACTTAGACTGCTGGCCGTACTTGTTAATGACCAGAACTATGATGAGCAGAAAGGTGCAGGCGAACACCGCAAGGCCCACAGCAACAGACACCTGTCAAACAAACACAGGACCATTTGCAGCCATTCAGTGAGGCCTTTGTGTTTTCCTCTTCTTCTTTTTGTGTTTTAACGGCGGTTGGCAACCAGCTTGGAGCATTACCGCCTACTGTTGCTCAAGAGTGAGACCAGACAGCAACTATATTCTATTTATTAATCATGTTTGCACGAGGTAAATAATAAGTGCTCCCTGGCTATGAATGACGTTATGAAAATTTAACTGATGAATTCCTTCTTTTCTTAATTCGTCCTCCAGATGTGTGCCTTTCTTCATTTTATTTACTACAGTTAAACAAAACATGTAAAATAGTACTATTTAATTTACTATCTCCCAGCATAATACGGTTACCTACTTTTCTTGTCTTCCTATTTTCGGAGCTGCTTTCTGTACATTATCAACTAAACTACAGGACTGTCTCAGAAAATTAGAATATTGTGATAAAGTTCTCTATTTTCTGTAATGCAATTAAAAAAACATGAAATGTCAAACATTCTGGATTCATTACAAATCAACTGAAATATCGCAAGCCCTTTATTGTTTTAATATCGCTGATTATGACGTACAGCTGAAGAAAACTCAAAAATCCTATCTCAAAATATTAGAATATTTCCTCAGACCAAGTAAAAAAAAAATTATAACAGCAAAACAAAATCAAACATTTGAAAATGTCCATTAATGCACTCAGTACTTGGTTGGGAATCCTTTTGCACAGATTACTGCATCAATGCGGCGTGGCATGGAGGCAATCAGCCTGTGGCATTGCTGAGGTGTTATGGATGCCCAGGATGCTTCAATAGCGGCCTTTAGCTCATTTGCATTGTTGGGTCTGGTGTCTTTCAGCTTCTTCTTCACAATACCCCAAAAATTCTCCATGGGGTTCAGGTCAGGGGAATTGGCAGGCCAATCAAGGACAGTAATGCCATGGTCAGTCCACCAGTTACTGGTGGTTCTGGCACTGTGGGCAGGTGCCAGATCTTGGTTGTGCAGCGTTTCCTGCCACATTTCCCCCTTCCAACACACTTTTTGTGAATGTGCTTTGAAACTGCACTCTGTGAACAGCCTGCTCTTTGAGAAATTTCTTTTTGTGTCTTACCCTCCTGATGGAGGGTGTCAATGATGGTCTTCTGGACAGCAGTCAGATCAGCAGTCTTCCCCATACTTGTGATTTAGTTTACTGAACCAAGCTGAGTGTTTTTCAAGGCTCAGGAAACCCTTGCAGGTGTTTCGAGTTAATTAGACGATTCAAGTGATTAGTTGAATAGCCTACTAGTATACAGTACTTTTTCACGATATTCTAATTTTCTGAGACAGTCCTGTAAATAAAAACTCTTCCCTGAGGTTCTGCTCTCCATCTAATCTGCCATTGCTCCATAACTTTAGCTCATATCAGAAATTTCGACTTATTTTCTTTCCAAGTGGCAGAATAAAACCAATACTATTTTTCCTTAATGCTTGTTTTGCTAATTTATCTACTGCTTCATTCCCCTTTAGATCCATGTGTCCTGGAGGCCACATTAAAGTGACTGTGACCTCATTCTGAACAGGTTTTGTGTGTAACATCAACAATTTAAACAAAATATCTTGACTACAAGCTCAAGAAGACTGAGTTGGAATCAGAGCAAATCAAAACGTTACTTTGCTGTGTTTCATCGAGCCATTCTAAAGCCTTCAAAATAGCTAATAATTCTACAGTATATGCAGATTGACAATCTGAGGTCCTGAAAGCCATTAAATGTCCAATATCAGGTACAGCCACTGCACATCCTGAAGTCTGTTTATCCTGATATTTTAGATCTTAGATTTGAGGTTTTTATTGCAGCTGACAGAACCTCAGTATCCTCAATAACTTTGATCCAAATCAGTCCAAAAATGTCTTGATCAGAACCCAGATCTGGTGGTCATTCTGGGACTGGATCATTATTTCAATTTGAACGAATGCTAAACCGCAGCAGCTACCTTCATCTATTCATTAGTAAAATGAAACAATTATTTGTTTTCCACACATAAATAAAACAACTGCAACTGATTATATAACATGATCATGTTATGATTTGTAAAAATAAAAAGAGGACACTTAGACGATTTTTTATTTTAAACATATTTCAACTATGCTGAACACATTGTGGCTAATATATATATATATATATATATATATATATATATATATAAATAAAGGTTAGCTTTTCAGTGGAAATGGAGACAACATAGACATACCACGAATGCCCGACTCTCTGGATTCTCTGTGACGTCTATAGTCGGTGTGTTTGTAGGACCTGAGAGGGAAAATATGAGCACGGAAAGTCAGTATCGAGGTGATATACAGAGAGGGTCAAAAGAAAAATGGAGGACTTACTTAGACTCCCATTAGAGACTAGCATGAGGGAGGCAAGAGAATATAAAACATGTTTATGACCAAATAAACTCCTCAACATGTAGAACAAAAAAGAATCCACATGTGCTAGCATACTTGGTAAGGATCGAGGTGGGACTACCTGTTGCTGATTATTTGCAGCTGAAAGGTTTCTACTGAATATCTCAAGATAGTTTGGATATCTCAGCCGTTAGTTTGGACACCAAACATTTTCAGGGACTCACCTGCGAACGCCCCGTCAGGATTCGAGGGCCCGAAAGGATTGTCCATAAATGTCCCGATAGCAGTGGCCTCGTCCCTTCCCAGTTTGTTCTCCACAATCAGGGTATAGTACCCGTTGTTGACGTGGGTCGGCTTGTTGAGGAAAAGGCAGCCGTGCTTCTCTGACCCGTCCGTTGGGTCTGGGAAAAACTGCATGTACACAAATTTTCTTCCGCTGATTGGGGCGCCATTGTAGAGCCAGGTGATGTTTGCCTCGGGATTGCCGTCCACAGCGAACGAGAAGCACCAGTGGTGCTGCTGGATAGCGTCTTTCAGGAAGAGGATCTTTGCTGGAACTGCAGGAAGATGAAAGGTTCGGAAGTTCAGGTGAGGTAGGAGAAAGGAACGTGTTTAACAGTTTGTTTGATCCACTCTTCACTTCTTTGTATTTTCTTTGCAAACTCCCAGACTGTCTTATAATCTTTTGATCAACATTTCTCCAGATTTCCTGAAGACCTTTCAAAGATTCGTTTGACGCTCCGAGTGTTCTGGCTCATTGGTTGGTACGGTACCATGTTAGTTTTGGACTCAAGGGTTGAATAATTTATGTCTGCACCAAACCACCAATTGTTGTGCAGGAAAATGTTTTCATGAACTTATCAAGCTTATAAAGTAAATTTTGTAGTTTGGAAACTTTCATTTTGGTGACATAAACAAATGTATGAGTGAAAGGCTGCTGCAAACAAAGGGACCTTTAGGATAAAAGTTAGCTGCTAAATGATGATGTGCACCCAAGGCTTTCTGACATTTCTAAGCTTCTTTTTTTTCTTAGACCATAACACATATATAAAAATAGCAAACGTAACAGTTCTGAAGGAGTTTCTAAATCAGGCAAAACAACAGTTTGAAGTTAGATTTTTCCAGAAATGCAAGTAAGAAACGCCCAAGTCCCTTTTTGAATAACTGCATAAGACCGTTTTACCGTCTCTTCCGCTCTTCAGGGGGATCACGTGAAAAAAATCCCCCAAATCCGCTCTGGTTTTATTTATTTCTACTGACCTCTTTCTCTTCTTCTCATAAACTTGTACCCGGTTCGCTGTTTGTGACTCACAGCCATGTTCAAAGTATACAGTGAGAGTAACTGAGCTACAATGAACGGCTAACACCGATGCTAACCGCTAAGCTAACCGGACATAAACACCAGAAGTGAGAATGCACAGCCAGCAAGAACTTGAGGGACTTGAGGTACAGAGGGGCATGACAGCAGGAACAAAACTCTGATCAATCCCTGCCATCGGTCCAAATGGCAGGTTTTGATCAGAGTTTTTACAGACCTGCAGCTCTCACAGAAGTCTAGTTGTTTCGTTCCTTTTTGTATTAACTACTGTCAGGATGGAAGGACGATTTCACCCAGTATAACGCAGTGTTTCTGAACAGGATTACCAGCTATAGCTTTAAAGTAAAAAAAAATTACCAAAATGAAAATAGTAAAAATCAAATATCTGCATAGTTTACTTCCTGTCATTAACTTCTCAGGGTTAGCTCGGTATCATCTATTGACTTGATGTTTAATCTATAAGACTTGGACTTGGGACTTGCTAGTCTTAAGTTGAGGCTTACTTGTGAGTTAGGAAGTGACCACTTGTTGCCAGCTCTGGTAGTTATTGATCCAGACCACTTCGGTCTGGCTTCTTGATTGACAAAGATTTTATGGGTTGTTGTAAACTTTAGAGCGATCGCACAGTGCTGTGCATGTTTCTATGTTGTGCTGAAAGCACAGCTTTGTCATACCCAACACGGTTGCATGCTGTATGTTCCCTGTGAGTTTCCATGAATCAATGCTCCCCATCTGAACTGCAAACCTTTGCTGACCCGCCATGAATAATGAATCCTGGTCGTCGTCGTGCTCCCAACCACAAAACCTACCTGGAAGCTCTCTCCTGGACATGAAGTTACAGGAAATGGCCCCATTTAGATCGAACGCAACTCTCAAGTGCAGAGACCTTTCACTCTGCCCTGGAAATTGTGCTGCTCTTAACCTGCAACCCTGACCCGGAAAGTGCTGTTATAAGAGGGGGTGGTGGGGGGGGGGGGGGGGGGGGGGGTGCCAGCCCATTGCACCGCAGTGGAAATTACTGCTATTTATCACATTTAACTAATCATCCACTGGCAGGCTCTTCTGATCTTACTCTGCAGGGGCTAAAATAAAGGCTAGAATTATATTTAATGAATGTGCTGCTTGACACACCTCTTCTCAGATTTAGACAGTGAGCCGTTTGAGATGTGCCACAATAAACTCCGGCACAATCCCGTGCATGATCACACCTAAAATATTTGACTTTCTCCAAGAAATACGTTCTTGATCCGGACATTATGTTACATTTAATCATTTGCATTTGTATTTGTGGAGTTGCTGCAATGCAATTTAAAAGACAACATTAGGAGCACATATTTGAATTTGTTGAGTAAATCTGCGCAGGGTCAAAATATGCATATGTACCAGGGTTAAATGCATACACAGAGTCCTGCCGATATTAAGAAAAGTCCTTGAAGATGCAAACAAGGTCTGTAGCTCACTGATCAGTCATCAGCTTTTATCATGTGAATTGTAAAGCTGGCTCGTGGTCCTGCCACTGAACCTACATACTTTCATACATTGCTTTAGGAAAACCATTGGAGAATCTACATTTTGGCGAGCTTTGTCCAGCCTTCCACTTTGTGGAGCCAGTACCGCGGGCAGAGAAGTAAATCCACAGCAAGACGCTGCCACTAATGTGACAGTTAGTACATTTTAGGCTTGAAGGCCTCACAACAACTCCATGCTATTGTGGCCAAACAGCTCAATCTTTGTCTCATCAGACCATAAAACCTGTCCAGAGGTATTTGGCTTGTGCATGTGGGCCGATCTTCCCTGATGGGCACCGCTCAGAACGGCTACCCAGTCGTAGTTACACCAGAGACAACTTAGACGGCTACAAAAAGCATATGTTGAGGTGCAAACTGCATTTCGTGTATCAGGGAAAATCTAAAGCAAACCGCTGCACAATCCTGGTAAAAAAAAAGGTATGAAATAAATCAGAAATGATTGAAACACTAAAGATATATTTATTTATGTCTGTGGTAGGTTTACCTTAACTCCTGAGCATAACTGATTGTGCACGTGCAATTAATTTATTTCAAATTCCCATTTGAAACGTGACGCAGCAGACTGGATGATTCGGAGCAGGGATTCCATGAAAAGGAAGCCACATGTGTAGCATGAATCAATGGCACGAGGAGCCGCACCGCAATACACTCCCACCGTTCTGGGAGGTAATTAGAAGTAATTAAAGGGCCAGCGGTTAACGAGTGTCTGTCCACCAGTGGGGCTGATGTTGATAGATTAGCAGCACTAACGCATTTACAGACTGCCAATCACCGTGGAAGAAGTGGTTTTCCGGAGTTGGCGGGAAAAGTCCATTAGCACGAGCTTAAATCAGATCTGAGGACGGGTTATCCGCCCCATTTTCCTGATGTTCATTATCTGTCCCTTGATGCTCATGCAGCTGATTGGCGCCCCCGTCGTTTTTTTTTTTACTTTATTTTCTAATGAATGTCATTGAGTTGGAAGTATATGATATTGTTTGGGTTGTATTTTCAGTAATGTACTGCTAATGCATCTGACTGTCTTCTGTGGGACTACTGGGTGCTGTCGTTTCTCGGCGCTGCTCACCGTCCTGATGCACTAATGCATCTGAAAGTGGAAAACAGGAGCAGGAGACCCTCAGAGTCAAGCTCCGTCTGTAATTTAAAGGCGCAGAATAGATAAGGTGGTGGAGTTCTTTAAGAGCAAGATGAGGTAAGTTCACCTTCCTTTGTCCTCTCATTGTATCCCTACATTAAATGACAAGCTGTACCTGCAGCACTTCACTCATATTATTTTAACACTTCTCACCAGTCGCCGGTTTGAGTGGCAGAGGACAGAGAGCTCCATTAGCAGCATGGTGGGTACGTAGCCATATTTGTAGAGGGGGCATTTAGAAGGAATCAGTGCAGTGCATTTTTCTTTTGTGCAAACTTGTGCCACCCTGCCTGCACTACAAAATGGTCCCAGTGTGCTCTCGCCCTCGCCTCCATTAAGGCCGGCGACTTGCATTGAGCTCGTGAGCTTTCAGGAGCGTGGCATTTTATTTGGCAGGCACTTACACTCAATGTCCAATTGCACCATCCCCTCGTTGGGCCCAGCTTGGTTCTCGGCCTCACACGTCAGGTTGTGCAGGTTGTCCTTCGCGGAGACGTTGGTGAGCTGAAGCACCAGAATTATCGTGGAGCCCACGATTCTCTCCTGCAGCAGCCAGACGACACAGTCAGGACAGAAGAGGTCAGTGCATCCAGCCGTAAAGACGTCTCGGCCGTTTTTAGAGAATCCACAAAAAATGTATTATTATATTATATGTATACATTTATTTTGTATGCATGAAAAGTAGCAGAAAAACACTATAATTAAAACTAAATATCTTACCAGAAACTGATTGTTGACGTCATTAAACAACAGAAATTTCTTGAACTTTGCAGAAAGTTTAACCACTTAAATTCTGATTTCTCTTATCGATTTGCACCATCTGTGATTTAAACTCCAAAACACGCCTTGAAAGAATGTTTTTTCTTCATTAAAATTAGCTTGAAGTTTAATTTGTACATCTGTTTGGTTGAACGTCTAAGTTAGTGAATATACAACACTTTGTTTTGGAGTAATTGATTCCACTAATTAGAAACAACCTTAGCTACCTACCTACCATTCCCTTTTTCCTTTATAAAACAAATGTACAGTTTACATATTCAATTTTAAGGTTTTTACAAATCTCTGAACACTGTTCACTTCTCAATCAGCTGTGATAGCACAGAAGAGAAACTGCACAATACTTCTGGAGAGAGGTTTGGCCAGAGGTGGGTAGGGTAGCCGGAAATTTTAATCAAGTAAGAGCAGCACTACTTCACCATAATTTTACTCAAGTCAAAATAAAAAGCACCCAACCAAGAAATTACTCAATAAAGAGTAAACAAGGATTTGGTGAGAAGGCTACTCAAGTTCTGAGTAAATATTTAAAACAACTGATTTAATAATTAAAAATGGTGCAGTCGGTTCGGCAAAAATATTAGATCATGTCCAAATTCTGGTATTTTATCGACAAACAAAAGAAATTTACAAACAATAACAATTACAAAGTAATAAATTCAGGCAGAAGAAACACTTTTCTAAACAATGTTTTTCAACATAAACTTATGAAACTAAGCAGGCTATGTGCATGCAGTAAGTTAGGACGACGCAAAGTACTTCCAATAACAACATCTACTGTTTACTGTGGTTACTTGACCTGTAAATGGCTGGAGGAGCTCAGCAGATAGAAAATACCTTTAAAACAACAAAGCTTGTGTACAAACAACAAGTCTCACCTTAACATAAACTGCAGACGTGTGTCTCTGGTGCATTTTTGGTTGAAACAAACTTAATTCAGCGAAGTTACTCACCGTGGACAGAGTAGCTAGAAATTTTACTCAAGTAAGAATAGCGATACTTCATAATATTTACTTAAGTAAAAGTAAGAAGTACAGTGCAGTAAAACTACTCCTAGAAGTACATTTTGATCAAAAAGTTACTCAAGGAAATGTAACTGAGTAAATGTAACTGGTTACTAGTCGCCTCTGGGTGTGGCAGTCTATTATCATAATGTCTGTGTGATTCATGGGAATGAGCATTTTGCCACGGGGCCTCAGTGGGGGGTAGATGCACATCTGTGTTGGTTAGAGATGCAGAGGTTTCCCCAATAAAAAATGGCATCATGCTATTGCAACGAAACAGCCACCCTGTTCTCAGCAATACATTATGCATCACACTGCTTGCACATTGGATCCAGTATCTGCTGAAGTCCAGACTTGGCTGTGCTGGTTGTTGGGAGACTGAAGGCAAGTGTGAGTTCAAAATAATCACCTTGGCCAATATGACCCCGATGTAATCAAGGTATAACGTGAAAGACCAATAAGAGTTTGGATTTTTGTGCAGGAGCTGTCTTCGCAGAGCGCTTCACGGGGGTGAAATTATAGTTCAGCACTGGCGAGAAGCTCTGCATGGAAATCCCTTTAAATTGCATGTTCTCTTGCTGCTGATGATGAGAGCCCTGTTGGTATTTTCTCCTCTACAGCAAGGCTGGCACTGATGGTGGAGGAGCAGAAATGCGTTTCACAGATCGTAGCAAGGTAAATGAAACATCCCATTGCAGACATGGTACTTCTGGTAGGAGGCCACGGAAAGCAGCGCTGAAAATTGTGTTTCATGGCTCATGAGAAAGTAGCGGCATCGTAACTTGTTTAAAGTAATAATAAAGTTTTCAAAAAGCTCAGATATTCAGATATACATTGGAGTAGTTACTGTTTGGGTGAAGTTTTCACATGGTGTCAAGGGAGCCTGACAATCTCTCTCGTTTTCCTGTTACTTTCAAATCTGAAGGCAAAAAAATGGACGCAGGCTAAAAGGAATTCTTTTTGAATTATTTCAGCACAGACAACGCGCTAAAACTTCTTCCTACCTGGATAGTAGAGTTAGAGGCAAGTTTTTCAGTTTGCCATTTCACTTTGGGGGTGGGACTTCCTGTTACGTGACATTCAAACGTGAGGTTTCCTCCCTCCTGGGTCTTCAGTTGAGATGAGTGAATGGTCACCCCAGGCAACGCTGGAGTCAACAAAGAAGACAGGATGAGCTCAGATGAGCACTAAACTAGGGCGATATAGAACAAATACATATCAAAAAACTAGAAATGATATTGATCGATATCAATAAATATCAACAAATTCAAAAGATATATTTTAAGTCCAACCCTGAGCATTTTATGCTGCTGGTTAGCGACTTATTTTTAGATAAAGAACACAAACACTGAATTCAAACTCAAGCCTTTATTCAACCAACGTTTTACCAAAATGGCAAGTATTTAAAAAATAAAAAAGAACTCGTGCTCTCTGAACTCTTTGAAGAGGGCGGAGCTTGGTTCCTTGGTCTGCGTTGTGATTGGTTGAGAGGATGTAATGACTGTAATATTAACCTACATGGTTAAAATGCATAAGAAATTAAAACATTTATTCTATTGAACTTTTGATTGACCCTTTTTTTCTATCATCGATATATATTGTTGTTTAATTATCGTCCAGCCCTACACTTAACTATCAAACCAAGGCTTTCTTTTCAACACAGTGTGGGGACACATTCAAAGTGGCTCAAACTGTCAAGCCAGTTTGTTTCATTTCCGTTCTCATAACTACTTTTATTTGTTGAAAGCAAACAACAAGTAGTTAATAGGCTCATGTCTGTTGCTTTAGGGCTTGTGATTTTAAGCAATGGCTAAAAACAACAGCACCAAGTTAAATATGTCCAGTAAATCTGTAGAAACCTTGGATGAACAACCACAAAGAGAAATGCCTGAAAGGACAGAAAGCTAAACTCACTGCAGTTATCGATGACCAGAGAGCTGAGGGGGACTTCCTCATCGTCGGACAGGCAGAACAACATTTGGCTGTAGACCTCGCCAAGGTCGTCGTTCTGCCACTGCTGCAGCCAGAAGAGGTCACAGGAGCAGACGAGAGGGTTCTCCCGTAAAATCCTGGAACAACAACAGGTGGTGACTTCATCTCATTATGATTTCAGATAGTCAGGGCAGAACAACCCAACCAGCGACGCAGAAATTACGCAGAAACTAAAGACTAGAACGTCTCACATGTGAACAGCGACTTTATGCCTCAGACACCCAGAAAAGACCAGATGGCATTTCCTCCATCCAGCCAGCCATCCATCCAGCCAGCCAGCCAGCCAGCCAGCCAGCCAGCCATCCATCCATCCATCCATCCATCCATCCATCCATCCATCCATCCATCCATCCATCCATCCATCCATCTCCTGATCTGAGCAGCATCCCAATCAGATGCTCAAACCGCCATCAGTGGAAATGAGTGTCTCTACTCTTAGCTTCCTCTGAATGATGGATCTCCTTTCTTAATCTCCAAGGTGAGCTTAGCCGACCCTTGGTGGAATCTAATTTTGGAGGCTTGCATGTAGGATTTCATTCTTCCAGTCACGGTCCATGTGTGGGGGTAGGGATATACTGTAGATTGTTATTGCGAGCTTTTAATTTCTGTTCAACTTTCTTGCTTATTAAAAACAAAGCTAACAAAAAAAACCTGAGCAACACCTCCGTTACTGGAGATGAGGGCTCAATCCTTCTCTCTATCTCTATCCGCATAACATTTACATGATTGGGACAGAAAGATGCTCTTCCTCCGCTTGAGATAGAGACTCATACCTAATTAATGAGGAGCAGTCAGGCTTTATCTGTGGAGCTCAATTGTCTCAGATTTAGTGCAGCTAAGAGATGGACCATAGCGCGTACTCCAGTGATTGGGGAATCACATTTCTCTTCTACTTTGGCCTTCTTTCATCGGAGTTGTTTAAAAGGATTCTCCAAATAATGGCTGGATGTCAGATCGGGAAAAGCAGCTTTCACCTGGGCCGCAGAACCCTGGATCAGCTCTTTACCCTCATGGAGTCGCTGAGAGTCTCATGACGGTTCGAGCATCCTCAAGCCATTAACTGGACCGGTTCAAAGTTATACAGCCTATTTATTGCTGAATGATTTGAGGGGGCGAGTCAAGTGGTATAACAAACAGAAGAAAGTTTGTCTGAGAATGGTTCAGAAAATGAGAAACAAATACAGCCATATTCCAAAGCTCAACTTTGGATTGATCTTCAGGAAGCCTAAAGAACTAATAATCAGGTTAAAATTACAAGATTGTCCGGCCGTGTGGGGGGAAAATCAAAAGAAAGGGGGGATTGATGGACAGAGCAGGGCTTTTACACATTACTGTACAGCCAAATTTCCATTTTCAAGTGAACTATGTTTCTTTGTGAAACTTTGTCAGGCTCGGTTTGAGCTTTGCAGAGCAGGAAGGTGACTCACAGGTTGAGCAGAGGCAGAAAATGAAACACTCTCCAGCTGATATGTTCCAGCGAGTTGGATGCCAGGTTCCTGTGAAACAAAGTGAAAACATGTAAAAGCTTTAACAGTTTGTCATACAATACCGCTGCAAGCTGTGACTCCGCTTGCCTTCATCTAACAGCTCTGCAAAAAACGGATTAGTCAATTCTAAACAGCCCAAGATCAACTAAAGACGCTTACGCTCCACTTTTTATTGTAATATTTTATTACTTGCAGGTTTGACAAGAAGTGCAAATGTTTTAAATGTTTCAAAAGAAAATATGTTGTAGTTTTTTTTCATCACTGAACTCTGGTGCTCCGCTGGAGTGGAGTTAGCGGAAAGCATTAATGCATCCAAATTGGTTCTGATCAATTACCCTGGCAAGTCTTTCACGCCGACCGGGTCCAACATTCACGAGCGCACTGCCAGCACACCTCTGCTTAGTGCTCAGTACATTAGGTAATTTGTCCTCATTCACAAACAGTTCTTTTTAGAGCAATCCCGTTCGACTACAATGTCCGCCCTGCACTTTAGTCATGACTTAAATAAATCAGCAGTGGTGCGTTGAAATTTCATGAATACTAGAAACGACGTCGCCTTGTTTCTTTTTACTGACTCCTAACTGCCGTATCTCCTGTCTTCTCAAATCCTAGATGCTTTTAGCCAGATCCATTTAATTACTTTAGGTATGTGCAAAATGAAATTCTGTCAGCTTTTTATAAAACTGTTTTGTTTTATTTTGGTTTTCTTGAAAAACATGACCACAGAAAAACATTTCTCAATTTTGACCATGTAGTCACCGGATAATTCAGCTCTAAATTTAGTATTAAAAGAACACTGGTGCAATTATTCTTAAAGGCTCTGCATGGTGTAATGCATTCATCTCTCTTTGCAACAGAACTTATATAAAAAAAAATAACTGCAATGTCCCTCAAGTAGGAACACTGTACAGAGGGCTGGAGGTCCCTTCTCAAGCATGACCTCAAAGGCAATTATGGTGGCCAGAAAAAGAAAGTTAAAGCTGGAGTAACTAAATGTTTATTTGTGCTACCGGTGGGTTTTCAGAAAATTGGTTGGAAAAGGGAGGACGGCTGCTGGTTCCAATCCCCGGGATCGACCCGGGGTCATTTTACATGCAGTTTGCATGTTCTCCCTGTGCTCTGGCTTCCTTCTACAGTCCAAAAACATGACTGTTAAGTTAATTGACTTTAAATTGCTCTTAGGGATGAGTGTGTGCGTGGCCGTCTGTCCCGTCTATCTCTGCGTTACCCTGTGATGGACTGGCGACCATTGACTGCTGGAGATAAGGACCAGCCTCATGACCCTGCATGGAAGAGCGGGTATAGAAAATGGATGGATGGGAAAATTTTACATTCTCCAGTGTCTGTACAAAAGTCTGTGAAATACATGATCTGCCTGCATTGTTAACAGCTGTTTACCTGGTCTGAGCAAAGCAGTTTGAGAAAAAACTTGCGACTGGAACAAAGTCATGTAGGATGTGGCGTTGTTTGGAGATCTGAGGTAAATTGAACTCACCACAACTTATTGACAGCAGGCAGTGATCTAGGATATTGTTTTGAATTTTAACATGAAAATTCCCACTTCTGAGCGTAAATGAAACGAGTGTTTTTTTCCCCGTTCGCCTGAATCCCACTCAGAGACGTTACAGCGGTAGATTCCTCATTTCTTCCTCCAGCGGTTGCCAATTTACTTTGTTGAATCTATGAAATGTAAAAGCTGACAGTGTTTGACAGATTCTATCGTTGCTCCAACAAGGTGATGCACACCTCTTACTTCTAAAATTACTTTCAAAAGCACTGTCTTGAAAAAGTTATTATGACAGTCGTTTCCACACTTGTTTTGCAACTAATTACATTTCGTTGTCTTCATTAACCTGATAATTAAAATGTTATAGTGACAATGAAAGCTCAAAATGTTGCTGTTAAGGCCAAAGGAGCTCAAGATCTAATGTGATAGAAACAGGAAGCTGTCATCGAGAGATCCTGGTGTCTCAGCATCACTTTTTACAGTTTGAAAGCACAAGTTCAAGATTTCTCTGAGTTATAGAAAAATGAAGCTTATCTTGACAGAACAACCTGGAACCTGAATAAAACATCTCAATAAAACTTTAACATCTTGGTTTCTCCAGATAAGACAATGAGTTTGTCAATGAAACAAAAACACCGGTCTCTAATCATTTCGGTAACTTTAGGCTTACAGCGGTGAGTTCGAGATCTGGTTTGTTTGAAAAATGTGAGCTGACATAAAATCATGAAAATAACTTTCTATCGATGTCTCACATTTTAAAAAGATGGAAACACACCATGAGCTAACTCACTGCAACGTTAACTACAGCAGCCCTTTTGCTTAAAAATACACTTTTGAGAGTTTTTTTTCTTTTGGTATCATTACTAAAAACCCAAAAGCATGTTGAAGATCATGCAGCTTTGTGTGTGGCGGTTGTGGGCCTTTCATGCTTGGAGTATGTACTAATGTTAAATCAATCCCAACCTTTAAAAAAATGCAACATGTCACGTTGTTCTTTGTTTGTACCCACAAGCCCTTTCCTGGCCCCAAACTGAGCTCTTTTCAGCACCATTTTGGGTCTTGAAATGTTTAAAATGGGACGTGTGCAGGAACCCTGTAAGTGGAAGCGCCCAAAAGAGAGAAGAAACTGAACAATCTTCAGGAAAGCAGCAAAACTATCAAATGAAAATCCAGTTCCTCGGCAGAAAAAGAGTTTAAAACTAAAGTAATTCTAATTTTTTTTCTGCATAACCATAATTTGATTGGATGAATCAAACATTTATTATTTGTGCGTGCCAGGGTCTCCCTGGTATTATTACCGCAATACAATGGCTCGTATTTTTTCGGTCAATCCTCTCAGGCCACTTAAATATCATCACAGCGGAGCTCAAATGATCCTCAGACTTTGAGAGGTTGTAAATAAACCTCCCTCAGAAGATGACAGAAAGCCACACTGGGGAGCGTGTGCATGGAAACCAATACATAATCACTGTGACAAGGCCAAGGGTTCAATTATTTGTTTTCCTTGCTCCCAAAAGTTCATGTCAGACGGGTTAGCCGTTGGGGCTTATCCATTACCGGCTCAATTCCTCCTTCAGTTCGCAGAGGGAGAGCGGAGCCTGGAATAGCAGCTCGATCGCTTTCAACCACTGGTGAGCAGAAACGTGATCAAATCTGGGAGGTTGGTGTGTAGATGAGAGCAGAACGAGTAAATGGTTTAACTAGCTTAATTTTTTTTAGTTTGCATTCAGAGCTTCTTAATCTCAAAAATGCTTCAGTCACAGAAATCCCCACGCACCACCCAAGCCATGCTGGCCCCACTCCCACAGTGAAATATTGATTAAGTGATAATGGACCCTTAGTGGAGTGTATTTATTATGCATCAGTTGTCGATAATCCGCCAAAGTGAGCGAGTAAAAGGTGACTGGTGGATGTCTTCTCCAATTTCTTGAGCCTCCCAACCCCCTCCGCCTTCCCGACCGTCGTCTCTGGTCCCTCGAAACCCGCTTGTCTTTCAGATAAACAACACTGGACATGTTGCACACGCTCAGTAAAACGATGAGGACAAGATGGTGCCGATAAGCGTCAGCTGTTCATGAATAGACGGGTCTGATGGCTTCATTCGATATGTTTCTGTGAAGACGTGAGGCCAGACGGTTCAGAGCGAAGACAATATCAATGTGGCTGAATATCAGTTGTTTCCAGTTTAACCGCTCGTATGACAGCTGTATGTTTCATAAGACCCAGATTTTTTCTTCAGTATTTTCATTGACAGCAACTGAATCGTTTATTGTTTCTTCATTTTGTGACTGGGAGTCTGTGCCGCAAAAGTATTTATGTCCCTTGGGTTGTTTAGCATTTCATCATGTTACAATTTCTGCAAAGATTTTATGAGCTAGATGTTCAAAAATTGTGAAGATCAAGTAAAAATATGCCTTCTTCTCTACTTTATTTTTACAAGCGCATATGTGAAAAGCATTTTCAGAACATGTGATGCCATTGGGAGTTAATGGCAGTCTCTGATGTTAAATTTCAAGGTAATGTGTAATTCTTTTTTAAAGACGCTGATGACGAATAAAGCTGAAGAATTAAAATAGTATAAACTCTGATGTCTACTAACTTTTGCATATAAGGTAACATTTCTGAGAACTTTAAATATCTAAAAAGTGTTTTTTATGTCAGTTCATAATTTTAGAAGAGCAGACAGATTAAAGAATATCGATATAGAAGGGGCTGACCAAGATGACCAGCAAACCGAACAAATGCACAACACGTATGGAGAGATAACTCCCCGCCATCAGCGAGAATACTCACACATACTGCAGCTTGAGGTTGTTTTGAAAAGCATTTGCAGAAATTAACCTCAGTTTACATGAAGTGATGGTGCTGGAGAGGAAAGGAGAGAACAATAAACATAAATGCACAACACTCTGAATCAATACAACTGAGCGTTCATCAATCTTAGCATTTCTCTTTGACCCCACTCAACTTTTACAGCGTTTTAATTCAAACTTGAGTGAATGTAGAAGATATTGACCGGGCTTGGGGTTATTATAAGAAGCACATGGCTTATCAGAAAAGACATTTATAGCCATAACAACAGCAGAGGATTGATTATATTTCATAATTCAACCTTTATGCTAAGTTTTAAGGAGGAAAACATAAACTACTTACAGATTTTTCAGCTCTCTGTAGTGGATAAAGTCGATGTCTGTTATATTCTCCAGACCTGCTTGGTTTTCGATGTAGCTAATAAAAGAAAAATATAGAGTTAAGAGACAATTTCTCTTGACCTTTAAGCTTTTGTTGATGTTTTATTTAGGGAGAAGACAGAATACAAGTAAAATATTTAAAAAGCAAAATTATTACATTTTCTTGAGCAGGAAAAAAGAACTCAAAACGAGAGTTCAGGGTCTTGTTGTGACAACCTAAAGGGTTCACCACAGAGTCGGAGTAAAAAGTTACAGTATAAAAGAACGGCAAAATAACACGTTCAATACATTACAGAGTTATAATCAATTTAGAAAAAATGTTCAGTACCAATGAAAATAAAATCATCAGCTGAAACCATTCCTCTGTTGCAATCAATCTGCTTAAATTATTTTAGGCATGAACTCCTCAGATGAAAAACAATGTTCTTCATCAAGCAGGTTGCTGGATGGATATTTGTAACGTCATTTGTTTTTGTTTTTTTTAGTTTATACCAAAAATTTCAATTGGATTGACATCCAGACTGATATGCATTTCTTGACAAAAAACTATGAAGACATCTTGTTTGGTGGACAGATGAAAAATCTTTCTAAAAAAATTACATCATCATCAGCAGAACCTCTCCGGACTGATGCAATGAAAAAATATCCAGTCTACACACCGTTATTTTGCAATACATGCATAAATGTTTTGCATGTATTGGAGAACTAAATGCATCCTGTTGCTAGAAATTTTAAATTACCTTTACATTTAGAAACATTGACCAGTTTTTAAGAGCCAAAGCTGAAGGTGTAAAGAGCCACATGTGTCTCTGGAGCCACAGGTTGCAGACGCCTGCTATAGAGGTACTAACCACCATCTGTCCGGCCCCTTTAACTGACAGGCAGCCTCATAGCATCGAGTTTGCTTCAGTCAATCATCTTTAGAGGTTTCATTAAAGGGGCCCAGTCTCACACTATGACTTTACAAATTTGTATTCCAGTAGCTCACTCTGGTTGCATACAAAGGTTTACAACTAAATTATCGCACCCTGTTGATGTCACAACAATGTTCATGTCTACTGAACGCACCCAGTGCAAAAGTTCTGTTCAGACTCAAAAAGGATGAAGTAAACACTATCAGAATGAACGCTTGGTTTATATTCTTTTATTTGAAGATGATTGTATGTTTTATATATATATATAAATATATATACATATATATTCTTTTATTTGAAGATGATTGTATGTTTATATATATATATATATATATATATATATATATATATATATATATATATATATATATATATATATATTAGATAGATAGAAATAACTGCTCTCTCACCCACCCCTCGTACTCCTGAGCAGGGTGGGTGGTTTTCCATTTGTCAGACTCGGGTCCTCTACCAGATGCCTGGGAGTTTGAGGGTTCTTCTTGGGATCTTATATAATATGATTGAATTTGACTTTATAAAGTGCCTCGAGATTACATGTTTCATGAATTGGCGCTATATAAATAAAATTGAATTGAATTGAATGTTATCGGATCCTAAGATTGCGCTCCTCTTGACTGAGATGTCTGATGTTTCTCCAGGTATCTATTGGAGCCACTTCTCCAGAGTGGGGTTGACTGTCCCCAGTGCTCTGATGTCCGTGGTATTTCTCCAGTTTCTCGTGTTCTTTTTTCCTAATGTTTCCATTACTAGGGATGGCCACATCGATCACAACGGCCGTCCTCTGCTGCTTATCAATGATCACAATGTCCGGTTGGTTGGCCATTACCATTTTGTCTGTTTGTATCTGGAAGTCCCACAGGATCTTAGCTCTGTCGTTCTTCACCACCTTGGGAGATGACTCCCATTAATACTTGGGGGTCTCCAGTTGGAGACCCCCATAACAGATGTTTCTGTCCACTATACCAGACACTTGGGTATGGCGTTCCATGTATTCATTCCCTGCTAGTATCTCACACCCAGCTATGAGATTCGGGATGGTTTCTCGGGCGTCTTTGCATAGCCTCCACCTGGGATCTTGCCTGGTATGGTAGATCTGGGCCTCTATGGCTCTGGTGCTCAAGGCCTGCTCCTGTGCTGCCATGATCAGAGCTTCAGTGCTGTCCTTCAGTCCAGCCCTCTCTAGCCATCGGTAGAATTTGGTTATATCAGCCACTTCAGCTATCTGTCGGTGGTACATCCCATGGACGGGTTTTTCCTCCCATCATGGGGCGACGTGGCACAGAGGTTAGGGAGTTTGTCTTGCAATTGGCGGGTTGCCGGTTCGATCCCCCACACTGACTGTCTCAGTCATTGTGTCCTTGGGCAAGACACTTCACCCACATTGCCTGCTGACGGTGGTCAGAGGGCCCGGTGGCACTGGTGCATGGCAACCTCGCCTCTGTCAGCCTGCCCCAGGGCAGCTGTAGCTACTAACATAGCTCACCACCGTCAGGGTGTGAATGTGTGTGTGAATGGGTGAATGACTGAACTGTAGTGTAAAGCGCTTTGGAGGTTGTCAAGACTAGTTAAAGCGCTATACAAGTACAAGCCATTTACCATTTACCACCATGGTTCCTTCATTTCCTTCTCTTCCAGATTCCATTGTCTGAGACAATCACTGAGTGCTTCATCCCTTGGGGCCATCTTCCTGATAAATTCTTGGAGCTTGGATGTTTCATCTTCTGTGGTGGCTCTGATGTCCACTAGGCCTCTGCCTCCTTTGCACTTAGTGTATAGCCTGTGAAGACTGGATTTATGGTGGAATCCACCATGCATGGTGAGTGGCTTTCATGTCTTAACATCAGTGGCCTGAATTTCCTTCTTTGGTCAACTTATTACCCCAGGAGGGTATCTGAAAACTGACAAGTCCTTGTTCTTGCCATTGGGCTGACTTCTCAGAACTTGCCTTACTCATTGTAGGTATTTGGCTGTTGCTGCTTTCCCTATGGCCTCTCCGTGTTTGCATTTATTTTTTGTATTCCAAGGTACTTATAGCTCCCTTCAACATCTGCTATTCTCCCTTCAGGGAGCGCAGTCCCCTCTGTGTGGATTACCTTTCATCTCTTTGTCACCATTCGGCCACATTTCTCCAGCCCGAATGATATTCCAGTCTCCCTTCTGTAGATCCTGGTGGTGTGGATCAGTGAGTCAATGTCTCACTCACTCTTAGCGTACAGCTTGATGTCATCCATGTACAGGAGGTGGCAGATAGTGGCCCCGTTTCTGAGTCGGTATCCATAGCCAGACGTGATGATTATCTGGCTGAAGGGGTTCAGGTCTATGCAGAACAGCAGAGGGGGCAGAACATATCCTTGGTATATTCCACATTTGATGGAGATTTGTGCAATTGGCTTGAAGTTGGTCTCAACGTTGGTTTTCCACCGCCTCATGGAGTTTGCGATGAAGGCAACCAGAGTGCTGTGGACCTTGCACAGCTTCAGGTATTTCAGGATCCATGTGTGGCATTGAGTCGTAGGCTTTCTTGTAATTAATCCAGGAAGTGCACAGGTGTGTTTGTCAGCTTTTGCCGTGCTAAAGCAACTGTTCTGTCAACCAGCAGCTTGTGTTTGGCTCCTCTGATGTTTTTACCTATGCCTTTCTGGGCCTCTGTCATGTGTTGATCCATGCATCCACTTATCTTAGGCGCTATGATGCCTAACAGGAGCTTATATAGACACACACACATCTTATATATATATATATACAGGACTGTCTCAGAAAATTAGAATATTGTGATAAAGTTCTTTATTTTCTGTAATGCAATTAAAAAACATGAAATGTCATACATTCTGGATTCATTACAAATCAACTGAAATATCGCAAGCCTTTTATTTTTTTAATATCGCTGATTATGGCGTACAGCTGAAGAAAACTCAAAAATCCTATCTCAAAATATTAGAATATTTCCTCAGACCAAGTAAAAAAAAATTATAACAGCAAAACAAAATCAAACATTTGAAAATGTCCATTAATGCACTCAGTACTTGGTTGGGAATCGTTTTGCACAGATTACTGCATCAATGCGGCGTGGCATGGAGGCAATCAGCCTGTGGCATTGCTGACGTGTTATGGATGCCCAGGATGCTTCAATAGCGGCCTTTAGCTCATTTGCATTGTTGGGTCTGGTGTCTTTCAGCTTCTTCTTCACAATACCCCACAAATTCTCCATGGGGTTCAGGTCAGGGGAATTGGCAGGCCAATCAAGGACAGTAATGCCATGGTCAGTACACCAGTTACTGGTGGTTTTGGCACTGTGGGCAGGTGCCAGATCTTGGTTGTGCAGCGTTTCCTGCCACATTTCCCCCTTCCAACACACTTTTTGTGAATGTGCTTTGAAACTGCACTCTGTGAACAGCCTGCTCTTTGAGAAATTTCTTTTTGTGTCTTACCCTCCTGATGGAGGGTGTCAATGATGGTCTTCTGGACAGCAGTCAGATCAGCAGTCTTCCCCATACTTGTGATTTAGTTTACTGAACCAAGCTGAGTCTTTTTCAAGGCTCAGGAAACCCTTGCAGGTGTTTCGAGTTAATTAGACGATTCAAATGATTAGTTGAATAGCCTACTAGTATGCTTTTTCACGATATTCTAATTTTCTGAGACAGTCCTGTATATATAATGTTTGACATTGTAACATATTTTACTATGAATTATAGCTACAAGGATTTTGTCTTGTTCAGATGTTTTTTCTCTCTTTAGATTGTTCTTTTTTATTCAGCCAAAAATAAATCAACCTGATGCAGGATCTCCTCACTACATTGACCCAGAAGGGGTGCTATCTTAATTAGTTTTTATTTTTCTTGTTTTTTTTTTCAAGAAAAAAAGTAGTGTTGTTGTGCAACAACAGCTCTAACACAGGAAAGAGAAAATACAGTCTATCAGACTCTAAGGTCTGACTGGCTCTCCTGAGGACCTCCAACAACGCTGGTGTTCTGCAGTGAGGCAAGGCAGCTTTATTTGTAGCACATTTCAGTATCAAGACAACTCAAAGTGCTGAACATGAACAGAACATCAGAAAATAAAACATTACAAAGGAATAATAGCAGCAGGTCAAGATAAATTGGACTACAAACTTAATCTAATGATTTTCAGTGAAATAAAACAGTTTAAACTGAACATTAATATTCAAGGGCAACTCTAAACTAACAGGCTTTTAATCTTGATTTAAAGGAACTCTTTCAGCACTTTCACAGTTTTCTGGAAGTTTGTTCCAGATCAGTGGAGCATAGGAACTAAATGCTGCTTCTCCATGTCTGGTTCTGGTTCTGGTTCTGGTTCTGCAGAGCAGACTGGAGCCAGAAGACCTGAGTGGTCTGGAGGGTTGATGCTCTGATAACAAGTCTGTGATGTATTTAGGTGCTAATTCAGGGATTTATAGACTAACAGAAGGATTTTAAAGTCTATTCTCTGAGATCCAGGGAGCCAGTGGAAGGACTTCAGAACCGGGTCCATGTTCTCTACGTTCTTAGTCTTAGTGAGGACTTCAGAACCGGGTCCATGTTCTCTACGTTCTTAGTCTTAGTGAGGACTTCAGAACCGGGTCCATGTTCTCTACGTTCTTAGTCTTAGTGAGGACTTCAGAACCGGGTCCATGTTCTCTACGTTCTTAGTCTTAGTGAGGACTTCAGAACCGGGTCCATGTTCTCTACGTTCTTAGTCTTAGTGAGGACTTCAGAACCGGGTCCATGTTCTCTACGTTCTTAGTCTTAGTGAGGACGCGGGCAGCAGCGTTCTGGATCAGCTGCAGCTGTCTGATCCACTTTTTAGGCAGACCTGTGAAAACACCGTTGCAGTGATCAGTTCTACTAAAGATAAACGCATGGATTAGTTTTTCCAGATCCTGCTGAGACATCAGTCCTTCAATCCTGGAAATGTTCTCCAGGTGCTAGAAGGTCCACTTTGTAATTGTCTTTAGATGGAGGTTCAGGTCTGAGTCCATCACTACTCCCAGATTTCAGGCCTGAGCAGTGGTTTCTAGAGGCCTGTTTCCACCGGCTGTGCACCGCATGTCTCCACTAACTTTCAAATGTTTCGGGAGCGTTTTGTTTCAGGGCCAATCTGGGTTCCTGCAGCTCTGCTCTGAAGACCAGGGTCAAAGCGAGCCAACTCGAGAGGAGTTTTGAGTGAATGCACCTATGATCAGGTCTGAATCTGTCATATTCTATCAAACAACTGGCCGAAATCGGAATTAAAAGAAGTATAAATGAAGGCAAAAGTCAATTTTATACACACAGTTGAGCACAAAATGGTCAATCCCCTTAGCAGCTGGAATTTGAAAGTATTCTTTCAATTTCACCAGCATGTTTCTTCTGTTTATAGGCAATAACTGCACCTTAGAGTGGTCCAGTCATCAACAGGCAATTCCAAATTTCAGCAGAAACATCCAAAAAAATAACCTACTTGCCAATTATTAGAAAGGTTTGATTGGTGTAATGTCAGTTTTGATTTCCGTTGATTATTAATAAGATTATGTCAAAATGCCAATTTCTAACAAAATGTCAATCTTTCATTATGTCTTGAGATAAACTATCAGATAACCTTCCAGATATGAAGCAAATCTGCAGCTTTTATTCACAATGCATAAAAGCTTTAGACGCTAGCTCTATTAAGCTGGTAGATCTGTCCCAGATCTCTATCCAGAGTCCCACCGAAACGCTGGAAAATTTGCAAAAAGGAAACTACACACAGTGGAGAAGGTTCAAAGTGATGGAGACGCTATGTAGAGATCGCTTCAACAGCCAGGTAAACAACACAGACTGAATTGTTGCTGTCAAGGACACAGATGCAAATCCTGAGATAACAGCAAAGAGTTTGGCTTGTAAAGTGACTTTTCTGTAGGTATCAAAAAGAGGGTAAAACAGGTTGGGGTTCAAGCTGACTTTTTCATCACCTGTAACAAAAAGCCAACAACAAAACATGTCAGACCCCCCATGGAAGAAAAAATCCAAACAAACTGAGGTTGAACTGACGTAGAAAGGGAAATGGTCCTTCAAATTAAACACGAATGGAGGAGAGCACAGGAGTGCTGCTGTGCACCACGAGTACATAGAAAACAAGATGTAGTGGCTGTCAGTGGTATTTAACATTCCCGTTACATACCAGGCTTTTTTCTGATATAAAAACTGAGACCTTGATGAATTGTTTCAAAAGCCTTTCTTCCCTAAACACCTTTAGATTCAATTAAAGCATTCACTCTTCTTTCGTAGAAGTCTATCAGTATCGTACCTCTTGACTTAGCAAGTTATGCCCTCTCTTACTTGAAAAGCTCTTTGAATCTATCAGCCTGTGAGGGCATCTGCTGTCCCCAAGCATCTTCAGGTGACCCCACATATTTTCTGTCAGATGTAGATCTGAACTCTGGCTAGAAATTTCATTTTCCTTTCATAAGGCCATTTTATGTTGATTTAGATGTACGTTTGGACTCACTGTGCTGATAAAAATAAAACTCGTCCTTATCTGCAGCTTGGTAGGAAGCATCTAAGCTTTTGGACCAGAACCGGCTGTTATTTGGAGGTTTTCATGCCACCATCATGCCTTGACAAAAATCCCAGTTTCTTCTGAATAAGAGGAAATGCACGGCAGGAGCCTGCCACCGTCATCTTCCACTGGGGGGTATGCTGCTGTTTTGCTGATGTTAAGAGGTTCAAAAGCTCAAGTTTTGTCTCTTCAAACCATATCACAGTTTTCAGCAATATTTCAAAAGCGTGAGAAGAACACAACGCTGCTCCTCCCTAGTCCAGAAATACGGAGAATGCAATGTCAATTTATCTACAAAGCTCATTTAACACCTCCCTAAGACCAAAGTGCTGTACAACAAGCTGGAGCGAGTAAAAGAGAGAAGAGATCAGATGAGATGCGAATTTAAAAAAAGCTGAGATAACTTTTCAACGTGTGTAAAAACAAATGAAACACCAGGAAGATCACGTGAGGATGTCAAAGCATCACTACAGTTAAGGTGGGTTTGGATGGAGGCTCTTTATAAGCAAGATAAAACTCTTCCTGAAAGTCGCTCTGGCTACTGCAGACACGTTTGGTTTGTGGGTTTGCAGGGGCATCTAGCAAGTAGACCTGGCAGCTCTTGTTGGGGCCTGGTGGGTGACATGTGTAACCCAACCAGTCTTTGCTGGTAACTTTTGCATTTTCTTGTGGCTTGCTGTAACGTCCTGGCCTCCCTGACTACTAATTATGGGTCAGTGTCTTTACTGTGCTGTGGTGTACTGATGTGCCATTTTTTTCTAACCTGCTCCTGATAGATACCTTTGTACAACAATTTCTTAAGGATTTAGATAAAGGATACAAAGGAGTAAATGCCATAAATATCCCAGGAGCTTCATTGAATCATGGAAAATGATGATGAAAAAGACTAAACACTGAAATTAAATGAAAGGTTGTTTCAAAAAAAGTATCATTTTACATCAGGGTCTGCATCTTTTTGTGAAAAGGTTATTGCAACGTTTTGCTTTTTATATGTTTAACCCTGATAAGTTTCAAATGTTTTTTTCTTTTGAAACATGCAGGCTGCATGCCCGGCTTGGTGAACCATCTTTAGCAAGAATAACCCTGAGGAGATGTTTTCTGTCTGACCTTCTCAGCATCACACATCTCTGTGGAGGACATGATTTAAACTCTTTGATGTCTGCAGCCGTTTGTTTCTGCACCGCTTTATTTAAGGTCCCACCTGAACATTTCGATCAGACTCAGTTATAAACTTTGAGCCGGCCTCACTGTCAACTCTAAAATACTTTGATATAAAGAGGAGTTCATCGTCAACTCAATTACTGCGAGGGTTCAGGTCCTGCTGTGGCAAAACGAGCCCAAATCACCATCCCTGCTCTCTGTATATGAGGTTGTTGTACGTATGCATCTATATTTAGGTCTTATACGTCTAAAGGTTTTGTGGTTTATTAAGATGCGACTTTGCAAATCTTTGTCATTCTGTTATATATATAGAGAAGAGACTTTCTTCTTAGATATTCCAAACAAGCCATATATTTGTTTTTGTCACTGTCCTAACATTTATCATGCTAAATGGGCTCCATAGATACCTCAGACTGTCAGCTGCGTTTGGTTAGTCAGATTAGACTTCCCAGTTGAATCCCATGGAAGCAGAAAGGGGAGAAATGTGTTTTCGACAATTCTTCACATAGTTCCTCCATTTTTGCTTTGTTTGTATTTATTTACTAATGACTGGAATATGTGGAATATTTTTTTTACATGTCAGGGTAGATTTCTTCAGTTTCCCATGGTCTTTATTACATTTATTACGTATAGAATAGAATTTAAAATTCTCCTTCTAAAGTATAAAGCCCTTAATAATCAAGCTCCATCATATATCAGAGCTCTGATTACCCCGTATGTTCCTAACAGAGCACTTCGCTCTCAGACTGCAGGTCTGCTGGTGGTTCCTAGAGTCTCTAAAAGTAGAATGGGAGGCAGATCCTTTAGCTATCAGGCTCCTCTCCTGTGGAACCAACTCCCAGTTTTGGTCCGTGAGGCAGACACCCTGTCTACTTTTAAGACTAATCTGAAAACTTTCCTTTTTGACAAAGCTTCTAGTCAGAGTGGCTCATGTTACCCTGAGCTACCTCTATAGTTATGCTGCTATAGGCTTAGGCTACTGGAGGACATCAGGGTCTATTTATCTCACTCTGCTGAGTTCTCCTACTGCTCTCCAATCTGCATTGTTTGTTGTTATTTCAGCTTTTAACTTTTTGTTCTCTGTCATTTTTTTCTACATAGAAGGTCCACCTGGTCTGACGTTCTGTTAACTGTGACATCATCCAGGGGAGGCAGATCATCCACTATTACCATCTAACATAGAAAGTACTCCTGGATCAATTTGAGCTTCTGTGCTTTCTGTGTCTCTGCTCTGTCTTCTCTAAGCCCCAGTGGGTCGAGGCAGATGAGCGTTCACACTGAGCCTGGTTCTGGTTCTGCTGGAGGTTCTCCTCCCTGTTAAAGGGGAGTTTTCCTCTCCACTGTCGCTTCATGCATGCTCAGTATGAGGGATTGCTGCAAAGCCATCAACAATGCAGACGACTGTCCACTGTGGCTCTACGCTCTTTCAGGAGGAGTGAATGCTGCTTGGAGAGACTTGATGCAACCTGCTGGGTTTCCTTAGAGAGGAAACTTTCTGACTAATCTGTATAATTTGATTGAATTTGACTTTGGAAAGTGCCTTGAGATGACATGTTTCATGAATTGGCGCTATATACATAAAATTGAATTGAATTGCGTTTGCTAACTTTTACCGCCATTTTGTTTGGTTAATATTTTCTTTCCACAATCAATTTTTCTTTAAATGTTGTAGGTATTCATTTTGTTTCTTTGGCTGTGTCCTCTAAAGTTTACCCTTTATGTCGTAAAGCTTTTTGAGACGTATCCCTGATTGAAAAGTGCCGTAAATAAAGTCGACTCGACGCACAGCTTGTCGTTTTCTCACTCTGAAGTGTGACGAGTGGAAGGGCTATATAAAAGCATCACTTGAATAAACATATTTTCTATAGTGTACCTGCTCTACTTTCAGCATATGGCATTGTTTCAAGTTCCCACTTCCCTGTTTGTCAGCTTCCACACACAAAACGTTTATATTCATGTTTGATTGACCCGCGCTGCAGTAATGTGATTACAGGGCAGGTGGGCCCAGGATCGCCCATCGGCCTTACTTATCGGATTGAGCCAAGTAGGTCGTATATCATCTATTGTTCCTGGGTGGGGGCACTGACTGGCAATCTACAAAATTTAATTTACAACCGTGCATATGATAAATTTCGGTCTCTGTTCTGCAGCTAATGGGCCCTTGTTTGTTCCGTGCATCGCCTTTATTTCCCCGCACTGCCAATACGGAGAAGTGTTGTTGTTTGCTGGCATGTAGGAGCAGCTTGGTAAACAGAAGCCCGCTCTCTTATTGATTGAACAACTAAGAGAGACTGTCGAGCCTGAGCTCTGTGAAACGGCTGAAGATACAAGGAAATACCTTTCGAGGTAGGAGAGTGAGGAGGAAGGAGAGAGGAGGAGAGTGGCACATAGTTGAAAGAAATTGGCAGCAAATTGACTTGCTCAGCCGAAAAAAGCATTTCACAAATGTAGTTCCTTCTTAACAAGTGCTAATTGCTCCGATCCAGGTCCGGGAACAAAGAGAGAACAGCGTGTCGGTGCAGAGTGTGACATTTAGTTTTCCATGCTGGAGCTGATGGTGGGTTGCTTAATAATACAGCAGCTCTCTTTAAATCACAGGTGGTCACTTTCTGCTGCTTTTTCTGAGCAAAGTTTTAAAAAGCCGACGTTAAATAACAGTCCTCTGCCGCAGACGTGCTCCTGCTGCTGAGCGAGAAGTCTCCAATCTTAGCCGGGTTTTATTCAAACACGCTCCCACTGCTGCTAATCTGTCTATCAGCCAGGTAATTATAGAAACACACGAGAGGTTTGATTGCAAAGATGCACCTACATCAATGTAAACCAGCCTATAAAGTAAGAGCTCATCCGTATTGTGTTTCAGAAGGTGAGTCGAGACTTTAAAGACAAAATTCACATTTAAGCAACAAAATAAATTAGATATACTCTTCGGTTTTGGCTGACACTTGTTAAGAGCCAAAGAGGGTCTTTAAAGTGTCTTTAACAGACTTTAAATAAAGAAGAAATAGCTTCATGTTGTTGCAAAGAAATTAAAAGCATATTCTGCAGTTTTAAGTTTTACTAATCCTGTAGAGTTAGATGGGGTTTTCTTTAGTAAATCAGAGATAAATTCTCAGTAATACCCAAAGCAACACTTTGAAAAACTCTTAAAGCAAATTCTCAGTTTCCACTGGTCTGTCCCGACAGCAGAGGCGACTAAAGTCCTTTAAATCAGGACTAAAAACATTAACAACCTTCCAGTAAAAGTCAAAGATGACTTTATCTAGGTGTTTTTTATTTATGTGTTGAATTGGCAATAATCCCTTTCTTTTTAAGTCTTGCTGAAACTTTACTATTATAGTTTAGTAATTGCTTTGAATGTGATTATTTTTCAGTTTTTTAATTTGAAGCGTAAAACACAATAAATGACCACGTCTATAATTGGGTCTGTAACCTTCCCTTTGCCTTAATTCTTGCCATATTCCTACACCTTGGGTACCAGAGAGTATACTTTACATTGAGGGGATCTTACATTTGAGAGACACAATAAGGAATATTTGTCGATGTGGTTTTAAACATTTATGAAAACTTTAGCAAAATTAACCTTCTGTCTGAATAAAGTACAGCTGCTCCATATGCAGTTTGATTGCTGAATGGCTCATCTTGGCTTAAACCTGACAACATTTTGGCTTTGGCTTTTTCGCTTGATCTTCTACTTCTACTCATCATTCACCAGGACTTTATGGGACATGATCAATCCACTAAGCTACCAAACAGTAAAATCCTTGTTTCCTTGATAAGCTGAAACTACCAAATGGCCATCCCTCCACACCTAAAAGCTGCTGCAAAGGATCCCAAAACTCTCAACTGAGACAATCTGAGCTACTTCAGCACCAACGAGGAGTCAGGGACCGGAGAAATCACCTGAAAAGCCAACTTTAAAGCACATGGGTGCATGCTTACTCAGGTAACATGCAGAGCAGGTAGGAGCCCATACTCACATTTCTGTCACGTTGTCACTCTCTTGAGGCGCCAGTGGCGGGATGCTGTTCATCCCGTTGGGCTCTAGACACTGCAGCATGGCAAAAGAGCACCGGCAAGCAGAGGGGCATCCTCCCAGAGCGGGTGCAGGCGACAGGCTGAGCAGGGTGAGCGCCAGGGGCAGGAGAAGCACCAGGGCCCTGGGTGCCACGTCCATCTCTCTGGAGGGAATCTCTGGAGTGCTGCGCGAGAGGTAGCGGGAGTTGAGGATCTGAGTGGTTCACCTAATGAAGAGTTAATGAAGAATAGTGGAGAGCTTCCCCCAACACTCCTCTCTGGCAGGGTTGAGATCCCAGCTGGTCAGGGGTTGATAGGGAGCCACAGCTGTACTGAGCAGCAGGAGGGGCCGGCACACGAGCAGACTGAAGGCCCCTGGGGACATGCTGGTGGTGGGCTGGAGCTTCTCCTCTTTGCCTCCCTCTCTCCTCAACTCCTTCACCATTAAGGGAGGAGCAACATATTAACATGGGCCAAAGTCACCAGACACCTCAGTGAAAATGATAAGAGGTGGGAGGGGTTGGAGGTGAGGGTGTGGGAGCAGACCCAAGAAGTGAGGGCTGCTCCTAGGTGCACACGCTCCTTCGCCTGCAGCAGCGTCACTCTGCACCGACGATCACTGATTGTTCGAGAGTTCACGACCGTTCACCGTTAGATTCCAGATAAATTTGACACACGTCAAAGTGGACGTGAACGGGGAGCTCCAGACAGCAGCTAGCAACGTGCAATCACTGAAACATACATAACTCCCCTCATTTGCATTTCGCTCATTGTGACCTGGAAAAGCTGGCCTTGCTCTGGGCCTGATATATGAGCCCATGACTACAGTAAATTATAAGAAACCAATCAAACTTGATAAGAGCTCAACCTTTCACTGAACGTGGCCCCAGTGAAGTTGGAGCACTCCAACGCGGAGCTGATTGAGAAGGCAGATTAAAAAAAAAAACCACTTGCAGCATTGCAGGGAATCAATAGAACAGAAAGAAAGTGGAAACAAAGAAGAAGCTAGACAGAAGGAGCCGATACCAAGACAAAAGAGGAGACACAGCGATTCAACGGAGAACAGAGAAGACGTGATACATTGTCAGGGACAATCATTTGAGAAGAACTCAGGTGTGAACGGTTAAAGGAATCGAGAACTGTGAGAGAAAGAAAAAAGACCTGAACTGGACCGAAACGAAACAGGAAGCAGTATTAGATGTGCTCCGTGGTTCAAACTAGAACTACCCCAGTTTTAAACAGAACAGAGATGATGCTGAGGTACTAATGCCTGATGCATGGGTATTTGGGAATTTATGGAGTACATGTAAAAATCATATTTAAGTGGTACCCATGGGTGTACTTACAGGTTACCGTTGGGAGTAACCGGTTATCTGCAGGTACTTACAGGATAAATGGTAATAATGAATGTCATTAATAATACTATAAGAAAATAACTGGGTTCCTTATGTGAGAATTCATAGGGTACTTATGGAAGTTATCATGGGGTAACCAGGAGGATACTGACTGGGTTCCTGTGGGGTCCGTACGGTGAACTGGTTCTATATCAGTAATACGAGTTGACCTGAGAACACTTTCATTCTTTTATAATCATCTGAATTTGTTTGTTTTGTCCCACCAACCATCTTTGTTTGAAAGAAAAATCTTCTAAAAAGCAATGAACCTTCAAACCGTCACATTTTATGATCTATAAATTCACTTTCCTAAACCCTTTCACATTGATAGTTGAACTAGGCATGCCTTCACTGACCATCTGTCAAACCCAAACACTGCTCACATCAGCCGCTTCAGAGACCCACCACTGTCTATCGCACATATGCTGTCTATATGATCAGACCCGGTCAGCCCCCCCGGGACACATACCGCGCCCCACCCTCATCCCTCTTAGTCACTCTGCACATGACCAGGGGTCATAGTGTCCTGACCACAATCACTGGCCAAAAGCCCAATCACCCTTTTTGCTGCTGTCATCAAAATTATCTGCAGGCTTAATTACTTTTCCGTTTGCGCCTCCTTTAGCCCGGGTCTTAGCTCAGCAGATATGGCGGAGGGACAAGGCACTCATTCACAGGGAAAGTGTCTGAGAGCTGAAGCAAAGCAGTTAGAAGCCTAAAAAGAGCATAGGAAGCAACAAATCATGCAAAACAAGTACATTCAAACATCATGCAATAAAAGCATGGTGCATTACCTTAACATGCTTGTGTTCCTGCTGTGTTTCCCCTACTTTGGTAATTTACCGCACTTGTGGTGCACATTGGCTGATCTATAAATGTGTCTTAATGGCTTACAATGCCAGAGAAATGTGTTATCTAGTGGTGAGGTCCAATCTTTCATTCAGAGAGGGCCCTCAGTGGCCCCAGCAACAATAGTAAGGATAATAATTAAAAGCCTGGTCAAACAATTAATTAAACAACAATGTATGGCACAGTTTGTTTGTTATATAATGATGTGAAATCAGCCTGATTTTTAGTTTTTCCTCCTGTTCCTGGACATGACCTTCCCGCTGATCTTTTTTCCCCCCCCAAGATTAGTAAAGCATAGAAAGTTATGTATGGTTGCAAAAGGTTTGTGTAGTACATGCTGGTTTTCAGACCTGGATTTGCTTGTCATTCCAGCTGCTGGAAAAGATGGACTGAGCTCAGGAACTTTGGGACAATTTGGCTCAGACTGTTCTGAAGAAACATGTGGATCAAGGCGACTACAGGGAACAGGGAAGACTTTGATTCAATTCAGTTAAATTTATCTAGCGCCAATTGTCAACACGTCATCTTTGAGACTCATAGTTTTTAATTAAAGCTGAACCAAATATTAAAGCACAGATGGTCTTAAAGGTGACATATCAAGCAAAATCCACTTTTTTTTAGATATTAAATGTATTTTGTTGTGAACTTAGAGTCTCTAGGAGTGCAGAAAAGTTGAATTTAGTCTGTCCAGGTGCTGCGTGGATATCTTTATATTCTCTTTGGGTCATATTTTTGTTATTATTTTATTTTTGTAATATGTCGCAATATTTGCTGCAGAACTGCTAAACAGGGTCATGGACTTCCGGTTAACCAATTTCACAAATCTGCCATGTTTATATTTCGCAGTAATTTTGTAGTTCAAACTGAAGGATGCCAAAGTTACAAGTTTCTTTCGGTTGTTGGGTGTATTAACCCACACAATTCACTACACCGTCCCCCCAGCGTACTACAAAAATGACCCAACAGGGTGGAGTGGAACACTCTGGAGGGCAAACTGGAGGGTGGCGGGGTGTGAAGTACCTCCTTTAGATTTAAAGTTATAAATGATCAAGTCTGACCTAAACTTTAGTCAATTATAAAGTATATAAGTATATATACTTTACTGGTCATTTTTTAAAATGGCACAAAAGTAAAATGTAAATAATACCAAGATAGTCTTTATTAATATCTGGAAAAGCCCATGTGTATCAACTGTAGAACTAATGTACTATGGACAATTATTTCTTCGATTATAAATACCTTTTTTTATAAATATATACCCTTATTATAAATATATAACAAGGGTAAACTGACCGTCCAGGACCACGGACAGCGGCAGTTCGACAGGGTCAGGTTCAAACTACATTGCAAGCCGGCCGATATTGTTCACTGTATGAAATTAGTCTCTGGATTTTAGGTTTCCTTGGCTGAACTACGCATTAAAGGGATTTTAAAGGTCCCTTTTCTGAGAAATTGCGTTCTTTAAGTTTCCAAGCCCTCAGTGTGACAATTTATCACAGACACAAACATTTAGTTTAAAATGCCTCTTAAGGAAATAAAACACTCTCAATGTCTGGTAACAGTTTGATTTTTATTAAGCTGAAAAGCAAGGTCACTATAAGAAGTGACTAGAGTTTTGGTCAGATTCAGAATCATGCAAAAAACAACAGCAAAACACTTGAATGTAATCAGGGATGTTATTTATCATGCGTTAAATAACAGCTTGCTGACATTCTATTAGATAATCTAATGCAGGACCTTATTTAAATGCACCATGGAGTTAAAACCCAGCAGGTTGCAGAGCAGAGGTGCAGCTGGTATGAAAACACGCTTCAACCAGAAGGTCGGTTGCAGACAACAGCTGCAACCGACGGTAGAGAAAGTCCAACCTTGAGAGGCACAGCTTGCCACTGGTGTTGTCAGAACATAGCCATCGCCTGAAGATATTTCATCCAAATGATCATCATTTTAATAATAATAATTATTATTATTTTATTTTATTTATTTGTTTGCTAATCAGAGCAAAGTTGTTTATTCGATTAAAAGTGTGACGACTCCACCACTTTTTTACTGCATTACTGCATTTTTGCACCATTATTATTTTGCACTGCCACCATTGAACTTTTCAAATTAATGCCTTTTTTGCACCATAATCATTATGAGCACTGGTGCAGCACATCCCATCCCCACTGAGGCCCTGTCTTCACAGAGACAAACTTGGTAAATTTTCAGAAACAATTAAAGGAACAATGAGTAATAAGGACGCCTAGTGGTTAAAATCAGAACAACACATACACAACACTTTTCACCGACACCCGTCATTTACTCAACGGTGCGTTGTTGCACTAAATTTTCGCTTACACCCGATAGGTCTATGATGTTGCATTCTGTTCCATTTCTGGTCCGTTGTTTTTTACTGGCTTCCATGTTTGCAGGCTGCTGCTCTTTTGCCAAGATAAAATACCAAATGCTGCGCTCTGTTTTGGGAACCCAGGGAACTCTCATATGATTGGCTCAGGAACCAGGAAGTAAACACAGGCAACACTATGAGCTAAAGTAATTCCGGACCGTACCTAAAGGTTTCAAAGGAGAAAAACGTGACTAAGACTTTGTTGATGGAGAGAATTGTTTGTTTATAGGGGATGTTACTAACATCCTGGGTGACAAATTAGAATGATTTAGGATGATTCTATAGTAAATATCTTACTTGTATGTCCTTTAAGAAAAAAACGTGCATCCACATGAGAGGATGCAGTACAAAGACAAGGCTGTAGTAGGTATGCCAGGCCCATTGGTGGCGCTGTGGAGGCTGGGCATGCTCAGACACTCATGTGAAGTACACAGCACCATGGCAAGAGGTTAAACAAAAGCATTTACACATGTTCAACATGATCTTTGTGTGGGATGACAGAAGACACGCTGTATAGAGCGAACTCGTTAGAGAGGAAGAGTCTGAGGATACTACTGGCGGCCGTAACAAAGCCGCAATACTGGATGTCGCTATATTTGTTGTTATTTGTGAACATGAGGCGCATGCGATTTACAGAGAGAGGCAAATCTAAAACGTCATCATTAAAGAAAAGATTAGGCTCACACAAACACACGGAAACATGAAACCAGTGTTTTGAAATTTATCCACTCTGGGACCTGGTTTTTAAAATGATCGTTCACGCTCTACAAAAATGCGCATCAATGTGGACGCACAGCCCAAATGGCAAAATACCTTTGCGTGTGGATGGGGCCTCAGTTTACACCACTAACTGGCTTCTTCTGCTGTAAATTGCCTGAGAGCATCAGTCAGTCACTCTCCAAGATAAAGCACTACTGCCATCTATTGGCGGATAAAGGTTTTGGCTGAAGTTCGTGTGTAATGTAGGAGAGTTTCACAAAATCTAGTGCAGAAAAACAAAAACTGTGGTTTATCTTATACAAAAAAACATTAATAAGCTGAATAAAGAGTTGAGAGTTAGGAGTGGCACCCCTGCCCTTCACTTTGGGTTTTCTGCTCAGTGGGGAGTTCCCTTCCTCTAGTGTTTGGTTTTGGCTTTTTCAGGATTGTTGCGCCATATACATTTCTCCACACATCCATGAATTCTAACATTACTGACAACTGATCAAACATATTACCTCTTTCATTTAGCTAGAACAATTGACTTTGTTAAAGGAACTATGAGTTAAATGTCATTATCTTTAGATAGAACTAAAAAATATTGATACGAAGGACTAAAGGTATCTTTGTAAATGGAATTTTTTATGATGGTATGACGTCACACACTATCTCTATCTCTATGTCTAGGCTCTGGTTTACAAGCCGACCGGCCGCGTGGGCGTGTACAGCATGCCCAGCGGATCAAAACTCTTACTAACGGCATTATAAAGTCATGAGTTACTTACAAAACTGTCAAGACAGATGAAAGAATTAATCTTACACCAATAAAATATGGAATATATTTTGCAACTGCATGTATAATTTACATTATTGCCATTTCTATCCATCTAGCTCTGAGGATTAAGTTCTGATGTTTTACTCCTGTGTCCTGAAGCCACAGGAGTAAAACAAACTCCTAATCATTTTCATTAAACCCAACTTTGGGAAACCATCATGCTGGTACCACTGTATTTGGCTGACAATGTGATGTTCTTCTTTTGAAATCTTAGTTGCATGCCAGTTATAACAGGATGCATACCGTCTAAACAAACAAACAAAAAAAGAAAGAAAAAAAAAAAAAAAAAATATATATATATATATATATATATATATATATATATATATATATATATATATATGGTCCAATATACCTGTGAGGTCAGCAGCGCTTTAGGTGTTGTTCTGGGTTCGTTTGTGACTTCCTGGATGATTCGTGGTAATTTTGGTCCTTTCTCTAATTGGTTGTTTCTGACCGGGAGCGGTGCATTTGTGCAAACAGCAGTAGAACCGCTGGGAAGAGCCAGAGGACCCTGATTTTTTTCACATATTATCTGTCTCATATTTTACAGTCAGGACATAGTGATTGTTTAAACAACTATGTAAAATATACATTTCTACAAAAGTTACTTATTGCAACTTTAAGGGGTTTTCTCAACCCAAAGGCCTGGCAGAAATTGGGCCTGATTGGGGAGAGTTAATTAAATTTAAAATGTGGTTAAGCACAGTTTATGACTGATTTAACAAGTGTGGAAATCATATAAACCCTTTTCCCTTAATGAATAACACCATCATTGGGAAACAGTTTTTTCTGTAGTTATTCAGCTTTTAAATTACTCTAAAACCTGTTTGATTATCTGAAACATTTTGAAAAATAACAAATAAATAAAACAGAAGAAATCTGAGGGTGTGAATACTGTTTTTCAGCACATTAATAATACCTGAAAACAAGTGAGTGATGCTAATGGTTCTGCAATGATTCTACCCTACAGCAGTACTAATGCCCATTTTAAGTATTTTTCTAAATACTTTGAAAACTTTAGAAACAATCATGAGTTAAACTTTGATGATCATTGCTTGTCTACTTAAAAGTTATTTTGCTCAGATTTTGAAAAACTTTTTCTTAAAAAAAAAACTTCAGGACAAACACCAGTGAGTTGCCAACATAAAAACCAGAGTGTCTCAATAGACCAGCTGCACAGCAATAATGAACATGATAAATAAATATAAGTAGAGAAAGATACTAAAAACTGCTCATCACAGCAAATTGTAAACCTGAAGGTAAGATAATTTATCTGAAAATACTCCTTTTCAGCCTGCTTGTTCTCCTGCAGCTGTCATTACCCTGAGTTACTGCTGCTCCGGGGTTTTGTTCGCCTTCAGATTTCCAGAAATGGATTCAGTAAAATGAGAAGGGAGTAAATTTAGTCACACTTCACTCAGGTAGGAGACAAAGTCTTTCTAATACAATAACCAATCAGAGAAATTATGTTTACTGCCCACACATATCATTAGTTTCCTTTAAAAATGTCTGTAATCCAATTTAAAAGATTAGAAATCACTTAACATTGTTAGCTGGACTCATAATTAGAACATGATAGTACAGCGTTTTATTAAATGTCCAGGAAGAAAAAAAGAAACTGTTCTTATGACAAAAACACACAAAACAATTACTTATTACAGCATGTTTTAAATAATGTTTTTAATTATATGTCAACAGGTTGCATCCAATATTTTGTTTGTGATTTCCATGAAAACATAATCCAAAATACAATCCATCGCATTCATTGTAAAACAAACTACAGTAATTTTCCATGAGCCATGCAATCATGTTCATCCTGCCATCATTTGAAAACTGTGGACTTTTGACAGACAACCGTTGTCTCATTTCCCTCTGGGTCTTTGTTTTATGTTGATTGATGGACCCAGCGGGGGTTAATTGAAACACTTGGCTGTCGAATCAGTCTTGCCCCCTTCAGGTCAAAGATAGACACGCTAGTTAGGAACCCACCGCAGGGAACAGTGGATGATGCACCGTTTTAGAGACTTCACCATCTTATATCCATATCTTTAGCAGTCTCTGTCTCTTCCTCCAACCGGAACATGTTAATGCAAAGATTCAGGGGTATTCCTATACATGACGTCCTGCTTGAGCCCAGTCCCCAGATATGAAATGTGTGATTAAAGAGTCCTATGGTAGTGTTTATTGCTCTGGTCATACTGACAAAAGCACGGGTAAAAGTAAGAAAGCACAACAGCAAAGAAAGACAGACACGGGAGTTTTCTTTCCTAATATAGCACTTTTGTTAAAATGAAAAACAATACCCTATTTTTTGGACTATAAGTCGCTCCGGAATATAAATTGCATCAGTCAAAAAATGCGTCATAAAGAGGAGAAAAACATATATAAGTTGCATTTATTTAGAAATGTATTTCACACAGTCCAAGACTAAAATCTGACATTTAATCTGATAAGGCAATTTATTCAATTTCATAGTACAACTGGCTGAATAATGTGAAACATAACTGGGAGGATGAATGAAGTACAAGCGACCATCTCCAACCCAGAATGGGTTCATCAGCGCATTTCAGCGGCTTGTTACGCTGAAAGTTGTCAAAATTACGCTGAAATTAGATCGTGAGCGTAGTGGTACTACGTGCTAAGCTAACAATACGACACAGATCTTTCAGAGCAACATAAAGCTCACATGCATCAGAGAAGTTCTAAACCGCCCGGACAACAGACCTGTAAGCTAGCGCTAGCTGCTATTAGCTTCATGGACAGCCCAATAACAGGGTTTTGTCAGCGGAGCGCTGCGTGAATCCATAGTGAAACAACAAAACAACTTACAAACATGTTTAGTCTTCATTGTTTATAAGTTAATGCTTCAATTCATTTTTAAGTGGTACAGGAGTAGGATAGTTTTCACAAGCCTAAAGCGCCCTCTGGTGGCTGTAGATGGTAATGTTTACTCCTCGGTTCATGTTGGTCAGTATGAATTACCATTTAAAATTGTTATATAAGTCACACCTGAATGTAAGTCACAGGATCAGCCAATCAATGAAAAAAGGTGTGACTTATGGGCCGGAAAATACGGTAATTAAATAATTTACCTATAGCGTAGTAACGAGTTCGGCTTTGAACTAAAACCCCCCTCCTACATCCTTTTCTATTTTGGGTTAAAGCTCAGACTAGCTGGGGTTCTAAAGACCTCTGAACCTAATGAGTATTACCCTGTTTAGAATCCCTGTGAGACCTTTTCAGCTAGATAAGTAGGACACGACTGATCTACTAACCACCTCCGTCCTAGGGCCACACCCTTCTTCAGTGGACAGTTCAGGCAACCTAGTAGCCTGAGGCCACCTATTTCCCAACCACCGCCCTAGTTAACGGTGGCTCCATACGGCACTTGTTACACGATCAGTATTTTTTTAGAAACTCAAAAGTCCCTAAGGGTGTTGTTTTACAGTTTGGGCTACAGGCAACCTTTTAAGACCTCCTAAATATTTCTAGAACCATACACCATGTCTGTTTTACAATCATAGAAGAACTCAGAAAGTTCTGAGCTTTAACCCAAAATAGAAAAGGATGTAGGAGGGGGGTTTCAGTTCAAAGCCGAACTCGTCAGGTGGCCCCCAACATGGGGCCCTGAAAAAGGGAGACCCCAAAAGTAGTGGTAGGGAGTAGAAAGGCTGCTTCATAGACCACAACCTGTAACAATCTGAAAGCGAGTAGGATTGTTGGTGGCTGGCTCCGGCCGTCAGTCACAACCCTCGCAGTAACTACCGTTGCCGTAGGTGAGGGATGAGCTTTATTGAGGGTAACTGACCTGACCCATACAGTAAAGCTAGTAGCCAGTAGTATGCACCCATCCCTGCTCCAAGGTGCCAGGAGAGGCTTTGGGGGAGCAGACAACTCGAGACGACAAAGACAAAGGATGGCTGAAGACGCTGAAGACAATGGATCCCAGTTCTCGGTTGACCTCTCTGGAAGGGAGGTATCCGGGGGAAATCCAGGAGAACCCCAAGGTCAGACGGTTGCAACTCCCCGAAAATTCAAAGTAAGCTTTAACACTGAATTTCTATTTCACGGAAAAGGCTATGACACTTGGACCTTGTTGATAAAGAAGTTATTCCTCAGTCGCCACATTGGCACTGAAGAGACAGCGAGATTGATGATGGGAGTTTGTTGTAAAGAGAAAGGTCAATATGGAGTGCCTCAGTTGTACCATGGGCTCAGACTGACGGTGTTGGAGGATCCGGGACCGATCCGCAACTGTGAAGAGACACAGCGTTGGCTGAAGTGGTTCGCCGACGTCCTGGAAAAGTGGGAGGAAGGGAAAGTGATGTCCCTTTACAGTCCATCTGTCGAATATGATCCGTTGATAAAGATAGTGTCAAAGGTTCTGGGGGTAAATGGATATTTGATAGACGAGAACACCAGAGCAGCGCCCCAGAGAGCACAGTATAAGACAGAATTGGATAGAATAAGCCTGTTCAAAGAGATGAACGAAAAGAGGAGAAATGAGGACACCGAGTCTGAAGTCGGCGAAGCACCCCTTTCACCACAACAAGGCTCTCTTTCGCCAGTACCACCGCATGGAGAAGATGGAGTAACCGTGATTTCTGATGAGGAAGGAGGGGCAGGGCTGGTTTATGCAAAGGTGCCCAGGAAAGACTTGGTGAAACGGGCAGAAGAACAGCTCGATAGCATCGACAACAGGCTAGATAACATCAACGCCCAGCTGAAGGGTAACCCAGACCACACAGAAGTTTATCTAGGGGAGGATTTGCTGAAGATAATGAGCTCAGCAAGACCCCAGAAGCCATGACTTCCATCCCCAGATGAGTAGCACCACACGACGGGCTTTGCTGCCCGTGAGAGGGCATGTCATGGGAACCATCCCGAAGTTCCAAGGAGTAAATTCCCAACAAGACGCAGAGGAACAGTCTGTATAATATGATTGAACTTAACTTTGTAAAGTGCCTTGAGATGACATGTTTCATGAATTGGCGCTATATAAATAAAATTGAATTGAATTGAATTGAACAGTTACAGTCTTCGGAAGAAGAAATTAGCAGGCAAGAAAGAAAAAAAAAGCTTCAAAGAAGTCCAAGACGAACAGAATCAAAAGGGGTTTGGACCCCATCCCGATTTCAGCTCAACGCACCCAATACCCCCATGGTGTGACCTATTACAGGCTTGTTTCTGAGCCGTGGGACCTAGAGGGAGATGCATTGTTGGTGATCACCTCGTATGATTACAAGCTGTATGATCGCAACTCCAAGAAGCAGCTGAAGGAGCGAGCTGGCCAAGAGTATCAACACATGGTGAGAGAGAAGCGCAGAGAAAGCCGACAGCCAGGGGACATCATGATCACTTACGGCGCAGAACTCCCTTACTGGTTAGTAATCCACATTCCATTTAGAGCCTGTTCCGAAGGAGAAGACATGGAACGATATCAAGAACAGCTGATGGACCTGTTGGGGGCTGGTGTTACGGCAGCAAACAACGAACGCTTTCGGAGATTTGTGGTGAGCTTGAGTGGGGTCCGAACTAAGCATATGAACTGGACGGATGCTGAAAATGTGACCGTGGTGGGGATGACCACCACGGCTAAGGCAATTAGCCCAGACGCGCCCTTAAGAGAGGTGGTTGTCACCATCCCGCCGGCCTTGCACAGGAGTAAGAAGAAAGATGGGCTGACAATGTTGTCAAAGATGAACGGAAACAAACCAGTAAATGCCTTCCACACGGGAGTGACGACTATCATACCAACCGGTCTTCCCCAGTGCCAGCGGCCAGAGGCGCAAAGTGATGAGTCGAATGAGGATGATCCTCCTCTGATCACGGAGGAGGACCTGAAAGCAGCAAAAAGGTGAGAAAAAGGTACCCAAGCCATGGCCTACAGCGCTTCAGCTGACAGTAAGGGTAAAGTGACAAAAATCAACCTCCGGCCGATCAAGTCACCAGAAGCACCTCGAGACCTGACGCCAAGACCAGCCAAGATGATGGCACTAGGAACCTATCATGGGGTCCCGTGCAGACGAAGGATGGGAGAGGGGCGTTCGTCCCTGATGTCAGCCAGAGGCAGTATTCCATCCCTGTTATGTGGCATGACCGGCAGGACGACGAGCTTGAACTTAAGGTAAAGGCTACTGTTTGTGAGTGGGCAAACATTCTAATGATGCCATCTTATCCCACCTTGGCTGCGTATCTAAATTTAACCCACAAGTTTCGACCTGCCTATGTGGGGATAGCTAAGGAGAATGAAAAAAGCGGTTTACAACTATTCCAAGGAGATAGTGCACAAAGTTGAAACTGTCTCAGAGGGGGAAGATGATGCGGCTCCTAGGTTGTTATCCTCACAGAACCCTGTTCCGACTCACAGCGACTCAGCACCTGCTGCTCCGATGCCTAACTTCGAGAATATGGGATATCAGGAGCTGAAAAAGATAAGTATGATGGTTCCACAAAAAGACCCGGGTGAGTCCATTGATGCTTATCTTAAAAGAGCGTGGCCAATGGTCGAGTATGCCACGACAAATGAAGAAGCAAGAAAAATGTGGCTAGGACGGACGACAGGAAATCCAGTTGTGAGAGATGAGTCTGCACAGAGTTATTATGACAGACTTGTTGTTGACGAGTTGGACTCAGAAGATTCATGCATCGAACGAGCGAAGGATCGGCTGGACCAGGGCCAGACTCTGGCTGACCTCCGACGTGTGGTGGCACCGGCCAGGTATTTAAAAGCCCTACGGGAAGTGACCCACAACAGACATGGCCACATCAACTTTAAGAAGATGCCCGTGTGTGACACCACACTGGCCCAGATCGAGTATGAGGTGAGATCTTATGACCTGGAACGTAAGATTTATGATGACAGGCGGCGTAAAGAGTCTAGGCTGGGAACACGGGTCCCAACTAAAGCAAGCCTGAAAACTCCAGCTGACTCCCAGCCTCGTCCCACGTTCCAAACAGCCCAGGGGTCAAGAAATAGGAATTCAGGGCGGGCCTCCACGCCCCAACAACAAGGTTTTAAAACCTATCTGCCTCCCGAGGAGTACCATATGTTGACACCAGAACAGAGGAAAGCCCTTCATGCGTCCCAGCAAGCTGGGACTGAGGAGCCAACCAAATGATGACGGACAGGTCGCGGGTCACCCTGGATAATGCCTACTGGGTGGGGGACGAAATCTACACAAATGTGGATGGGGATCCCTACCGTCTGGACACAGGGGCGGAGGTGTCAATGACCCGCAACAACCTAGTTGCGACGGGACAACCACAGGTCCAGTTGGCTAACGGGACCATTGAGGAAATGCAGTATGGGACCTGGAAAGGGATAGTTTGGGTGAAGGGTCCATACAATTTGATCACAGTAACCGATTTAAAAAGACTGAACAACCTGAGAAAGAACTGACGCTCAGTGGGTCGCAGGCTGAAGAAATTAAAATCCAGGTTGGTGAAAGTTGGCTCCACATCAGAAGAACCAACTGCGGGTGAATGGTATAAAGCTGTAAATGTGCCAGAGGTAACAGAACAGAAGTTAAAAGAAAGTGACTTCTCCCCGGCTGGGAAAGAGAGGTTAAGGCAGATTATTATCGCAGCTAATGTAGCCAGATTCAAGAATGACTGTGGGGATTTGGGAACTAAGTTTGTTCACCTCATAGAAGGGGGGGTGCACCCCCCAGTTCGTCAGTATCCCTTAAACCCGGGTGCTGTTGAGGAGATGGACAAAATTGTGAAGGAGCTGAAAGCTTTAGAAATTATAAGAGAGGAGCTCAACCTCATCACAAACAGCCCCATTCAAGCAGTAAAGAAGCCCGAATCAGCTGGAGGTGGTTGGCGGCCGGTGATTAATTTCAAGGCCCTTAACCGCAGGACAGTGGCTAATAGAGCCAGCTTGATTAACCCACAAAGAGCCCTGAAGACGCTGAGGGTCAAGAAGTTCAAATCCTGCATTGACCTAGCAAACTGATTTTTCTCTCTCCGACATCACGGCTGGTTGCAGAAATCAGCTGTGAGGATGAAGATGCCATGATAAAAGTGAGTAAGGAAATGGGGGGGTTAATGACCATTTGGAGTTACACGTTGTCATCTGTAGAAAAGAAATACCTCCAAGAAGAAAAAGAGTTGGCAGTACTGGCCAGGTACTGGAGCACGTTAAAAGACCTGGCACAAGGACAGCCTCTCAAAGTGACCACACAAAGCCAGGTACATAAATACCTGAGGAAAGGAACGATCGAAAGTACCAAAGCCACAAACACCAGATGGGCAGGTGGGAAGACATCGTGCTCAACCCTGACCTCGAGATCGGACCAGCACAGCCAGCCTGCAGGAAGCAGCCGTCAACGCACGATCATGAAGAACCTCCGGGTGGGTGTTGTACACCGATGGTTCAAGAAAAGGGCCCGACCAAGTTGCTTACTGGGGGTTCATACTGAAACAACACGACAAGGAAAGATGTCGTCAGAAAGGTAAGACCCCGGGGAGTGCACAAGCGGGTGAAGTGACTGCAGTATTAGAGGACCTGCTGGAGCTGATAAAGAGGAAGGTAAAAAGGGCTAAAATTGTAACAGACAGTTATTATTGTGCTCAGGCCCTAAAAGAAGATTTATCCATTTGGGAAGAAAATGGTTTTGAAACTGCCAAAAGGATATAAGTTGCACACCATGACCTGTGGAAGAAGATAGCCGAGTTGAGGCTGGACCTGGACCTCCAGGTGGAGCATCAGAGAGCTCACACCAGAGATGGAGCGCATTGGCGCGGAAATGATGAAGTGGACAGGTACGTCCAACAGAGAAGAATCGTCTTTGTCGGGATCGAGAAGTGGGACAGGACACCCAGAGGTCGGGTGGTCCCAGATGAGTACATGGATGAGGTGGTGCGGAGCGTGCATGAGGCCTTGGGACATGCAGGCGAGCTACCTACCCGTAAAGAATTGGAAGAGCAGGAACTCTGGGTCCCGCTAAAACACATCCGTCGCGTGCTGAGGGACTGTGAAGTATGTGGTCAATACAACGCAGGTCGCCGAGGGCAGCATACAGATGGCTTAACCATCAAGAGCACTGTCCCATGGGGGTCAGTTTGCATGGATGTTGCAGGCCCCATGGGAATAATGGGAAAAAGAGGTGAGAAATACCTCTTAGTGCTGGTGGATTCAATGTCTAGATATGTGACGGTGAAAGCAGCGAAAAAGGCTAACGGAAGCAGTATAGTTAGCATATTGGAGCAGGTTTGTGGCTCCTTAGGTGTCCCTAAAGAGCTGAGAACAGATAATGGGACACATTTTCGAAAATCACAGGTTGACCAGTGGTGCAAGCGGTTCGGAGTAGTTGGGGTCTACTCGCCACCTTACACCCCACAGGCCAACGGGGTGGTGGAGCGCACCATAGGCCTGGTGAAAAACTGGATTGCAAAAAACGCTAATTCACGGGAATGGAGCACCAGAGCTGTGGAGATAGGCCAAGCCCTCAATGATCGTCATCGCACCGCAAGACCTTCCCCTGCGACAGAGCTCAACCAACGACCATTCACCTCGACGGAGGTGGGGAGGAGCGCGGAGGATAAGAGGAAAAAGCCAGCGGCCACTGCACAATTTCAAGTTGGACAGAGGGTGTGGGTGAAGGCACGTGATCAACCTGTTAGTATAGCTGTTAAACCCAAGTATGACACCGTCGACATTGTGAAGCAGGTTTTAGACCGGAACACTGTGCTGCTGCACAAAAAGGGGATCCAAGGATCTCCTGCCAGAAGATGAGGAAAAGCTCTCATGGCAGAAACTCAACCACTGCTGCACCGTTTGCCAATCTCCAATTCAGCTTGAGGTCTGCTGGCAGGGACCAGGGAAAGACAAATCCCTGAGTCACCATGCCTCGGGCAGCGAGCTCAGTCGACTAGCAAAGCCTCCAGTTAAAGTAGTCGACACCGTAGTGTGTGGGGACTGCCGAGCAAGACATCTTCCTAGGGTGATCTTTATCACCTGCTGGGACATGGGTAAATTTTCCTCCACCTTGTGTTTATGTTCATGGAATGAAGGTAATCTGACTTATTGCACTGCCTGTCGGGAAGATTTTAAAGGGGGGCGACTGTTGGAAGTCGGCCGGGCCTACGGCTGGCAGGTGTGAAAATTCTACGGTCCCCTAAGAAGCTTCGAGCCGAGTATGGCTGGGGCCCAGCCAGAGCCTCATACAGGTAAAGCCCCGCCGGTTGTGTTCGACCTGCACCCAGAGGAGGGCCCATCAGCTCCCCCACAACTGAATGAAGGTATTAAAGAAGTGCCGCATGGCTCTCCACAAAACCGGGGAGATCAACTGATCACAGCCATTTTTGCCTCATGGCCTTATGACCCCGCGGATGTACTGTTGGTGTAACGTTTCTGGCACTGGAGCTGCTGATTGCAATCAGCACACCTGTGTTTTTCTCCGCCCTAGCTGCTTATAAGCTCCGCTCCTCGTAGCCTCCAGTGCCAGAACGTCTCTAGCCATACGGTGAGCGCTTCCAGCCTTGTTATTTGAGATCCTGTCTGCCTGTCTACCTCTCGACCTGTTTTTGCCTCTGTTTTTTGAAACCAGTCTGTCCCCTTTTGGATTTGTCTGCCTGCCTGGGTTCTGCCTGTCAGCCTCAGAGATCTGGACTGCCTTTCCGTGTTTCTGACCCCAGCCTGTCTGTGAGTAAACGAGATTGCCTGCCCCCCTTTCTGTCTGTGCTTTTTGGATTTTGGACCTGGACCTGGATTTGGATACTCTGTTGGACTCTCCCTTGGAAACCGCTGCCTGGATCAAACGGATTTCCCCCTCGACAAAGACCCGGACCGGACCTGGATAAAGAGCCCTGGATAACCCCCTCTCGGACCCCATCGACATCAAGAGTCAGAGCTCTGCCCTCAGTGCGGCCAGGTTAGTGACCCTGCTTCTCTCTCACCTACCTGTCTGTTCTGCTGGTCACTAACCTACCACTCTGCCTTCAGGAGTTGCCAGTCGCAGAGTGCGAGCCGTGCCAGGGGACCGCGCCGCCAGCTTCTAAATAAAGACTGTTAAAGTTTTGTACTCACTTGTTTTCGGGTATTTCTTGGGTCCATCCAAATTCATCACAGTACGTTCTGGCCAAGAAACATGGACCCTGTACCCGAAACCCAGTGGCGTGCGGGGGTAGAGAAATCCATTTCAGACTTAGAAACCGGCGTTTCGGAGATTTTAAGTCATCTTCGAAGTCAGGGAAGCCCGCAGCCTTCACTTCCGCAAGCAGCTTCCCCTAGCCCTCCGTCACTTCCGGTGACGTCGCCCTCGTCAGAGCCCCGTCTCACTCCGCCGGGGATGTTTTCTGGTGATCCAGAACATTGTAGGGCTTTTCTCACACAATGTGAGATACATTTCGAGTTGCAACCTTCCTCATTCCCCTCAGACCGGTCCAAGATAGCCTATGTGATTTCTTTGCTAGCCGGCAAAGCCAGGTTATGGGGAACTTCCGAGTGGCAAAATGACTCACGCATCTGCCACTCATATCATGACTTCTCCAAGGAGCTTGTAAGAGTTTTCAGCCCCTTGTTGCCCAGCCAGGAGTCCTCTAGGGGGCTTCTGACCCTGAGACAGGGGGATAGATCAGTGGCAGATTATATTATTGATTTTCACTTATTGTCTGCTGAGAGCCTATGGAACGAGTTTGCTCTTATGGACATTTTTATTTTTGGACTCAACGAAAAAAATAAGGATGAGCTCGCCACTCGAGAGTATCCTAAATCCCTGAAACAGCTCGAGGAGCTGGCTAACAGAGTGGACCTCCGCCTCATGGAACGGCGAAGGGAACGTCGTTCGACCATATCTAACCTTCCTCGAGTGCCGGCCCCTTCCCCGGTGATTTCTCCAGCTTCTCAGAAACCTTCAGAGCTGGAGCCCATGCAACTGGGCAAGGTGGGTCTCACTAAGGATGAGTACCAGCGCAGGCAGCAGCAGAGACTTTGCCTCTACTGTGGAGGGACAGGTCATCAGGTCCGGAACTGTCCGGTAAAAGACCAAGCTCAGTAGGGGGTGGGGCATCCCTACTGAGCTACACCAAACTTGCTGTCCCTCCCAACCGTTTAATTCCAGCTACCTTGACTTTTTCCTCACAATCCCACAGTCTCTCTGTTTTCATCGACTCAGGAGCCGACACTGAGTTTCTGGATGAAGGCCTGGCCAGGAAGCTTAACGTCCCACTTCAAAGCGCTTCTGCAGCCCGTAGTGTTCTCGCTCTGGATGGGCACGAGCTCAACCAATCACGCCTCGTCTCCGAGCCTGTGGAGATGACCTTCGGAGGTAATCATAAGGAGAGACTTACCTTTATGGTTATTGACTCCCCGCAGGTTCCAGTGATCCTGGGCGCTACCTGGCTCCGCAAGCACAATCCCCAGATAGACTGGCGTCGTAACGAGATTACAGGTTGGGCTTCGTCTTGTTCAGAGTTCTGTTTATCCTCCGCTCAGCCTCTCCGTTCTTCCGAGGGTAAGATAGATGAATTTTACCCAGACCTGTCCAAGGTTCCGTCTGTGTACCATGATTTAAAGGAGGTTTTTAATAAGGCCAAGGCCACGAGTTTACCTCCTCATCGCCCTTATGATTGTGCGATTGACCTGTTGCAGGCGCCGCTCCGCCCAGAGGTCGCCTTTATTCACTGTCCCCCCCAGAGTCCCAGGCCATGCAGGACTACATTAATGAGTCCCTAAGGGCAGGCATCATTCGTCCTTCGTCCTCTCCAGCTGGGGCGGGGGTTTTTTTTGTTGAAAAGAAAGATGGCTCCCTCCACCCTTGCATTGATTATAGGGGCCTAAACAATATTTCGGTAAAAAACCGATACCCAATTCCTTTAATGAACACCGCTTTTGACCAGGTCCAAGGGGCTCAGGTTTTTACCAAGTTGGACCTTCGCAACGCCTACCACTTAGTCCGGATAAAGGAGGGTGACGAATGGAAGACCGCGTTTAACACCCCTACCGGCCATTATGAATACCTGGTGATGCCTTTTGGCCTTACTAACGCTCCAGCAGTGTTTCAAACCCTGGTTAACGAGGTTCTTGGGGACATGATCGGCCAATTTGTATTTGTTTATCTTGATGATATTCTCATCTATTCCAAAGACCTCGCTACTCATAAACAACACGTCCGCTCCGTCCTTCTCCGCCTACTTCAGAATCAGCTTTACGTGAAGGCAGAAAAGTGCGAGTTCCACACTACATCTACCTCCTTCCTTGGTTTTGTTTTATCGCTTGGGCAGATTGCCATGGATCCAGCCAAGGTTCGGGCCGTAACTGAGTGGCCGACCCCGGTGGATCGTAAGCAACTCCAGAGGTTTCTGGGGTTTGCTAACTTTTACAGGAGGTTTATAAAGAACTACAGTCAGGTCGCTTCTCCTCTCCACGCCCTCACCTCTTGCAAAGCCAGATATCTCTGGAATGAACAGGCAGACAAGGCTTTCAGGCTCCTTAAGGAACTGTTCACTTCAGCCCCGGTCCTCGTTTCTCCCGACCCAGAGAAACAGTTTGTGGTGGAGGTGGATGCGTCTAGCTCTGGTGTTGGAGCCATCCTCAGCCAGGAGGGTGATGATGGTCGTTTTCACCCCTGTGCCTTTTTTTCCAGGAGGCTATCTAAATCTGAGCAGAACTACGATGTAGGCAACCTGGAACTTCTGGCAGTTAAACTGGCCCTAGAAGAATGGAGGCACTGGCTCGAAGGCTCCAAGACGACAAACTTGGTGCTGCTGACCACCTCCACAGCTGAGCTGTTGATGAGCAGTGGAACGTGGTGCGGCCGGTTCTTCCTGAAGTCGACAATGATCTCCTTCGTCTTCTCCATGTTCAAGATCAGGCTGTTGTCTCTGCACCAGCCCACCAGCTGCTCAACCTCCTCTCTGTAGTCCTGATCGTTGTCGTCTCTGATCAGGCCCACCACCGTTGTGTCGTCTGCAAACTTCACGATGTGATTGGTGGTGAACCTGGGGACGCAGTCGTGTGTCATCAGAGTGAATAGCAGGGGGCTCAGGACGCAGCCCTGAGGGGAGCCCGTGCTGAGGGTGATGACATCAGAGGTGTTCTGTCCGACCCGGACCGACTGAGGTCTGTTGGTGAGGAAGTCTAGCAGCCAGTTGCGAAGAGGTGTGCTGAAGCCCAGATGTTCCAGTTTTCCTACCAGGTGCTGTGGGATGATGGTGTTAAACGCTGAGCTGAAGTCCAGGAACAGCATCCGCACGTGCGTGTTCTTCTCCTCCAGGTGTGCGTCCTCAGTGGAGCGGTTCTGCCGGTAGGCAAACTGGAACGGGTCGAATGTTGGGGGAAGACTGGAGATGATGTGTTCCTTTACCAGCCTTTCAAAGCACTTCATCAAGATGGGAGTCAGCGCAACAGGCCGGTAGTCATTAAAACAGGTGACTTGAGGTTTCTTCTGCACCGGAATGATGGAGGCCGACTTAAAGCATGCTGGTACTGTGGCTTGTCCAGCGAGGTGTTAATAATAACACATATCATTACCATTAGAAATGGATCACCATATCGAGAAACTAGCTGAGGTAACGAGATCCCCAGGTTGGCAAGGCCCTACCCCATAGCCGGACAGCTGGTGTGTCTACGTGTGGCAGTGGGTGTGGAGAGGGCTGGAACCGGACCTGCCTTACCCCTCCCCAGTCATGCAGTCTCTGTTAAAAGACCAAGAGGAGTCTAATGAGATCATAAGCTTTCTCTGCCCTTGGGACACACAAGAGAAAAACCTCTGAGCAGCGATAAGAGAAAGCAGGCTCAGCACACGGCCAACATGCTACACGATGATTCCATACAGCTCCGAAGGTATGATGCTCGGGTGACTTTTGATCACACTGGCACCGAAGAAGATGACGACCGAGATGACACGGATTTCCCTGACGGACCCTTGCTATGGAAAAAGACCACGATCACGGATAACCTGACCCATGTCAGGGTGACATATGGAACCTCGAAGTATGCCTATATCAGCTGTTGGAATACCAGCGACAAAACCTTTTTCATGCCCTGGGAAAGTAACACGATATCTAGAAATAAGTCTGCGTATGCTGAAGAATGCAGAGGTCCGCAGTGTACTAATGTGCAGAAGTTTTTTGAGAAGCGTCTAGTAAGGCTGGACGATCCTTCAGTGTATGACCTTTCAACTTCACCTGGTTCGTCTACAACCACGATATCACCGATGAAGGAGTAATCGTTTGGGTTCGGATCCTGCACCTTCGTGTTCGACGCACCATTCGATGCAGCTGGATTCATCCTGATCGCGGCACACCTGAGTGGCACTGTAACTGGCTTTACAGGCCACTCGTGCGCTTCACCGATCAGGGGTACTGGGACTCAGAGGTAACGTACCCAGCACCACATAGACCTGCCGGTTGCCGTGCTTGGCTTCCTTGCGGGGAGTTTTAGGGAAATTATGATCTCAAGTGTGTGTCGAATTCCGTCTCCATGACTTTACCGAGCCATGATGACACCGTAACCTCAGCTCCCAACCAGGTCGACTGCACAGATGAACCTGATCACACAACACTGAATCCGCTTAACCGGGCTGAAGTCACCAAGGCACCTAAGAAAAAGATAGTCCATTGGGCAGAGCTGGAACGGCCTGAGCAACAGGCCATCCCACCACATAAATCTTTCCTTTATGTGGTGAAAGAACCATTGGGAGGTTGCAACGCTTCAAACCCTCCCCCTGTATCGAACAACAGCATCACTTCTCTTATTTCCTCTCAACTTTTACCTTAGGCAGCGAGTCAGTTGAGCTAAAGGTCTGGTTCCTCCTTTCTAACATTGCAAGGGGCCCCTTCGACCTTTACCCCACTCACCAAGTTGGTTGAACAAAAGGTCTAGTTCCTCTTCTTCTGCTTTAGACGGACCACGTCCTCCGTTCTTCTCAGGCAGACGTCCTGCAAACAACATCTGCTCCTTTTCTCTAAGCGTCGTTGCTTTTTTCCATTCCTCGCTCATTTACTCCTCCACGATACCACTTCCTCTTCACTGAACACGGCAATTCTATTTTCTACTCAGCCTGTCTGCATTAAAACACTCATTACTTAATTTATTTAACACATAAGTACTTGATCCTTTTAGATAAAGAAAAACAATCAGTCAATCATATAATTCAATACAGAGTGAACAATCAGTTTAAACATACAATCACAGAGCTCTCTATGTTGTCTTTTTAACTTAATACATTCAATGTCCAAATTATTTCTTAATTTGTGAGTAACAGGGAATTTGGTCGGGCTCACCACCCCACCGATTTTAGAGGTATTTTGACAGTAGTTCTGCTAACATTTTTCTTTCAGAAGGATTTTATGTTAAAATGTCAGTTAAACATGAAACTGTTTTTACCACCCTTACTGTCATCAGAGCGAGACACCAGAAAGGAACCAGTGGATGTGTTATGTTTTCCAGTTTCATTCACTGTAATTGTTCTCTAGCTGCAGAAGAAAACTGGACAAGATGCAATGAGTCCATGATGTGAAACATTTCTAAGGTAACAAAATAAATATTGTAAAAAGTGTAAACCATCTCATTTTTGACCATAGAAAATTTGGATCACAAAAAAGACGGGATGCAGTATTATAATGCAGGCAATGGGCTCAGGAGCAGATGACAATTACAGAAACATGTAACAGTTTAACATGTTTAATAATGAGAAAGGCTGATGTCTCTGAGGTGTAAAGCGTTGATATGCGAGCAGCTGACATTAGGAGGACTTTGCAGGATGAAAAGAGAGCATTACTGTGGCAGACACGATCTCCAGGGGAGCAGAGCTACCCACAGAAACTGGGATCAGCAGCAGTGAGTGGTCCTCTTACTCATATCTGCTAGGAGGCAGAAGGTGATGGAGTGAGGATGGGCGAGTGAGAGGTAGGCGAGTGGAGCAACAGCTGAGCCTGAGAGGAAGAGATCCCCAGGAGCTGCGGGAGGACTGGTGGTTGAACCCACTCAAGGAACCCTTCTTGGAAGGCTTCTCTCCGGAGTGGAAAGCAGCAAACGCAGATCTGTACCGGCACTGAGGGATGGAAACAAAGCACTCAGGTAAGAAAAGACCTTGATGCAAAGTATAACTTCTAAGTATAACCTAGCTGGGTTACTGCACAGGGCGAGCTAACAATATGGTGTCCTCCCACAGGTCATGCTCTGTTTAAGCACCACCTGATCAGGCTTCACAGGCAGCAGTTCTGGAAAGACACCTTGCAGAGGGAAGAAGGACACGCACAGACCTGCACCAGCTTGGTGAGTATGACATCTTGAGCTTAGAGGTTGTTTTTGTGTGAAACTGTTAAATCAACCCCAGAACTAACGCAAAGGACCTTGTGAAGACGCTGCTGATGCTGGTGACAGAGTGCCATTACCCACAGGGATTCATGTCTGGATACAGGCCGGAAGGCCACTCAGAGGAAGAAGCCATTATTCTAAAAGTACAACCTGGGGAGCTTCATTTCTGGAAACATATTCTGATGTAACTAAAGTCAAAGTGTCTGGCTACAATGTCCGTCCTAACATTTGGGAGAAACCAGGAAAGGTTTGCAAACCTGAGAACACCATTCAACATGTGGAGTAGAGCAGTGGCAGTGCCGTGTTTGGTTGTTCTGCAGTCCATAACACAGATGGCATCAGATAGAAAAAACAATATGTGGAAAAACGTAACATACAATAAGATAAGATAAGATGGAGAAAGTTAAAATTTCTATAGATGAAACAGGAATTTAAAGCTTGGGTGGAAATTAGTTTCTTAAGTAGACGATGACCCAAAGCAGACGGCACAATTAGTGTCTCAACGACAATAAAGTCAACGTTTCTGAGTGGCCATCACTAAACCCTGATGTCAGGGCCTTAAACATTTTATAGGCAGAGCCGAGAAGTTGTGGGTGCAAGGCGGCTTATAAACCTGACCCAGTTACACCAGTTCTGTCAGGAGGAATGGGCCAAAACACTCCCATTATTCTGGCATTTAGCAAATAGGAATCGTGTTTAATCCTAACTAAACTTTTGCCTGAACTAATGCCAAACTATGAGAAAATTAGTTAAGCATCTTTTTATGCAGCATGTGCAGATACCTGATGTATAGCTGTATATAATGCCTGTTTTAAATTGATCCTTTTGCATTTCCGTTTATTAAACATGGGCTGGAGACTGAAAGAGAAATCTGGAAATGTGTTGCATTTTGATGTGAAAAAGGTGTCTATAGTCCATGTCTGCACTTCACAAGAATCGGCGATGAAGGAAAACTGATCCGTGCTTTTCTGATTCTATTTGTTCAGTTTTTTTCTCCTTGGTTATTATAGCTCCAAGTGATTTATCTATAAGACATTTAGAAAGAAAACTTGCAAAAACACGCATTTGACTGTTGTATTTTTAAAATAATTCAATTCAATTCAATTCAATTTTATTTATATAGCGCCAAATCATGAAACATGTCATCTCAAGGCACTTTACAAAATCAAGTTCAATCATATTATACAGATTGGGTCAGATTATACAGATTGGTCAAAATGTCCTATATAAGGAAACCAGTTGATTGCATCAAAGTCTCGACAAGCAGCATTCACTCCTGGGGAACCGTAGAGCCACAGGGAGAGTCGTCTGCATTGTACATGGCTTTGCTGCAATCCCTCATACTGAGCAAGCATGAAGCGACAGTGGGAAGAAAAACCACCCATTAACGGGGAAAAAAAACCTCCGGCAGAACCGGGCTCAGTATGAACGGTCATCTGCCTCGACCGACTGGGGTTACAGAAGACAGAGCAGAGACACAACAAGAGAGACAAAAAAGCACAGAAGCACACATTGATCTAGTAATCTGTTCTACATTAGATGGTAGTAACGGGTGAGCCGTCTTCTCTGGATGATGTCAAAGTTAACAGAACGCCAGACCAGGTGTACCTACTATGAAGAAAAAGAGAGAGAGCAAAAAGTTAAAAGCTGAAATGACGACAGTCATTTCAATGTAATACAATGCAAAACTGGAGAACCGTAGAATGAAGAACAGTAGAAATCAGTAGAGTGAGAAATAACTCTAGCAAATAATAACTTCTATTAAATATGTTTTACCGAGTATATGGTAAAACATATTGTACACTGAAACCACGAGTGGAGTTTGAGAATTAAGGGGTAGTCACTTATAAGCTGAACAGCTTCAGCCTAAACCTTTTCTATCATTGTAGCATTTATCATTTAAAAGCTAATTTAATGAATGTTACTGAACTTTGATGAACTGATGTTCAAGATCGAATAAACTAAACTACTTCTACTACTAAAGTATGGTGGAGTAAAATATACTTTCAAATATCACCTGAACATATTATGTTGTGATTGGTCGTGTTTTGGTTTATTTAGTTTGCATTGCTGATATTTCTAACATCTTGTTTTTGTTGTCTTGTTGTAAATCTAAATGATTTACTTTGCAAAATTGTACATTTCCAAACACTATTTGTTGTTGCTGTTTCCCCCAATATTATAACTTTATTATAACAGAAAATATGATAAAAAAAAGTTGCTGAATAAAATACGCTTTGTTCACATGTTCATTCCCAGATCCAATTCAAATAGTTTTTCTTAACTATGATTTTATTCAAGATTAAACATTTCCTATTCCGCAGAGCAGATCATTCGGATTAATCACTATGAGAATAACCTCACTGATATTAGTGTTTTTGTTTTATGGTACAATATCCTATAACAATGATACATTTTATTTATAAAACACTTTACATGTAAAGAAAATCTTATAGTGCTACAGTCAATACAACATCAATATAATTAAAACGGGGCAATAAAATGCAGATCCTGATAGTATGGATCTACATTTTTGCTTCTTGATTTATTTTATTACCACCATAGTCTACTTATTAAAAGCCTTTTTGTATTCAAGCTACTTATGTCTGAACTCATGTTGGAAATAAATCCATAAACTAAGCTAAAGTATGCTATTTTAAAGTGCTTCCCCCCTTTTTTATCTTGTAAATCAACGTCTATAACATGAGCATCTGCAGAGAGAGGCCGCGTTAAGAGGTTGCACACATGCGGACAGGAAGCCTTGGAGAGGCTGCACTACTGTCAGATCCTTAAATAATAATCAATCAGCTTCATATTTAAACCCAGCCTTGAAGAGAATGGCGGATGGAGGGAGGAGTGGGGGGTGGGGGGGGGGGGGGGGGAGTTGGAGGGAGACCAACAAGAGAACAAACGGGTGAGTAAAAGCGCTTTTGGATCAAGTACAAGGAAAGGCTTTTAGACGTGAATTGGTAAATGCACGGCGCTTGCCTTTTTTCCGCCTGCAGTTTGTTAGCTATGCATTGAGCCTCCATCAGAACGGCGATGGAAGAAGTTCTGCTGCACGATTTCTGCTGATTTAACAATAGACATGACGTAACCATTAAATGTTGTACAACTAATAAAATAGTGTTATTGTTAGATGTTCATTAACTAATTGCTTTTAACAGACGAAGAATAAACATGTTTTATTTTACAACTGACAGATTCCATCTGCTTACGAAGTTGTTAATACATTTTCAATCATCTACCAGATCTCTAAGTCTTTGTTTTGAAGGTAATAAGTTAATCCAAAATGTTATTCTGCCTATAATTTTTAATAAATGGCGTGTTTATAAAACAAAACAATCAAACATCAAGAAAACAGAATGTAAAACTTAAAATACAACTGAACTAGCTGAGTAGTATGAAGATTATATAGTACAAGTAATTAAATTATAAGACAAAAAAACAGAATTAGAATGACGATGTTAAAAATATCTAATATAAGTTTATGACAATTTCTAGGTGCATTTTAAAGTAATTTATCCCAGATTTTTTTTATTAAATTAGGTAAGTAAGTACTAGTTTAAGGTATTACTATATATGTTGGCTTGTTATGATGTCAGAACAGGCTTTTTATTTTCTATTCCGACATCAAGAAGGACAGAAATCATCTAAAGATTTCTTTTGTCAAAATAAAATTAGAAGAAGTATATGCTTTTAACTTGGTTATTATCTCTGGGAACAGACTGTTGTGTTTATAAGAAACTAGAACAAGCTTACAAAATGTGTTTCCTCACTGTTAGCTAGAACTGCTCTGGGGAAATAGGGATGCATGACATATTGACACCAACATCAGTATCAGCCGGTTAGTTGGCAGTGAAAGTGATGCAGCACGGGGTTGTGGGGAGTTTAACTGAAGCTAATAAGCAATGTCAGCAGTCTGGTAAATTTTTCACGGTGCTGAAAGAGAAAAGAAATACATGCAATTCTGGTAAATATGAGTTACAGCCATTTTAATTTCAGAAATTAATATCAACCCAAATTTTCATATTGGCGCATCCCTACTAGGAAGGCTGCTGTGAGGGTTTAGGGGAACATCTGACCATTCTCCCAGGAGAGCTTTTTAAGGTCAGACACTGATGCTGGAATAGAAGGCTTGCAAAATAGTTTTTGCTTCAATTCATCTCAAACGTGTTCTATCGGGTTTAAAAGGACATATCAAGCAAAATCCAGTATTTTTATGTATACAACGAAATACATTTCGTTGTATACGTGGAGTCTCTATGATGGCAGAAAATGTGAATGGAGTCTGTCCAGGTGCTGTGCAGAAATCTGTAGAATCATATTTTTCAAGCCATTCAGTTTTCCATTACTCTTTTTGAAGAATTACATCACAGTATTTGCTTTAGAGCTGCTAAACGAGGACATTATCTTTTGGAGCGATTTAGTAGTCCAAGCTGAAGGAGGCTGAAGCTACAAGTGAGCATCTCAAAGCTGTTCCCAGAAAGGCGGGAGGACAAAATTGTCCAAACTGTCTTGGTGTGCTGCAGCATTAGGGGTTAATTTCACACTGAATACGGTGTGGGCTCCAGTTTTCCACAAACCCCCCACTGCTTCCAGGCACCGTGTAGGAAACAGCGCTGGTGAGAACAAAAGTTCATGTGGTCCTTTCTGTTGCTGTCCCTCATGAATGATTAAAAAACAGCCACGATTTTCACTTTTTAGGGTAAAACCCCTTATTTATGCACTTAAGTATTCTATTTCATCCTCCAAAAGCCCCTCTGTTTCCTCGTGTTTCTGCATCAATGTTTTGTTTACACTAGTCAAGCTAGTTAAGTCGGTGCGGTGATTTAATTCTGAAATTCACCAGAACTTTATCCTGTTTATTTCTGTTTAGCTTGTGAAATTCAGGAGCTTGATTCGGTGACCGCTGCGGCGTGCGGTCAAACTTCATTCGCGGCCTCGGTAACTGGACCCCCTGTCATGGTTCTAAGGTGTTTGGCCCACATGCAGACACAGTCGGAGAACAAAAGACAGTTTAGAGATGTTTCTTTAAGGCTATACACGGATCTAAATGCTCACTATGTGAGCAGCAGGTGAGTTTCGGAACGTCAGAGTAGGAGCACTGTGGGAAGAAAGAGGATACTGATTAACACGAGTCGAACCAGGGAAATCTGTGCTGATGCTGCTCTGCTTACCGCTAGGTATGGAGAACCTATCCAGGGAGGGTGAGTGGAAGGAGGGATTCTGCGATCTTACGCTTTCCGATGGTGGGAGGTGGCTGACCGACAGGTGAGCTAGTAGATGGAATGCAGGTGGGGAGCCCGAGCAGCACCACAGCGGAGGCAGGTACAAGGAGTAGCTGAAGGAACCAGAGTGAATCCAGGAAAGGGGGTTCTCTTGTCCGGCTTGGTACCACCATGTGGGCTCGAGGGGAACGCCAGAGCAAAATCTGAGCAGCAGGGATTCAGGAACCGATCTTCAGCGCACAGAGACAAAACAGGTGAGTAATTCCAGAGCACGACGAACTGAGGGAGACAGGAGACAAAGTTAGAGCTAGGAATCTGGAACAACAAAACTCACAGGAACGGAGATCTGTCAACAGGACAATGGCCTAGGTGTACCACAACGGGCTAATACTCTGGTGTCCTCCAGCTGATTGAACACTCCTTTTAAGCTCGAACCAGAGTAGCCACAACGAGCCGCAGGCCACCTGTCAACGACAGCCACCTGTGGAAGAGAGTTAGTAGAGCACAGTACACAGAATCCTGACACCCCCATGCAGCAGATGTGAGTGGACACATCGGTTTTTAATTATCTGGGCTCCTCGCGCCGCCACAACCGGATCTGCACCACATTCGGTGTGAGCCCAGGGTCATGCTCCCTCCACCAAACTTTCCACGTGGCTCAATGCCACCAGGCAAGTGCCAAAGCTTTACTGGTCCAATGCTCTGCTTCACATCACAGCAGCCCACGCTTTGCATCTTGGTGCTTTAAGGTTTGGATGCAGCGGCTAGGTCATGGAAACCCATTTCTTGAAGCTCCCTAAAGGTAGTTTAGAGGTGTGTAGCTAGTGTCTCTGCAGCATCCAATGAGCCTACTCTGTGACGTTACTACCACTTTATGGCTGAGCTACTCTGTTTCCCAGTAGTTTTTACTTCATTATAACACTGATATTAGTTAATTTTATTACATTTACTTGCAAGGAAAAGTCCCATCTGGACTGTAGGAGCAGTCTACATGCCTAGGCGCTGGAGTTTCTGCATCTTTCTACACATTAATTCAATGATTTGGATGCATATGCGAATACTTTGGGAAATATGCTGTGTATGAATATCTGAGATCATTTTATATGCACTGCACCACATTCGACTCAACTACTCCTTTCTGCAAGTCTGCACAAAAAGTTCAGAATATCTGTGTATATGTGGGTGAAGTTAACGTCACAATTATTCACACCCCTGTTAGATTTAGATCTGAAGGTATTTTCATCTGATTGAGAAGTTTGTTTGTAATGAAACAGGGTAAATGATCTTAATCATCATCTTTATTTATCATCCCTCCCCATTAACTACTTAAAAAATAAAACACTCATTTAATGTAAAAGTAAAACATCTAAACACAGGTTTGATCATTATTTTCTTTTAACACGTTTTTTTCAAGAGCTGTCCTCTCCTCACAGATCTGTAACGGGTTCCACTTATTTCTCTTCCCATCTCTCTTTCTATAATTTAGTTCTTAAAGTTTCGTCTATTCTGAGTGAATTGTGTTTTAGTGAAAGAATCTGAGCGTAAAAGAAAAATAACCATTGTCGAACCTTAACCTGAATTAATTTAAACCGGCAGTGATGTATGTAGCTCAGCCCAAGGAGCTTTGATTCTGCTTTTGTTCCTGGGATATTTTTATACTGTTATATTCGTCATTATTCTCTTTACCTTTTGTATTTTGAAGTTTAGAGTGTCGTATACATAGCCAAAAATAAAAAAAAACACAGCTTCCCTTGTTCATGCAGTTTTAAAAGGTGTCCTCTTTATTTTTCTGTTTGGAAAAGTGGAATCCTTGGTTGAAATGCCACAAGGTTGAGTGAACCATTTCTATAAACTCATAATTTCAAATAAATTACCCTGTTTCAATTGGTCTTGAATTCTTTTTTTTATTTTACTTTTTAGTGGCAGAAAAGAGGCCTGTGGCCCTGCTACATAATGGCCACTTACTGTATATCATGAAGATGATAGTTTGTCCTCTGTATTCCTTTGTGAAACATTTCTGTTGAAAAGACTGAATAATATGTTTATTTTTTGGAATCCAGAGGATTTGTTTTTTTTAAATGTCCACTCTAATTTACTTACATTTTTATATTTTAAAAATTCTGCTTCTGAATGGGCAGTAATACATTTTTAACAAATTACATATTGCTTGAAAGCGTAAAGTATCCACATTTAGTGGTGTAAATAATTTGAATTAACCAATTAAACAACACCACGGCTTTTATTGTCCAATTTAATGGTGAGGTTGTCCTACTGTGGAAAGGAGAGATTTAAACTTTAATAAAGGGCATTTGTGCTGTTGTTTTACACAGTTTCCTTCTCCACTTAGTTTAGCTTCGTAGCTCACAAGTTATATTTTAATTCAAATCAAGCAATGTGTAAAACACCTTGAAACAAGGGATTATAAGGCAGAAAAACACAGTAGAAAGCTACTGAGGGATCCAGTAAGGAAAAATATTCAGTCATTGAAATTACAGTAGAAATATGTCTTCATGTAAAAAGTAAAACAATTTATCCCATATAATTTCTAGAACTGGCCTATGGGAACAAAAGACAGAAAACTAGAAGAATCCATTATAGAATAAAGAATACTCTTCGAAAGAAATAAATTTCAAAATCTGACTTGACTAATGTACCTTTTTAGTTGGTGTCTATGCAGTCATATCCAATTAATCTGAATAAGAACCAGAACCATGACTAACTGGAGGTTTGAGAAGACGGAGCAGAGACACAAAAAGAGCACAGAAGCAGTGATCCAGGAGTACTTTCTATGTTAGAGCGGGTAACGGCGGACTAGCTCCATAACTTCATTTCATGTCGGTCGTTTTTCCAAATATAACCGCTTTATACCAGCAGGCGATGACAATAGAACGCTGATAGACGAGTGCTCATTAATATCAAATAGATGAATTAGTAAAATGACCAGTATGGCGAGTAAACATAATAAGCAAATCAAAATGATGAGGAGGATGTAAATAAGGTGCGTTGAAACATTTTAACGCCGTATGACGATGATTTCATCATCATCATCATGCAGATTTCTTAATCCAGTCCAATCAGGTAAGATTTCTCCTTTGATTACTAGGAGCGTATTTTGGTGTTCTTTAAAAAATTGTTTTGTTTCCAATCACAGCTCTTAAAAGACAGCGCCGCCCCTAAGCAATAGGGTCGACTCCGCCACGGGGAGAACCAGAGCCAATGTCAGAACCATTCACATTTGGACTGAAGAGGCCTGCTCGGCCTTCCAGGGCGGCTTTGAAGTGTTTAAAGAGGATTACGCATCATCTCTGCTCTCCTAAATTTGCGTTTGCACTGTTGATGTCCTAACGAGACCTTGAGTTTATGTTAAAGTGAGATCTCTTATTGGTACACCAGATTTGTTGTTCAATGTTTTCTGAACTCATTCAGCCATTTGGAGGTCAAATTAACGCACAGTAAACATGTGGAAAACAATGATTTAGAAAACTCTTTCTTCTTTTAATTTTTCTCTTTAAAATACTACAAATTGCATATAACCTTATATTGTTGTCTCTCCGATTACGTAATCTTTAAATATTAAATCATCAGTTGTTATTTTTAATTACTCAGTACTTGAGTAGCCTTCTTACTGGATACTATTTTACTCTTACTTGAGTAATTTCTTGGCTGACTACTTTTTACTTTTACTTTAGTAAAAATATGTTGATAAGTTGTGCTGCTCTTACGTATGTAAAATTTTAGGCTACTCTACCCACCTCTGGTATTTGCACAATCTCTCAGGTTCTGTTTGTTTAGAAAACCATGCAAATTCCACAATTCTGCAACTAAATTTATTGCACAGTATTGTAGTCTGCTGTATGATTTTGTTTTATTTACATGAAAATGAGTCCATTAGCTGCTAAGGATTGTTTCAATTCAATAACATTTTATTTATATAGCCCTAATTCCCAACACGTCATCTCAAGGCTCTTTCCAAAGTCAGACTCCATCAGATCCTCCAGGTTGGTCAGAAAGTTTCCTCTCTAAGGAAACCCAGCAGGTTGCATCAAGTCTCTCCAAGCAGCATTCACTCCTCCTGAAAGAGCGTAGAGCCACAGTGGACAGTCGTCTGCATTGTTGATGGCTTTGCAGCAATCCCTCATACTGAGCATGCATGAAGCGACAGTGGAGAGGAAAACTCCCCTTTAACAGGGAGGAGAACCTCCAGCAGAACCAGAACCAGGCTCAGTGTGAACGCTCATCTGCCTCGACCCACTGGGGCTTAGAGAAGACAGAGCAGAGACACAGAAAGCTCAGAAGCTCACATTGATCCAGGAGTACTTTCTATGTTAGATGGTAATAGAGGATGATCTGCCTCCCCTGATGATGTCACAGCTAACAGAACGCCAGACCAGGTGTACCTTCTATGAAGATAAAGATGACAGAGAACAAAAAGTTAAAAGCTAAAATAATAACAAACAATGCAGATTGGAGAGCAGTAGGAGAACTCAGCAGAGTGAGAGAAATAGATCCTGATGTCCTCCAGCAGCCTAAGCCTATAGCAGCATAACTATAGAGGTAGCTCAGGATAACATGAGCCACTCTAATCTTTGTCAAAAAGGAAAGTTTTAAGCCTCGTCTTAAAACGCTTTAGCCCCACAGGGAGTGTTGTTGGTCAGTGCATTCAGCTGTGTAAAAAAAACTGGAAAGAATATTTCTTGTTATATCTGTGTGTTATGTGTAATTATGTGCATTCTGAGCCAGTTTCTGCCTCATCAAAAATGTAATTACACGTAATGGTAATAAATATTCTTGATTCTAACCTCTGGGTTTCCACAGGGGTTGTTCTATATTATTTGCTTTTCACATGCTTCCTTCAGCTGGCATCATTCAATCTTAAAATGACATTTCTAATCATGTTTATGCAGATGATATCCAGTATCCTGTATATGTATTTTAATGCTGTGCTCACACCAAAGCATTTTGAGCATCAGGGGAATCTGACTTACATGCAAAATCTGTGGTGGACGAGCCTCTAGGAGCGTCGAGAGGTCCTTAGGAAAGGTCCTTCCAACGGGCATCAGACCAGTCTGTCCACGCTTTGCTCAGAGCGTCCATGTTGAGGTGATGGACACCTTTTTGATGCTCAAGTCACATTCGGTATGAACGCAATATAAGCCTCATCAGCTGGATAGTCTGTCCACTCTAGTCCACAGTTTATTTAGGATTAGTGATTCCAGCAATGACCTTGTTTTAAAAATCAAAAAGATTGAGAGCATGATTATAGCTCCTTATGAGTAATATACAAAAGTCAGTCAGGCTTTTCTTTCTTTCTGTCCATCTCCTTAGTCCAGCATTTGGTAACTTTTGAACTAAGTAAAGGACGAAGACGACGTCTTCACTCCGTTTCACTTGATTCCAACGAACGGCAAATCCTTCTCTTAGCATACGCAAAACAGTCACCCTGAGAATCATTAAACTCTCAATGTACTGTAAACTGTGTACTCAGTATTAACACTTCTTGTACCATATTGGCAATAAATGACACAATAACAAAAATATGATCCATGAAATATGAATCATTTCACCTCTTTCACTATATCAATTATCAATACTTCCAAACCGTTTATTTTACCCTGTGGATGAAAATAACTTTTTAAATGTTCTTCTAATAATTTTGTAATTTTAACCTGTCATATGCGCATATTTGAAAAGGAAACATACACAGCAAAACAGCATCATCTTTCAGAGGAACATGTCTAGTGAAGAAGTAAATAACTTTATAATGTAAGAGAGTGTTTCGATGCAGGAAACACGCCTCTCCGCCTTTTTGCTCCTTCTATCTGCTCTGATGGTGGCATTTTATGGGCAGGGAGGGGCTAAACCCTGATTGGCAGCTGTTCACATGTATATGCATGCTTTGTAGCAAGACACTGGAGAACAACACAGAGAGATGGTGTGTGACGTCATACCATAGTCTGTCTAAAAAGATACCTTTAATTCTTCACATCACTATTTTTTTAGTTATTTCTATTTAAAATAATTAGATTCCACTTATTGCTCCTTTAAGGAACATTTCTGGTCTTTTCAACTGAAGTGAAAAATAATCCATGCATTTTTTTGTAATTGCAGTTAGATTATTGCGATTTTGTGTTTATTGGTTTTGATAAATCATCCCTTTCACACATGCAAGTCATACAAAATGCTACGGTCAGACATGTTCCAGCAGCCGAGCCCACGTGACCCTAATTTTATCTAGTTTTACATCGGCTACCAATAGATTTCATTTTAAATTCCTCACACTAACACTTTTCAAATCCAGTTAAAGTTTTTTTTTTTTTTTTAAACAGGATTTTGTTGAATGCTCATTTCATTTTAATACTTCTTTTATTGCTTTTCTTTACAGCACTTTTTTTGGTTTTCTCTGTGAAAGAGGCTTAACAAAACAAATTAGCTTACTTACTAAAACCTGCTACGACCCCTTTGAAAGGTTGTTTTTTTAATCTGGCAATGTGAAAATAAAGAGCAAAGATAGCACCAGTTTATCAGTTTTAGCTCCAGTGCTTTGCCAACGACAAAAGGTACGGATAGTAATAAGCCAAGGACTCCATGTCGCACGAAATCCTTCAAACAAATGATTTTCCATGTAGTGTTTGGCCAATAAAGGCAATTTTCACCATCAGTGGTAAAACCGATTAGACGTAATGTTCTTGCATCCACTGGGATGCAGAGTCCATGTTAACAATGTTTTACCAGATCTGTACATTCAGATACAAAGGTTCTGCTTGCCAAAAACGTTCTAATGTTCTTATCTTTGAGTCTGAACACCACGGCCCCCAGACTCCCACCAGACACGGTCCTCCCCACCCTGATCAATACACCACAAAGAAAGACAACGCTGTTGGGTGCAGCCGTCTCAAGTTCTTCATCATCTTTCTTCTCATATTTATTTACACCACCCAACCCTCGCCCGTAGCATTTTCCACGTGTGGCCGGACCGGTCAGCTCCGGTCCGAACAGTCTGCGGGCTCTTGCCATCGGGTCAAATGTTAAAACTCAGTTCAGGAGGTTTTGGTGAAGGCAGAGCGTCTGTATGAGTGTCGTTGGAGTCTTAGTTATTAATGTGAAAGTACCTACGCTCAGATTGTGGGACTAGACCGAGAATCAATGGTTTGAGCAAGCTGTAGTAAAAGCGTGCTCAGTGTGCACGGCCTGTGTGTGTAACCGGATCGGCCGTCTCTGCCCCTCATTAGCAACCAGGCTGTGGACACCAGAGGCCTTTGGAGAGGATCATGCAGATGAGTGGAAACCCGAGGAGCTGAGCTGGGAGTTAGGGAGGAGGCCGAGACGGCAGGAGCAAGGCACAGAAGAGCTCAAGAAATGCAACTTTTCTGGGCTTTTTCCTCAACGTATAAACACGGATAAACTCTTCACTTTCTGACCTTCTCCAGAAATGTTTTATCTTTAAAAAAAAAAGGTAAGATAACATGTGAATAAACATCACATTTGACTTCAGCCAGATCTGTATGGCTTTAAATAGGTTGGAGCCATCGCCTTAACAGACAAAATGATTCCCATCAACATTTTCAGATGTTGTTCTTCAGGCGTTGTGATGAACAATCTTTTACTGTCTTTCTTCTGAACACGTGCATGAATGGTTATTTGTCCTGCGTGTCTCTGTGTTTCCTTGCGATTAGACGGGAAACCAGTCCTGGGTGTACAGCTACTGACCCACTGACTGCTGGAGATAAACCTCACCCCTCCTGGTGTGTAGAAATTATGTGGATTTTATATAAAGATTTCTCAAAGAGGTGTCGTAATAATAAGTGCATGTAATTTGGTCTTCCACGAGATCATTTACTTGTACAAAGAAAAGGTTATAACAGAAATATCAGAAGAAAAGCAGAGTTCGTTTTGTGTGTGTATTAAAATATCTGATAATTATCTTTTGAACCTTCTCCAAACAGCATCAGTGGGTATTTTGACGTTTAGTTTTGTCTTAGAACATAATTTTTCTGCTCAAAGGTTATGAAGATGTGTCGCACATTAAGGAGTCACTGGGTCAGAGCCACAACCTGCCAGGCTGGTTCCCCATTGGAAAATAAAAAAGGGTATTACCTGCGCAACCAAAATACAAGAGACGCAGAGGTTGAAGGGAGGTTTGATCTGGGATAATCGTTTACATTTTTGTTTCAGGTAAAATCGGTAGATCCTAGTGCTGTATGTGTCTTTATTAAACGACTTTTGCCGGGAGCTGAATGCTTTGGACAACCTTCCCCACCAGACTGATCAAGAAAAATGTCACAGGTTTAAGAATTGTTGATGTTACAGCGTAAAATCTAATAAAGCTTCTTGCATATATAAATCAAGCGGAGCACTGTGAAAGCAGTAAGGCTCCACGTGTGAACGTAAAATCTTTTTTTGGCATCAAGACAACAATTCTTGCTACACTGCCGGACAGGACCTTAAAAAATTGTAGATGTTCTGCTTTCTTTAGTTTATCCCTTGTTTTGCCCTCCCAGCTGCTGCAGCTTTAGCTCATATCCATGTTTATAAAGAGCGGCGCTCCATTATCCTAATTGAAAAATTAGAGTAAAATGCCGCTTTATTCATAATACCTGACTATGACTCTTTCTGTGTATCTACTGCTTGACTGGTCACCCAGAAATATGAAAGTCAAACAGATTTTACTCCAAACAAATGACAAAAAACTATGGATTCCTTTATTTAAATATGTTCACTTAAACTTATGCCTTTCATATCTTTTAGATACAAACGGCAATTATCCCTGGGCACATATGAAAGCTCCCAGAAAGCACATGCAGGGCGGTGGAAACACTCACACGTTTATCACAGAGGGGCACAAAGTGAACTCAGGATTGTTCACTCGGTCAATTATTTTTTATAAGTGGCATCTGAACGTAAACTTCCCCGAAGCATCGAAGTGGTTGATGATGTTAACAGTGGAAGCATTCTGTGACTCACACAGAACACGTCGAACCCTCGATGTCCACTTCTTTTAAAGAGCTTTATGGAATACACCTTATGCATGGCCAGACGAAACCCAATAGTCCAGAAAAATATGAAGCAGGAACATAATAATTGTGTGCTGCTCTCATTCTGTGATGCTGTGAGTTATTAGAGGAAAATAAAGTACAAATGCAGCCAAACAACCAGGCACATGGGATCAAGCAAATGGAAGAACAACAGCCAAAGCCATTCATGTTAGTACGGAGCTATAAAGTCAGAGTTTTAGCCAAGCCAAGGCGAATTTATGTGTGTAGCACATTTCAGTACAAGGATGACGTGAAGGGATTTAATTAAAACATAGGAAAATAAAAACAGAATAAAAGTTGGAATAAAATGTAGAAAAATTGAAACAAAATAAAACATAAGTAAAAGCAAATATTAATGATTTTAAAAACAGTTGGACTACAAAGTTGAACTAATTATGTTTAAAACAGCTTAAAACAGTAAAAGGCAATCCTAAACAAATGTGTTTTAATCTTGATTTAAAAGAACTCAGGCTTTCAGCACTTTTACAGTTTTCTGGGAGTTTGTTCCAGATCAGTGGAGCATAGGAACTAAATGCTGCTTCTCCATGTCTGGTTCTGGTTCTGGTTCTGCAGAGCAGGCTGGAGCCAGAAGACCTGAGTGGTCTGGAGGGTTGATGCACTGATAACAAGTCTGTGATGTATTTAGGTGCTAATTCAGGGATTTATAGACTAACAGAAGTATTTTAAAGTTTATTCTCTGAGATCCAGGGAGCCAGTGGAAGGACTTCAGAACCAGGTCCATGTTCTCTACGTTCTTAGTCTTAGTGAGGACTTCAGAACCGGGTCCATGTTCTCTACGTTCTTAGTCTTAGTGAGGACTTCAGAACCGGGTCCATGTTCTCTACGTTCTTAGTCTTAGTGAGGACTTCAGAACCGGGTCCATGTTCTCTATGTTCTTAGTCTTAGTGAAAGGACTTCAGAACCGGGTCCATGTTCTCTACGTTCTTAGTCTTAGTGAGGACTTCAGAACCGGGTCCATGTTCTCTACGTTCTTAGTCTTAGTGAAAGGACTTCAGAACCGGGTCCATGTTCTCTACGTTCTTAGTCTTAGTGAAAGGACTTCAGAACCGGGTCCATGTTCTCTACGTTCTTAGTCTTAGTGAGGACTTCAGAACCGGGTCCATGTTCTCTACGTTCTTAGTCTTAGTGAGGACTTCAGAAACGGGTCCATGTTCTCTATGTTCTTAGTCTTAGTGAGGACTTCAGAACCGGGTCCATGTTCTCTACGTTCTTAGTCTTAGTGAAAGGACTTCAGAACCGGGTCCATGTTCTCTACGTTCTTAGTCTTAGTGAGGACTTCAGAACCGGGTCCATGTTCTCTACGTTCTTAGTCTTAGTGAGGACTTCAGAACCGGGTCCATGTTCTCTACGTTCTTAGTCTTAGTGAGGACTTCAGAACCGGGTCCATGTTCTCTACGTTCTTAGTCTTAGTGAGGACTTCAGAACCGGGTCCATGTTCTCTACGTTCTTAGTCTTAGTGAGGACTTCAGAACCGGGTCCATGTTCTCTACGTTCTTAGTCTTAATGAGGACTTCAGAACCGGGTCCATGTTCTCTACGTTCTTAGTCTTAGTGAGGACTTCAGAACCGGGTCCATGTTCTCTACGTTCTTAGTCTTAGTGAGGACTTCAGAACCGGGTCCATGTTCTCTACGTTCTTAGTCTTAGTGAGGACGCGGGCAGCAGCGTTCTGGATCAGCTGCAGCTGTCTGATCCACTTTTTAGGCAGACCTGTGTAAACACCGTTGCAGTGATCAGTTCTACTAAAGATAAACATGGATTAGTTTTTCCAGATCCTGCTGAGACATCAGTCCTTTAATCCTGGAAATGTTCTTCAGGTGCTAGAAGGTCCACTTTGTAATTGTCTTTAGATGGAGGTTCAGGTCTGAGTCCATCACTACACCCAGATTCCAGGCCTGATCACTTCTGATCTCTCCTCTATTGGTCCAAAAAATATTACTTCAGTTTTGTTTTTATTCAATTGAAGAACATTTTGGCACATCCAGGCATTGACTTCTTCTCAGCATTTCCTCAGAGCTTGAACTGGTTCATAGTCTCCTGGTGACATGGTGATGTAAAGCTGTGTGTCGTCTGCATAGTTATGGTAGCTGATGTTGTTTTTTATCTGAGCAAGAGGGAGCATGTAGATATTGAAGAGGAGGGGACCCAGGATGGATCCTTGGGGAACCCCACATGTGATTTTTGTCGTCTGGGATGTAAACAGTCCCTGTCCTTTACGTCGGATTTAAACCAGTGGAGAGCTGTAGCAGAGAGGCCGACCCAGTTTTCCAGGTGCTCTAACAGAATGGAGTGATCGTCAGTATCGAATGCTCCACTGAGGTCCAATAGTACCAGCACTGTGGTTCTTCCACAATCTGCATTTATATGGATGTCATTAAACACCTTGATAAGGGCGGTCTCTGTACTGTGGTGAGGAAACCTGACTGGAAAACGTCAAAGCGGCTGGTCGTTGATAAGAAGTTGTTTAATTGTTGAAACACAGCTTTTTCAATAATCTTAAAGACGAGGTTTGAGATGGACCTGTAGTTTTGTAGAAGTAGTTTGTCCAAATTCTTCTTTTTCAGCAGTGGTTTGATAAATACAGTACTGGGTATAGGAGATAAAAAAAAAAACAATAAAAATAACTTTTTTAGAAACTGGACCAGTTTAGTGCCCTAATGTTGCATAAAGTTGAACTGCTTTAAAGGCATACTATGCAACATTTTTCAGTTAATTAATATGTTCCATACCGTTTTGGATGATTAAATGAGTCATTTCAGGTCGAACAAAGGTTTTCTAGGCCGCCCTGGGGGTCTGTGGGGGAAATACCGCACTTGCAATGCAAGAGCCCTCGGCTCGCACACACAGAAGTCTCGCTTTACGGCGAGACTTCTGTGTGTTTTTGCCCTGCCATTCACTATATGCACGCGCGAAAGCAACAACAAAGAACCGCGTGTTAACGTCAAATAAACATGCAAGCATATCGAGTTTTTTTTATTATTATTATTATTATTATTATTATTATTATTATTATTTGGGTTTTTTTATGTTGGCGAGACGCTACCGCGGCGGCTGCGGCTTGGCGAGGCGGCGGCCGCGGCTTGGCGAGGCGGTGGCGGTAGCGTCTCGCCAACTTAAAAAAAAAAATTAATAATAATAATAATAATAATAATAATAATAATAATAATAATAAAACTGGCGAGGCGGCGGCTTGGCGAGGCGACCGCCTCGCCAAGATAGCGCTGAGGGAAGCTTGATGTTCATACCTTCACTGTGTTAGTCATTGTTTGTACTGCCGTTTTTCCACTTTTCGTTGCGTTCGCCTGTCTGCTAAGCTCAAAACAACCGCGCCTGGCTTGACGGAGAAACCAGAACAGCTGAGCATCTTTACGACAGTGCACTTTTACTTTCGCCCTCTGGGGGGAGCCTCGCTGGAAAATCAACCCCGGTTGCATAGTATACCTTTAAATACTAAAAGTTTTTAATACATCAAATAAATATACTAAGAAACTCTGGCGGCTCGAATGTACAAAGACTTCTGAATGGGTATCGAAACATTTTCAGAAAAAATACGGAGCAACAGTCCGGCTGAATCCAATTCAAGGCTGTTTGCTGTTGCCATGACCCGGATAAGTGAGAATTTACACGGGCACACAAGGAGGAATGAAAACAGAATGAATGAATGACGATGGGGCTGATTTTCAATTGGTTATGGCATTTTATTCTACCCTTTGGTATCATTGCTTTACTGCAGAGAGTACATCCTTCCCTTTATTCTGAGATTTTTAACAGGTTGCTAACACTTTCAAATCCAGAGGTTCCATTACAGACATTTGCTATTATATGTCAGGCCTTCCTGTTATCTGCTGAAAGTTTAGCTTTTTCTCAGACATGCCTCAGCAGGCTGTGTTGTTATAATAATAATAATAATTATTATTATTATTATTATTATTATTATTATTAGTAGTAGTAGTAGTAGTATTAATATTGATATTATTATTATTATTATTATTATTATTATTATTATTAAACAGTGTTCCTATAAATAAGTTGTTATTTATGCATAAATATACAAGCACCTTTTGTAAACTTTTTAACTCACCCGTCTCAGTTTCTTTAACCTCAGATGCTGTTTTTTAATAACTGTCTAGTATCTTTTCTCCTGTTGTCATTTTGCCCTTACTGCACAGTCTCTTGTTCTTATGTTTTGTTTTTAAATTTCTTAACCTTTGTGTGAATCTACATGCTTCCAGGGACAGTTTTACTTTGCCGCTGGTACACCTGAATTTCCTCACTATGGGATAATAAAAGATTTTTCCTTTCCTTTATGAATGTTGCAGTTGTGTTTGAATAATGACATTATGCTACTGGAACACGGCAATATATTTTTGCATTGCCTAATAAAACAACTGGTTTAGCGAAGCTTGATATCAACTATAACCAAAGTGTATCTTGCAGCATCTGACCTAGTAATATAGATGTCCTTATTATAGTCATGACCACAGAGTATAACCCTTAGAAAACATACAACAGCCTTGAATCCTTGTGTGTTAAGCCTTTTGTGCTGCTAAGAAAGATAAAACAGAGTTGACCAACGTTTCTTTAGCCTGTTTTTTCATCACTCTGATCATAGCAGAAAAGGTGTGCTATGAAAATATGCAAAAGCAGATTAACTTCACCTTAGCTTGGTGCGCAAGTAAATTTTCAAAGAAATGTATTCTGTGGAGAATGGAGATAAACGACTTCATTAAGCAACGTAAGAGCAGATAAGTTAAAGAGAGAGTGTGAGACTGGGTCTGAGCACCAAGAAGCCTGCCAGCTAATGATTTAATTGTCCTGTCTGTGAACGCAATCAACGACCCTTGGGCTACACGTTAATTTCAACTCAGCCAGATGCATCATGTGCTTCAGTGTAATGGTCAGCTAAAGAAAACCCAGGAAATAGGTCATAAAGCTGCCATTTTGACAGGATAGATGGGAACCTCTCACCCTCTGGGGATGGTGCCTGGCAGTCAAAGTTAATATAGGTTAAAAATAAAAAGGATGGTACATGTATCTTTACAGAAACTATTTCAGGCTCAGTGCCACTATGCAAAATAGATACAATATAGTCTCCTGTGAAAAAAAGACACTATATATACATTGAAGTCCCAACTATACCAGCTGACACTGTTTATTTATTTCGTCTCTTCTCACATGCTGTTCACATGCGGTTCCTGGTCGAAACTTAACAGTGCCAATAAGAACAAAATTATAAAATACACTATGAAATTAATCCGTGTTTTATCTTATAACACACACACAGGAATTTACTCATTTAAAGGTTTTATCTAAACTATGTAGCAACATAAATTATTAATTATTACTTTTAACATGAATTCAACAGCACTTACAAGGTGAAAACAATACACATCAACATGTTGGTCAGTGTTCCTGTTATTACGGCTGAAAGCAGCTCTAAACAGGAGGTTTTCAGTCTGATTTAAAGGAACTCAGAGTTTCTGCTGATTTACAGTTTTCTGGGAGTTTGTTCCAGATCAGTGGAGCATAGGAACTAAATGCTGCTTCTCCATGTCTGGTTCTGGTTCTGGTTCTGCAGAGCAGGCTGGAGCCAGAAGACCTGAGTGGTCTGGAGGGTTGATGCAGCATCAACAGGTCTTTAATGTATTTAGGTGCTAAAGCATTCAGTGATTTATAGACTAACAGAAGTATTTTAAAGTCTATTCTCTGAGCTACAGGGAGCCAGTGGAAGGACTTTAGAACCGAGTCGATGTTCTATCTTCCTGGTTTTAGTGAGAACATGAGCAGCAGCGTTCTGGATCAGCTGCAGATGTCTGATTGATTTTTTTGGGCAGACCTGTGAAAACACCGTTGCAGTGATCAGTTCTACTAAAGATAAACATGGATTAGTTTTTCCAGATCCTGCTGAGACATCAGTCCTTTAATCCTGGAAATGTTCTTCAGGTGCTAGAAGGTCCACTTTGTAATTGTCTTTAGATGGAGGTTCAGGTCTGAGTCCATCACTACACCCAGATTCCAGGCCTGATCACTTCTGATCTCTCCTCTATTGGTCCAAAAAATATTACTTCAGTTTTGTTTTTATTCAATTGAAGAACATTTTGGCACATCCAGGCATTGATTTCTTCTCAGCATTTCCTCAGAGCTTGAACTGGTTCATAGTCACCTGGTGACATGGTGATGTAAAGCTGTGTGTCGTCTGCATAGTTATGGTAGCTGATGTTGTTTTTTATCTGAGCAAGAGGGAGCATGTAGATATTGAAGAGGAGGGGACCCAGGATGGATCCTTGGGGAACCCCACATGTGATTTTTGTCGTCTGGGATGTAAACAGTCCCTGTCCTTTACGTCGGATTTAAACCAGTGGAGAGCTGTAGCAGAGAGGCCGACCCAGTTTTCCAGGTGCTCTAACAGAATGGAGTGATCGTCAGTATCGAATGCTCCACTGAGGTCCAATAGTACCAGCACTGTGGTTCTTCCACAATCTGCATTTATATGGATGTCATTAAACACCTTGATAAGGGCGGTCTCTGTACTGTGGTGAGGAAACCTGACTGGAAAACGTCAAAGCGTTGCAGTGATCAATGTGACTAAAGATAAACATGGATTAGTTTTTCCAGAATCTGCCGAGACATCAGTCCTTTAATCCTGGAAATGTTCCTCAGATGGTAGAAGGCTGACTTTGTGACGGTCTTTATGTGTCTTTGAAGGTTCAGGTCTGAGTCCATCACTACACCCAGATTTCAGGCCTGATCACTAGTTTGGAGCTGTAATAACTGAAGCTGCTGCTGACTCTAGTTTGTTCCTCTTTAGGTCCAAAGATGATAACTTCAGTTTTGTTTCTGTTCAGATGGAGAAAGTTTTGGCACCTCCGTGCATTGATTTGTTCTAAGCATCCGTTCAGTGCATGGATGGTTCAGAGTCACCTGGTGGCATCATAATGTAGAGCTGTGTATCATCTGCATAGTTTTGGTAACTAATCTTATATGTCGTTATAACCTTAGCTAGTGGGAGCATATATATATATATATATATATATATATATATATATATATATATATATATATATATATGCTGTGTATATATAAAAGAAAATAAAAGAACCGAATCTCAGATTGGCGCTGGTTCTGATCCACGTCTTCTAAAACAACGTCAGTAGAAACCTCTTGACAATTGATGAAGGACATGTTTTTAACACCTGGATACCAACAGAGGGAAATTAAAGAGTTTCAGAGAGCTCAAACGTCTGGAGGTGTTTTGTTGCCACCAGCATTGTTTTCACTTCCCGGTTTGTCCCATTGAAGGTCTTTCCAGAGAGGAAAGGTTGTTTTTTTATCCTCACTAAAGGTCATAGGAAGGAGGTCACAAGTAGTTTCACAAAGAAAGGTACTTTAGCCCAGCAGAACGCAGCATGAAATAAGAAAAGTTAAATAAAGTCATTGTGGTTCCTGGGGAAACTGTTAAATTGACTAAATGTGGCACTTGTGTCAGCATCAGGTGGAGCTGAAAAATACAAGTAAAAAAAGAAATCTGGCAGTGAGAAGTTGGAAGGAGGTGAGCCCACTCGACTCCTGAGGTAAGCTTCTTATCTCTGCTTGAAGCAAGCAGCACAAAGTTACAATAAATACTAGTGACAAAAACCTCTGACCCAAACATTCACCTTTATTTGCTGTGTTTACGAATAACTTTTGGTAAGCCCAAAATACAGAAGAGTACAAGACAAAAAAAAATTTATTCTCACTGAAAAAAATATTTGACAAGAGAAAACATATGAGAGTCACAAGGTGATTAAAAAATATAGAACTATTTTCAAATAGCAAAGCTGGTGTTTTCAACTTTTCACTTGTATTTTCTGAAATGAGTTCAATCAAAAATAAATTGATTTTAATCCTGCATAATTAACAATTAGTCAGACAAAATAGAAAACTTCAACAGATCATTTATCTTAAAAAGATCTAATCTGTGTAGCATATCTGTACATAAGGGCATTTTTTCTCCAACTTTTACATCGATAAATACTTTATAATACACCTGTTAGTCCTGTTGATTCAAGGATTTGATTTAAGGCAAATTATTCAATATAATTGAGCTTAACAAAGCATCAGATCAATAATAATAATTATATGTGTCTTTTGAAGCCAATAGTCACCATGTTTCACCGTCAGTCAGCTCCAAAGGGCCAAAAGCATTTTGGTTTTCACAACTTTTACTTTTCAACGGTATTCAGGCATGTAATTCCCTACGGTTATATTACCCTTCCTTTCCAAAGTCAAAACTTGCTTCAAAAGGCATTGGAGCATAACACAAAGCTCAGCTAAGAGCAAAGCAGCAGCAATGTGTTCTTCAGGTTTATCATGACTTAAAGCGAAGATTTATACGGTGATTTCTCCAGTGAGGAAAGGAAATCATGAGAATTGTTGTCTGAAACGCAGCACCGGGGGCGTTTTGCTCTATAATAAGGATACATCAAGACGGCAGCCTAATGGTGTGGTTGACTTTGAAAAATCAAGACTGGATTGACCATCAAAGTAGGCAGACCACATTGTTGTAATAGTAACCTGCGTTTCTGCTAACTGCAACCTTTTGGGTCGTTTGTGTGTCGGTGTGTGTCTGGGAGGCAGCAGCGGAAATGGACACAAGGCATCGCCCAGCAGCCGCCATACGCCCTGCGGCCGCCATACGCCCAGCAGCCGCCATACGCCCTGCGGCCGCCATACGCCCTGCACGGAGTTAGTTCATCAGAGAACAACAGGACCAGACTGCCCGGCCCAGAGGGACACTTTCCCCAGAGATTTCCTGGAGCCTTTCTGCTTTCTGCCCTGCAGGGGGAAAAAATTTAGTTTTGGCCAACATTGTTCCTCTGATGCACACACAGATCAGGACTCTAGACTCTGACTTCATGTCTTCTTTAATTTCATTCAAGCATTTTGAACGTCCTTCTAAAGATGTTCTCACTATCTCTCTCTGGCTTTATCTCCAGAACATCTACCATGAGCCGTCCCTCTGATGTTCTGATCCTGATCCTCTCCATCCTCGTCACTCCCAGAGGGAACCTCAACATCTTCCTCTCTGCTGCCTCCTGTCTCCTTGTCAGTGTATGTCTCTAAACCAGACAGTATCGCTGGTCTCACCATCTTTCCTTTCCTCCTCGCTGAGACTCTTATCACACGACACACCTGACTCTTTTCTTCCCTTCCAACCTGCTTGGACACCAGTGACGTGCAGTCAGGGGAGACAAGTGAGGCCAGGCCTCACTTGTCATCATGGAAAGAAAGAAAATATATAATGATGATAACATAATATAAATTGTGATTTGTAATAAAAGGGTTTTTTTATCTAAATTCCTCATTTTTGATCATATTTTCTTTAAAATCGCAGACTTTTAGCTATTTTCCGTGTAAATCCTTGGTGGCGCTTGATAGCGAAGCCGGTGAGGCCGCAGCGACCTTGGCCTCCCCTGGGATTGCGCAATCCCATGTTGACTGCGCTGGCTTCCATTCTGTGATGCATCTTCCTGTCTCTAAGATCATAAATTCAATTACGAACTGATTTTCCATAATTTAATGTATGTGGATAGCTTATTGTGTTTTGGTCATCTAACTGTGTGCAGGTAACATGTTTTCGTGTCTTGCTGCGCGATCATAAAAGCCAAAGAACTGGTTGTAGGTGAGCCCGGCAGTTCCTTGGCCTCTAGGCAGGGGGCGCTCTGATCCCAAAATGTAAAGTGACAGCAAATTATGCTGAACAAGTAAAGCACTAAAAAGACTAAACATACAGCTGGAACAGGACTGATCATGGAAGGCTTTCCTCCCTGGCAGTGATCTCCACTGAGACTGAGAGACTTTTAAAACTGAAGAAGATAAAGAGAACTTTTACTGGAAAGTGATCGATATTTTTGTGCAGAAAGAGCGCCGCATGGACTTCATTTATAAGCAGAGGTAAGACAGCGATAATTATTCGTGTTTTTGTTTTTGTAATGAAATGTGCGTAATGTGGGTTATAGTTTTTGAATGTGTTACAAATGCAGAAATCCATCATAACTCATAAACTGTTACCAATCAAATGACAAATAATTTAGTTTTATTTTTCATCAAAGAATATTTTTTCCATGTCTCTTGGTGAATTTATTTGGCTCAATCAGTCTCCTTCAGCACTTTGATATGAGTTTACTCTGTAGTGTGTATATAATTGTAAATCTGACTCTGATGACGTCAAGTGTTTCAGATTTTGTATTTTTGTTTTGCACTTCCCGGCCACCGTAATGAACCCTACCGCACGTCACTGTTGGACACGTTTCTTCACATCTCTTCCACACTCGCCGTCGCTCTCTGACCCAAAGTACTTTAAATCCTCCACTTTCTTTTGTTCTGCTCCCTGTAACCTCACGACTTGATGGTTGTATCATCAGAAAAATTTTATATGTGGCAGCTACAGTGCAGAGGTTGTACAAAACGTAACAACAGTGACAGGAAGAATCTTACTAATCTATTCATTACCAGAGCGTGTTTTACTTGTGGTTGTTAAACTGTGTGACAGTGATGTAATTGTCTGCCGTTAGTTTTCTTGCAATGTGGCAATTTGCCCTAAAAATCTAAAATCCACAAGGAGTGGGTGAGTGGATGAAAATACTGTTAAAAACAAACATTTTGAGGGAAGATTTGTTGTCTTAAACTGTTTGCAATCAAATAAAAGGGAATGGTGGCCGATTGGTTAGAGCAATGAGCTTTTTGATCTGGAGGTTCTGGGTTTGACTCCCACAGCCTGCCACTCTGGGCCCCTGAGCAACAACCTTAGTCCCAGAATGCTCCCTGGGTGCTGCACAGTGGCAGCCCACTGCTCCCTAAGGAGTGGGTTAAATGCAGGGAACACATTTCATTGGAATGTATGTTGCAATGGCAAAAACAGTTGCTTACTAAAGTCAAAAAGAAGCTACACATCCATGTGCTTAACACATTTCTGGGTATAACAGAATTTTTTATATCTGTTTGTAACCTAAACAGTTACATCCTGCACATTGTCTTAGTTAAATTGTGTCCCTCAGTGTCAGAGAGATGTGTTTCCAACCTATTTTGAGTCAGAAGAGTTCTTTATATATATATATATATATATATATATATATATATATATATATATATATATATATATATATATATATATATATAATGTATGTATATGGGTAGTAACTAATTACATTCACTCATTTACATTTACTTGAGTAGCTTTTTCAACAAAATGTAGTTTTAGGAGTAGTTTTACTGAACTCTACTTTTTACTTTTACTTAAGTCACATTATTACTCAGTATCGCTATTCTTACCTGAGTAAAATTTCTGGCCACTCTACCCGCTGTGAGTAACTTCATAAATAAAGAAATGACTTGTTTTAACCAAAAATGGACCAGAGTGAGAAAAACCTGGAGTTTATGTAAAAGTGAGATTTCATAATCTTGTACATAATTAATTGTTATTTTAATGTTATTTTTTACCTGCAGAGCTCATTGAGACATTTAGAGGTCAGATGAACATAGAGTAAACAGTAGATATTGTCATTGGAAGTACTTTGCACTGTTCTAACATACTGTATATACATTAACTGCTGTAAGTATTGATTTCAAGTTTAATAATGTTATTCTTTGTATAGTTTTTTTAATTTTTGTCTTTAAAATACCAGAATTTGCACATAACCTTAAATTTCTGTCTGCCCCATTATATAATTTCTAAATATTAAATCATCAGCTGTTATAATTAGTTGCTCAGTACTTAAGTAGCCTTCTAACTGAATACTTTTTCACTCTTATTCGAGTAACTTCCTGGCTGACTACTTTTTCCTTTTACGTGAGTAAAAAATATATTGAAGTAGTGCTACTCTTACTTGAGTCCAGTTTTTGGCTATTCTGCCCCCACCTCTGGTTTTTTGTTTCACATCTTCCAGAAAATAAAGAAAAATCCTAATCGAATGAATTGAAACATGTTTATATCTTCAAACAACAAGACTGGTTTTTCACTCTGGAAGCAATGATCAGATGAAGCTTTCCGGCCTGCTGCCTGCTTTCTGTCTGTAATGCTCAGTGTCGCCCCCTCCTGGCGAAAACCTTAAGATATTAAATGATGCAGCATGTCATGTTTTCATAGTTCACATTAACCTCCTGCTGTGACTAACTGTCACCTGTGACCCGTGTCACCTTTCCACTCTCTGCGGACATGAAGACAGGCAGCAGTCCCAGAACTTGACCCAGACGGGTCGATGAGCGGCTCAGACCACCATTGATCAGGGAACGAAGGGAGCGTCGCTCCAGGAGCACGAGCAGCAACAGATGTTATTTCTGTGGAGGTTCTAAATAATGCGGCACGCTCGTCCAAGCAAAGTTGTCTCCGTGAAATGGGCAGAAAACAAAAATTTAAGTCTGGGTTTCTTAATTGATAAGACGCGTACAGGAGGGGTCTGTGAGATGGATCAGTATTGGATCAATACCAATGATTCAGAGGCTGCCAAAACCTTCTTTCTCACCTCCGAACAAAACCCCAACACCTACATGCACCATTTTAGTCCGATCTAGTGAGTTTTTTTTCTCAAAAGAGCCTGCTGTCTTTAAAAGCAAATCCATTTCTCCACCACAAAGGATTGGAGTGGGGTGAACAACACAAACAGCTGGCTCTCAGGCATTGTGCTGTGAGGGCTGAGCTAATGGGATTTGGTGCTACTTGTTTCTCATTGCAGGAAAGTTGAATCAGTTTTTGGCAAACTTGAACATTTCTGCTGGAGTTGCCGAAGGTTGTTGTTTTTTTTTTTTTTTTTCTGGTTTGGGGTTTTCCATCCTTTGATTTTCTCATTGAAACAGAGCAGGAGGGATAAACATCCCTTTCATCGGATGTGTTTCCATCAGTATAGTTCGTCTCTTTCGGTTTTCAGCTCATCACTAACAACAGATGCCTCGCCTTTATCTGTCATTTTCCCTGCTGCGTCAGAGAGGGCCAGCCTTGAGGGACAATAAGTCAAAGTTTTTTGACATCCACAGCATCCATCCCTTTTCCTTATTTCAGCACAGAGTCAAAAGTTTTTATTTTATTCAAAGAGGATCCTCCGCCTTCAGCCCAACCTGTTTCCTGGCTGACCTTCTCCATCATTGCGCTAAATTTATGAATTTCCCCTGTTTTCTCCCCGTTTTCCTCCTGCCTGGCAGATTCATATTCAGCATCGTTGTTTGTCCAGAACGTTCACCGCCCCCACCTCTTCACACGTCCACGCCATCTCAGCCTTCACTTTATAGCATTCCCTCCAGCCGCTGCTCTCCATTAAGTGTTCTTTATCATTGGAAAGAAAATCTTCTCTATATTTTTAGGATCAAATTTTATGAAACAGCAACACTGAAAGGAACACTTCAGTTAAATATTATGTTAAGAATGAACTGAAACTAGTAATTATTGCTGAGTTTCCTTTGATAGAAACCTTTTTGACCAATCTGTCTGTATAATTTAGACTTTGTAAAGTGCTTTGAGATGACGTGTGTTGTTAATTGGTGCCATATGAATAAATTGATATAAATAAATTTTTAACTAAGACACACAACAAGGATTTAATTATGTAAAATAAACTACTATTAAAAGAAGAGGGAAGACACTTTAAAGTGTCACACGGGTCTCTCAGTAACCTGGAGGAGTTTTGTATCCTAATTTTATCCTAAACTCTGCATTTATCATATCTGAGACGGGAAAAAGGCAGCAGTTAAAGTTTAAAGTCATGGTCTCCTGCTTTCAGCACCAGAGCCACCACCAAAGGAAGAACTGAGCTCCTGGATTTTCACTCATGCGGTTCCCACACCTGCCTCCCAGCTGCTGTTTGGGCCAGAAGGTCGCCCCGGCTGGCAGGCTGCTGGTTCTGGGCCAGGTCCAACCATGCTGGACAGCAAGAAAAAGACTCTTAAAGAAGAAATTAAGCAAAGCAGGACACAGAAACCCTGAACTTACCTCTTGCAGGAACACCACACAAAAATTAGACAAATGTTTCAAAGCAAACGTCGACATTTATTGCAGCCGAATCTGACGGTTCTGACCCAGCTGTCCAAATGATTCTTGATGGGTTCTTAGGTTTCTTATACCCTCACCACACTATAGCTCACCTGCCTTTCCTTTTATCTGTGTAGGAAGATATATTACCTTAAAAAAAACAACAATCCTCCAGCATCACAAACTTGACTGAAGAAAACACAATTAGATTTCCACAACCAGATGTTTTTGGACATCTTGAATAAAGCTGCAGCATTATTGCTCAGCTCCATCACAGCATGCGGAGGGCCGCTGCTACAGGATTTACGCAAATATGACTCAAATATGGCAGCAATGACCCGATGATAACGTAACTCAGCCCCATGCAGCTCCAGCCGCATCACTTGCCTCCTGATACTAAACTGATGTCTTCACTCGCTTTCTGATTGACTGAGCTAAGAGTTATTTGACCCCTTCATGGAAATTTGTGGAGTATTTCAATTTCAGTCATTGCTGGTGGACAGTTGATCCTTTGATATAAAAATAAATGAACGTTGTGGCAAAAGTAACCTACCGTGTCCTGAAACAGCGGAGCACTGTGAATTACACACCGCTGATCTACATATGCATGCACTATTCAGTCCTCTCGCCCAGTGAACGCTAGAGATAGGCACCAGCAACCCCCGCGACCCCATGAGGGATTAAGCGGGTCAGAAAATGGATGGATAGATGGATATTCAGTCCTTTAAAGGCACATTATTAGTAGTATTAGTGGTAGAAGTAGTAGTAGGGGAGACCGAGGCTAGTTGTCACACTTTTTACACTCATACATCAATATTGGAATCAAAACACCATATATAAAAACATATGTACCAGATGAAAGACCAAAGTCTCAGGTATATATTTTGTATTTGGGTATATTTCATATCTTATTTCTGTGCAGAGTTATAAGCGATCTAATGGAGATTGTCACCATGTGACAAGTCGCCCCTCCAAAGGGTAAGTTATCACATTATATGGGGTAAGATGTCACACAGGGTTTTGCAACCAATATAATAAGGGCAAAATTAATGTTGATGTTGTTTTTTAATGTTAAGTGAATAAATGACAAAAACTCACTTACAAGAAATAATATGCAACATGCATTACAAAACTGACACTTAAACTTTGAATACAAACAAAACAACAAAAGAAAATCTCACGAGTCAGACTCCTCATCTGAGTTGCAGTTTTGGCATAGCTTATGTAGATTTAATTGCCAGGAGCACATGCATCATATGAAATAACATGAAATAAAATGTTTTTTTTTTTTATTTCCTTTATTTAACCAGGTAAACCCCGTTGAGATCTGGATCTCATTTTCAAGGGGAACCTGGGCAGAAATCTGCAAAACACTACAACCTGGTTACAAAAATAAAACCAATTAATACATATGCACAAATATAAAACAATAAAAACAATTTAAAAGCAGTGACACTGTTTCATAGAAGCTTGTTGTCTATCTTTAAGAACCGCTCGAAATAAGTCCAATGAAATAGTTTCCGACATCTTGAGCTCAGACTGGAGCTGATTCCACGCTGTAGGAGCCAACACACTGAATGCTTTCTTTCCTTTATCAGTTCGAACACGAGGAACATGTAGAAGGATAAAGACATTTGAGCGTAAAGAATGTGAACTACTTGATCTATGCAAAAGAGAGCTTAAGTAAGTTGGTGTTAGTCCAAGTAGAGATTTATATATCAGGATCATCAAATGATTGTTTCTCCGAACACTTAACGGAGGCCAATCAGCTTTTGCATACAAATCACAATGATGTATCAAACGTCTACTACCAGTTATAAACCTTAAAGCACAATGATAAACAGTATTCAAAGGTTTCAGACATTTGGTTGAAGCATTCATATATAAAACATCTCCATAATCCAGAAGTGGCAGGAATGTTGCTGCTACCAATTTACTTCTAGCTTTGAGTGACAAACACGGTCCATTTCGATAATAAAACCTTCATTTTCAATGTTCGTGATAGATTTGCTATGTGATTTTTAAAAGAAAGTTCATTATCTAGAATAAAACCAAGATATTTATAATTACTAACAAACTCAATTTGTGCACCTACTGCAGTGGTAAGGAATAGAGGGATTTCTGGTAGTTTAGCAGAGTGTGAGAAAACCATTGCCTTAGTCTTATCCACATTCTAAACCAACTTCAAAGTTTGTAAACGTGTTTGAACTACATTAAAAGCAGACTGTAAATACTGTAGTTCCTGTGATAATGATGAAGAGTTGCAGTACATTATTAAGTCATCAGCATAAAAATGATAAAAAGCATTTGACAAGTTGACACACAAATTATTTATATAAATGGAGAATAAAAGTGGTCCCAGAATTGAGCCTTGAGGTACGCCATTTAAAATAGTGAGATTAGAAGACGTGAAGCCAGCTAATTGGACTATCTGGGTTCTGTTTGACAAGTAATCAGCTATCCACATGGTAGCTTGATGTGAAAGCCCAATTTTGTGTAGAATTTCAATTAAAAGCATGTGATTTACTGTGTCAAATGCCTTTGATAGATCGATAAACAAAGCAACACAATGTTTTTTGTTATCAAGAGCCTGGATAAGATCATTGAAAACCTTTAAAGTTGCAGTAACAGTACTATGTTTTTTTTTTCTAAAACCGGACTGTACATTTTGTAAAATACAATTGGAATCTAAAAAAATCTTTAGTTGATCTGCAACTAACTTTTCAAAAAAGTTTGCTAGGATACATAATTTAGAAATTGGTCAACAAATGTTATGAAACATTGATTGATAGCTGTCTGACCCTGAATTTCCGCTGGTGTGAATCTTTTACAGTATCACGCCAAAGTACAGTCATTGACATTAAAGTCCTTTGCTGTACTCCTGTTCGACTTGTGACCGAGGGTCACCTGCCTGACTGCCCTCAGCATCACGTCAGGTGCTGCCTGTTTTTCTTTTATAACTCCTGACCATCTTCTCACTTTGTCCTCTTTTAAAACGCTCTTTTTTCTGTAAAAATAATGTAATTTTTTATTAGGATGTGTTGATTTAAATTATTTTTGAAAATTATAATTTTGGGGTAAGTTGTTACATGTGACAACTTACCCCAAAATGACTGTGACAAGTTGCCCCAAATGACCATGTTTGCTAATGCTAGCTCTGTCTTAATGTTAGGCTAAATCAGAACAATGACTGAGGTATGACTGGATGCCTTAATATCTAATTTAACAAGTCCATATGTATAACTGCTAGAATTTTTATCTGACTGAAGGTTATTTAAAAAAATATAGAGTTAATATTTTTTTTACTTTGGGTAGTGGAAAATGGTCAATTAGTGCTCATCTCAACTTACAATGTCTTGTCCTCTTCTCACTCAGTCCGTGAGACCTGACCATGCAAAGGAAGAAAACTAGTATTCCACTCTTCGGTTGCACCCTCTGATGGAGAAGATTATTGCAATGTGACAACTTACCCGTGTGACAACTAGCCCCGGTCTCCCCTACTAATCAAATTATCTCCGTTTCTAGCAGTTTCTTTGACATTAAAATGAATGTATTTAGATTTGTGCAGGTTGTTTAGGATTTTATGACAGCAGGACAGCTGTGGCGTTTCCTAAACGTCTTCAGCCCTCATTTATTTCATTTACTTTAATTAGCATTACTAGTAATGATGGTTGGCAGCCGTACTGTTTTCAATAGGTTGTTACGTTTTTTTTTTTTTTATCTCAATAAAGCAGTTTGTTATACTTTCAAATTATATTAAAAAATGTCCCATAAAATGATCTTTTTTGTGCTCCTCCAAAGGATCACTCTAATTGTTACACATTTTAAATTTAATGAAGAGATGATTGTTATTTTTTTCTCCTGTTTTTCAATTTTATAGACTGTACAACACAAATAACGCTCCGTGCTGAAAGATGGCTCCGTTAAGATCATGTTTTTAATCGAAATATGTTGCTTAAAAATACAAGACAAATATTTCTAATTCTCTGGGGTTTCGTTTTATCTATGGGATTCACTAAAAGCTTTGAGACAGAGAGAGAGAGAGAAAAAAACAATAATAACAGAAGTGGTGCTAGAAAAAAAAAAAAAAAACAGAAGGAAAGGAACGTAAAATAAAAGGAGCAGAGCCGGGCGTCCACAGCAGAGCAGAGCCCATGATTTGTGACTCTCTCCACTGTGATAGCGTTACACGAATGGCCCTCCAGGGCAGCATGAAAAGCCTCTTGATTGTTCGGAGTGGTAACTGGAGCTCGCAGCTCCTCGCCATGATAGATTTATTTACATTTCAGCGCCTGGACCCCACTCAGGAAAAAAAAAAAAAAAAGACAAAAAGCTATACGGGGGCATCGATATTTTGTAGTAGCGATGATGTTGTGCTCTATTGTTTCATGATGATGACTTAATGCTGCTGATGATGCTGCACGACGCGCTGTTAGAGCTTTGGCTGCAGGGCTGCACATCCGTCGGCCTTCACATGCAGACTGGAGCCTGTGCTGATATTTCTGAAACGGTTGCCGAAATGTCACTGGAAGTCTGGGGCTCTTTTTCTCTCTCTCTCTAATTAACCTTAACTAACGCTTAATCAATGACAATTTAATGAACATGATTGCATTATGGTGTGCGGCTGAGTGTGGTAGACTTCTCGTTAGACCCCTATGATTACTTTTGAGCCGTTCCAAAAAGTCAGGTCATCGCTTCATAAAGGTCCGAGACGTTTGTTCAGAGCCCCCCGCTGAGACAAATATTAGGCCGAAGGTTCAATCTAAAATGATAAATGGTCCTTGAGGATTTAATTTGTACCTGCCATGTAATTATTACAAATCAGCCGATGAATGCCACATTCTCTTTGAGCTTGTAGAGTGTGTTTCTGGCTGTGTTGGGGCTTTTTCTGCGTTGCCTCGCTTAAGAGAGCCCACAGAAACTCTCATGCGGGAAGAAATCAATTCTAAATAACCAACATTTTCCAGACGGTTGGGGAAAACTTAATAAGTACAATTGAAGCTTTAGAACCAGTGACTTTCCTCCCAGGATGGTGTCCGGCCTCAGACATCGACTGAGCGTTGGTCTGCCGCTGGAAAAATCAAGAGTTCATGCTTCCATGCAAAAAAAAGAGGAATTGTTGCGGATTTAAATATTTCAGCTTTTCCGCCGCGCCTGAATTATTTTTACCGAGGCATTTTGACCAGAGATTGGACAGCTTTTATCTGGGGAAAGGAAGCGATTGTGAGTGGGAGAAGAAAAAGAAGCACTGCGCATTCATGTTGTTTTTAAAGAGAGACCCAGAAGTGGGTGTAGTTTTCATTCTGAGCTGCTCTCTTTTTATTGTCTGAAAAAGCTTTACACTGCCCCGCTATGTCTGAACCACTGATACATCCATGGGCTTTAAGCAAAACATGTATATTTGCCCCTTTGCCTGTGGCTTTAAGACGTACTCACAGTTGCTCTGTAACGGAAACTGAGAAATAAAACTACAGAAGAAGAACCGTTAGTGAAATCCTGTCAGAGAAGCAAAATCCCAGATCAGCTGCAAATGCTGCCATTCTGTCACTTTAATAATAATAGTTCCTAAATACACTGAGTTGGTGCAAAAACTAGAGACTAGGTCAGTTCAAAGGAGACTCTGGTTTGGCTCAGGGTGTCCGTCACAGTCGGCGTCAATCCAAACAGAGAAGCCATCACAAGTTGCAATTACAGCCAATTAAAAGCAAGGCTCCTCAGTGTTGCTACGGTGCGCCTAACAACAGGCTGAAATTAAGAAGAAGACTAAGATCTGCAAAAATGAGCCGCTATCCGTGGCTGCAGTGTGCGAGCGAGAAACACGAAGCCTGCTGAGAGTTCACATTTACTCTCTGAGGGATACGTGGAATCAAGCAGCATGGAGAAAACAAAGATTTGCAAAGATGCAATTTTTTTGCATAATTTTCTCACATTTAGCCATAACCAGCTGCCCACAAATTTATTTCAACCCAAAATACAAATCAAATTACACTTGTGCATTTATTCATTCAAAGCTTCATACGTGGTCAACATTTGCTCGTCACTTTAGGTCGAATGTGGCAACCCTCGTTATCGTTGACATGGAGAGCAAAACGAGCTGTAAAGAAAGAACATTAGCAGCTAATCAGCTAATCAGACATTGGAAGGGTGACCTGAAAAAAATGGACTGACTATATCTGCAAACATATGTAGCTTCTCCATCAACTCTACAGTGATGAATTTTATAATAATAATTATATCACTAACAGTATATTAAGTATACAAAAGAAAAAGAAAGAAAGTGGATAGGTCCTCTGGAACGAGTTCTTCTTTGTTGAAACGTTCGTCTCTTTTCAGGTTTCAGTCTTTTTCTACCTGGATTGTTGAGATGCATCAGGACACGTTAATTGCATTTTTGACTATTGTTAGGTGGCAGTTTTCTGTTGTAGGATGAGGATGCAATCAGAGACAGAAAAAACAGGATAACGTGCAATAATACTGAAGTAGCAAACATCCCAGAATTTTCTTGCAACAACTTCTCCAGACCCGCAATATGTTGAAGATTCTCAGTCATTCCGGTCATGATCAGTCCAACAAGGGTTAAAAAATAAAACAGCTGGACTTCTGTTCTGAAGCTGAAGACATTTCTCTTCCCATCCAGGACTAGCTTGGAGCTCCACGCTACTCCTGGCATTTTAAACTGAGAAAGCTTCCTGGATGGGAAGCGAAACGTCTTCAGCTTCAGAACAGAAGTCCAGCTGTTTTATTTTTTAACCTTTTTTGGATTGTCCAGATTCAGAAGAAGCAAAGCAACCCCAGACCATCACATCACTGCCACCAAATTTGTCTTTTAGCGTGACACACACTTTCAAGAATGTCCCACTTTTGCCTTGTTTAAAATAATTTCCCAAAAGTATCAGAGAACATCAGGTTGTTTGATTTTTTATTCATTTTTTTACAAATGTGAGACGAGTATCTGTGTTCATTTGGGTCAGCAGGGGTTCTGGGCCTGGAACCCATGTCTGTGTTATTGCTGAACCGTGAACTCTAACCTTTACTGAGGCAAGCAGGCCAGCAGAGCTTTAGATTTTGCTGGTTGCTGATGCACTTGGAGTCATTTTGGTGGCTCCTAAGAAGGTTCTCCGGGTTTTCTGCATTTGTGAATAATGTCTCCCACTGTGGTTCTCTGGGGTCCCAAAGCCTTAGAAATGTCTTTGTACCCTTACCAGGCTGCTAAACGTCAGAGTTGCTGTTTTTTTTAATGTTTTTGCCTATTTCGTGTTGTCAGACAGGTGGTATTTAATTTATTGCTTGATTTTACAGGTCACGCTGTTATCGGGCCTGCTGTGACTTGGGAAATTTAACTAAAAAATGTGTTTCATTGCTGTTAATTTATGATTTAAAAATAGACCTATATCCAATCTCGCATTAGACCTGATTGGTTTGGAAAAAGTTGATCCGTTAAATGAAGAAATCGTTCAATATGGTGTTTTGTATTTACTCTCGTTATTAAATGTTGGTGGATGATCTGAAGCCTTTCATGTGACACAAAACCTGAATCAGGGAGCAAATACATACTTCTTCACAGCACAGTGTGGTGAAGACAAAAGAGTAACATGTAACAATGATAATTTTCCAATAAGATGCTTTTAAATTAAATATCAGAATATTATTTGACTTATATTTTTACAAAAAAAAAATAAAAGCTCTTAAGGGCAGGCCTGGTTGCTCTGATATTGAAATCATGTTTGTCATTATTTACTTCCTGTAAAATGATTATTGGTGCCTGAGCCCCCATCAGCAGCTCTGTCCTGGACTTTAATGTTTCCATAAAGCAAACAAACAGAGTGGGCCAACAGCGGGAGCAGCATCCCTGAGCAGCCGGCAAACATCCACAAGCAGACGACTCTCAGTCTTAAGTGGAGGAGCAGCAGCCTCTCTCCCACTTAGGATAGTGGGCTATTTAGCCTGACAGCCATTAAATATGAATTAAAAACCACACAGGCCTCTTTGCCTCTGAAAATGTCATTACATATCTTCATGGCAGCCGGTTGTTGAATAAGCAGTTTGCAGTGCTCCCCTGGGGCAAAGCTGGGGATGGGGGGTGTGGAGAAGTGAAGTAGATGGAGGAAGGGCAGGAAGAAGAAGGAAGAGATAACAGGACGGGACACAAGGGACAGATGGGTGGAGGGCCGAGGGGGAGATAAGAAGATGTGTGCAGGGATGGCGGAATATAAAAAAACAACGTGGATGGGAACATCTGCACCGGCAGGATGGAGGGAGGAGAGGAGGACTAACGAACAAGCAGGTCTGCTTTAACGGATGAGGCCTAATAGCAGCTAAAATGGAATCTACATTACTGGTCCTAACTGAGTGCAGTACTTCAGGGGCCGGGCCCCGAAAGGAGCAAATAATAGCGCTGCCTTGAAGTGGTGCTTCAGTTTCTCTCCAGTAGATGAGGGAGATGTGTAGGGGGATATGAGATTGATGGGAGGGAAGCGGAGTACTTCAGAAATGCTAGCCTTCTTAGTATTTTCAGGGTTGTTAAAAATAATCAAAAAAGGAAAAAAAAAAAAAAGAAAGAAAGGTCAGCGTGTTCTGGACCACTCATTCTACCGCTCCGTGTTTATGGTGTGGCCCCAACGCTCAAATTGCCTGGCTGTAATTACCCAAGCTGCACCTCCAAATCGTGACCCTATTGTTGAAGAAATAAAGACATTGCCATTGGTCTGTTTGTTCTTGAATACATCATTTGTTGATTTAATAAAGCTAATTTCCCTGAAAGGTATCTCATATAGCCCCACACAATATACATTTAATGATGTTATTTTCACCCACGCGCTCATGTTTGACCTGCAGACAAACCCTTCAGGAGGTAACCACATGGTAGGACGGGGGGAAAAATGACCATAATGCCTTCTTTTTATGCTAAATGATCACTTTCAGTCAGTCAAACACCTCCTGCCATAGTGTGGCTTTAACAAAAGAACAGTAGAAAAGTGTTGTACAGCAGCAATTCCTTCTCCCCAGAAGAGCTATTTTTTTCTCAACGCTCTACTGCAATTTGACTTCGGTTTGCTGCTGGGCTCATTGTTTCTGTAGGAGACACATTTGTGCCCTGAGCTCTGCAACAAAGAACCATTTTAATGGCTGGGAAATGAATACATTTCTCCTTCTTTATGGCAACTCCTTTTAATTCATTTCTTAAGCAATATAGAAATATTAACCAAAATCTGATTTTTTTTCACAACAGCATCTAATAAAAAACATGCAAAAAAATGCAAAAGAAAAACCCAAAAAAATAAATGTTTTGATGTCCTATTCTTAATAAATAGATGATAATTTTACATGCCTAAATCTACTGGATCAGGCCTGGACAATAAGCACAAATAATTTAATTGTGTAATTTTAAAGACATGCATGTTTGCAAGGACTGCTGATTGAGTAGTGGAGAGGGGGTAAATTTAAATAATCTGTGTGTTTATGTATTATATGGTACAAATTTTTAATATGGAAAGGGGGTAGGCGCAAATAAGCATTTTGCTTCTGCCTACTCCTTTTGGGCATCATTGTCGGCTATTTGCCAAACTGTAAAAAAAAAAAAATCTGTTGCTCAAATAAAAAAGAAAAAAAGAAGCACATTTTAAAGCAGACTCTGTGTAAGGGACATAAACTGAGCTGAAGAGTAATACAACATAAAGGAGAGGAATACTCAGTGTTTGCCTGAATGCAAACAAGCACAAAGAAATTTCTGAATGCAAATCCAGTTTGTTCAGACGGGCAGTGTGTATTTGTGTGGTCACTAAAAATAAAATGCCTCATCCCAAATCCCTCAAAAGAGGAACAACGGGTTTGTTTTTAATCCATTATTACGTGCATTTTATTTATTTAGTCATGACATCATTGCTGAAAACATTGTCTGGTGAAATACCAACGAAACAATGAAAATAAAAAATGGGACAGTTTATTTCAGGTAGAAGCCTATTCTATTATGACTTCAGGGAAAACATCATGCCATGAGTGTTTGGGACATTCAACTATAGGGTCCATCATACATGTTTTTACATAAAAATTAACCAACAGATCAACATGCAGTGGTTTTTAAAAGCATACACACACTGAATTAAAATGTCAGGAATTTGTGTTGTGGAAATATGAGAGAATAATAAATCCTATCAAAACATTTTTATCCTGTAGAATAGAATAGAATCTTTATTGTCTTTATTGAGTAAGGGATACTGTAGTTTTCAAAAATAGCATACTCAGATTACATTAAATGTGCAGCCTAATAGGGTGAACCAAAAGTGTATGAAATGTGCATGTATTGTTATGCCTCAAAACACCAACAAACTATTTACACAAACAAAAAATCTGCTGGGATGTAAGCAACTCATCAAGTTTGTTGGGAGCAGCGGTGGTTTTCAAAAAACAGCTTTTGGGAGGAAGGATCTGCGATAACGCTCCTTTGTGAGCCTATTATGCAGCAGCATTTTTTAAAGAATTTTTTTCAGAATTTCATGCCAAAAAGAGCCCAAAAGATTTACTTTCACAAGAGGAGTATTACTACTTTTGCTATAGTTCCCCGCTTGATACTCATGCAAAAAGAAACTTTATTGGACATTGTTTTGGGATTATTTCAAGTTCAATAAACACAGAAATGGAAAGGAAAAAGAAAAAGAAGGTAAGAGAGAAAAGTGAGGCCAAATGATAAAAAAGAGACAAGGTGACAAAAATAGAGTAGAGGATAAAAACAATACAACATAACATCTTTAGAGTCTGCTTCTACACCTGCAGAACAAGAGAGAGAAAGAGCAACAGAACAAACTGAAAGAGTATTGCAGGTACAATCAACCAACGCCTATGATAACATCACTGAAAATTATGCAGTACTATTTAATCCAAGATGTATTTAGTGGCAGCTAAAGCTAATTATAAGGTATATCTGCATAGAAGTGTATCTGTAAGCACCTGGAGCCAAACATCTGTGGGTGGTTGAGAGTGTAGTTGTGTATGTAAGGTTTTTCCATTAAGAAAAGCTCAAAGACCCGCCCCCCAGGGTGCCGAGGCAGACACCGGGGAGACCAGAGGCCCAGAACATCCAAAACGGCCACCACATCACGGGAGCAGAAGAAGGACCAACGCATCCCCCATCCCAGAGAAGAGCAGAGGAGAGGCCCAGGAACCCCAGCAGTCAAAGTGCAAAAGTCCCAGGGGGCTGCAACGACGACCCCATGGACTACGCTGGCTGCCAGCTATGCCAGAACAGATCCAGCCATGGGCCCAGAGACCCGAGACCCAAGTGCCCGCTGCCCCCCAGCAGTGGCCCAACAGAGCCAAGGGGTCCAGGCTCTGGACTCCACACCAAACACCCATCAGGAGTGACCCAGCACACACCCGAGCATCCACCTCTGGACATGGAGAACCACCAACTCACCAGCAGGCCTGACGGCCCCCGAACCCGAGAGGTGATCCCCTTCACCTGGGTGGTGGAGAGCAGACGGCCTGAGCCCCAAGCCAACCCAAGACTGGACACTGCGTAATCTGTGCAAATCCGGCCCATACCCTGATCCCAGCCCCGACGACCCCCAAACCCATCCATCCAGAGATGGGGCCAACACAGTTCAAATGAGTTAGCCAACCAGAGCTGCCCCTGGATGAAGTAGCCCCAGCCCCCTGATAGATCCCAGTCCCAACCTCATGAACCGCCCACCCACCACAAACCCAAGCATGAGCCACCCCCCACAGGGCCACCTCCACCAGAACACAAATACAGGACACATGCTCCCAAGTACAACTGCCCCAAATTTTCCCCCACATGGGCAAACCTCCATAAGAGAGCTCCCCCTGCGAAGAGACTGACAGGAGAACATCCAGACAGTGCCAGCCCCGAACACAGCACCCACTCCAATCATCCCCGACCATTCTCCCCCACCACACAGCACAACACAACAGTAAGACGTCAACCCCATGCAACATCACCTCAGTCAACACACCACAAGACCCCCAACCCGTCACCAAGATGGGAATAACCCACAAGCCAAGCAGTCTCTGGCAGGCTGCGGGCACTCCGGGCCAAAGGCCCCCAACACGCCTCCCCAAGACACACAAATAAATAGCATCACCGCCACTGTAACGTCAGCCAAGAGAGGACCCCCAACCAGCCCAAGCCCCACCACACAGTTAATCCAATCAGCAGCCCCACCCCTGAGAAGGGACTCAACCCATCCACCATGAACGCTGCAACCCCACTGTAGCACCCCCTGATTCACCATACTAACCCCCTCCTAGGACACAATGGCGAGCAGAAAACCACAGCACAGAGTCCACCCCACGCCCGACCAACACCAGCAACCCCAGCTCACCCGTCCACCAGAAGAACATATGCCCACGTCTTGCCTATAAAAAAATGTTTGCAAAATTCTTAAGGTTTACTTAAACATTTATCTCTATTCATTTCCTCTCTAAATACCCCTATTCCTCAAAACAGATCAAATTAATCTAGTGAGTTTCCAGGACACGCTGGAGGGACTATGTCTCTCTGCTGGCCTGGGAACGCCTTGGGATTCCCCCGGAGGAGCTGGCCCCAGTGGCTGGGGAGAGGGTCGTCTGGGTCTCCCTACTGAAGCTGCTACCCCCGCGATCCGACCCCAGATAAGAGGAAGAAGATGGATGGATGGATGAAGTTTCCTAAAATAAACTTTTAACAACCCGTTCTAAGACTATTAGTATTGCCTATGATTCCAGTAACATGATTTCACACTGTCCTAAATTCTGCGTGAGTCCTAAAGAAGTAGTCACTGGGGAAAAGATCACTCCTGCTATTGTTCAGGCAAAAAGCTAATTAACCTCCCAGCTGCAGTACATTAAGCAGCATGAAAAGTCACCTGTAAATGTCACTTCAATCAGTTAAACCTCTGTTGTGATGCTCTACATCAGTGGTTTTCTATAGGTGAGGCGCGCCTCCCCTGGGGGGCGCCAAAGAGTCACAGGGGAGGCGCGAAGAATGTGTTGGAGAAGAAGATATTTGTGGCTTTTGTTTGAGCGTGCAGGAACCAATCCAAGCGCGCAGTGAGACAACATGCGCCCGCAACTCTGAACATTTTTTCTCAACCCACGCTCTGTCCTCGCGCTCAGTTGCATCTCTGCTCGCGCGCTGGACCTGCTCATTCAACGCTAAACACCAGCTCTGCGTTCACTTGGCTGTTTCTGCGCTCGCTCGACTCTGTCTCTGCGCTCGCGACTTCAAAAACTATCCACTACACCAGCCAATCACAGACAGGTTTTTTTTTCATCCAATCTGTAATGATTTGTGATGAGAGAACCCAAAAGTAAGCCGGACACTGAGCTGGAACTTAAAAAAGGGTTTTAATAACAAAATCCAGGTGGCAAAAGGCAGACTCAAAAAACAGGACAGGCACGGACCAACAGACAGGCAGGATGGAAACAAAAATAATCAGAGGCTGGAGAGGGCTTACCGCAGACTGGCGCGAGGGATACACACAAGACGTTCCAGCAACAAACAAACAACTAAGGCAGACTTAAATAGGAGAAAGGAACAGGTGAGAAGGGCGGGACCAATAACCAAAACAGGTGAAAGCAATAGAGTGAACATACAGACTAATGAACACCTCAAAAACAACACAACACAGAAATAAATCCAAAAACAGAAAAGTTGACTAACTGAAAATAACCTAAACCACAACAGAACGTTACACAATCAGCGTATGGCTTACAAATATTGCATTCAGATGGATTAAATCAAAATGCTGCAGCCTTTGGCAGAAATTACTAAACATAACAGTGGGATTGAAGAAAGAAAAAAAAAGAAAAAGTTTAATATTTTAGCCTATTTTGTCAAAAATAGTCTCTTTTCTTTCCAGCTTCTGGGAGGTGATGAAAAAGTTTATTCTGATCATAATCATTATCATTGTCATCATTATCTAAAGAGCACTTTAACACAAGGCAAAACAAAGTGCCAAACATCAGAAATACATCAGATAAGAAATAACATCTAATAAAATGCTAGGTTGTTAAAATGGCAATAGGTCTAAATTGTGTATAATTAGCCTAAAAAGTAAATCGGAATATGGAATATGTTGACGTCTGTTAAATTCAGGTTATCTTTTTTATTATTATTATTTCAGTTGTTTCCTGTTGTTTATGTTCTTTAAGGTGTAGGCTGTCCTTCCTTTGTGTTTAGTTTCTTAGTTTATTCTTGTGTTCTGTTCTTTGTACATTTAGCATTTCTGTTACATCTATATTAGATTTATCACCTTCTTTAGACAATTTCTCTGTAAATCAGTTCAGGCCTTTTTTTTGCTGCTACTTCACATTATGTCCTGATTAACTGACCTGCATTCAGTGTCATTCTCCACTTGTCCCTCAGTACTTATGCTCATCAGTTCTCATTGTTCCCAGCTGCTTTGTTATGTTAAGGTGTGTTCACACCGCACGCGAATGTGGCAGCCCGAGCAACAGATTTACGTGATATCCCTATGTAAAAGTGCAACACAGGCGCGATGGAACGCAATGCAATGCAAAACAAGGCAACAGATGCATTTCTAGCGGTGCAGAAGACGCAATTTTGCCGATTAAAGCGAAGCCAGAGCGATACGACACCTGCGATGGATGTGAAGCAACAGCGGCTGGAGAACTATTGGCCGTTTCTCAATTCACGAGAACGCGAGTACGGACTCGCGCTCTCGTCAAGTCCGGTCTTGGCGAGAACACAGGAAGATCGGACTTGACAATAACGCGAGCACGCAGCACGTATGGTGTATTGGAACAGAAGCGTACTTGTGACGTCATGAGACACACAGTTCTTTAGCATTTCTTTAACATTCAAAAGTATTTATATACTACACCACAATAAATCTTATTGAAAATGTTTTTAAAACAACATTTTTAATTTCTAAAAAGCCTAAAAATTATCTTGCCGCGGTGCATTCTGGGCAAGCGGTCAGTCTGAAGAACGCACAAGTCTGCTCTGATGCATGCTCGATAAAGAGGGCGGGCAAGAACAACATCCGGGGAATTCGGCGCGTTCTCGGTTTGGCGTTCTCGGCAATCGCAACAGTGCTCGGGCTGAGGCTGATGACGTGTCACGAGCACACGAGAACGCTCAAGAACGCATTTTGAGAAACGGCCATTGTCTTGTTGCAAAGGGACAACCAATCAGGAACTGGATATGGCTGTTATGTGGTGTGAAGGACTGCGACAGAGATGAAGCAGTTTTCATTTAACATGGAGGAAAAGTTTATATTGTCGGTCTGAGTTGTATGACTCAACCAATTATTACTACAGAGACAAGTCCAGAATGGGCCAAGCCTGGAGAAAAGTGAGTGAGGAGACTGGAGTGGCAGTTAAATAAAAGTTTCACTAGATAGCGCCATTGTACTGCTGTATATCTGGCTTTTCGATTCAATTTCAGTTCAATTTTATTTATATTGCGGCAATTCATGAAACATGTCATCTCAAGGTTCTTTCCAAAGTCAAATTCCATCAAATCCTCCAGGTTGGTCAGAAAGTTTCCTCTCTAAGGAAACCCAGCAGGTTGCATCAAGTCTCTCCAAGCAGCATTCACTCCTCCTGAAAGAGCGTAGAGCCACAGTGGACAGTTGTCTGCATTGCTGATGGCTTTGCAGCAATCCCTCATACTGAGCATGCATGAAGCGACAGTGGAGAGGAAAACTCCCCTTTAACAGGGAGGAGAACCTCCAGCAGAACCAGAACCAGGCTCAGTGTGAACGCTCATCTGCCTCGACCCACTGGGGCTTAGAGAAGACAGAGCAGAGACACAGAAAGCTCAGAAGCTCACATTGATCCAGGAGTACTTTCTATGTTAGATGGTAATAGTGGATGATCTGCCTCCCCTGATGATGTCACAGCTAACAGAACGCCAGACCAGATGTACCTACTATGAAGAGAAAAAAATAACAGAGCACAGAAAGTTAAAAGCTGAAATAACAACAAACAATGCAAATTGGAGAGCAGTAGGAGAACTCAGCAGAGTGAGAGAAATAGACCCTGATGTCCTCCAGCAGCCTAAGCCTATAGCAGCATAACTACAGAGGTAGATCAGGGTAACATGAGCCACTCTGACTAGAAGCTTTGTCAAAAAGGAAAGTTTTAAGATTAGTCTTAAAAGTAGACGGGATGTCTGCGTCATGGACCAAAACTGGGAGTTGGTTCCACAGGAGAGGAGCCTGATAGCTAAAGGATCTGCCTCCCATTCTACTTTTAGAGACTCTAGGAACCACCAGCAGACCTGCAGTCTGAGAGCAAAGTGCTCTGTTAGGAACATACGGGGTAATCAGAGCTCTGATATATGATGGAGCTTGATTATTAAGGGCTTTATACGTTAGAAGAAGAATTTTAAATTCTATTCTTGATTTAACAAGAAGCCAATGAAGAGAAGCTAAAGTAGGAGAAATATGATCCCTCTTGTTGATTTTCATCAGAACTCTTGCTGCAGCATTTTGGATCAGCTGAAGGCTTTGAACTGCATTTTGTGGACTTCCTGATAGTAAAGAATTACAATAGTTTGCTGCCCGTTTTTCAACGGCTGTCACCTGCAATGCGAACAGCCGATGATATGTGAGGCAAGCAACAGCACACAAAACTGCTGACTTTGTGGCACCATTTGCGTTTACACTGCATGTTTCTTTCATGCCGGTCCCATGTCCAGTTCCCTTCATAATAACTTTGCAAGTCATTATTTTTCATTATCAAAGGGGCTTAGTCACATACTCTGGTTGCATACAACCAGATTTCCCGATTAAATTATCGTGCCCTATTGGCTTATTATATTTTAGTTTTGTGTTTTACATGGCGGTTATTGCTCTATCTGTTAGTAAACAAAGTGCTTTTGTGTATATTTAACTTAAGACATGACCTGACGTTCGATCTTGATCGTGCTCACAGTGACTACACAAGCAGAAGCGGTGGAGCCCAGAGACATATATACGTCGTTATAATGACACTAATGACAATGTTTACTAAGTAAACCCCAACAAGACAAACGCTTGGCCTATATTGTTTATATGAAGATGAATATATGTTTTTTTGTGTTTTCTTATTATGGTCAAAATACACGACTCTCTTCACCTCTCTAGCTCTGGTTTTGCCTGCATTTGTCCTATTAAAATGAAACATGACAGTGCTAAACTAAAGGAATAAACACATTTTTTTTCTTTAGATGGTTACAGATCATCTGAAGCAGAGTAATAGTGGAGGAATGACAAATTAAAAGAACGCAACTGTGGCTGTTTTACCACAGTAGCACAGCTAGCTGCTGCAGGCAGTTAAAAAGTAGCAATGAAAACCTCCATAAGCGATGGAGGTTTTCCATCCCCCCTCCCCCCCGTTGTCCGTTGACCAGGTATATAAGGTTGACAAATTTTAAAAGTTTAAATAATTTAGTAAAAGATAAAATAAAAAGTCTTACATGTGTACATACACTAATCAATTTGACCTATCTCACTGATAGTTATAAAAAAACAGAAAAGGTTAAGTGCAACACGCAATAATTGTCTTTTATTTAGCATGCATTTTGTTAATTTCAATTTCATAATAGAAAGGACCACAAACATCCAGTAATTTTTACTCAAAAGAAGACTTGGGTAGAGCAAGCATTTGTGAAGAAAGCGTGAACTATATTCTGTTTATGTTGCTGAGAATAGAGAGTCATTTTTTCAGGCAAAAAAACTCATTATAAAACCTAAAGAAATCATGTGACTTATTTTTAATAAGGAAGCCTTTTATGATTTGACGAACCTCTCAGGTAATGCGCTCTACCATTAAGGTCTTTACAGTGACGCGGCCCGATAAACATGGAAGGCTGCTTAAAATTGGCCAAAACACATCTCAGAGATGGTCAGACCAGGAAAAATGTCATTTTCATGCCTAATGAAACCAAAATATAACTTTTGGGCCTAAGCACAAAGTTTAATTTCTGGAAGTAAAATTATTGCTGTTGTGAAGCATGGTGGTGGCCGCATCATACTGTGGTTTTGCTTTTCTGCAGCAGGAATGGCACGTCCAGTCTGTTCATGGGATATGAAAAGCAGCCAAATGTGGAGAGCACATTTGAAAGCAATCTTTTTATTTTTAGTGCCAATTTACTCATCTGTGATAATTTTAGTTTTGGTCTGGTTGTACTTGACTAAATCTATTTTAAATTTAGTCCGCTAAAGTCTAAAGTTGTTGAGCAACGGGTTTTCAGTGCCTCTTACATCCATTATTTGGGAAAAATAATATCATTACATCTATATTGAATATTTATAATCATATGGCATGGTATTAAATGCCATACACAGAGGGGAAAATTTACTTATAATAGATTTACTGAAAGATTTTCTTGTTTTTCTTATTTCTAAGAATGTAAATAAATAGGCTGTGCAGTATATGAAGCAGGGGTTCCCAACTCCGCCAGAGCTACCATCCTGCAACCTTTAGACACATCCCTCCTCCAACACTCCAGAATCGAACGAATGTCTCGTTACCGGGCCTCTGCAGAGCTGCATGATTGATGAGACAATTCAATCATTTAATTTAGATATTTTGGAGAAGGGACGTGATGAAAAGAAAGGTTGTTGACAATAACAATGAGAACATTTTTTAGTAGACAAAATGAAGGCTACTCTGAAGTTCTTCACACCTCAGACTGAGTTGTTGTCAATCCAACCGAACAGATGAAGTAACAAAGCTTTTTTTTTCTATGAGTCTGGATCCAAATATAATTAAACATTTCAGACGAGTCCTAAAAATGGCTGTTTACTGATGCTGCCCATCAATCCTTATAGATCTGACGGCCCAGACTTACCTGACAACATTAAAAAAAACACCAAAAATTTAAACCAGAATTCCCAACTAGCCATATGCATTCTGCTGCAACATTAATATTTTCCTTTTCTACATATAATATAAATGCATCCAAACCTGGATGCACTAACATGTTGATATAACATATTAGGGCTGTCCACTATTTGGAAAACATGCTAAAGTGTTGCTATATTGTTTTAATATTGTATACATTTGCAAAACCCACATTTTACTAACTATTCTCTTTCTTTTCTGTCATTATGATTTCCCCACCACATGCCATGAGGTTAAGCGTTTCAGCCGTCCAAATCTGGGTCAGGTTTGGGTATCAAGTGTAGTTAGAGTCCTTTCAAAAGGCAAACATATTATTTGTATGCAGAGTGTTAATGCATGTCATTTGCACCATAATAGTCGGCCAAATATTGCACCAAAGTAGTCATTTGCAATTGCAAAATTGGACACATTTAAATTGAGATGACTTTAACTGTGATTTAACTGCAGTTTGATGTGTTGTGCACCTTTGTTGTATATTTCCTGCTGCTAATCCATACATATTATGCCATTTTGCAACTCCTTATGTCATTTGTTATGTTTTTTTTTATGTACAAAGGAAATAAATGACTATGTTGACTCTGTGATCAATCAGTGCATCCCTCCATCTCAAGCATCGTCTTTCACTTTCAGGTTGACCAAAGGATTGCCAAATAAGATCCTTAACTTGTGTTTTGAATAGATTTAACAAATGCATGCAACCCAAGGTGAGCGGCTCCTCTCCTTCCCGCCTGTTCAGCCCAATCTTCATGTCCAGAACAGGCAGCAGGTACGTTTCTGCTGCACACACAGCTTCGCTTGCTTCTTTTTCCCCAGCACTGCTCCGTTTCGTTAGTTTGTGTATGGATGTATGGATGTATGTGTGTGCGTTCGCTCCTGTCAGTCCACTTAAGGGCCTTTGGTTTCAGAGGAGGCCATTGTATTTCCTCCATCGCCTAGCAACCATCACCAAGGCCAGCGCTCTATTGTTGCGGAGGCTGAGCACCTGAATTGCCTGCTGCCTGTTTCTACTTTTCAAAATTGTACTGTAATTTCACAAAGTGGTGTTTCAGCATTAGAGGGAAGCAGCCGCGCTCCAAATTGGAGGGCTATGAAAATTGGGGTAAGCTTCGTTTTTGTTGGTTTCGCCTTAAAAAAAGAAAAAAGGAAAAAAAAATAGCCACAAAAACAACAGAGAAGACAATCAAATCATGCGCGGACGGGGAAAAACAAACACGTATTGATTTGGAATTGACAGCCGAACCTATACTGTGCCCATGTGAGTCTGAGAGAGGGGGAGACAGCAGAACAAGAGACTTAAAAACGGAAACATTGAGATCATCCAATGGTTTGCTGCATGAAAACTGGTTGAAATGAATTTTATAAAGATATAAATCTAAAAAGACACACAGACAAAAAGCTTAAGAGGAGGAGGGACAGAGGCAGAGACGTGGAAAAATGGGGAAAAATAGGAAAAGATATGACCAACATATAGTGGGCGGGATTTTGGTGCTGGAAAAGGTTTATGGGCCAGATTTTTCTCCGTGACGTCACGTTTACACAGTTTCCTTGAATAGCACCTGTGTGCATGGGGGCTGTCTGTCTGTCAGTCCTGAGTAAAAACATAACCCGTGCCAGCAAAAACACATCTATCAGTTGTTCTCCGTCGGCCAGCCGAGACAGAACGTGCTTTTCATCCGTAGAGGCCACCAGTGACCGTCAGGTCTGCAGATCTTAGACCCTCAACTCTCAATCATTTTTTTTATGTGAGCCTGCCTACATTTAAAAAAAAGAAATGCAATTTCAGTTTTCTTTCTTGCCTTTTTTGCCAAGAAAACCGTTTTGTTTTGTGCTCCATCCATCGACCCCCTGCGTGGATGACCCCAGGTGTCCAATTCAGAAACGGTAAGTGGAAACAATTTCCCCATCAGTGAAATCTGTGCTTCCTGCGTCGCTCCGTGCAGCTTCGTGTTGTCAGATTGTTGGAGTTTTTTTCCACTACAGGTTTTCTTATTAAGATGAACATTTTGTTCACTTCAACTCGTGCTTGTCTCATAGTGACCTGTCATTGTCGCCCACTTTCACTCACATTCACCTTCTGTTTTAACACTGAATTGCTGCAAAATCACCGGATGTTTAACCTGAGATCTGAAATTTGGTTTGCGGTTTCATGTAAATTCTCAGTGCAACCGCAACAGAAATTATTATTAAAACTCACAGAACAGGACTTATCTACCATTGTGCATGCTGTAGACTGACCGATATACAACATACCTCAAAAATGCATGCAAGAAAAAAATCAAGCACAGGTCAACACACGCAGACTTAGTCTGGTGATACAGCAGTGTTAGAATCCAGAAACATAATAAATGCCTTCTACCATGATCAGGCTTTTCCTGGTCGTTCCCAGTATCCGGTTTTATTTGAGGTCTGCCCACCTGATTCAGATTGTGGCTGATTTCGGGGTTTTATTTCCAAGAACTATGACACATAAAAGAGAAAATGTATGTTTCCTGATGGAGTAGTTTTTGAATCCAACAGAAAATGAAGGAATGAGAAGATTATCCCAGTTTCTCTATCAAAGCGTATATCCCTAAGCCTTTCTCTGATTTTATTACACTTTATTAGACTCATACTGCTGTTTGTCTTTAGTTTTGATGCTTTGATGAGTGGGGAGAAAATGTAACATTTTTAGGTATATCTGATATGTCGATGGCGGATCAGAGCCGATCAAGCAAAAATGATCTGGTTCCAATCCCTGGCTGACTGATCGGTGCATTTCTACTGACAGTTTCATTTCCAGAAATCAGAATCAAAAAGATTTTAAACCACAACCAAAATGACCTGAACAAAAATCTAGTACCGCAAACAAGAGTAGCCGATCAGGTGGTAATTTAGGTCCTAAATCATGCATAATGTTGCTGCATGCGTAAAACAGTTCAGATTAGTTTAAACCTATACATAAACTGTATGTATCCGATTCTGGGTTATATATAGTATATATATTATACGGTACAGATCCATCAGTGCTGCGTGTTTCCATCAGTGTTACGTTTCTAATGAAAGCTGAAAGCATTAACAAAATGGCAAAGTGCCAACGAGGAACACCTGCCTCCAGCGTCTGCTGCAATAAATGACCGATCATCACTGATGTCATTAAACGTGACCATTTCCAGCAGATTTGTTAAACGTATGCAGACATTTCAGTCAGAGGATTAGATATCTTAACGGAGGGGATGCAACATCCTTCTAGCTGAAAGTGATCAATTTTGAAACCTCGTATAGCTCCTTCCAATAACTAATCAATGCAGGCTGCAGGAAAACAAAGGAAGACAATCATCTCTAAAGGGCATCCTTTTAACGCTGTTATGCATGTTATCCCAAGCAGAGAAAATCTAAAATATTTCACATTTTATTTCTGATATATGACTTAATTCATGGAAGTTTGCAGCTTTTCCTTAATCTAACTTGATTAGAAACATCAGCACGGCTTAGATAAAGATCTGAGATGATGGGTTGATTGCTGCATCATTTATTCCTGCTGTGTAAACGATGGACCGCTGAGCTCAGCGCTCTGGGTGCCAGCACGGCTTGTCAGCTGCTGTTTTCTCTGTGTTCCAGCTTTCAGGGCCACCGTCGGCGCCGAACTTCGGATGGGAGCCGTTCTTCCTGGCAGATAACCCTGACGCTGACCCCTGGCTCAGCTTCCTCCTCGCCGTCCTTCCTCCGGGACGCGGTCCTGTCCTCAGACGCCGAGCCTCTCTGAAGCACACGTTTGAAGCAGAGAAGCTGAAGGTTGTGCAAACCGCTGGGGCTAAGGGTGAATACTTGGTGACATGTTGAGTGAAAGACCGCGCTGTGGGGTCTGAGCAGAGTGTTTCTGAAAGGGCTGCTTTAATCTCCGTGAGGACAAGGAGAAGGCTGTTCACTACTGCCAGAACCCGCCGTGAAGACGCTCTGCGGCCTTCAGCAGGAAGAAAGTTTGAAGGCGAGCCGCCGCAAAGGTTTCCTCAAAAGCTGCCCTGTCTTAAAACTTGCTTTGTCTCGAGGAGTGGCATTTAAACCGCTGACATTTTCACTGAAATCGTCGGAAATAAAGTCAGAAGCAGCGTGGAAGACTAGTGATTTTGTTGTTTTGTGTTCAAACAGACAACAAGTCATTGTCTCCCTCCCTGCTTTGAGACACAAGCACAATGAAACAATCCCCCTGTTCCCTTAAGTGACGGCTGGGCAGAAGGGTCCCAACTTGATCAAAAGAAGCAATCAAAAACATGTTTTTCAAAGAGTGTTTTGACACCTGAACGTATGCATAATCGATCACATAGAGGATTCTCTGCAGGAAGCTGAAATGTTCAGGCTATAAAAGCAGCCTCACTTTTACCTTCTGTTAAATATAGAAATGTTCCAGCACTATAAATGATTCTGGTAGCCTTCTGTCATATTCGTAAAATCTTGTTTACCCCATTATAAGGGAACAGATTTCTGTTTTTAAGCATTCTGCAGGGCTGAAGCTGCATTGGGGGATGAATTGTTGCTTTTTTACGTGTTCTGGTGGAAACAGGTAGAGTTTCTTTTTATCTTTTATCGGGTTAATTACTGCGCTGAAGTCAATACTGTCTGGTAATGTTAGTGAATCTGATTGTGACGGTGTTGTCCACATTGCTGACAGGACTCAGCTGGGTTTGATAAGACACTGCAGTGTATTGAGCGATGACTGGCACAAAATAACCCGATAACCCACAGGTTAGAGGCAATGCCGATACTGAACTTTGTTTCGGTGAGCAGATGTGCTTCAGTTCAACTTTACCGTCTGACCTTTTTGGCTGTTTGGAGGTGAATTTGAACACAAAGCAGGAAAAAAAAAGCTCATGACTTTCAAATCCCTTTAATGACGGAGTTTAAGCCTCTCGGTGAAACGAAACAGAAAAAAGCACGACAGCCACCAGTCTTTAGTCTTTATTCTAAGCTCCAGTCCATTCTGGGTGTTGTTTCAGTCGGACTGATGTTTGCCGATGTTCACTGGGGTGGCAGCAGGGCCTTGGACTGCTCCATCACCTGCTGGAGGAACTTCTCCATCATGTCCGTCAGGGGCTGCACCTGAGCGTTGAAATCGTCCGTCAGGGGCCGGACTTGCTCCTCGATGTTGGAGATGAAGGGCTTGACCTGCTCCTGCAGCTTGGTAGCCTCGGCCTGGACCCTCTCCACCAGAGGCTGGATCTTAGCCCTGCTGTCCTCCATGTACGTCCTGAGGGGAAGCGACACCGAGGTGACACATTTTTAAAAGTGAAGAAATCTGTGCAGTCAGGTTAAAAGCAACATTTACTCACCAAAGAAGGCAAAACTCTAAATCTATGTATCATTTTGGTGTAAAAACAATGCATGATTCATTCATATGTTCATCTTTAGGTCAAAATATGTTAGAGATGCCAAAGATTTGCTGCTGTGCTGCACATCAGACGCTACGTTGCTTTGCTCCGGACGAAAACGAGTGAAAATAAAGTCAAATTTGCAAAGTGGGAATTGTCTCTTCTTGGATTCTTGAGACCTTTAGAACACGGCGTCTTGAAAAAAGTATTCACACCCCTTTACTTTTTCCCCATTTTGTCATGTTACAACCTCATACCACATTCTATTTACTCTTATGTGAACGACCAACAAAATGTGGTGCATAACGGTGATGCTGAAGGAAAAAGAATCAAGGTTTTCACCTTTTCTTTTTAGCAAAATAAAAATCTGAAAAAGAGAGGTGCATATTTGTATTCTTCCCCCTTCACTACATTGTCCCTAAATGAAATCCAATGCAACAAACTGGCATCAGAAGACACCTAATTAATAAATAAAGTCCACCTCTGTATAATTTGATGGCAGTATGAATCCAGCAGTTCTGTCTCTGGCCTCAGAGGTTTGTTGGAGAACATTGTAGAACAACCAGCATCAGGGACGGAGAGAACGTGGTGGAGAGGTTTAAAGCAGGGGAAGGCTATAAAATAAACCTGGTGAGCAAGGTGAGCAATAACCAGGTGAGCAGCCAAGTAGCCCGTGGTAACTCTGGGGCGGCTGCAGAGATCCACAGCTCAGGTGGAAGAATCTTTTGATAGTGCACCTGTGAGCCCCGCGCTCCACAAATTTGACTTTCATGGAAGCGATAATTTCAATTTGGAGTTTGCACACAGAAAACAGAAAATCTGCACATCACCCTGAAACATGGTGGTGGCAGCGTCATGCTGTGGGGTAGCTCTGCTGAGTTAAATACAAGATTGATTTAGCAGAATACAAGAATATCATTGAAGATGCAACAATTCAATAACCTGACTCCCGCCAGATGGATGTGGTTCTATCCGGTGAGAGTCAGGTTAGCAATTCAGGGGTTTAAATCACAGTATTCATGCGTGTGTAAGGACCCAATTCCAGACCTAAATCCTCTCTATCAGATCTGACCCAGTTTGATTTGTTTTGCATAAAAAAGAGGCACAGATTTCAGTTTCTAGATGTGTGAATCTGAAGTGCAGTGAAAGGTGATTCTACAGCTTCTTGGCTCAGAGAGGCTGAATACAGATGCATTCAAAACACTGAACAATTTCATCTGTAATAAAAATGTGTAAATCATGCTGATTTTTTTCCTTCCACTTCACAGTTATGCACTGCTTTGTGTTAGTCACATAAAATGCTTGATCAGGTTTGAAAACTTTGACTGTAATGAACCTGGGCCGGGGTCATCAGGCGACTTTGACCTGAGCGTACTGTCCAGTGCGCTGGCAGATTAAAATATATTAAAATATAAAGGTAGAGCGCTCTTACTGGGCAGAGTTGGTCATCTCCAGAGCCTTCACCTTCTCCACCATGTCCTGGGTTGCGGTGCTGATTCTGGCGGACATCTCCTTGAGGACCTGGGAGAACCTGTCCACCTCGGCCTGGACCTCACGTTTCACCAGTGCCCTGGCCTCAGAGCCTGGGAACGAACAAACTCCTTCAGAAATTCAGCATTAACTGGACCGCTAACACAGTAAACATGAACCTCAGCTCTGAGGCTGAAGCAGTTTTCAGAAGAAAGCTGCTGTTATTTTTCGTGGCTTCATTCTGTCCTGAAACGTGAATCATCCGAGCTTTTAACGCACCCACATGCGCTCTAGTTATGATTATATTTCTGTAAATATGCCTTACCGTAGGCAACAGCCAGCACGACAAGAAGAGTGGCGACAAGGGAGAACTTCATGGCTGCAGAGCAGTGACACAAGCCTGAAAGCAGTCAAAGGATCAGCCTGTAAGCAACGCTCAGCACGTCACCTTCAGCTGCATATGAAACACGCTCCTATCTATTATTATCGAGCTAAAAGCCTAGAAAAGAAGCAGAGGGAGACTCACCTTAACTCCTGGGGTTCTTGGACTTGATGGTGGCCTCTCTCTGAATGTCAGAGGCTTTTATAGCCGCCCAGGATGAGTTAATCATCATTACTCAGGATTTAATCACTTCCAGCGAGAGGATGTGGCGTGAAAAGGTCGGCAGGAGCACTGTGCTGGCTGAACCTTGATGTTTGACACCATCCGTCACAAGAAGGATACAAAGTCCACTCTCTGATATGAGCTGGAAACACAGAGGCAATATATTCTTCATGAGGAGCTCACAGCTCCAGATTGACGCAATCAGCTGCACGGGAGATACTTGTTGGCAACGTTTCCCTTTTGTGATGCGTTTTCTTCAGTTTCCAAGATTCGGTTTCATCTCACTCGACAAAAACAGAGCTTTCTGGTTAAGGTCAAGGTTTGTAAAACAAAGCAGCTTATTTTCATGTTAAACACATTAAAATCACAGTCCAGCTGCTTCAGAAATAACTAAATCTGTGGGGATCACACATTCATGACATTCATCATGGCCAAAAACGTCAAATTAGACGTAGCCTTTTAGTGACTGACCTTCAAAAAGTCTAAAAACAGGAATTGGGAGCAGAGTTTGAATTTGGGTCCAGATTTTACATGCAGGTTTAAATAAATCTCTACATCCTCTCTGATCCTCGGGTAAAGGTTCCTGGGCAGGGTCCAGCTCAAACCAGCAATCTTTGTAGCCATCAACGAGCTTCTGGCGTGACTCTGGCTGCATTTCTGACCTCTAAAGAATTGGCTTCAATTGGTTGGTTTCCAGGCAAATTTCCAGCTTTCAGTCAAATTTCCACAGAGATGCAGGCAGCCTCTCCAGAAGCTGAATGTTTGTCGGCTCTATCTAGTTCAAAACCAGTTTGGATGAGTGTTTGGGAGCCCTGGGACATTCAGTTTACCAGTGCCTTTTCAATTTCTTTATTTCTCTATCCACTTTTTACAATCCACCAGTTCTACTGGATGCGAATTAGGCGCACAGTATGATGCTGCCACCGCCATGCTTTGCAGTTGGTGGAGCAACCTTGGCTCCTCTAAATACGCCTTGTCATTGTAACTTTCAGCTAAAGCTTGGAGGTGTAGATTGGGACACCTCTCCAGGTCAGGACCCTCTCAGTCCATGGCGGAGGGAAACCAGCGTCACTGTGGACCGTGACACTGGTGTTCCCGCTCTCTCCAGTTCCTGGCAGGCTGCGATTTCCGGGTTGTTCCTGAACTATTTCTCTCACTCTGCTGAGTTCTCCTACTGCTCTCCAATCTGTATTGTTTGTTGTTATTTCAACTTTTAAAGGAAACTTTCTGACCAACCTGGAGGATTTGATTGAGTCTGACTTTGGAAAGAGCCTTGAGATGACATGTTTCATGAATTGGCGCTATATAAATAAAATTGAATTGAATTGAATTGAACTTCCAAACGTTTGGGCTCAGACCGCTGAAGTAGTGGCGAGCAATTTAAATTTGTGATCTTGTGAACGTGTTTGAATCCCCAGTTCTCCTTTTCAGACCTCCAACGTTATCCAGGGACGTTCACGTCGCTCTGAGTATTGGTCAGCTAGGGCTAAGAGGAGAAAAAGAGCAGAGAAAAAAATATGCATTCATAGCAACTGATATGTGATGGCAATATTTTACATTAAATTCATTTCTGACATTATGTAAAGCTATTTTTTCAGTTCACTAAATGCTGTCAAACAGATCCTTTTTTTCTCCACTGGCAGCTGCACTCAGTCACGATCAGTAACCAGAAGTAAAAAAGACCTTGGTTGAAAAGATGCGACTTTAAATGGAAAGGCGGGGGTTTGCAATGCTCAGATAACTTAGAGATGACCTAAAAATATATATTTGTCTTAGTATAAAGTAGCAACGAGAGTATAGATATAAGAAAATAAGGAAAACATGCAAATATTATATTGCAAACGTTTCATCAACAAGAGGCAAAGTCCACTGCTGTACCTTTTGAGCTTAAGCGGCGTCCTGCACTGAGAGCTCATTTTTATGCGGTGTTTGGTAATGTCAGAGGCTGTTCTATTAAAACTGGAGTCCTTTAATGAAACAAAGCTCCTCAGAGCCCGTTTGCTCCTGCTTATCAGCAGTTACCCAACAATCTGCAGCAGCTCCTGATAAACTTGTCACAGAGAAGAAAGTAGCAGGCTCCCTCCGCACATGGACTAGTCACCTCACAAGAACATTTGATTGGCCCGTTTGTCTTTGTTTTTTTAAGATTTGCCCCTTATGTGTGCGATTAATTCTTTGCACATCTTTAAGTCTTTTCCAAGGCACAAAAATATCCTCCCGTCTCCTTTTTTTTTCTCACATTCTTACAGCAGTATGCAAGGTTGGACATTCATAGCATCACTATGGCAACCTGCGTTTCTGTCTGCTTTTTTAAAGTCTTGATATTGTGCCGAGCTCCTTCAGGAACAATGTGCGTAATAAACGATCACAAAGAAAATCTCTGGCTGAGTTCATTTCTGTAGCTGCGTTCGGCTCCTGCGAGAGAACGCCGCTCCGTTTTAAATCTTTAAAATCTGTCTTTCTCTAATCTCCAAATGTTTTTGCTTTTTTTTTTACCTGTGTTAAAGTTAACGTGCGCCTCAGAACCTCCATTAGGTTGAAACGCACCAAGAAATCAGAACTCACTGAGAAACAACCGCCTGAGCTGTACGACGTGGTCAGAATAAATCCACTTACATCCTGACACAGTGTTGGAGTTCCTCAGAGTTTGCTTCTTTGTCGCATTTAAAGGTTTCCAAAAATCACAACAGAATTTAATATCAGACAAAGGTAGCCTGAGAAGATACAGATTGCAGTTTGCAAAGAATTTCATGTATCAAGAAAGAGAAACTATGCATGAAGCTGGCTGAATGTGGACGATCTGTGTCCTTGCAACAAAAACTGTCTTCCTGTGAAGGAATTGGGGCCTGCTTGGGAGGGGGGGGGGGGGCGTTGTGCATAAACAGCTTGTTTAAGGTCACGTAACCGCATCTCAGTCAGATTTAGGTCTGGACTTTGACTAGGCCAAGCCAAAACCTTTATTTTCTTGTTTGAGTCATGTAAAGGTAGACTTGATGGTGTACTTCAGACTTTTATCTTGTTGAACAACTCAGGTACGCTTGAGTTACGGGAGTTATGAGGTCATGAGCTGATGGCTGGAAGACCTTCAAGATTTCCTGCTGCAGAGCAGACTTCTGTGAGGTAGAGTAAAAACTCTGTTAAGAAAGGCGATAGGTAGAAGTTTAAGTTCTTTAATTGCTGTTAAATATCCTGCAGCGTTTTAATAGTGTTTATAAAATGTATTGAAGCTTAATATATGTTCATATCCATATTGTTTTTAATTCACCTACACTAAATTTAACTCTGTCATAACAGCAATATTTATAAGTATTTCCCCCCAGTTTGCTTCAGTTTGCTGTTCTAGAGCAGGGGTTCCCAAACTTTTCAACTTGCGACCCCCAAAATAACCGGAGACTGGTGACCCCCTTTTAACGTGGGCTTTCTTTTATTTATTGGTCTTTAAAAATTCTGAGAATGAAGTAATAAAATAGTAATTTTATGAGAACTTTTCAAAAAAGAGCAGTCTTATCCTTCGTGTTAGGATTCAATTCAATTAAATTAAATTTTATTTATATAGCGCCAATTCATGAAACATGTCATCTCGAGGCACTTTACAAAGTCAAATCAATCATATTATACAGATTGGTCAAAAATGTTCCTATATAAGGAAACCAGTTGATTGCTTCAAAGTCCCGACAAGCAGCATTCACTCCTGGAGAAGCGTAGAGCTACAGGGAGAGTCGTCTGCATTGTACATGGCTTTGCTGCAATCCCTCATACTGAGCAAGCATAAAGCAACAGTGGAAAGAAAAACCACCCATTAGCGGGAAGGAAAACATCCAGCAGAACCGGGCTCAGTATGAACGGTCATCTGCCTCGACCGACTGGGGGTTACAGAAGACAGAGCAGAGACACAACAGGAGAGACAAAAAAGCACAGAAGCACACATTGATCCAGTAATCTGTTCTACATTAGATGGTAATAGTGGTGATCTGTCTTCTCTGGATGATGTCTCAGTTAACAGAACGCCAGACCAGATGTACCTACTATGAAGAGAAAAGAGAGAGAGCAAAAAAGTTATAAGCAGAAATGATGACAAGCAATGCTTAATTGAAGAACAGTAGAACTCGATAGAGTGAGAAAAATAGATCCTGATGTCCTCCAGCAGCCTAAACCCACAGAAGCACAACCACAGAGGTAGCTCAGGGTAACATGAGCCACTCTAGTTATAAGCTTTGTCAAAAAGGAAGGTTTTAAGATTAGTCTTAAAAGTAGACAGGGTGTCTGCCTCACGGACCAAAACTGGGAGTTGGTTCCACAGGAGAGGAGCCTGATAGCTAAAGGATCTGCCTCCCATTCTACTTTTAGAGACTCTAGGAACCACCAGCAGACCTGCAGCCTGAGAGCGAAGTGCTCTGTTAGGAACATACGGGGTAATCAGAGCTCTGATATATGATGGAGCTTGATTATTAAGGGCTTTATACGTTAGAAGAAGAATTTTAAATTCTATTCTTGATTTAACAGGAAGCCAATGAAGGGAAGCTAAAATAGGAGAAATATGATCCCTCTTGTTGATTTTCATCAGAACTCTTGCTGCAGCATTTTGGATCAGCTGAAGACTTTGAACTGCATTTTGTGGACTTCCTGATAGGATGAAGAATGTTCAGCATTCTGTAGAGTTATTCCTTGGTATCGGTTTCACAAATAAGAAAATAATAAATCATTTTAGCACATCAGGATCAAATTATTATTTTTATCAAGACTTTGAAACGATTGTTCAAAAGACTGTGGGAAATTATTTTTGTAATATTCCAACTTTATTCTCATAATACTATGAATTTGTTCCGGTTGTACTGTTGTACACCTAATATTATTGCTTTAAAACAAATTGGATCAGGGCCATTGTAGATTAAAGAAAATAAATTATTGGCCACAGAGGAGGAAATCTTCACAAAAAAAATAAAAAAATTAGAGATTCATTCTATTTATTTACAATAAATAGATTGTTTTCCATTATTAAAGGCAACATTCTGCTATATTAAAACAAGTATATCTCTGGGGTTGTAAAGTCAGGAATTTGGATCATCATTTGGATCATGTTGCGACCCCCCGGGGGGGCGACCCCCACTTTGGGAATCCCTGTTCTAGACTATTTTAAGGTCATAATTCCATAAAGACAACATGTGGAAAACATGTAAAAATTCCTACCAATGAATCTTCCCAGGAGTGGATGTGGACGCACATCTCTGGATTTGAAGTGTTTTCCCCTCCAGCCAATACACATCCAGCCCAGTAGGTGGCAGTAAAGCGTAGCTGATGCAAGGAAGAACACCAGCTAGTGGTAAACAGCCAGAAACATCCGTTTGTTAAATGGCATATTCTGCCTACAGTCAAAGAAACACACTTTAAAGGCGTAAGCAAAATTTATCCCGTGGCAGAATAAAAAAAAAAAAAGATTTGGTTTTGAGGTGGATCAATGTTCCTTTTGTTTTACCTATACACATGCTTCTGGAATGAGATGAAAGATTGGATTTCTCTGAAAATTAATGATGTGCCCCCGTTTGCACTATATGATGTTATTTGTTATATGGACCATCTTCCCTTGCCTGTTTCTGACACTATTAATATCATCCTGTTGTAAATATCATATTGATTGTGCTAAATGGAGAAATGCTAAACCCTCCTTTCATTGGTTTATCAATGACTTTAAAACCTTTTTTTCATCACAAAAAAAGCTAAAAAAAGACAGATATGCCAAAAAAATGTGGCTTTGACTTCTCCCAACTTCTGCTATTCTAATTGCATCCACTTTTTTGTTGTTCATATTTTCATGGCTCCTATGTTTGATTTAAATGTTTGTCTTGACATAGATCCCCTGCTGTTATATGTGATACTTTGTACTTTTGAATTGTAATTAATCTTCTTCTATTTATGCATATTTTTGCCATCCTCTCTGAGAGTCTTTTTTTTTTTCATGTCAATGTTAATTGCCTAGGCATCCAATCCAGTAGGTGGCAGTAAAGCGTGGCAGATGCCAGGAAGAACAGCAGCTGGGTGGTAAACAGCCAGAGGCATCCAGCCCAGTAGGTGGCAGTAAAGCGTAGCTGATGCCCAGAGGAACACGAGCCAGTTGTACACAGACTGAGACATCATGGCGGACGTATTGGATCTTCATGAGGCGGGAGGCGAAGATTTTCCTATGGATGAGGATGGTGATGGTGATTATATTATTTGTGCTTTTATGGGCACACGGTTAGTTATCTCGGTTCGCGGAGTATAGGCCAATTTTGAGGTTTATTTTTCTTGAAAAGCGGGAAAAGCCTCCCTGCGTGTTAGCAGGCCCGAGCTAACAAGCTAAGCTGACAAAGCTAAGCGTTCATTCATAATGCGTGTTAGCTGCCTAACCTGACAGCTGCTGTTAAAATAACCGAAGACTAGATTTCAAAATACATTTCTGTGGTTAAACTATTCCTTCCATTGCGTTGTACCTTTAACGTACTTAGCCAACAGCTAAGTGAAGGGAAGCTAACAGGTAAAAAGTGTAACGGATTACCCGCCGGCTTGCAAGAGATCTACTTAAAGCGCAAACGTTTCAGATTTTTACTAGTGATGTAAGTAGGTAAAACCTAATTTAGGTAACTTATGTAATGAAATAAATCAGTAATGTACATAATGAAACTAAAAACGCTAACTATCGGTACATTCATTTTAAGCAAATTTAAAAAGTATAAAGAATAGCATGAAACATTTTTGTTTACATTATAACGTAACTTATGTTGATATTTGTTAAACTTGCTGACTCCTTTCACAGAAAACAATAAAAAACATTGTTCAGGCTAGTTCTTAAAGCCTCCATCACAATGTCTTGGCTGCAGATGTGGTCACCATGCAGCCTTTACAGCAGGTCCTGTTCAGGCCTGGTAATCAAACATGTTCTGGCTGATTCAGATGCTAGCTGAGGTTTTTAACAACAAGATCACGCTTATTACCTTGTCTGCAAACCGGTGAACCTACTGTTGTTCCAAAGAATGACACAAACCAGCAGGAAAATCAACATTTCCCAAAGGCTTTGCTAATGTCTCGGATACATTCAGTCTCTTGACCTTCATTATATTAGAACATTAGCAACAAGAGAAGGCAATGAAAATTTTTAAGAATGGTTCTTTAAAATGCTGTGTGTTAAGCAACTTGCTTACAGCGATTAGCTTTTCCTCACAGATTATTGCTTTGCAAAAGTTACTTCAATATGTGCCAAGGTGGGACCTTAAAGAATAATCACGTCCTAAAATGATAAAAAAATTAATTTGATAATAAAGATAGATGTTCAACATCCTCGTATCCACTTACTATTTAATTTTTTACTTTTATTGACGAAGGTAAATGGGCATAAATCTGTAAAAGCATGTGCCGTTTAAACCAATGTTTGGTCTTCTTTGGAAATCAGTTTTATCATAACTACTGAAAAAGTCAGGGAGAGGAATGTTAACCCAGACCGAAGAGAGAAAACGTATCACAGTAACTGTTGGTTACTTTAAGGATGGTTTTAAATTTTAATAGAGGTCAGAATATTTGATAGACAGAAGATTATGCAGATTATCCTCCTTTTTTGTCTCTACCTGCACAATATTGCTTCAGATATGTTGGCAGTCAAAGTGGGAAACACGGCTGCAGGCTGACCCACATCTATGTTTTCATCTGTTTTTGGGCCGTTTGTCCCTTCAGAAGTTGAAGTCCTTTAAATGGGCCTACATGGGTTTTCCGATTACATTATCGTCGTTGGTTTATTGAGTAAATAAGGAGAATCACTGGATCTGAGCGAGTCAGTACCGCCCGGCGGAGGTGTGAATAGGAGGAGGTAAACCCTGTAGCTCAGGTTGGGCTTCTACGGCGCCGAGCTCTCACTTTACCTCGAGCCAATGCAGGGCGGTCTGCTGCCTCTTACAGTCGCTGCATCGGTTGCTTTCTCGTAGCTCCGCGGTTCTCTTGGCAGATGGCACAACAATGTTCATGTCTGCTGATCGCGCCCGCTGCAAACTTCTTTTCAAGCTGAAAAATAACTAAGTAAATAATATTAGGAGGAACGCTTGGCGTATATTGTTTTAGTTGAAGATGAATACATGTTTTGTATGGTCAAAATACGCGACTAGGCCTCTTTAAAGCCCAATAAATTAGAACAATTTCAGTCCAGGTTTAAAAACAATCATGGCAATTGAAATAAAAATATATAATTTGCAGAATGTCTGTCTCAGCCAATCAAATCACCTTTGACCTGTTCCCACATACTGACCTCGTCTTTCTCTCCTCAGAGAGCATCCACAAGCTGAAAGAGAAGGCCAAGAAGAGAAAAGGACGAGGCTTCGGCTTGGGTAACTCAGATGTCCTGATAAAACCTTGCTGAGCACTTAGAGAATCTGTTTTTTCTAAAAGGCCTGTTGTGGATTACAGAGGAGGGATCCAGGTCCAGAGCTAAAGAGGACTATGATACTGTGGAGCAAGACGGGGATGAACCCGGTCCTCAGAGATGTGAGTCCTAGAGGCTTTACTAAACTCTCACCCAGTAGATGCCGTGAAAGATTTGTCAGGATTACTTTGGTTCTGTACTGGATTGGTTTGACTCCAGTCATATCTTTCTGATTTTATTCATTTAAAGCAGTGTTGAGCTGATCTCTTGTCCGCATTCGCCTTTTGACATATAATCCAGCAAAGTTTGCCTTTTTGTGTTTTGGGTTGTCAATCTTGTTAATAGTTAATTTCCCTGGTTACTAATTTAACTAAGGATATTTGCTGTAGTTGTACTTAATGTCTGTGTGCTGTGAGTAGGCAGTAATAGATTCTGACGGTGTGATGACCGTAGGCAAAAACGCCACCGTGTCACAGAGATCGACCGATCCAGGCTTTTTAAAGGGATCCACGATTAGTTTTAACAACTGAGAAATATCTATTTTAGATGTAAAAACAATACAGTAAAAATACTGTAAGGTGTTTAGTTTTTATAAATTGAAATGAATTATTGTCACATGTTTACACTGCAATGCATTCTGGGTAAATGATGTATTCTGGGTATTTTAGCGCTAGCTCCGTCCAGCCAAAAAGCAACGAGTAACGTCAAACCCTTTCAGTTTGAGCACCGCTGTTCCCTCCTACTTACGGAGGGACAGAGACTTTCACAAAACCGAAAATATCGGCCGGGCGACGTATCGTCGGTCTCTAGTCGATTATGATTACAGACCTGGATGCGTAATTTTGAAATGTTAGCATTAAAACACAATAAGAGAGTTGTTTATTTTTAAACAATATATAAAACATGGAACGTAATAAATATGTATTTAAAATAAAAAATGAAGATAATTGAATTCTTTCTAAACAAAAATATAATAATAAATGCGGTCGTTAATGCGTCGTCAGCTTGTCATAGTCAACTATGTCGGAAGTTGTTTTTAGATCAGAGGGGTCGAGTCGAAGTTTGACTCTCCTAACGCAATAAAGCTAGATCGATGAAAGAACTCGTTTAGAGATCTAGAACAATAACAACTGGTAGGATTATTTCTGCCCCTCTCTACTGCTAAGACAAATCAGGGTATACAGCGTGACGAAGTAGAAGCTGAGCCGACTTAAGCAGGATTCATGATACTGCGGCTGCACACGACCTCCACGTTCTCTGACGAGACATTTAAAAAACGCTTGTAGCGCAGGAACGGTGTGATGGAGAGCTTTAGTGGTTCTTATGCTGCGGTATACCGTGAAACGGGCCCATGCCTAACTGTGAGCGAGTGAAACCAAAGTCACATTTTTGGTTCATACTCAACATCTTGTCCAATAAATCTGATTCTTACTCGGTGGATTTAAATTTCCCGGTTGATATTATAAAACCCTAATAATGTAGGTGAATGGATATAACACTTCTTTCTCTCTTTGCTGCAGCTGTGGAGGGCTGGATCCTGTTTGTGACCGGTGTGCACGAGGAGGCAACAGAGGAGGACATTCATGACAAGTTCTCTGAGTTTGGAGAAATCAAGAACCTGCATCTTAACCTCGATCGAAGAACGGGTTACCTGAAGGTGAGAATATTATTATTATTATAAACCTGGACTGTCAGTGGATCTGTTGTTTTTGGATCATGATTTAAATGGGACATATTGTGCAAAATCCACCTTTTTAGAAGGTGAAGAGTGAGGGGTTTTTTCTGCTGAATAGAGATTATTAACGGCAGGTACTGACAGCCATTTGAGTTTTGTTACTTTTTCACTGACCAGGTGAGAGCTAGCGTGTCGAGCAGCGGCTCTACTCTGAGTCCTCCCCGGATGACTGAGCTCCTCACCCGTGACCATAGATGAGGGTAGGAACGTAGATCGACCGGTAAATCGAGAGCTTGGCCTTTTGGCTCAGCTCTCTCTACACCACAACGGATCGGTACAGCGCCCGCTTCACAGCAGACGCTGCACCAATCCGCCTGTCGATCTCCCGCTCCATCTTCCCCTCATTCGTGAACAAGACCCCAAGATACTTGAACTCCACCACTAGGGGGCAGCACATCCTCCCCAACCCGGAGGAGGCACTCTACCCTTTTCCGGTTCAAGACCATGGTCTCAGATTTGGAGGCACTGATTTTCATCCTGGCCGCTTCGCACTCGGCTGCGAACCGCTCCAGTGAGAGCTGTAGATCACGCCCTGATGAAGCCAATAGGACCACGTCATCCCTGAATAGCAGAGACGCAATCCTAAGGCCACCAAAACGGATCCCCTCAACACCTTGGCTGCACCTAGAAATTCTGTCCATAAAAGTTATGAACAGAATCGTGACAACGGGCAATCTTGACGGAGTTTTCATGTCATTGTTTTTTTTTTTTTTTTTGCTGTCCAAATGTAAATTCGTTTCCGATCCAGAAGGTGGCAGCACTGTCTTAGTTATGCCGTAGGAACGGATTACAGGGATTTATTTAGTGTAGCCTGCTTTTATTTCAAGATTGTTGTGCTTCCTCCTGCTTGTTATTCAATTTGCTAAAATATCTCCTATAAAAACTGAACAAGCTTAGCTGCAGTATTGGATTAAAGAATAAAAACAAAATGATCTTGTTTGTTCCTGGTTTGTGTAATGTTCTGTCTCTTTTTTTCTCAGGGCTACGCACTAGTAGAGTATGAGACGTACAAAGAAGCGCAGGCAGCCATGGAGGGACTCAATGGTCAGGACCTGATGGGCCAGACTATAAGCGTAGACTGGGCTTTTGTCAGAGGACCCCCTAAGAACAAGAGGAGGTGAGACTTTTACTCATTTAGTTTCCATTTAATGCTCTGCCTTAAAATACGCAGAACTTAAAATCTTTTTTCCAGTTAACCTCACTGTCTTTTATTATGTACTCATGCTTATGGTTAGAGAAGATTTCTAATTTATTTTGCTAAAAAGTACCAGTACATTAAATAAGCTGTTTTTATTGGTGTAGAAATAAGCCGAGGTAATGGGACTTGTGTTGTCACAGGGGCGGTGGACGGAGACGCAGCAGAAGTCCAGACCGGAGACGGCGTTGAATGGCAGCGGTGTTGATCCCGTCACGTTGGCGGGCAGTTTCTCGTTCTCTCACATAAATCACTTCTTGTTTTTGTTTTTTTTTTATTCTGTAATATTGTTTTACCCCAGTATTTTCTCATAGCAACTGTACTGGATTTAAGGAACTCGGCCAGGAATTAGCCCGGTATAACGGCACCATTTGCAGAATATTCGAGTCTCTTAGTGAAGCTTTGTTAGACGTTCAAACCCCGACTTACATGGTAACACTTTACTTAAAACGTTTCAGTTTGAATTCAATTGTGACTTTTTGTTGTGCTTTTATTACGCGGGGACAAATAAAGTTTTAAAAGATAAAATGTGTTCCCTGTTGTGTTTTACGCCACACGGCTCGTTGGAGGCAGCAGGAGTCGTCTGGTTGATACCAGCGTTTCTGAACATTTTTCCCGATAACAAAGGATGCACATCTGGGAGTAGCTTAGTGATGCTGTGGGACTAGACGTTACAGCCAGACAGGTCCCACCAAGTTCTGTATGGCTGTAACGTCCATGATTCAAAATAACAAGTTTTCAATCAGCTCAATGAGTGAGGAGTTCTGCCCTGCAGAGGGTTTTAGAACGAGCTTATAAGTCCACAGATAAAATTGGTTAAAAATACTGATTGCAGTTGTTGGATGGGGAGGAAAGAATATTGGCCAAAAACCTCTGTGGAGTATCTTTGCCCCTCTGGTTGTTTTTCCACAGGTTTCCTGTGCAGTTTTGGATTTGAGTATTTACCAAAACTAGATACTTTTTGGAAAAGATTGGTTATTATCAGAAGTGTCCATGGATTTACCTACCATCCAATATATGTCCATTTATTTGCCCATCCACTCCCACATTTATCCCTTGGTCTACTGTTCTGTACATTCATCTGAGTTAATGATCCAGACAGCTAACAATCCATCCCCATTTTTAGGGTTTCTGATTTTTGTCCAACAGACTCATTAACATGGATTTCCAACCATTAAACATTTCTATCAATCTGGTCCAACTATCCGTGTAGTTTCCCTCAAGGATGCACCAATGTGTAAATGTGGGCTGATGTTAATATTGCTGATATGGCTATTACTAATATTTACAGATATTAAATTTATTTCTCTAGCATTTGCTCTGCTGCTTCAGTTAAACACTCTTTAATTTTTCACTGCATAGCTATCACATGTAGCCCCACCTGCATTAGGTTATCTGCTGTTGGTACAGCTGCAGCGCATCTGCAATACTGAGCTTGAATGACAGGGGTGAGTGAGATCAGCGCATAAGGGAGCGTGATTGGTGCTTGACCCCGTTAAGACACACCTCCTGGCTCTGATTGGTTGTTTCCTACCGGGAGCTGCTAATATAGAACCACTGGGCGGAGCCAGAGGAGCTTGATCTTTTTCCCCCCACAGATTATTTATTTCATATTCTACTGCCAGGACACAATGACAGTTTTTTTCGAAGTTGCCTACTGTAGCTTTAATCCATTTTTCTTTCCATATGTTTATCATCAAACTAATTCCTATTGGTTTGTCTTTTACATCCATCTGGTCTACCTAACATCTATTTTTCATCTATCCATCTGCCTGTCCATTAATCCATTGGTTTTTGGCTAATTCAGCCCTATCCACCCCTATTAAAATAATCCACTTATGTTCGGTTTTTCCCATCCATCTATTCATACATATGTGCATATTTTACTCAAAAGTCTATATATTTCCATATTTAAATCTTGACCACTTTAGAAATGTCTGCCACAACTTGTGTTTTAGATTCGTACCTTTAAAGTTTGGTTAAAAACCACCGAAGAACTCTGGAAATTTGATTCTGGAAAAGCAGGGATCCTGTAAATATCGGCATCGGCCGCAGAAAACAACATCAGTCGACCACTATGACGTTGGCGTTACGTCATCAACGGTGATCTCATTCATTGCCTTGTATCAACCTCAGTGGGACAAACCCAGCAGCCTCCATTCTCATTTGGTGTTTACTCTACTGGGGAAAATCAGTCAGTCTTTGAGGCTCGCTCATTGGCTGGCGTCTGCGTCCGTCAAACGCGACGGGACTCTGTGATTGGCTGATGCGCTGGAGTGGGCGGCTCCTGGCCGTTGCGTGACGTTGTTGTTGTAAGTGGTGGAGAATTACTTTGTCGGCGGTGGTCCGGTTCGGGATCTCGTGCAGCGGCGTAAGCTGCGAAGGTTGTTTAAAAGTTGAAACTCTGGGTTTTTATTTTGTCGGGGCTACATGCGACATTCACGAGTCGCGACTTCCCGGGGAAACTCAAGGGGAGGATGAGAAGTACGCCTGCGAGGCCGCAGAAGGTAAGCGGTAAAAGGATACTCCGGCTAGCGGGGCTAGCGTGAAGTAGCCGCTTGCTAGCTACATGTAACGGCTTGGTGTTCCGGCTGGAGAGAAAATGCGCCCGTTCTCTGCGGACCAGCCTTTATATGCCCACGCATTGCAAAGTGTAAATGAATATTGCGTTCTGCTGTGTGAATGTAAAGTTTAGAAGTGTGTATGTGTGTGTGTGTGTGTGTGAGGGGAGGGGGGGGTTGCACGTTAACGGGAGCATCAACCTGAAACGCGTTTATGTAAGCATGTTCGTAGACATTTCAAAGAGTAGTCATAGCTGCAATTAGCTGACTCCCAGTTAAAACTCCACCTGTCTCCCAATCAAATCCTGTCTGGTTATGCTTTCTTTCTTCTTTATCAGAGCCACCAAATGAGAATGGAGGCTAAATATAAAAAAATATACCTTGTTTTGACACACTTTTATTTTATTCGTTTATTCGAGATTTTTGTCTCCGCTAAAGCCGGCGGCGTGTGTTTGAGGTGCAGCGTGATGTAAGGTTCGCTTAAAGCTCCGGCTTAGCGGGAAATTACCAGAAGTCACTGTTTACACCTGCTCACGTGGAAAGTCCTCGCCTTCAATTAGAGCACCGGGGGGGTTCATTAGCACAGCGAGACCGGGATCCTTTCCGGGTGTCCACCTCCGGATCAGTGGGCTCACTGCGTCGTGTTCGGGTCGAAACCAGGACTCTGTTGTTTGCCGTCGTTTCCAGCAGCGCCTGGATGCCAAAAAGGGAGGATAGAGTTTCCCTCAGCCTTGAATTATTCACCTGTTGTAGTTGTGGAGGCCATTGTTTTTGGCAGAAGAAGTAGGGCAGTGTTTTCTTCTTTTAGGTTTTATTTTCTTTTACAGATATTCTCCTACGTTTGGCCCAATAGGACTGCTTATGTTGGGTCTGGTGACATCAAACTGGACCTTATCTGACCTAAACCGCTGGCTCAAGCTAAGCAGCAAAGATTTCTTTACAAAAAAAGCAAATCAAGATCACATTTGATTTTCTGTTGTTAGGCTCTGATAATTCCTGAAAAAGCTGTTTTATGACCGCTATGCGTTAAATCTAAGAACAGATGTTTTTAGCTTTATTAACAACTCAACAAGCAGTGTGGACATTAGTGGACGTTGTTGAGTAAAAACAAAATAGAGGTTGGAGAATAAGACTTTATTGCATTAATGGAGATAATCTTTATTTTCTGCTGGTTTCGAAACAGTTTTCTCTTTTTAATGTATTATAAATTAGTAATGTTTTGGCATTTACCTGTAAATATAAAGTAACTAATAATAATATGTTGTTGTTTGGGGGGGGGGGGGAATCCTATCATGCCTTTTTCAGACACAATAGTTGGCTTTGCTATGTTGGAATAAAATGACTTCTTGACGATGGAGGCCCATAATCTGAACTGCTAGGTTAATGCTACTATGGATTAATGGTCTTAAAATATCCCTGGAGCTACTTTAGGAAGTTTTCAGACACTAAATGCATCCATGGGTGTAATTTCTTGGATGTTTTTTTTTTTTTAAGGATGCTTGTCAGTTGCAGGTCCAGCTTGAACAGGTGCTGCAGGAAAGGAAGAGTTTCCCTGCCCTCTTGTAACTCCCAGGTTCACTAGACAGATTGTCAACACTTCTTTAAAGCATTCCACATCTTGGGAAACACGCCGAGTATTTTAATGGAGGCGTGGCGTCTATTTCTTTCAGCAATCAGGACGCATTAAATGTAAGGAATGGTGTTTAAAGAATTATTTAAAATGATTTATGGTGCATCCATTGTTTAAAAATGTCTGACTTCTTGTATCACATCCGGTGGTAGTGATGACCAAAAAAAAAAGAGCTAACTCTCATGACCCAGGAACCAGGCAGAATATTAAACCTGATTTGCCTCCTAAGCTAATACCTGTATTATTTAAAATGTGTGGATCCTGATGTGGAATGTGTGGTTCAAAAGGACCTCTGGATGCAGAAATCTGCATCATTATTCAAAGGGACTGTGGTTAGCTGCCTGCAGTAACAGGAAGCGCTCAACCAAAGTAAACTTTGTTTGAAAACGGTTTGTTACAGGTTGACAGCTGGCACCGTCAGCTCGTCTTTCTGCAGTCAGGCCCTAACTCGCAGCGTTTCTTTAACTTGTTTTATGCGTTGTGCATTGCTGATGCTCGGAGATTGCTGCTTTCTCTGTGAACGTGGTGTTTGCCGGCCGCTGTTCTGCATCCTCTGCAGCAGGCAGGCTATGAAAGTTCCACATTGATCACTCACTGGGTTCCCCAAACAGCTGTTCGCTGCCTGCCTGTGTGAGTGGGTCATGGATCCAGTGTCACGGGGTGAGCCAGGCCCACTTGGCCACGGAGCTATTCCCTTAGGACCGTGCTCAGATTAACAAGTAAGCAGATAAGTGCTTCTTCAGGTTAGTGGGACAAATGCATCACGTTTATGATGAGTTTATACAATCTTCCGTGGCGCTCAGCCTGCAGCAGGCATGGCTAGCTGCTCCCCTGGCAGGCTGGTGATTAGATAAAACGATGTCTGACGGCCTGCCGCCGTGCAGAGATGCATCATAAACGCTGGATCAGATGCAGCGACGGTGGAAAGCACCGTCCCAGTGAGCGAACCAATAGAGGGCTTGTGTGTGAGAATTTGGTGTCCAGGGAGCCCCACCCTCCCTGGCATGCCTGGATGCCAGCCAGTCTGTGACACAGCACCTTGTTTCTGCTCCGGGGCAGCCGGAGTCATGGCGCAGAAGCTCAGAACCGACGCACCTGTCTGGATGCCACTGACTGGCTGTTGATCTTGCAGCTTGACTTGTTGCTGTGGGATTCTGATAACTTGCTCAACTCGTCAGCAAATAGTAGATTAACACAGTTATTGGGGGGAAAAGGAAGCGGAGGATGGTGTGAAAGTGGGACAGCCATAACTCAGACTGCAGGATTTCCCTCTCCCATAACAGACGCTGCGGTAATAAGAGCGTTCTGTATCGGTTACTCTCTCCAGTTCACCTTTTCCGTCTCTTCATGGACTTCAGGGGTGACTGGTTAAACAGTCTTCAGGTTATTCTGGGAGGAGAGTTAAACATTTTCATGTCTGTAGAGAAACCAAAGAGTTTCCCCACTCTTTGGTTTCCTGTGTACAAAAAAAAAACATTTATAGATCACAGTATGCATTTCCTCAAATATTACTGCTTTACTGTAGAGTTGGATGTAGTTGAAATGGTGTAATAAGTTTGAAAACTGTGTGAATGTTGATGAGTGTCATGGTGTTCTAGGTGGTTTTTGTTTCACATCTCCATCAGGGCATTTCTTCAGTGGCGTACATGATCCCTGACACCCCACCTCTCACCCAATGATATCTGGGACGGTCCTTGATAGAATAGACAGATGGATTTACGTGCTGAAACATGGTTCTGTCTCTGTTTTTAGTGACGTTATTAGAATAAAATGATTAAATGTTAGTTGAATTCAGTGTTTGTGTCTTTATCTAAAAATAAGTCGCTGCACTTAAAATATATGTTTTGAATTTGTTGATATTTATCGAAATCGGTCAATATGATTTCTATTTTATCAATATGTTTTTTGTTCTATATCGTCCAGCCCTGTGATAAAATGATATCCAGTATCATGTGATACTGGTGGTAGTCTCTCCTGTATGAAACCCAGTCCAATATGGCTGGTCTTTGTGACGCCGTGACTTCTAAGTATAAATGTTCACAAGATAAGAACCTAATAAACACGACGGATAGGTTTGAACTCAAGGCATCTGCGTGGGGCTGGGAAGTGTCTTCCTAAGTGGCGCTTTGGATGAGCTCCTTCAGCTTGCAGGGAAAGAAAATAGTTTCTGTTTGAGACTTGGACCCATCCCCATCCCCGGCCTGGCCCTGCTAACAGCGGGACAGCAGGAGTAATCACACACATGGCCTAACGATGAACCTGCTACCCCTGATGACGTCGCCGTCCGGGTGACGTCAGGCCGGGCCTGCAGCACATGGGGATTCACATGAGCGTTAGTGCCGCCCGCCTGCAGAGACGGCTGATTCGATCTAGAAGAATCCAGTGAGCTTCACATTCAGCTTCGTGTAACAAGAGGAGAGAATGACTTTCAGCTCAGAGAAAAGTCCCATTTCTTCTAATTAATGCACTTTTAAAAGCAGATTATTCTTCCACGGCATCCTTTGTGTTGCCGAAGTGGAGACGTCGCGTTTAATTGTTCAACGGCTTCACCAAACGCCGTGTCGGTGCGTCGTACCAAACGCCCGGTGTTCCTTCAGGCTTCGTCTGCTGATTAAAGCAGCAGGCATTGCACTGGTCTCCTAAACGGGGCTTAGTTGTGCAATAATAGGCACTGTATTTATAAAATAGTCATTATTGAAATCAATGATGCTGTATGTTGGCACCGTTATCAACTTGCTGACAGGAAATGTTTCCAAGGAAAGCGTCAGTCCGATGAAAGCTCTTAGCTGTTGACTTTTTAAAGTTGGAGATGATAGAAATGACTTCTCAACTCAAGCCGCACGTTTAAGTCAGCAACTTGCTGTCATTCATCGACTGGTCCGTTATGGGGATTTGTATAAACCCAGGTATATGCAGCTGTGTCAGGAGTGCTTCAAAAATCCCGTCATTGGCTGTTCCTTTGAAGCCATAAACACATTTGGTTATTTAATCCTGCGTTTCCCATCTGTGTGCCGATAATTAGGTCAGCATTGTTCAGATGGATGCAGAGGCTTGTATTTCGTCAGCAAGCTAAAAAGTGAACCCGGAGGCCGACGGGACTGAACGAGGACTTTTCACCCACAGTCTGGAGGGAGTTTAGCTCGGCGGCTGACCTGAAAAATGAACCCAGCACCGTAGATGTTTCTCTGCACCGGTGCTCCCTTTGGGGGAGAACATCATGGGGTTCTGTGTTTTCAGACAGCACCGGATTGATGACAGTTTAGCTCCAGCTTCTCGCTCCAACTCGGTCAATAAATGCTTGTTATTATACATCAGAAGCCAAACTAAGTTCAATTCAATTTTATTTATATAGCGCCAATTCATGAAACATGTCATCCCACGGCTCTTTCCAAAATCAAATTCAATCAGATTATACAGATTGGGTCAGATTATATAACCTGACGCCGCCAGATAGATTTGCTCCGCATATCCATCTGGAAACCTTCCGTTGAAGTAATTTTGGGAAGGGGCGAAAATACTGGTTAGCTGATTGGCCTATGTTGGTGATAGACAGGCCAAATAAACCAATCAGATCAACGAAGCATATGACGTACATGTCAACATGCTTCAGCGACGACGAAAACACAACCACAAGCCAAGCTACTCTTGCTGCTGCAGGTAAAGGCTCGTTAGCTCAGCAAAGAAATACTCTGTAATTCCGATAAAACTTGCTCGATAGCCACGCTAACGCTAGTTTCATTGGCTGAAGCCGCCATGTTTTTTAGACTGAACTGTCGCGCTTCTGGTTGCGTCACACCTCAACCCGCCTCAAAGCCAACGCTGATTGGACATTCGTTTGGTGAACGGCTCCAAATTTTCTTTAACGGAGAGTAGCCAGACTGATCTGCGAGTGAAACCTTGAAAGCTCGCGAGATCAGGATGGTCTCACGAGGCTACAGATTATACAGATCGGTCAAAAAATGTCCTATATAAGGGAACCAGTTGATGGCATCAAAGTCTTGACAAGCAGCAAGTTCATCTCAGGAGTTCAGAATCAGAATCAAACTTTTATGGTCGATTTTTTTTTTTTTTATCTCTGGTAATTTGAAAAGTTTGACCTGCGGCTGCTGATTTTAATACCGTTACACGTTTTGTGCTTCTCACTGTTGCTGAAAAGATCTAACTTTGCGTCTCCGTCCCTCACTTCCACTATTGACTTTAGCCAATTCCAGATGGCGCTATTACCATCTAACATAGAAAGTACTCCTGGATCAATGTGAGCTTCTGAGCTTTCTGTGTCTCTGCTCTGTCTTCTCTAAGCCCCAGTGTTCGAGGCAGATGAGCGTTCACACTGAGCCTGGTTCTGGTTCTGCTGGAGGTTCTCCTCCCTGTTAAAGGGGAGTTTTCCTCTCCACTGTCGCTTCATGCATGCTCAGTATGAGGGATTGCTGCAAAGCCATCAACAATGCAGACGACTGTCCACTGTGGCTCTACGCTCTTTCAGGAGTATAGAGAGGAAACTTTCTGACCAATCTGTATAATCTGATTGAATTTGACTTTGGAAAGTGCCGTAATATAAATAAACTTGGATCCTTTAGGATTTCATGGTTATTGTCGGGTTTTTGACTGAAATTGCTCAGTGTGGATGTGGTCTCTGTGTGGAATGTGGGATTGCCTCTTCTGACGCTTTAAGGCCTTGTCCACAGGAGTCTGCTTCATGTGGCTGTTAATTAGCACTCTGTGAGCAGAGATTACTGGGCCGGACCGCAGTGATGTGCCCCGGGCACACAGTAGGAACCTCTGAGGCACCTCTGAGCACAGAAACAACAGCTGAAGTTCACAGGGACGAGTAAAAAAACAAAAACTAAGAGCATTTTACCTGTTTGAAACTTAGTTAGGGCTGTTCTTCTAATCAGTTCGCGATTTATTTATTTATTTATTCCTCCTTTCACTTCTGAATTGTCAGCACATTAATGCACATTGTCAGGTGGTCCCTACTAAAATAAAAGAACTTCCAAATGACATTCACCCGCTTGAAGACAAGGACATGTTTTAAATTTTTTCTGCCGTGAAACGACACAAATCCTGTTCGCCTTTGTAACGCAAGCGGAGCTGTGGTCACAGGACGAAGCGCTTTGTCCGTTAGGTTCGTTGAAAACGGGCTCTTTCTTCACTTTAAAAGGCAGTTTGTTGTTTCATGCTGTGGCACGCTGGGCAGTGCTGCAGGGAACAGAGGATTCAGACGTCTCTGCTGCATGCTCCGCTACACCATGACATCAGCTCTCAGGCACTGATAAACACTCGTGCTCCGAAGCTACTGGCCGGTTCAGTAGGCCGGATTTAGCACTTATTACCTTGCTCCAGTGAATATCAGCCAAAGCAAACATTAGGCTTAAAGAGGCCGCAGCGGAGCACTACCGCAACTTCAGGCAGAGCAGAGTTTTTACCTGAGTCTTCACCAGGTGACTACAGAGATCAGGTTCTCTCCTTGGCCTCTTCTATTTCCTGTAAAGAACCAGGGTCTAAACGGCATTGTAGGGAACATGTCAACTTAACCGTGTTTGTGGTTTAATTACAGTATGATACGCATGACTTTGACACTCGCGAGAAAGAAGAAATTCTTCATATTTCCATGAGACAAATTGGCCTTATCCCATCTGGAGACTTTAGAAGATGCAGCTAATGAGAACTAGACATGGACCGGTATCAAGGTTTTATTAAGTTATGCTTTTAAAATTACCCTGATTTTCAATCATGCCAAATTAAACAGCTTTTAAAGATTTGCCAGAGTGACTAGCAGTTTTCTCCGGCTGTACGATGCACGGATTTAGCCTTCTAATTGTTGAACCGGATCCATTTTAATACCAAAATGCTTTATAAAAATACCCCAGACAGACTTCCGATGTATAACTGCATGTAATTCAGGGTTTTTGAGTCTTCCAGTGCGATTTTGTTTAGTTTTTTAACAGTACTTTCTAAAAAAAAACTGTTTGCTTTTGGTTTTTACCAATGTTGCATCACAGAACAAGTTGAAGATGAGAATACGTTTTAACATTACGGTGATACTACAGAACCTACAGAGGAGGGGGTGGATTTCCAAGAATCCCAGAATCTCCATGATATCCACTCAGTTTATTTCCGCTCTGTTTCCCTCTGTCCAAGTTTCTCTCCATCATAGAAGTCAGTCATCTCTAAGCATTGTTCCTGCAGGAGTTCAGCTCAGGCTGCTCCTCTCGGCTGGTTGGCACTCTGCAGCTAAAGACCTGCTTAAAGGTGGCATGGATGGAGCCCAGGCCGAATGAAAATGCCGTTGTCACAATTCATCTCAGCATTTCATCGTCTCTCCTCAATATCCACTCAGCGTAGCTTGTCCTACCTCTTAGTGTTTTAGTGCTGCCATGTTGACGTTTCATTCTTTCAAGAGTGACAGCGATTTCTGTCCAGGAATTAACAATAACGATGTCTATATTACAAACCTCTGCCAGAAGGAGCTCGTTTGTCCCCATCATCGAACCTAGGAGAATCCCTAATTGCTCGGAGCGGAAACCTTTAGCCGCGCGGAGGGGTGTGGTAGCCAAAATGACATAATATGGATGCATCAAGCATAAACCAGGCTTAAATCACACTCACTGCTGTTTCTCTGGTAAACCTAAGGTGTTGCTGAGAGGAAAATAATACCATTAATAATACAGTTAACAAGTATAAGTATATTCTTCAGATTAAAAAAGCACAACAAACGAACCCTTACTCAACCAACATCAAATCTGCAGCAGTTTTTAATGCCAGGTATACCATAACCCATTAAGCCCTTCCATACCGCTAAGGGTCTGAACAGAGCCACACCCATTTGATCACACCTTTAAAGGTATACTATGCAACCGGGGTTGATTTTCCAGCGAGGCTCCCCCCAGAGGGCGAAAGTAAAAGTGCACTGTCGTAAATCAGCTGTTCCCTGGTTTCTCCGGCAAGCCAGGCGCGGTTGTTTTGAGCTTAGACAGGCGAACGCAACGAATACAAAAGTCGAAAACACGGCAGTACAAACAATGACTAACACAGTGAAAGTAAGAACATGCACAGAGAGAGAGAGAGAAACCATTCCAATGCAGTGTTTCCCCTAGGAATTTGCTTAGCGGGCAACCGGCGGAGCGGGCGGGAGACAAGCTTTGCGCGACCGGAGCGGCGAGGCGGGCGGGAGACAAGCTTTGCGTCCCCGAGCGGCGAGGCGGGCGGCAGACAAGCTTTGCGCACATATCGAGTTAGTTATTTTTTTTTTTTTTGAATGTTTGCGAGGCAGTAGCGTGAGGGAAACCCTACAATGTTACTTACAGTCGCATCAGCAGAAACGTGAGGTCCGCGTCAGCCTTGCAGCCTTCTCTTTCTTTTAGCTCTCGCCATTCGGAAAAAGCTTGCCCGGTGTTCACCCGTGTACGAGTCCTCTTTCTGTCCAGAGCCATTTTCCTCTTTCTTGCCTGCTCCAACATGGGCTTTCGCTGTTTTCTCGCTGGTTCCGCCATGATAACTGCACAAATAGCCTTTCACTGGGGGCGTGTAGCAGTTCTCGCCGTAAAGCAAGACCGACTCTCGCGATGCACACGAGATTTTGAGCCTGTGGGCGCGGGCCGAGGCCTCCTGCAATTGCAAGTGCGGTATTTCCCCCACAGACCACCAGGGTGACCGAGAAAACCTTTGTTCGACCTGAAATGACTCATTTAATCATCCAAAACGATATGGAACATATTAATTAACTGAAAAATGTTGCATAGTATGCCTTTAACAGTAGGTCAGAAACAGTCACGTTTTGTCCTGTTTCTACATCCCGTCAAAGAGGAGGCCTTTATGTTTGTAGGGTAAGTATTTTTGCTGTCTCTCAAACATAGCATTTGCCTCCAGCGAAATGCTTCGCTGAAGGCAAGATTAACCGGTTGCTTGTAGGGATGCAAACACATAATCAATTTACGCTTAATTGTCAATTTAAGGTTAATTAAATTAAAGTTTGTTCCGTCTGATTAACTGATATGGTTCGCTTATACGGACCTTCTTTAAGTGTGGTAGTATCCACAAGAGGGTGCTGCTGGTCATTCTAAAGCGAAGCCAGACCGTCATGGTGGTCGCAACATGAAGCAATCCGAACAGAGTCCAGTGTGGGATTATTTTTGCACTGTTTAATAACGACAAGGATGCAAAAATGCTCTTGTAAGTGGTTCTGTTTTTGTATCTAAACTCTCAAATCTCATTAAGTTGTCAGCTAAATAGCTCCCATTCGGCTGGGCTGCCTGGCAGAGCAGCATCAACGTCTCAACCAAAACTCAATGATGCTTCAGAAAGCAAGGATGTGATGACAGAGAAGCAGAGGGCATTACACAAAATTGTTACATGATGCCAAAAGCTCAGTTTTTGTTGGGATACGTAGTCTTTCTTATATTTTATTCTGTTCAACTCACTTGTGTTGTGCCATTACGCACTGTTTGAAGTTATTTAATGTGTAATAAATAACTCTCCGTCTGTTAGGTAGCATCCGGTGAATATCAGCCCAAAAAGTGGATATTACGCTTTCACGCACCAGCAATCAAAAGCCAGATAGAAGATGGAAGCTTCAGCTGATAAAGTCCAGATTTGTTGCGCTTATAGTCAAGATGTGGATATACAAAGTCGGAGGCTTCTCCTATATTTTCAAAAGGGTTTTCATCTAATTTTGAAGTGTTTATTTCGAAAAATATTTTGGCAAGGCAAAAATTTATTTCTTTTTTCTTAATCACCAATAAATCAGAAATGGTAACATTTTGCAATAGTGGTTCCACTTGAAAAATATTACTCAGTGCCTTAGCTTCACACAGACCTGAAAAGTTAGAATTTACACTTTATAGGTGTGGAGCTGTACTGGATTTATATGAGTTATGTAATTTCAGGATGAAATTACTCCTTAACCTCCCTGGGCTTATGGGCTAATATCACATTTCTGCCTCACCCTACCCTTCCCCCACCTGTTTCTGCACTCAGTTGGTCAGCCGGCTGAAAGAAAGCAACGTTTCACCCTTGTTTGGGGGAAAAAGACAAGTTTGGATGCTTCTAGTAGTTTTGGCCTCCACCAACAGATCTGAAGCTAAAGAAGTCTTACAATGTGCACCACAGTAACCTCCGAAAAGAAAAAGCTTTATTTGAAAAGGTTTTACAAAGTGAAAACTCCTTCTTTTGAGTTTCATGGATGTGGAAATAATTTTTAATTAAGATTGATGAAATAACTTGCATAAGTTTGAGCGTACGCCTCTTTAAACAATCCCAACCTTTATGGCTAAAGTTAAATGATCTTTTTTAGCCTTGTGCTGTCATGTAGGGGAAGAAGTTAATTCACACGGATCAGCTTCGGTTGTTTCCAAGCCGTCAAACAGGTTAGAGAGGCCGCAGGAGGGAAATCAGGCTGTGCAGACATTTCTTTGATGACTGAGCAGCATTTGGACTCCACCAGCTCCAGTGGCATAGCCTCAGAGTTGGGAGGCATGGTGTGAAATCTCTGACATCAGCTGTGTGTGCTCGGTGGTGTTGTCTTTCATGTCGTGCACCGGCGCTCCCCCCCAGCTGGTAGTTTAGGCCCTCATCAGAGCAGAAAAGAGTCATTTCTGCTGATCTCATGCGCCTTGTTTGAATTTTGCTTCAGCGTACGTGGGACGTTTGACACATCTTGCAGTGCAGGCTCAGCAAAGCAGTGAGGAAACTGTTTCTGTCCTTATTTGGGAAGAAGAAAGGCAGTTGTGCTCACATCTACAGCCAGATTCTTTGCTCCACTCAAGAAAAATATCCATCTTGGATTTACACAAAGAAGCTTTTTTTGAGCTTAATGGTATTAAAACAGTCAATTTGCCATTTTAAATTGAATGTCCCTAATAGCTCTCTGGATGTTTTAACTGCGTCTTATTGATTTCACTTCACTGACCGGCTTGCTGGTGTATTTCCTTTTGTCCAGAAAAATGGTCCCCGTACAATTTTCTGTATTGATTTCTTCTATGTAACCAATTAGAACAAGAAAGCTTGGTTCCTTTTTCTACTTGGTGCGTTGCCGGTTCTGGAGGCTTGGTGTGTGGATTCTTTCTGATTGGGTCTGTTTTTAAATGGCAGCTGCATCAGTACAAAAGTGGTCTCCGTATTTAAAGGGAATATTTCAGCATCAGGGTTTCCCCCCCCCCGAAAATGGGGTTCTCCTGACGGTTGGTGTCACTGTGGGAGGTGAGCGTAAAGTTTATCAGGGATTTATTGGCTTTTTTTTACTTTTGTTTGCTGTGTCAGTCCAAAATATCTGGTGATAAATGAGTGTTTAAATGCAACTGTTCCCTGACTGCAAATCTGTACCTGTAGCATTAGCTTGGAGTGAGCACAAAGCCCATTTTAACCCCCTGTAGGGTTCTGGTTAGTTAGATCCCCCAGCTACTGCTCCTTGACACCATTTCGCCGGACCTGTTCTCCTTAAAGAGTCTGTGTGTAACTAATTTAGCTTTTAATTATCAAAAACCAAGTATTGCTTTTATAAATACCTATTCTGGCAAAGTCAAATAACATCACATCAAAAATGAAAGCATTCATTTTTCATTTCATTCATGTATTTAGTAGTTTATAAATACATAGGTGTCGGTGCGCCCACTGCGAGGCGCCATGTTGCGTCGCTATTTTTGATTTCAGTAACCGAAAGGGGACAAACTTGTCAGCCTTACGCGTTTTCTCTGTCTTCTATATGAAGACGTGCTGTTGGTGGGGGGGATGGAGGACCATCCGTAATCTTTGGCCAGAGAGATTTAAGCGTTTCTGTAGTTATGTCAGAAACAGGAGAGTGTGGACCAGCAGCTACTCTGTCAGAGCAGAGTAGCTCTGTCAGAGCAGAGTAGCTGCTCAGGCAGAGACGGCTAGTTGGTTCATCTTGTCTCCCACTCGGAGTATTTGTGTACGCGGAGGGACGGAGGGTTCGCGGCTGTAGCATTGCAGCGAGAACGGGACTATAAACCCATGTTCATAGTTGCTTATTTTAGACCCCAAATAAGCAACTGCACGTTCAGGAACGAGCCTAAAAAACACAACTTGTGGAATTTACAAGCGACTTTAGCGAGAGTCGCTTATAATAAGCGGACTTGGCAACAGTGCTAACAACCATTTCACACGATGACTTTAGCTATTAATAGTAGCTTGGTACCAAATACATGGAGGACACATTCACGTCACATATATGATGCTCCGCGGCTTCCGTAGTCGGGCTGGACGATAATTCAATAACGATAAGTAACAGCATAAAATGGGCAGGGCTGCACTTAAAACACATCTTTTGAATTTGTTGATAATTATCAATATCAATCAATATGATTTCTATTTTATCGATATGCTTTTTTCTATATCATCCAGCCCTATTTATGACGCTCTGCGGCTTCCGTAGTAGATATTACGTGCTTCACGGCGAGGTTGTCTGTAATTCATCTAGAGCGCCACTAGGTGGTGCACCAGTGTGAAAATCTTACACACTGAGGCTTTAATGGCTAAATCACTGTATGAATCTTAACTTTATGAGCCCAGATAAGAGCTGGAAACTTTGCCTTTACTAAAAGCTGTCAAAACGATGATATATTTCCTTTAAAGAAGAAAAAAGTGCTGACTCATGCCTACAGTAGCTCGGAGTATATCGCTGTAATGACTTTCCTATGGTTCTACGCTATGCAATGCCTCACAGAGTGATGGGCTTTTTACCTTTATAGCTTTTGTATGGCCTTAAATATCACTACACATAAGATATTAGTAGAGATCTTATCCTGCTTTTTCTGTTCTGAATGGGCAAAACCATATTCAGGGAACGAGCCTGGCTCAGCTCTGTGGAGCTGCCTCTTCATATGCTGGGTGGATTTTCTCCTGCTTCTTGGTCTGTGTGTCGTGAATTTTTCCTGGTTTCTGCGTTCCTGAGTCAGGCATTGATCCCTCTCCTTCCCAGCTGCAGCTCTTATGTAACGAGTCAGTGTAGGCTGACTGGGCTTGGCCAGTTAACCATATTGCAGCATACTAGACAGACATCTCACCACACCTTCATCTGTTTTCTTCTCTTTCCTCCTCTGCTTTGGTTCACTGAACAGTAAAACGATTGTCTTTTTGAACTTTTTAAAAGCTGGCTTCTGTTTGTAGTTTACAGAGGAACACTGATATGTGTGTAATATTGGAAATGTTTTTTTACCTACACTCTTGTACGACTGGCATGCGTAACTTTCCAGGCTTCATTTGTTCATAATAACCGCCAGACCACAGCTTTATTCCCAATAAATGAGCATTTGGTAGTAAAACGTCCCCCTGCGTCGTGTCACTTCTATTTCTAGTGGCTGTGAACCATTAATGGCTTCACACGTTTGACCATAATGAAAAGGTGGAACTTGGACACAAAGTGGTCTCACAAGTTTTGCCGCTTGTGTGATTTTTTTTGGACTCTTTTTCTCTGGTGTCGTAAAATGGTCAACGATTGAGGTGGCTTAAGTTTAAAGCCTCCCGTTGAGGGGTGGCTCTTGTCTTTAGGCGTCGGTTTATTGGAACTGGGTCCTATTTACTCATAGAGGAAGTGGTGTAATGGGCTGCGTCTCTGGCTCCAACTGAATACCCTTATTAATAGCTCATAGCTCCTGTTCTTTGACCGTTCACGGGGTCAACAGTAAGAACTCTGTCATGGGGAGGAAAGGAGCTATGGATTGCTGAGCTGATTTCGGACAGCCTTTAACTCCGACGTCATTACGTGACGGAAACACACATGAATGTTTCTAGTCAGATCGGGGCCTACAGCCTGGGGCGGCACAATAATTCAATGACAATATATATCGATCGATAGACGTGTGGTACAATAGAAAAAAAGGGGTCAACAAAAAGTTTAATAGAATTTTTGTTTTTGGGAAAGTGTCTTTGAGTGTCCATAAAAAGTGCTATATAAGTTTGATTTTTTGTTATTATTAACAGTTTTCCTTCCTTTTGCATTGTAGAATATCATGTAAGTTAATTCTACAGTCACTACATCCTCCCAGCCAATCACAACGCAGACCCAGGAACAGGCTCTCACCAAGGGTTAGAGTTCAGCACTTTTTTCTTTCTTTTTTAAAACTTACAGTTTGGTTAGTTTAATAAAGGGTTGACTTTGAATCCTTTATCTAAAAATAGGTTATTAGGCAGCAGCATAAAATGACCAGGGCTACACTTAAAACATGTTTTGAATTTTTTGATAATTATCGGTATTGATCAATGTTTCTATTTATGCTTTTTTTATATAATGTCCAGCCGTACTACAGCCTTCTGAAAATGAACTACAAAGTGCGCACTCTTTCCTCCCCGGACATTTTCGTTGATTTCCGTGAGGGGGTTGTGCTGATACGTCAGGTCATGCAAAGGATTGTGGGATACTAAGGCTTCTTAGCGCCAGTAAGGGACGTCGTGAGGTTCCTAGGCTAAACTAGCCGCAGGAGGAAGCATACAGGCTCCTTTTTCTGCCTCCTTCCTTATTGACTGCTCTGATCATGGCGACCACTGACGCACTTCTGCTTTGGCTAAAGAGTCCTGGCCCAATAACGGTGTTCGTATTGAGCCGGTGTGTTTGGTACCAGGGACCCGGGTTTAAATTCAGGTTGCATCAGGAAGGCTATCAGGCGTAAGAACTCTGTGCAAGTTGCAATAACCTGCTGTGGCGACCCCTGAATAAGGGAGCAGCTGAGAGGACTCGCATAGAGGACGGGGTAAAAATGTCTCTGAGGGCTTCTCAAAGTGGAAACTGGCTCCTCAACTATCTGTCCTTTCATTTGGTTCTGGTCGGTTCATCAGTTCATCAGCTTTCCCTTTTCCAAACGTTGCTGGATTACAGAATGTTTTACCCAACAAACGGAGAAATGAAACGGCTCTTACTTTCATTTCTACAGAACATTAATGCACATAAGTTGCACTAAGTTGAAAGATTTATTGGACTCGCTGTGGTTTGCTGATGGCAGTGTGACAAATGAGTTAAACACGTTTGACCTGCAAGTAAAGGCAGCTGTATAGTTGTTTTTAATTCAGTTGCATGAATTTTGCTGTGATTACAAGAATTAAAACTGTGTGTGCATTTCCACAGGGTTATTTGGAGGCGGGTTCTACATGAAGCTGGTGTTGCTGTAGTACTCACTGCTTCATCTGCGCTCTCTCTACTGAAAACAGAGCAGTTGGGTCACACTTAGTTACAACTCCCACCAGTCACATTGCCTTCCCGTGTTTTCTTATGTCCTTAATCTCGTTACTCATGTGGTTTGGCAATTCAGAGAGGGCGTGTTGCGTTAGCTGAGGTCACAGGAAGGGTTTATGCGATTCAACTGAAATAGAACTGGCACATTAATATGGTCATTTATCTGGGCCCAGCCATTAAACGCTACCCCTTATTTAGGTAGATACTTCTACTCCATTTGGTGGGCTCTGGCTAAAAGGTATGCGGAAGGGAAAAACAGGTCAGGTCAGGGCATTGTAAAGCGTGAATACTTCTCATTCTTTAATGACAGCTCATTTTACTTTTCATTGTAAAGGACAGCTCGTGTTTCAGACGAATAAAAAAAAACAATCTGCTGCGGACAAGTTTCCAGTTCCTGACTGTGGGTCTGTGTGAGAGAAATGAACGGTGTGGACGTGTCGCTGTGTTTAGAAGGCATTTGGCAGAGCAGGTTGTGTGAAAGCGTAACTTCGTGACCACACAGGATGGAGGATGTTTTCACCTTTCAATCATCACATAAAATGTGACTTTATTTACACGAATGTCATGACATTTTAGTTCTACATTTCAGAAAATAAAAATAAAAACAACCAGAAAACAATGCTTAGTTTGGAAAAATGTAATAGTTCTCACCTGGATTTCTACAGAGGTGTTTGCACCTGTGTACAGCACAGCAAATACGTCGTAATTGGGCTCGCTATAGTTTGCTGAAGGCAGTGTGACACGTGAGCTGCTGTGAAACTTTTATTTTCTATTCTGCGTCTTCATGACTTAAGGAAACGATTACTCCAGTCGCTGCAGCAGAACACAGACGTCAATCAATCGTTGGCCGGTTTCCAACAGACAGGAGAAAGGCACGGCACCTTTCATGCTCGGCTAACCGCAATTTATGTCGTTTGTGTTGCTAAATGTGAAAAACACGTGAAAGACTTCCGACAGTCACCTGGTAGCCTCACCTGTTTACTAAACAGTCACACATCCTGGTAAGGCAACTCCTGAGTTTTGGCTGTTTTTCCTGTCTGGTCATATGAAGGAGCTGCACCATCCCAGTCGTAATCTCCCCAGTATATGTCAGAAATTAGACCTAATCCAGGTCTGGACCTTTCATGGACAGGTTAGATGTTAATAGTTGCTCTTGCTTGTGTTTTAAATAATCCAGGTAAATTTGGTTTATATCATAACAACCAGTTGACAGATGAGGGAAGAAAACAAGACAAAAACGACAAAGCTTTCAGGTTTTCATGTGATGGAGAAAATAAAACTCCAACTTTGTTATTGGAAGGAGGTCTAACGTTTATGTATTTCATTACCACTTAAAACCACTAAGGCCTATAAACGTTTCATTTTTCTGAGTTTGTCATTATCTGCTCTGGCAGTCTCCTGAGACAAGGAGAAAGCTTTAATAATATGAACTAACTGGGCTGATGCAAGCATCTGTTATTGTGGAAAAATTATTTTAATCAAGTAAATATTGAATAAAAATTAAATAAAAAATCTAAAAGATATAGTGGTGCAGTGATAGTACGGAGCAATGTTAGGTTTGGTGCAACAATATCAATGAATATAAAGCAAAGCAAACCTTAAAAAAAAAGACAGCCCAGAAAATGCTTTTGTTTCCACATCTTACACTCAAACTAAACCTCACAGTTTGTCTAAAAATAATCTCTGAACGCTAGAACATCTCAAGTCCACCATCGTCATCTTTCTGCTGTCCTTCTGTAGCGGAGCAGTGGGAACCATGGTTTCACCTGAAAGCGTTGGCAGCATAATCTTGCTTGTTGAGGTCCAGCGGGGACCTGACCCTCCCGTGTCAGCAGCAGGGGAATGGTGACCTCCCCGTCTCCCTCTGAGGTCCGGTCCGTTCTCTCGAGCCCTCAGCTCAGCACCCACGTGTTTTCAGCAGCTCCTGTTATGTAAGCGCTCCTGCCAGACAAAAGCTCAGCCATCGCAGATACAAATCACTGACTGGCCTGTGCTGGCTGCAGAGCTCTTAACGTTCGCCAGTAATCCAACGTGCTCATGTTTCTGCTTACAATATGTTTTTACTGGCGGAATTATACAAGTTTAAAAGTTAGTATTGACTTTAGTTCCTCAGGTGCCCACTGAGAGATAATAGCAGATTGTTTGACCAAAGGTCCCTTTTGATTTCAAAGATAAAAACTTACATGACCAACAGTATGCTCACGTTTTCCTTTCATAGTCGAGCGTACCTGTTGCGTACATTTCTTGTGACAAATTCCTACATTTCCAACACTTTCTGGCAGCAGGACGAAGCGGGGGAGTGGATAGTAGCATGTCTGATTGGTTAATTGAGCACCTAGAGCCGTTTCTTCTCTGGCAGGCAGCCACTGCACACCTGTCAGGGCAGCACAGAGAGGGGCTGTGACGCCATTCATCCTGGGGACCGCCTGCTGGGAGCAGCTCAGTCACCTATAAGACAGTTTGATGTGAAGACTTCTTCCCTTCAAGCTGTTCGTAATGAGACTCCGTGTACGCAGTCGTAAAACTTGAGCTCTGCGCGTACTTGTCGCACAAAGTCCGCCTTGAGTATGTGCAGAAGTCTGCGGGCTCATGTCCCCGCAAGTCTCTGGGAGCTTTCGGGTTGCCAACTGTAGTTTATAACTGGTCAAACTCTTCAATAGAGCACTGGTTTGGTAATCAAACAATCAGTTAACAAACTTAACATGCTAAAGAATTAGCTGGGCTTTGAACTCCATGCTTAACTTAGAGGCAGTAAAAGTAGGCTGTGCGAAATTTAAGGCATTCTGCGCGAACAAAACCCAGAGCTACGGTGTCTCCACTTGGACAATCAGAACTGCTGCTTTTCTGGTGAACACACAGAGCAACAGCGCCCTCTACCAGCACATCTTTGTCACCACCCTACAGTATCTTGATTATTATCGTTGATGGGGCGAGTGCTACTTTTAGGTTCAGCTAATTCCCCATTACGGCTTATAACAACGTCCCCATAGGAGCGGGCGATATGGACTTTAAATTTATCACGATATGTTGTGGTACTATTGTAATAACGATAAAAGTGACGATACCAGTTCCTTGTAGTCTTTTTTTTAGGTATCTTGGTGGCTCTCACTTTATAGTAACGCCATAAATACAAATACTTTCCCTAAAACACATTTAATAATGTAATACATATTAAAATAAAATTCTAAACATGTTTCATCAGGACACAAGTTACATAAAGAAATGTGACTTTTTTTTTTATTTTATTTTTTTTTATCAACTGCACACAGTAACGACACTTAATTATATTTTTGAATTTATTGACATTTATTGATGCTCTGAAGAAACCAACAGTGGAGAAAATAGCTGAAATAACAATACTGACACTTTTGGTGGTTTTCAGACATTACTAATTAGAATTCATCATTGTCAAGATAACTCCAAATTCTTATCCTGATGAGAAATCTTTTACGATATCAATAAAACAATATGATAAAGGCCCAGCCCTACGTCCTCATATGAATCCTTCATCTGTCTGTCCATTATGTCATCCTGTCGTCAGTCATGAACAAGACGCCAAGATACTTCTTCATCTGAGGCTGAGACTTCTCCAGCCTGGAGGGAGAAGTTGAACTGTTTGGGTTGAGAACCTAGCTTCAGACTTCGAGAAGCTAAGAATTGAATCATCTGTGAGAAGCTAATGTAAAACCCTAAATTTCCCAGACCGTAGACCTGGCTCCTCCTGAACAGTTAAAACTAAAAAGTTAACAGACTCAACCTAAATGTGATCACATACAATCCATCTTAAAGCTGACACTCAAGTCAGATTTAAATGGCTGTACTTATAATCCTATGGGCTTTATGTCCATTATTTTTGCTTTCCTTTTAAAGTTTCATCTGAGTTTTAATTATCCACTCACATCTTAGACTGATAAAGAACAAGTGATTTATATTTATAGAATATAATCCCACAAGCCTCCTGGGACACAGTGTGCATTTATACTGACCTTTTGTTTGAAGATAAGCATTTATTAAGTGTGTCTGACGGTGGGCCAAATGCCATTACATCAGCTGTTGGTTCACAACCAAAGTTACAGACTCGCTTCAGTACATTCAGTCCACAGACCTGTGGCTTTATCACCCTGGACATTTTTCTTTTCTGTCCCTCACTGCACACTACTTTCAGCTGGGGTTTTAAAATTAATCTGTAACAGCGATAGCAGCGTTTAGAATGGAACCTTAACAATAAATAACTTCTGTGGGAGGAAGGTGGGATGCAGTCGCTAGAACTTAAAATCTTACATCTCCAAGCCCTTGTTTGGTCAACTCCATCTAAAACTAATTATTTCCCTCATCATCCAACCACAGAAAGGGTACACCTCATCAGTTATCATTTTTTTGACCTTAAATCAACAAAAAAACAAACAAATAAACTCTCTTTGATTTGTCTCTGGGGTCAGAACTCTTACAAAGGAATATGGGTGTAGCGGCACACAAAAATCGCGGTTTGTTACATACAGAAAGAACAATCTTTTTTGCCATTTACACTATTTGTTGTTTAACGCTGAAATTCAAATAAACCTTTATTTTACCAGAAAAACGACCCTTTGAGATCAAAACCTCTTTTACAAGGTGTCCTGGCAAAGAAAGGCAGCTGCACACGTCACAGAGGACAAGACGGAACCAAACAACCATTAAAATGTATAAAATGTGAGCAAACTGATATATAAAATCCAAGAGCTATTGTCATAGTAACAATATAAAATTTTGTTACTTGATAATTTAAGATTTAAACCACAGGCGCTGTTCAAAAGATTTCAGTGTCATTTTTTTAAAAGCAGCACTGTTTAACTTTTTAGTGCTAGACCTGTAACTTCCAGGTTTAGCACCCCAGAAGGCCACTGGGAACACGCAGTTGATAGATTAAACAGTCTCCCTCCCTGTTTTGGAATCTGATAGCAGACCATTTTGGACAAGCAGATTGAGAAGTCATGGAGTTACTTGTATAGAGAAGGCCACATTCACCCCTCTAGATTAAATCCTACATCAGAGAACCAGAAATATGTCTCATCATATCTGTTTTGTTGCCTAACAACTTTTAGCCTGGTAGCTTAGCATTTAGCTACTGCAAAGCTGAAAAATATAGACTCTGACATGTTCTGTATACAACAGGCAAAAAGATAACTTACCAGTCTAACAATAACGATCCAGAAAGAGAATGGGTCTTGCATCCTGATTGCTCTTTCATCAAACACCAACGATCAAAGTCTTTTTGTAAGATCCAGTCTTGTTTTTCCTCTGGAGCGATCCCTGTCTCGCTTTCTACTTTTGGCCTCCTCAGAAATAATTTTCCTCCTTTTGTTACCCTTGACCATGACAATCTTTGACTCGAAGATGAGAAAAGTAGAACCACTGAAGGTTAGCTCTGGTGTTTAAGGAGAGCTCAGACTGCTGTAAAATGGCGCTCTAGGTCACATGACGCATTCAGAGACAGAGCCAACACTCTTAAGCTACATAAGCGAATTATTGAGACGGGCAGCCCACACGTATGATCAATATGTGCCAAGCGCTGTATATTGATCTGAAAAATAGTTTAATGTATCTCAAATTAAGCCAGTAAAACTTACATAGTGCTGCTTTAAGATAGAACAGACAGCTACCAGAACCCTCCAACCTCTGACGGAAAACATGACTTGTTTCGCTTACAAAAACCAAACTTCACTTAATTTGGAGATCAAATGAAATTTTAAAGAAATCTCCCCATCAATAACGACTCCCAGGTACTTGTCACTGACGAGTAGCTTGTGAGTTTTACCATGGGCAGTTTTAATTTGGGGCATGTTCCAGATTCATTAGAAACAGATTCATTAGAAAACTTTTTTTCCCCTTTCTCACCAGTTTTAGTTGCTCCAGACAAATTTGCACTGCATTAGTGGATTTAAAAATAAAAATGCCTGTGCGATTGAGGGTAAACAGCAGTAAATTACAGAATCATCTGCATAAACACTGTAGGAGGCATTTGATAAGTTGCACACAGATCAATAATGTAGATTGTGAAGAGGATCGGTCCTAAGACTGAGCCTTGATGTACACCTTTTGTGACCTCAAGAAAGGTGGGACTAACGCCAGTCTTGCTAAAACAAAATAAATGCTTAAACGCATAGTGTTCATTGTTATCTGCTTTGGGCTTTAAAGCAAACAAAGTCGACGTTTAGGAGAAGATATGGGTCACCCTCTGAAAGATTTCTTTGAAGACTTGTACAATGGCAAAACTGCAGCTTAGTAAGTCTCTCTTGAAGTTGTGATGTTGGATCTGAATGAGAATACCTCTATAAATAAAAGTAAAAAAAAAATGCATGGTCTTCGTTCTTGTGTAATCTTACAGATTCTGTTTTGGTGAAGAACCTCTAAAACACTTTCAATTGTTCCAAAGATTATCATGACCAAATATATTACCAGTAAGCAGAGCATGAATCCATGGTACGAATATAATCGCATACCGTATTTTCTGGACCATAAGGCGCACCAGATTATAAGGCGCACTAAATATTCTTCCTAAGTGTGTAATATCACTCCTTCACGTCCACAGCTCTCTATCCGTCTCTGTGAGGAGGACAGAGTAGCTGGACTACACTGCCCTGTTTAAGGCCAAAATAAACACAACTTTTATATTGAATGAACTTACCAGGTTTAATGTTGATAGCGCGTACTCTGGGGGCGCGGGCTGCCTTACATGAATGCACTTCTACTTTAGACATTACAGTCAGGCTGTCTGGTAGATAGCTCAGGGGTCCTCGGGTAGTGACACAGTGTACCGTAATGCCCCAAATGCCCATTGAGTGGAGCGGCTTCATTGCTAACCAAAGTCATACTTACACATTTTAAAAGATTTTTGAGCGCATTGAAATCAGTCAGTAAGCACAACATTAATCACATATAAGGCGCACTATCAATTTTTGAGAAAATGTAAGGATTTTAAATGCGCCTTATAGTCAGATAATACGGTTATATCGGATATGCTCCATTTCAGCCGTTGTGGTTGATACCGACTTCTTGCGAGGCGTCTGGCCTCTGTTATAGTCGCCACTACAGGAACACAGGGTCCTGCTCTGACCCTTGATTTTATTTATAACACTGCCCTTGATTGTCATTAATAGTGTTATCTCCCTAGCTGTCCAAGTAAGATCAAAGTTTGTTTTCTTACACAAAAGTGAGCGTAATCAGTTAAGTTCATAGAGCTCCACAGGCTGTGGGAATGCCAGGGAATGGTTCGTGGCTGATTTATGCAGGAAATTCTGCAGAAGGCCTCTGCCTGCGTGGCTTTTAATAAAGATAAAGAAACCGAGGCAGGCTGGGAGGCAGGAAGGCTGGTGGAGAAGAGTAAACTCGTGAGTCATCAGACGCAGTGGAAAAGAGTTCACTGAGTCACAGATGGGCTAGGAGCACTGGGAGGAAGATGAGCGGTGGAACCGATATTAGATGGAGCTGGAAAAATCCAGCAGTCCCCTAGAATAATGGCTTAAATTGGGACGGATAACCTGGGAGTGTTTCTGGAAGGTTTACCGTTTGGTTGTTGCTTCAAATGTTGAAAATGGATAGTCATAATTTCTCAAGTACTCAATGAAATACATCCTTCATGTTTATTACATGAGGTAATACCCGTTCCTTAATATAAGGGGAGTTTTTCAGGGAAGAAACAAATTTGTTCTTGTTCCTCCGCCAGGATGTTTTCTGTTTGCTTTAATTTGTATCTGTACATTAAAATATTTAGGATTTCTATCTGATCTGATTATAGTGATACTTTGGACTGTCTGAAATGAGTGATAGACCATCTAAAAACTGTGTATCCATGTCCAGAGTAATTTTTCAGCCTTGGCTGAACATCCATTGATTCAGGGCTGCCTTCTGTCTCCTCCCTTCTGTCCGACTGCTGCATCGATTGCCCTCTACATCCCTTGTGTCAACAGCCCATTGTTGCTGACTCTCTTATTCTTTCGGTCTTGATAATGTCTCTACATTGATTTCAGCGGCCAACTGATGCAACCCCACAGTCCCTTTTGAGCTGCCGGTGAAATTCGAGGAGTAGAGCTATGTAGTCGATTTTCAAACCATCAACAGTCAGAATTATTTTTTACTTATATAATATTATGTATGTTGTAAAAAATGTCATATTGTCAGCAGGAAATGAGTGTTATTGATAATTATTGACAACATTCAAGATAAAAGTTTGTTGTTTGGCTGTAGATAAGGATGGACAATAATTCAATATCAACATATCGCAATATAATTTATTCAATAACGATATTTCAATATACATTACAGTCTGATTACAGCATTTACACTGACTGACCTTCCGGTGCTTATGTAGTTTTATGTGTTTTATTTTTTAAAGAAACTATTTTTTAAATGTTATATTGGAGGAGTTTTATTAACATGTCACAATAATTTTCAGAAGTTTGTAAAGGCATCTGTTTTGGGCATTCTTGGCAGTCTTTCTGAGGCTTTTATTTTGTTTACATTGATATGGTAATTGTATTGTATCGACCAAAATGAAGTTTTGGCTATATCGTCCAGCCCTAGCTGCAGATAAGATTTAGTTGGTTCACTTCTAATTGGCCCTTTATTATCTTTGTTCAATTCAATTTATTTATATAGCGCTAATTCACAGCACATTTCATCTCAAGGCTCTTTCCAAAGTGAATTCCATCAGATCCTCCAGGTTGGTCAGAAAGTTTCCTCTCTAAGGAAACCCAGCAGGTTGGATCAAGTCTCTCCAAGCAGCATTCACTCCTCCTGGAAGAGCGTAGAGCCACAGTGGACAGTCGTCTGCATTGTTGATGGCTTTGCAGCAATCCCTCATACTGAGCATGCATGAAGCGACAGTGGAGAGGAAAACTCCCCTTTAACAGGGAGGAGAACCTCCAGCAGAACCAGAACCAGGCTCAGTGTGAACGCTCATCTGCCTCGACCCACTGGGGCTTAGAGAAGACAGAGCAGAGACACAGAAAGCACAGAAGCTCACATTGATTCAGGAGTACTTTCTATGTGGGAGAAAAGTAAAAACGTAATGGCAGTAGTAGCGTCTTTAGTGGCTTCATCCCAGACAGAAACCTTCGAGTCAGTTTTCAGGTCTAGAAGATGTAAGAGAGCACATAATTGCAGTAAAAGCTCAGCCAACAGCTATGTCTAGGAGAGAAACGAGACTAAACACTGAACAACGGGGTCAACTGCATCATCTATTCTATAACATGAAGTTTTTGGCAGCAATAGCTCAGCCAATGTCCCCCTCCAGGACGTGTCCCAGATAAACAGAACGCTAGACCAGATGTAGGTAGTATGGAGAGAACGTAAAGTTAAAAAATGAAATGATTGCAAACAATGAATAGTAGGAGAATGTAACAGAGTGCGGAAAAGTGGTCATTTTGTCTTCCAGCAGCCTAAGCTAACTTTTAAGCCTAGTCTTAAAAGTAGACGGGGTGTCTGCCTCACGGACCAAAACTGGGAGTTGGTTGCACAGTTTAAATATTCAACATGTGATGCTATTGTTCATAAAATATCAAGTTTAGAGATGCACTGATTAGCCTCCCACTTTTTTATTGAGATGGAAAAATGTTCTACAGCAGGGGTCACCAGCCTTTTTGAAACGGAGAGCTACTTCATTGGTGTTGTGTCATACGAAGGGCTACCAGTACTGACCTTTGAACTAGAAGAGTCGGAGTTCATCTTAACTTTATGTAAAATAAACTAATTTTTCATGCTTTATTATAGATATTGTCATTTTTAAATCTATATAAATGCAGGTGTGAATAAAATTAGGTTTAATATGCAGCTCACTGGCGAGTTGTGCTTTTTTAAGAACAGGCTCGTGGGTGCCACATGTTGGTGACCCCTGTTCTGCAGGTTCTTCAGTTATTAGTTTTATATCCAACAGGAAAATTAGTAAATTACAAGATTATCCACAACTAAGCATAAAAGGATAAACCATCCCCTTTATACATGAAAAACCACCAACTCTAAATAGGTGAATTAATATGTAGGCTGTTGATTTTAATTTGATCTGCTGGTCAGAGCAGGTCAGGGGGAAGTTGGCTGAATCTGATCCTTCTGCGTTTGTTTGGTGCCTTTGAATGATTTCTGTTAACACACAATGTTGAAGTAGGCCTGCTGTTAAAACACAGTAAAGCTAATAAACAGCTGTTAGCACCCAACATCTATGTAGATACAGAGGAAAAGACAAAGGTAAATACAGAATACAGTAATGGAGATGTCCCAAAGTTGTCCTTTTTGCTGTGATCAGCTTATAATGCCATTATTTATATGTCCCTATTATATGTTCATGGCAGACTCTCTTTTAGTTTTTAAAAAAAAGCCCAACAAAAACAATGACATCCTTCACAAACTAAATTTTCACAATTGCAACAGGCTGAGATTTATTGCCAGAGATCTCTTGTTGGTTTTTGTGCGTTTTTAATGCAGTTTAACAGCTTGTTGGGTAACGGCCGAGGCAGGACTAAGAAAAAATGAATTTGAGAAAATCTTTTTGTGTATTCGGCTGTTTTCCTTGCAGCGTCAGAAGAGTGAAGCTACGTTTTAAATGCCAATCTGAATCAGGAATGTCGGGTTATGTGTAAAGAACCGCGTGTAAAGGCAGTCCGTAAGACTTTCTGGGTTTAGTATCGGAGAGTTGACCGAAGGCTACAACAGTTCTGGCACACTTCTCGTCAACATTTACATCATTCCCCGCAGTTCCCTCTCTGGATGATGTTATGGCTTCTGGGTGTTGTGTTAACAAAGTTTGTAAGCGTTGACATTTAAAAGCAGCCACAGGCGAAGGTCTCTATCTCCACCCTAAGACATCTAATCCCTTCCCAGGAGGCGCAGTGTTGTCGTTTAATATGTGACGAGTGGCTTGGTTTAATCTTTTCTGTCTTCTCTTTTTCAGGTGTGGCCGGAAGAGTAGCTCACCAGAGGACCGCTCCACCTCCTCCCTCGCTGTCCTGCCTCGGAGAGCAAAGTCCGTGTTTTCATTTTCTGCTTTTTTTTTTTTTTTTTTTATGTTTGGAAGCAACCACTCAACTTGTGAATTCATGATCACATGACCGTGGACATGGACGCAGTCCTGTCCGACTTTGTCCGATCTACTGGAGCTGAACCGGGATTGGCCAGAGATCTTTTAGAAGGTGAGATACAGAGGTGGAAACCGTCCAAAGTGTCAAACTGCCCTCCTCCCACCCGTCTTACAACGGTTCATGTAGACGCAGAGTTGTATCACTAGGGATGTCCAGTTTTATTAACTACTAAATACTGAGAGAAGCAAGGTATGGCTAAAGTGAAGAGGACTTCTGTTGCCTAGCAGCAGTGCCGGCTGCCTGTAGATGCATGAGCTGAAACTGTAATTCAGCCGCTTTAGCAAATGCTGATATGCACCCGGGTGTCGGAATGTGCCAGTGGCCTTTGCATAAGATAAGACGGGCCATGGTGCAACGACTTGTGGTAAATATTTAAACTCATTAACGGCGAGTCATCTGCGCGCCATATAAAAGACGGCCAGGTCGTCGTGTCCCGTTGACGCTTTTCTATTCTTCCTCCGTCTCTGTAGGCAAGAACTGGGACTTCACGGCGGCGCTCAGTGACTTCGAGCAGCTGCGACAGGTGCACGCCGGCAACCTGACGTACTCCGTCCCAGAAGATCGGGTGTATCAGCCCTCTGAGAAGGAGATGGCCCGCATAGGGCGTCCTGTTCTCCACCGACAAGACGAGGTGGTGCAAGGTGAGGCCGGCCAGCACCATGATTCAGCGTTGCCAGGAAATGTAGATAGTACTTTATATGTTATATTATATATATATCTATACTATTGGAATAACGATTCTTTCATGAGAAATTGAAGTCAGCTTATGTTGTTCTGTTTGAAAAAGGTGCCGATTAGATTTGGAGCTTGTTATAAACAGTTTCAACAGCGGAGCTGTGTTCTGTTCAGCTTGTCGAAGGTTCAAAGGTGTGTTTATTGTCGTATAGAAATTTCAGCAGCATACGGTGCCTTGCAAAAGTATTCACACCCTATGGAGTTTCTCATGTTTTGTTGTAATGATAGCAACATTTTGGTATCGGTACCGGTATCAACATGTATTTCGATACTTTTTCAAATAAAATATATCATTTCTGACTTTATTTGAATAAAAGAATCTTAGAAAAATAACATCAATTAGTAAATGAAATAAAATACCATAAAGACAAGCTTTTCTAATGCACACAATTCTAAAATAAATAAAATAAAAAAGCAATTCAAAACACTAACAATTTTTATTGCACTCACTTTTAGAACAGTTAGTGTGAATAAATAAAAAGTATTAAGTTAGAACAATGAGAACAAATACAATTATTAAAAATTAAAAGCCAGCAACTGTAGCAGCAAAATCTCTTTTCTCCCAAACTTGATAAATTAATTTTGTGTGAACTAAAAGTGCATGGATCGGGCCATATTCAGACAATTTTAATTAAGAGATCAAAGTCATAATATTGCCATAATAACGCGGTGATGATATGAGAGTAAAGTCGAGATATTAACAGAAAAAATCTTCTATAATGAGAAGAAAGCTTCGATAGTTATCAAGATCTGACGTGATCGGCTGAAACAAAGTGCAGACACAGCCTGAGCCGAGCATTTTAACGCAGGGGAAAGAAAGCTCTCTGTCTTCAGAGATTTATTTTAGTGCAACGACGGTTCAGTTAAAAAATAACTATATTAACATCCTGCTTTGAAGTATCGGTACCATTCATAGCCGTCTCCACTCCCAAAACCAGAACTTTGTCCAGGTTTTTGCAGCAGTTGCAGCTGCTTGTGTCTTTGGATCAGCCACATCTGGCTTCTGGGATTTAAACTGCTCCAGCTCCTTCATGGTGGATGGTTTTCACCTGAGAACACGTCTAACCACAGATTCTCAGTAAGATTGAGGTCTGGACTTTGACTAGGCCATCCCAACACATTTCCCACTCCAGTGTTACTGTATGAGTCTGTTTCGGGTCGTTGTCCTGCTGGAAGGTGCACCTCCGTCCCAGCCTGAAATCACAGGTAGACTGACACCGGTTCTGGTCCAGAACATCCCTGTATTTAGCACCAATCATCTTAGATGGGATAGATGATGTTCCTGGGATGATGGGATGTGTTGGGTTTGGGCCGGACTTTGTGTTTTCCTTGGTTCAGGTTTAGTCTCATCTGACCAGAGCACCTTCCTCCATACATTTAGGTACTTCATGCCTTTTCTGGCTACTCTTCCATAAAGCCCAGCTCTGTGGAGCTTAGGGCTTATTGTGGTCCTCTGGACAGATCCTCCAGTCTCTGCCGTGTGGCTCTGCAGCTCCTCCAGAGTTACCTACCTCTCTGATTAATTCCCTCCTGACCCGGTCTGTGAGTTCTGATTGGCCAGCCTCTCTTGGCAGGTTTGTTGTGGTACCGGGTGCTTTCCATTTGAAGATGAGTGATCTGATGGTGCTCCAGTGGAAGATCAAAGACTTGGATATTTTTTATAACTCCACCCTGACTTGTTCTTGTCCCTGACTTGTCTGGAGAGCTCCTTGGTCTCCATGGTGTGATGTCTCTTGCTTAGTGGTGCTGCACCTCTGGGTCCTTTTCAGAAACGGTTTAGATTAGATTGCACACAGGTGGACTTCATTTCACTAGTTATGGGACTTTTGAAGGTAACTGGGACCTTTTTAGGGGGTTCATAGCAAAGGGGGTGGATCCATAGGCACACGCCAACTTTCAGTTCTTCTAATTCTATATCTGTCTCAATATCTATCTATCAATAGATTGATTGATCTATAGGTCTATCTATATATTTCACTTCACCAACTTAGACTACTTTGTGCAGGTTCATCACATAAAATAAGATTACTGTTATGCCAGAAGATGGTTGAATATGCTTATTATTATTATTAATTATAATTTGGCATTATAATTTAAATAATAAATCATTCAACTCAAAATTCCGCTACAACAAAATATAGTTCAAATGGTGGTGATGTTAGCTATAAGCTTGTAAGTATTTATACCACTAATGCATTAGTTAATTTGCTGTTATGAACTCATTTATGCTGGGATAAATGATCTGGTCGGACTTGTGACCGACGAGGTTTATCCGGCAGCTGTGAGAACCCCAATGTAACTGCAATTAGAGTTTAAATCCTTATTCGTCTATCACCATCCAATGATATTGTCTCTGTATTAATGTCAGATGTTAACTCCAAAGGAGGTTAGCTCTGATTTCTGAATAACCAGGCAACTTTGAATTGGATTGAACACAAAACAATGTCTATTCCGCAGTCGTTGGTTTTATTGAACCAAAAGCAATTCCCTGTTACAGTAATTCTCTGATTCAACAACTTTGGAATTCTTACTCACTACTAACTAACACGCAAAATATATGTGGAAATAAAAGAATAAACAAAACAAACAAAACAAAAGGAAAGAAAAACAAATGGATTAAAATGAGCGGTTGCAAATCTTAGTTCAGCTCACGGTTGTTTAAACCACACTCAGAACGTCGGCATTTGACATAGCATTGACAGACAGAACAGCTTTGAGAGTCCCACCGGACGCTTTGATGCCTTACAAAGCTATCAGCTAAGCTACCTACAGTCCAGTCATCCGACACCCTCCCAAGATGGCGACTATGATGACGTATGCTCTGCAAATTTGCGTGAAGCGTGAGGGGAGGTCCTAATGATGTCACCGCGCTTACGCTAAGGTGAGGCGGTACCTCGCTCCGAGAGGGAGTGGTTTACGCTCTGGTTCAAAGAGAAACCGCGAACTAAGATTCAAACAAAGCGATCAAATTCTCTGATAAGGAGAAGCAAAAGAAAAGGGGGAAAAGCATGGAGGAAGATGAAAAGAACTGAAACAGTGACCCACGATGGGGTTATAGATAAACCACAATCAACACAGCAAAATCAAATGTAAAATGCATGCACATACAAAGAAAATATTCAGCAAAATAATTCCAACTTCGTCGTGGAATAAAAGCATTAACCTAAGCCTACAAATTTCTACGTCTGCCCAGGCACTTCTAAACACCCTGTTGGTGAGACAGAAATAAAAGGGGAGAACCCGTTACTTTGAGGTGCCTCGGGGCTGGTCCGGAGTGAAAGTCCCGGCTTCGGTCCGGAGCGCTCTGGATCACGCGACGTCCTGAACGCGTCTTGACGACCGCAGGGTCCGCAGGCTGCAGCGGGGACCAGACTGAGAGAGTTCCTTCGTCTTTCTCTCTCTCTCTGGGCTCCTAGACGCTTGTTGGGCCAAACAACGCGTCGTCCTCTCTCGATCACTGGGAGATAAGGCGGCTTCCAGTATTTGATCAGAGGGAATTAAAGGTACCTTTTTGAGTCGACCTCCTGTCTGTACAGGGAATAGTTTTGCTTCGAAAAAATCTCGGTCCAGCGAGAAACTCGAGCACGTGGCGTGGGATTTTCCCAACGGAGTTAAACAGCTGTGTGTCTTCTCGGTTGGCAGGGCGCCAGGGAAGAAGATCGATTGCTAGGTGCAACCGAGTTTTATCAACTTTACCCTAGCAACGTTATCGGTTGCTAGGGCGCCGGCCATTTTGGGCCGCGTTGCATGATGTGAGTTGGTGGCCATTTTGACCACCATGCATCATGGGAAATGCAGTCTGTCACGTCCTGACATGGCACAACATACCCCTCTTTAGCTTTGAAGAGTGGGATGCTGGTCACAGTCTTTAAAGCTACAACCAAGTCCATTCTGGCGTGACGAAGATCCGTTGTGCATGAGTGGAACAACCTAATAGTCTTTCTAGTAGTCCTTCGGGATTCATGCAGTTCAGTTCATCATCCAAGAGGAAGGGAAAAAAAAAAAAAACATTTATTGTGCCTGGGTCAGTGACCTAGCCTGGGCAGACTAAGCTATAGCTAGTAATGTCTATTGGCTAATAAGGCAAACAATAAGTAAATAAAAAAAAGAGAAAATGCAAACTTCACAATCACCATTGTCAATACATTCATTGGTCATCAGGTTTGAACTTTGAACCAAGGAAAGGAGGGAGGAAAAAGGGGAAGGAGAGAGACAGCGGTTCGTAGTCTAATCAGCTTGTGGCCTTTGAGGAGCTGATGTTACGAACCTGGGGGCGACGAAGGTGAGGGTGTCAATCCTGGTTTGCAACTGTTTGATCTGCTTGTATGCTGCATATGCCATCGCCGTAGTGATGGCCCATCCAAATACAAGGAGAACCACAATAATGGTCATAATGTGAGTGTCGGTCGACTCTGTAGCTCTGGGGAAGCGAAGCAGAGGGACCGAGCTCAACTCTGATGGAGTGAGACTGAATTTAATCAGCTGGGTGCCTGCACGTAAAAGCTGTCTTTCAATGCCGACATCAATGCTGAAATTGTATCCCTTAAAGACATCTATTATTTCAATCTCTGAGTCATATTTGTCAACGTCAAGGTGATGCAGAACCATGTTTCCAATGTGGACTACAGCACCTTGAGGTGAGGAACAGAAAATGGATTGCTTGGACATACCCAGTGGATGTCCTTGGTTTTGGTACACAAATCCAAATTAGGGACTAAATAAAGTTTGGGGTCGGCATCATGATAGGCTAGCATCGAGGGGGTTTGTAGGTGTACGTGGGTCTCACCTTGCCAAAAACCGACATTCAATACTGATTTAAGCCTATACACGTTAGCTCTTTCAATGATGGGAAGGTTTAGCATAAATCCTATCTCCAAGTTGTCAGGATTTACAAATATTGGAATTGCACTACCTAGGCTGTAAGCCAGGTGTGTTTGTGGTGGTTGCAGTGTTTCACTAGAGGCAGATTTGAGAACCTTTTCAACCAAATCTACTGGTACCAAGTACGGAGGAATCCGTCCCTCAGCAAGGCTATTTACGGATGAGCTAACCTCTCGAGTGAGGTCCTGCATTAAATCTCTAACAACCTGAGTATACATCATGTCATTCTTTACCACTTCTGTGAGCGTTTCCAAAGAAATGCATGGTGTTATTGCTGAGTGTGAATTTATAGACGTGAAGTTATGTATGGACATTTGTTTTATTAGTGCACGTTTAAAATGTCCTGATTGAACATGCACTTGTCCTGTTTAATGCTATGCATTGTTCTCTTCGGTGGGGGCGGAGTTAGGCTCCGTTCCCTGTGAGGAGAGTTTGGTGGACGGTTTAATTTGGTTCGCACGAACCCATTTGTGCTCCGGACTTTGCACGCTGGCCTCTAGGTTCTTTTGAGCCCACGTGAAAGTCATTTGGAGATGGTCTTTTAAATCAGCGACGCACTGGTGTGCCGTGTAGACGGTTGTCACACTGACGTCTTCGGGCTGGTAGATGAGATTCAGAGGAAGTGTCATTTGTCTCCCTGTCATCGTCTGGAAAAGTGTCACCCCTGTGGAGCATGGTGAGGTAGAGCGGATTAGCATTAGGACCAAGGGAAGCTTTATGTCCCAGTCCCTGCCATGGCTGCTGGCATGTTCCTTTAACATACTGACCACGGTGCGGTTCATTCGCTCCACCTGTCCCAATGACTGTGGGTGTGAGGGGATGTGGAATTTAACTTCCACGCCCAACATGTCGAAAAGCGCGGTCATGATGTTTGACGTAAAATGCGTTCCTCTGTCCGAGTCGATGGGCAGGGGAAGGCCCCACCGGCTGAAAACGCGATTTAGCAGCAGGGCTGCTGTGGTGACGGCGGTGTCGTTCGGTGCCGGCAAACATTTGACCCATTCTGTGAAGCTGCCTGTTATTGTCAAAAGATATTTGTTATCTCTTGACGATTTGGGGACTGGACCGATCCAGTCAGTCTGCAGATGTGACCACAGAAATGTAACCCCCCTTCGCTGAAGCAGGGCTCGGTCTAGCGGTTGTGTGAGTTGTAACTGGCAGCAGGTTAAGCAGCCTTGTACATACTCCTGGGTGTCCTGGGCCGTTGAAGGCCGGGACGCCACCTGTAGGAGAGTTTTCAGATTAGCTTTGCAGCTTCTGTGTCCTCCTACTGGTGAGTCATGGACGTGTGTCAATGTGATCCCAAGTTCGTTTGAATCTTTGGGCTGAATGGGCTGAAACTCATGGAGCAGCTCTTTAAGTGCTGTTCTCTCTGTTTCAGTGGTCAGTGCATCAGCTTGTTCCAGCTGCTGCATAATTTCTGTTTTGAAACCAGGGTAGGGCTCAGTGGATGAGTTCTGGTTCTCTGGTTGATTTGGTGCCGGTTCTGTTGGGTTGGTTTCTATCGCATACCCCAACAGGTTTCCTCCAGCGTCAAGCGTAGCACCACAAATGGATCCAGCAGGCCGAGCTTCATGTCGCCTGGTTTGGATCATGTTGGAAGGAAAAATAAACACTGTGTCTGGAGAGTCCTGTCTGCCGGTCAAGGATGAGGGCAGGTCTCTAATGACGGGAATGCTCAGCTCAAGGTCGTGGAAGGAGCTTTCGATGAGCACCCCAAGAGGTTTCTTCGCCACCACTTGGATCGGCATGTGGGTTGGATTCTCCACTAGAAGGTAAGCTGAGCGGTTGTTCAGCTCAAGCAGGGGTGTGCCCCGGATGACCAGGTTGGATTCCTGGAAATAAGAAAGGGGTTGGAAGAAAACCTGTGTGTTCTGTATTTGTTGTCCTTTCAGGATGGCTAATCTAATAGGTACACCTGCAGTCTGTGGTGGTATTAGCATGTTTGTTTCGCTAGCCACCTGGCAAGCCTGTGGGATTGTTTGCCCTGATCGCATGACTTCAGGGGTGCCCAGGAAGGAACTTGGGGTCACGTGAGCCTGAGCCCACAGGACCTGATTGCAAGTGTCCAGCTGTGCACCTAGCCGTACCAGAAAATCAGCACCAACAAACACTGGAGGATGTAAATTCTCCACAATGCTGAAAGGATGAGAGAGCTGCCTTGTGCCGATCTGTGCATAAAGTATGCACACTCCCGTTGCTTTCAGAAGCCGGCGAGGCCAGTCTGCTGAGAGCAAATAGTGGCTGTGTTTTGTTTCAGCCAGATGGGGCTTTTCACGGCACAGAGAGCTGTACAGATCTCTGCTGATCGCAGATTTCTCTGACCAAAGAGCCAGCAGCACGTCTGGCATGAATGTGCTTTCCAGGTGCACACCTTCGGCCACTCTGGGGTTATAGGGTTCACCTCCAGAGTGTTTAAGTGAGCAAAGGAAAGATGTGTGGCTGCAGAGAGAAGTTCTCTGATCGCTGCGAAGCGGTGGTGTGTCAGAGGATTCTGAAATCGGCTCTGTTGAAGGCAGAAATGGTGCTAAGAGTTCTTTGGGCTCTTCTGAGCAGGTCACCTGGTGGATAGGGACGGATGGTCCACTTCCAGAAGTAAGAGGCTTGGGGGTCCCCACTTGGGCCCAAAGATGACCATGATGGCAGTCAATGAGTGGAGCTAACCTGTTCAACAGATCCTGACCCACAAGAAAAGGTTCCGTGTCCAAAGTACAGATGTAGATGGGGTGAACAAGGGTCATGTCACGGAAAGTGATGTCTAACCACGCCCGTTTGGTGATGCATGACTGATCCTGAGTGTAGCTGGTGATGCCCACGTTACAGGTCTCCACCTGTAACGGTTTCCCAAGAGACACCATAGCTCTGGTCACCTCATCAAACAAATCTGAACACATTAGACTGATCTCGGAACCTGTGTCTAACAGAGCATTTGCTGTGACACATCCTCCTATAACTGTCGAGCAGTATAAGCGATGCGTGTTTTCACGATGGTTTAGTTCACCTAAAAACCTTAGAAAAGGGGTTTTCTGATCACCTGCTGATGGGATCTTAGAAGGTTGTTGGTGAATTTTCGGTTGGTTCCCCCACTTAATCAGATAAACTCTGTTAGAAGGGGGAGCCTGGTCCACGCCTAGTCATGCTGACGTGGGTTTTGGGCCTGGTTTCCCAGGAGGGTCGGCAGGATTGGATGGTGGCGAGGACGGCTGCGGCGCGATCTGACGCACTGTGTCGGCTAGCAACCTGCGAAAAGTCTCCTCCATCTCCTTTCTCATTGACTCCTCCATGCGCAGGTTCCAGCCTTTGTTGTCATGTGTGCTTTTCGGCTTTCCCAACCTGTCAGTTTGCTTACCGTGTCGGGCTGGATCCGGCCTGTGCCATTTTTGAAACCTCTCACCTTCCATGCTGTCATGCTGACCTCTCCTATCATGAGAAGCTTTCTTCTGCTGCGGTTCAAAACCATGTTGCTTCTTGGAACCAAATTTAGTTTTAGGTTTGAAGGGAGGCATCTCATGTCCCTCCAGACCTAACCTCTTTTCTGGTTCGATCTGAATCTGTAGAACCTTTTTATCACTGTCGGCTCCTTTGTTGGGCCGGACACGTGTTTCCCATGCAACCTGCACGTATTTCCTGATTTCCTGCATGGTAAGTCTCTTGGTTCTACAATGCATGGTAACCTCATAACGCACGCTTTCATGAAGATTATGGAGGAACAAAGATTTGAAAGTGTGGTCTTCCTCCAAGCCGGGAGCATTTCGTCCCTGAAAGTAAGCAGCCCGTAAACGGCGGTAATACTCCTTGGGCGCTTCAGTTCTCTTTTGCTGAATTGCAAAAGCTCCAAGAGTCGCAGAAGCTGGGTCTGTGAACACAGAATATTCTTCTCTTAAAGCCTGACAAAGAGCTGAGTAACGGTCACGTGTAGCTGGAGGGAGGCTTTCTATGAAAACATGGACACTTCTGGACGTGGTTTTCCAGATAAGCTTCAATTTTTCTCGAGCCGAGGGGCTATATAAGTCTAGCAGACAGCGCTCTACCTCTCTGAGATAGTCATCAACGATGGATTCTGTATTGCTAGGGTCAAAACGCTCTATGTCTCGGGCCAGGGACTCAAGCTGACGCATCCGCAGTCCCTGTTCAGGGATTGGGGCCGGTCCATCTGAGTCCTCTCCTGACGACTCCTGCCTGCGGTAACCACGATAGCAGGGGGGCTCTGGTTCTGACCACCTACCTGGCATCGGCGGCCGTTCGTGGGACGCCGGGGGACCCTCCCTGTCATGAACTCTTGTCCGTGGACGCAGTTCAGAGGAGTGGGGTTTACCTGTGTCCCAGGAACGGTGCTCCCGTCGCCCTGGTGGGGGGAAAGGATCATAGCAGACAGTGTCAGGGGTCAGGTGGGAAGCAGGTGTTTTCCCATGATTTGCATCATGTGGATCAGTCCTGATTGCAACCGTAAGTTGTTTAGGCATCTCTTTCCGTATCACACTGCTATATCTGTCCTGACCTTCGCTTACCCCTCGCTCAGAAGGTGTCTGAGGGCCCAGTTCATCCAATGTCCTCCAGGTGTGATCCCCATGTTTTCCCTCAGATCCTTCTGGCTGCAAGCTAATGAGATCCTCATCTCGCTCCTCTGTGAGATGACAGCTGCCCTGAACACTTCTCTGTTCTAGCTCCCTAACTCTTTCCTCAGCTGCGATCCGCATCTCAACCTCTCTGTTACGCAGATCGGTCTCTAGCGTTAACCTTCGGTGGTATAACGCAGATAATTCACCAAAAACATCTGCTACCAATCTATCCTTTGGCTTGCTTTGAACCTCCTCCACCAATTCCTGAATTTTTCTCTCACAGTCCTCTATGTTAAACTGATTCAAGCGGTCTTGGTCCTCCGGTGTCATTTTAAGCAGTGAGCTAATGACACCCTGAGCCTCCATTCCAATGGAGGATTGTGGACCTTCAGCTCCTTTGACTGAAGAACCTTTACTATCCATTCTTTGTCAGCTATGGACAGCAGCACAACAACTGTAGCTCAGCACTACACAACAACAACAATCAGATAACACTGTAGTTTAGCTTAGCGCTAAACAACAGACAACAAACAACAACGCTGTATTCTAGCTTAGCACTAAGCAACAACGCATACACTTTAGTTTAGCTCAGCGCTAAACAACAACTGCTAACAACAACTGTTAAGTGGCTTCACTTTACTGTCAACAGCAACTCGCACTACGACTGACACTTTACTGCAGGAAGTGTGGTCAAATACGTGCGTTTAATTAGGCTGCGCAGGGGAAAATCAACCCTGCGACTTACAACTCCTATGTTTAGGAACGGTTAATATGCTTGTTTAACTTTGAGAATATTAACTGTGAGTGACATGGACCACTAACCTTTCGGCCAGTAATTAAGTGATAAAGCTGTGGCTTTGTTTGTGATGCAAGTTATTTAAGAACAGGTGCTCTACACATGTGTGGAAAATAGCAAAGTGTTTGGAACTTCAGAGGTGGCAAAGAATGACAGTTAAAAACCGTTAAATTGCAACCTTAGTTTCAAAATCACAGCTCAATTTTGACCACTTATGATGAGCAGAAGGGGGAAAAGAAAGAAAAATAATTTAACAAAAATTAAAAGTTTATAAAAAAAAATTCAAAGGAATAAAAAAAAATTATAATAAGTTGACAAATTATTAAAAGGAGTAACCATAAAGAAAGTTTTAAGAAACTGACATTCAAATATCCATTCAGGGAAGCCGAGTGCTTTCACCTGAATTTTCAACCGTGACTGCAACTACCTATCCTGGCCACCAGATGGAGGCAGGGTGCCCTTCACTTTTGGGAAGACTGAGCTGTAATTACACACGATGTCCAGCAGATGGGGAATCGTTTCCCTCATCAAAACAATTATGATGCAATTACACACACGTCCACCAGATGGAGGCAAGGTCTCTCTTTTGAGAGCAGAACACGACACAGCAGATGACTGATCAGTAGCAGACGCTGGAGGCGCTGTACGTTCTAGTCAGTTCAGTCTAACTAACTCCAGGTTTAGAAATCAATATTCAAACCTCAGGTTAACAACCTCAAACCACCACAAACACGTACATATTTAGTAGGAGTACTTCCTTAATCAATTATGACTGAATAGCCCTTTTGGCAAGGTGAGCAGTCAAAATGCTGGAATGTAGATTGTGTTCATTAAATTCATAAGTTGCTGGTTATTCAGTTTAGTCTAAAGGAACGCCAAATAAGTAGACTAGCCCACCCGGGCACGCCAGTAAATGTTATGCCAGAAGATGGTTGAATATGCTTATTATTATTATTAATTATAATTTGGCATTATAATTTAAATAATAAATCATTCAACTCAAAATTCCGCTACAACAAAATATAGTTCAAATGGTGGTGATGTTAGCTATAAGCTTGTAAGTATTTATACCACTAATGCATTAGTTAATTTGCTGTTATGAACTCATTTATGCTGGGATAAATGATCTGGTCGGACTTGTGACCGACGAGGTTTATCCGGCAGCTGTGAGAACCCCAATGTAACTGCAATTAGAGTTTAAATCCTTATTCGTCTATCACCATCCAATGATATTGTCTCTGTATTAATGTCAGATGTTAACTCCAAAGGAGGTTAGCTCTGATTTCTGAATAACCAGGCAACTTTGAATTGGATTGAACACAAAACAATGTCTATTCCGCAGTCGTTGGTTTTATTGAACCAAAAGCAATTCCCTGTTACAGTAATTCTCTGATTCAACAACTTTGGAATTCTTACTCACTACTAACTAACACGCAAAATATATGTGGAAATAAAAGAATAAACAAAACAAACAAAACAAAAGGAAAGAAAAACAAATGGATTAAAATGAGCGGTTGCAAATCTTAGTTCAGCTCACGGTTGTTTAAACCACACTCAGAACGTCGGCATTTGACATAGCATTGACAGACAGAGCAGCTGTGGGAGTCCTACCGGACGCTTTGATGCCTTACAAAGCTATCAGCTAAGCTACCTACAGTGCAGTCATCCGACACCCTCCCAAGATGGCGACTATGATGACGTATGCTCTGCAAATTTGCGTGAAGCGTGAGGGGAGGTCCTAATGATGTCACCGCGCTTACGCTAAGGTGAGGCGGTACCTCGCTCCGAGAGGGAGTGGTTTACGCTCTGGTTCAAAGAGAAACCGCGAACTAAGATTCAAACAAAGCGATCAAATTCTCTGATAAGGAGAAGCAAAAGAAAAGGGGGAAAAGCATGGAGGAAGATGAAAAGAACTGAAACAGTGACCCACGGCGGGGTTATAGATAAACCACAATCAACACAGCAAAATCAAATGTAAAATGCATGCACATACAAAGAAAATATTCAGAAAAATAATTCCAACTTCGTCGTGGAATAAAAGCATTAACCTAAGCCTACAAATTTCTACGTCTGCCCAGGCACTTCTAAACACCCTGTTGGTGAGACAGAAATAAAAGGGGAGAACCCGTTACTTTGAGGTGGTCCGGAGTGAAAGTCCCGGCTTCGGTCCGGAGCGCTCTGGATCACGCGACGTCCTGAACGCGTCTTGACGACCGCAGGGTCCGCAGGCTGCAGCGGGGACCAGACTGAGAGAGTTCCTTCGTCTTTCTCTCTCTCTCTGGGCTCCTAGACGCTTGTTGGGCCAAACAACGCGTCGTCCTCTCTCGATCACTGGGAGATAAGGCGGCTTCCAGTATTTGATCAGAGGGAATTAAAGGTACCTTTTTGAGTCGACCTCCTGTCTGTACAGGGAATAGTTTTGCTTCGAAAAAATCTCGGTCCAGCGAGAAACTCGAGCACGTGGCGTGGGATTTTCCCAACGGAGTTAAACAGCTGTGTGTCTTCTCGGTTGGCAGGGCGCCAGGGAAGAAGATCGATTGCTAGGTGCAACCGAGTTTTATCAACTTTACCCTAGCAACGTTATCGGTTGCTAGGGCGCCGGCCATTTTGGGCCGCGTTGCATGATGTGAGTTGGTGGCCATTTTGACCACCATGCATCATGGGAAATGCAGTCTGTCACGTCCTGACATGGCACAACATTACAAAGCATTTAAGTTACAAGTTAAAATGTAACGAAATGGGTAAAAAGCCAAGGGGGTGTGAATACTTTTGCAAGTCACCGTAGCAATGAAATTAAGGCTTTGATCACTAAAATCCACCCTAAGAACAAAACGGCGGAGTTTCAACATGGAGATCAATACAATTTAAAAAATAGTTTAAAAACAATGGGAATAGATAAAGTAAAAAGGGAAATTATTGCAGACCCAGATGCATGAATATAATTAAAGTTAATTTATTGGAAAAGTGACATTCATATCGTTTACATTCTTTACAGAGTGGTTTACTTCAGGTGACATATGTCTAGTAATATTGATGATAATGGCTTCCTGTTATTGCATATCTCAAGTTCAGTTTATCCATAACGTTACATATGTCCAATAACAACTCTTATTTTTAACACAGAAATCTGAGCGTGCTTAAAGCATGTCTGTCCTGTAAAGTATCTGCATTTAATACTTTGCTGGGGCTCCGTTTTCATGGATTCCTGCATCAAAGCAGCAGGAAGTGATCAGCCTCTGGTTCTGCTGAGGTGTTCAGGAAGCTCCTCTGCTGTGTATTTTTCTAATATACAGCATTATTAAAAATAACTGGATGCTTCACTAAATAGCAGCTAGCTTCGTTCAGTGCATCTGAAGACTATATTTGGTGACTGTTTCATAAAAGCTTCCCAGCAAACATCTGCTCTGCCGTTGTGTTTCAGCAGCCTCAGAGAAGCGTCTGTCCAGGGGCATTTCTCATGCCAGTTCAACTATCGTCTCACTGGCCCGCTCTCACGTCTCCAGCACCGGTGGAACCAGCAGCGAGCCCCTCCTGGACACGCCGTTGTGCACGTTCCAGCTACCGGACCTCACTGTGTACAGGGATGACTTCCGTTGCTTCATCGAGAGGGACCTGATTGAGCAGTCGATGATGGTGGCGTTGGAGAATGCCGGTTAGATTTCTACCCGTGTGTTTTTCTGCTTGGTAACATAACTGTGCTGGCCTCCTTAGTTGATCCCCTGGAAGGGTGGGGGTGGTGGGGGACCCTTAAAATAAATGTACGCGGTCTTAATGCAGCGCCAAAATCTCACACTGAAAAATGTAAAATGTTAAATTTGTATACAAGAAGAGAAAACATGCCATGTTAACGTTCTTTTTATTTAAAACTGCAAAACAATTAGCAGTGATAACGACCTTTAAAATATAGCACACCTTTATTTTGTGTTTAGGAACTTCTAATTAGTAATCCCCAGCTTTGTTTCCCAGGGGTATAAAACGTAGCTGACGCCTGGAAGCAGCCCCAGGCTGGACAAGGACTTATTTATCCTACCTCCCCACACGGTGAGGCGGCTGGAAAGTGAGGTGGAAAAATCCCCAGATTCCACTGCAGGGAACAACAGCACAAAGTGGCAAATGAGAAACCAGAGAAAACCTTTTCAGACCCACCATCACAAGCATAAACATGTGGAGTTTGCTAAAAACTAGGGCAGTCAGTTTTAACCAGTCACTAACGCGGTAACTTTGTAAGACCATAACGGCGACTTTTTTTTTCACGCACGTTAATCGTGGTAATGTTTTTTCCCCGCAGCACTCTCCAGACTGTGTTTTGTTTTTTGTTTTTTTACCCTCGGCGCTTTCCGTAGTTCTAAGAATACAAGAGACTGTAGCTAAACAGACCTCACTGTTGCCAAGTCTGCTTATTTTATGCAACTTTGGGCTTCTTTTTTCTAAAGTCGCTTGTAAATTTCATGAGTTGCGGGTTAAAGTTTTTTGGGCTTGTTTCTGAAAGGTAAGTCACTTATTTGGGCTCTAAAATAAGTGCCGCTGCCGCACTACAGACACAGTGAGTATAACCAGCTGAAATATCCCTCCGCCTCATTACGCGCTGGAGCGCATCCTGACATAGGAGCCGAGGGAGTAAAGGCAGACGGAGCAATGTTGCCCGTATTTTCTGCAGTTTACGGTGCAATAACTGGTGATAACTGCTGAAAGTAGATTACGCGGTGCAGATCACCATTTCATCAAACTATGCAAAAATATACGAAGAAATTATTGGTGTGAAAGCTCAGGATTAGATGTGTGTCTGAGTGAAGAAATTAATAAAACTTGTGACTTTATTAAAATGTAAAATTAGTATTACTTTATATCGAAATGCTTAATACCATGTCTATCTTTGTTTAGGAGGCAAAGAAATATTTCGGCATGAAATATTTCTTTATTTACATTCTGTGAACATCAGGGCATTATGATTAGTGATTTAGCCATTATTGACCAGAGTTTAACATTTTATGGCACCAGGATGTTTTCATTCCAATTCTGAAAAGTGCTTGAAAATAAAAAATAAAAATATTTTTTTGTACAAGCATGTTTTTTACTAGTGTCATTTATTGCAAAATTGCATATTAAAATGCCCAAATAGGCTTTTACACTTTCAGAAATAAAAAGATAAAATATGCTATTAATTTGCGATTAATCTCGAGTTAACTATTGAAATTATGCGAATTAATCGCAATTAAAATCTTTAATTGTTTGACAGCGCTACTAAAAACACATTCCAGGTGGATCTACATGGGATGAATATGTGGAAATAAACAACTATGTCCAAGTGTGGTGGGGGGTCTGTGATGCTGTGGGCCTGTTTCTCATCCAAAGGCCCTCAGGACGTTGTTAGAGTTCACAAACTCGTTGAAATACCAGGATGTTCACTGGGGCCTCTGTAAGAAAACTGAAAATGGGTCATCAGTGGGGCTCGCGCTGCTGCGGTAGTGAGCGGCTGAGCGGCTTACATGATGAAACAAGTTGGTTAAGTTACCAGACTTTGTTTTTACCGGTTCCTTGCAAGTTTTACAAATCACTGGTTTATTTCTGCCAGACTGGCGAACTAGTAAAACCCCGTTTTGGGACCGTTTCCTCCGCCGCTCCTTGCTGCGACATATTCACGTGCTCTGTGTTGTGGTTTGAGAGGGCAGCACTTTGTGACGACGTGCCTGGGTCTGCGATTACGATTGGTCGAGAGGAAGCAGTGACTGTAGCATCAACTAATATGATAGGCTGAAAGGAAGGAAGGAAAAGTCTCTATATCGAAGTTTTATCGACCCTTTTTTTTCCTATCGCGCCACACGTCTATCGATCGGTATATATTATTATTGAATTATCGTCCAGCCCTAATGAGGACCCATCTAAAGAGAAACGGTTAAAGATCCCTGTATGCTCCAGCTGTCTAAAATTTTATAGGAGAAAATTACATCCTGTCCTATTGATAAAAATGTATCAGCCAATCTATTAACATCATGGTGCTACTGGTGCTTTAGCTGCTCTTCTTATCTGCTGAATAAATGTACTCATTGTGTAAGATTACGCTGCTGTAGTAAAGAAAAGCTTTTTACACCTTTTTATCCAGGGACACTGAGCAGTTTGCTGTATGTATTGGTGGAGTGGGGTCCAAACTTTTCAGCACGTGGGCCAAGATAGTCAAGTCCAAAATACACTTTAAAAAGCAACTAAAATCTATTTCATTTAAAATTGTGTTGTTGTTTTTGAAAGGGGATGTGTAAATTATTGTAGACCTAAAACTTAAAAAAGGGTTTTGCACATTTGCCGCATTAAAAGATGGTCATACAGTTTGCAGATTACTTTGGGCTCGATTGAAAAACTCTTCTTTTTTTATTTATTTATCCATTTTCAGCACTTAAAACAGGATCTGAGTCAGTTTTTCTTTGTAAAACACTTCCTGTATTTAGCAAATTTTAATAAATAATATTTCAGTGCAGATTTTGGTGCACCAAAGTCTGCCTTTAAGTAAAAGTCATTGGATATATGTGATCCTGTTTACTATGAAATTAAAGAGAATGTAAAAAATGTGGCTGTTAAAAGACACACTTTATGTTGACATTTTCAATTGTGAAATTTTAACTTGGCTGTAATACTTTGGCCCTATTTAAAATGAAAATAAGTCTCCATCTGCATAAAACCACTTGTGCTGGTGGGCCAAATCACTCTTGTATTACGGTTGGGGGGGGGGGGGGGGGGGCACAAAATCAGCCCAAGGGCCGCAATGACAAATAAAGGTTATTATAAATTAAAACAAAGCATATTAAGCTCTTTGTTGGCATAAAGCTATTAATGACAGCATTAAATGTATAATACTGCTTTACAGATTGATTCAGAATCTCAGCATCTAGGTCTAAAATCGTACATTTAAATTACTTTTGGATTATAATAATTACTGAAGTGTTGTTCTAGACAGCTTTACTTTCAGAGTGAGTCTGCCATCAATAGAAACACATCAACTGTGTTTAAAATGTCACTGAATTCATTCAGAAAAAGCTCTTTAGCAACTAATATTTTAGTATTTTAGTTAAACAGAGTTTGGAGATTAATTGGGTTGCTAAAAGTCGTTTCCAAACAGCTTTCACACCTGAAGCAAATTAGAAAATGTTTAAATTTTCATATTCTGAAGCTCTGCGATGATTTGCTTTTAACCGTAGATTCTGGAGCCTCCGCTGTTTTAGTTCTTCCTGATCTCACTGTTGCTTTGACGCAGTGGGTCGTGACATTTTATTGTTTCAACTGGAGGAATGCTTAAATGGTTTAAGTCCTCCTTGTTTGGCTGGAGGTTTTGTCCAAATTGGACGGTTTTCTTCCACAGGGGCCCATAAAGCATGGTGTCCCTCAAGGCTTCATTTCAGTCCCATTTTCTTCTTTCCTTGCTTCCACTGGGGTTCATTTTTGAAAAATGAAGTGCATCCAGATCTAGTTATCTTTAATCTGGTGACACTACATAGAGATAATTTGCAGAAGTCTTTACATGATGTTAAAACATGGATGGAGGTGAGTTTCCTCTGCTTATATCGAAGCCGTTTCAGCTCCTAAGCTCTAAAAACCCTTTTACACTCCACAGTAGGCCGTCCTTTACACTTTTCTTTGCCTTTTAATTGTGCTGTTATTGCTTAATGCCTTTATTATTATGGTTCTTGCATTTTGTATTCACCACTACGTCGCTTTGGGTCCCTCATGATATGTTAAAGTGCTTTTTAAATAAAATGTTAACTATATTTTAATCTATATCATATAACTGGGACACTTTCCAAGCTGGAAATTTACTGTCGGTTGAATTTTGATGTGTGCAGCTGAGCAGAATTAAAAGTCAGCTTAGTGCTCCGTTTGAAACGTGAACGCTGGGTTTAACGTGAGGTTTTCTGCCTGCAGGGCGGCTGAACTGGTGGACGAAAGTTGTTCCAAACTGCCAGAACCTGCTGCCGCTGGCAACGAGCGGGGATGGGAACTGCCTGCTGCACGCCGCCTCGCTCGGTGAGTCCTGGACAGCTTTCAGGCAGGACCTCCAGTAATGTTCAGGTTCACTCTCCGTTTGCATTCGTCAGGAGAGCGAAGCTGTTGGCGGAAGAACTAATTGCGGGGTTGCTGTGAACATTCACTCACCCTCTGTGGCCCTCAGAGGAGCGCTTGTGTAGAAAAATTAATAAGACCACAGCTGATGGGGAAACGTGCTTTTAGACCTTGTTCTGTTCACTGATTGAACGTCTTATATGTAAAAAATAAATGCATTTAATATACTTTTCTAGAATTTCAAGTTCTTTTTTTATGCTTTTATGGGAGAAAAAAACTAAATTTGTAGTTTTAAATTGCCAAAATGAAATAAAACAGGAGGTAAATCCCCTGATGTGTTGGTGTGGCCTCATACACCTTCAACAGTGCCCTGAGGTCTGTTTTTATACGTCTCTGAAGATTTACCACGTCGTGTGCTTCTGGTTCAGGTATGTGGGGCTTCCATGATCGCGACCTGATGCTGCGGAAGTCTCTGTATGCGCTGATGGATCACGGCCTGGAGAGGGAAGCGCTGAAGCGCAGGTGGAGGTGGCAGCAGACCCAGCAGAACAAGGAGGTCAGTTAGAGCGACTGCCTGGCTCTCTCAGCTAACTTTATTATGCTGCCGGCGGGCACTAAACTACTTAAACCTTTCAGATCTAATTAGATATTGGATTTATTTCTCTGCCACAAACAATACAGGTCAGACTGCTGCAGTAAAAATAATTGACTCTTACTTCTGTTTTAGTCCCAAACATTTCTTATGTGCATTTAGCTTCCAGCCAGAGGAGCTCTAGTTTTATATCTCAGGGAAATAACATTTTATAAACTTAAAAAGGTATAAGCTTAAGTCTTAGTATGTTAATACTGAGACTTAAGCTTATACTTAAGTATTCTTAATAGAAATGAACTTCAAGTATACTACATTTTGCTAAGGGAAAACTTGTAACAAAGCCATTGGACAGAAATGCCTTGGCGGGTCTTAGCACAGACTCTGGAATGGAGGAAAGCTGCCAAAGTCCAAATGGAGCGAAGTTTTCTGTCGTTGGTCAACAAACGGGTCAGTGTAAAGCGGACCAAACGTGGCTGGTGTGAATACACCTTTAGTGAACCTGGTAGAAACCCTGGTTATTGCTTTAAAACACGCCTGGATGCTCCAGAGCAGCAAACACACAAAGGTGGTCACACCTGCTGAAGACGCACCTGGCCGCTGCCTTCTCTTTAAAACCTGTACCTGCAGCAGGGGTGTGCTTGCTTTTCCACTTAATCTTTATTTAATAAATAATGACTCTGTAATAATCATAACTGCAGTTATTAAAGTGTCTTGAATATATTTGCTTATTTGAACCATTGTTTCCTCCTGCGGACGTGCCTGCGGTTATTTTTAACCTCTCACAGCGTTGATGGCATTCTGATGCTTCTCTCTGATACGGCGCTAATGTTTAACCGTATTATCTATACTCCACCTACTATATGACTCTCCTGACCTTCCCTTTGGTTCGGGTCGCTCACACAGCTGTAAATGTTCTGTACTGTGATTCTGCTACAAAAACACACTGCAAAGAGGCAAATAAAAGTAAGTAAAATGTTCTTGAAATGAGTGTATTTTTCCTTACTTTGAGCAGCTAAATAAGGCTGTTTGCCAGTGGAATGACTATTTTTTCCCCTAAAATAAGATTATTAGCTATCCTGCACTTGAAATAAGACGATGGAGGTTAATTATTATTTTAAGTGCAAAAATCTTATTCCATTGGCAAATAATCTTATTTGCGTGCTCAAATCTAGGAAAAATAAACTAATTTTAAGAAAACTTTACTTACTTTTAATTCTCTTTTTGCAGTCCGGGCCCCTTTTTTATTTTCTTACAGACTGTGTTTTTGTCTTGTCTATGAAAGCAAGCGTGGTGGCACAGCAAACCGCTTATTTAACGTGGTTTTTTCCTCATCCGGCTGCTCCTGCGACGCGTTTATACGCCGAGCACCGGTGGGTCTTTCTCTGTGAGAAGTTCTGGTGCTACATACGAGCAGCACGGACGTTATGCTGTTACCGCTGTCGGTCTGAAGGCTTGTGGGAAGACGGCGTAACCTCAGCGCATGCTCCTGTGACATTTGACACGGTCTCTCTAAATGGCGAACGCGTGTCCTTCCCCTCTTCCCAGTCCGGGCTGCTGTACACGGAGGAGGAGTGGCAGAAGGAGTGGAACGAGCTGTTGAAGCTGGCCTCCAGCGAGCCAAGAATCCACTACAGCACCAACGGCACCAACGGGTAAGGTCTGGCACGGACAATGCACCGACTGTTAACCCGCGGCACTTAGTCACGCTGCTTGTTTTCCACGAACAAACAAGCGAGCTCGCTGTCAGAAGTGAGCCGCTCGTCACCCTGAGCTGTCCTCCTCACACAAACACGCACAATACAACCATTTAGTCTACACTCAGGTGAAGGCCGTTAATGTTGCTGATGCTTTATAATTACTCCAAGTTATACATTGTCTGTGTGAATTCCAGCATGAACACGTGTGTGTTTGTTGTTCTCCAGGGTGGAGCCGTCTGACGAGCCCGTTTATGAGAGCTTGGAGGAGTTTCACGTCTTCGTCTTGGCCCACGTCCTCAGAAGGCCCATCGTGGTGGTGGCAGACACCATGCTGAGGGACTCTGGGGGAGAAGGTTAGTGGGCACAGAGCGTCTCTCTACATGCTGGGATGTGTTTCACCTCAGGTTGTATGTGGAGGTGATCAGACCTCAGCCGCCATAATGGACTTCTGCACAGATCAGTGTTGTGCTCGCCTGGTCCTGATGAAGAAACAACCTGATCTGTAACTGAAGCAGTAATTATCACTGAGTGAACCGTTGGTTGCTGCATGAAATTCAATTCAGTTCCATTGAGGAAACTGAAATCACAGCCGTTTTACCAAAATACTGACATGCAAGGCGAACGTGTCCGGTACCCAACCATCGGCAGGAGTTGTGATAATGTGCGAACATTTTAAAATCTCCATTTCTTTATATTTTCCCTGCTTTGATTTCTCTGTAATTTTTGAAAGCTATCAGCAGTCCTGCAGATTTTCTGAAGGATATTGACTTTTATTCTCTGGACTTGACTTTTACTGTGATGTTCAGAGGAAGCTGGATTGTTTAAGCCCACTAACTCTGACCTGTGGAGCATTGGGACGTAAAAAGCTGCTAATCTCAAGGATTGAACCATTATTGTGCTGCCAGATAACAGAAACTCTGCAAACAATGAATTATTAACGGGATCGTTAGGGGTTCTGTCACAGAGATGCAATCAGTTCCCTTTCCTTTAGTTTGATCTGTAGAAAATGCCAACGGTAACAGAGTTTAAGACAGAAAAAAAGGATTTAAGCTTCAACAGGATGATGATTTGTTTGGTTTTTATCTTTGTTAGTTGAATACAAATGGGAACAGCCTGTGTGCTTGAGATTATGTTTGTAATTACCTAAAAGTCCAGTTTAACATTGATTCTTTGCGTTGTCTCCTACTTGTAGACATGATACCCGTTAATTCAATAAAAAGATACTTTATGAATCCCAAAGGGAAATTAAATTTAATAAGTGAAGTAGTAGATATCATGTTCAGCTGTCATATGATCTGATTGGAAAAATCTGAAGAATTTAAATCACTCTTAAGGAAAATCGGCTTCCCCCAATGAAATACATAGAAATGATGTTATTCTGATCTGGACCCCTTTTTTCTTATTCAAAACCATGTAATCAAAAACACCACAAATGTTTGGTTACGTGGTTTTGAATGACAGAAATGTTGCTACTTCTAAATAAACACACGACACAATAGAATGCACTGAAATAAACTGGTTTTTATAAGTACAGTAAAATGTGAAGCATTAATTTACCATTTTTTAACTTTTTATTTTGGATTTTGAATTTTGAACAGAAAGGAAAGAAGAAAAGAAAAGAAACATAACATATTCATGGGTGTAACATCACGGTGTCACAGCTCCTTCATTTCCATACATCAAGGTGTAGTGTCATACTATTCCAGGCACAGAGCACACATAATCCATTTTTCCCAGCGTTCAACACATTTCCCCATTTCCAGTCTTAAAATAAGTCAGTCTCGTCATACAATAGATTTCTTTCACAATCCCGCTCCACTGGTGTAACGTTGGGGGGTCGGTTTGGAGCCATCTTCTGGTTATAGCCTTTCTACTACATGCCAAAAGGATCCTTAGCAGGTATTTGTGATACAAAGTAATAAAAGAGTAGTCCAACTTCACTCCATCACCTTACATATTTCATTTCACAAAATGATTGGCCATATCGGTTCCACATGGCCTCCAACAAATCTATTTACCTTGGAGATCTGATGGTATGAAGATGCTCACGCAGGAGGAGAAGGGCTGAAAAACTGAATCTCATTTACGTATTTTTCTCTTTCCGCCACGCTTTCCTCACTTTGGTCTGCAGCGGTTTCAATAAAAACCTGTCTCCTCCTCCCTCTGAGGGTCTCTAAATGTCGTTAAATCACGCCGTCGCTTGCTCAGCTGCAACTTCTCAGTGTTTCTTTTGAAGTCTAAAAGTTTCTCCTACTTCCCTAACATTTCTTTTATCTGCGCGTCGTCTATTTCTTATAAAACCTCCCTTCACTCTCCTTTGTTGTTCTCCATGGCGACCACCAGTGGTCGGATGTCTGAAGCTGGCTCTCAAGTTGAAGCAACAAAACCTGTTAGTTGGGGAACCCATTGTACCACTGTGTTGCTGTTACAGCCAATCACTGATATTTGCTGATATTTTATAAATATATATATTTCCCTGCCCTTTGGACATCATGAAGGAACCACAGCACCGCCACCAGTGCTTCTCTGCTTCAGTTACACACCAGTTACTAATATCGGCCCAGTTTCACTGATAGGACCGATACTGTTATTTTAAAAAGAATAACAGCAGGCGATGGCGATGCTAACGCAGATATGCCGTGCATCCCTAATAAATATATTTCTGTCTTGTCAGGAACTGAAAGCAAGTGAAAAAAATCATTAGTTGATGTTTGATTTGATCAGAAAAATTGTTTCCTTATATTTTGACCTTTTTATTTTCTTAAAGGTATATGGCCACATTATATGCTTATAGAATAAATACCAGAAACCGTTTGATCATGATAAAATAAGGTTATATACACCAAGCCTCCATCCTGATATTGTTTTATGGTCCTTTTTGTGGATAAATATCCCCAGATGTAAACAGACGAGGCGCCATCTACTGGCAGTATCATAGAACTATCATAATGCCGGTTTGCTTAATTAATAAATCAAAATTAAATCATGCTAGACCAAGCCTGACCCTCTGCAAAGCCTCACAGTAAATCAGCAGCTCGGCGTGATGAAGACCAACGTTATTAATTAAATAAACTGATCTACAGCAACTTTAAGAGCCTCGTATCAGAACATTTACTCACGTCAGTCAACTCTGCGTCACATCTGAGCCTCGGCAGGTTTAGCGTCTGCTTCAGTGAACACTAACGTTCAGACTGGATTCCCGGAGACGTTCCAGGCTTTTCTCTCTTGGAATCATATTTTTTAGCACTTTTTCCACTGGATCTTGGACCTTTCTTCATTGTTTTGCAGGAAGATGCTAATAGCCGTTAGCCTCTTCCTTGTTTTATCCCCTGCTGCACATATGCATTATGTACTTCCTCTGTTATTAAAAATAAACATGAAAGGTTTTATTTACTAACAAACTGAGCAAAAAACAAAGCATAAAACACCAAAATACAACTAATACTTCAGCAGGATGTGATAATCTTTCATAAAATCTTTGTATGTAGCCAGAGTGAGCTACTGACGTATAAATAAATAAATAAAAAGCAAATAACGTGCCTATGCCCCTTTTTAATGTCTGTTTTTGGAAACCGAGGACGTATTTTATTCTAGTATTTAATGTCCTCATTTCTCTGCTGCAGCCTTTGCTCCCATCCCGTTCGGAGGCATCTACCTACCGCTGGAAGTGCCAGCTGCCAAGTGCCATCGCTCTCCCCTGGTCCTGGCATACGACCAGGCACACTTCTCTGCCCTGGTCTCCATGGAGCAGAAGGACGGCTCCAAAGATCAAGGTGAGACTCTGGACATCTACAGTAACTCAGACATGTACAAATGGCAGGTTTTCAAGGGACCTGATAAATCATCTCTGAACTTTTCCTCATATAAAGCAACTTTTATCCAGTTCAAGGAACAACAAACAAATATATTAGAGGAAAAGGGGCCAAAAATAGCTTGACTAACCTGGTTGCATAAGTGTGGACATCCTCAAACTGACTCGGTTTCAGCTTTCACGCTTGTTGAGTTCACATCTGTCATCAGTTACAATGAATCTCATCAACCAGAAATAAAGTGCGGCTGCTCTTAAAGGATTGGGAGGAGAACCTCCAGCAGAACCAGAACCAGGCTCAGTGTGAACGCTCATCTGCCTCGACCCACTGGGGCTTAGAGAAGACAGAGCAGAGACACAGAAAGCACAGAAGCTCACATTGATCCAGGAGTACTTTCTATGTTAGATGGTAATAGTGGATGATCTGCCTCCCCTGATGATGTCACAGCTAACAGAACACCAGACCAGGTGTACCTTCTATGAAGAAAGAAAGAGAGAGAACAAAAAGTTAAAAGCTGAAATAACAACAAACAATGCAGATCACTCTTCACCCAGTTCAGGCGTTTCAGCATCATTTTATTTATTTTTTTTGTCTTTCTTGTTCCCACCAGCAGTTGTGATTCCGCTCACCGACTCGGAGCACAAAATGCTGCCGCTGCACTTTGCCGTGGATCCTGGGAAGGACTGGGAATGGGGCAAAGACGACACGGACAACGTGATGCTGGCGAGGTAAACGTACAGAGTAAAGCCGTCGGGCTGTGAGGTCACATGGGCTCGGCTGGTGCTCCTAACCCACCTTTCTACAGAGAGGTCACAAACGACACGAACAAAAAGCTGCGTCACGTGTTTACGGGTGTGAGCGCGCTCACATGCAGCTGTGCTTCCTGCGCCACGCGGCGGCCTGCAGGGATCGGCCGCTGACGGCAGATTAGAGACGCCCGCTGACACTGACAATAAGATTAGCCTTGAAATACCTTCAGTGAATGAACCAGAGGAGCAGGAACCAAAAATAGCTGCTCTGTGGAAAAGTAACCGTGGTTGCCTCAGCTGCTTGTGTCTGATTTACAAGTGTCTGAAGGTCATGAAGTTAAGAGTTTATCGATGTGAATCCACAACATTATGAGCCCAGTGATTGTTCTACATATTTCTACATTTATCGTGTCAACTATATGTTTATCTGTGCAGCACCTAAACACCAAATACTACTTGATATTAAAGCTCATTCTGATTCTGACCTATTTTCCCACCCTTTTTATTCTCTAAATGTACTTAAATAGTACAATTGGCAGCCCGACCAACATTATATTCAGTTTTATTTTTTAAATTTGGCGCCAGTTCACCTCAGCGCATTTGACACAACCGACTAAATGTGTGTATGGAAATAAAATCAGTCCAGTCATAACTATTCAAATTCAACCCTGAAGGCAAGGCAAATTTATTTGTTTAGCACATTTCAGTACAAAGACGACGCAAAGGGCTTTACATGATTAAAATATAGCAAAATAAAAACAAGTTGGAATAAAATGTACAAGAAATGAAACAAAATGAAACATGGGAAAATGGAAACTAAAAGCTAATATTAAAACCAGTTGGATTACAAACTTAAACTAATGATGTTTCAGTAAAACAGTTTAACTAGAACAGTCAAAGGCAATCCTGACCAAATGTGTTTTTAACCTTGATTTAAAGGAACGCAGGCTTTCAGCACTTTTACAGGCGCCCAGCCGGTTGCAGCAATCCCTCCACCTGCGCAAGCATGAAGTTTTTAATGTGTAACTCAATCCTTTTGTCATCAGAACTGAACTTGGTTGGTTTTTCTCTTCTTCACGCAGTGTGGCGCTCTCCCTAGAGGCCAAGCTCCAGATGTTGCACACCTACCTGACCGTCACCTGGCTGCCGCTGCCGTGCGAGGTAACAACAAGCTGTGCCCCCCCACCCCCCACCTCCCCCAGTCCAACACATTCTCACTAACCTGCTCATCGTATGTGGACACTAGGTCACGTTCCCTCAGCGTCACAAGTTGACACACCCCTCCCGTCATTATCTGACGTGCCATATCGTAGAATATTATAGCAACTCAGCCTACGTTAAACATTTAAGTAGAACAGCTGCGTTGACATGCATTTTAAAGACATTTCTAGCCAGAAGTATGTGTATTATTTTAATAATCTTCATTCAGGGAAGGTGGACAATCTTTCATTCATTAGTTTAGCCGAATATTTTAATGGGTTCTGTCTCAGAAGGACGGGAGGAAGTGACGCTTCCTTACCAACGCCGCCGAGTTGCTCCGAGATTCCGGTCCACAACAAAAAAACCTTTAAGCTAAACATTCTGATGACGTCTTCAGTAGAGGCTGACATCTCGCGGGATTCCCCGCTGATGAGAGTCAGCATTAGTAAAGATCACGTGATTGGGACGGTACAGGATTAAATATCAACAGGAGCAGACGGGAGCAAACCAATAGGAGTTAAAATAAACTAGGATCGATGCCGAAAAATAAAATAAAATAGAAAATAAAGAATGTAGGATCAACGCTGCCATTTTATAGTTTGTTTTTCCAAGAAACCTAAACTACAGTGCAAGTCAAAAGAACTACACGACCCAGAAGCCAACAGTGCTTCCGATCTGTTTTCCACGTTCAAAAAACAGCAATAGAGGGAGAAACCGCTAATGGCGAACTCAACCTGGAAAAGTTGGATTTTCAACGCAAAGTGAGAAGTAAGGACTTATCTATTAAACTCACAGAGCTGACTGGAAAGTGCAAATATTAATAAACTTGATAAGAGTCAAATGTCACGGTGTTAACATTCAGTTCCCTGTTTGTAAGACGTGTTTCCTGGACTCATTATCCAAGAATGTTTTCAATGTTCGATGAATATATCGGTTCTGATAGCAAATCCTGATTAGTTTGTGGATATTTTCTTGCAAATGGACAAATACTAATATGTTTGTATCATATTCAACTTTTTCCTTTTACAAAACTGAGTTTTTGAACCATTGCAGTACATTATCTAAATTGTGAAAGTAATGCTTTTATATACTTTTTTCTTAATTGAGTATAGATCTCTTGCTAGGTGCATTTTTCTTTAGTTTCAGCAATTTGAAACATAAAAGTAACTTCATTGTTCATAGGAAACAATTATTTAATAAATTAGTAAAAGGTAACATTGTACATTTTGTTTATTCAACTAACATAGGCATGGTCTGTTTCCTTGTGTATTTTATTATTTATTATTATTCCTTTTACTTTAACTGGCCTTTACTACAGCTAAAAACAGCAACTTAACTGGCCCTTCATAGAAATTCAGGTTCCATGTTTTACCAGAAGACTTAATGAAGACAAGAAGAACGGGAGTGGTGCAGGAGCGGGAGTCATTCTGAACGGGAGTGGGAGTAATTTTACCAGGAGTGGGACGGGACACACATTTTTTCTGTGGGAGTGGGAAGGGACAGGAGTGAAAATCCACTCCCATGTCACCCTCTAGTCTACAGAGCAGGGAGTGAGTATTTGTTGCCCGTTCAGGACGAGGTTTTTCAAAAACAGGTCAAGAACACGTAAAGCTAATGAGAAGACCCCAAAGATCTGCTGGATTTGATGTCATCAAACTTGGCTTCACAGAAAACTAACGCAGCTCCTACGGCGCGGATTTAAATCTACTCGCCTACGTTATGAGACCATAAGTAACTTTAATGCTGTCCTCCTTCAGTTTGTCTGCATTCATTCTTCTTCAGCTCACATTCGCCACCAATTTTAGAGATTCTGATGAGCCCAACACAAGGTTTCAGTGTTCTAGCTGGGTTTTCCTGACATCAAAAAGGCTACAGCAGTTTACATGGAGCACAGCAGACATGGGTGATGGGAGAAAACGTAGAACTAGGGCTGGACGATATAGAAATAAAACTATATCGATAAAATAAAAATCATATTGATCGGTATCGATAATTATCAACAAATAAAAAACCTATATTTTAAGTGCAGCCCTGACCATTTTAGAGACTTATTTTTAGATACAGACACAAACACTGAATTCAACCAACTTTTTATCAAAACTACAAGTTTTTAAAAAGAAAAAAGAACGCGTGTTCTCTGAACTCTTTGAAGGGGGCGGAGCTTGGTTCCTGGGTCTGCGTTGTGATTGGTTGGGAGGATGTAATGACCAAAAATAATGTAATATTAACTAACATGGCCAGAATGCAAAAGAAAGGAAAACTCTTATTCTACTGAACTTTTTGACCTTTTTTTCTATCATCGATATACGTCTATTGATCGATAAATATTGTTATTGAATTATCGTCCAGCCCTACGTAAAACATTCCAGAAACTGGATGTTTGAGCCCGGTCTCTGTTGTCCAGAGATGGTTCTGCATAAGTGATGTTTTTTACAACCAGATAGATTTAGAGATGTTTTACAGGGTAGAGTGGCCAAATGTTTGCAATCAAGGCACACTGTGCTGATAGACGTCTGACAATGATGACTGACGGCTGCAATATGCCACATTAAAGGTAGAAAGGTGTTGACAGGTCATATGATGATCTGGTGCATTCTGAAAGGGTTTAAATCCTCGGCCGTGTCTTTATGTCTCCTTTTATTTTTATCTGGAGGAATTATGGTTTTCATGAGCATGTTTGTCTGCTTTGTCCGCCTGCAGCAAGCCCCTCTGGCCCAACCCGAATCCCCCACCGCCTCCGCAGGAGAGGACGCCCGAACGCCGCCCGACTCCGGAGAGTCGGACAAGGAGTCGGTCAGCAGCAGCTCCAACGGCAACGGAGACACGACGGCGAGCTCCGCCGCCAACGGAAGCGGGTCGTTGGCCAAAAACAGCTCGTCCTCCTCCTCCAGTTCGTCCAGCAGCGGCTCCGCGGCGGGAGGGAAGGATAAAACGAAGAAGGAGAAGGAGAAAGACAAGAAGAGAGCAGACTCTGTGGCCAATAAGCTGGGCAGCTTTGGGAAGAGCCTGGGCAGCAAGCTGAAGAAGAACGTGGGCGGACTGATGACTGGGAAGAACGCGGGCGCCGCTGGCGCCAAACAGGAAGGCGGCGAGAAGAAGAAGGGCTCGTTTAGGGGGAGGAAGGGCAGCAAGGACAGCTCGCCCTCCACCCAAGCCTCCGAGGACTCTGGGAAGGGATCTCCCTCGTCGGGGAGCGAGCGCCTCCTGGGAACGATGAGCAGCATGAGCAGCAGCGGCGGCAGCAGCACGGAGAGTGAGCACTACAAGTACAGCGCCGACGTGAAGGTCAGCCTGGGCATCCTGCGCGCCGCCATGCAGGGCGAGAGGAAGTTCATCTTCGCCAGCCTCCTCACCACCAGCAACCGGCAGCCCTTCCAGGAGGAGATGATCCAGCGGTACCTGGCGGACGCCGAGGACCGCTTCCACGTGGAGCAGGAGCAGCAGCGGCGTGACGTGGAGAGGAAAGGCGCCGCCGGTAACGTCCAGGCCCCTAAGAAGGAGGCGCTCGGCGGCGCGGAGCTGAGCTACCGGCCGTACGAGGCCAAAGAGGAGCTGTCGGAGAACCTGACGCCTTCCTTCAACCCCAGACCTCTCAGTCCGTCTCTGTACTCTGCCGTGGTGCCCATCCCGCGGCCCACCTTCGTCGGCCCGCCTCCGGCTGCCGCCCCGCTCACTCAGCATCTTCCTGTGCACGGCCACCCGGACATACGCCGGCAGCTGGCCGGCGGCTCTCCGGCCTCCTCCTACCCGGGCCTCCCCTCCTACGCCACCCTTCCCCGCCACTGCCCCACAGTGCAGGGCCCCGCCCATTACCTCCCCCCACAGGGCCCCTCTTCCCTGAGCCCCTCCCGTCTGGCTCCCTCCTACCCCCCGGAGTTCGATCCCCCCGATTACCCCGGCGCCGAGCCCGTCGTCGCCGCCGGCTACACCAACGGCTTCCGGGACCTGAGCGCCGACCTGGACTCCCGGAGCGGGCAGCCGCCCGTCAGACACTACTCCCTGGGCAGCGCGGGCGGCCTGGGCGGCCTGCAGTCCAGCCGCTGTCGGACGCCCACCTGCAACTACTACGGACACCCGGAGACGGGGAACTACTGCTCCTGCTGCTACCGAGAGGAGCTGCGGAAGAGGGAGACGGAGCCGGCCATCCACCGGTTCTGAGCCCAGCGCGCCGTGGCGTCGTGGCGAAGAGTGGCCTTTTCGTGTTCCGCCTAAACGGAACCGCCCCTGAACCGGACCGGGGAGCGGTCGTTTCCTGTCGGCGGCGATGAGAGGAATCCCGGTGGTCTCTCGCCGCTGGGGGTGGGGGGGGCGTGTTAGACCAGAGAATAAACTGACTGCACTTCTGTTACTTTTTGCTCTTATGCAGCTGTTGTGTATGAGTGTGTGTGTGTGTGTGTGGACTGCAAACTCTCCTTTGTAAGGGTCCAGCGCCCCGCTACTGTCGCCTCCTAGTGGAGAGAATGTATACGGCGGGCGGCGGATGTAACACTCATGCAGGACGCTTGAAACACGCGTGAAAGCACAACCGGAGGAGGCACAGGCGTCTCCACCTCACATGCCGGCTGTTACCGTTATTACATGGTTGTTACTGGAGGCTTTGAAGACGTTGTGTCGCTTCTACTCACCGTTTGCGTTATGCAAACTGAAACTACTGCTTACTGTTGGTGGCGCAACACGCGGTCAGCTGCGGCGGCGCTGCACTGACAGACGTCTCTACCCACCTGCAATAAAGTCGGCGTGTCGTCCAAAACCAGGTTTGACTCTTTGCACAAGTATTTGATCCCCTGGACGTTTTCCACGTTTTGTCCCCTTAGAACCACAAAGTTCAGTTCATTTAATCTGGATTTTTATAACACGGAGCAACACAGAGGGGCCGATTACTGTTAGTTAGAGGAAAGCGTTTTGTTTCCCCCTCCCTGAGTTCGTCACAGAGCCACCTGGCATCTTTTATGTCTTTGCGCGTCTAGAGACTAAAATGTTTGCCCATTTATCTGTTGGCTTCACAGATTCCTGGTTGTGCTGAGGTCCGGGCTTTGACTAGGCCATTGTAAGGCAGGAAACCGTTCCACTGGAACTCTGGGTATGATTTTAGGATCGCTGTCCTGCTGAACCTCTTGCGGGTCACCAATGTTCTGCAGCCTCTGGCAGGATGGACCTCTGTTAGGTCATCCCATCAACTTCCTGTCCCAGTGGACTAACCACAGCATGATGCTGCCACCGCCGTGTTTCCCAGTGGAAATAGTAAGTTCAGGGGGATGTTTAGTGGTTTTACTACATTTATAGTTATTTTTGTTACCTGACCAGAACACCTTCCTCCATTGTAAACTCCAATAACTCTTATTGTGGCTTTTTAAAATTTTCAACAATGGCTTCAACACATAGATTCTCCCACCTGAGCGACGGATCTCTGCAGCTCACCCAGAGCTACCGTGGGCCTCTTGGCTGCTTCTCTGAATAAGGACGCTCTCGGCTTGCCTCTCGGTTGCTGAAGGCAGTTGTTTAGACTTTGCTCTGTTTTAGTGGATGACATCAGTTAATTTGGGGCTGAATAGAAACGCGGTGAAAATCCTTTGTTTCCTTCCTAGATCATAATTACGGACTATTTTCTCTCTCACATAAAATCCCAATGAAGGGGATAGAAGTTTATGGTTGTAATGTGGCAGAACTTGAAAAGGTTCTGGGGTGGGGGGGGTATGGATGCTTTTGCAGAAGACGCTGTAAATAAAAGCAGCAGCTGAGATCTGTGCCGCTGGTGACCGGCTCTGTAGGTGAAACCCAGGTTTTCTGGTTCTGGACAGATGCAGCTTTCCTCCCATCGACAGATCTGCAGAAGAACAATCCGTGGTCCCAAACTCAAAGCGTTCACACTTGAAGCTGCTGCAGGAAGCGACGCTGGCATGAATAAAATGGCGGCCGCTGATCCGTGTCCGTGTGGAGGAGGTCCGATTTCACGTGCTGCAGACGACTTCTAGAGATGCGGGAGTTTTTCTTTTTGCAATTCTCTGCCCGCTGTTTTTAAATGCTCTTTGAACCAAATACAGAACAAATTCAAATAAACCAGACACTGGAGGTTACCACGGTCATCTGGGTTTCAATTTTTATAGGAATTCGTGTTTCATCCACAACCACGGCTAAAAATCAGCGTACCGCTCGGTTCTTTCTAATAGCAGAGGTTTAGTCCCTCAGTGCACATCTGAAATACTCTCTGAAGGTGTTTTATGCTCCAGCAAATCCGCCGATCTGTGCAGTCCAAGCCCCTCTGCAGACGTTTTCGGGACCTCTTGTCTCCCCGGTCGTCTGTGCGGACACGACCACCTTGGAGTGCCGGCTCCATCTGGACGGTTTTATTCAACCCGCTGCCTTTTGTTTCCCCTCAAACATTCACTGTCCAACACACATTTTCAATTCTCACTGCTGCCGACCCCTTAAACTTACCAAGTAGTCGCACAATCTGTGCTTTGTGTTGGTCCTGTTGAGATGACACCTTCGTTATTTGTAGTTAAGCACTAGAACTCGGCTGATAATTGGGTGGATTGATTCGAGTCTTCCTCGTTACTTCAAGTTCCAGACTGTTGCGTCTCTCACGTCTTGCTGTTTCGCTACAAGCAGCCATGATGTTGGACTCCAGTGGCTACGCTTGTTCTGTCTTCTCTCAATGAATGAGGTCGTTAGAAAAAGCACAAAATAGTATGCAATTCACTGCCTTGCCCACTAGAGGGTGCTATTATCTAGTTTTCCATCTGAACTCGGTTTTAACTCCGGCCCCTGCTGCTCTCCCAGCTTAGCTCCCAACACTAAAGCTCTATAAAACTGGTGTAGTTCCCATTAGTGTTGTTCAAACACTATTTAATAGCAAGATGTTGCTAAAGCTGCTCAAAGAAACGGCGTCTCTCTGCCGTTTGTGTTTGAAACACTGACGTTTCCCACAGCGACCGACCGTTATCAGTGTGAATGTGTGTCAGCATGTGTTCCTGATGTAGGTTTTAACCGATACATGTGAAATACCTCCTTTGTTCGGGAAGAAAAGTGTGTTTGTGTGTGTGTGTGTGTGTGTGTTTTCCCCCTGTTCCTCCAAAGTAATAATTAGCTCACAGGTGAGATCAGATCTTTGTGTTTCTGTGACGAAACCGACGCTACAGGCTGCAAACCGCAAACTTTTTATTTCTATTTAAGGAAACGGACAGAAGAGCTTGAGGTTGTACAAATGTGTTCCGAGTTATTTTTGTAAGCCCAAAGTTTTACAGTGTTTTTAAAAAAGGGTAAGAATGTATTTTGCTGGAAACTTCCACAGTTGTGAGAATAAGCTTGTAAGGAGCCGGGATCTGGGGTGGGAACGTCACGTCTTGCTTGTTGAAGGAGACCCCCACATGGGCCTTTTTGATACTTGAGGCTCTCGTATTGCAAAATAAGTTCCTTAATACTGACATTACAATTTAAGAATATATATATATATCTATATATATATATTTATAGTGAGATTTGTTTTTTGTTCATTCAGATAGGATTCCTGGTGGGAAGTTTAGCTGAGATCATTTAGGATGTTCTTTCTGGCTAATTGGAAGTCCAGCTTTTGTTTGTTGCTTTCTAAATTTGTCAATGTTTCATTCTTGATGCGCTTCAATGAAACTCCTTTTTGTTTTGTTTCTATGACTATGCTCGTTTCCCCGGAACAGGAGGAGAAATGACTCCATTTACTTTTCTATGAGCTTGTCTTTTGTTTGGAGGCAGCGAGGGGAAAAGCGGCCTGGGACTGGTGCATGTAAATGGCGGACCATTCTACCAAACTTGTGCGTTATTTTAACCGGATTTTTGTTCTTCGTTGTCATTTGTTCCATTTTGATTTTCTATCTTTATTTTTTTTTTTTTTTTTTTTTTTTTTTTAAACAACTAAAAGGCTGTGTGACAGTGCAATCTAGATAGAAAGAACATCAGATTTTATGTTAGGTATTATGATTATTTTTTGCACCGTTTGAATAAATTCTCATTGTATTTCAAGGATCTTGCGTCTCTTCTGTTTGAACCTTAGTCTGTGTTTATAATGTAATACACCTTCTGATTTGTTTTCCTACACAGGACTTCATAGCCAAATTGGAAAATCTTGTTTGTGAAATCTATGTTTATAAAGATAAGACGCCTGTGTCTGCATCCTTTCATCAAAGGGACAATGATCCAAACATGGCAGCAAAGGGACTGAATCAAGACGACCTAATGTCCTAGTTAAAGTCCAGGCCTCAGTCTGAATAAAACGCTGTGGCGGAGCGTTAAGAGGCCTGCGCAACAAACCTCAACACGTTGAGCTATGTTGTTGGTTTTTTCCCTCTGGAGGTTTGATTTCCAGGAATTAGAAATCTGGTAAAGACCAGTTAAATAGCTTAGCTGTAATTAACAGTAATGGTCTGTTGGGTAAAGAAGTCTCGTTCTCCATGTGAGAACTGAATGATTTGAGAAAAGATAAAAGAAAGTAAACTTGAAAGTGATTAGTGGCTTTAATCCCGGTTTTTCCCCGTTTCCTCCTGAGAAGCTGGCGCTGTTTCCAACGCCGCGCCCTGGCTCCTACGTCTGGCTCGCATCTCATCCCTGAAGCTCTTCATGAAACGGCAGATCACCTGGAAGTGCTCTTTTATTGCAGGACTTTGGTCTTATTTGTTCTCTGTGTCGCTCCGTTGTATCTTAACCTTGTTGCATTATAAATAAGCAAATAACTCCCAGCTCAGATAATCCACGGACCCGTGTCTGTTTTATGTATTAGAGAAATCGGAAACCCTGATGCAATATTAAACAGTTTCCCATGTGGTTTGAAAAAAGAAATCCAGACCTCCACATTGGAGTTCACTAGGAAAGCGTCTCCTCACCTGCTCAGCAGAGCTCAGGATTACTCAAACTTTCCCTTTTCTTTCTGGGAAGCATTTCTTTCTGAAGCGGCTGGAAGGTTGGTTGCTTTCCTAACGCCTGTGGATGAAAGCGGAAAGGATCTGGCCGAGGATCACAGTAAGGTGAGAAAACAGGCTGCAGATGGAAGATTATTTTGGTATAAAGATTATTTTAGCACGTCTGAAACAACAACATGGATGCTTGTTTACAGGATTTTTTGATCACCTTAATCCTTGCATTCTTCATGCCTGTGTGGCAAACGTTGCTCCCTTTAGATGTTACAGCTATTAACAGTAGGGTCTGCTTTCATAGGAACTGCTCCTTCCATCACAGAAAATTATCTTTAAAAATGAAAGACTTGAACAAAGGGAATCTAGCTGAAGCTGATTTAATCTGCTTTATGGAATTGGAGTAAAAAAGCAAATAAAATCAAATTTCTTTGTCAAAAAGCGCTACAGAGATCCACATGCTGTAAAATGTGTTATTTAGTAGGTTTGTAGGGTCATAGGAAAACTAAAGGGCATTAACTCCACCTTATTGCTGCTTGTGTTGGTTCTGAAAGCTGATGAGTCACTGGGTGGACTGTCAGAAATGTTCCTCTGACGTACTGCGCCTGTTTTTCCATTAATAAAATTAAATAAATGTCAATCCTTTCCACACCACATTCATTTGATGGGTTTCATGTGAGCGAGTTTTATATAGATGCCTTTTATTAACCCACATTGTTAAACACCCAAAACTACTTCTTTGCTTCCTTTTACTGAAGTACAGCAGCTCTCAAAAGTTTACACACCCCCTTGAAAATTTCTGGTTTTTAAGAGTTTAATGTGAGATTTACCTGAAAACAAGTGAATCTGTTTGAGGAAAACACTTAGAAAAATAGAAAAGGTGCAGTGGTTGCATAGTTATCTACACCCTTTAAACCACGTGGCAAACTCAAGGCCCGGGGGCCTAATCCGGCACGTCAAGGCAATTTATCCGGCCCTCAAGAGCCAAAAAAGTCATATATGTCATAAAGTAGAGGCATATATCCTTTTAAAATGTATAAAGTGGCTAAAACTTTGCCTCCTTTAGCGGATGTTGAGTTTTTTTTAACTATGTAGGAACAGCATCCTGCTACTAGAGGTCAGTTTTCCCACAACACATTAAAACGACCCAGAAATGTTCAAAAAGAGGAAAAGTGATGCAGAATCATAAGTTTAAAGTGCAACTCACCCCAATATCAACTTTTGTTTTTTTGCAGATAAACTGTTCAAATGGGCCTAAGGTGCTACTTTTATGTTACTGTGCATTTTTTATATTTCTATGTGAACTGAAATGAAATCATGAAACCAAAAGGGTCATCTATACAGGTGCTACCGGCCCTTTAGCAACTTCATGATGCCAAAGTGGCCCAATATAGAAATGGGTACTTTGCCAAAAATATCTTTTGGTTCAATCTCAGCATTCGGTCGTCTTTGGAAGGCGTCTGTCAGCATTTTCACTCCTGTTGCACCGTGAGGACGTCTTCTGGCCTCGGGGCTCCCCATAGATTTTCTCAGAGTTGTGTTCTGTTGCATCGAACAGAACACAACTCCGTGTACCCACACATGGCGCTTCATGTGGTGGGAAAGGATAACTATTTCCTTCTCTCTGTCCAAAAGGACGTTGCTGAAGACATCCTGCGGTTCATCAGGACGTAACTTTGCAAACTTTAACTCAGATTTTAGATTTTTTAGAAACTCTTCCATGGTTACTGGGCAGCAACTATTGCCAATATCTCTCCATTTTGCCACCATGTTAAAACGCTCCAATGTTCTCATTACATAATGACAATGTGGAATCTGTTGGATTCCAGGATGCAGCAAGGGTGCACTTAGTTTCTCCCAGCTGTAGAGCTCACAATGTTTTTCTCATATCTGGGAATACAGACATGGATGACAGAGTCCTGACCTCAACCCGATAGAAGACCTTTAGGATGAATTAGAGCAGAGACTGAAAGCCGGTAAACTGGAAAGCCACATTAAGGTGTAGCAAACTCGGTTTGGTTCTACGCTTTATCAATCTGGATCTGCTCCCATCGAATCCTTTCATGTGAAGGAGGAACATTCAGCAGAACTTTCTGAGCTGATTGGGTGAAGCGGAACCTAGTGGCAAAGTTTGGTTTTAGCCAATCATGGTATCAAATGAAAATGTTGCAAGCAGGCACAAACAAACATGTTTGCCATCCAAAAATGCACAAAGCGCTTCTTGCTGTTCATCTTTTAAAGATGAAAGCGTAGATTCTGACAAAACAGATGTGATAGCAGCAGCTACGCTTGCATCCTACTGCGCTGCCATATTTATTTTGGTCTGGCTTCTCGTCCCACATCAGTGTCTGACCTTCTGGAAGAATGGGTCAATAATACCCATGAACACAATCCAGAACCTTGTGGACTGCCTTCCCTGAAAAGTTGAAGATGTTATCGCTGCAAAGAGTGGACCAACATCACTTTTAACCCAATGGATTAAAAATATGTCACTGAAGTTCATATCATATGCGGGTCAAGGCAGGTGAGCAAATACTTTTGGTAATATAGTAGGGCTGGACGATATGGCTAAAACATATATCATGATATATTCCTTAATTTCAGTCGATACAATATAATTATATCAATATAAATAACTATAAACGTCTAGTCAGAGTGGCTTATGTTACGATGAGCTATCTCTGTATTTATGCTGCTATAGGCTTAGGCTGCTGGAGGACATCAGGGTCTATCTCTCTCACTCTGCTGAGTTCTCCTACTGCTCTCCAATTTGCATTGTTTGTTGTTATTTCAGCATTGCTGCTTGTCAAGACTTGATGCAACCTCCTGGGTTTCCTTAGAGAGGAAACCTTCTGACCAATCTGTCTGTACAATCTGATGGAATCTGACTTTGGAAAGAGCCTTGAGATGACGTGTGTTGTGAATTGGAGCTACATAAGTTGAATTTGATTGAATGTATCTTTCCCAGCGCCGTAAATCCCACATCTGTTACATAATTTTTAACTTCTGGGCTTGGTGATGGTGAGTTCAATGAGTCTGTAAAAAAGTAGGACAAACAAACTGGTAACCGTGGCAAACAGAAAGCAGACACGTTGAGTCTGAAGGGAAACTGCCCCACACTCCGGAGGTACTGTCTCTTTAAGAGAACTCCGCTTTCCTCCGGCGCTCCCTGCCTCGCCATGGCGAGGGAAGAAACAAACAGAAGGGGACGGGCCCCGGTAGGAGCCCTGAACGCGTCTCTCCGTTAGCCGGCAGCCCGGGGACTTCTGGCTGCTCTCGGGCCGGTCGGGCATTCTCTCCGTGCGGGTGGAGCGGCCGACGCTGTCCGCGCAGAAAGCGATGAGAAGAGCCACAACGGCGGGCTTGTTGACACAGAAGACCTCAGCTGGAGGAGGGGACGAAGAAGAAGAAGCAGCCGGTGGCGGTGATCCGGTGGCCGCTCGCTGCTCTGCGCCGTTTTCCTCTGCTGAAACGGATGGACGCTGACCCGTAAGCGTCTGCTTCCACCACAACGCCGGTTTTCTTCCTGTTCATCAACAACAACAAAAAGTGCAGGAAGATGTTGACAGGATCCAGAACCACGTTCAAAGTGAGGCAGATGCTCCCGGACCTGAAGGTGAGCTTCCAGGACTCCTGACTGACCCACTTAGGCTGATTGTCTGCACCGATGAGAGGGAATGAGCCTCGAACAGCTGCTGCCTCTTTTGGGGGACGCGGCTCCCGCTTTCTGCTCCTCACACCACCTTAAAACCCTGGAACGCTCCCCTCCCTCATCCTCCCCTCTCTGCCTGTAATCTAGACTTTAATTATTTATCTGAGCGTTTGATTCTGTGTGCCACAGCTCGTCATCATAACTGTGACCGTGTTGCACAGGGGCCCAGGAAAGGAGAAAACCAGAAAGAGGCTGTTCTGGTGCAGGAAACAGCAGCCATCATTCAGCAGGCTGGGCTATAAATATGCAGCCTGATTGTTTGCAGCCTGCTTTGCAGGATTCCTGCACAGTCCTCAGAAACAGGGGGTCTGTTCAGATGCACCGATCTGTCTTTTTCTAACCAGTACCAGGGGTCCTCCTGCAGATTATAAGACATGCAAACTAATATAGGACCGGTTTGTCCTAATTCAGGGTTCAAATGTGCAACAGATTCTCCATAAATGGTGTAAAAGTGCTTGATAGCAACGCGCAAAAGGAGACATTGCACTGTCCTTATTACAGCTCCGCAATATTTTTATTCACAATCGTTTTTTTTGCAATATGTTGCATTTGCAAAGGAATGCATGGATGCAGAAATGTGTAATTCCATGTACTTCAAGCGTCATGCATTTATCTCTGGATGTATGGGTGGTGCGTCGCTGCTTTTCACGCTGACATGGGTTTTGATGACAGAGGTGCTAAAGCTCACAGAGAGGAGTCAGAACCAGGGGGGGCGGTTCCAGGCCAAATGTACCAGGGCGCCCAGGGTGGGGCTGATGTTTTTTCATGAGGGCACTGAGAAAAACACTGCAAAATGTAATCGTTTGATATATGAAGTGAGCCACTTGGTTCTCTGGAACTGCAGGCTGCAGAAAACTGTGATCCTGTCTCCATACGGCTGAAGCTAGAAGGGAAATGCATTAAATATAAAATTAATAATAAAATAAAAATGTCAAGGTAAAAAAATGAAATGGGCCTAAGGGACCAACCGGTTACAATATCTGCTCCAGCACATATCCTTATGTGAAATTGATTCACTACTATGTATTCAGAACAGGGGACGTAACAGGGGCCCTGACCAGTTCTACAGGGGCACTGGCCCCTGTTGGCCCCTGTCTAGAACCGCCCCTGGTCAGAATGTTGTGACGGAAAGGAAAGCCCAGGGAATGTGGGTTGATCACAACCAGTGCCATCGTTGTAGGTTTTCTACACATTGAGCAGCGCCCAGTTCATCAGAGAACAGGCGGTTTGTTGGAGCTTTACCAGTGAAATAATAACAAGAACATTTTGGGCACCTCATCGTCAGACCCGCCAGTCAGGTTGTTATAGTTGGACAAATGAGTGTGGATGCATTAGAAGTTTGCATCCTTTTCTAGGTCTGATTAAGTGTGGAAAACGGGTAGAAACAGTCTGGACGAGATAAATTAGTCTACATTTTCTCTGGAATCTTTTTTGTTCCCTATTCCACTTCCAAAAGTGGCATTTTCTGCAGCTTCACTGCAAAAAGGGAACTAAAAGTAAGTTTTGCCTTGATTTGAGTAGGTAAATAAGACTATCTGCCAATGGAATGAGTATTTTTACCCCTAAAATAAGATAATTAGATATCCTGCACTTGAAATAAGATCATGGAGATGAATTGTTCCTATTTTAAGTACAAAAATATTATTCCATCAGCAAATAGTCTTATTTACCAGCTCAAATCAAGGAAAAACTTCAAGAAAATGTCTTACTTTTAGTTCCCTTTTTGCAGTGTTCACAATGTTTCATTTTCAAATTTAAACTATGGAAAGCCCAGGTTGCACGTTGGAGGTACTGAGCTCACATCCTGGCCGGGTCGCTCCCCAAGCATTCAGGGGTTCTGTCCGGGCGTTCCAGCTTCCTCCCACACACCACAGACATGCATGTCGGGTTAATTTGCCGTTTGCATGCTTGTGTGTCTCTGCCGGCCTGTGATTGGCTGACAGCCTTTAGGGCGATGGGAACCAGCCGCTCCCGCAGCCCTGCCAGGAAGAGCCTGGTACAGAACACGGGATGGGAATGGAGTAGAGACGCACCGATCCAGAATTTATTCTGATCCAATCTGATACCGACACCTGGGCTGAGCTTACCGACTTTATCCCCACCAGTCACAATTTTATATTCCGATGATATTGCATGTTGCAGTCGGACTTGTTGGCGAATCAAGTTGGAAATGTTTCCAAATAGCAGACTGGGCTCGGTCCGGTGCTTGCTCCTTGTTGCTCCATGTTGCTCATCGCTAGCTGCTCTGCGTGATGATGTAGCCGGCGTTGCAAACATGGAATAGCAGTGACTAGATCGCTGTAACTGTATTGCTGTGTATGATATTAATAAAAAAAAAAGAAATGACTGGATCAACATCAATCTGATATCCGATCCAGCTAATTAGTCAATATCGGAGCCGATATCCGATCCGGGTATCGGATCGGTGCATCACTGGAATGGCCTGGTAAGAGGCCGCATGTCAGGATGTGTCCAAAATAAAGACATTATAGAAACTTAGACTTAGACTTAGACTTAGACTTTCTTTATTGTCATTTTGTATACACAGAGTGCATACAGAACGAAATTTCGTTTTCACACAGCTCAGAAAGATTGCAGTAACTCTACAGGATACCTTGCGGTGAATTACAGTACAGGATAAATCGCAGTCACTTACAGGATAAGTTTCAATTGACTTCCGGATAAAGTGCAGCAGTGAACAGTAGGCAGTTGAAATGTAAACAGTGTAAAACAAATGTAAACAAATATGCAGAAAGGTGCAGCAGTGATTTAAAAGTAGACAGTTGCATTGTACACAGTTTTGCAGTACGTTTCCCGGTAAGGTGCAGCAGCAATTTTGCAGGATACAATACAATGTGCAAGTGTGCAAATGTGCAAATCAGCGAGTCGAGTGTGGTACACAGTACGTTTTTATACTTCAGCAGTTCAGCAGTTCAACAGTCTGATGGCAGCAGGGAAAAAGCTTTTGCAGAACCTAGTGGACCTGCAGCGGATGCTGCGAAACCTCTTTCCAGAGGGCAGCAGGGAGAATAGTCTGTGGTGGGGGTGTGAGGGGTCCCTGATGATGTTACGGGCTCGAGACACACAGCGCTGCGATGAAATGTCTTTTATGGAGGGAAGAGGAGCCCCGATGATCCCTTCTGCTGTCCTCACCACTCTCCTCACGTTCTTCCAGTCGGAGGCACTGCAGCCTCCACACCACACAGAGAGACAGCTGGTCAGAATACTCTCTATGGTGCTTCTATAGAAGGTCGTGAGGATGGGCGGGGGCAGGTGGGCTCTCCTCATCCTCCGCAGAAAGTACAACTTGTAGAAAACGTTGATTTATAACTAACTGGTTATCTTTATTTACGACACAGGCGTTTCAGGTCTGGGGTTTTTAATAAGAAAATGGATAGGACTTCATTTAGGGGACCTCTGTTCTAAAACGCTAATCTGATTCTACAGAACAAATGACGAAGAACTTGTGATTTAGACTATAAGGCTAATAGGAACATTTTTGTTTGATAACGCTAGTGGCTGTCTGTTGTGTGGGAGATACAGTCTAATTGTTAATATATTATACATGGGTTGTCTTTAAAATAGACATAACTGTAAAACAGAAACAGAGAATGAGCCCTGCGCAGCTCTGAGAGGCTCGTCTGTGAACATAGATTGACTTTTGTTGTTTTAAATCACCGCTTTCTCCACTGCCGGTCCGCTGGTTTAAAGAAGAAAGGCTGCATATAATCACTGCTACTGCTCGGGAGCCTAATTACTGTCCAAAAAGGGGCTCGGGGAATATTAACCATGTCTCTCAGCAGCTTTGGATTAAACTGCAGCCCGTGATTCATCATCTGGGCAGCTGTGTGCCGAGCATTTTCAGTTCCCCTTATTTCCAGGAGCTATTAAGGAATTCCAGTGAACTGCCCTGCGAGGTTTGAGCCGCGTGTCGCCATATAACGCACACCTGGCCGGGCGCACAGGTAGACAGACCGCATGGAGAGGAACGGCCGGATGCATTTGGAGGTTCCTGTTCTTCTGCCGAGCCTCGGATGTGTTCTGCAGCTGAAGGGGGGGGGGGGGGGGGGGGTGCCTTTCCTCTCCCTCCAGGCCAGGCTTGCATGTGGAGCGGTGGGGGTGACGTGCTCGGCACATCTGGCTGCCGCGATGAAGACGGGGGCTGGCTGGGTCAGGACTTCAGGGTTTCTGTTACCTCAGCATTAGGCGTTCAGGAGTCATCCCAGTGTGGGATTGTGGCTCAGCCGGAGATCTGCTAATGCGTGGTAGTGGGCTGTGGACAGCGGATCATACGCAGAGGCCACCCACACGCCTTTGTTTCTCTTTCCGGAGCGCGTGGTGAAACAGAATCTAAATGTGGGCTGGTCCTGGCCCACATGGCTTCACCGTTCTTCCTTTCTTTGTCCCAGCTCAGCCCTGATTTGTTTGGCGAAGGCGAAGCCCAGCGGCACGTTTTCTCAGCTATCAAGGCTGAAAATGAAATGTTTTGGTGTTTCCATTTAAAATAACCTTGGAAGGTAACAGCAGAGCTTTCAATGTTTTTTTCTTCTTTTTTTACAAGATTAAAGAAGTACGGAGGGATAAAAGGAAAACAACCCAAACAATCAGAGCTATTATTGTTCTATTAACATTAATTATTACATAACTGTTATATTCCCCCTTCATATGCATCTCTTTTGTTTCATCAGTCATGTCGAGCCTCGAGTATCAAGCCCTTTGGGCCACTGGGGGTGGAGTTACACCCGATAGACGTCAGACACCAAATAAAAACCAAACGCTTTCAAATGAAAGCCACAAGTATTGTAAAATGACAGTTTAAATATTTTATGCCTCTGTGCAGAAAATCAACCAAATGTTAACACTAAACATATCACATACAGCCTGTAAGTCACATCTGCAGAAGAAAAGCCCAGATCACCAGCCCTCCACCACCGTGCTTTGCTGTTATCTGCAGATGTGACTGACATGCTGCCAGGTTTTAGCTTTTTTCTGTAGAGTCTGAGATGAAGCTCTGGGAGTCTTTTCTCTTTCAGCATCGCGTGTTCTGACCTTTAGGAATAATCTGCTGGGATGTGCACTGGAAGGATAGCCTTGGTCATTGCTGATGCCTTTCTAGCTTGGCATTGTGTTAACCTGTGCCTAAAGCTATGCACTGTAGGACCTCGTATACACCGATGATTAATTATTCTGTTGAATTTGAGCAGCAGTGCCTGCCTGCTACAGTTTAATGCATTTATCGGCCGCTCTAGAGGCTGCATTAGATATTCAGTCATACTTTAAACAGGAATGTCCCATTTCGTGGTATTACTGAAACACCCTCTGTCCTCAGGGCAAAACTCCTGTAAGATGCTACATATGACATTGCCACTGATTCCTTTATTGTCAGCAGAATGATGCCATGGTGGCATTGTAGTGTATAGCTACTTACATTGGGTAAAACAAGTATTGTTAAAATGTTTCTAATATTTCTATTGACATTAAAGGTGCTTAGCCACGTTATGTGACTTTTATTTATTTATACGTCAGTAGCTCACTCTGGTTGCATACAATCTTTTTATGAAAGATTATCACGTCCTGCTGGCGAATTAGTAGTTATTTTGGTGTTTTAAGCTTTGTTTCTGCTTAGTTTGTTAGTAAATAAAGCCTTTTTTGTTTATTTACGGCTATTAGCATCTCCCAGTGAAACAATATGAATGGTCGAAGATCCAGTGAAAAAAATATATGATTCCAAGACGGAAAAGCCTGGAATGTCTCTGGGAATCCAGTCTGAACGTTGGTGTTCACTGAATCAGACGCTAAACCTGCCGATGCTCAGATGTGACGCAGAGTTGACTGACGTGAGTAAATGTTCTGAAGCTCTTAAAGTTGCTGTAGATCGGTTTATTTAATTAATAACGTTGGTCTTCAATCACGCCGAGCTGCTGCTTTACTGTGAGGCATTGCAGAGGGTCAGGCTTGGTCTGGCATTATTTAATTTAGATTTTTTAATTAAGCAAACCGGCATTATGATAGTTCTGCGATACTGTCGCTAGATGGCGCCTCGTCTGTTTATATTTGTTAATTGCGCCTGGTGCTGGGGATATTTTTATCCATGAAAACACTATCAAGATGGAGGCTTGGCGTATATAACCTTATTTTATCATGATCAAACGGGTTTGGGTCTTTTTTGTAAGCATATAATGTGGCTATATACCTTTAAATTCATACCACATGTTGGCAGCAGCCCAAGTAATCCTCTCTTACGAAGGCATCAAAGAAAATTTGTCCAAAAATGAAGTTATGGCTAAAAAAATTGGAATTACACATAGAAAAAGTATTGACCAAACTTACGGAAACGTATTAAATGCTTTCTAGCATTGGGTGACAAGGGCAAGACGTGTTATATAGTCCCTCCAGCGAGTTCTAGGTCTTCTTCCAGTGGGACGTACCTAAAAACAACCCAAAAAAAGGCGTCCTGATCAGAGGTCCAAACCACCTTAACTGATTTCTTTCGATGCGGAGAAGCAGAGGCTCCATTTTGATTTCCTCCAGATGATGAAGCTGCTCCTATACAAAAGTCTCTTTGTTGCCAATCATACCGCTCTGTGCAATATTTTGGTAATGAGAAACATGTTTTATAGGCCGTCAGTAAATATAAAAAAAGCTGATTTTTGATTTGCACATTACAGTAGGAAGACTTTCTAAATATTGACAAATATCAGCTGGTTCATTGGCTTTCTATGCTTTTTTTTTTTTTTTGAACATCCTTTTTTTTTCTGTGTTTGATACAGATTTCCACTTCCTTACACATAAATTATGGAATAATCTGATTAGACTTGTTGTTATGTGCGGATTACTGGGTTTGTTGCTGAGATCTGGGGCGAGATTCACGTCTTCAGGCACATTAGAAATACATTTACTGAGAAAAACAGCGACATGATCAATACCTTTTTACATGAAGAGGGCATGGAAAAATAAACCACCTTCAGCAGAACTCCAAAGAACCTTGATCTCCTTGTTCTTCACGCAGTTTACAAAGGAAACGTTACAAACTCTGTGCGTATGAGATGAAGAATATCTAAGCGCTACATACAGATGGCCAAGCCTGCTCTCTGACAAGGCATTGGGCATATTTTGGTTGCACTTATCCCTCCGGTTATCTCTGTTGGCACCACCCATCCAGCTTTGAAGCGCACGCTTGAAAGGCAAACAGCACGAAGCTCAGCAGAAGCAGGAATGCCAGACGATGGATCAACTGAGCGCTGTTCTGAGCGGCTGAAGATTAAAGCTCGATAAGAACGCGCCGGTCCATCACATTCACTCCCAGAGCAGCCAGATACCGCCTCTGCTGCCAGATCCACAGCTGGCCGAAGGTCCTGCAGCTCAAACGGAGCACAATAAAGAGCTCTGCTCTGGACAGGTCTATGGTCCTCGCAGTAGGTCCAATGCTCTGCAATTTGGTGATGATTAACCAGCAACCCTGTTTGCAAATGGAACCGTTCAGTCTTTCTGAGAATGGCCATTTGTCTTTGTGCGGAAGTGGGTCTATTAATCAGCCTTCAGGGAGAGGAAACATCAAAACAAGACTTGGCCAATGTCCAGCTCTGGATTTCTGCTTGGTGTGGCTGGAGAGATGAGCGCTACAGAGGTCATGCCATCGTTTAGTTCACTGCACTGCTTTGCTAGTTCAGATGTAACTTATTGACTTGGTGACAAACTGGCCTCCTGTCAGTGGAAACTATCGTATTTTTTCAGACTATAAGTCGCATTTATTTAGAGATTTATTTCACACAACCCAAGACTGAAAACTGACATTTAATCTTATAAGGCAACTTATTGCCTTATAAGATTATTGCTAATGACACAGCTGCATCCACAATCGGCTGAATAATATGAAACATACATACAAAGTTGAACGGGGTACAAGCCAGCAACTACAACCCGGAAAGGCCCTGTGAGCGCATTTCATCGTAACAGTCTGTTAGGCTCAAAGTTGACAAAATTACGCTAAAATTAGACCGTGAGCGTACGTGCTAATCTGTGCTAAGCTAACAGTACGACACGGATGTTTCAGAGCAACATAAAGCTCACGTGCATCAGGGAAGTTGTAAAACACCCGGAGAACAGAGCTGTAAGCTAGCGCTAGCTGCTGTTAGCTTCACAGACAGCCCAATAACAGGGTTCTGTCTCGGTGTGGGCCTTTAGCGCTGCACCAGCTGTGTTCATTCTTTGTTGTCTATAAGTTAAAGTTTCAATTAATTTTTACGTGGTACAGGATCAGCATATAGTTTTCACACGCCTAGAGCGCCCTCTTGAGGCTATAGACGGTAATGTTTACTCCTTGGTTCATGTTGGTCAGTATGATTTACCATTTAAAATTAATATACAAGTCGTAGGATTGGCCAAACTATGAAAAAATGTGTGACTTATAGTCTGAAAAATACGGCACTTTTATTTGGCTTCAGAAGACCGTCAAGCATTTCTGCATAGTACTCTTTAAAAAATGCATAGAAGTCATCAGCTTCATTAACAGGTTTTCACACAGAAAAGCTAGGTCAGGTTCTGGTAAAAAGAAAACTTTACATTAAATGTTGTTCCTAAGAATTCCCATCTGGTTAAGGAATGGAGGAATGGTTTTAGGCAACTAGTTGCCTTGTTTTTAACTTTTTTTTGGAATGACCATGACCTGGATGACTGAGAATCTTCACCAGCATGTTTTAGTTTTCTGATGCTAAGATTGTAGTCCCGCCTGATTTGACTATGAGCTGCTGCTTCTGTTCGTGGCGGTTTTGTTCTCGTGCCTTCAGGCTTAACGGTGCGTGAATAAATTAGATGTCAGGTATTCTGTAGCTCTTATAGTAAATGCAGCATAATATCACAGGTGTGCCTTCAAAGAACTGGAAAGGCCTTTTTGTCTCTGCGTTCTCAGCAGATGTGAGACATTTTCCTTGGAGGACGCTCATGATTCGGTTGGGGGGGGGGGGGTGGTGAGGATTCTTCATCTTTGGGGGGAAACCTCTCCTTCCTCCTGGTCTCACAGCCTCAGAGAAATTTCAGCTCAGTGAGGCTTTCCTCTGGATTAAAACTGTAATCAACTTCTAAACAAGTTCAGTTGCATTGACCGTTTATGGTCGAATGAGGGCAGAACATGAGGTGGAACCGGGTACCTTCAGGTACAGCTGTGATCTAAACAGGAAAATTGCAAGCACATGGTTTTATAAATCATACTTTTCATTATTTTATTGCTGTACGTGCACTTTTATTATGGATTCTGTGCAACGTTTTCTAAATGCACTTCTGTAGGTTTGGCTGTCAGCCTCAAGAGGTTTTGCGCCGACCGTGTGTCGATTCTTACCCGCCCGATAACGTCCCTGTTTTTTTTTTTTTTTTTTTTTAAAGAAATAGTGATTATGTGACTCTAGTAAATAATCCCTGCAATCAGAAGGTCACCCAGATTTGCTTTGGTTTGATCAGGGCTCCTTATCTGTTATAGTCCACAGGTCTGCTGACCTAAGCAAGAATCAGAGCCATAAGCAATGCAAACGAGGTGTAATATACAAACTTTAGAAAATAACATGCCATTAAATCAATTTATATGTGAGAGTTTTCTAAATCTGTGACTGTTATCGTAATGATCCTTCTGAATACCGAACTAGCGACAGACATGAAGGCCTATGGAGCTGGAGGCACTGTTGCATCACCTGGACTCTTCTTTTCTTCGTGCATTTTCTCGAAGACTTGCTGCTAAATCTGGAATCACATTTGACTCCAGGATGCTTCGCTAAACCGAGGAGTTCATGGCTGAATAAAAAAAACCTTTTTAACAAGTTGGTTCAGGGAAATGATTGCACCGACACGCTGCCTCTGCAGCTTAGACGGGTCAACTTAAACTCTAGATTCGGTCTTTTCAGGCCCGTCTGCAACTTTGATAGCCTAAGACTTGCATCCTATGCAAAAGAATGTTTAAAAGACAGAAAATATTGTGTTGCCTTGCATCTAAACAGTAAATGTGGCTGCAAAGTTAAGGGCGCCGAAATCTCCACATCAGAATGTGGTTAAAAAGTTGTTAGCGCATTAAAAGTCAGGCTGACATTCGACTTTAAGCCGACGTTATTAGGCTAACTTTGGATACAGCATATGAGCTAAAGCGGTCTGGTTGGTACCCTGTGATCCTGGGCCAAATGGATGAAAGCAGTAGAAAAGGTCGCTGCAGTGCTCTTTTCAGAGAGGAGAGGCGTTCTCCTGCCGTCCTTCCAAACATGTCACACTTGTTTAGTCCTTTAACTGTGCTGGCACTGAACATGCTAACTTTTATTACACTTCTGCTAGTCGTTATCAAAGCCAATGGACAGGGGAAAAAAACTAAATCTTTGTCGTTTTCTTAGAAGGTTTTTGTGTTTTCAGAAAATAAATGTGTTTTCCTTCCAGAGCCAGGATCAAGCAGAGCGTCTGCAGCAGCATGAGGAATGGAAACTGCAGTCAGGCTTGGCCTCCGTCCCTGGGAATGATTGGAGAAGTGGGGCAACAAGGCAGCGTGGCGGGGAGGGGGCGTTTAATGGCAGCGCAGAAGCCAAGCAGTCATTGTGAGAATGTAGCGCTGGGGAAAAACAACCACAGGAAAATGGATTTTGAGTTTTCTCTGACTCAGAGACTTTGGGCAGCGCTTGTTTGACCGCTTTATCATTCATTTCATGCCGAGACAAAACCTCCCGGGGCGTTTCTCTCATCTCCGACGCTTTGTAGAAAGCCTCTTGGTGATGGCGTCGTTTTTCAGACGCTTTGGTTTAGCTGCGTTGTCGGCTGTTGCGGTCAATTGTGCCGCCACTTTCAGAGGGCTGATGCTGTAGCTCCAGCCCGAGCGGGGAAACAAAGGCGTTTGATCTACTTAAAAGGAGCCGAGGAATTCAGCTGTGGGTTTTCTGTGGGTGTGGATGAGGAGACAGAAAGGAGCAGTTGGCATGCTGAAGCCTTACTGGGGGGAAAAGGAACAATGAAGTTGAATTTTATTGTGCTGCCTTGTAATAAAAGCTGTTTCTTTTCTATCTAAAGTGGGTTTTCCATCCAGGAGGCTTTCTTGCTGCTAACGGGCTCTGTAGGGTTGCATAAGCTGTTTGGACCCAGCTCTGTTACAAGGTTTATCGGCGTAAACTTGTTCTCCTAACATTAATCAGGTCTCAGAGTAAAAGAATTAAATGCTGTTTTCTGCTCCAGGTTTGGCCAGCAGGCTGCTAACAGACTTTGCCGCCCTGCAGAAGGAGACTGAGTGGATTCATTGTTGTTCACACATCCTTGCCGACCCAAATCCTGGCTTGTGTTTCACGATAAAGCCGGCGCCTTTAATGAAACAGTGATAAATTGTTTCACTGCGGGCCGAGCTCAGTCAGAACTGCTGAGGCGCTGCACTCTGTAGTTTTCTTGGATCAGAGCTCAAGCTGCTCTCTCTCTGTTCTTCATTATAAAAGCTCCAACGCCACCTGTATAATCACCCCACCCTATCAAATTGCACCCCTCTTAGCCTGTTATGGGCGTTCAGGCCGATAAATGTAGATTGCCTGCGCTTGGTGGAGGGGGGGTTTGGTTAGTAGCAAACCTAAGTGAAAGCATATGTGCCAGAAAGCGCTCTGGCTGGTTATAAAAAGCCCTTGTGGTTCTGCAGGATTCTGCTTGTCGACTTCCTGAGACTTTAGGACGATCTGGGTGAACGCCGGAAAAAACAGGACGGCTGCATGGAAACTGTGAATCCAGAAGCGGGGGGAGGTTGGCTGTTTTTCTTTGTCTATAAATGAGTCCATTGTGACAAGTTCAGTTCAAAGGTGGGTCAGGATTCTGTCCACAGGAGCTGAGTGCGATGCTTAGTCTACATTTATGCAATAATAAAAAATAAAAAAAACTGGGTTTGAGAGGTTCTTGTTACTTAGAAAATACATACTCTGTGTGCCTAATCTGTGAAATAACATACACTTAGAGGGTGTTTAAGGGAGAACTATCTTTATTTTTCTTTAGAAAAAGTCACGTAGGACAAACTAAGTAACAACCCAGAAGGAGTCGGCTGTAACTTGTTGTGCAGAACATCATAAATATAAATTATGCATTTTACAAGGGGCTGTAGCATCTAGAACAGGCACCAGTGGGAATAAGGAATGGGTGACAATCGGCGCCACCAGGCCCTATGGCCACGGCCTGCAGGCAAAGCAGGTGAAGTGTCTAGTCCAATGCCACAATGAGATGGACGGGGCAGGGGTTCGAACCCGCAACACGCCGGTTACCCTTGCTCCTGCGCCACTGTCGCCCCGTAGTCTCGGACTCGGGTCTCACGAACAATCTTCGTTTTTGTGGCACTAGTGGCCGTTATCTGAAACTGGATGGAAAGGAAATGGTATCGAGAGAGCGGGGGAAGACATGTGGCAAAGGTCCATGGCCAGGAGTTTGGAGATGGGTCACACGCACCAACAACGCCACCTAGCTGTGTAGTTACAAAGTCACTTCCTGCTTATTAAGATTAAAGCACAATGTTTTGCCATCTACCTGGTGTACTGTGCTTCTTCATTATGTAGTCATTTATGTCCCGCTGGGACTCATTACCAAGGTTTAGACGTAGATTTAGAAAATGGTTTTAATCTGAAAAAGGTCCAACTTGGTTGACAGAAGAAAAACTTATCGCGGCGCACTAAAAGGTGTTAAATGTCATTATAAAGACGGAATAAGCGCTTTGTTTTATTCATGAACGGGTACTAACATCTTCCACATTTCCCTTCTAACAAAGTAAAGTTATTATTATTATTGTTGTTATTAATAATCATCATTGGCATTCTGATGGTAAGGGTCTTGCTCGGGGACCAATGAAATTTTATTTATATAGCGCCATCCAGATTAAGTGATTGATTAAGAAGTTTATTTTTTGAGGACTCTGGTCCAAAGATTACAACTTCTGTCTTGTCAGAATTTAAGTGCAGGAAATTTAAAGAAAGCCATCCAGCTTTTGATGTCATCAAGACATGACTGCAGTCGAAGTAACTGATTGGATTCATCAGGATTTATGGATAAATATAGCTGAGTGTCATCAGCATAACAGTGGAAATTAATCCCATGCTGTCTGATAATTTTGCCAATTGGAAGCATATATATAGTAAAGAGAATTGGTCCAAGGACAGAACCCTGTGGTACTCCACAGGTGACCCTAGAGTTTGAGGAAGATTTATTATTAACATGAACAAACTGGAATCTGTCCGACAGATAAGATTTAAACCAGCCTAATGCTTTCCCCTTAATCCCTACAGTATGTTCAAGTCTTTGTAGGAGAATATTGTGATCAACTGTATCAAATGCAGCACTGAGATCTAACAGGACAAGTACAGACACAAGTCCATTATCTGAGGCCATGAGAATATCATTAGTGACCTTCACCAGAGCCGTTTCAGTGCTATGATGAGCTCTGAAGCCTGACTGAAACTCCTCAAGTAGGTCATTACTTTGTAAATGTTCACAAGGTTGATTAGCAACTACTTTCTCAATAATTTTAGATAAGAAAAGAAGATTAAATATATGTCTGTAATTTACTAACTCATCTTGATCAAGAGAAGGTTTCTTAAGTAAAGGTTTAATAACAGCTACTTTAAAAGCCTGTGGTACATATCCATTTACTAAGGATAGATTAATCATGTCTAAAATAGGGGCATTAATCAAAGGGAATATCTCCTTAAACAACTTGGTTGGGATTTGGTCTAACATACAGGTAGAAGGTTTAGATGAAGCTAATATTTTAGATAGCTCAGAAAGCTCTACTGCTTCTAAACAGTTCAGACACTGTGCAGGTTCTAAAGATTCCTCCAATGCTGCCTTACTTACTGAGGACGAGGTAATCATGTTTGGGAGGATGCCCAGAGTGGCAGTCTGTGGGAGTCGAACCAGGAACCTTGCAGCCTCTCCATGATGCGAGCGCCCTGCTCTCTGACCACTCCCTGTTTATTCTTATCTGGTCAATTTTGATTGATGTTATTTCATTTATGTCATGTATCTATGCTGTATTTCAGGGATGGGTTTATACTTCATTCTACCTTGTTTTCATTCATTCTATGCAAATTTTTACTCCTCCATCTTTAAGCATATTAAATGTCAGAGGATGTGTTTAAAGTGCTGCTGTATAAATGGCAAGTTTCCAGAGACGCAGCCAAGCTGTTCGTGGTCTTTGTTGACTTCTCAGTCAAACAGGTTTTGAAGAGATTAAATGGTGAGTTTCTGTGTTTCTTCGTTTAGGAGAGGATGCTGAGCCAGAGTAGCACCAGCGCCAGGAGTCGAGACGTGTTTGGGCTGCGGTGTCTGCCAGGTAGGAATTGTCACCTTAAAAGTGTTTGTTAATTCAAGAGATCAGGTTTTTGTTTCCCTTTTGGTAAGTTTCCTATATTTCTCTTTCTTTAATATTTCTAAATACTCCTACGTTTTGTCTAAGCTAAATATCTTTGCTGTTCTTCCATCTTAAAGGGGACATATCCTGCTATTTAGTTCTTCCTTTTTCACATTTAAATCTTTCAGTTGGGGTCTATATCAAGTCGAACTGGGATTGGCCTGAATTTCTCGTTATTGTTGTCCGACAGCCCCTCCTTTGCTCCTGCTCTGAGGTGCGTCTGGGAGCAACTCGTTTTGGTGCCGTCTCTTTAAATGCAAAGAAGTCGCTTCACACCCTGCCCCCCCTCCAGGCTGCAGAGCGCTCCGCCCCGTTCGGCCATTTTTGTAGTACGGTGGGGAACATTTTGACTTACCCACTCGTAGCTTCGCCATCCTTCAGCATGGACTACAAAATTGCAGCGAGAAACATAAAAAAGGTGGATTCGCAAAATCGGTTAGCCGTAAATCCAAGACCTTGTCCAGCGGCTCTGCAGCAAATATTGTGACGTAATTATCCAAAAAACTAGAGAGCAGAGAAAACTGAGGGATTCAAGAGACTACATTCACATGTTCTGCATTCCTAGAGACTCCCAGCACACAAATGAATGTAATTAGGGACTAAAAAAAGTGGATTTTACATGATCTGTCCCCTTTAACACCAGTTCCATCCTGAGATTTTAACGTTTCGCAGTGAATTGTTGACGGTTTTGGACTCGTCTTGTTTTTCCTTTGCTGGCTTTCAACCTTTCCTTCTTTAAAAACTTCACTCAGTCATTGCTTTTCTCTCCCCTTTTCTTTACCGTCATCCCAGCTAAATTACACAAAACTCAGTGGTCCTTGAAGAGAAACGATAAGAGGTGTAGTCCCTACCAAGAGCTAAATCAGCTCCTCGGAGCTAAAGCTGCAGCACGTAAATATTGCATGAATCTTGAAAAACTGATCCAGTTGGAGGAATCCATTTTTAAAATTCTAGTGTTGAGACCATTTTTAAGGGCAAGTTCTCTTTCGGGCACAAAGGAGTCAGGAGTCGGTGTAAGTGCACTGAGTGAAAGGGCTCGTGTTGCAGCTGCAGACTCTTACTTTCTCCCAGTCAGCCCCTTCTGCCGGTTCACGCAAACGCCCGGCACCGAAACGTTACCCGCCGGCTCTCCTTGGGTTAAAGCAGCCATGTCATGCATGTTTTCCCTTTGCAGAGCCAATAACTTTAGATTTTTAAACGTGCTTCCCCTCCAACCAGACGCAGGGTAAAAATAAATGTGTGTTTACAGAAGCAGTTCCGTTGCGGCGGTAGTTAGCGGACTCACGGCACGGCCGGCGTTCTCATGTGACGCCGGGACACAGGACCTCAGAAACAGAGCTGGCCTGCAGGAGGTCAAACGGGTCAGCGCGGCTCCAGCAGCCATAGGTAGATCATGTACCATTTCAATGCTGCTCGGGGAGGAGGCGGTATACTGTCCATCCGCACACAAAGCCAGAGGCCCGAACCCCCTTCAGAGCGACGTCCCCTTTCTGCTGGCTCTAATGTTACCGAGGATCCTAACAGCTGTCAGTCAGCTGGATGCCGCGTTGATTGATCAACAACGGCGATGATCTTTGCATTATCTGGTTTCATTTGCCAAGAAATTCTTTCTTTCAATGCGCAAAAGATTGAGGATTTCAGGCTGAAAAGGCTTTAGAAAATCTTTGTTTAAATGTTCTGATTTCCGGCCAGCACACGTGACCCAGTTGATCGCCTGCACTGGCCGACTGGTTGGAGCATTTTGGGCAACTGTTGAGCAGAAAGTAAATGGGGATGCATCTGTGGTCAACCTTGGAGTCTGGTTGTTGTTGAACTTTATTCTGTGGTGGATGATAGTGCAGACTCCCGACTCCGAGGTCTGTTCTCGCTGATTATATTTTCTGAGTCCTTCATTTGTTGCTGCTTTTAATCAGTTTAACTCAAAGTAATTGGGGTCTTCAGCAGTGCAGAAGTCTTTACTTCAGTTTGCATCTCAGTGGAAAATAAGAAACATGTGGCAAAATGAAAGTTAAGAACCAGTCTGAGTTTGTTTCTTGTGTTTCTCAGCTTTATTTTCTTAAATGGATCCTTCATTTCGATATTTCCCAGTGGTACATGCAGTTAAGCCCACATGCCTCATACCCTTGGCAGGTTTACCGCCGTGTCTCTTTTCACTGATAGCAGCGAGCTGAGGATTTAAAAGAGGCTCAAAATATCAGCAGAAATATGCATAAAGTCTGATTTGATTTGCTGAGATGTCAGTAAAGGCTTTTTTTCCCTTGATTTTTGAAAATATTGTAAATAATTCTTTTAAGCATTTAATTTGACCCATTTTTTATATCAAAGTTGAATTAAAACAGAATATTTTTACAGTTACTACTCCTGTCACATCACCTACCAAAAATAAACCAATTTTTCCCAGAGGTATGAATAATTTGGGGCTTAACTGCATCATGGGCACCAATAGGGTAGGGCAATATTGGGGGAAATAGCATTTTGATGAAATAGAAATCATATTGATCGATATCGATAATTATCAAGGAACCCTTTATTCAACCTACTTTTTATCAAAACTGCTGGTTTTTAAAAAAGCTAAAAAAAATATCACACGCTCTCTGAACTCTTTGAAAGGGGCGGAGCTGGATGACGGAGCGTTCCTGGGTCTGCGTTGTGATTGGTTGGGAGGATGTAATGACTGTAGTATTAACCTACATGATAGGCTGGAATGAAAAAGAAAAGAACATTTTTTATTGACCCTTTTTTTCCCTCATAGCTGCTCCACATGTCTATCGATCGATATATATTGTTATTGAATTATCGTGTTATCTTGATTTGGGTCTTTAATGCTTTATGTGAACAGCTGTGTAACCAAACATCATGGATGTAGGAACCCCTCCTCACAGAACGCCAGGCCAGCTGTAGCATGGCGTTCTGTTCAGCCGTGGCACCGTCCTGCAGGCGGCCATGGGCTCGGCTACAGCTGCCGCCGGCTTCATGTTCTCCTGTAGATGAGCCACTTGGCCCCGTCTTTCAGTGTTTAACACGGTTTCTCTCCTATCAAAGCTGTCGGCAGGAGTTTAACTGCAACTAACTAAATGTGCTCTTTTTTATCCACTAGACTTGAAAACTGGATCAGAGCTGATCTGGTTCTGGTTCTGCTGGAGGTTTTCCTCTCTGATAAAGGGGAGTTTTCCTCTCCACTGTCGCTTCATGCATGCTCAGTATGAGGGATTGCTGCAAAGCCATCAACAATGCAGACGACTGTCCACTGTGGCTCTACGCTCTTTCAGGAGGAGTGAATGCTGCTTGGAGAGACTTGATGCAACCTGCTGGGTTTCCTTAGAGAGGAAACTTAACCGATGTGTCTTCATGTTCTGATAGAATTGACTTTGTAAAGTTGAGATGACGTGAGTTGGCGCTATATTAATTAGCTGGGACAAACTAAATTGAATTGAAGAAACAAAAGTATAGATTTGGAGCGGATAGAGTTAGACATGGTTGGGTGTTCCTGCAGGACAATGAACTCCAAATCGCATCCAAACGTATTTTGGAAAAGCCAAGCAGGCTGACATCAATCTGCTGTAATTGTTTTACTTGATGAAAATTTGATGGCTGTGCTTAATAGCCAGTCTGTGCCAGGAATCAGAATTACCTTTATTGGCCGAGTGAATACACACAATCTAAGATTTTGGCTTTGGTCTCACAGACTCGTAACATACCGACCTTAGATACACATAAAATGGTAAAATGTCCCTTAGGAATCCTCCCTGAAGCTTATTGCTGACTCTAAGGAATGGCTGGTTGAGGTGAAACTGGCTCAGGGGGGAGTGATGGTCTGATGGGTAGAACAAGACCTTTAACCCCAGAATGCCCCCCATGTGCCCTGGAAAAAGTACAGTTAAATGAAGCCTAAAGAGCTCAAACAAATTAAAATGCAGTTTATGAGAACAGCTGACTGTATTGTATTTTACTGTGATTATTCATAAAACTGCTTTTTTAATGGGAGAACTGTGGAAACTGTCATTGCTGTTATAATAAATCCCAATTTAACTCATTATTTGCCTTCTAAATTACAAGGATTTTGCCTTTATCCCTTCACTCGGCCAGATTAAGTGCTGATCCAAGTCTGTTATTTATACACTTTCTCATTAAAAAGGCTGTTTACTTCATTCAAGCAGACTAAGACTCATATTTTGCTTAGACAACATATATTTGATGTGCAGGAAATTTGTGCAAAGATTGTTTAATCCTTCCACACACGGGCTGATGATCTAGCCAGCTCAACAACAAAAGGAAACCCTCCCAATTAATGGTAACTGTCCCGATAATAAAATAAATTAGTGAAAAAGCGCTAATTGGTGACTAAACGTGGAACAGGTCTGTGTTGGTACAGTAAGGGCTTGTTATGCTACAACTGGAGCTCTACGGGAAAGCCATAAAAAGACTTTATTGGATTAAAGGGCGACATAAACACCCTGACTTGTCCTGCTGACTCGCGCTGGAATGAATCAGCTGCTTAAGCAAAGTTTGATGCCGGTTCCCCCGCCGCCTTTTAGTTCCACCTTTAAAATCTGCAGCCTGCAGGAGTGTGTTTGGCTCCCCGAGGAGATTTTAACGAGAACCACACGCCCTCTGTGCTCACGGTCCCTGCTGCCGGATCACTTGTGGTTAAGTTTGATTCAGAGCTTCAATCTGGAGGATTTTAAAGCTTAATTACAGTTCATGCTGCTTGGTTTACATTTCTCTTGTGTACCCGGAAACTAATGGTGCAAAAAAAAACGTATTTTCCAGTAGCAGAAGCAAGTTTTTTATCAGTAAAAATGGCCATTTCCTGTTTGTGTGCCGGTTCCCCCCTGAGGAGGAGGACTGGGCTCGGCCCAAAGGCTGAAAAGCATGTCCCAGTTCCCTTTCACGTGAGCGCTGGAGGAATGTGGCCGTTCCCCAGGTGGTTTATTGTGACAGCAGCCTCTCCTCGCCTTCTGTGGATCTTTTGAGTGAAGCTGAAACGTTTTCTGGACCGTTTTCTACGCACCTTCCCAGCCCTGGTTTCTGTTGCCATGGGAGCTCAGAGCCTCGCTGGCAGGGGTTCGGTATTCCTGCGGGAGACTTGGAAAATGTAGCCGCCTCGCTTTGTTTCTTTCTTCTTCTTTGACCTGCGTTTTTAGGCCCATCTGTGTTAGTGAGTGATAAGGTTTTTCTGGAACTTCAATTATCTCGTTACGGCCTCCGAGCATCGCCGACTTGTTTCTAAGCGAGGTTGTCGACTCACACGTGAAAATCTCCTGTTAATAAAATGGCGTTATTGTGTTGAAGACAGCATCTCCCAGAGCCTTTTTTTAGTGCACTCTGCTCATCGGAGTGACAACTGGCTACAACACAAGGACAAACCTTTAGCTGCGAGGACGTTGTTTCCACCCACTCCCATCTGCTGGCTCCTTTTCAAAATCCTGCTCCTTCTTCCCGTTGTGGATCCCAGCGCTCTGTAACAAGTCATTCTGATGTCTGCAGATCTGAAATCCTCCTCTCCTGTCTGTCCTCCAGGTGAATGTGTCCTCCAGAGGACTGCCATGGTGAGGAAGAAGCTGACGGCCAGGGAAGGCAGGGGCTGGCTCTCTGGAACCCTCTTCTGTACCCACTTCAGGGTGGCATTTGTTCCCCAGGACAATCCCAAAACTGACGTGAGTTTTCACCTGAGCTGACCTCTTAAAAAAACACCATTTCTCTGGCAGAAAGGAGTCGGCAGCTTTCAGTCTGAATGTTTTCAGGACATTGTGAAAAACTAACGTGATCCCTAATATGAGCAGCAAGTGATCCACTGTGCATATTAACGGCATTTATCAAACAGAACCTGAATCGGTCCTCCAACAGTCTGAAAACGATCTTTTTGCTCCCGTATACCGTTACTAAGGATTGTTGGTTGTGTTAAGATGGGGTTTTACCGGCTTGCTGTTACATGTCTATTACAAACCCATCTTTCCCAGTTCCGGATTTGGCTATAAGAGGGGAAGCATTGATCAGAGGTAGAACGGTTTAAATACATATTTAATTCATAGAAATTAAATATGGAGACAGAGTACATACCAATTACAAGATGTTGTTCTCACCGCGGTGGATAAGTCTGTCTGTCTGTCTGAAGTAAGTTTTACCAAGACAATCCTTTTATCAACGTCTAAACTCCTCCTGCATGCTCAGTGGGAGGATGACTGACCCCCTCTCCTGCTGACCACCCCCTCAGGGCAATAAAACTCCATGTTTATCTTACGCTGAAGCAGGAAGCACAGACCCAACTCTGCTTTCCTCAGTAACCCCAACTAAGATATATTTTTAATTCTCAACAACCCCTCTGTTTTGATCCCTCAAAGATCAAACCAATAACTAGGCTAAACTAAGTCTATGTCTTGAAACCCTTAAACAAAATGTAAATGATAAGATGTAATATTGTAACCCACTGTCCCCTCTGTTGGCGACTTATGAAATCAAATGAAGTTCAAATGTTCCCCTTAAATGTAAAATAACCCAAGTATAAGCTAAAAAGCTACCAAACCTATCCGAATCTCGAACCTACTAGAATTAATAAAAGTAAGCACCTTTATCCGAGAGGTGCAAGGCTAAGATAAATGTGCAACTACCAGAAACTATTATATGATCTAAATATGACTTTAAGAGTCCTAACCTAGATTAACAAATTGCTTCTTAGAAATAAAGATAACCCATGAAAGCACTACACTCAGATCAAACCACAGAATAAAAAACAGATTTTCATGCAATGCAAAACCAAGATTCTAACGATACTAATATTGAACACCTTATGAATATGGAACTTATAAGACATATGCAGTGGTTACAAAACTCTCATTTTCTTTTTTTTTTTTCTTTTTTACACAATGCATTCAATTGTTGTCATGATGTCTTGCATCTCGGAGATGTCTTCTTCTCGCCTTTAAAGAAGATGGTGTAAAGAGTCAGTGTTCCAACCGCGGTCTCCACAGAACTGTATGTTAATCTTTATTAAAAATAAAAAAACGAAAACAAAATAAAATTCCAGCTGCCCCTCCGTGGGTGGCTATCGGCGCCTCGAGCTGCCCCGTTGCCGGATGGCACGGGTGGGTGGCAGTTGAAAACCCTTCCAGTCAGCCAGTCTGACCCGAAAGCTGGTCCGGTGTTGTTCCCCTTGGATCCTCTATGTGGCTGGTCCACATGACTCTGGAATCAGATGGGCCCCTGACCTCTGGCCCACCACATCTGCTTGTCGATAACCTTAGCGTGCACTCCGTCGAAGTCGGGGGTTGGTGTACTCCCTTCACATTACTGGACTCTCCTAAGTTTACATCTCCAATACAACCTGAAACTTACGACAATCGTTTAAATATCAAATGTCGTGTGCTACCTGTAATTCCGGAGGTTGACTTCTGTCCCGAAAAGCTCCTTTCAGTCATATGGAATCATATCCTGTAATGAAATTAACTGAACACTCCCACAAGAAACACACTTCACATCTTCCATTGTTCCATCTCCATCCTATTTTAGAAATGTAATAGTTAATGAGACATTTTATCGCAATTTCATTTTCCTCGTCCTTACGCTGTCCTGTAAGAAAATGCAACGACCAGACGAATGCGTTAATCTCTGGTGAAGATTCCCCTGTCTGTAAAATCAAAAATTAGTTAATGCAGTTGTGAAATCAAAGTATAGTAACGAGACGCATGTAGGGCCCGTTTGTGTTGGACCAACCTTTTGTCTAAGTTTCCTTGAGACAGTGAGTCTGCTGCCTAACCTTTGACCCTTAAATGTGATCTAGCTTGGTTCCTGGCTTGTTTCCTGGAAGTTAACTAAAACAATGAAAAGCCTCATGTAAGCATTTTTAACAGCGTTATCTGGTCACAAGCTTGTCATATGGCCTCGGTGCATCCTGTGATGTACACATGCCCACTGAAGTGTGAAACCAACCTTTGTTCTACATACATCCTCATCTGTTTAGGTCACTGGGTTAAAGTTAACCTCTATATTACTTTAAGCTACACTATTATATATAAGTGATTATATTTCCATAACACTGTTATCCTGTAAGAATGTCAGAATGTTCTCTGGATTAAAGATTAAAGATTACCATTCAGCACACCACTCCACACAAAACCTTTCAGCAGTCACCACACCTCACTTATGTACCATTTACTCAGATGTCTATGCTGTAAAAAAATTCCTATTTTTTTTTTCTTATCATTTTATCCAGTTGTTACAAATCCTGATCCAGTTTACTGCAACAGATATACGTGGCTTTGAATCCTTAACAAACCTACCTGACACACCAATGATTTTAAAGTAAACTAAATATGCATTAAGTTACCCTCTGTTTATCTCTGTTTTATCCAGTTTTTTGTAGTTTATGTAGTTTTTCTGTTTACTTGTGCCAAGGGTTAATATAAAGTTTAAGGTCTATATAACTTTACAATACAGTGTTATCATATAAATGTTTATGTCATATCCCTCTGCTTGGAACAAAATTAATTTTGTTACAAAACATTAACAAAGAATAGTATTAGTCACCACAGGGAATCAATCAACTGTAAATAATTATCTGAATTGAAGTATGAAAAACACTGCCCTATATCCTGGATTCCGATCAAAACTTAATGCAATTTCATAAACCCACAAATCTACAAGAAGTCCTCCAAAGGTTGTATAAGATCAGTGTACCCATTGTAATAATGATTATTCTAAACTAATGTGCTCACAGCAAGTTGATGGTATGAGAATGCTGACTGTTCCAAGGTACTTACATACTGATAAAATATTGGGTTTTACCTGAATAAAACACCTGGTAACAGCAAAGTCTGGTGAAAATCTGATAAGTTTTAGCATGCAACAGTTATATTGTACAATAGAAAAATCTCAATACTTAAGAGCTATTTAAGAAATAACCTAACAGATCCGTTTAACCTATGTTGTTTAGAAACAGAATGTCCCAAGCAGGACACATCTGTGCTTACCGAGAGGCCCATGTAATAAACCTGTCCCCTCAGGACGTCGCAACCCCCCTTGTGAAAATTTATGACATGCAGTTGTTATCTAGAACTCACAGAAACCTAAGTAGAAGTGGAGCACGCGAAAGTATTCCCGTCCCTGTGGATTGTCTGCCCATAGAAGATATGGTAAAATACACCTGCTGCTATTTAATTATGAGCAATATGGTCCTGGACATAATAGAATTAAAACTCATGTTTAAAAGGAACATATCAGTTATATAGTAAAAAATGTAAGAGACAGTAGTATATTTTTCAAAACCGCAAACCTGTACTGCTGGTATCTGCCCAATTGGCTGCCTTAAGAATTTATCACCTGCACCAATCCATTTACCTTAACAAAAAGTCTGTTATCAGTCTGTGGTCCTCGAGATGGACTGGACTGACATGTACAGCAGATCAGGCAGAAAAGAGATTGGAGTTTAGACTTCGCACTCACAGCTTCCATGTATGGAACTCCACATTTCGTCCCCCACGTGTTGCAATGATTCGCTGTCGATGCACCTCAGTGACAAAGTTCTGGTCCACGACTCAGAAACTGGATGAGACATTCAACTCCAGTGTATGCAGACAGTCATTTTTCCTTGACAGCTTAGGATCTATGCCGTTCATAGGCGTTGGCCATCGTTCCAGGGTGAGGAAACATTGTTCTTGGGAGCGTTATCCCCTAGATGGAGCACTGACCTTCTTGAAGGTGAGGTGGTATTGGGACTTCTTGCCAGGAATTAGTGATGTGAAACAGTCCCTGGTCCAGTGTCCAGCGTAAGCAACTGTCCCAGATGTGATGGGTGCCCCACGACACACATATTGGCTGTAAATGCTCAGTTTCATTCTTCCAACCCCAAATCGGCACTGATCTGCGTCTCATGTCAGACGTGTCCATACTCCAGAACGAACAGACCTGTAACAAAATTAAGATAGAAAAAGAAAAACAGGGGGGAGGGAGCTCCCCCACCTTAAATTAAAATAGAGACAGTTCTCGATGGAATCAGCTGCTTACTCTCACTCCTTCCTATATTGTTTTCCAATAACTGTAATTTTACCAACTTTTAGTAATTAACAAACTCAAGCATTGTGTATCACCCTTCCTTTGAGTCACAGGCAAATGGTGTATGAAATATTGTCTCAGCGAGCATATCAAGATTTAAAATCAACAGCTGAGATATTGAAGAGGGCACGTTTTTTTTAAACACTATTACTCTAAATAATTCCCCTAAATTGGACTGATTTATTTAGGATCCACACCTGTGTGTTTGATCCATCCTACTGATTTTTTCAGAAGATATCGAGAGTCCCAGTCAAACTCAGGAACCTTCTGCTAAAGTGTATAAAGAAAATGCTGTGTAACTCCATCTATCAAGGAAAAAATATAAAAAACACCAAAGGTACATTGTAAAACAGCTCTAAAATCAGTTATGCGCCTGTGTTTAGTAAATTGTTAAGTCAAATACTGCCGGCCACAAACAATCACCAGCAACTGATGTTGAAAAGTTCATTCACCAGAATTTGCACATTACCAAATGAACAAAGAAAAAAGATTCCTCGGGCTCTAAATTACTGTGTAACAAGGGCATCTGCATTTTGTGGGACCATGAAAATGTGATTACATATAATGAATAATTTGGGGCCGTCCTGTGATGATCCCGTAATATTTTCTATTTCTACTAGGTTCTGGCGCTCTGCAATATCAGTATTTATACTAAAACAATGCAAACCAATAACATTGGTCATAGATTCCTCAATTTTAGCTGGTTCATTTGAGGATCACTTCAAAACTGACTCATGACTAAATGCAGTGTTAACAAAATCGATCAAATCAACCACAATATCAGTTTGCACACACTATTAATGTACAGTTTAACCTTAACTTCTAACTCTGTGTAGTTCTGCTTACTTGTGTTTTTCCCAGGCCTGCAAATGAGCAAAAGTTTATAGGGTGGCTATTTCCTGCTCCCTATTAATCAGCTAGATTTAAGTCTGATGAATTATATTTATTTATTTATCTATTATAACTAGGGCTATCAAACAATGAAAACCATTTAATCACTATTTAATCGCAAATTATATTTCATGTCTGAAAGTATATATATTCATTAGGCATTTTAAAACGCTATTTTGCAATAGATAATGCTAGTTAAAATTACACTCTAACAGAAGGCATTTTCCCTTTTTTGTGTTTTCCCAATTTATAATGCCTCAAACAGATGTTCAATGTTCTGCCAAATTTTTTAACAACTTTTCCAAACTTCTAACCACTTTCTAACTTTTAGACTACAGTTCAAAATAAAAAGTTTTCTCCAAAACTCACCAAACTGCAGGCCGTGGTCTCTCTCCAATGCAACTCACCCAATCAGCTTGCAGCCAATACCTCAAACGTTTTACTGCATTGAAATTCTCCTGCACTTCAACAAACATTATTAATGCATCGACCTTTTTTCTAATGATTTCCAAATTCCCCTTAGTTTTTTCACCCATATTTTTACTTATCACTTTTACTTAACAAAATTAAACTGCGCCCCAGTCACCGCTCACGCACGCGGAGAAATTCACACCCTCATGAAGACACACACACACACACACACACCCCCACTCTCCGCTGAGTTGCAGGGTACAACCAATCTCTCCTTCTCTCAAAACCATGGATCCCATATTACCGAGACATTCAAAACATCAGACAAGACATAACAAACATAACATTTAAGACAGACAGCCTTGCGCGCGCAGAGGGTCTTCTCCTTTTAATACCCTTCCACTCGACGAAACGTTTCCTTATGTTAAAATCTCCTCGTCTGATCGTCGTGTTCTCGAAAAACCCCGTTTTTCGAAAACTAGAAAACAAACTTCTATTTGTTTCCCTGGGATCCCTTTTTTTTAATCTCTTATCTTCCATAACAGCTCACTCTTAAGGTCTTGCTGCTCTTAGCCTCAACTTAAAGATGTTACGTATCTCGGCCGTCCTATTCCCTGCTACTTTTTGAGTGTCCCTAGTTCTCAAGAGGCAGCGCACACCTCAGCCATAAAATTACCAGTTTGACAGTCTGGTTGTCGTTTGGCCAATCCTAGAACATATCCCTTTTTTTTGTCTATGTTTTTATCTTTTTTATTTCGTTTTATTTTATTTTTCGCCTCACCATTTCAAGGCTTCTTGGCATTTAGTTCAATATCCAATTCTAAGTTTTTCTGACGTAAACAAACACATAAATCCCATTCAATCATTTCTCGGTTTCAACATAAATTCCATTCAAACCTAGTTATACCGTTCAGCCTCTGATATTTTGAGAATTGAGTCTCTTAAACCACAGCATCACTTAATTTAGCCTACACATCATTTTGCCAATGGAGAAAAATCTCCTTACTTTTTTCCGGTCGACCGGTGATGCTGCAGAATTAGTCCTCTTTTCGTGTCCAATTTTCAAACAGACCCTCACTCACAGCCAAAATCCGAGGGGTTTCGGCACCATGTTAAGATGGGGTTTTACCGGCTTGCTGTTACATGTCTATTACAAACCCATCTTTCCCAGTTCCGGATTTGGCTATAAGAGGGGAAGCATTGATCAGAGGTAGAACGGTTTAAATACATATTTAATTCATAGAAATTAAATATGGAGACAGAGTACATACCAATTACAAGATGTTGTTCTCACCGCGGTGGATAAGTCTGTCTGTCTGTCTGAAGTAAGTTTTACCAAGACAATCCTTTTATCAACGTCTAAACTCCTCCTGCATGCTCAGTGGGAGGATGACTGACCCCCTCTCCTGCTGACCACCCCCTCAGGGCAATAAAACTCCATGTTTATCTTACGCTGAAGCAGGAAGCACAGACCCAACTCTGCTTTCCTCAGTAACCCCAACTAAGATATATTTTTAATTCTCAACAGTTGCATGTCCCGCCTTCTCTATTAAAGCTGAGGTTTTGTCATTTTGCTGTGCTGGAAGATGTTGGTGCCAAATAGGAAAGTCCTCCGTAATGACCTCAGATAAGCAGCTGGGTTATTGCTGTTCAATCCTCAGTGAACAGCAATAACCCAGGGCCTCGCTTGGCATGTTAAATGTTGAAGAAGAGCAAACACGGCCCATCAGCACCAAACCCACATTACAGCACAGTGGTGATTTGGGCTCGACGTGCAGCCAAGTGACCCGGATACTTTGCAGCCATTGTGTTGACCGTGATCTCCACTGTTAAAAGCTCTAGAGTCAAATATGAGGCCGGCAGGGTGAAAACTGAAGCTTTGTCCAAACTGGGTCAAAACCTGGACATTCATCCCAAACACAGCAGCCGATCGACAACAAAACGGCTGAAAAAGAGAAGGATCACGGTGCTGTAGTGTCCCAGCTAAGGTTCAGGCCTAGTCCTGCTTTGGTGGGACCTTAAGGAAGCTGCGCAGAAACGAATTAAAGCAACGGTGTCAAAAAGAGGGGTCAAAGTTCCTCCACAGAGATGTGAGAGTCAGATAACCAACTCTGAGTCATCGGTGCTGAAAGCCACGCCGTCCAAGCTTGTGTCCTTCATCCAGTTTTTTAAAAACCATCATCTTAGATTCCTCAGTGCCAGAATCTGTTAATGCTGCCACCCTTTAACAATGAGAGCCAACGTTAGGAAGCCGTGGCCATCTAAATCTGCTTTCTGCAGGACAATGCCGACCCAATCCTGCTGGGAGATCACGACATCGCTCTGCCGTCCATAGAGAAGGTGGTGGCCGGTGAGTAACGGCTCAGATATAACCTGCGTGAACGGCACCTAAAGCTGATTTGCTCTGCTTTGTGTTGCAGTCGGACCAAACAGGACCAAACTGGTGACCCCAAACTCCTCCCTGAAGTTCACCCCTGAGGAGCTGGTGCTTTACTGCCGGGACATGCGCGTCATGTGCTTCCTGTTTGACCGGCTGACTCCTGACGCACAGGTCATAGAGGTGTGTTAAATGGTTTTCTTATCTTTTTTCGGTTAATATACTCCCTGGGACGTCACGCGGGTTCTGCAGCTCTAAGGTCTTATCAGGACAGAGTACAAAGTTACCACATCATCCTTCATGGCAGAAAAGAAACTAAAAGTACGTAAAATTTTCTCTAAATGAGTGCATTTGTCCTTGATTCAAGATTAAATGATGATTAAATGATGATTAAAATAAGAACAGCTCGTCTCCGTCATCTTATTTCAAGCACAGTATAACTAATTATATATACTAATTCCACTGGCAGATAAATTAAGGACAAATACACTCATTTCAAGACCATTTTACTTCCTTTTAGTTTCCTTTTTGCAGAGCACAGGCTGAGGTTCAGACTGGGATATTTCCTTTTTTCTTATGAAATGCCCTGATAGATTAATACGCTGTGTTTTCTGGAACCGTTGCGTACCGCTGCGATGCGTTGAGCACCAGATTGAAGGCTCGGGTTACTTATCACTCTGTGCATCAGTCATCTAAGAGCCACAAGACGTCAACACTGAGAAGCTCATCAGTGTCATAGTCTGATCTGCCGCTGCGGGACCTCCCTGCTGAAAGCTGACGACCTTTGTCCAGTTTATGGGCTCTCTGTGGTTTCCCTCCTCAGATAACCTACACCATCGCCAAGACCTACCAGCCTCTCAAACCCGAGTCTGTCTTATCTTTCCAGAACGCTGCCCTGGGGAGTGTAGGTGAGTGCCTTACTGTACACAACCGCTCGATGCCCTTCCTGGAGCTGATACCAGAGCCTATCAGTAATATTCCACATTAATCTGGCTTCCCCAGGATGGAATGGGTAGAAATTCAGTGTATTGATGAGGTAAATGTAGCACGTCTTCCAGGGGATATGTTGTAGTGATTTTGGTCTTTTAATGATTTATTTGAACCATCCTTCTTTTCCCCAGGGTGAAAGGATTGCACAATTCCCAGCTGCAGAGATATAATAAAATCAGCTGGAAGGGAATTTATTGGTTTTTTTTTTTATCTTTAATCCACTCGGGGTCAAAGTTATACAAATAAATTCAAAAGTACTCGTGCGCCGCCACTGATACGCGGTTAAATATCCCCTTTGCTTCTTGAACGTCTGCTTTTTGTTGCCACCAACAAGCTCTTTGCGTAACTCTGGTTGGACATTCGTCCATTCTTCTTGGCAGAAACTCTGGAGTTTAACTTTTTTGGTTTCATGGCTCGGATGTAGCTTGTGAACACAGTCTGTAGATGAGCCATGATGTTGATGTCTGAGCTTTCGGAAGACAATCCCAGAAGCTCAATTGCTTAATAGCTGACTTGATATGATTCTTGATACATAGCTCACGATACAATACGATTATCGATATAGCTCAGCTTGATTTGATTTGACTCCAATATCAATGTTTATTACTTTCAAATTAATGCCCAAAGTCATTCAGTAAACAAAACCAGCCAAATATTATAAGTCTGTTCAATTTATTGAACACTGACATATTAACAGGAAAATAAACTGCATTTGGTTCAATGCATTTAACGCATCACAGAAACCAAAAATGTGCCCAAACGTCTGATTTTAGGGACGAAGGTGTTTCTAAAATCCTGTCGGCCGTTCCTCAAATTTGTCTCACTTGCTCTTCCTCGCTGTGAACAGTAATGATACGCTGTAATAACGCCTCCTAGGGGATGGGAGGTATATAGATATTGAAAGCCAGAATATCGATTTTATATTGTTTTTAAAAACATAGATATTAATCTTTGTATTGATTTTTATGTACAGCCCTAGTGTTTGGGAACTTTTTCCTACAGGAACGCCTGCTTGTTTCAATCATCTGGTCGTTGTCATGAGGTGAAGTTGAACAGTTTACAGGTTGTCCAGCAGCACAACTAGCTGTAATACAACCCCGCAGCATTATACTGCCACCGCCGTGCTTGACAGTTTGTACAGTTTTTTTTTTGTTTTGTTTTTTTTGCCACTTGTGGCCTTTATTCATTAGCTTGAGAGAAAGTTGGGCTGAGAGAGAATCAAACCTGGGATAGCCGTGTTGAGGACTGTAGCCTCAGCACATGGTCTGGCTGCTACATGGTAAAAGGTTTAGAATAAAAATAGAAATGTGTCCCAGCAGCAAGTTAAACATAAATGGAAGCATGCAGATACGCGGAAGGGTTAAATAAAAATAAACTACACACAAAAATAAAAGACTGAATAGAAGAAAATAAATTTTGCAACATAAGAAGAAATGCTTCACAGCTATTAGTTGTCAGAAGTGTACAACTGAGCGGGTTGACCTCAAGAAATGGGCAAAATGTGTATGTTTATGTTTGCTTTAAAAAACCCAACTGACTTCTTACAAGAGTGAAAAAACAGCAAAAACAGCAGATGTGATGAACACGTTAGAAACAGTGATGGATATAGAGTCTAACAGCTGCTGGGAGGAAGGATCTGCGATAGCGCTCCTTTGTGCACCTCGGATGCTGCAGTCTGTCACTGAAGGGGCTTTCTAAATCTGTTTTTCTGAGTTTTAAAGCCTCACTTTGCCTCCTCCAGACATGCTCCTTGTTATTATACCTGAATAGCTCAATCTTTGTCTCATTTCTTCACAAAACACTTTCCCCAGGTAACCTTTAGTTTCTCCATGTGGGGTAGTGAACATTTTTCGGTTGAAGGAGGAAGGTGTTGATTGGCACCCTTTCAGGCCATAGCGATGTAAAACTCCCGTCTTTTATGCTTTTATTCTGTTTCTGTTTTCCTATATTTTAATCATGTAGAGCACTTTGCGTTGTCTTTATACTGAAATGTGCTATATAAATAAATTTGCCTTGCCTTGTCACGGTGGACAGTGATACTGGTGTTCCAGCTGTTCCTGGGTTGGCCCTGAACATCATAAACTATTTATTTTCACCTGAGGCCAACAGACCTGGTCAGATGGTCTCAGTTTGGAAGGCGTTGATTATTCCAGCAGCAAAATGATCCCCAAAACGATAACCATAAATACTGAAATTCAGTTGAGGAATGAACAGATACCCACAGAATCATAAATCATGTTTTTTATAGTCTAAAGGTTTCATTCTGCCTCTTCGGAGCATTTTATAGGTTTCTGACTTTGGTTTTCTTTCAGTCTAAAGACAGAACGTGCAGAACTCTGTGATCCCGGTTTGTCATCCATCTCTGACTTCCTCCCTGTCATTCCCACCACCACCATCTGAAAGTGATGCTGGAGCGCTCAAACCTGCGGAGAATGTAAAATTAGAAACGTCATGAAATCTGTGCAGACCATAATAACACATAAAGCTCTCATCCTCTCGTAGTTGCAGATATTGGAAACATTCTCTTAAGGGGCGGCACAACGAAAACACCGGCTTTGAACCCGTAACCTTATGGGAGGAAATCTGTCAGCGGCTTGAAACTGAGGCTCACGCTGACATTGATTTGAAGGAAGAATACAGGAACGGTTAAACCTCCAAACCTAAATGTATAATCAGGATGTCAAAGGCCCTGAATTATTTTAACGTAGCTGTCCTGTGAAGTGTTTTAAACATTTCCAAATGAGCTGCTGAGTGCTCACTGCAGCCATATATGGAAACTTGAGCCCCCCTGTGCTGTATGTCAGCGTATGTTAAAGCTACGCTAGGCTGGCCGCTTTGGATCACTGTGAGCTCTTGGATTAATAATGCAAGCCCCCTTCAGCAACAAGTAGCTGGATAACCTGGAGTTCAACTCTGCCCTAAAGGGTCAAGTGTGTCCGCTTTGAGTCTAGAATAATATCCCAGCACGTCTGTGACAGTTAAAAAGGGACGTGGCAAAGAGAAAACAATTTAATTAAAGCATCATTTGGTTTACAGAGGAGCAAACGTCCGCTCTATGGTCACCTGGTGGCAAAACCAGCCCAACTCGTCACCAGCCAGCAGCTTTTTGCTGCTATGCTGTTCGGGTTCGTCCAAACACGGCGCCGTACATCTGGCCCAAACGTCTGCTTTGACCTAATGTGTCTAAAGGACATTGTTCCTGAAGTCTTGTTCAGAATCCTTCAGCCATATTCTTTATAGAAAGAAGAGGCCATCTACTTTCTGGAAAATCTTTTGTCTTGAACCGGTGCACTGATCTGAATGTTTGGGCTGATATCAATAACTAATATTAATTTAGCTTTTGTGGATGATAACAGATTGTTACCGATGTTAAATGTATTATACGTTGCTCCTCTGCTTCAGTTAAGCCCCCACTGTAAAAAGGGAACTAAAAGTATGTAATATTTTCTTGAAATGAGTGTATTTGTCCTTGATCTGAGCAGGTAAATAAGATGATCTGCCAACGGAACAAGCTTTTTGCTTTTAAAATAGGAACAACTCATCTCCGTCATCTCATTTCAAGTACTGTATATCTAATTATCTTATTTTAGGTGTGAAAATACTCATTCTATTGGTAGATAATCTTATTTACCTGCTCAAATCAAGGACAAATACACTAATTTAAAAAAATAAACTTATTTTTAGTTGCCTTTTTGCAGTGCCCCTCCAGTCCTGCCCTGCATCACTAACCCTGTCACATGACCAACACCCTCCACCACCAACGGCAACAAGATGGAGATAAACGTCGGTTGTTAATATTGGCCCAGTTTCACTTATTGGACCGATGCTGATATGTTGAAAAATGAGTAACACCAGCAGATAATGATGTTAGTGTTGATATATTTTGCGTCCCTACGTTGAACTTTAACATTTATTGTGCTAACTGAGGCCTGCAGGGTCAGAAGCTCCTGGGGTTTCTGTCGCCTGCCTGAGCATCGTCTGATTTAAATATCTGTTCTCCTTCTCAGTGTCAGAAATACCAGAACAACATTTGAGTAGAAAAGCCAACCCTTGGCTGAAGTGTTTGAATCGCTTCTCCTCCTCCAGAAATGAAGCAGTTCCTAAGCAACCGCCGCAGAGACTCCCACATGAACTGGTTTGAGTCGGCCTCGGACTGGGAGCAGGAGCTGGAGAGGTGTGGGGCCACGAGCTGGAGGGTCAGCTCCGTCAACGACCGCTTCGAAATGTCCACCAGGTGAGACCACAGGTGATGGGAAGCAAACAGGCCAGGCAGTAAAAACACGAGACCGTGAAACAGCGTCCAGAGATGACGCCCAGAAACCTGCATTTTCAGATGCATTGTTTTCTCTGCACTAAAAGGAGAATCATGTCTCAGAAGGCTGAAGATGGAGACAGCTTGGCGTTTTTATTGTGTCTGAAACTAAGCCTTTCTCTCTGCTTCCTGACAGCCTGTCGAAGTTCATCGTGGTTCCTCACAAGGTTTTGGACACGGAGCTGAAGAAGATTTTTGCTCACTTCAACGAAGGACGGATCCCGGTGGGTTTTCCAAACTCCTGCACATTAAAACACCGCTTCCCTTCCAACGGATACAGGAACGGAGGCTCACACGTCTTTTATCAACTGGACACATGTTGAACTTCTTATTTTCATGTTTAGAGCAAATTTTCAATCACGTTCTGTTTTTCCTTCCTTCATGCTGTGTTCTGCTTAGATCTAAAGGTCTGTAAAAGCCTAAAATGTGACTTCATTTTCTTCCAGTGCACAAAATTAAAGGGAGGCTTCTAAAACACATCAGATCCCGCTGGATCTAGAAATGTGCTAGGAACAACAGGATGAAAATCATCAGCGCCACTGATGGCTTAGGCTGAAGTCGTGAAGCTAAAAAATTGATTAAATTTGCCGAAATGTGTTTACAGCAACTCTAAATGCTGTCTGTGTCTATGGTAGTCTACGGTAACAGTTCCCTCATCCTCCAGGAACCGCCTGTTTACGGCTTCCTCCTGCACCAGGAGGAGCCCAGTGAGGGTCTGGAGATCTCATCCTGATGCCTAATGGCAGTTTGTGCCATTTTTTTTAAACTCTCTGCAGGTCTGTGTGCCTCTCCAGACCAACACTGACCCCCCAGCAGCCCGATCAGTCTGAACCACGTTGCTGGCAGCACAGTGTGAACCGCAGCGTCTCCAGACCCTTTCACGTCTGGCGCATGAGCTCAGGGTGAACCTGCTCTCATCTGGGAGGAGAACAGGGTACCAGAGCCCCAAGCTGCCACCTCCACGGTGCCGGGCAGCGAGCGCAGGGCCTGCTGGAGACCACTTTGTAGGGTCCCGGCAGAACTCATCCTGTTCCTGCTTGCTGATGCCGGTCCGGCTGATGGGTTATGGACCTCCAACGGTCCTGTCCAGCTCCCGTAGAGTCACTGCCAGGTCTCCTGGAGTCTCCTCCAGGCTCTTGAGACGGTGCTGGGAGACACAGCAAACCTCCTGGCACACGTTGATGCTCCATCCTGGTGGAGCCGGACTGCCTGTGCAACCTTTGTAGGGTCCAGGCATCACCTCATGGTACCAGCAGTGACCCGGACCCTTGGTCAATTACAAAACTACTAAGAAAGCTGTCAAAGAAACATGAGGAGGGGGAACAAAGTCCTATTTTTGGGGGGTCATCTAATTTTAGCCCCTGTAATTCACCTGTTGTTAATTCCCCCCCCACTACTGAACTGAATAGATCATTAATACACAAGTTTAACTGACTTGCTATTATACTCTGATTAAAACATGGTCCCTTTGAGACGTGTATATATTTCTATTGAGCATGTTGACACGCATGCACATATGTCACCTATATCACATTTTGCTGTTTAGATTGTGCTGCGATTTCTGGGGAAATACGATCTATTTTCTTAAAGAAAAATCTTCTCCTCGTTCATCTGTACAGCCAGTTATAATGGGATGACGTTTCAGCCTCTCATTAACATAGTTTCAGGTTAAACGAGAGCAGATGGAGTTTATATTTTACTGGAACGTTGTTGTTGTGGAACGTATAATTAAGCAGGACGGTGCTCTGTTTTTGTGCTTTGCAGCGCTGGTGCTGGAGGCATCCCAGAGGCAGCGATCTGCTGCGCATGTCCAGCTTTCAGAACAACATCTACCACGAGAAAGACGACCTCAGGTCTGGGAACGTCAAACCCTGACATGTCCATTTGTTTGTATTTTGGAGGTCTGCTAGAATGTCTTAGGGATGGAAACGGTTTGTGGATTTTCTTGTCTTGGTTTTGGATGTTTTTGGACAACAGTTCAGTCTTTGTGCGTCAAACACCCAGTAAAGGCCTAAAAGAAGGCTCTATTGCTATAGTTTAGCCTCAAGCAAACATATTCTTTCAATTAAGATGAGTATTTGTGTTCTGAGCAACAATTTAAATCTAGCAGTCCTAAACTGTTTATGTCAAAAGTGATTTTGAAACCAACTAAATCTTCCTATCTGTTGTCTAAGAATCTTCAACTTCAGACTCACAACCACATGCCTTCTGCCAAACTACCAGCAGCTTTCAGCGTTTTGCAACACAACTTGGTTCGTTCTTTAGATAACGATATTAAAAACCATAAAAGCAGATTAATCTACAGCTGTTACTTGGTATTTCTGGAGTCTTGGAAAATTAGGGACGAAAACGTTTACAGCTTGTGTGTTGCACACTTTATTTTAAAATGCCTGATGTCCCCTTATTGTTGAGTGGGGTAAGTCCGTCTCTTTGATACCGGGGTCCTGGGTTTGAATCCTTGTTGCGTCAGGAAGGGCGTCCACCGAGTGTGTGGAAAAGGGTACACCTGGAGACTATAAGCGGGAGGTTCTAAGGTGTGAGCGTTTTGTACGCACAAACATTGATTGGTTAACTCAACTGAGCCTGTTTTCCCTCCATTTTTTCCCCTTTTTCCCTCTTTTTTCCTTCCTTTCGGCAATTGCAAGGAGGGACAAAAACAGTGAAGTTACCATGTTTTTCGGACTATAACTCTCACTATTTCTAATAGTTTGGTCGATCCAGTGACTTAGATTCAGGTGCGACTTGTATATCAAATTTAAATGGTAATTCATGCTGAGCAGCATGAACCAAGGAGTAAACATTACTGTCTACAGCCACCGGAGGGCACTCTAGGCTTGTGAAAACTATCCTGCTCCTGTACAACTTAAAAATGAATAGGAACATTAACTTATAGACAACAAAGACTGAACACGTTTGTATGTTGTTTCACTGTTTCATTCTGCATGCTCGCAGCAGAGCGTGTTGCAGCTCGCAGGACCAGACTGAGACAGAACCTGCTATTGGACTGTCCGTGAAGCTAATAGCAGCTAGCGCTAGCTTACAGCTCTGTTCTCCGGGCTTTTTACAACTTCACTGATGTACATGAGCTTTATGTTGCTCTCAAACATCTGTGTCGTACTCTTATCTTAGCACATAGCACCGTTACCTCATGGTCTAATTTAGGCGTAATTCTGACAAGTTTCAGCGTAAGGGGCTGTTGCGTTGAAATATGCTGGATAAAACTTTGCTAATTTACCCCATTCATCCTCCCAGGTGTGTTTCACGTTATTCAGCCGGTTATGTAATTTAATAAATTGGTTTACCAGATTAAATGTCAGTTTTTTGTCTTGGATTGTGTGAAATAAATTTCTAAATACATGCGTATAGTCCGTTGCGACTTATGTATGTTTTTTTCCTCTTTATGACACATTTTTGGACTGATATAACTTATATTCCGGAGCGATTTATAGTCCGAAAAATATGTTAATTTGTTCTTCAGTAATGAAGTTGGTGTTTCAGAATTGAACAAAAGATACGGCCATCCTCATCCAATCACGTGTTTGGCCTTACTGAGGTTACTTCTCTTCTGAGATCAAGCCTTCCGTTGCTGCAGATGGAGCTGCTTGAGTCTGTGTTCAAGTTGTGCTGACATGAATGTGGCGACCCCTGACTGAGGGAGCAGCCAAAAGGACTCACAAATTTAAAGTGCCTGGCCCTGATCGGTCACATGAAAACGGGCACAAATAAGCGCCACAGAGCCAAATATGTGGGCCACGGTTTGGTCGAGTACCCAGGCTACACAGTTTCTTTTTGGTTAAAGTCGAATTTGACACAAAAGCTTCTCTTTCACACATGGTACAAGTCTGAATCAGAATCAGACATACTTTAATAATCCCAGACGGAAATTGCTGAAACAACAGCATGCAGTCAAAAAGTAAAAGGCTGGTAGAGATCACACATCTGTGAAGCTGTCGCTAACGGAACAAGCCTAAAAACAGGAAACTGAAAAAAAGCCTCACTACAGATTTCAGCTTCTATTATTGCTTTTTACGATATTAATTTCCATAGTTTTCAAATCCTTTAGTTGATTTCTGTCTTCTGTTTTGTCAGGTTGTCTAGCTTTGCTACCAACTATTTCTGCTTCGACTCTGCAGCCAGGGGTTTATTTTTGTCACCATGTTGAGAAGATGCTCTGATAAGTTTGATCACTCCCTGAACAGGAAACGCATTAGAAAGGCTGAAAGCCACAAGCTGCTTTTTTAAACTCTAGGCTGCAGATTAAAACCCGTTTATAGCCAGAACATAAGAATAAAGTCTGCTTCATTAGTTCATCTGCTTTATTTATTTATCTCCCTGTCTATTAACAGCTTACTGTAGAGACCATTTTAAATGATATTGTACAGAGAAAACACATTTCTTTAAAACAAATCTAGATAAAACGGCTGTGTTTGGAAAAGCTAAGTGCACCTCATGCTTTTAGAGCCACATTCATCATCAATGACCCTAATTAGTCGTCTTCCGTCTGACTTTATCAGCTTCTCACGTCGTTGCTGAGCTATTTTGGCCCAATTTTCATTCTAACATTGTTTCAGTTCATTGAGGTTTCCAGATATTTGTTTCTGCGTCGCGTTTCAGTCAGGTTGCGGTCCGGACTTTGACTAGGCCAGTCATGTCCAATTCCAGTCCTGGAGGGCCGGTCTCCTGCCTGTGTTAGATATGTCCCTGCTCCAACACATCTGATTCAAATGGATGATTTACCTTCTCAGTCTGACCCCTCATTCACACGTTCTCCTTCATCCGTGCGTTCTCCGTTACGTCACAGATAAAAGCTATTCTACTCAACGGGCCGTTTCCCAGCAGCATGTCGGCGCTACGAGGTGACAGAGAACCCTCCGTTGTCCGTCAGAAATACGGATCGAGTCTATTTGTGACGGACGACGGCGCGAAATGCGTCAGTTTCTGAAAACCAGACGAGCTGGACAGGAAGTCAGACGCAGGAAGTGTAAAGTGGATATGGTAATATTTCAAAATAAAAGAGGCACGGGAGGCGGGGCTGTATGGAGGCATGAATGGATCCAGTTTGGATTCCTGTGCGGCGCATTTTGCAGTGAACGGACGGAGCGCACAAGAAATGTAGTGAGTGTGAAGCCGGCTTAACATGAAGGTATGGAGTCTACTAATGAAGCACTCATAAGCTTCAGATGTGGTGAACCGGGAAAACACTTAAAACATGCAGGACCCTCCATGATCCTGGAGGCAAACACAGTAAACACAGTAAAAATACAAGTAATTAGAATATTCTACTCAATCAAATAAACTAGTAAAACATGACTTAAAAACAAAAGCAAGCGGCATAAGAAGATTTCTCTTTTTGTCCTAAAAGGAATATAAATTGTCCCAGAGGTGTCAAAGTGAATAGTTTCAGATTCTGCTGCAGGGAGGTCCATGTTGACAGGGCAGAGTACAAAAAGGCTTTTTTCTGATGGTACTGATAGATTGCTGAAGGAGATGAAGTACTGAGAGCGAAGTCTGTGGCTGGACTGTCTGAGTGACGGATATGAAGGCAGTAGTATAAGTGTAACTATTAGAGTAACGACTGCAACCATGCACCATAGCTGCAACAATAACTGTAATAACTTATGTGCAATAAGCTATTTAAACAAGGTGCTATAATCCGTGCATTAAGCCTGTGCAATAATCCTGTATAAACTGTATAAACTGTGCAATAAGCCTGTGCAATAGTCCTGTATAAACTGTATAATAACATATGTGCAATAACATATTTATACATAGGAGTGTACAGAATTGTATATTGTATATAGCTGTATAACTGTATCTAACTGATTCTACTTACCTACTTTGACACCTTCTTCTGACTTTTGACTATTGAGCCGATGGGACAAGTGAATTTCTCCACTGTGAGATCAATAAAGCTTATCTTATCTTATCTTATCTTATCTTATCTTATCTTATCTTAACAGTCCAGGAACAGCTTTATAGATGAAAACATACCAATGCATGAGTTTACAGATCGATAACGATGTCCATTTCACCCAAGGATATAAATTACAGAGGTAAGAGATCTATACCCTGTTATGAAGCTTAATGCTCCATGACAGACAGTATCCAACATCTGCAGAGAGGTGGCAGCTGCATTCATATACGCAACATCACAGAGATCTCACAGAGGCAGGAAGGTCAAGAGGCTGTTTCTAAAGAAAACAACCCAGTTTTATCTTCAGCTTCTTTACAACATTTTCAACATGTGATTTAAAGGATAACTTATATGTTTCAACATCCTCTCAGGCTGAGTAGTGTCAAACGCAGACTGCAGACACTCAAGCACAACAGAAACCGTTTTTTTTTTTTGCATGCCTGTAAACTACAGTGTCATCAGCGTAAAAATGCATACAAGCATCGGTAATATTTCTACCGACATCCTTTACATAAACTGAGAACAGAGTTGGACCTAAAATGGATCCTTGAGGCCCACCTTTTGCGATGTTTAGGTAATCTGATGACAGACCACTGTGTTGCCCACCTTGTCTACGATTTGACAGATAATTAGAAAATCATTATCTGACAGTTTTTGACAAAGGATAGCACGATCAGCAGTGTGAGACACCTTAGACAGGTCAATGAAAAGAGCAGCACAGTAGTGATTAGTGTCCAATGCTTCAGTGATGTCATTAACAACTTTTTTAGCTGCTGTAACTGTACTGTGCTGTTTCCTGGAACCAGAATGATGACATGATGAGATATTAACAGCCCACAAGTGTTCTTTAAGCTGAGTATTAACTTGTTTTTCAAACCCCTTGGCTAAAATACAAAGTTACAGTTGCTTTCTTTTTAAAAAGAAATCATTGATGTCTATATGCCTTGTCAATGCACACCAGTATTCTCCAGAGGAGCAAACTGACTCCTTCTTTTATTGTGTCGTCACACCTGGATGTTACTTTTCCTCTTCTATCCTATGGAGGCTGCAAGGATGCAATTATTTTTTAACCAGAGCTTTTTCCATTTTGGTCAAATCTTTTAATAATATGTCAAACAGTTTGGAATATGGTGTGTATTTTTTGGCAAGTTGAGGCTAAATTCACACTGCTTTATAACCTGGGAAAGTATGTATAAACAGGTAGAAATGTAAGAGGGTGTACTTTCTCTTTACTACGGCCGTATATGCGACTTACGCCAAAGGTAGGTTGGTGGTGAAGTAACCTATTGTTGTTGCAGCGCGTTAACAGCAGGATGTTGTGTCCTGCAGGAACCTGGAGATGGTCCTGTTTGGTTGTCAGTCCTCTCTGTGTGTGGTGGTGGAGCTGGGCGACGAGCTGCCGTCGCCTCCTGACATCCAGCTGGCACACAGCCGTCTGCGAGCCCTTTGTCTGGGAGGTGGGCCCCGACACGAGCAAACACATCCACACCTGAACAAATGTGTTGGCGCACAAAAGACGAGGAAAGCACTTTAACAAACCTTTATTTGTAGAGCGCACCTGTCACATTTCCATTTAAAAGCAGGAAGTTCATCTCATCTAAGTTTTAACGTCATTTAAACAGTTTAGCTTCTGATTGCTCTCATGGGGAGATAAACCTGCAGATCATCTGCAAAACAATGACATTGGCCTCATATCTGGTGTCACAATTAACCTTAGTGCTGAGAGATGAGGGCTGGAAAAAAATCTATTTTTTAAAGTTTAAAAAGGGCTTAAAATAGGGGATAATGTCAACAAAGCTGACAAAAACTTACTAAACAAACTAGTAGTTTTTAGACTAGAAATAAATACTTTATTTGGCTCTTAAGGATCTCTTTACAGCTTTTAACTATATGTCCGCTTATGTGACTCAAGAGTTTTAACAAAGTATCAACTGCTGTTGAATCTTGTCAAAAAACCTGTTAGCACACCCATTACATATATTTAACATTAATATTTTACACTTTTTATTTTTACCTTTTATCTATTTTTGATATTAAAAGCAAAATAACACCAGTTTTCATGTCAGAAGGAAGTGAAATGTGAAAATAAATAAAATATCAAGTTTGACCCAAGCTGAAAACTTTGTAAGAAAAAAAAAAAGTCCAATAACATTGTTTGAATTTTTCTCTACAAGTTCAGAACATTTTTTTGGATTCTGCCTTTAATTTGCATTCCTGAAACAAACTCCTTACCTGACGCTGAACTGTAGCTTTTTCATCTTTTCTACTTCTTGGTACAAATGATTTAACGGAGTCACGTAAGCCTGTTTTCCTTCCAGCAGACTAGGAGCACATTTTAGAAAATAACTGTTGTTGAAATGACTTTGAAATGCCCAGAAGGAAGGTGTGTGAACAGACGTGTGGACAAAGGGATTTACGGCAGATAGCTGTGTTAGTCGGCTGCTAAAAGACCAAAACTGCGAAAATGACCAGCAACCCACTGCAAAGCTGTTAGTGTTGGGTTTTATGTAATAATTTGTCTGCAGAGCTGAAATGCTGATCCAGCCCTCGTTTGAACTCATGTAGTGTGAAGGTCGCTGCTGCTTATCACAGCTCACACATTTTTCAGCTCTGTGTTTTGTCTTCTTTCACAGCGCAGAGCTCTCTGCTGTGAAAAAAAAAAAAAAACACCCACACACATTCATTCAGTGGGCTCGCCCACAGGATTTAGCTTCAAAATGAAGCTACATGATGCCTCTAAGGCTTAAAAGCTCAGTGATGGGCTCAGGGTTAGGGTTATGTGGGCTTTATTTGTCATATAACTGTTTCTGAAGGTAGAAAAGAGAAATATCCTCTATTGTCCCTCAGTGGGGACATTCATGTGAGAGCAACAAAGTGACATGAGCCAAATAACCTTGACAAAAATGCCTCTTCCCACTGCTTGCTTAACTGATTATGCAAATTCAGGTTTGCATGTTTAATCATGTTGACCCATGACCTCATGCATCTCCCATGCCTCGGTTTGTAGACATCTCCACGTCTGTGTCTGTGCCTGATGACAAATGGTTATCCACGCTGGAGAGCACCCACTGGTTGGACTACATCAGGTAAAAACCCGGAGATGGTTCAGACTCTCCCTCACAGTCTGGGTCACCTCTCCCATACGGTTTTCCAGACATTTTTTGCTGCGTGTTGTTACACTGTGACAAAACTACACCTCCCATAATGCAACAAGCACACGGCCTGTCAGAAGCAGTTAATCATCCTGTTGACCTGTGAAAGAATTCAGTTATTTTGCTCCTTCCTTCCTTCCTTCCTTCCTTCCTTCCTTCCTTCCTTCCTTCCTTCCTTCCTTCCTTCCTTCCTTCCTTCCTTCCTTCCTTCCTTCCTTCCTTCCTTCCTTCCTTCCTTCCTTCCTTCCTTCTGTTCCTCTTTTCTTCTGTATTGTTTCTTCTATCAACCATTCCTTCTCTCCTTTATTCTATCCATCCCTCTTTCTTCCCTACCGTCTATCCTTTCTAACCGTATTTCTGAACCATTATAAGGCGCATTAAATATTCTTCCCAGTTTCTAACATAAATAAACATAACTTTTATAGTGAATTAACTTACTAGGTTTATTGTTGCACTTCTAATTTAGACATTACAGTCAGGCAGTCTTGTAGACAGCTCAGGGGTCCTATCAGGTAGTGACACAGTGTACTATTGCTCCGTATATTCATTGAGCGGAGCGGCTTCGTTGCTAACTAAAGTCGTACTTACACATTTTAACAGATTTATGAGAGCATTGTACCACATAAAATCAGTCAGTAAGCACAACAGTAAACTGATATAAGGTGTACCATCAGTTTTTGAGAACATTTAAGGATTTTAAGGACGGCTTATAGTCAGAAAAATACGGTCCTTTTTTCCTCGTTTCCTTTATTGTTTTGCTTTGTCCTTCCTTTCCTCCTGGCGGAGCGTTCTTCCTCCCATCCATCCTCTGTTTGTCGGAGCTTTCATAGCAGTGCCGTCAGTCTGAGCAGAGACACCCAGACCCTGCAGCCCTTCCAGAAGGAACACCGAGGCGCTCCTCGATCTGTCCTCTTATATCAGCGCTCCATCAGATATAGGGTCTCACTGTCAAGCTGCCCCTTAGAGACATTCTGCTTGTATTTGTGACTTTATTGTTTTAGATTTTACTTTAAAGACATATTCTAACCTTAGATGAGAGACGAATGTCTGTATTCAGCCTGATGGATATTTTAGGTCGGCCCCAATCTGTCCATCAGTTTCTTCCTTCATTCTAGGTGTTCAAAACGTGAGCTCATCCACTTAAAGCCTCCTGCTACCTATAACTACTATCTAAAACATTCAAATTATGTCTTTGAAGAGAACATTAACAGCAGTATTGATAAAAAAACATGCTGGTTAATTTAGGTTTAATGTTGACGATAAAGAGCAGAATCAGAGGCAGAAGGCAGGCCGGATTAATCCCTGCTCACGTCAATGTTTGGGTCACTGCTTGCAAAAGTGAGCATTAGGGCTGTGCATAAAAATTGATACAAAGATCAACATCAATGTTTTTAAAAACGATTTAATATCGATATTCTGGCTTTCAATATCAATATACCTCCCATCCCCTAGGGGGCGTTATTACATTGCGCCATTACTGTTCACAGCGAGGAAGTACAAGTGAGACGAATTTGAGGAACGGCCGACAGGATTTTAGAAACGCCTTCGTCCCTAAAATCAGACGTTTGGCACATTTTTGGTTTCTGTGATGTGTTAAATGCATTGAACCAAATGCACTTTATTTTCCTGTTTATACATCAGTGTTCAATAAATTGATCATAAATATAATATTTGGCTTGTTTTGTTGATTGAATAGAGCATTAATTTGAAAGTGTTAAATATTGATATTGGAGTCAACTCAAATCAAGCTGAGCTATGTATCAAGAATTGTATTGAATCAGCTCATCCTAGATGAAACCCAGCCCTAGTGAACATGAAATTGGTCTCCCCTCGCTCTCCAAGCTCTTCTGAGAGGGACAACACGGTAGATGAGCGTTCTGAATGTCCCATAAAGCGTCCAGAAGGCCTGCGAGCACACTGAGGTTTCTCAGGCGTTGCAGTGTAGCTGCTCAGATTGCGTCATTACACCAAAAACTGCTCACATTTCCTTTTAACTCCAACATAAATGCTCCGGGGACTGCCTACCCCTCACCTTTCTGTGTGTGTGCGTATCTCCAGGTCGTGTCTGAGGAAAGCTTCGGAGGTTTCCTGTTTGCTGCGCAGCGGTCACCTGACTGTGGCCCTGCAGGGTGAGTCACGTGACGCCGGACCCCGGCTCATATCATGCAACCCGTCCATTCATTATTCACATCAGCTCCTCCTCATTAAAGCCACATTAGGGCTCACACTGAAGTAGCTCTTTAGCAGGAACAGCCACAGCCCACTGGACCTACATGCACACTGCTCAAAGGCCTCCTTTCAGAAAGGCTTAAAGATACGATCACAGCTTGCAGCGACCGCCGTTTCACCTGAGAGGTAAATCCATGCCAGGAAGGGCACAGCTGCATCTTACTGGGTAGATTTATCATTCAGACTTCTCTTTGAACGACGCTGATCATTTGATGTGACTTCCTCATGAAACACCCAGAGACCTGTCAGCTTTATTTATCCCAGATATGAATCGTCAGTTTTTATTAAAGCTCATCCAGATTTCTTTTTTTTTTTCACTTTTTGTTCAAGCTTTATTTAAACAGGATAAATCTCACCCAGAAATTCTGTATTTGGGAGACTGCCCGTCTTATTAAACTCACGTAGAGAAATCAGCATTTGGTGCGTTTTACTGGAGCCTATAAGTCACCAAAGCCTCGGGAGTTTTTCTTTTTTCCTGCAGATGAGGGGAGTCGCTCCTGACTTTTAGATGACTTTTGATCAGCAGTTGCACTTCTTACTGGGAATGGAAAAAGTGGAGGATTATTAAGGATTATTAATGCTGTGACTCATGTCTGACAAGCATATTGGTTCATTCCTCCCCATCCGTCGTGGCAGAACAAAATCACCCTGTGACACAGACTCAGCCCTGCATTATTCAAACCAGGGGCCGTTGCTGTCATCAGTTCTTGAACTTCACGTGTCATCCAGCCATCCCTGAAGACGGGTCTGTCTTTAAAATGAGATCTTGCATCTCAAAGAGAATACTCGGATTAATAAAGGTTAAATAAACATAAAGTTATTTCATACAACAAGGAATTTGACTCCAGTGCCACTTTGCTCTCAATGAAGACATTTTTAGTGCAAAATACAAAAAAAGTAGGAAGGGCTAGCTGTGCTGACCTTTGAACTGGAAGAGTCAGAATCAGAATCAAGTTTAATCGCCAAGTAGGTTTGCACATACAAGGAATTTGACTTGGTGATGATGGTGCAGACAGCGCACCAACACACCGTGGTAGCCGTTCGCGGCGCCATCAGGAAACTGAAGGACGGAAGATAGCAACAACATCGAGGAAAGGGAGGGAGAAAAAAAAAGATGCTAGACAATTTACGCTCTCACAAATAAAGTGTCAAACAACCGACAAAAAAAACCCTCATAGCACAAAAAGCACAATACACAAATATGCAGAAAGGTAAACATCTGAGGCCCATCGCGTGTACGTAAGTTCATCAGTTTTATGAGTATCAGTAATGTAATGTCAGAGCTCACCTTAACTGTATGCAATACAAACATATTTTTAATGCTTTTATCGTTTTAAATCTATGCAAAATACAAGTATGATCAAAAAGGAAGCGCAACTAAATAAAAAAAACATTTTAGATGCAGCTCACTGGGGCGTTGCTCTATTTTTGTAACAGGCTTGAGGGCCCCACATGTGGTCCCTGGGGGCTACCTTGTGCCCGCGGGCCCCATGTTGGTGACCCCTGGATTAGAGCAGATAATCCTGGGGTCGATCAGAGAGACCGCCTGTCTCTGTGGCGGCTGGTTTTATCAAACGGCGCTCTGCAGCGCCACCTGCAGGTAAAAGTCTGAGCAGTTTGTGTCCAGGATGTAGAGCATCAGCGGCCGCAGCAAAGAGTCGCCTCTCTGGGTGTCGGGGTCTCCACGACAAACGCTGGACGCCGTCCGTAGGTCAGCTAGCTGTTTGTTTGTCCCGTTAACACATTTTGAACTCTACTGTGAGCGTAAAATGGACCTTTTCAGGAGGGTCTGACGTTTAACAAAGGATGAATATGTGAAAAGGCACTTCACTGTGTCAAGCAAAGTGGTGGCTCTGTGATGCTGTGGGCCTGTTTGGCTTCCAGAGCCCGTGGGAGGGGGATTCACAGCAGATGTGTCAATGAACACAGAAATGTGTTCCTCAGACACAAAATCAACGTTTGTTCATGGCCATTTGTCCCCAGGACACCTGAGGGCTGAGCTGAAGGGAAGATCGGCCAACCCAGAACTTTAGATTCAGGCTTTTCGTCGACCTTTAACAGGAGGCCATATGAACAACAGGCGCTGCCACGTCTTAGATCAGGTTTCAGGCGGTGAAAGAGAAAACTTTGACTTAATGCCGTCCTGTGTTTGAATCAGAGGTGGAGGACCGGGACATGAGCTGCGTGGTGTCCAGCCTGGTCCAGGTGATGTGCGACCCCCACTGTCGGACCCAGCACGGCTTCCAGGGCCTGGTGCAGAAGGAGTGGGTGATGGCCGGCCACCGCTTCTGCAGCCGCATCAACTACCACCGAGACAGCGACAAGGAGGAGGTGAGTCCCTGAAGCCAGCGCCAGGACAGCGGCAAAAGAAACTTATCAAACTGTTGTCCCCATAACCCCACATTTAATCATTTTCTGCCTGGATCCACTCATCATGCCCCTCATGCTGTCCATCCCTCCTGCAGGCCCCGGTCTTCCTGCTCTTCCTGGACTGCGTGTGGCACCTGTGGTCTCAGTTTCCGTCCCGTTTCCAGCTGACAGACGACTTCCTGTTGGCCCTGCATGACAGCGTCCACCTGCCGCTCTTCTCCACCTTCCTGTCCAACTGCCAGCGGGAGAGATGCAAACGTTCCCAGGTGCTGGACCCCCGGCTCGCGTTGCTCAGACCCAGACCCAGAACAAACCTGCTGACCCGGTTTCCTTTAATCTCTTCCCAGAACGTGGGCCAGTCCTACACGCCTGTCAACGGTTGGAGGGACATGCTGAGTCCCGACTCTTCCTCGGACCCTTCCGACCCTCCTCTGCCTCCGGTTTGGGACTGGGCCCTGCAGTACAGCCGGGAGCGACAGGATGGCTTCAGCCAACCCGTCTGTGCAGCGCGGCCGCTGCAGCCGCTGCTGAACGGAAACCTTAACACCAACCTGGACTCGCACAGGGTAAACCTTCTGAGCACCTTAAAATCTCAGCTGTTAGCAGCAGCAACAGCAGCACACACGGCTGAGAAGCACATCTGGTGAGAGACCATTGCGCCCTCTGCTGGTAGACATAAAACCAGCAGCCTTCGAAGCGTTAGAAAGTCCCGGGCGTCGTATCCTTCCTCACTCTGATGCGCTCCTCTGCTTTAGGTCTTTTGGAGCAGATCAGTAAAAAAAGGAGCAAAGTTCATCTTACGTCTAATTTAAGGCGACAATGTTTTTGATTTCATGATTGAACCAGTTGGGAAACATTCTAATGATACTGTGATTGTTTAAAGGTGGCTTATAAGTTTAAACATATTTAAAGTATGGCTTCTCTGCGTGGTGCGAAGGAAGAGCTAAATAACAAACTTCTGATGGGCTTGAGATGAGTCAACAAGGATAAAAATGACTGATTTAACAATGATGGGGGAAAAAAAGCAACTCTCCTGAATTAGACAAGTAACCTCAACATTAACGGCTCATTTCTCAAGTCATACTGGACAAATAAATAAACAAAAGTCTGAAATATTATTCTGGGAAAACAACTATTCTCTTCTTTTCTGTGTAATAATAAAATAAAAAAGTGGCAGCCTCACAAAAACACTTATTTAACTTATTTTTAGTTTTTTTCTTCGTCCTCCCTGCTTCCTCATCCTTATTTTGCTGTAGAGCTGATCTTACTTTGCATTTTCTTTCATCCTTGTAAATAGTCTGTTGCTGTTTTTTATGCAGAGATCTAGTTTTGCACATTTCTTCAGGTCACCCTGCTCATTGGCAGTCACCATTTTTAACAACTACAGTATTTTTCCTTCACATCCGTCTCTTATTCTTACTATCGTCACTCAAAAGAACGGCTGTCTTATTCCACGCCTCGCGTCATGCCTGTTGGTCCTGTGAAAAACGTGTTAGAAAAAAAAGTTAGATACTTACCATGTTTAAACGTCAATAATGCTGACGTTAACGTCATAATTAATTCCTGTATTAATGTGTAATACTTCAGTTTTATCTTTCACGCTTTAAACCCTCATTCAAAAAGCAGTCTAGATTTTCTTTTTTTTTTTTTTCAATATCTTTGTGCGAATTCTCAGATATCCAGGTTATGACAACAGCAAACAGCCTTAAATCGGAGACAACGGACATTTTTACCAGGAAAGATTCAGCCTGAACATCGTAATCTAAGCCACGTCAGAAAATGGTTCTGCTTGAAACCGACCAAACAGACTCCTGCTCAGTCACAACAAGGAATATATATAATAATAATAATAATAATAATAATAATCACCACCAAGTTTTAGGCCGGTGTTTGGATCTTCGCGGTGCTTTGGTTGGTCGGTGTAGCTGATTTTCTCTTGGGCTACCAGCACTGAAGGCCGTCTCTTATCTGCAGGACAGGTGAGCTTCTACTTTTAGAGTCAGTGGAGCAGATTAGCAAAGACACAACTTCCTGAGAACCTTCGCAGAAAAAAAGAGCCTCAAGCGCGTTTGAGCTGCAGGCTGTAATAATTTAATAGTTTTTATCAATCAATAAAAGGCGGTTTTAAAAAATGCAAATGTTTCTCTATAACTTATATAACACCGATCTAGTCGGACACAATGATGCGTTCTTCCCAGTGGCAACGTGGACGTCAGCACTGCGTATCAAGCGGATCTTGGACATATATATATATATATATATAAAGAATAATTTGAAGGCATAGAAGAAGGATTGTTTTGATTTGAATAAATTGATATAATTTGCCATGATTAAAGTATTAGGCATCACCAGAAAAGCTGGAAAGAAAAGTCGAGGAACGATTAAGCAGCAAGCTGCATACATCAGGCTTGCAGCACTGCGGCGGTTCAGTTGAGAAAATCCAGAAAAGGTTTAAAAGTCGAGGCTTGCTGCTGTTGCAGTTATATTAGTTAGTGAATCTTTACTCTTTCTCCTTCTGTCTCTGCCCTCCAGCTGGCCGACACCATCCCAGGCTCGGTGTTCTTGCTCTCCAGAGGTACCTTCACCTGCCCCGCCAACCTGCCTCCCTGGCGCAGCGGCAGTTCGGGCGTTTACAAGAAGAGCCACCGGAGGGCGCTGTCCTCGGAGAATGTGCCTGGCCTGGAGAGGCTGCTGAAAGCCTGGGCCCTGACCGAGCTTCCCCAGAACATCCCCGCCTCCTCTGGACCGAAGGGACCTCTGGATCCATACGAGCCCCTGCAGCCCCTCCTGATGGCTTCGTGCATGAGCCTGTGGAGGGAGTGCTACCTGCGGGGGGCGCTGCATGCCCAGGTATGCAGTGTAGGAGTTGCTTTAGCTTCATTTACAGCAGGGCTGAGAAAATAAACACGAGGATGTCTTCTAAACATTTCAGAGCTGAGTGTCTAGATGCGGGCTTTGTCCGCCGATGCTTCCTGAAACGCTGAAATCTGCTCCGCGTGACGTTGCCTCACATCGTGACGGGTTTTCCAACAGGTCGACGACGTTGCCTCTTAGAAATACGGACCAGTAGGAGCTGCTGATCAACAATAGCTGCCAGTACGGATGCAGCAGAGCAGAGGCTTTGGTGATGCCTCTCACGCCGTCACCATGGCGAGGATAAGAATAGTCCAGGGCCGTGTGGGCGGATGCCGTCACCTATTGCACACAAGCTGCAGAGCGAATCTATTAAACTGCCGACAGATCCAGCTCATGGTAACAGGAAGTGATAAAACTCAGACTATAAAAGGATTTCCTAAAGATGTCAGAGGAACCGGCGTCATAACAGATGGTTCGGCTCTAAACTTCTGCTTAAACGGTCTGTTCTGCATGAAGTCTAGGATCCAGTAACGCTCTGCATGATTCACAGTTTAGGGAGAACTAGCTCAACAACATTCCTCTCAAAAATGCCCAGGCAAGCTGATGAAAATGAGTTGGTTGTAAACCCAGGGGACGCACAGGTCCAGTCCTGAAGAGCTTTTTAGATGCATCCCTGCTCCGACACACCTGGATCAAATGAATCCCCTCATCCAGTCCTCCAGCTCTGCAGAGGCCCGGTGCTGAGCTGCTCGTTTGCTTTTAGTTGTGTCGGAGGAGGGATGCATCTAACAGCTGCAGGATAGTAGCTCCCCAGGACTCAATTTACACGCATATCAGGATTTTATCTGCTGGCTTTGATTCCCTTTCTAAGGGCAGTAACAAAATCAATGTACAGCAGGATATTTTGATAGTTATCACATATCCATTAGACCCAATGTCTCTAATTGCTAATAATTTGAATAACTATCCAGACAGTGGTTCAGTAGATCCTGCAGAAGAGATGTCTGACTGCTTCCTGTACCAGGAGGCAATCTGTTGCAGCCTTGATGAGCTTTGAGATGAAAACATGAGGTGTGAAGAGCTGCTGTGACTGTCTGAGGCTATTTTTATCCGGCTGTACTGATGCATGCAGTACTTGTACGCATAAATGAGAAAGATGTTTCTTTTTTTATTATATATATGTGATAATTATTCTGGACAGTGTGGTGAGGCTGAACTATTTAAATTAGCCACTGTTTAAATAGAACTGAAGGCTTAACTTTCTTCAGACTTACTGCAGCAAACATGTGTAGTTTAAGATGAAAAGGATAAATTCAGAGTTTGGTATTATCTAAACTTTAACCCGACGTAAAAGCAGATGAATTTTGGAAAATGGGCAGTGCCGAGACAAGTGTAGGGATGAACGGGTGGGGGGGGGGGGGGGGTGTTCAGGCGAGGGAAAGGGACGGTGAATTTGATATGACTGGATAATCTAAATACCTGGATTAAAACGCTGTGCTGCTCACCTGAAAAATGTTAGCGACCAATGCTCCCTACGCCGTCAGTTCCAGCTCCTGACTCACCACCATCTGACTGAGATGGTTTTATGTTGCGTTCCGTTTGTAATCAGAAATCAGGCAAGGCAAATTTATTTGTATAGCACATTTCAGTACAAAGACCATGCAAAGTGCTTTACATGATTAAAATATAGAAAAATAACTCAGAATAAAACCAAGTTGGAATAAAATGTAGAAACAAAATAGAACATGGAAAAATAGAAACTAAAAACAAACATTAAAAACAGTTGGACTACAAAGTTGAACTTATTATGTTTAAAACAGTTAACTAGAACAGTCAAAGATAATCCTAAACAAATGTGTTTTAATCTTAATTTAAAGGAACTCAGGCTTTCAGCACTTTTACAGTTTTCTGGGAGTTTGTTCCAGATAAGTGGAGCATAGGAACTAAATGCTGCTTCTCCATGTCTGGTTCTGGTTCTGGTTCTGCAGAGCAGGCTGGAGCCAGAAGACCTGAGTGGTCTGGAGGGTTGATGCCCTGATAACAAGTCTGTGATGTATTTAGGTGCTAATTCAGGGATTTATAGACTAACAGAAGGATTTTAAAGTCTATTCTCTGAGATCCAGGGAGCCAGTGGAAGGACTTCAGAACCAGGTCTATGTTCTCTACTTTCTTAGTCTTAGTGAGGACTTCAGAACCGGGTCCATGTTCTCTACGTTCTTAGTCTTAGTGAGGACTTCAGAACCGGGTCCATGTTCTCTACGTTCTTAGTCTTAGTGAGGACTTCAGAACCGGGTCCATGTTCTCTACGTTCTTAGTCTTAGTGAGGACTTCAGAACCGGGTCCATGTTCTCTACGTTCTTAGTCTTAGTCGAAGGACTTCAGAACCGGGTCCATGTTCTCTACGTTCTTAGTCTTAGTGGAAGGACTTCAGAACCGGGTCCATGTTCTCTACGTTCTTAGTCTTAGTGAGGACTTCAGAACCGGGTCCATGTTCTCTACGTTCTTAGTCTTAGTGAGGACTTCAGAACCGGGTCCATGTTCTCTATGTTCTTAGTCTTAGTGAGGACTTCAGAACCGGGTCCATGTTCTCTACGTTCTTAGTCTTAGTGAGGACTTCAGAACCGGGTCCATGTTCTCTACGTTCTTAGTCTTAGTGGAAGGACTTCAGAACCGGGTCCATGTTCTCTACGTTCTTAGTCTTAGTGAGGACTTCAGAACCGGGTCCATGTTCTCTACGTTCTCAGTCTTAGTGGAAGGACTTCAGAACCGGGTCCATGTTCTGTACGTTCTTAGTCTTGGTGGAAGGACTTCAGAACCGGGTCCATGTTCTCTACTTTCTCAGTCTTAGTGGAAGGACTTCAGAACCGGGTCCATGTTCTGTACGTTCTTAGTCTTAGTGAGGACTTCAGAACCGGGTCCATGTTCTCTACGTTCTTAGTCTTAATGAGGACTTCAGAACCGGGTCCATGTTCTCTACGTTCTTAGTCTTAGTGGAAGGACTTCAGAACCGGGTCCGTGTTCTCTACGTTCTTAGTCTTAGTGAGGACTTCAGAACCGGGTCCATGTTCTCTACGTTCTTAGTCTTAGTGAGGACTTCAGAACCGGGTCCATGTTCTCTACGTTCTTAGTCTTAATGAGGACTTCAGAACCGGGTCCATGTTCTCTACGTTCTTAGTCTTAGTGAGGACTTCAGAACCGGGTCCATGTTCTCTACGTTCTTAGTCTTAGTGAGGACTTCAGAACCGGGTCCATGTTCTCTACGTTCTTAGTCTTAGTGAGGACTTCAGAACCGGGTCCATGTTCTCTACGTTTTTAGTCTTAGTGAGGACTTCAGAACCGGGTCCATGTTCTCTACGTTCTTAGTCTTAGTGAGGACTTCAGAACCGGGTCCATGTTCTCTACGTTCTTAGTCTTAGTGAGGACTTCAGAACCGGGTCCATGTTCTCTACGTTCTTAGTCTTAGTGAGGACTTCAGAACCGGGTCCATGTTCTCTACGTTCTTAGTCTTAGTGAGGACTTCAGAACCGGGTCCATGTTCTCTACGTTCTTAGTCTTAGTGAGGACTTCAGAACCGGGTCCATGTTCTCTACATTCTTAGTCTTAATGAGGACTTCAGAACCGGGTCCATGTTCTCTATGTTCTTAGTCTTAGTGAGGACTTCAGAACCGGGTCCATGTTCTCTACGTTCTTAGTCTTAGTGGAAGGACTTCAGAACCGGGTCCATGTTCTCTACGTTCTTAGTCTTAGTGAGGACTTCAGAACCGGGTCCATGTTCTCTACGTTCTTAGTCTTAGTGAGGACTTCAGAACCGGGTCCATGTTCTCTACGTTCTTAGTCTTAGTGAGGACTTCAGAACCGGGTCCATGTTCTCTACATTCTTAGTCTTAATGAGGACTTCAGAACCGGGTCCATGTTCTCTACGTTCTAAGTCTTAGTGAGGACGCGGGCAGCAGCGTTCTGGATCAGCTGCAGCTGTCTGATATAAAATCAGAACACCTCGTAGAACAGCGTTTTTACCACCATAACGATGACAATGTAAAAGATGGAGGCTACGCGCGTCCACAAGCAGGAAACCGGATCGCCATCACCTCAGAGATTACAGCACTCACACTTCCCTGTTGCAGGTTCCAACGCAGCATTATTCCCGAACGCAGATCTGTGACGTAGACCTGTACCGTCTTCACCAAAAGCAAAAGTCAGCTGCAGTCGCCACGTGTCGACCTATAGAGGTCATCACTAAGACGGGTCTTGCAGAATTTGACAAGTTTACACTAAAATGTCAACATTTGCACAGTAACATAGGGATGCCACCATTAAGGCCCAATATATACAGATTATCTGCAAAATAATAGTCGCTTAGGGGTTTAGTTATGCTTTGAGTGAAGCATAGTTTCAGTTGGAGGAAAGGCATCCTTTGTTAAAAACTAATGATTTAGTATTTTCTTCTGAAAATAGTTTCATAACAAACATGGTTCTGACGCATACAAAATATATTTTTACAGCATAAATGAGGATCTGGTCCGTGCAAATATGCTCAGCAGCAGTTCTGTACAAGTTCTGCCTTTCTGGTAACTTTGCAGCATATTTTCTTTAGTGATCGACAGCACTGCAGGGTAGGCTGCTGCGGTTCCTACCTTTTTCTGTCAGCATCACTCCGGCTCCACCAGAACCTGTTATTATTAGCCACATTAGCCTCCAATAGCATTACAACTACACGGAGAGGTCATACGTTTGTTTTGTTAATTAACTATTAATTACCCGACTAAGCCGTCGGCTGATTCACATTTTCTCGTGTTATTTCGTACCGCAGTAGAACGGAGCCTTGCGTGGCACAGAAGTTCGCACCTGGGAAGCACATCTCGACGGGGGAACTCAGAATAACAGAGCCCCAGTCGTTGGGCTCTCAGTTTCTGAAAAAGTAATATTTAAACAGAGGGCGTTAGTGTTTGTTGTCCGGGAAGTTTACTGCTTCACTGCTGCAGATCCAGGAGCTTTACTGGCCTTTTTACGTTGTTCTCAAGCATTAATATTGTACTGTTAGCTTGTAGTGTTAGCTTGTAGCGGTAGCTTGTAGTGTTAGCATAGGTACTTTAGTTTTTTTTCTGTCTGTCTGCCTCAAGGGGAAACGACGCTTTTGTGTTTTCTGTGTCGGCTAGAGGGCGTTAGTCACAAATCTTTGCTTCTGGCTGTATTTGACATGTTAGCGGAGCTTTAAGCTTCCAGCAGGAGATCATTGAGGTCAGGTGAATCTGCAGGGAGCGGTGGGGCTGGGCCTGTGTGGATGGAAGAAGTGCCACAGTTTGAGCGGATGGTGCTGCGTCGCGGTCGGAGTCAGAACTGGGAACTTCTGACTTCCGGGTGGAGAACCAGGCTGCCTCGCTGTGGGCACGGTGTGTCCGGAGTGACGTGCAACGTTAGTTTCCTCCCACACATGGTGTTTTTCACGCAGGTCAGGTTCTGGTCTCATCCGACGGGATCACTTCCTGCCTGGCTTGTACTGGCCACGCAGAAATTCCTAATAAAACACCAGAGAAGCTCAGTCGTATCAGCTCTACAAACACATTTCACTCTAATCGACCTGTAGAGGTGCGTCTGTTGGCCCAGTTTGGGTCCAGCTCGTTCCTTCTTACAGGATTCCTGCTGATCATGAGTCAAACTCACTCTGCTGCCGTCTCTCCTCAGGCCTTCTCCCACCCCGTCTCGGCCAACCGGCCCCACCCAGTGGACCGCCTCGCTCAGGAGGTGCAGCGGCTCAAAGACCAGCTTACCCAGGTCTCCACCAGCAGGAGTCCCGACCCGCTCACCGTGACAGCCGAGCCCCAGCGGACCGACACCAACCTGAACCAGAGCTCCAACAACAGCACCTTCCTTTACTCGGCACTCAGGCGCAGAGCAACCCCCCCGCCTACCTCCACCAACCAGCACACCTCCAGGGGCCCCTCCTCTGCCTCGGCACCGCCGTCCAGGCCTACAGACCGAGACGGCAACAAGCACTCCTTCCTGTTCGGACACTCCGCAGTAGGAGAAGCTCGGTCGGACCCTCGATACCATCCACCACCCAGTACCACCAAGCAGCCTAAGAGCAACGGGCCGTCGCTGACTTCCTGAGATCGGTTCCCGACTGTTTTCTACTCCCGGGCCGACATCTTAAAACCCGTATGAGACTGAGATTTTCCTCAGTGCTGCCCATGTACGTGGTGATGGGCCTAAAACGACACGAACTGATGTTTGAAGTAAAGATTGGAAGAGCTTCTGACTCCTCCTCGGTGTCTGTGCTGTACAGAAATGCAACAACAGTTTTGTACCTTTGCTTAAATGAAGTCAGACTCAACAGAAATGCAAAAAAATAAAATAATGCAACCTGCAGCTGAGGAGCGGCTGGCAGTTGAAAAGGAGGACAGGAGAGGTTGCAGGTTCTGTTTTTAGCTTCTTATCCAGACTGCTCAGATAAAACTTGGAGGCACTTGGACGGGACAGACGGGAGCCTTTCAGTGCTTTTAACCTCCAAGCTGTGTTATTTTTCCCAATATGCAAACAGATCTGTTCCTGTCAACGTTGCAGAGATGGTTTCTGAAAGCTGTCGGTGCTACAGGCGGTGGCTTTAATGTGGAATTTAGGACATTAGAGCTATTTTTGGTCCCGTATTCCTCCGCCGGTGCATTCTGCAGAGCAGTGTGAGGACCTACATCCACTTCACTGTCTGAAAATCACAACTCGCATCATTTTACAGGGAAATCTCCAGAATTCAGCTTTGATCTTTGTATTATGTTGTAGAAATCTGGTTTCTAAAAGAGACATCTGATTTATAATAAAATGTGATCCTTTTCTTTCTTTGCCACATCACATCTTGAGTGAAAATATTTCAACCATCATGAGTTACTGCTCTGGATCCCACAGGATCATTTAACGGCTTTTTTTCTACAGATATTGTCTGATTTCCTTTGAGGTCTGGCCTGCTGGTGTCTCTACAGAACCTGCGTTTAGTGTAAAGGGATCCGGTCTTGGTTTCATACGTCTACGTCGGTCCAGATGCCATTAGAGCTGTGAATTAGCCCTTAATGACGGCTGAAGCAACACTCTCACACAGATAAATAAACCAGAACAAACCACCAGGCATTTGGTAGAAAAGGCTAAAATTTGTCTGATAAATTGTGGGATATAATGGAAAGAGTGTTGTAGGGAATCCTGAATTCAGGGCATTAGTGATGAAGTGTTAATTAGCGATTCTGGGTGTAACAAATAGAGGAATCATTTCTGATAAGGTTAGCGTTATCCTAATTTAATAAAAAACAGGATGCCAGTATTGGAAGCAGAGGGATGTTTACATTTAGATTTTTCTGCAGGTTTTGATTTCAGTTTGTAGTCGATGACATCACCGGGTCAGACACTTTTCTTTTACGTTTGCGTGTTAAATATTTGACCTTAATTTAAAAGCAGGATAATAGCGATGAGTCCAGCGGTACCTCACTCAGTCACACCGTTGCTGTAAATATTCAACATAAAGGCGATCTGAGCTTTCCAGGTGTGATGCCAACCTGTCTGTCTTCTGCAGAAACATGTCATCTTTCTCTCACTGAATCGTTTAGTTGATCTTTTCACACCTGCTGCTCTGTATTCATTATTTAATGTTTTTGGTACGAACGTCCTTCACAATTTGCCAGATGTAAATATCCTTTTTGGTTTTTTTTTTTTTTTTACCAGCATGATTTGCTCTTGATGAACAGTGTTTCTGTTGATTAAAAGAAATGCATTCCCCCGAATAAAAACCTTGGTGTACACAGGCTCATGAACTTTATTTTTTTAACAAAATAAATACTTACAAAATGATCTGGTACACTTAAAAGAATGGCATTTTTAAAGTAAAATCAGGATAAAAAAAACCGTTAAACACAGAATAAAACTGTTTAAAAAGTCAATACTGACAGTAAGTATCGGCTGTGGCTAGCTCATGTGAAGTCTCTCCAGCTCAAAATGTGGAACGCTTCGGGATGAAACCGACTGAAAGAAATGAATCTCTTTCACATTTATTGTGCAAGTTTCCACCAGTCTGGAAAGTCGTCCTGGTACTCACTGATACTAATGCTTCATTTCAGCAGATCACTGAAGAAAACCAAGCAATAAAGGGAGTAAAGTGGGATGAATAACTTTAGTCCAACGTTAGCTTAATGGCAGTGGCAGTGCATTCACAGCTGAGGAAATCAGAAGTCCAACATCAGAGGAGGGACTTCACCCCCACCGATTCCCGTGCTCCTTCCCAGCGAACTCCTGTTGCTGCAGGATCCCGCAGGGCCCGCAGAAGTAGCCCGAGGAGGACGGGCCCAAGCCTCCCAGCTCCCGGAGGGACTTGCACATTGGGCACGGGTACTCGGATAGACCCTCGATGTCCTCAAAGGCCATGTTGACGATCTGGTCGCAGCAGGCGCTGCAGTAGAGGTGTCCACACGAGAGGCGCTTGAGGCGCACCTCGTAGGTGATGCAGCACTGACAGTGCGGCAGGTCGGGCCCCAGCGACAGGGAACCCGTCAGGGAGCTGCTCTCCAAGCTGCCGGCCTGGCTGGAGCTGATCTTAGTGGGAGACCTGGGGCGAGACAGAAACAGCTGGGATTAACATCCACATCGATTTAAAGAGCCTTCTACTGATGGCTTAGTTCAAATTAAGCACATTTCCCCACATATGGAGTCCCCCAGGGGTCCATTTTTGGTTCCATACCTCTCCCCCTTTGCAGCTTTAACATCAGGATTGTTGATGGTTATCATGGAATCTCGATCATTTAAGATCATGAGATTTCTTAGCCTAAATAAGTCTCTAAAGGAATGGGTCCAACAAAAACCCACTTACCACCACTTTACCTACAGCTGTGATCTCTGAGGTCATTTTTAACCCTTTACTTACATTTGTTGAACAAACAGGTCATGTTTTCATGTTTTTCTTTCATTACCAGATTTTAAAAAGTACTAATTTCATCCAGACTTGACAACCAATTTTCTTGACAGGCGAGACTAAATTTTGACACTTTGCCTCTCTGCTCATTAGAGGTAATTATTTTATGTGTTTTAAAAGGTATTAAATGGGTAAGCACCATCTTATCTTACAGAACCTTTAATGTTGATACTCCTGAGACAGAGAGGGTCCTGGATGTCCAGAGGGTGGATTAAAGCATCTAAACTTTATAACAACCTCACCAATACTTGACTCATTTTATTATTTAGAAGTAAAGTCACAAAATTATAGTCTCCATAAGTTTTTCATATTTTTTCAATGCTTGGCTTGTAATGTATGAATCTTATCTAGACAAAATAGAATGTTTTTAATTCAGCAATTATAAATCTGAGTGAACAACCATCAGATGTGAGGTTCCACAGGGCTCCATAATGGGGCCACTTTTATTCCATATACGCATTTCACCTCCTAACCAGCCCAGTTTACAGAGTAATACAACCTGATATGGTGCCACCACATGACCATAGTCCTGTACAGCGATTGGACGGTTGTTTGCCTAATATCAAGTGGATTGTCCAGAATTCAATTGTTTTTTTTTTTGTTTTTTTTAAAGAGAGCAGCACTTAACCCAAATTATTGAAAAACAAAAAAATTCAGCTTGTCAGAAATCAGGGTAGTAATAGTCTGACCTACACTGCCTGTCACACTGGACCGCCTTTAGCTTTGATTACGACACGCATTCACTGTGACGTTGTTTCGATAAGCTTCTGCAATATCACAAGATTTATTTCCAGCCAGTGTTGCATTAATCTTTCACCAGGATCTTGAGATCTTGCGTTGATGATGGTAGAGTCTGTAAAAGAGAAGTAAAGCCTTCTCCTGCACATCCCACAGATTCTCAGTGGGGCTAAGGTCTGGACTCTGTGGTGTTCAATCCATGAAATTAATGCTCCCTGAACCACTCTTTCACAATTCCAGCCCGATGAATCCTGGCATTGGCATCTTGGAATACGCTCGTGCCATCAGGGAAGAAAACATCCATTGATTGAATAACCTGGTCGTTCAGTATATTCAGGTGGTCAGCTGACCTCATTCTCTGAGCTCATACTGTTGCTGAACTTAGACCGGAACAACTACAGCAACCCCAGATCATAGCACTGCCCCCACAGGCTGGTACATCAGGCGCTAGGCATGATGGGTAAATCACTTCACCTGGCTCTCCTCACCCTGATGCTCCATCCCTCTGGAACAGGTAAATCTGGACTCATCAGACCAGATGACCTTCTTCCATTGCTCCAGAGTCCAATCTTTATGCTAGCTAGCAAATTGAAGCCTTTTTCTGGTTAGCTCCACTGATTAGTGGTTTTCTTAAGGCTACACAGCTGTTTAGTCCCAATCCCTTGAGCTTCCTTCACATTGTGCGTTTGGAAATGCTCCTACTTTCACTATTAAAACACAGCCCAGAGTTCTACTGTTGTTTTTCTTTGGTTTGATTTCACCGAATGTTGAAGTGATCGCCGATCACGACTATTCAGGATTTATTTTCCTCAAAGACTAAAAGTCCCCATTAACATTCCAGTTTTTAATAATGCGTTGGACAGTTTTTAACACAATTTTGGTCGTTTCTGCATTCTCCTCCGACGTTTTCTCTGCTTGATGCATGCCAGTGATGTGACCCTTCTGAAACAGACTGACATCTTTTCCACGACCACAGGAAAGGTCGTTCCACATGGTTGTTTAAGAAATGAGAAACAAGTTGGGGTTAAATAACTCGTTGCCAGCTGAAAGATAATCGCCCATGCAGTAATTATCCAATGGGAGGATCGTACCTATTTGCTTAGTTAAATCCAGGTGGAGACTTTTTTTTGGCCAGACAGTGTACATTTTAAAGGCCATGTAAAAATCTATTACTAAATAAATTATGGAAGCGTTTATAAAGTTAGACCTTTTGTAGCTAAAATAAAAAACACATTGAAAGCATATTAAACAAAAAATAAATAAAAAATTGAAAGGAGTAATAATTGATTCCTAAGAATGAGGTTTACCTGCAGAGGTTTACGTCATCGCCGAACATTTGTGAAGGTTTGAGATGACAAAACAGAAAGTGCTGAGCAGGAGAACAGATTGATTTTCCTGATAGTTTCTTCAAGGTTAATCTGTGACATCAGTCATTTTCCAGACTCTCAGGTTCCCTTGGCGCTCAGATGTCCTGATGATGTAAACCAAAGTAACCTTAGGAGTAATTTTTTTTTATGCATAAAAATAGACACGAAATGAAGGATTCTGACTTTATCGGGGGATTTAAGGCAGAATTTTGATCCATAAGTTAATTTCATGGTGGGCAGCAAAATCTACATATTTATATTTTTTCTTGATATAAATTTTGGTTTATTAAAAAAATAGATGTCTAAAAAACTCATGTTTTTTTTTAAAGAAACGTTTAATTTTAAAACAGAGATAAGATGAGATGTGCTGCATTTTTGCCAGTAACAACTGAAAACTGCCACCACCTTCATGGATTCAGAATTAAAGCTTTGAATGACGAGTGAGACAAATCTGTGAGAAAGGAAATTTTATTAATAGTATCAACAGAATCCTCTGTGTCTTTTCTGATATTTAAATGCCTCTGACATGTTGTTTGTTGTCATTTTACAAAAAAAAAAAAAGTCCCTAAACGTGATCCATCTTGTTTGTCTATAAACGGATTTGGCGCACAGATTTGCTCCAAAGGTAAAAAGCTAACAGGTCAGACCTGAAATGATCCGTCAGGGTGGAGTTAAAAGCGGATTGCACAACAGTAAACAGTCTGCTGACATTAGAATGCGTTTTAAACAGGGAGTGGACGCTCCAGTGCATGTTTCTTCATTAAAAGCATGCAGCGACCACCTGTTAGTGGAGAGAGAGAATGATGCAAAACCAATTATATCCCCCCCCCCCCCCCCCGCCCCCCCGTGCAGTAATATGATTAAATGTGAACATTTCCGGGCTGGATTTATGCAGGATGTTGGCCATACCTGGAGAGTTCATTAAATTTAAGGCACAAATGAGAGCAGACACAGATTTAGGAAACCTGTTACTGCAGCTCAGAAGTCAGGGGCCATATTTGCTCTAGAAGAAGTGAATCATTTTCCACATCCTTTTCTGACAATTAAATGATTCACTGCGTATTTTTAAGCAGATATATATGACAATTCAATGATCTTCTCTTGTGAGAGGCAGGATTACGCAATTAAGGATTATCCGGTGGTGATTAAAAAAACGTAAGAGGCAGATATGAATGAGTGGGGCTTAAAAAATGTGACCGAGCGCGCTGGAAGCGACCAGAAACTGACGCCCACCATCTGCAGCCAGCTGGAAGATTCCAGCCATTTCAGCCTGAATCCTGCGGAGAACAATCAGGTGGACCGGGGGGGGGGGGGGCTCACCTTGATGGAGATGAATCTTTGAAGCAGTCGAAGCTGAGCGCTGCGAGGATCCTCCAGAGCAGATCCATGCCGGTTCCTCTCATGGTAACGTCCAGATTCCTGCGACCTGTTTTCTGGCGAGCGTCATGTTGGAGAAAACACCGCCGAGGCTCTTTAAATGAGGACGCACGGCGCTGCCCCCACCTCCCCGAGCAGGGAGACGAACCCTGAACCGCCCCCCTTCCTTCCTAATGTCGCCAAAGAGAGGAGCGGAGAGGATGTGCGCTCTTCTTCTTCATCTTCATCATCTGCTGGAATGTAAAGGGAGGAAGACAAAGCGCCGCTTTCAGCCTCTCTAACTGGGCGCCTCCACAGTTTCTCCTGGCGTCTTCCTCCTCCTCTTCCTGCTCCTCTTCCTCAGCAGCAGCACAGGGGGAGGAGATGAAGCCGGTGTTTCACTTGCATCACACGTCTCTTACCAATGAGAGCCGCAGGAAGCCCAGAACAAACACACTCATTTTTTTTAACCTAATCCAGATATTTCTGTCTCATTTTTCACATATTTCTGTCCAACCAAGCGTCAGCCGGGGAGTTTTTCCTCTGACAGAATTTTATTACACACACAAAGAAGCGTTTCACATAAAACGGACCCTGGCCCTTTTAATAGCTGCATTTAAGTAGCATCTAAAAATATCTAAAATATGTTATTCCAGGGCTCCCAGCAGGCAAACCTTTTAGAAAATGTTGTTTTTTGTTGCCTTTTTACCTTATTGTCCACAGCAGCCTTCAAAACATAGTTTTGTTGTTGTTGTTGTTTTATTGACCTTGGTCCTTTAAACGAATTGAAATTTAATTTAAAAAAATTACAAAAATGTTAAACTTCTATTTTATTTTGTTTTATTGGATAATTATTAAATCAAACAAACTTATTTTATTATAATAAAAAGTGTAAAAACTTTAAAAAACATATTAAAAAGAGATTTGTGTGTGTGTGTACAGTTGTACTTTTATGATCATGGCTTGAAGAAAACCCAAAATTCAGTGTCTCAGAAAATCACAGACCAATCAAAAAAGGATGTTTTAAGCACAAATGTCAGATTCTGAAAACTATGTCCATTTTTTTCATCAATACTCGGTTGGGCTTCTTGCATGAATCACTGCATCAAAGCTCCGCGGCATAGAGGCCATCAGCCTGTGGTTCTGCTGAGGTTCTGGAGGCCCAGACAGCTTTGATAGCTGCCTTCAGGTCATCTGCCTTATTGGTTCTGGTGTCTCTCATCTTCCTCTTGACAACAGCCCAGAGGTTTTCTATGAGGTTCTGGTCAGGGGAGTTTGCTGCCAATCAAGAACACCAACACCATGGTCACTGGATCAGCTTTTGATATCTTTGGCAGTGTGGGTCGGTATCAAGTTCTTTTGGAAAATAAAACCAGCATCTCCATACAGCTTCTCAGTAGAGGGAAGCATGAAGAGCTCTAGAAGGTCCTGCTAGATGCTGCATTGACTGTGGGCTTCAGAAAGCCCAGTGGACCAGAACCAGCAGATGACATGGAGCCCCGGATCATCAAGGACTCTAGAAACGTCACTCTGGACTTCAAGCAACATGGATTCTGGACCTCTCCACTCTTCTCCAGACTCTGGGACCTTGGTTTCCATATTAAATGCAGAATTTACTTTAATCTGAAACAGGACTTTGGACCATTGACCCACAGTCCAGTTCCTCTTCCCTTCGCCCAGGTAAGATGATTCTGATGATGGAGCCCATGTCTAGTATTTGTCTCTGTGTGGCGGCTCTGGACGCACCGACTCCAGCCTCAGTCCATTACTTATGAAGTGGTTCTCTCTGCTTCTGGTGCACCTTTTTCTACCCCACTTCTTCCTTCCACTCAATCTTCTGTTAATATTCTGCGATCCAGAACTCTGAGAGCAACCAGCTTCTTCAGCAGTGACCTTCTGTGTCTTCTCCTCCTTGTGAGGGGAGTCCATGACTGTCTTCTGGACATCTGTCCAGTCAGCAGTCTCCCCCATGATGGTGTCGCCTCCTGACCCAGAGTGAGAAACCGTTTAAAGGCGCAGGAAACCTTTGCAGGTGTTCTAATCCAAGACATTAAGAAGAGACAGAGATTCCACTGCCTTCTGTAATAAAGATGTATATTTAAATTTGTTTCCATGATCTGTGAAATGTATTTAACTCTGAGTTGTTAATAGAGGAGAGGACGTGATAAAATATGATCCCAGACAGTGGGAGTGTCCAATATGTGGCCCGGGGGCCATTTGCAGGCCTCAGAATGCTGCTGTGTGGCCCTGGACCATGTGGTTCACCAGTCGAGGTGTTTGATGCAGATACACTTTTCTTTGTGAAATTTTAAACAAATTAAAATCCTGATAACATGGAAAGGACAAACTGTTCATCTTTTACTAACAACTGGTTTTGTTGACAACCTAATTTCATAGTATTAGACCACAAACATCCAGTGACTTTTAGTAAAAAGCAGCCCTGGGTCATCCATTAAACTCGGCTGAATAAAGAGATTTTGAAGAAAAACTGACAAATATCCTGATATTCCACACAAAAACACCTAGATGAAGAAAAAAAGATTTTTTGTCCTCTTTTATGTTTTAGTGTTGCAATTAAAATTCAGACAACTTTGTTTTGTTAAAATATTGGGCATTTGGTTTACTGACCACACAAATATATTATAATAAAATGTTCAGCATTTTTAATAAATTAATGTAATTTTCTACTTTCAACTTCAAAGCTTTGGCAAAAGCTGGTGAAGATTCTGTCATCCAGGTCATGATCATTCCAAAAAAAGTTAAAAAACAAAACAACTGGACTCTTTTCTGAAGTTTCAAGATGTTTTGCTTCCCATCCATAAAGCTTTCTCAATTCAAATGTTTGGAGTAGTGTGGAGTTCAAAGCTTTATATTATTGCCCAAAAAGGCCTTGTTAAGGCTTAGATAACATGCAAATTAAACTGAAACTGGCCCACCCCTTAGCAATGGGGAGTCATTAGGGTCGTTGTTGGCCTGGTTTACAGAGGAGATGCTGTGATCACCTGCATGGAGGTGAAACTTGGCCGGAATCAAACCTATTGCTGTGTTGTAAGTTTCTGAAAGTTTAAATCTGAGTCCCCCTCCTCTGTTTAAAGTTGTTTTTTCTCTCTTAACGTAGATGGCTTCCTTCACCCCTCTCTCAAACCATCTGTCTTCTTTGTCCACAATGTGAACATGTTGGTCCTCAGAGAGTGTCCTTTGTCCTTAAGGTGTAGGTGGACAGCAGAGTCTAGTCCTGAGGAGGTAGCTCTCCTGTGTTGAGCCATGCGTCTGTGGAGAGGTTGTTTGGTTTCTCCAATATAAAGATCAGAACATTCCTCACTGACTGAACTGCATACACCCCTCCGCTCATCTTAGGTTTGGGGGGTTTGTCCTCGGGATGCACCAGCCTCTGTCTGAGGGTCCTGTGGGGTTTAAAATGTTCTGGGATTTTGTGTTTAGAGAAAGTCCTCCTGAGTTTCTCAGAGACTCCAGCAACATCTGGGATGATGATGTTTCTGCATTTGTTCTTCCCACCATTATGTTCTGCAGCGGGTCTTTTGGATTTTCTTGCTGATTTGGCAAAAGCCCAGTTAGGGTACCCACAGGTTTGGAGGGCATCTTTGACGTGTTTCTGTTCTTTGTGTTTCCCTTCTGTTTTAGTTGGGTCACGCTCGGCCCGGTGTTGTAAGGTTCTGATGACAGAAAGTTTGTGCTCCAGTGGGTGGTGTGAGTCAAAAAGAAGATATTGATCTGTGTGAGTCACTCACACAGTGCGTCCACATTACTCCAGACATTTGAATTGAGAAAGCTTTCTGGATGGAAAGTGAAACGTCTCTGCTTCGCAGACTCCAGCTAATCCTTCATTTGGCCACTAGATGGCGACAAACATTTACCCTCTAAACAAGCAAAGTGCATTTTAATGGCGTTTAGGTTCTCAGATACGCAATAATTCTTCAGTTATTCCCTAAAAACCCAGGAAGTGCGTCAGGAACTTTAAAGTGCAACTGTTCACACTCTGATTGAAGACCCCAGCCCCTCCTCTGCAGCAGGATGAGAAAGAGCTGCTGCTTCCTGCAGCGATTTATCGCAGCGTTTTACTGCAGCAGATAAGCTGTCATTGTTAAACTGATCCTGTTACTTTGTGCAGGAAATTAAACTCTGCCTCAGAGAAGCGAGCTGGTGAACATGAAAGGGCAGCTAAACAGGAAGCTATTATAATACAGATTAAGACTCCATGGAAATGTAGAGATTTTAGGGCAATAAAGCGGAAGGTTGAAACTTGATGACGGCCAGATGCCCAGTTTGAGCTCACTGATGTTCATCAACCAACCTGTAGGCCCAGTTTATTGGCATCATATGTGAGAACTTATCATTTAAGACCCAGACATTATCTCAGCTTTCAGGACATTACATATTTCAAAGTGTTTCATAAAATAATACTTGACCTTAAAATGCACAGGCAATAAAATTAAATGCATATGCAGTGCTGTAAAAGAAATCTCATGTTCATCCTGTTTTGGCTTTATTGTCACACTGAAATGTTTCTGATTATCAAATAAATTAGAATATCAGACAAAGATAACCAGAGTAAAGTCAAAATGTAGCTTTATAATTATTACATTTATTAAGGGTAAAACAGCTGTGTGTGAAAAAATAAACACACCAACCAAAAATTCCTTTGCTTCAGCTTCACTATTAGCCAGATTACTGTCTACTAGAATAAAATAGAAAAATTAGTTAAATAGCACCCGTGCGACAACATGAAGTAGGATAAAAGATCACATCTGAGAAAATTCAAGAAGAAATGACTCATATTTACTTATCAGCCGAGAAAGGGTTAAAACATTAAGGTTTTAGGACTCCAGAGAACCACAGCGAGACCATTATCCACAAATGGAGAAAACATGGAACGATGGAGAACCTTCCAACCGAAATTACTCCAAGGGCAAAGACATCTCACCCAGAAGGCCTGAGGACACCAGAACAAGATAAAGCCCAGAGTTTATGGTTCAACAATAGCTCTGCTGTCCAAAAACAACACAGAGGCCTGTCTCATATTTACAAAAAAACCCCCATCTTCATGATCCTTAGAATTTTTGGAAAAATATTCTGTGGACTGACAAGTCAGCAGTGGGCATTTCTGGAAAGAGAGTCTGTCACATCTGCTGTAAACTAACAGCTGCTGGCACTCCAGCACCTGGACTTGGACGACTTTGTGACAGAACCATGGGTGGAACTGACGGTACCACCAGTCTGTGACTTTAAGCTTAGGCTCACTTGAGTTATGCAGGTGAAAAATGATCCAAATCCCACCAGTAAATTCACCTCTGAATGGATAAAGAAAATTTCAGAGTGGCCTAGTCAAAGTCTGACTAAAATCAATCCAAAAAATGTTAAAAAATAAATCAACTGGACTTCTATTCTGAAGATGAAGACGTTTCGCTTCCCATCTAGGAAGCTTTCTCCGTTCAAAGTGTGTGGAGTCGTGTGGAGTTCCAGGCTTTATAGACCTGCAGGCCTCGTTAGACCTTAGATTCCCCTGTAGATTCACCTGGAACTGATCGCCCCAGCAATGGAGAGCCGTTAGGCTCCTCGTTAGCCTGGCTCACAGGAGGAATTTTGTGGTCACATGCATGGAGGTGAGAAGTTGTTTTATTTTTTTATCTTTTTTGGATTGATCATGACCTGGATGACTGAGACTCTTCACCAACATCGACTTAAACCCCACTGAGATGCAGTGGCATGACCTCAAGCAGGCCACCTATGCTCCAAAATGTTCTTTGACTAAAAACAATTCTGCAAAATTTCTCTACAGCAATGTTAAAAACTAATTGCCAATCATTATAAACTCTTTATAGCAGCTGTTGCTGCCAAGGGAGGTAGACCAGTCATCAGGTTTAGGGGCATTTGCTTTCTCACATGCAGCCATGCTGGTTTGGATAGATTTTTTTTTTTTGTACTGATACATGAAACCATCCATGTAAAACTGTTTCCAGCATTTTGTAATTAGAAAAGTGTTAGACTCCCCCGAAGTCGCTGTTTTGACGGTTGTTGGGCTATTTATGGTCTGTTTCTTAAAATATGGAAATCCTTTTGGTAATTAATCCTTATTGCAAGAGTTGGTCAGATATGTTCAGTGTTTTTCAATGATGCTGTTTCTGAGTATGTTCCTTTGACCTAAAGTTGGTGAGAAATTTTGTTTTTTTCCACAAAAGGTCCTCCAGCAGTGACTCAAAAGCTAACAGGACTGTGGAAACATAACCTAACGTCTTCATGAATTAGCCATAAAATAAACTTTGAACTAATCAAACACTCTTCTGTTCTCAGGAACATGAACCACCAGTTTTTGTCTGTCTGTGTGTCTGAAGCTGACTGAAAGCAACACAAACGCTCTTAGAATGATGTAAACTGCAGGCGGGGATCACCTGCACAGGTGCATGGAGTTGCTTAAAGCATCAATCGGGTACATCCTGCAGGGACATCCGCCTCATCAGCGCTCAGACGGCACACGGCTTCACACCCCAGATGTCCTTCGCTGTCACCGGGAGCGGTCGGATCAATTCAATTCAATTCAATTCAATTTTATTTATATAGCGCCAAATCATGAAACATGTCATCTCAAGGCACTTTACAAAATCAAGTTCAATCATATTATACAGATTGGGTCAGATTATACAGATTGGTCAAAATGTCCTATATAAGGAAACCAGTTGATTGCATCAAAGTCCCGACAAGCAGCATTCACTCCTGGGGGACCGTAGAGCCACAGGGAGAGTCGTCTGCATTGTCCATGGCTTTGCTGCAATCCCTCATACTGAGCAAGCATGAAGCGACAGTGGGAAGAAAAAACACCCATTAACGGGAAAAAAAAACCTCCGGCAGAACCGGGCTCAGTATGAACGGTCATCTGCCTCGACCGACTGGGGTTACAGAAGACAGAGCAGAGACACAACAAGAGAGACAAAAAAGCACAGAAGCACACATTGATCTAGTAATCTGTTCTACATTAGATGGTAATAGTCGGTGATCTGTCCTCCCTGGATGATTTCACAGTCAACAGAACGTCAGACCAGGTGTACCTACTATGAAGAAAAAAGAGAGAGAACAAAAAGTTAAAAGCTGAAATGACAACAGTCATTTCAATGTAACGCAATGCAAATCTGGAGAACAGTAGAATTCAGTAGAGTGAGAAAAGTATGCCCTGATGTCCTCCAGTAGCCTAAGCCTATAGCAGCAAAACTATAAAGGTAGCTCAGAGTAACATGAGCCACTCTAGTTATAAGCTTTGTCAAAAAGGAAGGTTTTAAGATTAGTCTTAAAAGTAGACAGGGTGTCTGCCTCACGGACCAAAACTGGGAGTTGGTTCCACAAGAGAGGAGACTGATAGCTAAAGGATCTGCCTCCCATTCTACTTTTAGAGACTCTAGGAACCACCAGCAGACCTGCAGTCTGAGAGCGAAGTGCTCTGTTAGGAACATACGGGGTAATCAGAGCTCTGATATATGATGGAGCTTGATTATTAAGGGCTTTATACGTTAGAAGAAGAATTTTAAATTCTATTCTTGATTTAACAGGAAGCCAATGAAGGGAAGCTAAAATTGGAGAAATATGATCCCTCTTGTTGATTTTCATCAGAACTCTTGCTGCAGCATTTTGGATAAGCTGAAGACTTTGAATTGCATTTTGTGGACTTCCTGATAGTAAAGAATTACAATAGTCCAGCCTTGAAGTAACAAATGCATGGACTAGTTTTTCAGCATCACTCCTGGACAGAATGTTTCTAATTTTGGCGATATTCCGGAGGTGAAAAAAGGAAACTCTGGAAACCTGTTTAATATGGGATTTAAATGACATGTCTTGGTCAAAAATAACACCAAGGTTTTTTACTTTATTACCAGAGGCCAAGTTAATGTCATCCAGATTAAGTGATTGGTTAAGAAGTTTATTTTTTGAGGACTCTGGCCCAAAGATTACAACTTCGGTCTTGTCAGAATTTAGACGCAGGAAATTTAAAGTCATCCAGCTTTTGATGTCATCAAGACATGACTGCAGTCGAAGTAATTGATTGGATTCATCAGGATTTATGGATAAATATAGCTGAGTGTCATCAGCATAACAGTGGAAATTAATCCCATGCTGTCTGATAATTTTGCCGATCGGAAGCATATATATAGTAAAGAGAATTGGTCCAAGGACTGAACCCTGTGGTACTCCACAGGTGACCCTAGAGTTTGAGGAAGATTTATTATTAACATGAACAAACTGGAATCTGTCCGACAGATAAGATTTAAACCAGCCTAATGCTTTCCCCTTAATCCCTACAGTATGTTCAAGTCTTTGTAGGAGAATATTGTGATCAACTGTATCAAATGCAGCACTAAGATCTAACAGGACAAGTACAGACACAAGTCCATTATCTGAGGCCATGAGAATATCATTAGTGACCTTCACCAGAGCCGTTTCAGTGCAATGATGAGCTCTGAAGCCTGACTGAAACTCCTCAAGTAGGTCATTGCTTTGTAAATGTTCACAAAGTTGATTAGCAACTACTTTCTCAAGAATTTTAGATAAGAAAAGAAGATTAGATATAGGTCTGTAGTTTACTAGCTCATCTTGATCAAGAGAAGGTTTCTTAAGTAAAGGTTTAATAACAGCTACTTTAAAAACCTGTGGTACATATCCATTTACTAAGGATAGATTAATCATGTCTAAAATAGGACCACTGATCAAAGGGAATACCTCCTTAAACAACTTGGTTGGGATTGGGTCTAACATACAGGTAGAAGGTTTAGATGAAGCTAAGATTTTAGATAGCTCAGAAAGCTCTACTGCTTTTAAACAGTTCAAACACTGTGCAGGTTCTAAAGATTCCTCCAATGCTGCCTTACTTACTGGGGATGAGGTAATCATGTTTGGGAGGATGCCAATTATTTTATTTTTAATGGCATCAATTTTATTTATGAAGAATCCCATAAAATCATTACTACTAAGAGCTAAGGGAATGGATGGATCAACAGAGCTGCAGCTCTGAGTAAGTTTGGCAACTGTACTAAAGAGAAATCTAGGATTATTTTTATTCTCTTCAATTAATGATGAAAAATATGCTGCTCTAACTCTGCGAAGGGTCTTGTTATACAACAATAGACTATCCCTCCAGATTAAGTAGGATTCCTCTTGGTGTGTAGAGCGCCATTTTCTCTCCAATTTCCTAACATTGTGCTTCAAGGAACGCAGCTCTGAATTAAACCAGGGAGCCAGCTTCCTGTGAATTATCACCTTCTTTTTCAAGGGAGCTACATTATCTAATGCAGAACGCAATGAGGAAGTCACACTGTTAGCAAATGTATCCATTTGTGAATGGGAAGAAACAGCATTGCTGCCATCTACAGGGCATTTCTGCAATACTGAGGATATTAAGAGGGGGACAGACTCTTTAAGTTTTGATACAGCATTATCCGATAAAGATCTACTATAATGGAACCCTCTTTTGGGGGTGGAGAAATCGGTTAGATTAAACTCAAATGTTATTAAAAAATGATCAGATAGGACAGGGTTGTGAGAGAATACTGTTAATTCTTCACAATCAATGCCATATGTCAGCACAAGGTCCAAAGTATGGAGCCGAGAGTGCGTTGGCTTATGCACATTTTGAGCAAAACCAATTGAATCTAGGATAGTTTTAAAGGCTACACTAAGGTTATCACATTCAGTGTCAACATGGATGTTAAAATCACCCACTATAATAACCTTGTCAGTATTTAACACCAAATCAGATAAGAAGTCTGACAGTTGATCCAAAAACTGAGTGTAAGGGCCTGGTGGACGATACAAAACAACAAACAGAAGAGGTTTTATTGCTTTGCAGTTTGGATGAGGGAAACTGAGGGTTAAATGTTCAAAAGAACTGTAATTATTAATTGGCCTGGGACTAATTAATAAATCAGACTGAAAGATGGTTGCCACTCCTCCTCCTCTTCCCACAGATCTGGGAATGTGGAAATTTGAATAACTGGAGGGAGTTGACTCATTTATACTAACGTAGTCCTCTTGTAGCCAGGTTTCTGTGAGACAAAACAAATCAATCTGATTATCAGAAATCAATTCATTAACTAACAAAGTCTTTGGAGGGAGAGACCTTATATTTAATAGACCACATTTAATTCTTTTATTTTTTGGTTCAAAGTGATCCGTATGGATTTTTATTAGATTTTTATAGTTTGTTCCCTTTAGATCAGTTTTTGATCTGTTAAGTTTTGGCCGTGGGAAAGACACCGTCTCAATAGGATAATGGATGGGTAACAGTACAGAAGCTGCAGAGAGGTGTGTTAAACTACGGCTCTGCTTCCTGGTCTGGACCCTGGGTTGTCAGCATTTAGGAGAACTAATAAATCCGGCCAGATTCCTAGAAAGAAGAGCTGCACCATCCAAAGTGGGATGAATGCCGTCTCTCCTGATCAGACCAGGTTTTCCCCAGAAAGTTTGCCAGTTATCAATGTAGCCCACGTCGTTTTCTGGACACCACCTAGACAACCAGCGGTTGAATGATGACATGCGGCTAAACTTGTCATCACTGGTCAGATCAGGCAGGGGACCAGAGAAAATTACAGAGTCCGATATTGTTTTAGCAAACTCACACACCGAAGCAACACCAACTTTGGTGACCTCTGATCGGCGTGACCGGGTGTCATTACCGCCAGCGTGAATAACAATTTTGCGGTATTTACGCTTATCCTTAGCCAGCAGTTTTAGGTAGGATTCTATGTCGCCCGTTCTGGCCCCTGGTAGGCATTTAACTATGGTTCCTGGTTTCTTTAGTGCCACGTTTCTTATTACAGAGCTGCCAATAATTAAGGTCGGCTCCTTGGCGAGACTGTCGCTCAGAGGGGAAAATTTATTAGAAACGCAGATGGGTTGGTGGTGATCTGGGGGTTGAAATCTAGAGCTATGCTTACTACGAACCGTCACCCAGTCGGCCTGCTTAACCGGTTGTTCGAGTGCGGCTGTTGGTTCGCTACGTGAAGTTACTCTTTGTGGCTCCGCGCTAGCAAAGGAGCGGCTATCAGCTGGTTTTTCAACAGCACGGAGCCGGGTCTCCAGTTCTGACACCCTCGCCTCCAAAGCTACAAAAATACTACATTTATTACATGTACCATTATCACTAAAGGAGGCAGAGGAATAACTGAACATCTGACACAGAGAGCAGCAGATAGGAGACTTAGTCAGAGACGGAGAAGCCATTATGAGGCTAAGGCTTGGCTAGCGCTAGGCTAACGCTAGGCTAAAGCTAGGCTAGCGCCCTGTTATCACGCCAAAGAACAAACCGTGTGAAACACGAGGAGTTCTCAAACGTGATGAGCAGCCACAGAAAATGTTTTAAAAGTGCTTATGTTTGGAAACAGGTGTTACAGCAAAGAGGTTTAAAGATAAAAAGCGAGAGAGCCTGGAGCAAAAATCCGTCGTTCACACAGCAACAACAGGAAGTGACAACAGGAAGTGACACAATACGCCTTACCGCAAACAGGAAGTCAGGAAGTCAGATCAGATGAAGCCGTTTTCAGCACTTGTTGTCACTATGGATTGGTGCTGATTAACCCAGATGTTATCGTAGCAGCACCAGAACCAGAAGCAACAGCCTTTGTTCTGCTCAGGCTGGCTGTGGGGAGTCGTGTGAAACTTCTGTGCAGCAGCTCACCTGGTTCCAGTCTTGTTTTTTTTTTTTTAATCACCATTAAAATATTTCTACATCACTGGCTTAAAACTGGACTGGACAGCAAGCGGACATTTTAATAACCTGGTAGTGGCCTAGGGGTTGGCGAGCTGGGCGTTTGCAACGGTTGCAGGTTCAAAACTCACTCAGTCACTCTGGGTCCTTGAGCAAAAACCTTGACCACAGATCTTCCCGTGTGTGGAGGGATGGGTTAGAGGCAGAGACACATTTCCCTCTGTGGGACTATAAAGGGAAATATTTATTTATGTATTTTTTAATCAGTATTTTTTTTTTACATATTTTTTAATGTATTTTATGTCAACATGTTATTTTTTGTTTGTTTTTATTCTTACTTGGAAAAAAAGGCACAATGACTATCCATTACCTTTTTATTACCCCAGATTTTGCAGTAGAAGCGTGCATTTGTTAAAAAAAATAAAAGAAGCAATAAATAAAAATAAACAAATAACCAATTCTCTGTCCATATTTATCTTTTTATTTATCCTAAGAACTCTACTAAGTGCCCCATCATAACTTATTACATATTATAAACCATGAAAAGTTTATTAATTACCGTTTTTGCAGGAACATTGAATCCTTCAGACGTCAGTGCTTTGTCAGGAATCAGTGAGGAGGACGTCTGGTGCTGCAGCTTCTTTGCATCACCTCCTTATAAAATTAATTGGCTTTCATTTTTTTCCACCAGGGGCCTCCTTGGACTCCAACAGAGCCAATTACAGACACGGGCCCAAACACGTGCCAGGGGAGGCTCGCCTCGCGTAGATCGCATCCGCAGACATTTGGAGCAGAAGCCTGCAGATTTCTTTATTTGTCTGTGAATATAAGTCATCTGGACTCTTTATTGGTAGAATCAACCAGGCTGGAAAACAATCGCCTTCATGCAGCGGACCCTGCCCTCCCTTCTTGTGTCTGGGAGGACGGTTATGCGCGCTGGGAGAAGGATGGGAGTGAGCAGGAGGAGAGGAGGGGGAGGTACCTCCGTGCAGGAAGGATGCTGTGTAGTAGAAAGAGAAGGGGGCGGAAGGGGGAGGACTGAGCAGCTCCCCTGTCACGCTACGTCAGTGGCCATCACAGGAGCGCACAGGAGCCTCTTTCTGCCGAAGGATCCGGGTGACTCCCTGCACCGATATTATCCCTGTCACCCTAAAATGCGCTGACCTTCTAACTCCCAAAGGTAAGATCCTATAACCCCCTGTTTCACAGTTTTCACCCCCCCCTCCCCCACCCCATTTTGTGTTACACTGCATCCGCTCATGTTCGGCGCTGTGACCATTTCAGAGCCAAAACTGTGTGCGTTCACGTCTATCTCTGCTTAAAGATGGTGCTTCGTTACGCGGTAACCCTTAAACCAGACGAATGAAGATAGTTCACAATAAAGGACAAAGGAAGATAAATATATGGCTTATAGATATGAAATGTGTCGAAATGGTGCAGGAGGTGTTTCTGGGTGCATTTTGCTGCCAGATGCGCTTTCTGCTCTGGTTCCTGCAGAGAGCTTCTTTGCGCTAAGAGCAATCCCCATCTCCCATCCCGGCGCAGAGGGAAACGGCTTGGAGGTTACATTCTGTTCTGTTTAGTCCTTGTAAGAGGCGCACACCGTCAGCCACAGATGAATAAACCCCATGTTCGCTAATTAGCGCTGGGATTGGCACCAATGCCCTTGCCTCCCCCTCGTCTCCTCCTTTCAAATGCACAGTTGTAAATTGCGCCTCGGTTCAACTTCCTCTGAGATCAAATTTCTACAATGTCTGATTATCTGCTGTATTATTTGCTGTGCATGGCGAGGTTAGTTTAAACGATCCTTGGAGGTGTCGTGCGTCGTGCGCCAAAATGACCTTGTGGAAACCCAGCGGGGAGGATAAGATGGAGAACGAGCGATGAGCAAATTTTGGGCTTATTTCTGGTGTTCTCTGTTTGCTGCTGTTGAACCCCGTGGTGCTACGTGGACTTTGCCCCAGGAGGTGCTGTTTATCTTTTGATGATCTGCGGTGAAGGCAGAGTGTACAGCCTCAGATCTGCCGAGTGATTAATTCATGATCTGTCCTCAGCATGTGATGCATTTTACAACTTTGCATGTCTGATGCCCGGTCCCTGTGTGGCAGCCATCACTGCAGCTCCATCAGCCTCTGGGATGAGACGCTGCAGTTTTCTGGTACCATGCAGGTTATGTGACGGAACATTTTATTTATTCTTTTGCAGACTTTCTATTTCATGGAGAACTTCTTATTGGAACCAAAAGACTCGAAGAACCTCGGTCCAACCTTCAGGGAATCATTTTGTCCTCTTTTCTGTGTGGTTTTGCGTCCATTGTTGGTCTTTTGGATCTAGAAGTTTGGGTGTTTCCTCTCATTCTGGAACAGGAGGCCTGATGCATTAACCCTCCAGTTTCCATGATCTTTATTTGAATATTTTGCTGAGTTGTCGTTGAAGAATTCAGTGTTGCTGCAGATTTGGTGCAAGCTGTAAAACTGAACCTTAAAAACGAGTCTTGTATGTTGAGTTAAAAATTGAGCTGCGCAGCATATAATATAATATAATTCCAGTTATCAACACGTGTCATTGTGTGCAATGTAGCAAAGGCCTGTTTGGGTGTTATTTTTGGTAGGCTATAATATTCAAACTCTGCTTGACCACCATGCATCTGCCCACTTGGATGGATCTGAATCTCCCTTTTCCACCCAGGGTCCAGATCTTATTGGCCAAGACCTAAAGGTCAGAGAAGAGTGGTGGGAACATCATGATGATGTTAGTGACTCTGTTTTACTAGGACACATCATTTCCTAATCAAATTTCCACAAAAAAAGTGCTAATGTCAAACAACAGAGAACCCTTAGATCCTCTTTAAAAGATTACAAGAAGCTCAGACTACTCGGAAGAGAATCGTAAAGCTCTTCACCCTGCATTAGCCTCCTGAATGGAAACCTCAAGACTGAGGCCAGTTAGCTAACACAGTTAGCTGCGTTAGTGGCTAACTATTAGGAGACTGGTGCCCCAGATGTACCCATGTGATCAAATGAACGTAAGCTGATTGGCTAAAAGCTGCTTGACTCCATCTAGCGCTGACCGCTTTGGCCTGAGTCACCAGACGACACCATGGTCCTGTGTCAGACATTTGCAGGTGAATTTCTGCATCTGAATTCTTGCAAGTGAATTTTTTGTTGCCGAATTTAAAGTAAAAAAATGAATTAAAAAAATCACATTCACAATTGCACTGGATAAAATTATTTATTTTTTTATAAATTCAATGTCTAAAAAAAAGTCTGATTCTAATGAGACCATATTTCTTCCAACATGACTTTTATGCTAATTGGTTAATCTAAATTGCCCTTTTAGATCTGAGTGTGGCACCCATGGTTGTTTGCTCTCTGTGATACTCTGGCCAAGGTGTAGCCCCCAGATGAACGCTTGAGATCCTCCAACACCCCGCAAGGAAAAGCGGATACAGACGAAGGATTGCTGGATTTTGTGAACATAATGATGTGGTGGGATGGAATCATTCCTGGCTTTAGTGATCAGTTTGATAGCATCTGATTAAGTCCCCAGTTTTATGTATGTTGGGTCTAGAAAAAAGTTCTGGCTCCGTTTGGTTCAGCTTGCAAAATATTCTTCAGATCTTTAGACGCTGGAAGCCATCCAGTTTATTATATTAAGGATAGCTAAGAACTGCTATATATAAGTGATTTATTGTATAAGGCAGTATATGATGTTTTTATGCTCTCAGCTAGAGAGGGCAGTGGATATTTATGTCTTACGTGATTGAAGTGCAGCTATAATGGGTTGTTTAATGTTGTCTGCCAAAACCACAGAGTTTAAATGTTATTTATACGCTAACTGGTTGTTCAGGAGAACTAGTTCTCTCCCAAAAGCCCTGAGAGCAAGTTAGAGTGCATATATATAAATAAAATTGAATTGAATTCAATATAGTGTCATCAACAATATGAAAAACACTTTGAAGTTTTAACTGGTCATCATCAGAATCATAAAATGTTATTTTTGTGATTTTAGTTAAGGATCTTCATCCATCTTTACCGGAACAGTGACTTTGGAGAGCGCTGTAAATATATCTACTGATCATCATAGGTTTTGGTTCAGCTTTATAATGTTTGTTCACATTAATATCATGCTGTTTCTTTTAAATTTATATTTTTTACTGAATTTTCTTTCTATTTTTTTAAATAATAATGTTTCTGTCCAGTAACCTTAACCTGTTCTTTGGTATCCAGCAACGACCTTCTGTAATCTGGAGAATACTTAGAATAAAATTTGGAATGGCTTGGAGAACTGGAACCGGTCCACAAACATGCAGAAAGCAAACAAAGATTTATTCACATTATACATTGTGTTTGGTGAAAGTCTTTTTTGTTTCTTTTGGTGCATCTTCAACATGGTACATCTTCCATTTTACACGGTTTTCCAGATCTTCTTCTCTTCTCCTTCCAAGCAGGCAGTGTGCTTCACAACACTAGAAAGAATTACCACATTATCCACCTCGCTTAGATGATTGTTTATTGAGTCAAGTTTAGAGCCAAATTCATAACCAAACCTTTTCTATCCAGCAAACTCTAAACAAATTGTCTTCACTTGAGCCAGAACCGGCAGATTCATCCTCCTGTTCTGCGTCGACTCCTGTTTTTTCAGGACTCTGTTCCTGAGTAAAATCTTTGCAGTCTTTATCTGTGTTAATTGCATAAATTTTCCCCATAGTAGTATCTCTATCTGCATTAAGGTTCTCTGTTGGGTGAAGGTTCTGTACCATCCTGTTCCTCCTGCATTTAAATGAACTATTAGATTGTCATGTATTTAAAAAAGTTAAGTTGTTGCTAGAATCCTGTTAATTGTTCTTTAGCACACGTTTAAAGAAAGATTTCTGCTCCGTTAAAGATCATTAATGACTCTGTGGGTCCTGGCCCGTGTCCCAGCCTGAAACACAGTATTTTCATTGAAAACCAGCAGCTGCAGTAGCAGCAGTTGCTCTGTTTGGTGTTCCTATTTTCTGCCTGCTGCCCTGCTGATTGGGCCGCGCTCCCGTCTGTCCTCAGAGATTAGCCCCATCACATGATCCGGCTCGCAGCGATGGAGTCAGGTACAGTGGCGGAACATTTTAAAACAAGCTGTAGCGCCGTGGAGGACGGCTACACACCTCCACCGCTCCATCTGGGGGAGTTTGTTGAGAGCAACCATTAACGCAGCTGCGTGAACGTTTAGGTGGCTTTTAAGAACTGAAGCGCTCCATTTGTGCTTCTGGAGACATCTGTTTGGACCTGGTCCCTGCTCTGCCATGGAGATGCTGCAAGGCAGAGAAATAATCAATGGCCTTTTCTGTCAACGGCAGATGAAAGAGGGTTGAAGCAGCAATTAGTGTCGAGCGCACCATAAATAACTCACAGTGCATCGTGTTTCTGCCAGAGGTATCTTCGTGCTGTCTTCTGGCATAGGAGAAAAACGCTCAAGACTGATGTCAAGAGGCCGTTTGAGGGATTACTGGACTACTTAAATTAACTTTTACTGTATTTTGGGGCAGAATTTGCAGCAGTAACTCTTATCTGTGTGATGGAAAATGACGCTTTCATAGATATTAACTGTTTGTTATCTGTATTCCACATAAATAGCTCTGATGCTCTTACTGGCAATTATCAAAATCCACACAACCCTGAAAAAACATTGCACATTGCACCTAGACGTGCTACAGCAGAGATCCCGCAGAGTGCACGGTGAGATACGCATCATAAATTAGGCTTTCACAGGTTTTATAATCACCTCCTTTTAATCCCTGCAGAGGTTTCTGGGTGTCAGGAAGATTTTAGTCCCTCTGTTGAAGTAGCAGAAGCACCCATTTGATTACTCAGTTCCTTTGGGCTAAACAAGCAGGGATGTCAACGTAAGTGAGGTTTGGAGAGACAGATCGGATTGTTGCAATCTCTCCAAGCTACATACAGTCTTCTGCAGAAGTATCCATAAAAGTTCAACTTGTCTACAGCTTTTATTTTCAAATGAAGCTACAGACGGCAGGCAGTTGGTAGCTCTGTTGCCAGCAAGAAGCAAGAAGGGTTCAGCCTTCGGGTCTTTCTGCATGGAGTTTGCATGTCCTCCCTGTGCATGCGTGGGTTCTTTCCGGGTACTCAGGCTTCCTCCAGGCACCAGCGACCTTGCATGAAAAAGTGGGTATAGAAATTGTATGGATAAAGCTGCAGACAGAGTATGGCACAAAGCTGTAGCCGTCAGCGTAAACCTGTGGGCCAGGCAAGAAGTGTATCAATCAGGGGGTAAGCCAAGAGGCTCATGGTAGCTCTGGGGGGTCTTCAGAGATCCTCAGGTGGGAGAAGTGGTCAGAGCTGATGGGAAGATAGAGCTAAATAAAGGGCCAATCATAAAGATATACTGTCAGAGGCTGCACATGAGTCTGGACTGGGGCGCAGTTCCACCTTCCAACAGAACTATGGCCCTACAAGGGTGAAAACTGTCTTTACTGTGTACTGACTGGGGAGCTTTTTGCAAGCTGAAAAACTGTGGGAATCGTTCAAGGTGTATAAATACGTTTTCAAGGCCCTGTTAGCTCATTACAGATGTGCACAGAGGATACTTTTCCCCCACTCAGAAAAGGTATGAGCATCTGCAGGAGGAGGTGTTCTCAAAATGTGCAAAAACATCTCATTAGATTGCAGAGTAAATCCAGAGAGCTAAACATCCGAGGATGTCTGCATGTCATGCCTTCTATCAAAGCATCACCATGTTTGGCCGTGCTGGTAAAGAAGCACATATCTGAGCATTATTTGAATCTTTGCTCAAATAGTTTTACGCAGCCTGTAGAGAAGTCTCTCGTAAATCTACCAATTAGCCAGAAGGCTAACTTTCGCTAATAGTTCTACTGCCTGATGTATGTTGGTGTAAAAATAGCTTTGTCACTTTATTATTGAAAACTAGCTCTTTCGTTTGTGATTTATTGATTTTAGCAGCATTATAGACAAACAAATAATTAGCTGCATAACAGCTCCCATAGAAATTAGCCTGTGGCGACATTACTCTGTTAGTGAAAGCTAATGGACCCCAATGAGAAAGTGACGCGTCCTGCAGAATGTTTAAATGCTTCCCTCAGCTGCCTGACTCCTGTTCAGCCTGTTTAGCAGAGACCAAAGCCAAAATGGACGCCGGGGCCTGACGTCACGGTGTTTGACACGGCGTTGCCAGCCGACTTGTTGCCACCGTGGATGCGGAGCGGCAGAGTGGCGATGTGATTCATGTTAGGCCGCAGATTCTCCCAGAGGAGACCAGTGTGCAGAGGTGTAGCTGTGACCTGACTGAGCTGAAAACAGCCAATCATCACAGCTGCCTCTCTGGTTGCCGTTGTGTCTGCAGCTCTGGATTGGATCCGAGGACACGCAGGAATGTCATTCAGCTGGAAGAGCCGTCGCTTGCTGCACGACTTTGTGCAGATGTCACAGTACGACGGAGGATGAACTGGAGCGAGGCGGGTTTATTGCAACAATGCATCACTGCTGGGAGCAGGGGGGGGTTGACTCCATGCTCACACCTCCGTCCTTGTGGCCAGAAAAAAACCACAAGGACTTATTGAAGCAACTGAAGAAATCACTCATGCAGCAACAGCAGGAGCTCTGGGTGACGAGAGCAGACAGAAAACAGGTTGAATAAGATGGATGAGAGGAAGGAAACATTCATAAAGAAGACTTAAGAAAGGCAGGATGAGGAGGGTGTGTCTGCAGCTGTTTCCCTTTGCACGAACCTAGACTGGATGTAAACGACTTTATCAGTGGCATTTTGCACAGGCCTTGTAATTTGAGGTAAACAGCGCTGTGAAGATGAATTTGAACCCTAAGCCTAAACAGCTTAACAATAAAAGTTTGATAACATGAAGTAGGCTAAAGGAGCTCAAAATGCAACACATTATGTCCCGACCTAAAAAAACACAAGAACCAATGAACAAAGTCACTGACTTTAATCAGTGTTGAAATGATTGAAAAGGCATGTCTAAAGCTCTAGGACTCCAGAGAACCCCACAGAGAGACATTATCCACAAATGTAGAAAACACAGAACAGTGGGGAACCTTCCCAGGAGAGGCCGAACTACCAAAATGACTCCAAGAGAGCATCAACGACTCCAGGAGGTCCCAGAAGAACATTGATCAACACCTAAAGCTCTGCAACTTCATTTGGAGTCTGTGATGCAACAATTAGAAAGAGTCTTGGAAATATGGAAAAAATGAGGAATTACAGAGAAATATTCTCTGCTGACTAAAAGAAACATAAAAGCTCAGTTTATATTTCTCCAAAAAAAACATCAGGATGATCCTCAAGACTTTAGGAAAATATTCTGTGGAAGGTGTGTGTTCGGTAAAGAACCTCCTGCTGACCATCAGACATGGTGGTGGTAGTGTGACGGTTTGGGCTGCTTTGCTGCTTCAGGACCTGGAGCGATTAATTGATGAAACCATGAATTTTACTCTTAAAACAAACATCCCAAGGTTGGATGTCCAGCTATCAAGTTGTGGCCTATAGTTCAATGCAGCAGGAGAAGAAACTGAAGCACAAGTCCATCTCTCAATGCCCCCAAAAAACAAACTAAATTCAGGTTTTGGATTTGGCCTAGTTAAAACCTGGACTTAAATCAGATTGGGATGCTGTGACATGAGCTGAAACAGGCTTTTAATACTCTAAAACCTGAATTAAAAAAACTCTGTAAAGAATAAGTGGTAGAAAGACTTATTATCAGCTATCACACATGCCAGATGGCAGCAGATCCTGCTAAGAGTCTCACTAATCAGGGTTAGGGGGAAATTACTTTTCCACATAGCGTCTGGATCCATTTCCCCCCCCCGCTTTTACGATTAAAATTATAATTTGAAAACAGGATTTGAATTTAGCACTTTAAAAAATCTAAAGTGTGTTATAATTTCAATTTATTATTATTATCTGCACGCACAGGTCATCTTTGTCTGATATTAACATTTGTTTGATCAGTGTGAGAAAGAAAGCTGAAACGGAAGAACTCTGTAAGGAGGCAGGTACGTCTTCAGAGCACCTTCCTGGGATACCTGTTTGTTTTATCCAATCGGGTTTCAGGTCAGTGTCCCGCTCCATCCGACACATTTCATGAGGATTCTCACACATCACTGAGCTGTCAGGGGTAATTAGATACATATATTATCACCGCTCTTTAAAGAGTTAAAATGCTTTAAATAGAAAACCTGAAATGTAACAAAAAACATTTGTAATGAGGTCTTCACCCCCCACGGAGCATTAGCCTAACACATATTCACTCTAAATATCTGTCTTTCTATCTAAACGTTGTTTCTGAAACACCTTTTCAGCGTTATTTTTAGCCAGCAGCACGTGAAGCTGATTGGGAGTCCGCCAAGCCTCGGCTTCATCTTTATGAAGAGTTTCTGCCTGTGAGAAATGAATTCTGCCATCTGCAGCTCAAAAGGAATCACCGCTTCCCCGCCCTTCTGTCCGGGCGCACACACGCTGTGGATGGATGGCGTGAGAGACAGCTGTGGAAAAATAGGAGGCTGGAGCGAAACCTCTCTGAGGCGGGACAACTGGAGTGGCAGCCACAGAAAGATCGTAAAGCATGTAAACAGGCAGCGCAAACACGAGCAGATGGAATACAATACATACAGCCCCAGCTTGATGAAAGACAGTGAAAGTCAAAAGATAAAAGGAACAGGTTCTTAGATCTACTCCCTACACTAATGAATACTTGCTTTGTATTTAATTGAAAAGCTTTAAGTGGAAAAATGCTCCAGCATCGTCTCTCAGACGCATCTGCTGCTGTGACACATCTGCTGTGGCAGGTAAACCAGGAAGCGCTGATTGTTTTGGACATTTTCTGGCAGATGAGCATCAGAATTTAATTAATTTCTAATAATATAGCTAAATGAATCCAGGGAAAACAGAGAACAACGTAAAAATAATTCCTGATGTATTTGCGAATTTGATGTTCTGTAAAACTACCGTATTTTTATGACTATAAGTCGCATTTTTTTCATAGTTTGTGGTATTTCTTATCACGTTAGTGCCCAACATGTTACCTTTCATGTTTTGTATGTTTTGTGGATCTGTAGGCGGCACGTTTTTAGCCAGAAATCCAGGGTTTGATTCCCACCCAGGAGGCCCTCTGAGTTATCTCCCCAACATTTGTTACTTTTCTACGTGTTCCTCTTTCCACCATCCGTGCCTGTGAGCCTAATTAATGGTTGTCCATCCATGCTTTGTGATGAACACCCAGGCCAGGTTGCACCAGGCCTGTGCCCGGCTGACCCTTGGCACCAACACTAGAAAGATAAGAGCTTCTGTTAGAAGAGTATCGTTTGCTTGCATGGTCCTGTGTCGGATATTTGCTAAATCCATTTCATATTTTCCTAAATACATAACTATTTGGTGTGGAAACAATGATCTCATCCCGACTGTGAATAAAACAAGGATGATAATTGAAGATTTCAGGAGAAAGATGAATCGGTCCAGCACTATTTCCATTGTGCAAGAAGACGTGGAGTTGGTGGAGGAGCTTAAATACCTCTGTGTTCACCTGGAGAGCGGAGTGGACTGGAGACGCATCTGTGAAGCCGTCTACAAGGAGGGACAGAGCAGACTGGACATCCTGACGAAGCTTAGGTCCTTCAGGGTTTGCAGCAAGATGCTGCAGATCTGCTATAGGTCCGTCATGGAGAGCTGGATCTCTTCTGCCATCATCTGCTGGGGTAGCAGCGACGGAACCAGGAACATAAAGAAGCTCAACAAGCTGATAAGACCGGCTCTGTTCTTTTTTGCGTGTCCTGTCTGGCAATGTAGCATAAAGAATTGTCTTAATGCTGAAAAGAGCCCAAGAGATTTTACTGTCACAAGCATTACTGCTTTAACCATAGTGCTCCACTTGATTTATATATGCAGGAAGTTTTTTTAGATTTTATGCTGGGACTATTTCATGTTCAATGGACACAGAAACAGGAAGGTAGCAGAGGAAAAAACAGAGAAACAGATGAGACAAAATGCTAAAAGGGAAAAATGATGAAAGGAAAGGGAAAGAGGAAAGGGAGAGACCAATATAACATCCTCTGAGTCTGCTTCTACACCTGCAAAGAGAACAGCAGAACCAGCCGATAAAGTGTTACAGGTGCAAACAACCAATGGCTTCATACCATCACTGAACAATATACAGTATTATTTAATATGACATGTATAAAGTGACAGCTGAAGATAATAACAGGGGTTTTCTGGATAGAAATGAATCTATAAACACCTGGATCCAAGCACCTGTTGGTGTTTTTGAGAGTGCGCTTGTGTCTGTAAGGTTTACCCGGTCCATACTCCAGTTCTAACCCCCCACCCCGATCCCAGCCCAGACGACCGACCGGCCTGGAGATGAGGCAAACATGAACCAAACGGGCCAACCAACCAGAGCTCCCCCCACAAACTCTGAGGTGCTAACTCCCCCCCCCCCACCCTCCACACTTAAGCCCCCCTGTACTGCAGGGGAGAGCAAAAGCGACAACGGCCACCCCCTAGCCCAGACCCCGACCAGGTGGCCCGCTCCTCCTCCAGGTCCCGAAGAGGGGTGTGAGAAAGACCCCAAGGCTGCCTCCACCCGCTCAAAAGTTGTGTTGTTGCATGTGAAGGGCAACCCCCCAAATAATACCCTACATACTTGTGTGTTGTGAGAATGTCCTAAATGAAAGTGTCTGAGATGTATAATAAAATTGGGGCCAACATCACCAGACAGTGGGGCTGGAGATTATGCTCGTTTTGGACATTAGGCTCAAGGCCTCTTTTAAAAAGAGGATCACAGCTCCTGACACCAGATCAAATAACCTGACGCAATTAAAGGAACCAATATTTAGTGGAAATAAATATTTTAGATTCTCCCAGTCCCTAAAACCTTTGCAAAAATGTTCCAGTGTAGGTTTGAGGTTGTCTGTTTTGCCTTAATGCAGTGCTTTACACTATAAAACCTATTTATTGTAGTAAATCTGCTGATTCTTTAGTTCGCCTTGGGCTCCTCTAGATGACAGGGTGACTGAGGTTCTGAAATCAGACCTCACTGCTACAGCTTTCATAACGAGGTCAATCTAAGGTGAACCAAACATGCAGCTTCACTTTTTTGTTTATTTAATTTGGCAAAGCCTTCTTTGAAGAGAAAAACAGCACACTGCAAAAAGGAAACTAAAAGTGAAATTTTCTTGAAATGAGTTTATTTGTCCTTGATTTGAGCAGACAAGTTTGAATGATCTGCCAATGGAATAAGATTTTTGCACTTAAAATAGCAACAATTCATCTCCATCATTTTATTTCAAGTATATCTATCCATAAAAATACTCCTTCCACTGGCAGATCATCTTATTTACCTGCTCATTCCAAGCAAATTTACTTACTTTTAGCTCCTTTTTTGCAGTGCAAAGTAAATATATCTGGGAAGGCATAATTTTGCTCATATTGCCTAAATAAATTGACCCGTGGTTGTAGTTTATTGATTGGATGTGTTCATGGCACGTAGTTGTTTAAAGCTGATGCTAATGGTTTTGTGTTTTATCTCTTTTATTAGTTTATTCTGCCTCATCCATCCTCTCTGGGTGCCTAAATGCCTGTCTGTTTCCCTGCTAAAAGCTGCCCGCCACTAAATGGATCATTTATATATGTGAAGTAAAGAGTCCTGCTCCTATCACAGAGGGCCAACACCTGATAAAGAGGAAGAAATCTGTTCTGAACAACTCATTCAAGCAGGGCAGTAAAACGTAGCTGTTAATGCTGAAGGAGATAAAAAAAGTTATGAACTGCAGGTGTTCACTTGTGTTAAATGGGCTGAAAGTCTTCGGTTCTGACTTCAGGTGGGAATCTGCAGTGCTTCTTTTATATAGTTTAACAGATAAGGGCAAAGTATCTCCGGACAAACTGTGATCTCAGCTTCTGATTAGTAATGTAGGGTTTTCATCCAGTCCTGTCACTAAATAGAAACGTTCTGCAGAAGGATTTTTCTTCATACTTTCCTCCAGTCGGTGACTTTAAAATCATGGTTTTGTGATATTCAGTCTGCAGAGCAGATTGTCTGCCTGCTCTTTTATAAACCTCTATTTCTTGGTCCCTCTTGAGTAGTCTTCTTCTTTTTACGGAGGTTACGGGGCAGTGACCCAGAAGTGTTTCAGAGGAAGCAGAAATAGTTTCCTTTAGTGCAGGATTCACAACAATCAGATTGAATTGTTGGCACCCAGCCACGCTGACTGGGATGAATAGACATACAGCCTACACGAAAGGTTTGTTTTGTCATTTGCAAACTGTTGTGGTAGTTGTTTCCCAAGGTGAAAAGAGAATTAGGATGTAACCTGTTTTATGGCAATTAGTATTTAATTGTTTTGTATCGTACCTTATCCCACCATGACTTACAACACCGTCTGCTATGGCATCATTCCTTCTTTGAGATGGGGCAGCAAGGGTCCAGATGGGGAAATAAGGTTTCATCTTAACTTAATGAAACCTGGAATGCTGGAGCTTTGTTTGCATCCTGGTGTCATGTTTTGTGATGGATCGGCCGGACCAAAGTGTGAGCGGCAGCCGTCATAATGCTGATCAAATTTAATGAAGATGAAAAGCACTTACAACGTGGAGGAGCAGGGAACCGGCCACTAGGGAGACTGACATGGGGGTTTTTAATAGAGGGGAAGAGCAGAGAGGAAAGCAGGAGGGCAGGTGAAGGCAATCAAATCATTATGGGTGACGGGTGAAAGCAATGAAGGAGTAGAGCTGTGGGAGATGGAGAATGATGACGCGGCAGACAGGGAGGAAACAGATATCTAACACAAACAAGATAAAAAAAATGACAGAATCTACAAACTAAATCAAAAGGTGGAGAACAAATAAACTCTAAAGGATGTGGAAGGTGAAGCATGTCAAGGTCATTGTTTCAATGTCTGAATGCAATGCTGGTCAGAAACGGTGATCACATTATCTCTCCTGAGACCCAGGGCAGACGAAACTAATGAATGGAAAGCTTCTGCTGTTTTACTTATTCTTATATCAAAGATATAATAAAAGAAGTCTCAGTAAAAATAATAAATAAATATACAATAGTAACAACAGTTCATAAATCACAGTTCGACTAAAACAGTCATATTAAAACCATGCTAATCAACCTTTATAAATATAATTATTTCAAACACCACTGCCCTCCCAGTTTGCTGCTGTAGAACATCAGAGACCATAGATGTGGCTACCTACATGTCCTGGCACTTCTCCTGTTAATCTTCTCATGAAAAATCTCTCTGAAAAATCTGATTTACAATGAAAACACCTGTTTATCTTTATTCTACCTGTTTGTGTATCAGAGATGGCTCCCATCTCAAACCCGACAGCTGAGCAGAGCTTCTCTGGCCTCCATTGACTGAAAACCTGCCTCCTCTTCCTACACATCCACAAACACTTGACTGACAGCTTGGACCTAAACTAATTACGCCGCAGCTCCTGCTCTCCAATGAGCGAAGGAAGGCCTGCTTTGGTAGATTCTTTCATTAGGACTTGTTAATAGTTCACAACTTCATCAGTGACTTCCCACGTCAATTAATAAGCCACATACTTACAAATGACGTCAGTAAATGTTCATTTTGTTGCTGTGTTGCAAGTTTGACAAAGTTTTTGTTGTTCTGAATTGGCTCAGCATCTGCTGACCAGGTGAAGCCGGCGTGCTGGGGTGCCGTCCGCGGCTCACTGCTTCTTAGCCTCCCGATGTTTCAGAGGAAATCAGATATTGAGAGGAACAAACGCTTGTCTTCATTTGTTGATTTTCCCCTCAAAATAAAGCTTGTTGTTAACTACATTAATTGAATCATTTTCTTTGCTCAACGTCTCCGTGTAAGAAGGGTTGCATTGCAAGTTTGCTTCTTCACCACTTTTCCAAACTGTGTCCTGTGCGAGTTTATTATTTCATTTTTTCTTGGTCTGTATTTATAAAGCAGTTGGTTTTACCTCTGAACATCTTCCCTAATAAATGACTGCGGTGCCATTTCAGCACCACAGTTGTGTGAACAGCGACGGCGGTACAGCGACACAAAGAGAGAAGCTAACCGTTTTACTGACACGCGTTACTGCTGCTAAACACAGATAAAGACCTATCCACACCTTCCTGTGGGAAAAAAGCACTTTTATATTCATGAGCGCTGCAGTTTGTTACATAAATCGTTTTAATTGTCAAAAGGAAGATGATTGTGATGAAAAGTATACACAAACGTTACTATTTGACAGAACTGAGCATGTGCGCCTGTCAGTCTAGGTACGTACCTTGACTGTAGCGGATATTTTCAGTACACACACGAGTACCGTTTCACCCCCATCCTCTTGTATTGTACCCTAACAGCCACCTTGTACCATGCCATATCGTACTGTAATGTAAAATTGCACCAGATAATACAATATCAGGCCATGTTGTATCAGACTGACTTACTGTATAGTATACCTTATAACCTGTACAGATCACACCATCTCATTTTATGTTGTACCGTATTGTACCTCATTGCACAATCTGGTATCTTTTGGTAGAATCCAAAAAGACAACTTTTAGTGCATCATACTGAATCATAATGAATCGTACTATATGCAGTTTTATTGCACCATTCTATGTTGTATGGTAGATTTGAATGCTGTGGTGGTCTCTAACCCTAATGATACGACCGATGTTAAAAGGCTTGCCTCTGTCAGCAGCTCGTTCATTTCTCTGTTTTAGAGGCTGTAAAGACACATCGTCCCCAGTAGATATTAACGAATGAGTTCTCTCTAAAACAACATCCATTGTTCTGCCATGGCTTTACCAGGCACTCTTTTGTCAGCACTTTGTTGCATGTGCGTGCTTGTGTGCAGTTGTGTCCTGAGATTGTGTTTCCCATCCCTTCAGATTCATCTTTGCTCAGTAGAAGAAAATGACATTACATAATGAAATCTTTCATCAGCTGCCAGCAACAGTTTTTACTCGGTCCCTCAGCCTAACTGCTATTGCATTATCAACTCACACTCCATTAGAGATGTCAGAAGCATTTAGAAAACTGCTCTGTTTCACAAGAAACTTTTGCTTTGTACACTTTAATCACTCCATCATGTCCTAAAAAGCAGTGCCGGTTTGAATGGAATAGAAAGACACTTTATTATCCTACAATTGGGAAATTCAGGATAGTTTTAGACCAGGGGTCACCAACATGGGGCCCGTGGGCACCAGGTAGCCCCCGAGGACCACATGTGGGGCACACAAGCCTGTTCTACAGCACAACCCACCAGTGAGCTGCATCTAAAACTTTATTTTATTCCGTCACTCTTCCTGTTTATTCACCCTTGCATTTATATAGATTTAAAAACATCAATATCTATAACAAAACATGAAAAATCTGTTTATTTGACATAATGTTAAGGTGACCTCTGACTCTTCTGTTTCAAAGGTCAGTACAGGTAGCCCTTCATATGACACAACACCAATGAAGTAGCTCTCAGTTTCAAAAGGTTGGTGACCCCTGATTTAGACAATATAATTTACATTTCTGGTGAACATACCGAACCTTCTCCTCACAAGAATCTTTTGCTTTATACACTTTAATCACTCCGTCATATCCTGAAAAGGTTAGAATAGAATAGAAATATACTTTATTATCCTACATTGGGGAAATTCAGGTAGATTTAGACAATATAATTTACATTTCTGGTGAACATACCAAGTCTTCTCCTCCTTTATAGCTTAGTTCAAGTTTGAAGTAAAGGACAAGCAACTGGGATCAACCACAGGTTGTGTCTTGTCTCAGCAGGGATGCATCTAGTGGGTCGTAACCTAAGATGCCGAGCCATAAACTCTAGATGCTTCCAATACTTCACCAGCGGCAATCCCAGATTGAGTTGCTGTGGTGTTAGGTCTATGAGTGAAAACCTGACATTCCTCTCTCTAGTGCAATATGAGGGACCTCAAGGTGTTCAATGGCTAGAAGGGATATCTAGTTATTCTGTTACCTTCTGGATCTGCTCTAGGGTCTCCTCCAACTGGGATGTTTCTTTTCTGGCGTGGCAAAGCAGTTCCCTCTGAAACTTGTGGTGCTTACACCTGATTTAGGGATAGGAAAGCTCGGATCAGGTGTGGAACCTGTATTTCCCATCAGAGACGTGGTTTCCTAGACATTAACCACAAACGGCAATGTGTTGCAGTTCCACAGGTCTGTACTTGAGCTTTCGTCTGTTTTAAGTCACAGGCCTAAAGATGCTACAGTAGTTTTAAAGTTAGACAACATGTCCAGCAAACGTCAAATCGTTTGTATTTCTCGGCTAAGCAGGTTTAATGGGACTCACAGGCCCCTAGTGGCTGCTAACTCGCCCTCTTTCTTTGCTTTTCTGCAGGTTTGGTGTCTGAGTGGCGACCAGCAGCAGTGCAGGGAGCTGTCCAGGGTCCTGCTTGGATCAGTTCGCAGAAATCCCCAGTGACACCCATGTGCTGATCTCCCCCGTTCTCTGCAGCGTCTCTCCACCACCTCCAAGCATCCAAGATGGACGACGACGGGCGCTACCGAGATGGCCGCTCAGACTTCATCCGCGGCGCCAAAGACATTGCCAAAGTTGCCAAGAAGCAGGTGGGCAAGAAGGTAGGACGCGGCGTGGACAAGATGGCGGATGAGTATGTCAAGCGCTCCTACAAGCGCTTTGAAGAGGAAGACGATGACGACGATTATGCAGGTGTGCCGGGCAATGATGGCGGATATCATCGGAACGACAGCCGAGCCAACGATGACGAGGGCCACAGTGACTCCACCGAAGGGCATGACGAAGATGATGAGATTTATGAGGGCGAGTACCAGGGCATTCCACGGGCCGACTCTGGGAAGGCAGGCGGCATGGATGGGCTGGCAGTAGCCGAGGCCCAGCAGTTCAGGGACCTGTCGGCTTTTGAGGGCGAGGTGAAGAAGGACCGGGAGGAGCTGGCCCAGCAGTACGAAACCATCCTGCAGGAGTGTGGCCACGGAAAGTTCCAGTGGACACTCTACTTTGTTCTGGGACTGGCGCTGATGGCGGACGGCGTGGAGATCTTTGTGGTCGGCTTTGTTCTTCCCAGTGCGGAGAAGGACATGTGCCTGTCGGAGCCAAACAAAGGCATGCTGGGTAAGATGACAGAGTTTTGCTTCCAATTAGATGAAAAAATATGCTTCTAGTGGTGTTCCAGGAAATCCCTTATATCTCTCTGGTATATTGAGCCTGCCTGCTCTGTATTGACTCTTTATTTTAACTTTAGTGCCTTCTATGGCATTTTACACTCCCTCTTCACATTTTATCCCCTTGTTATCTACGATAATACCTGTGCAGCTCCTCTCCCAGCAATTTTTCAGGTTTACAGCCTGTGAGGCTGCAGCCATTCAGGACCCAACGAGCCAAACCGCCAGCTCGTTCTAAGTCAAACTCTCTGGCACGCAGGATGATCAGCCTCAGTTCACCTGTTTTATTGTGTGTTTGTTTGATTTCTGGATCTGAGAGGGAGTGTTGGCTTTGTCTCTCCTTTGTGTGCGCTGTTTGCCTTCCCCACACTGTGTGCATCATGGCTGGCTCTCTGTTTGCACTGAGTGGAAGCTGAAGACTCCAGGATTGTTTTTCCTACCCTGCGGGTTTATGTTTAATCAGAGTCCAGCACCACACGGTCATCTGTCAGTAGCTGCACAGGAAGGACACTGAGGAACCAGATGCACATCAAGGATAACAGTTTTGTTCCCCATTGGTCAGTTTGGAAAACATGATTATTTACATCATGTAGTATGATAACTCTATATTGACCTAAATCTCCTTTATGTTATTTTTGTTTTTGCATTACTTTGGTCTTCAATGTGTCTTTTCAAACTACGTTGAGCAATCTTTGTCCCTTGTGCGATTTGTTTACCATTGCCTCCCATTCACAGTGTATCTTTAATAGCAATACAGACAAGACATATAACTGCTTTGAGGATTATTGTACAAGTGACGCATGGTGTCCCAGTTGTTACCACTGTTGATCCCAGATTTGAATCCCAGCCTGGGGTCTTTCTGCATTGAGTTTGCATGTTCTCCCTGTGCATGTGTGGGTTCTCTACGGTACCCTGGTCTCCTCCCGCCATACAAAAACATGACATGATAGGTTAACTGGTTACTCTATATTTCCTTTAGGTATGAGTGTGTGCAGGATTGCTTCTGCTGTGTGTCTTTGTGTTTCCCTCCGTTGGACTGCTGACCTCCTCAGGTTGTACCCCGCCTCACACCCAATGACTGCTGGAGATAGGCACCAATCCCCCTTCGACCCTACAAGCAGACATAGACAATGGATGAATAGATTATTGTACCTGATAGATACATAGTTAAATGTTATATTTGTATGCTTTATTATAATAATTATGATGATTAATTTTCTAAATCTAACAGTGTTGGATTGAATCAGAAAACTCAAACCCTTAGACCCCGACTGAGGTCAACGCTGGAGGATCCCACAAAACCTGTATTTTCTGAAAAAAGCAAAGATCAGGAACTCAGGCGCAACATGGAGGTGTGTGCGACTTTCCCTTGCAGGGAGTAGCCCTTCAGCAGGGGCCTCAGATTAGGTCAATTCTTTTTATTGTACAAAAACCCTGAGCAGCCCACAGTAGTATAGACCTGAATAGGATGTATTATTCTTTGCATTTACAAGGTGAGATTATGTTAGTTAAAGCCAGAAGCAATGAAATAAGAGCCACAATGCAAAACACATTACAATAACTCACGTTAAAGTCCTAGATAATAAACAGTGTTATGAACCATTATGACTATGATAAAAAAGTCTAAATTTGTTAATCCAAAGTTTGATGGCCCTGTAGCGCCCCCTAGACGGCAACAGCTCCAACAGGTTGTGACATGAGTGGGGGGAACGTCCCAGACTTGGCTGTATGGCCAGATTTTGTCAGTTAATGAAATTTTATTTTTAGAACTCTTTTAGAAAGTGCTTTATCAACAAAGAAAAGCCACAAACAGAAAATAATGATACTTACCAGCCTGTGCTGAAAGAATTTTACTATGACCAAAGAATACCACTACCATTATCATTATTCATAGCAATAAAAGAAATCAGGGGTAAAGAAGGGAATCATTACATTCAGAAAGACGTGTCACTGGAAACAGATGTTAAAAAAATAAACTAGCAATATTTAGTTTGAGCTTGCCTTGAAGATCACTAACTCTGCTCTGGGGTCTTATTTATAAAACTTTGCGTGAAATCCATACTAAAGGTATATGGAGGACTGTATTAATAAATAAAAATAGAAATAAATACATAAGCATAAAAGAAATGCACAAAATAGAGCAAATAATTGTAAGCAGTAATTAAATCACCTCTTATAATCAGGTTATTTATTCATTCCTCTTTTTAATAATCACCTCGTTTATTTATTTTTCATTATAATTGTCAACTTTATTCATTAATTGCTTAGTTTCTAAATGTATATTTCTGTCTATGTTTTAATATTTTTGTCCTTTTTATTATTTTCATCACTAACTCTGTGCTGTGGTCTTTGGTTTTTTGGGATGCTCCACAGGGCTGGGTATATCAAGATGCATTATAACTGTTTTCCAGGATGACTTAGAACAGCTGAGGGGGTTCTGGAAGCACTGAAAGGGGAAAACTAATTTCAGGAATAGTTTAAAACCAAAAATGGCTTTATGAGCACCTCTGGCCACTCTTTTTTTGTCTTCGTCGTACATTTTGTTCTGAGGGGAGCTTTTAACGTCAGTGTTGCTGCTGACGTCCCCACAATGTTTAGATTAAACGTCAGTTCCTGCAGTAATCTGCAGGGGTGGCGAATCGCTAGCGACAGAAGATGCCCCCTCTAAAGGAAGCAGGGAATACTCATGGGTGGAGGTTTCAGTTAGGAGACATGACCGGCCTCCATCCTCTCCTTCGCTTGTTACGCAACATGTCTGACTCATTGCCGAAGAGGCTTTCTTCTTTTTTTTGCTCCAACTTCTCTGCATCCCGATTTCCTGCTGTTCCCTCCCTTCACCCCCACCCTCCTGTGTGCTCCGTCAGCACGCAGTCTAAACGCGGTCTTTAACCCGAAGCTCTCTGCTGGAACCGTGCGTTGTTTGCATGCAACGTCGGCTGCACACAGCGGAGAAGCCTCTGCACATGCGTGAGCTGCATGAACGCTTGCTGAATGTTAACGCCGCTCACAGCAGACAGGCGTTGAGACAATCCCTGAGAGGAGGAACGCACAGAAAAACACGGCCGTCTATTTTTAATCGAGAAACGCACGTTTCCGAGGAACATTCAGGGCTGTTTAATGAAGTAAGAAAACTAACAGAGTTCAGAGGGACAGTTGAATGAAATCGTGATGCTCAGTGAGCCGGAGGAAACACACACTGGCTGTCATTGATTTGCCCTTCTTGTGAAGCTGCTGGTTGCCGCTGCTGTTGCCAGTTTGTTAGAAATAGATAAATCAGGAGTTCTGCACAGACGTCTGGAACAAACCAAAGTTAAATGCTGTTGATGTCTTGGAAATTTCACCATTTCTTATGCTTATTTCTGTCCTTCTGGAGGCCTACTAGCTGTAGCGTGTCATGCATCGCTTGGGTGTAGTCACTGCAGTGAAGATTGGTTTGGTTTTCAAGAAAAAGCTCCTGCTGCTGCGTCCTGTTGCTGCAGTATTCAGGAACCTTTCTGCGTTTTAATGTTTGCTTGGCCTTTTCACGGACTCAGTGAGTGAAATCATGGATGAAGGGAAACAGATGGGACGAAGACAAGATGGCAGATCTAACTAGGCCCGTCTGATTTACTGGTTCCTGTGGGACAGGCTGGCGCAAGGAAATTTGATTGGTTGCTTTCGCTACCTTGCTATAATTAGCAACAGTTTTTGTAAGTGGTAGTGAGAGTCTGAGTAGAAAAGCTAATTAGGAAACAGCTTGTGTTCAATGTTTATTTTTTATTATTTATTTTATATGTTCAAGAAGCTAAAAAAGGGTTCAGCAGGGTATTAGTTTTATTTAACCAGACCTCTGCCTCCTTTGAACGAATAGAAACTGTATTTTCCCTCAGTTAGAAATCTCTGCATGCAGAACGGAGGAAAGCAGCTATTAATAGAGCTCCCCTCCATCCACACAGACTCAACAGTCCTGCAGTGGTGCACGTTTTTTTTCCTCTTTCACTTTCACCCCCACACACATCCACATGAATCCACTATCCTCATGCCTGGAGGAGCTCTGTCACAGCGTTGACTTGCCACTGTCCTCCCCTCCCCTTTCTTTTTCTCTCATTTTACTCTTCTTTTTATGCTCTCATCTCCTCCTCCCACCACTTCCCGTTGAGATGCTCAGCTCTGCACAGATCGTAGCCACTTCTCTTTAACACCTTTTCCAGCTCGTTTCTCCTTTTTTTCTGCATCGCTGCTGTTTGGGAAAAGCTTTATTTATGAAATATAATCCCTTAAATTTGTGAAGGCTCCTTTACAGATTTCTGCTCTACTTCTGTTTTGGGGGTCTAAAATATTCCAGATCGTCGAACAAGTTTGAATAGTAGACAAAGATAATCTGAGTAAAGATAAAAAGCTGTTTTCAAGCAGTAATTTCTTTTATTTAGAGAACAATCCATTTAAAGCAAGGTGGCAGTATGTGAAAATAGCTCCCTTGTTAAATCAAACGCTAACTTAATTTAACTAGGACCAGTCCGTCTACAGAAGTAGGTTAAAATGTCTTAGGAATCAATACATCATGCCATGATCTGAATAACTTCCTGAACAAATGAGAAACAAAGCCACTGACCTCTATTAGTCTGGAAATGGTGACAAGGCTTTTTCTAAGGCTTTATGACTTTGAACGAGCTTCAGTGAGAACCATTATCACCAAATTTAATTCAACTCAGTTCAATTTTATTTATATTTCACCAATTCACAAAACATGTCAAAGACACAGAAAGCACACATTGATCCAGGAGTACTTTCTATGTTAGATGGTAATAGTGGATGATCTGCCTCCCCTGATGATGTCACAGCTAACAGAACACCAGACCAGGTGTACCTTCTATGAAGAGGAAGATGACAGAGAACAAAAAGTTAAAAGGTGAAATAACAACAAACAATGCAGATTGGAGAACAGTAGGAGAACTCAGCAGAGTGAGAGAAATAGACCCTGATGTCCTCCAGTAGCCTAAGCCTATAGCAGCATAACTATAGAGGCAGCTCAGGGTAACATGAGCCACTCTAACTATAAGCTTTGTCAAAAAGGAAAGTTTTAAGATTAGTCTTAAAAGTAGACAGGGTGTCTGCCACACGGACCAATACTGGGAGTTGGTTCCACAGGAGAGGAGCCTGATAGCTAAAGGATCTGCCTCCCATTCTACTTTTAGAGACTCTAGGAACCACCAGCAGACCTGCAGTCTGAGAGCGAAGTGCTCTGTTAGGAACATACGGGGTAATCAGAGCTCTGATATATGATGGAGCTTGATTATTAAGGGTTTTATACGTTAGAAGAAGAATTTTAAATTCTATTCTTGATTTAACAGGAAGCCAATGAAGGGAAGCTAAAATTGGAGAAATATGATCCCTCTTGTTGATTTTCATCAGAACTCTTGCTGCAGCATTTTGGATCAGCTGAAGACTTTGAACTGCATTTTGTGGACTTCCTGATAGTAAAGAATTACAATAGTCCAGCCTTGAAGTAACAAATGCATGGACTAGTTTTTCAGCATCACTCCTGGACAGAATGTTTCTAATTTAGGCGATATTCCTGAGGTGAAAAAAGGAAACTCTGGAAACCTGTCAGGTGTCAGGGTTTGTGGCGAAGGACCCAAGTGGCAGCAAGACACAATAATTACTATAAAATTTTAATAAATGACTTACAAAAACTACAAGGAACTCATGAACAGTGAGGAAAACAGACAACATGACAATGAAAGAACAAAAACCCAGAACTTAAATACAGCTGGGAATGAAGGGAAACAGGTGAGTGGGATCTACTAATTAACTGGTGGCGTAGGCTGAGAGAGAATAAATAACTGGGGCAGACGCGCATAAAGAAACTAACTAGATACTTAATGTATAAATACACAAAAAAAGGGTAACCAACTAAAGACGACATGATCCTGGAACGTCACAAAATTAAAACATAAACACTCAAGGATCATGACAACTGGAGGACACATTGAACAGTGGATTATTTGTGGTACCAACTGTACCACAAATAATCCAAGAGTGCATCAACATCTTATCCAGGCGGTCCCAGAAGAGTCCAGAGCAACATCTGAAGCTCTGTAGGCTTTACTGGCTTCAGCTGAAGATACGATTCAACAAAAGGAAGGAGAGCTCAAAACCGCTGCTGACTCAAAAGAACACAAAGGCCCTTCTCACATTTTCCAAAAAACATTGTGATGGTCCTCAAGACATTTATGAAGATATTCATCCTGTTACATTTGGTGTAAACTAACAAAATTTCAGAAAAAAGAACTAGACAGTCTAAGAAGGTGGTGGTGTGAGGGTCTTGAGCTATTTTGCTGCCTCAGGACCTTTGTGCCTGGATTTTATCACTAACTCTGAAGGTCGTTGACAGATTAAACTATATTATCTTAAGGGTAACAAGATTCCTGATTCAAACGAGCTTTGAACTTGAGTTAGACTCCAACCAGAGATAAACTGAAGCACCTTTTATCTCTGACGCTACATCCCACTGAAAAGACAGCCTGGCTCAGCCTAGCAGTGACGACAGCAGGACAGATATTGATGCGGCTCCACTGACTGGTGAAAGGTTGACGGGTCAACGCTGCAGCGAGTTGGAGCCCACAGCGAGATCCAAAGAGATTCTTACTGAATGACCCGGGCTTGGATACTTTCTGCTGTCTCTCTCAATATGGAAAACACAAGCATTTATTTTTTCCTGATCTATTTAAAGTCTATTGTGTGTAACAGTTGTTTTTTCAAATAAATATGAAAAAACTTCTTTTAAATGAATATTTTTTTGTTCATGAATGCAGAGTCTCCATCAATCGATCAAAGAAAGAAGTAAAAAGTCACCTTCTTTGTGAGATCAGAGCTGCAGGTTTCCTCCCAGACTGAATGAGTCACTTGTAGATAAAGAGGAAAACGACTAATTCAGAAAATGCCTTCAAAACACTTTTTATCTCAGAAGCAAGGGCATCCCTCTTGAGACAGCTTCCATCCTTGGTGCTTGGCTCAGCTAATCTACTTCAGAGTTGTTAGGCTGACCTTTGAATGGCAACTTGAACGGAGGATAACGGTGTGGGATGATCTTCCCTGATTCAGCGGAGACGTTTTATCCTGCTTGGCAGAACATTTCCTGCCCCGTCAACATTTCCACATTTTATCACGTTACAATCAAAGATTTCAGTGTATTTTTACTGAGATGTATTGGTGCATGTCTCTACCTGCCTTTTTTTAACGCGGAGACTAAAATATTTGTCACTCAGCTCAGTCAGATTGGATGGAAACCATCAGGTTTCTGGTTGAAGCATGACACAATCTGGAAAGATTTTGCAAGGCACTGTGAACTGTGGCCTATTTTCTAATTCATCTCTTTATGGCTTTCCCACCTTTCTTTTGGATGCCACTCGTCCATCCATCCGCTGTCTATAGCCGCTTATCCATACAGGGTTGGCGGGTGGTGGGTGTTGGCTGGGGCTGGTGCTCATCTCCAGCGTTCATTGGGTGAGAGGCTGGGTACACCATTGACAGGTTGCCAGCCCATTACGGGGCAACATAGAGACACAAGACATACAATCATGTACACACACACTCATACCTAAGGACAATTGAGACAGCCGGAGTACCCTGAGAAAACCCATGCATGCAGGAAGACCCTTCTTGCAGGACCTTCTAAGCTTTAATGCAGCAGTGAAAGAGGGATTTACTCTGCAGCACTTTTCTGTTTTTTTGGATTCATGAGGTCAAGTCCTGAATTAAAACTCATGGATAATTTGTCACAGTATTTCCATCAATTTATTGCTCAGCATTTGCATTTTGCCTTCTGACAGCTTTGCTATGTGTTGGTTTCCCGCATATTCTCCATGCTTACTTACTCACAGTGTGGATAAATTCACAATAAAGTTGATCTTCTTTGCATATTATTAGGCTCTGCATTGCTAGACAATTAAATACACCAACATGCTGATGGAAAAATGTCTGATTAAGACTGTATATCCGATCATTGTCTCACTGAAAGTGCCGCATGCTTCATGCTGCAGGTTAATAAAATCCCAAGTTTATGTCAGCATGCTAACTTAAGAGATGTGTTTTCAAGTCACCGAGAGGAAGTAATGTACATCTGCAGAACCGGTCTTTGTGGATAATTCAGCATTAGCTTTAAGTGATCATGGCTGATCACTGAGTTTGCAGCTTTTATTGTTAGGTTTAAAGTAGGAAGTTGCCTTTGATCAACAACATCTGTCTACAGATTTAGAGCACAGCAGCGTGTATCTGCGGGTGTAAAAGCCTGAACATATATAACGCACACAGCTGATGGAAGACGCTGACCAAACATCCAATCTGTGTTTTCGTGCAGAACTGATCTGAGTTAGGGGACATTGTTGTCGATGAATGCTTTGCTGGCATTTTATTTTAGAAAGGCGATAATGATTTTTGAATGCAGATGTCCCCTTGTGGAGTGTGAAATGCCCTCTACCCTACTTATTCATTCATTGGTCTCAGCACCAACGTGTCGGTGAGACGTCAGGAAGCGTGGACGCTGTTGACTGGATGTCAGTGGGGAACTGACGGCACGTGAGCGAGTGTAGGAGAGAGTCATGCAGATTTAGAGCGGCAGCTTTGGATCAGCCGAAGGGACGTGAGTCACGTTAGCACCTGAATCCCCGCGCTGCTGGTTTCCGTTGTTTACCCGCCTGCTCAGCGGTGATAAAACCCAGGATATTTTTCAGGGTATCTTCCATCTGAGATGTTTGGAGGATTTTTAAAAACAGCATACATAACCAAACTTTACACCACCTCTATCTGATTTAGCGTTGTCATCAGCCTTTACCAACAGACGTTTCTCATTTCCAAACCAGACGCTTACCATCCATCTTCCAACACGCTTTATCCCTTATGGGGTCACAAGGGGTGCTGGTGCCTATCTCCAGCTGTCAATTGGCGAGGTACACCCTGGACAGGTCGCCAGTCTATCACAGGGCAACACAGAGACAAACAGGACAGACTCACACCTAAGGAGAATTTAGAGGGGCCAATTAACCTAACAGTCATGTTTTTGGACTATGGAGAGAACCCACGCATGCACAGGGAGAACATGCAGAAAGAGGTGGGTGGACTCAAACCCAGGACCTTCTTGCTGCAAGGCAACAGCGCTACTCATTGTGCCACTGTGCAGCCTGACGTTTACCATAAACGTTTAATTTCAACTGATTTGCTTTCAGTGATTGTGCAATTTGGGGGTTGAATTAATGCTGATTGCGCCCATTCATGTGCTCAGCTGGGTCAGGCGCTCCAGTTCACTCCTCCCCAACGTGCCTGTTTGACTCCAGTTGTCTTTGTCTGTGACATATCAAGTAAACTGGAAAGTTTTAGCATTAACGAGCTGAAAGGGCTATTCATTTCAATTCAGTTAAATTCAATTTTATTTATATAGCGCCAATTTATACATGTCATCTCAAGGCTCTTTCTAAAGTCAGACTCCCTCAAATCCTCCAGGTTGGTCAGAAAGTTTCCTCTCTAAGGAAACCCAGCAGGTTGCATCAAGTCTCTCCAAGCAGCATTCACTCCTCCTGAAAGAGCGTAGAGCCACAGTGGACAGTCGTCTGCATTGTTGATGGCTTTGCAGCAATCCCTCATACTGAGCATGCATGAAGCGACAGTGGAGAGGAAAACTCCCCTTTAACAGGGAGGAGAACCTCCAGCAGAACCAGAACCAGGCTCAGTGTGAACGCTCATCTGCCTCGACCCACTGGGGCTTAGAGAAGACAGAGCAGAGACACAGAAAGCACAGAAGCTCACATTGATCCAGGAGTACTTTCTATGTTATATGGTAATAGCGGATGATCTGCCCCCCATGGATGATGACTATTTGTGTTTCCCCTAAAAGGCAGACTTAGGAGCTCTCTGACAGGACTGAGAATCCTCTCTTTAGCAACGTTTTCCTTTGGGTAACTAGAGTACTTTTTTAAGATGATTCATATAAAAAAAACCTAAACCAAACGGATTGGTGATGGACCTTTGACAATCATCAGCTCTTCTCATTTCTGATTTCACTCAATCTTAAACTCAGATTTAAATGCCCCTCGGCAGTTTTAGCTTTTTACTTTTCAGAGGGTTATGCTTCAATTCTCCTGCAATGTTTCCTCGCTGGTGCAAATCTTTTTAGAAGTCCAATAAGGTTTCCGGTGGAGGTAATTTACAGCACATTAGGGATCTAATGAGAGTGAAAGTGAAGCCTTGAGGTTCTAGACATGGGTTTACTGGAGAATAACAACTCATTATCATCTCTTTATCATCTCTTTCAGTAATTTCCAGCTCTCTGTCCTCGTCCTCATCGCTTCTCCTTTCTCCTCCCCTCAGGTTTGATCGTGTACCTGGGGATGATGGTCGGAGCCTTCGTCTGGGGTGGCCTGGCTGATCGGATCGGCCGGAGACAGACCCTCCTCATTTCGCTCTCTATAAACAGCGTCTTTGCCTTCTTCTCATCCTTCGTCCAGGGCTACAGCTCCTTCCTTTTCTGCCGCTTGGCCTCTGGCGTTGGGTAAGCAGGCGGATGAATCACGCAGGGAGTCACCGCTACTGCGATGCATGAACAGCAGCTGATTTGATGAGCAGTGAAGTGCCAAAAATCACAAAATAGAGGAAGAAAAGCGCTCACAAAATGGTGCTGCACGTCTCTTATGTGATGTATTTGATATGCAAAAAAACATTTGACACAGTTTCATATTACTGTCTAATATATCCAAAGCAACCGGGTCCTGTGTGAAAAAGATTAATTAATATCATCTTGACCTGGTTAGAGCCCGATCTGTCAGGCTCTAACAAAATCACTTAAATAGGACCTGCCTGACAACAGGAAGTAGGCTAAAAGATCTCAAAAAGCAAGACACACTGACCCGATCTAAAGAATTTCTAGAACAGATGAGGACCAACATTACTGACGTTTATCAGTCTGGTTACAAAGCCATTTTTAAGACTTTGGATCTCCAGAGGACCACGGTGAGAACCACAAATGGTGAAAACATGAACCGAGGTCAACCTTAGTAGGAGTTGCTGGTCAACCAGCAATAATCTGCAAGCGTATTCATCCAGGTGGCTACAAAAGGAACAACATCTAAAGCTCCAGCTCCCCCTTTCCTCAGTTCAGGTCAGAGTTCATGGTTACCCATAATAAAGAGCAAAATGGCCTCCTGGTAAGAGTTTCCAGTCAGAAAACCAGTGCTGGCCTTAGTTAACACAAAGGTCTATGTTATATTTGCAAAAATACATCTTAATGATCTCCAAGACTTTTAGGAAAATGTTCTTTGGACTGATGAAACAAAAGTAAAACTTTTTGGAAGGTGTGTGTCTCATTGCTTTTGGTGTAAAACTAACAACATTCTAGAAATAAAAACACATCATATTGACATTTAAACATGGCGGTGGTAGCTTGATGGTCCGGAGAGGCTCTATTTCTTCCGAATTGAACGGCCTGTTATGATTAAAGGAACCAAAATTATGGTCTGGGTGTGGCGTAGTCAAAGTCTGACTCAAATTCAGTAAAGACGGAAACAGGCTGTTCATGCTTAGAAATAACCTCATATGTGGCTGAATAAATGCAGAGAAGAGTGGGTGCAAGGAATCACAGTAAAGAATTGTAAATGCTGCATGGTGGTTCTTGGGTTAGGGTTAGCCACCATTGGGTTTAGGTTTACTGTCTCACAAAGAGCTGGGTTGGCTTGGAGAGCTTTCCCCCCTTAAACAATAAAATAATCTTTTTAAATACTGCTTTTTTCATTTACTCAGGTTATATTTCTTATTTTTGCTGTTATGAAATGTTCCAGATCAGCAAAAATTAAAGAAATCTGCTAAGTGTCAAATGCTTTTTTTTTTACACTATAATTAACGTTATAACGGTTATGTTTACCAAAACCAAAGAATATTTAAATCCTTACTTTCACTTTTACAGTATAACAACCAACCACCTAAAATTTAAAAAAAAATTAACAAATTTCCCCTTTGTATACTTCTTGTGTATTACTCATTAAAACTGGTCTTACTTTTATCTTACTCACAAGAGCAAAATTCATCTTTTAATCACCTCGTTGGCTGCGTTCCTTAACAAGGGAATTAAGAACTATTATTAGAATCAAATTGTTAACCGCGTCAATCAGTTTTTTGTAACTCTAGGACGGGAGTTATCCAAAGATATTCCTTAATCACTCGGCGTATTTCAGAATCAGAACAGAAGAAGAGACCAAAATCCCAGGTCTATGTTTCTTCATCCTGTAACAGAAAAATTATTGGTTGATGTTGTTAAGAAATGCAAGAACAAAAGGTCCACAGCATGGAATTGACATGAAATTAGTGATGCAGGAGGGATTTTAAAAACCGTTAACTTATATAACTGATATAAGTAATTTGTCATTCAGAAGTGGCTTGTTTCCCGATACAATGAATATACCTATTTAAAAAATATATATATATTCTTGTATTTATTTATCAATTGGTTTTCTTTTACTATACTACCTTCAATAAATTCAAGATGTCTTCCTCTCTGTGTTACTCCGCAGCATCGGTGGCTCCATCCCGATTGTGTTTTCTTATTACTCGGAGTTCCTCGCCCAGGAGAAGCGTGGAGAGCACCTGAGCTGGCTCTGCATGTTCTGGATGATCGGTGGTATCTACGCCTCCGCCATGGCCTGGGCCATCATCCCACACTATGGTGAGAGAAACAAACAGGTCTCTGAGTCACGCTCAAAATCTGCACTTACCATAAAGGGATTCCCCCGATGAACCAAGATCCCTTTTTATAAACATTTCATACATTACAAATGGTTCCTAAATCCATTTTTTTCTGTCATTCACTTTGGGGCTGTAATTATCTTTAGACAGTGTCGGGCATCTGGACCAGTGGCGTCTCTGGCATTATAAGTTAAGTGGGGCACAGAAATTCAGCACCTATTAGCAGCAACTAATTTTTTTTGGTGATGCATACAACCTGACTTTGATCAATTTTAAATTAAACAGATAAATTAGCATAAACCAACACACAAGAAAATCCATTTTATTTAAGCTAAATGTAATTTAATTTTTATACATACAGTTATACATAAAAGGCTCACTAATATTGTTCATTTATTGAAGAGAAAAGATTCACATCAATCCTTCAATGAGCCGTTAAGGACAACCAACACTAGATGGTTGCTCATTATGCAGCAGAACGTAAACGTAACGTCTGCATTTCTAGCATTTTAATTGGACGATCCAAGCATGGGGCCGTAGTATTTGTTCCCCACGTCTGTCTACTGAGAGCGTGTTGGGCATGCTCACTGTGATTTCAGATGTTCATTATTTAAACAAACGTTGGTGGGCTGGCCTACTGAGCTTGTCAGTTTTCTGGCAGACTTAGATATATAGACAAAAATGTTTTTAACTGAATTTTATTGCTAAGGGAATCTGTCTTTTTTACAATATTACTCTATGAAGAATAATCATGTCCCGCTGATTATTGTGAACATAGAGCCCCACAGCGAAATCTGGTGGGGCCTGGCCCCACTGGCCCCAGATGCAGAGACGCCACAGGTCTGGACAGTACATGCGTTGTCATATTTGGTGACCCTCAACATATGACAATGTGTTGTGGAAAGAATCGTTTCAACTCAGAACATTCCTACGTCTGCTGTTGGGTTAGAGACAAAATCCCATTAGAAAAAACATTATATTCAACCTGCATGTGAGTATTTGGGAAACATGCGAGGAAAATGTATTTTCTCTTCAACCAACATAAACATGTAGAGCTTGCTAAATGCAGCTGAGCTGTCACCTGGTACCTGAACCATGTCTGTGGTCCAGTTGGGACAAGATGGAGGCTGTTAGCAGCAGTCATATCCAGTGGGTCTGGTATGAAAAAAAAGATGGATATCTGGAAAAGTGCCTCACATCCACAGAACAGTATGGAGGAGGATCCGTGATGCTGTGGGCCTGTTTCTCTCTGGGGGTCATGTGATCATTTTTAGAAAGCCAAAAAAGCGGCTCTGTTTTTTTTTAAGTTAAAATGTTTACCAGACTGCCAGTAAGCTCAAAGGGAGATCTGCAGGTAAAGTTTGGTTTCAGTTTCCCCTCCTTGTCTCTCCTTGTGTAGGCTGGAGTTTTCAGATGGGCTCGGCCTACCAGTTCCACAGCTGGAGAGTCTTTGTGCTGGTGTGCGCCTTCCCGTCTGTGGCCGCCATCTGTGCCCTCAGCACCATGCCTGAGAGTCCGCGCTTCTACCTGGAGGTGAGCTGCCAACTTGCTCCTCAAAGCTTAAACCTTATGGGCTTAATATAGAAATAAATTGCAGCCTATTAAACACAATAAACAGAGTACTACCGTAATTTTCAGACCATAAAGTGCACTGGATTATAAGGCGCACTAAACTGATATAGCTATCTGGTGTAAATCCAGATAGCTATATCATTTTTGTTGAATATATGTACTATAATTGCTCTTATTTTCAAAGAAACACAATTTTATTTATATTTTGAAGGTTTTAAAGTAAAGAAAGATAAAAGTTTAGCAAAACAATTGATGTATACATTTTCTTCTGAGATATTTCTGGATATTATGTTTAAAAAAGACTGAAATGGTTTCCAAACTAATGACAAGAAAAAACCCTAAAACATGCATTTACCTTTATATCTATTAAGGCTGGACGATGTAGAAAAAAAAGATATCCGTAAAACAGAAATCATATTCATCGATATCGATAATTATCAATAAATTCAAAACATTCAAAACAAGTGCAGCCCTGGACATTTTATGCTGCTGCTTAGCGACTTATTTTTAGATACAGATACACAGAAACACTGAATTCAAACTCAACCCTTTATTCAACCAACTTTTACCAAAACTGCAGGTTTTTAAAAAGAAAAAAGGAACACGTGCTCTCTGAACCCTTTGAAAGGGGCGGAGCTTAGTTCCTGGGTCTGCGTTGTGATTGGTTGGAAGGATGTAATGACTGTAATATTAACCTACATGGCTAGAATGTAAAAGGAAGGAAAACTGTTATTCTATTGAACTTTTAATTGACCCTTTTATCTATCATCAATATATGTCAATCGATCGATATATATTGTTATTGAATTATCGACCAGTTCTAATATCTATGTATAATAAACATTAGTTGATTCTTTATCATTTTTAGCCAAAGTGATCCAACTAGTTGAGGCCCTGGAGCTGCAGGCCGCAGTGCCTTGTCCTCGCGTTAGGTTTTGTAATAATTTAAAAAAATGCATCTTTCTTTCCAACATCAAATTTTTCTCTATTGTGCTTCAGGAATTGTTCTGCGTGACACTGACAGCTGCTTGTTCCCCATGCTCTGCTTCCTCTATCAAACAAAGCAAAAAAATGTAAATATGTAAAAGTTACAACATCCAGCTGAGATCCAGTAGGTTTTTATTAATTTTTACATCATGATGGACGTTGGTTTATATCTGATTTTCAGACAGCAGCAACGATGGCACCGTTCAGAAGGTTCTTCAGTAACGTTCTAGTTGTCTTGTCTACCTCCTGCAGAATGGGAAGCATGACGAGGCGTGGATGATTCTGAAGCAGGTCCATGACACCAACATGAGGGCCAAGGGTTACCCAGAAAGGGTTTTCTCTGTAAGTTGCAAACAGCACAAGCAATGTTGAACATTAATTAAAATGTAAGTATTAAAGGTCTGATCTCTTGTTGCCAGGTGACCACCATTAAAACGGTGAAACAGTTTGATGAGCTGATGAACATGGGCGATAGTGGAGCCTGGCATGAGAAATGGAGGCTAAAGCTCTCCGCTCTTTTCCATCAGGTGAGAAAGCCTCATTTCATATTCTGAAGAACAGCAAAAAGGGAAACAAATATATTAATATGTTTATTTCTTTCAATTGACAAAAACTTGTTTTCAGAGATATCTTCTCATTGTTTGTTCTCTTCCTGGCAGCACACTATTATTTCATGAGTATCTCTGTGTTCTTATGTTCTTTCAGGTGTGGAGAAATTTCCAAACAATTTTCTCCCCTGAGTACCGCCGCACCACCTACATGATGATGGCCGTGTGGTTCTCCATGTCCTTCAGGTAAGCCCAGGTTGAATAACCAGGTTGAATAATCAGGACTTACTGACACACTCATCAAAGTTGTCTCAGAAACTCTCAGCTTGGTGCATTTTGTTGGACTTAAAGGAGCATTGCGCAAGTTTAAAGATTAATTATAATTTTTTTCCCCCATACATGCCCTTACAATTGATGAGTTTGCCTCTATTTAGCACAGTTGCCTCTATAGACTGGATGAGTCAGTTTATGAGAGAGTGATTCGGGTCGTATTCTCTGGGTGTGATGTGCTATACGCTCTTGTTCACTCTGCTACTTTGTTGAGTCTCTGCTGCCATTGATGGATTAGCAAGAGAACACAGGCTAACGTCCATATTTATAGCTTTTTTACCTCAGAAGATATTATGCCTCTAAACAAAAGACCTGTGCAGTCTCAGCGGAGGATGTTTTTCCTTTTCTCCCTTGCGGCTGCACAACACTGGTGTAATTTCAACTTCTTGCCAGAGGGGGAAGACTCTGGAACTTGTGGTATGTGTAAGATGTTCACACTGGCGCACCATCCAGTGGTGAACTACAAACGATCCCGCCGTTAAGCACGTAGTAACTACTACAGAAGCCGTAGAGTATCATAAATGTGACAATGTCAACATTTCCTCAATGGATTTGGTACCAAGCTACTGCTAATAGCTAGTAGCAACAGTCATTGTGTGAAATGGCTTTTGGCACTGTTGCCAAGTCCGCTTGTTTTTTTCTAAAGTCGCTTGTAAATTCTGTTTTTTTTTGGGGGCTCATTTTTGAACGTGCAATAAAAAGTAAAAATCTTTCTGTGCGTTTTCTACAGCTTGGGCTAATTTACTTTTTTCCTCTTCCAGCTACTACGGCCTGACAGTGTGGTTCCCTGACATGATCAAGTACCTGCAAAAGCAAGAGTACGCCTCGCGTACCAAGGTCTTTGTCAAGGAGAAAGTAGAACATGTCACCTTTAACTTCACTCTGGAGAACCAGGTCCACCGCCAGGGGCAGTACTTCAACGACAAGTGAGTCTGCTGTACTCTCCTATTAGAGGCTCCCAGTGGCAAGTGAAAGGGAGAAAGATCGTTTCTATCATGAATTAATGAAAAATTTCATGGATGTATTCATTTTCAAAGAGTAATATTAATGACAGATTTTGTGATGCTTTTTTAATTGTCAGTATTGATTTGATCTGAATTAACTCTGATGACTTGAATATGTTTAATAATCAGAATTTAGAGACACTGCTTGTTTTTTATTGCTTGCAGGTTTATGAATATGAAAATGAGATCTATGGTGTTTGAAGATTCGCTGTTTGAAGAGTGTTACTTTGAGGATATCACCTCCAGCAACACTTTTTTCAAGAACTGCACATTTATTGCCACCCTCTTTTACAACACTGGTGAGAAGTTCACACACAGACTTACTGATGTTTTATAGCCATTACATAAAGCTGGAAAGCGATGCTCGTACATCCAATGAGGGTTCTATACATCTACCATAATATTAGAACTTAACTCGTGTTTTACAGGCTGTGTTTTTACAAACACTTTTCCCGCCGTTGTGGGTTCTCTTTTGATCAATAACGACCATGAAATCTGGTGTGTTTTTGCTGGTTAAAATGAATTAGTTGCAGAACCTGGTAAAGACCTAACCTATTTTTTTTTTTATCACGTTCTGATATAACTGAAAGAGGGGGCTCTTTTTATTATCATGAATGTGTTACTGACGACTCCCCTCCACCTCATTTCCTGTTCTCCTCTTTTTCCTCCCCTTCTACTTTGACAGATCTTTTTAAATACCGTCTGATCAACTGTAAGCTCATAAACAGCACTTTCCTGCACAACAAGGAAGGGTGCCTGCTCAGTGACGTCAGTGATGAAAATAATGCCTACATGGTCTACTTCGTCAGCTTCCTGGGTACCTTGGCAGTATTGCCAGGTAATATCGTGTCTGCGCTCCTCATGGACAAGATTGGACGTTTGAGGATGCTTGGTAAGACAGAGAACAGGGCAACATTAAGTAACATTTGGTCAGGTGAAAGTGTTGAAGGAAAGAGAGCAAGTTGGTGTGAATAAATGTTCTGCTTTTGAGATTTTTTAATATAGACACTAATAATTGCAAATTAGAGTGATTTTGAACATTTGCACTCGTGTTGTCTCGTGTTATCTCGTGTTTTGCTAAATTTGAGCAAACCAGAGCTTGTGCATTTGTCTAACTCACAAAACTCACACAAAGCATGTTAAAATAAATTCCCACAGCGCTGGTGCAGATCAGCCCCATTTAAAGGATGAGTTTTGGATGCATTTAGAAAAACGTTTAAAAACAGCACTAACACTTCAAAATGTCCTACCCTTACTAGAAGTATTAGGTTTGCAACAAAATTCAAAGCGCCCATAAATTACCACCAAATGTGGTGGTAATTTATGTGTGTCAGTCTATCATTAATTCATCCGAATACTTCCTCAGAATTGTGTGCTGGTACAATGGCTTGACAAATGTGAGTAAATCAGAGCTTTTCATTTGAACTCCTTAAAGGGGAAGTCCGGTCAACAAGGAAAAATCAGGGTATCATTAGCTATAACTAAAACTAATACGTTCGTGGTTATTTAATGAACTTATCTTTAATCAATAAGAAAATAAAAACATAAATTGTCGTCTGAATCACTGTGTATGGGGGCTGACATTACTGCCCATATTTGGGCAGTAAGGGGCGTTTGACATCACATCCTGCGACGTAGAAAAGCGGAAGCGGCGACAGCATTTCTCTCCGCTTTCCACGCAAAGTCAATAGGAGCCGTTCTACACAGCTGCAATCATCAATAATTATTTCGGATTTCCAGAGGACTTCACCGCTGACATTCCCAAGAGCTATTGCTGAAGCAACAATGCCCACGTGCATGGCCATCGGATGTTCCAACACAACTGGTAAAAGTGGAAAAAACAAAGCTTATTTCAACTTACCGATTCATGAGCCACCGGGCTCGGCGCTGGATTGCCAACTTGAAGAGCGGATTTGCCATCTAACTTCTGGCCAGAGAGAAAACACGTCATATGCAGTGACCATCTCGAAGAAGAATGTTTTGAACATGACATGAGGGCGAGGATTTTCAGTAAGTTATTTTGAAATTTTTAATTTAGAAGTTACGGGGATGGTTACCGACCAGAGGGGCAGAGGGATACCACATGGTATCCCTCCGCCCCAGCATGTGCTGGAATGCTTTTATATTTTAATACTTATACAATAATGACCACCTGCCCTATTTGCTAGGGGGCAAATATATAACTTAAGTCACTTCAGCGCGATCTCTCCTCCGCTGTGTGTGTGTGTGTGTGTGTGTGTGTGTGTGTGTGTGTGCGTGCGCTCTGCTGCAGCGCCGGCAAAGCCGTGCTCCGCCCAGCATGTGCTGGAATGCTTTTATATTTTATTATTTATACAATAATGACCACCTGCCCTATTTACTAAGGGGCAAATATATAACTTAAGTCACTTCAGCGCGATCTCTCCTCCGCTGTGTGTGCGCGCGCTCCGCTGCAGCGCCGGCAAAGCCGTGCTGCGCGGAGCGCGCGCGCACACACACACACACACACACGCGCGTGTATATATATACTGTAGGACCCGACTGAGTTTGCAATGGAAATAGGTACGCTGGATTCCGTCAAAAGTCCGGTTTCTGTCAAGAAACTCTTCTAAAACATCCATATCGCTATCAGATGATGATGACTCCACGGAACTCTCATCACTGTCACTAAATACTTCATCACTCTCTGCTTCGTACAGAGCACCAGTCGCCATCTTGGAAAATAGTGCGCCGTGACAAACAGAGCGTTGAAACTTGCTCAACAGCAGGTCCGCCGAGTGACGTCAAAAAATGGGAGGTGACAGTACTATTCTTGACCAAGATGGATTCCTCCACATAAACATGATTAAATGAGAATTATTCTTAATTAAAAAAACGTATAATTTATTGCACAGTATGTAGTAGTTTTATATTTAAAGTACTTTCAGCAGTTTGAATTCTGATTTTGACCGGACTTCTCCTTTAAAGAAGATGTGCAAACTATGAAGTCAGTGAAATAGCTTGAGTCCACTGGTGCTGTTTGCTCAGATTAAAATGATATTTTATGCATGTATTTAGAAGGAAAACGGCCCTTGAATAAAACAGCAAGCAGGGATGAATGCTGTAGTCATCCGTGACTAGTAAATGGCTCAATTTATAAGCTTTAATTATAATATGCAAATGAATTTCAGTTCAGTGCATTTCCCTTGCCAAGCAGAAGAAACTGTGAAATTGCCTGATACTTTGGGGAGCTCCACCAACTTGTTTGGCGGTTAAGATTGGGAGGAGTATTATATAGCTTCAGAGATTTGTTTATTTGGAGTCTCCTATGAAAGCTTTGAACTGCAGCAACTTTAATGTATGTAAAACATGCAGTTTTATGGCAAAATGGTGACTTTGAAAACACGTCATGGCCACGACTGTTCGTAGATGCTTGGTTCTGGAAATACTTCCATTACATAGATTTTAGAAATTATTTTGAAGGAACTTATATTCAATAACTTGGAATATAAGAAAAGTCATGTCATTATGAAAAATATTGTGTTAAATACTATCAGGTAGGGGTTAGACCGTGGATTTGCCAGCCTTTCTTATAAGTGTTGAGAGGTCATGTGCGTGTACCAAATGTCAAATTCCTCAGCAAAAGCAGAGGCAAGGCTGGGTCCTTGATGTGCCTAATTGAGGGTCTTGTCATTTGGTATCTTCTAATCCTTCTTATGTCACAGAGAATAAAATGTTTTATTATGATCAAAGAGAAGAGGTGCTCACTGCTTACGCATTTCTGTTGTAAAAAAGAAATCACTTTTTTCAGTGAAGAACCACTGATGTTGTTGCCTATAACTCTAGAGATATTTCACAAAATTTGAAAACGAATTGTGTAAAGGATGGTGCTCTGGGAACCCGATACTCAAGCTGGACACAGAGTTTGCTTTTAAAATGTTTATTTTAAAAAGAGAGAAGGTGATGAGGTAAGCAGGCAGGTACGGGCTGGAGACCAGAAGATGTAGACGGGGTAGCAGGCATGTGAATGTTGACAGAACCACAATAGTCCAGAAGCAGGCAGGACCAGACTGAGCAGGAGTTGCAAGCAGAATCTGATTTTACCAGAAACTGTAGGCAGAACCAGACTTGAAGCCGTTGACGTGTTCCAAGGGTGAGCAAAGCGAATCACAGTATCCAGGCGGTGCACACAAGCACTAGCTAGGAGACTAGCGAAGGCAGGGCGAGGACTGGTCCCAGGGATAACACGGCAAAATGAAGCAAAGTCACTAGCGAAAACAACACATGCGGGCAGGGAAACAAGAGAAGATGTTCTGGCAGGGAATAGTTGGATGAGGCAGGTATATATGGGGAGAGTGACAGGTGATCTGGGTAGGACTGATTAGTGGTGGTAGCAGGCGGAACCAATTAAGGTGACTGGTGGCTGAGAGGACAAGCAAAAACCTACATCATGACAGAATTGTGGCATATTATCACTGTAGATCATGTCTACAGGTATTGCTTTACATCCAAAGGGTGATAGAGATCACTGCAACTGCTGTACCTCCTGGCTGGCTCGCCAACCATGTAGGCAGTGGAGGCACCAGATTTTTTTTCCCCCTACATTTTTCTGAAACACCTTTAACATGCCATACCCTACAATCACCAACTCATTGGGCGGCAGTGTGCCTAATGAGTAGAAAGACGGCTTTTGGCCTGTCAAGGACACCATACAATTACAAGACAACTGCAAGTAATTTGGTCTGCAGCACCGTAACTCATTGTAGGATAAACCATCCATCCATCCATCCATCCATCCATCCATCCATCCATCCATCCATCCATCCATCCATCCATCCATCCATCCATCCATCCATCCATCCATCCATCCATCCATCCATCCATCGTTCATACCTGCTGAACCTTGCAGGGGATCTGGTGCCCTTCTCCAGCAGTCACTGGGCGTGAAGTAGGGCACATACTGGACAGACCTACATGCTGTCCCTGGGCTCCTTGAGGGGATATCATTTCATTTTAGTATCAAATGTCTTCTTAGAAGGATGGTGCGCCTGTTGTTGTGGTAGAGGGCAAAGTCATTAATAATTCTCTCTCGTTCCAGCGTCTTGGGGATTTTTTTGCCAGTTCACTGGCGCAGCTGTCCCTGTTGCTGTTCCTGTGGTATTTTTTCCAACAACACAAACAAGAGAAACTGCACCTACAGCTAACTAATAAAAAATGAAGGGTGAAAGATATAGATGTCAACTTTTAGGAGTTTAAAAATGCATCTTTGTACATTTTTAATACAGCATAAGATATAATAACTCCTGAGAGTTGTTAACGTCACATCAGTGCTCTTATTTCCTGTGAAGCATCAGGCAAACCTGGTGAAACCCCCCCTTCTAGGTTATCTCGATGACTGCATGTTAACACGAGATAAGCAGAATGTATTGTTTGTGAAACCTTTGCTGAAACGTTTCTGTTGAGCCCCGAATGGACATAATGCATGTTTTTGCCGAATTGTTTTTTCTGTCTGTCCAGCACCAATCAGTCCAATGCTAGTGTCATTATGTCATTTCACCCTTTCATGAAATTTGAGTAGTAAAAAACTATTATTTTTCTTACTAGCTCTACCTCTCATTTACAGGATAGGAAATTAGGTCATAAACTCATCATTGTTTCCCATTGTCAGATTTTTTTTTAATCCATAACTATATATAATAATTGACTATTTATTATAAATTGTCTTCTGCTTTTAACGACATTAAATATAATCACCATGAGAATGTATCAAATCTAACATCAAAATGAAAAAAGAAAATGCTTTAGGCCTTCTGTCTAATCCACGGGGAGCAACAGCACCCCCTAGTGTCTCTGGCCACCACCACTAAATATATGGTAAACCTCACTAAAGACACATCCGGTAGTATGGGCTCACAACACCCTTTAAGAAAGTTGCAGATATTTCTTTGCATTTTTCTTATGTTAGAGCTACACAAACATGTTGAAATGCACAAATGCACAATTGTTCTCAAAAATTGTTTCCCCCTTCCTTCATGTCAAACAGAATGTCTCAGTTCTTGAGTCACTGTGGGCGACAGTGACACAGGAGCTTGGGAGTTTATCCTGTAACTGGTTTGAACCCCCGCTCTGACGGTCTCGGTTTCCTTGGGCAAGGCACTTCACACGCTGGCAGTGGTCAGAGGGCCTGATGTCACTGATTGTATGGCAGGCTTGCTTTCTGTCAGTCTGCCCCAGGCCAGCTGTGGTTGCAAATGTAGCTCACCACCGTCAGCGTGTGAACATGTGAATGACTGAATGTGGTGTAAAGTGCTTTGAGGTCCTCAGGACTTGATAAAGTGCTATACAAATGCCGGCCATTTACCATTTGAGTCAGTCTCTGGGTTGGTTGGATTTTTTGCCTTGCATTCTGGGAAAGGTTTTGTTTTAGATGATCATAATCTGTAGCTGCTTTGTTGGCAAAACAACTTTAGTATTTCAGGAGATCACCCTTGCCGTTTCATCCCTTCCTTCTTCCATTTTCTACCCATGTACCATTCATTTTATAGCCATGTATGTCTATTGCTCTTTGTAGTTATTAAATGGTCATAATCTCACCTTTAATTAAGATGTAAATTACTGTAAAGTTTATGAAAACATTGTATTAAACCCAATTTTCATTAATTTTGTTTCCAAGCCACTTTTGGACCTATTGTCTCATATATAAGTCAAATCATGACTCCTATTCAAACTATAACTACGATAAACCTCCTGCCGGTAAATTTTGTTTATTGTAGTTACATCATCTCATTCAACAGCAGACCATGAGCTGGATAAAATAAAATTATATCCAATTATTCGGCTGTCAAAGCAGCAACAAATGCCCCTCTGCTGGGTAGACACTGATGCATGGTTGGTACAAAATGTTCTGCAGCACATTTTGGCTCTAATATTACCAAAAAAACAAAAGAAAATGGTGTTTGGTCCATCATTCAGTGCAAATCATTTTAAAACATCAGTCTTTTATCTCCATTAAAAACTGCTCCCATCTAATTTGTTACCCCGCAGTAAAGATTCAAGACAGTTGACACCCCCTTTTAAAATCTTTTGTTTAGTAACCAGGTGGAAAGAGAAACTAAACAGGAAAATATTTTTGTTAAGCTGTTAAAATAACGGGTTTATCTCTAAAAGATTTAAAATATGTGTATATTAGCAGAGGGACGATCTTTCCTACGATGACTTGTCGACAGTAATCACACCATGTCTCACTATTTGCCTATTTTCCTCACAGCCGGCTCCAGCGTCATCTCTTGCATCAGCTGTTTCTTCCTGTCTTTTGGCAACAGCGAGTCAGCCATGATCGCTCTGCTCTGCCTGTTTGGTGGGATCAGCATCGCCTCCTGGAACGCCCTGGATGTGCTGACAGTCGAGCTCTATCCGTCTCACAAGAGGTGGGTGATTTAGGCATGCGCCAAGCTCTCCCCGACACCCCGAAGGCAGCATTGCTGCTGTTGAGTCATGTGCTGGATGATGTCAGAGGAGTAGGTGATTGGTTGGCTTTCAGGGATGGATGACATTGTGGGGTGAAATGATTGCTTTTGTTTTGGGCTGTAAAGCTCAATTTGCCACCTAAGGTGGCAAATTGATTTTACATTCATTTTTACATTTACACTATATACATCTCAAACTGATTAAAAAGTAGAAAGTAAGATGAATTTCAAGACTGGAGCACCACATTTTTTTTCTAGAGCAGTAAAATGGCATTTTTGTTTCCAAGTCAGCTGGCAGATTTCTTACCAGCAAAAACGTCGCCACCATCTGGTCAGAACAAGGAATTGCATCTCCTTAAATTATGATTTTCAGTGTATTTGATTCTTTTGTTCTCTCTATAAAAATGTACCTGCACACAAACTGACTGACTTTTTATCCTCTCCTCTTTCTTCAGAACCACGGCTTTTGGCTTTCTCAATGCTCTGTGTAAATTAGCGGCCGTGCTGGGTATAAGTATCTTCACATCATTCGTTGGCATAACCAAGGCCGTGCCCATCCTGTTTGCCTCGGGCGCACTGGCGGCGGGCAGTTTTCTCGCCCTCAAACTACCAGAGACGCGGGGTCAAGTGCTCCAATAGTGTGGCGCGAGCAGCTCTGCAGACGGCAGCAGAGTTTCAGCCACACCGTGAAGGAAAAAGCTAAAAGTCCATCAAGTCCCGCCCTCTGAAACCCCCCACCACCCACTCACCTACATCCACACTAAAACAGTAAACTACGACATGAATTTGTTGAGGTGCAACATTTGGCCATGAGAGTAATCCTCCCTTATAAAGGTTAGTGATGTTGCTGCATCCTGATAATTCCTGAAAAAAGATGATGTTTGTTGATGTTTACCAAGATCCGGAAATGAAAAAAACAGAAAACCAACATAGGTGTAACCTGATTAAGTTTCGTCCCCCTCAGTGCAAAAACAACCAAGGTTGGAGGTCAGCAACGCAAACAGACTCATAGAAATGACCACTAGCCATCATTGCAGAGTTGTCTGTATTCACCTTCATTCTTTTGAGCAACATCAACTCACCTTTGAAGTTGTGAGTTCTTCATCCTTGTTGGACATCTACTCAAAAATGCAACAATTTCTGCCTTGATTGGAAGCATTTTTGACTCTGGGGGGAGGGGTAACACCAAGACGTTGCCGTCTTGGCCTTCCTTACTCTTTCTCCTGAGGTCTTGTGTTTGTGTCTAGACTTACTGCCATTTTGTAGATAATAGAACATTCCGGGTTTCCTTTTGGTATTGTTACAAATCGGAGATTAATCTCCCTCCCTTTATGGCATCACTTTTGATCACACTCAAACAGGGATAGGATCGAGACGAGTTTTTGTGTGTATGTCCATCTGAAGGACAAGCATTTGTCGTGAGTCAGCAGTTTCCCAAGGAAAACGTTCGGATTCTCCCAGTTAGTCCTCATTCCTGTCAAACCGTATTTCCCTTTGTGAGAACTGCCTTTCCCCCTCTCCTTTACAAATATACAGGATGTTTGTCTTTGAGATGTTTTGGAGGGTGTTATGCATGTCACAAAGTATGAACTGTATGTAAACTTGAAAATCCAGACTATAACATGTAAACAAAATGCTACATCATTTGCTCATATGTCTCTGTAGTATTTTGACAGGACATTGGTTCTATATTTCTTGGTACCTTTAAATAACCTTCCCAGGTGTTTTAGAGCACACTGCACAAAACATTGGCAAGCTTGAAACGTCTGAAAGACGATAGTGAAAGATGACTCACAAGAAGACCAATTTTTAGGATACTTTGTTGCAGCCATGTTTAGTCTTCTCTGAGAGATAAACATTTATATTATTGTGGGTCATCTATGTAATTGAAACATTGAACTGTGGTACAATACTAACAAACTGCTGTTTCTTTATTTAGTCTACTGTCGTTCCACAAATTATTGGAATGATAGGGATGGAGCGGTTTGAAAAAAACATGGTTCGGTTCGGTCTCCATAAATGACATGCGCCACCAGAAAAGATTGCGTTAATTCTAAAACATTGTGCCCGTGCCATCTGTGTGACCTTTTCCAGACGTTCAGCACATAAAACTTCAGTTTTCTGAAATGTATGTCCTGTGTTTGTTGTGTTACCCAACTCTCACAATCACTGACATTCTTTTTTCATAAACTTCATCAATTCTCATACCTCTGACGTGTCAAATAGAGTGAAGCTCATTGGTAATCATCATCCACATTGGCAAAAAGGCTGTGAATCTTTTGTCTAAATCCTAATGCTTTATCCAACCTTTTTAATTAGAAGCTGTTTAAAAGCTCCACATAGCAGAGCCTATTCTTTCCTACCTGACACTCTCCTCTTTTCAGTGTCGGTAAATACCCGTTAGCCTCTGCCTAGACAAGCTAACACACTGGCGTGCTGCTGCTAGCATTAGCCACATGTGCTGCTCAGTGTTAGCCTCTGGTCTCAGTGTATCATCTGCACACACTTGCTCTTGGAGTTGCCTTTAACTTATTTTACTAAGAGAGAACAATACGCCATACATGCGTTGCATCAATTTAGCATAACAACCTGCCATTTACATGGGATACGGTAGCTTGAATGGGACAACCGAGGTGTAATTTCCTCAAATGATCTAAACCTACACATCTTATCAATGTTTTTGCAGGTACTATGTAACTCTGAGTATGGCTGTTGATCTCTGCAATTTCCCTAAAGATTTATTCTGCTAGATGGGACATTTTAATATGCATTCAGATTTTGTCTTTACTCAGGCTTCAGCAAATGAAAAGCAGCGAGATATTAAATTACATTTATCCTGAAAGAACTCACTGCTAAGCGGCAATTATCTTATATCCAACACAAGAAACAACTCTGCATTCCCACATCCTTCTGATGAAAAGAGCTGTGATTCTTATGGTCACAGGTGTTTGGGAAAAGGAAACAAAAAATTTCTGACAATTTCTTCTCTTTCCAACTTCCATTTTGTAGGATAGCAGCCATATGTAGTGTCCAGACCATTGAATATATAGCCAAACCACTGCACTTTGTGTGCACTGTGCACAACTTTGAAAGCCTTGAGTTGTTCGAGGCTCACCCCGATGCCCGTTTTGCTGGAAAAGCAACGAAGAACCAGGGGAACATTTATTTGAAAGCACAACCATAATCTACCAAATGATGATTTTGTGAACTTGAGTGCAGTTGTGAACATGCTGTGTAGCTTTACACATTCCTGCACAAGGAAAACGACCCCTTGTTTTTTTGTTTTGTTTACTTTACACTGATCTAGAATCATCCCCTGATCCACTGTCTGTTTGTGTGCCATGAACACCATCTCTCATGAATTATTGCCAAATATTTTCTGTGGCCTGAGTTTACACATTATAACATAACATCTGCTATAGATATAAATATATATGTAAATAAAATGAACTATGATAGAACTAATAGGATTTTCAAATTATTTGCCCCCATGGTCTGGACATTGAAGTCATTTCTTTCTGTTGTGCATGTAGAGCAGGAACACTTTTACTTTCTCTCTGAAACGCTGAGTTTGACAGTTAGGTGCCCTAGTAATAAAGCTCTGGCTTGCAAAAAAACCCATCAGAAGCAAAAATAAATAACATGTTGCAAAAATGTCCAGCATATCCTCTCAGAAGCACACTGATGAAACACAAATCTATACAAGTAAGAAATAAATTCCCTGCCAACTGCCCCATGTCACACATGCAGTTAAGAGCAAAGACAAGACAACTCTGTTTAGCAGAGAGTTTTGTTAAAATGCTAACACGACAGTTCAAGCACATCTAAGCCTATGTTACAGGGTGTTTTTGTATAATTAACCAGCTGCCTGGGCAACAGTCAATTGTAAGTGCAAAACGTTAACAAAGCAATAAGTGTTTGGGTGTTTGTGTCTTACAGAGTTGTTGGAAATTGAAGCAGGTTACCACATGCCGTTCTTTTCCACTGAAGGGATTGTTCAGCATAACTGAAGTGAGATTGTGTGGGGTAGCGCTGAGCTGTTAGCATCTTATCTGTCGGAGGGATCTCAGTGCATTCTTGTGGACGAGTCAAACTAACCGCCTCTCTGAGCAGGGAAGAGTAAAGAGAGAATTCACACCATCTCAAATAAAGGTAATTCTAAACTTTTCTAGAAGTTTAGCTAGTCTAAGATTGAGAAAATTCCCTTTTTGACATTTCTGCTCTTTGAAGCTCATAACTTGACTCCGTAAACTTTCCTCCCCGATTCTTTATTCTGAGATCCCTCTGACTGTTGCGTTTTTCACGTAACAAGCTGACTGTTCAGATCTACTCTGCACAACACTACAACAAAAATAAACACTCCCATTAATGAAGACAGGAAATAAAAAAAAACTAACATTTGTGTGTGACTCTCTAAAATCACTCTTGGTCTCGAGGCTTCTGTCGATAAACCTGCATTACCATAAATTAAATGTAACAAAGAATTATCACCTTTGTCACTGTACTGTGCTGTAGAAAATGTAGTTGATTGTTTGTAAGTATAGAAACTGTGGAATCAAATATAAAAAAAGTGATAAAAAAGTGTAAATGAACAATGCTGTATGTTGTCTTTGATTTTGTGTATTTTGTAAATGAGAATGAGATAAAACACTAAGTAAAATCATCAATGCCAGACACCAGTTACGGATCTTAGTTAGATTAAAGGTGGCAGATGCGTTTTTTGTTTAGAAGTGTGTGAGATTTCTCCATGTTGATTTTTGATCAGGATTGCACTTTGGTGCGACCCTTTGGAACTATAACAAAAGGTTATGAAAATAATGAACAATAAACAAGTGAAAAAGTTTGGTGGAAAGTGAATTTGTTCAATTCAATCACAAATGGCCTTGATGCCAACTCACTGTTTAAGACTCCACTGCTGTAGAAAAGCATGGTGAAGCTTCTTTAAAGTTTGCTGCAGAAGATTTGGACAAGCCAGATGTATACTGTGAGAATACAGTCTGGTTGGAGGAGGCCAAAGCCCAATCACACCATGTTTGTGGTAAGAAAGCTTCTGCACGTCACCCCAAAAACACCATGCCAGACGTGATGCTTGCAGGTGAAGACATTCATAACGGAAGGAAGGACGAATGGAGAAATGTTGCGGGAGATTCTTCATAAAAATATGAACATGAAACGAGTGTGGATTTCAAAACACAGCCAAGGAAGCTTATTTTTGGTTTCACAGTAAGAAACTAAAGAATCTCGAACAAACCAGTTAATGACATAAATTCCCTCCAAAAAACCCCCCCCAAAATATTCTAAATATTTTTATTGGATGTATTATTTATCTAAATAACAAATTATGCATCCCAATTTAAAGAAAAATATGAGTATGTCTCAAAGCAGTTCAATTATATTGGGGTTCATGAATGAGCTTAATCCACATAGTAAATCAAATTGTCACTTAAAAATACATTTTGTGTTTACTTAGGTCATCTTTGTCCGGTATTTAAACAGTTTGATGAAACATTAAAGTGTGACAAAAAACAAAATACAAGATATAGGTAAATATATTTTTCATGACACTGTATGTTTCTTCTGGCCTGTGAACACCTTTGAAATTAGCTGAAAAGACATCACTAGTGGGAGGGATGTTTGGGTTTGCCTCTGGTCCTGTTGCCTCTCCTCCATCCGGATCTTCAGCAGATAACAACTGATCAGTGGATTAAACAATTAAACAACACAATATTTGCATTAGCTGTCTTTATAAAGACAAACTACAAGCTATGGTCTCAAAGTGGGTGAAAACACAAAAAATCACCATTACAGCTAAAGTCCACAGAGGGGAAATACTCCAATAAAGCTCTAGATGGCTCTACTTTTCAACAGTGGGAGACAATTATAATTTGTGGGAAATATGTGGCCCATAACTTGTGAAACAGGACAGAGATGGTGAAATGTTCACTAACAGCTGAATAATTTGGTAATTGCCTCAGCATTATGAGTTAGCCAGTGAGACTAAGGGAGAGTCTTTGTCCTACTTCAACCGAGGTTAATTTCTAGTAAACACCCATTTCAGGTACAGTATGTGTCTGTAAGAAGCATCACAGCGTCGTTTTGGTGTCAAGCTTAAAAAATAAGTGTCTTTGGTCAATAACTGAAGCTAGGGAGCGCATTTTAGGCTACACTAGAGATTCCAGGGGTGTGTATTAATCTGCAGCTGGTCTCTAGTAGATTATTTTTAACAAATATTGCATATTTATCTTATTAGTAATTATGAATGTTAAGAGAACGTCGGTTTCCTTTTCCCTGCTTGTCTTCACTTCTACGCGGCTCACCCGCCGGTGGACTGTAAAGGAGCGCACCCTGTGAGTCCAAGCGGCAAACTGAAAACCTAAAAGAATCCAGCAGGTGGCAGCACTGCAGCTGGGAGGGCGCTAGCCAGCCGCTTCAGAACACCAAAGAAGAAGACGAAGAAGAAATAGAAGCAGCAGCAGCAAGAAGGTTGTTCCTTCAGGGGTGAGTTTTTAAATAAATCTACCGTTTTATCCAACTCCGTTTTTGTTGAGTTTGATTTGTTTCTTGATTTCAGCGGCTTACGTTTTTCCGTTTCTGGACGGAGCAGACAAACTGGTTAGCAGCGACTGGTAGCGAACAAGCAGCTAAACAAGCTAAGCTAAAGTTATGAAACCAACAGGAACCAGTTACAGAAAATACACAAACCACTGGAAATAGACGCAGTATGCTTCCTACAGTCACATTTACACACAGAGGAACAGTTTATGACTGTAATTTATATTTAAAAGCCTTTGCCAGGTTATTAAAAATTAAATATTTGATCAGCAGCCTCTGGCTGAAACTTGCCCTCAAAAAGAGGCATTACTGTGTTTCTGCAGTATGCCTTAGTATGGGATTTCCTGTGTTATTTTGGTATATTCGTAGTTTTACTCATAAGCCCTAAAATCGTGTGAGAATATTGTTTTAATAAAGTCACAGTCACCCAAACATCACCATTTAACATTTCAGAGGCAGTGTGGGGTTCAGTGGGGCAGGGAATTGAACTACTGACCATCCAAGAAGACCATCACAGTCTGGCAACTGAGTGTCCTACAGATTTCTATAGTTTCCGGCTTTCCATGGACGAGACAAGGTGTGCTCTGGACAGGTCAGCCGTCCATCACAGGGCGAGCCAGAGAGAGACAAGACAAACATCCATGCACACAGTAGAGAGGTCAGATAACCTAAGGCCCAGAGCATTCTGGGAGAAGCCAGAGAGAGAGAGAGAGAAAGGACTGTAACAGAGATTTAAACCCAGGACCTTTGTGGTGGAAGGCAAAAAGCTTAGAGCTGCACTGCTGTGTAGCTCCTGGACGTCCAGCTGCTGCTTTGCTGCTGTAACAGCAGGATGAAGGTAGAAAGCGCCACATGATCTGTGTCTGCTCATTAACATGTTTACCTGTGACTCTCCTAGGTGGTCTCCTCCACAGTCGCTGATGCTTCCCAGAGTCTCCCGCTCTGCTCGGCACGTCGCTGTCTGCCTTTCTGCCGCTCGGCCTCTGGCTCACTTCAGACCGCACATGGACCCGGACTCTAACCGACCCGTCGAAACAACCATCAGAACCAAACTTACAGACAAGTTCAAGCCCGACCACCTGGAGGTCCACAATGAAAGCCACATGCACGCCGTTCCCCCCGGGTCCGAGTCCCATTTCCGTGTCCTGGTGGTCAGCTCCCAGTTTGCGGGCCTGCCACTGATTCAGCGCCATCGTCTGGTCAATGAGGCGCTGAAGGAGGAACTGAGTAGCTGTGTTCACGCGTTGGCTATCCAGGCAAAGACTCCTGAGCAGTGGAGCACGGACCCCACTCTGGCCAAGAGTCCCGCTTGCTTGGGAGGTTCAAAAGGCGATCAGACGGTGGAGGAGAAGCTGAAGGCCGGACGGGGATAAAGAATCGGACTCTGTGTTTGAGTTTTTCCTCACATTCTGTCACATGGTAACCTGGTTCCCGTAGTTCTGTTTTGGTCTTAGTGAAGTTAACTCAAGCTTGGAGCTCTTTCCCCCCAGTGTTGCTCTTATTAAATGGAAACAGAATAGAGTAGCAGTTAACCGGACCCACGCTGTCCGTCATGAAACGCTGCGAAAGGGTTCCTAAAACAACCAGGATCCAGTGACGCTTGTAGGAAACACAAACAGGGTGAAGGCAGCATGATGGTGATAAGGGCGGTTTCTGTTGTCACCATTTCCTGTGTTCATCTGGCTTAATGGAGATGGTCGACTCCTTCCATCAGAAGCCATCGAGTCACAACGTAGTTTTTTTTTTTTTGCTCGTTGGAACTTTGTAGGTTGGGAACCTCTCTTCACATTAATAGTCTTCTATTTACAATTGTATAATTGCTCTTTTGTTGTAAAACTTATACAAATAAAAATAATATTGTACGAAAATCTGTTTTGATATTCTGTGCATTTCTGCTGCTGAATGTAAATAAAAGTGGTTTCTGTGATTCACTCTTCCATGTTTAAAGATATTTATTTTACTTGCAAAAAGTCATTTTATGGATAATAATCTGCCTAATATGCAGCAGATTATTATGCATTAGATTTATTTATAGCTGCGATCAATGTCAACAATGGATAGAATAAAATAGCCTGTATACATTAATAAAACATGAGAAATTCGTCAAAATAATAGAGGAATATTTTTTATTGATATGTAAAACTTTGTGTTGGTTTGATTTGAAGTACGTCCTTAGAGATGCTTTTATTTAAATTAACTTAATTTTTTCTTCATGTTATAAGTATGTCAAGTTATTTGGCTAAACGTAATCTGGAATATATCACTGGAGTGTTTTACATGTTAATTGTGAAACTTTTTAAAGTAAGTTTAGTAAGAGGCTGAGCAAAAATGCGATTTATAGAATTCACGAGGAGAAAACTACACAGTGACAGCAGTAGAAGGTTGGTTTTACATTTTTTATGGATAAAGCGGTATCAGGATTCTGATTCAGAGGAGTCTGTCGGTTCTTCTGAGTAGAAATATGTTCAGAAGGTGATGCCCTACACTGGAGGCTATGACATTTACAGAGTACTACATTAGTATTCACACCCCTTACACTGGGATTTAATTCAAGGTGTCAGATTAAAGGAGGCTGAAAAAAACTGCCTGTTTCCCCTTTCAGATATTTCTTTGTAAATAAAGCTGAAAACCATGGATCTTTATCTGATGATTTTGCTCTGCTTTGTGTTGGACTATCATGTATAACCCAAATGAAACATGCTAGTGTTTGAAGTTGAATCCGTGTAAAACTCACTGAGCTGAAGGTTAAATGCTCTTGGTGGTTCCTAGGAGCTGCAGCTCCTAAATTCTGGGCTGGTTTCCCTCTTTCTGTGAGGTTTGCCACAACTCTTACTGAATTTAAATATCTTAAAAACTCATCTTTTACACGACCAGCAGGCCAGCCTTTGGGTTTTACCTTTTATAGTTTATTGTTGCGTTGTTATCGCTTGCTGCTTTCATTTTGCTGTTTTTATTTACCTCTGCAACACTTTGGGTGCCTTATGGTATGTTAATGTGATGTATAAATAAAGCATTGATTAATGTTTTGGTTGAAATCTTGAAATAAAATGTGAAAACGTGTAAATGGTTTAAAGAAAATGGTTATTACTGAATGTAGACGGTCTTATCTGACTTGGGACGGTGTTGTCAGTGCCGCTGGCTCAACACAAGGGGGCAGTATGGTCTCACATTGAATCACCACTTGGGTAGAAAATTGGAAAATACTTTAATAAGCTTCTTTACAGACAAAAATTACGTTAAGTCACATTTTGATTAGATATTTATAAATCTGAAATAAAATAAAACAAAACAAAAACCAGGATGTGAAAGAAAATAAAACCTCAGGTCAACTAAATACTGACCCTGACTATTCATTCACGTCACACAAGGATAGAAAGTTACTCTTCTTGGAGGGAAGCGTTTAGATGCTACTAAAATAAAAATGTGTCCTAAAGTACTAACATGCTTTAATGTTGCTGGTATAAGTTCTGAAACAATTAAGTAAAATCTGATTAAAGAGAAGCGCCAGCAGTCGGTGAGTTTGTGCTGGTTCCCTGTTAGACCCAGTCTGTCCTGGATGTGGGAGGGCATTTACTTCCATCCTGTCACTGTGAAGATCTTCTGGCCTTAACTTTAACACGATGACGGCTGAAAATTACCTCCTCCGCCAGACGAGGAGGAAAAGACAACAACTATGTGTCAAAAGTATCAGTAATAATAATCTGAGAGAGAAGCGGGCCGCGGAGGTTTAAAACAACACGTTCTTTTGTCAATAAAGGCAGTTTTTATGTTTTGCTGGACAGAGCTGCAGAGTTCATGACCGCAGGCCTGCAGAGGGACGAGGATGAGAGTCATCCTCTACAATCATCCTGGACCTGGAGCTGACGGCCTGTCAGTCCCTTCAAAAGGTTCCCGTGAGGAGGGCGAACAACTGGTGTTGCTGGTTTAGAATAAGGCAAACAGCCACTTTATGACCCCGGCCGCTCATTAGGGCCAGGCCTGTAGGAGCCACGGAGAGCTCCCGGGGCTGTGGGAGAGCACAGCGAGCTGGGCCGAAGCGCCCGCAGACCTGCACGCTGCCACAGAGATTTATGTGCTACGTTTCCAGGTGGTGTCTGATCCAACGAGGGGGGAAAGTCATCAGGGATGACGAGGTGGAGTGCTGGGACTTGTTTTTGCACTTAACAGGTTGGGCTGTTTTACTTGTGAACAGTGCATCACCCATTCATTAGTGGCGGTTCTGCAGTGAAATGACAGGGTCTGCCAGGTCAGCCCAGTGGATCGTGACCCAGCGATGCACCGACTGAGATACTTTTCTCCTCAGCGCCTTTCACTTTGCAGCCAAGCTGTCTAGAAAAACACAAATTTGCATCTTGTAATGAGGTAATTATTTTTAAACTTCAGAATTTGAAAACAAAAATATTCAGGCCCATGGTCTGTTTCAATGTCTTGTTTTGGCTATTCATTTTGAATTAATTTCTTAAATATATCATACCACCATTACTCGTACTTTGTTTTATTTAAGTGTTTGTGTTTTTTAACAGAGATATCAATATGCAAATTTGGTCTAAAAGTGGCTAAATTAGTGAAAAAATAAATAAAAATAAAACAGAAGCAGAAGAGCAATTCATCTTTATATTTGTGATTAAATAAATTATAATTAAACCTAAATAAAATATTCCAATATCCAGGATAAAATTTGTAGGTGGATGGCAGTGTTTTGTAAATCCAAGAATATTAAATTAAAAGAAATAATCAAAATTTACTATAATATATTCATTATAAAATCAATTTGATTAAATTATCTATGATCATTTAATTTAAAACAATATTTTTTTTAGCTTTCTAATTTGTGTAAAAGCACTTCTAAGTTGGCTCACTCTCACAAACATTCAGAGCTGAACCTCCGTCCACCGTGCCTCCTCCGGGGTCCGGCTCCAGCAGTGATGGATCTGTGCCGGGTTCTGGTTCTGGCCCGTGAGGCCTGGGCGGGCTGCTGCGGGTCAGTGGGAACCCACCTTGGCCGTACTGGATCTGCGTCACAGGCCAGGGACAGATGGTGCCAGGCTGGTGCTGGGACCCCGAGCGGAGCAGGGTTCCCGCGTACAAGGGCGGCCGCTGATTTATGCTGCGGCTACGAAACCGAGGGCCTGAGTGCAGGGGGGCTGACTCTGGTTGGGGGGGGGGGCTCCTTCTGCGCAGTTGACCTCTGCTGGTCGAGGGGTCATCCGCCGGTAGGGATAGATGAAGGGAGGTGGGGTGGTGTGGGGTTTGGGGCGCAACAAATGGGTGTCTGAGAAGGGGTGGCAGGGCCGTCCCAGGGGACCAGCATCGTCTTGTGGCTCCCCAGAGCAGCTGCAGGATCTGTGGAGCATGTTGAACGCATTTCATTTAAACCCGCCTTCAGTTTACTTTATAAACTAAATCCGTTGGGCAAAAGCAACAATTTTCAATCCTGAAAACTGATAGAAGTATCCCAGCTTGATCCTTGTGCATGCAGCTCAAATTCACGTTTATCATCAGAGATTCCGCGAGCGGCTGCGATGCTGAATCTTTAGTTGGGTTCATGTTTTACGAACAGTTGAATTAAACCTAAGGTGGTGGTAATAGGCTATTAAAGCCCTTTAATTGGAAAGCCCCTGTCCATCCAAACCCTGCCACCCCGAGCCCACCACACAGCTGACTAATGAAATCAGTGAATGGCAGCCTTGAAAGAGGGGGACAAAAGCTGAGATAGAGAAAAGACAATATCCTTGTGTGGGAGAATTAGTTACACTCAGTGGTCTAAGTATTCAAAGCACGGAGCAAAATAAAGAAAAAAAATGAGGCTGGGGGTAAAAGCGGGGATTAAGGGAAAAGTCCACACAGGTGGCAGTTAGATGAGGGGTCACATGACAGGACGCTACCTCGCCTGATAAACAGCAGCCGTGGCGCACAGGAAGGAGGAAGGGAGGAATTTTATAGGGGAATTAACTGCTTCAGCACATCAGGTATTCATTAGGGTAAATCTCCCAGGTGTGCTGTACATGTGAGAAAATGGCAAACAAGTCAGAAGGCTGGATCTGTTGCACAACAACGGCATGACAGCAAGGTGTGGTACAGCTGGGGGGGTTAGCTGATTTTAATTATCACTCATAAAAAGCATTGCAACTAAAATCAGAGATGAAGTTATGGATGATGAGTTTCTCGTCCTAACATCGTAATCAGAGGTTCAGAACTCTTGAGGAGAAACTTTTGAAGTGTCTTCAAGATCTGAGACTTATTCACTGATTAAATTGGTGCTGAGAATGAAAAAGTAAAGAAATGACAATCAAATGGTGTTTCACAGCAGAGCCAGTCCTACCCAATCAGGGGACCTGGGCGAGATTTTCTATGGTGCCTTCCTACATCAGTGATTTATATAAGCATACAAAATAAAAAGAATATTATTGTTTTCACCTCTGTCTTTAATTTATAACATGTCACCCAATTTGCATGCAAAACAAATGACAAATAAATGCAAAACATCTAAATATATATATAAATACCCTTACCACAAAATAGAAATCTTGTAAACGAGTGAATGAATGAATAATAATATTAATAAATAAATCAGAAATACAACAATCAACATCAAGCTTAAAATATAAATGACCACACAGTTTGCAAACAAAGACACTATTCATAAGTGACATTTAACCCACAAAATAACTATATACTAAAACAAATAAATCAACTTTAAACAAAAGCTATGTACTATGTATAGCTATATACAACTATATGCAAAAATATGCACAAAAGAATAATTTTTAAGACCTCTAGCAGTGTTTTTATTACTGCATCCACTAGAAGACAAAAGTATGCCAGTATTGATTCAACCTGCAGCTGATCTTTCCTAGATTATGTAGTAAAGTCATTAATGAATTTGGTATTATGATTTGTAGTAATATTAATTGGGCATCTTAGCATTTCCATTTTATCAGGTAATAGTAATAACTTGTTATATGCCTGTTTGGGATCATTGTCCTTTATTGAGCCTTTATTGTCACTCAAAGTACATTTAAGCAAAATTTTGTTGCAACGCTCTGAGTAAAAACAGGAGACAAAAGAGAAACGTTACACATATAAGTATTTGTCATTTGTTTAGAATGTCAATAAAAGGTGTAAAACAATATGAGTTGTGCAAGTATATGTAGCAGCAGGATGTATTGCAACAGTGAACAGACCATATGATAAATCAGCTAGTAAAGGTCAGAGGTCACGAACCTTCTTGAAACTGAGAGCTACGTCATTGGTGTTTTGTCATACGACGGGCTACCCCTTACTGACCAATGAACTAGAAGAGTCAGATTTCACCTTAACTTTAGGTAAAATAAACATATTTTACATGCTTTGTTATAGATATTGTCATTTTTAAATCAAAATAAATGCAAGTGTGACTCAACAAGAAGAGTAACAGAATAAAATAAAGTTTTATATGCAGCTCATGGGCCCCATGTTGGTGACCTCTGATATAGTTGGTGCAATAGAGTTCACAGTGTCCATGTAAAGCTGCTAGTTTTGTGTGTATGGAAGGGGAGGGGGGGTAATTGGCAGGGTTAGCAGTCTGATGACGTGAGGAATGAAGATGTTGTGGAATCTGGTTGTTCTGCATTTGAAGCTGCTGAACCTCTTGCCAGAGGGCAGCAGGGAAACACAGTCCATGATGGGGGTGGGAGGGGTCTTTTATGGGTGTCTGAGCCCTGGTCTGCCAGCAGGGTCATGGATGGAGGGGATTGCTGCCCCCATGATTCTCTCCACTGTCCTCACCTCTCTCACACATTTCTAGTCTGAGGCGTTGCAGGCCCCAAAGCAGACAGAGATGCAGCTGGTCAGTACGCTCTCCTTTGTCCCTCTGTAGAAAGTGGTGGTGGGGGAGGAGGGGGGGGGGGTTACTCTTCTCACCCGACGCTGCTGAGCTCTCTTTAAAAAAGCCGAGGTGTGGAGGCACCAGGTCACAGTCTTATTTTTTTGTTTTTTATCTATATAGCTCCAATTCACATCATGTCATCTCAAGGCTCTTTCCAAAGTCAGACTCCATCAGATCCTCCAGGTTGGTCAGAAAGTTTCCTCTCTAAGGAAACCCAGCAGGTTGCATCAAGTCTCTCCAAGCAGCATTCACTCCTCCTGAAAGAGCGTAGAGCCACAGTGGACAGTCGTCTGCATTGTTGATGGCTTTGCAGCAATCCCTCATACTGAGCATGCATGAAGCGACAGTGGAGAGGAAAACTCCCCTTTAACAGGGATGAGAACCTCCAGCAGAACCAGAACCAGGCTCAGTGTGAACGCTCATCTGCCTCGACCCACTGGGGCTTAGAGAAGACAGAGCAGAGACACAGAAAGACCAGAAGCTCACATTGATCCAGGAGTACTTTCTATTTTAGATGGTAATAGAGGATGATCTGCCTCCCCTGATGATGTCACAGCTAACAGAACACCAGACCAGGTGTACCTTCTATTTATTTGTTATTGACGACAGCATGGGCCAGCGAGGTGTTAAATATGTCTGTGAGGACGTGAGCCAGCTGGTCAGCACAGTCTTTGAGGACCCGGCCCGGTATGTTGTTGGGTCTGCTGGTTTCTGCTCATTGATTTTTCTCAACGTTCTCTGGACATCAGCTGTCTCAAGTCTGAGTGCCTGTTCATCTGGGTGCGGTGTGCATTTCCTCACAGGAGTGTAGTTTAGCGCCTCAAACTGACCAAAGTAATCATTGAGTGCATTTAGAACGTCTGTGACTTACCCCACAGGGTAAAGGAGCAGCCTTGTAGCCTGGGATGGTCATGCCTTGCCACATGGGTCAGGTCAAGGAGAATCCATGCATTCGCTGACCATAGGCTGTTCTTATGGCACGGCTCAGGCTGGCCCTGGCTGTTTCAATTCCCCATCCGTCCCCACAAATGACCGCATTGGTCATCCGGGGTTTCTGATTTGGCCGTGTGGTGACGATCGTGGTTGCAGAGACTTCCTCCATGCTCTTCTGGATGTTTGCAGACGCTGACTCAGCGTGTTCCTCCTCAGTGGTGTATTGGTTTTCAGTTGCAGCCTGCCTGAACATGTCCCAGTCCTGCTCGACATCTGGCTGTTGGTTTTTGGTGAAGTTACTGTCAGCTAAACAGCCCCACAGCATGATGCTGCCACTGCTTGCCAGTTGGTATTGTGTAAAAGCCTTACATCGACTCCTCCAAACATATTTCCTTTCCTCGCAAATTATAGAACGGGTCATTTGTGGTGTAAGGACTTCATTCCTCTCCATCAGAAGCTTCATGAGCTTCTCTGTGTTCTCAGTAACGCTGGTGTTGTGTTTGCATACATGTGAAGGGGAAATGTTAGTCGGCTCTGATAATTCAGGACTGGGTTTAAAGGTGTGCACAGGACATGTTTGTAAAACAATTTGGTTAAACTGCTTAAGTTGTTTCCACTTATTGGTTGTTTTTTTTAAAGGTATTTCTTACTTCTCAAACATTACTATTTTTTTGTTTTTCACCAATAATGTTCCATTTATGCTTTAATTTCCTTAAAATCTGGCGAAACAAATAAGAAACCACAAACAAATCAGCTGATAGATGAGATGTGCCCTGAATTTTCTCAGAAAGTGACGTCTGTGTCTTCACTTGCGTGATTCTTTTATTGTTAATGAGTTTATTTTGTTCCTTTAGGAACTATGAAGCCAGTTGTGAACAAATGTTCCAACCCAACGTGATAAGGCAGGGTTAGAAAATCTCTTTTGTCCTGGCATCATTTAAAAGGGTCAGATTTTTTAATGATGTAACTTTCTTTATAGTAAAGTTTTCCTACTGCAGATTCAATCACCCATTTTGTTTAATCAAAGATGGTATCCCACACATCGTTTTCTTACCACCAACCAAATAAAAATATTGAATAAAAATAAAAAATTGAAAAGTACAAATTTATTTTACATTTCTGGATGACAATAAGCATTACACTGCAAAAAGAGAACAAAAAGTAAATAAAACTTTCTTGAAAATGCTGTATTTGCCCTTAATTGGAGCAGGTAAATAAGATAATTTGCCAATGGAATAAGATTTTTGTGCTTAAAATAGGAACAACTCATCTCAATCATCTTATTTCAAGTGCAGTATATCTAATTATCTTATTTTAGGGGTAAAAATACTCATTCCATTGGCAGATCATCTTATTTACCTGCTCAAATCAAGGACAAATGCACTCATTTGAAGAACATTTTTACTGACCTTTAGTTCCCTTTATTGACATAACGCTATGATAATCAAAAACAGCTCCACCATATGTGGAAAGCAGCACAATCTCAGGAACCCCTTCTATCAAGATGTCCATGCATCGGTGTTACGTTATCCTCTGAATAAAAGCACAGCCTTGTCCTAACAGCAGATGCTACATGTCTACCAGCCGTCATCAGCTGGCTGTCTTTTCTGCAGTTGGGCAGATGTCCTTTACCTTCTGCAGACAACGGCTTGAGGGTATGGTTTATTTATTGATTTTAAAAATAATTGCATAGAAAATGTCAGCAATTGACACAGTACATACAGCTGAAGCAGTTATTGGATCCGGGTCAGAATCCCAGCTCACCTGCGCCAGAAGGTGGTCAGCACAGCTATTTGTCAGTTCAAACAGTAAATGTTTGACTTCCTTCACTTTCCATTTTCCTTCCCTCGTCTTTTTATGGTGATATAACGTTTTGGGTTTATTTTTCTACATGTTTAGATTTTTAACTGTGTGCAGAGTTCCCAGTGCATTTGAGTTTAAGGGTTCTGAATACTCTCCACTTTTTAAAACACAGCTGCACATCTCTTCATGTCTCCTTCATGTTAACTTCTAATCACTGCCGGCCACATTTCCAGATATATCTTCATAGTGTTTTTGAATAACTGCTGCTTCATGCTGTCAAGTCCTTCTCACTTTCCTTACATTGGGAAGTCAAAATCAGTCTACAACCAAAAACCCTGATGTGTTTTGCGTGGTTGTGTGATCAGACAGATGATCGTCTGAGAAAGTGACATCTGCATTGGTGGGACGGTCTTTATTGTTCCTGTGAGTTGTATTTTTCTTTTTCAACCACTCGATCACGGCTGGAAGTCATAGCAGCTTTTCCTCGGGGTGCGAAGACACGGGACTGGATGGACTGGTTTTCAGGCCAGAGTGCACAGGCCAAGGCCTCAGCCCTGAGCCCTGCACACTTATCATGCAGCTCCTGTTCTCTCCCCTCCGGGGCTCTAACCAGAGGAGTGTGCATGTCAAGACAGATAAGTCACAGATAAGTCTCTTTCAAGGCTTCTTCTTTCAACCCTTTTGCTCCGCGGCATTTGTGATTATGAGCTTTGAACCTGTGCCTCATCCCTTTAGCGTGTGCTTCATCCTCCCTCGCCGTCAATCACGGCATTTTGGGTGCAAGTCTCAGCTCAGTCTGCACACCTCGGCCAGCTCCCCTTAACCTGCCGTGGCTTTCTGCAAACTTCTTTTTAACTCGGGTAACATCTACGTTTAGCCAAGCTGTTGCCTTGTGGCCTGTGTAATTCTTTCAAATCTGCTCTGAGTGTTACCCATGACTGAACCCGGACAGACAGTTTTCTCTGCCTGCGTTTCTTTCTATAGCCCTCGCTCTTCAGGAGGATTAGATCCACTTAACCCCCCCGATGTGCTGAAACGCCCTTCTGATCATGTTTATGTCTCACTCACAGCCTGAAGCTGTTATCATATCACCACATCACGTTATCGCTTTTCCTCCTGAGCATTACTCAGCCCCGATGTTTTCAGTCCAGGGGTTGTAAGTTATTCAAACATCAGTGTTTAGAATATTCTAGAGGATTTGAGCCCCCCCCCCCCCCCCCCTCCCCAAAGCTCATACTATCCACAGAGACACAGCAAACACTCATAAACTACCACAATATATTTATTATTGCAAAAGCAAAGCTATCAAAGGGGAAGGGTTGAATTTCATGTGGATTGAAAATGATAAAACAGGATTACCATCTGGTTTTATGTATGGTCAGTGCTGCCCTATTGCACCTGTTTTATTCAAGTTTTATTTACATGTTTTAATCAAGAAAAGACTCTTCAAATGCAAAATGTAATTTATAGTGTTTTGATCAGGATGAACTCGGAGGAGCTGTAAAAATGCAACATGCAGACATAAGGAGTTTGCGTGTAAAAGAAGGTAAGAATGTTTTTTTCCTAAAGTAGAAAATTAGCTGAAATCTCCTTTGCTGCTTTAAATGCATCATCAAAAATGTCAGAAAATATGCAGCGAGTGAGAAAACTTTCCTGAAATTTAAAAAACAGATTCTGACCTTTCACCAACTTTTCTAATGTTTTGCTTTAAAATGAACAATTTGTTGGACAGAAAGTCAATTCTTCTTAAAGGCATACTATGCAACATTTTTCAGTTAATTAATGTGTTCCATACCGTTTTGGATGATTAAATGAGTCATTTCAGGTTGAACAAAGGTTTTCTTGGCCGCCCTGGTGGTCTGTGGGGGAAATACCGTACTTGCAACTGCAGGAGCCCTCGGCCCGCGCCCACAGGCTCAGAAGTCTGGTGCAAGATCGCGAGAGTCGGTCTTGCTTTACGGCGAGAACTGCTACACGCCCCCAGTGAAACGCATGCTCGGTGCTAGCGCAGTGGCGATATCTGTGCAGTTATCATGGCGGAACCAGCGATAAAACAGCAAAAGCCCATGTCGGAGCAGGCAAGAAAGAGGAAAAGGGCTCTGGACAGAAAGAGGAGTCGTACACGGGTGAACATCGGGCAAGCTTTTTCCGAATGGCGAGAGCTAAAAGAAAGAGAAGGCTGCAAGGCTGACGCGGACCTCGCGTTTCTGCTGATGCGATTGTAAGTAACATTGGAATGGTTTCTCTCTCTCTCTGTGCATGTTCATACTTTCACTGTGTTAAGCCGGGCATACACTGTACGAGTTTTTCAGTCGTGGTACTTGTATACATCTCAAACTGTGCGACGGAACCGCGGGGTTTAAAAGTTCACCGCTCATCTGTGTGCTGATCTGTGTTCTCAAACTGTACGGCGCTCGGGAGGCACCGGGCGTCGGGGGGAACGGAGGGGAGAGAGGAAAGACGAGACGCCCCGGCGGCCGCGCGGCATACGGAAACAGACGGCCAGCGCGTCGCGCGGACCGGAACCCTCGCCCTCCTCAACCCCCCGCGAGCCGACGTCCGGGCCCAGCGGGTCCCGGGCCGGGCGGAGGTCGCTTCGGGGATGCCCGCTCCCCTCACTCCACTGGCGGGGACAGAGAGGAGGGGAGGGCGCCCCCTTATAGCTCTGCTTGAACAGCAGGATGATGATTCGTTGCGTTCGCCTGTCTGCTAAGCTCAAAACAACCGCGCCTGGCTTGACGGAGAAACCAGGAGAACAGCTGAGCATCTTTACGACAGTGCACTTTTACTTTCGCCCTCTGGGGGGAGCCTCGCTGGAAAATCAACCCCGGTTGCATAGTATACCTTTAAGACAACTGGTAAAAATTCCCAGAACTTTGCATTTTCTTTGGATCAGACACTTTACCAGTGGTTTTATCTATATGCCAGTTATTCTAGGAGTGGATAGATGGATGGATTATCCAGGAATACAACCACTTGAAAATGGTCAGTGTTGTTTAGGAATTCTCTGCAGACATTTAAGAATTAAAAAGTTTTAAATCAAAGTTGATGTGATAGTTGGAACATGCAGTGTACAACGTGAATCAGAGGTGGGTAGAGTGGACAGAAAATTGCACTCAAGTAAGAGTAGCACTATCTCAATATATTTTTATGTTGAATTTCAGCCAAGAAATTACTCAAGTAAGAGTAAAATGTATTCAGTTAGAAGGCTGCTCAAGTACTGACAAACTAATCATATCAGAAGATGATTTAATATTTAAAAAATATGTATTTGGACAGACAAAAATATAAGGTTATGTGCAAATCCTGGTATATTAAAGGCAAAAATGAACAAATATACAAAGAATAACGTAGTTACAAAATAAATTCAGGCAGAAGAAACACTTTGCTAAATCTTTTTTCCCAACATTAAACTTAAAAGCAATACTTACAGCAGTTAATGTATATACAGAATGTTAGAACAGCACAAAGTACTTTCAATGACAATATCTACTGTTTACTCTCATCTGACCTCCAAATGGCTCAATAAGCTCAGCAGATAGAAAATAATATTAAAATAACAATTAGAAATTTACAAATAAGAAGTCTCACTTTAACATAAACTCTGTTTTTTTTCTCTCTGGTGCATTTTTGGTTAAAACAAGTTTGTTCTTTAATCATGAAGTAGCCATAAACTTTACTCAAGTAAAAGTAGCAATACTTGAGTAATAATATGACTCAAGTAAAAATAAAATGTACTGTGCAGTAAAACTACTCTTAAAAGTACATTTTGTTTAATAAGTTACTCAAGTAGATATAACTGAGTAAACATAACTAGTTACGACCCACCTCTGCCTTGAATGCATCATAAAAGCACATCCTTTGGGAAATCCCACAGTACCAGTGTGTTGCATTGCTGCTGTGCAGTTTGGTCTGGTTGGATGCTGCAGGCAGCTGGATTTGGACTCTAGCTTACGATTTCCCTCCAGTACCAGAGAAGTTTCTGTTCAGCTTGATGTTATAGTGAGTAATTCAGTTAGCTTTATGTCTATTCAATGGTAAAAATGCGACTTTGTTGACATAAAGTTTTGGTTCGTTCCACCTTTATTTACTGTAGCTGCATGAGAAGTTTAGTGATGGCTGGGGGTCGTCGTTTGGTGTCACCTTTTAAAGTTGCCCTACAGAACGTTACATTTCTATACTTAGTTCCACACATAAACATTCTGCATGTTTTCCGGTATAAAACAGCGCTGTATTTGTTTTGTAGATGTGCGTACCGAACCGACAGGGCTGTCAGGGCTGCAAAAACCAGAACAACCTTTCTTCAGCTCTTATCCAAGCCTGAATGCGAGTGAGTTGTGTTTTAGGAAGAGGAGGAGGAGCAGCACCGTCTCCCTGACTGCTACTGATACACAGAGCTGGGTCCAACTCAATGCTTCCCAGGTCACAGATAAGTCAAGTCTCAACTGAAAACTCACATGTCTCACGTCAAGTTCAAATCCCATGGTTTAAATTTCATTAGCAAGTCTTAATGAGCTATCACTGAAACACTACAACTCACAAAACTTAAAAAAGAGTGTTTAATTATCACAAAACATCTAAACATTTGCTTTGTATAAATATTTGAAATCTTTCTTGAAGGCTTCCAGCCTTGCTTTGGACTGGCAACTTGTTCAGGGTGGAACAAGTTGCTATTTTCTGGGACAGTGTCTGAGTAAATGTGCAGAAAGATATTTTAGTCCAGAGGGGTCTAAATCTTCTACTTTGTGGGCCAAAACTGTCAAGTTAAAAGTACTCGAGGGCCCCAAAAGTCTAAAAAATCAGAAGTCTTATTTTAAAAAATTAAATTTAAAAATGTACATTTTTTGTGATTTTTGGTTTTATTTTTTCCTTCAGCAAATTAAACATGCAATATATAAAAAAAAGAACAACCCTGTGTGATTGTTGAAGACATGGGATCTTTAATCATATCGATTTGATAAATAAAAAGGGTCTTGCATTATCGAAAATAGAGGCATTGCGTTTCCAAAGCTTTTTTTGGTCAATTGTTTTCGAGTCTTTCTAATAAAATGTTTGTCATGTGTGGTTAATGAAAGAAAATGCTTTTTGTTTTACCTAAACTGTTCCCTTTCATTCTTGAATGATACAGAAATTCCTTCCAAGGGCCCTAAATGGCCCCCGTGTCACATGTTGGACATCCCTGTTTTAGTTTTTTCATGATAATTTTGAAAAAAACAACCAAAAAATCCTCATGTTTTGGCAATCTTCAAACATGCGGCACCTTCATTTAGCTGATTTCCTCCCACGTCCATCTGAGAGGATGATTCACTGAGGCTCCCTCTGTCGAGCATCTCAGGATCCTTTATTAAACCCATAAACGATATTGTCCGGGCTTCTGTTCATGCCAGAGAGGTCAGCCATAAGCCAGGCCAGTAAACGCAGGGTTAATCTCGTCTCTTCCAGATGTACTCGCCAAGTCAAAGGACGTATGAAGCCTCCGCTCGGACTTCCACAGAGCGTGATCTATTGTTCGTCTGTCAGCAGCGGCGTGATATATTCTATCCTACCCTGGCGGACAAAACGTACCCCGGCGATTATACAAGCGGGGCCATTCGTCCACAGCAACGCCGGTCCGGTGACTCTGACACCAGGCAGCTTGACCTGAAGGTCTCACGCTTCTTTGTTTCTGCTGACCTCTGTTTCTTTTACTCCCCCTCTGAACCTTAAACCTCTGTCCCCCCCCCACCCTCCCTCTATTCCAAGCCTCCTTCTCCCACACGCTTTTCACACTCATGCAAATAAAGAAATGGGGCCCCCTTCGGTTTATTTTATTAGCGGTTTGAAGGCCAGATGAGAGGAGGGAAAAAATAATAGGAAGGAGCTGTAATTAGGGGAGTTATTTGGGCTCAAATAAAACAACAGGGTCAGCTTGGAGCGCTGGGTCAACCGGGAGTGTTTGGTCTTTGATTTGAGGACTTTGTCATCTTTGGGATTGACCCTCACATCCATGTAATGGAGGATGAAGAGCTCAGTCTGCTGCTGAGGAATGGAGTTTGTGCAAGTGACGCTTTTATCAATAATCGCATGGATGAATGAGATCTGGTCTGGTTGGAGGGGAATGCCGGAGTGCGGCACAAAGCAGCAGCTCCACCTCCGGCTGTGTGTCTGTGCACACACACGTGTTTGTTCAGAGCCAGGTGTGCACAACCCCCCCCCCCCCCCCCGCCCCCCCTGTGATCATCCCGTCTGTGGACTGTGACATGGAAGCCCCTGCGATTTCCCTCTCCTTCCTGTCTTCCTCTCATCTGGCGGGGGCCGCTCCCTTCGGCTTTCACGCTGTTTACCAAACATACCCTCACCCCTTTCTCCTCCCTCCTTTTATTTTTGCTTCTGCACATGCATGTCTTTGTTTGCACTCATCTGAGCACAAAAGGGTTCCCAGCTATCCCCAACACTGCGCTGTGAGAGAAGAGGCCTTAAGTGGTGCTGGCTGGACGGGAAGAGGGGGAGTCCCGGATCCTGGATGGACCAACGCTGCAGCATGATCCGCTGGTCCGGTGGATTTTACCATGGTGATAAAACAGGAGAGTTCCCGGACATTATTCTTTTAATCTAGAGAGTTGATTTAATGGATAGTCTCTAAAACCGGCAGTGTTGTGCTGGGGAGAAGTGGGGCTCCCCTAAGTTTGCAATTATTAAAGACATTTATACCCGCACAGTACTTTAGCACGTAGATGCATGGTTATTACATCTGATGATGTGATATTATAATCCTGAATGATGTGTTTTTATTAACTGCAAGCAGAAAAGCATCATAATTAACCCAGACATGAAAACACCGACCTGCGTGTAAACGAATCGTTATGTGTTTCTCTGAGTTACTGAAATAAATTAACTTTTCAATGATATTCTAATGTATTGAATTTGTCTACGTATAAAATAAAGCAGATGAATTTTTCCTCCTTCTCCTGAAAAATACATTTATACTTAGAAATCCTTTTGTTTCAAAATGTGCTTTAACAATGTCAGAAATTTAAAGGTAAGCTGAACAGAATGGATGTCATGCATCAAAGGTAGGAAAACTTTTAAAGTAATATGTCACAAAATGCTGGGATATTGTCCAGGGTGTGGACACTTTAGTTTGGGCCTCCTTTGGCCTAATGAGATTAACCTGCACCGAGTCAAGGAAACATCTAGCTGAACGTTTTTTGCACTAATGCATCCTGGTTAACAGGAGGGAAGGAGTTGAATTTGTCTTTCTAAACTAAAAAAGAACGACAGCTGAACCGTCTATTCTGTCTAAATCTGCTCTGCTGCACCCAGATGTCAATGTGCTTCTGCCTCTATAGTGCCTAGAAACACTGAATGTTCCGCTGATACCTTCTTTAAACTCTGTGAACAGAACTTTGAAGTAGTTCTTGTAGCTTATGAAACACAAGACTGAGGACAGCAAACTACCCCTAAATAACCTGATCTTTTTCTACTGTCTCCACACACCTTCAGAGGAAGTCATCTCCATGAGCTAACATGAGCTTCGTCGCCCTCAGGTCTTGTGAAATCAAGCAGACTTTGATTAAAATAAAACTGTAAAATGGCTTGACAAGCCGGGCAGATTTATTTTGTAGGCTCCTACGAGGGGTCAATACCAATTTCTGACACAATGGGATTAAATCTTTATCTCTGAACTTTTGCAGCAGTCACAGCTAAAGGCCACTGCTGAGGGGCCCTGCAGATGTGGCGACGGGCGTGCTGCTGGCTGAGATGTAGGTATTATAAGTGGCTTGCTCCGGGATGACCAAGTAGGTCAAAAGAATCAAGGTGGGAGTGAAGGGGCTCACAAAGCTGTGAGGGGAAGGTCAAGCGTGAAATCCCAACCCCCCTTGCTGCATTGGCCCCCCAGGGAGGACCTCTGGACAGGCGCTGGGGTTGTCCGTATTTGATGCGCTGCTGGCAGCCATGTGTTGGGCTGGAAAATTCATGATTAAGATGTAATCGCACCGGAAAAGCAAATTTTGGGATTTACAAAACATGTGAGTCAGGCAATAAGATGCTTTTATAAAGTAACAGCGACAACTTTCAAATACAGGATAACATAATGGATTGTGGAAAACCTACATATTGGCTTTTCATATTATCTTATCTAAGAAAACATTATTAGTGTTTTCCCAAATATTGGCTCAATTCCTATTAATAGTGACCAAAAAAAACCTGCAAAGCATTACTCATACATCAATTATTCAACCAATAAAGATTCTTGTAAAATAATTTACAAGCTTAAAACCCATTTTACTGTTTTTTTTACCCAAACTTATCAGCTAGCTTTATCTTTGGGGAGCCTTACAATTAGCACACGTGAAGCAGAAGAGCATCAAGCTGAAGTCTCTCTATCAATTTATTCAGTAGACTAATTGGTATAAATGAGATGAGTGCGCTTGAAATTTTGGTGATTCCCTCCAAAGAAAAGTTTGCAGCCGTCATTGATTTGCATTAAAACTGCCTTGCATGCAGGAAGCTGCTGCTAAGAGTGTTTCAGTTGAAATAACCACGAGGATGCTACAGATTGGCTGCAAGGCCTGGAGATGTGTGTGTGTGTCGCTTTATCTTCACCAAATCTATGAATTTTAAGATCCCCACGCTGTACCTGGCCTTCAGATCTCCAACACTGGTCCACCAGTCAATGGAAAATCCAAAACGGAATAATAAATAGGAATAATAAATAGACATGTTTATTTTTGTGGGAAGTGATGTTGTTTGTCTTTGTGTAGCTGATCAGCGTGCCAAATGTGCGCTCGCCCTGTGTGTTATTTTCGTTGGGATTCTCATATTTAATAAGAGTTAATTGTCCCAGTTAAAATCTCCCTGAGTGGAAATATGTAATCCTCTAGAAACGATCTGCAACCACATCACATTATATTTGAGATCTGAGTTTTCTTTTGGTTGTTTGTCTACATAATTCACAAAAATACAGGCAGAAAATAGTAGGAAGTTAGGAGGACGTTGTTTTTTTTACTGTAAAACCAATATGAGTGTTCACAATTAGACTTAGATCGTATGCTAGTCTACCAATGTCACAATAAATGCTCAACGCTGAACTGCACGGTGGAGATGCCTTATTCGCTGTTTAATGGCCAATGTTCTCAGAAGCCTATGCAGCAGCTGCTGAGCAGGGCGCAACCGTAATAAATGTATTTATTTTTGTAATACTGCTAAAGGCTGTTTGGGATCCAGTGTTTTTAGATGTTATTCCCACTTGTCATTGATGCACACTTTTCATGCCAATAAGATATTCAGCCTGCTGGATGCCGTATTACTGCTGCAGACGCCCACACCCGACATGCTGTGAGCCACGATGCTAAAGATCACTTTAAACGCAACTCCACTCATAACTGTTTATGTATTGAAGTCAAAACTAAAGAGGTTCTGTTGTGTAGAGAACAAACATCTTGAATTTATGTTTATCAGGTTAAACGTACAGTGCTTGTGAGAAGCAAATAATATGCAGTTTCAGTTGCATTTACTAATAAATTGGTCAGAGTTTATGAACAAACACGACAATTTCTTCCTGTGTCGGCAGAGCATATTCAGTGTAAAGAGGTTCTGTTGTGTAGAGAACAAATTCAATTCAATTCAAGTTTATTTATTGTCAGGACTCAGCCAGCAGGACCGTGCAGCTTGCTGCCGGCTCTGCTGCCTCAGACTCTTTCCACAGGTGTTCTGGGTTGACTGGTGGGCGGAGCCCACACACCTGTGGGCGGTTGAGCGGCATCGGGAGGCACTACTTAAACACCACGCAGACAGCGAGAGGATGCCAGAGTGTTACCGTTGTGGTACCTCCTCGTGTCAGCTCTCGTCCTCTCGTGACCCTGTGAAGTCTCTCGTGGCAGGAGCTCCAAGCATCGTCATCTTCCGTCTGGTGTTGGTCTCTCCTGCAAACCTCCTGGTTCCTCCTGAGTCGGTTCCCCTCCCCTGGAACCCTGCCATCTCCGGAAAGTCACCTGGTTCCTCTCGCTGTCCTGGACATCTGGATTCCCCGGTGCTGCTCGGACCCGACCCCACCTTCGACCCACTGGTCTCCCGGACACCTGTGGCCACCATCGCACGGCTAGCGCTGAGTCCCCACTGCTTCCTCCCCACTGCTTCCTCCCCGGTCGGCCTTCTGTCCATCAAGTGGTAAGCTTGCGTCCAGCAGCAGATCCAGCTCAGTCAGACCAGTTCCTCTCCACGGTTTCCCAGTTAACCTCTGTCTCGTTCTTCCCCAGTGATCGACCCGGTTTCCTGCTCCCTGACCGTTACCTGACGCTGCCTCCGCTGAGGCAGAATCCTCCCGTTACCTGGTTCTTAAATAAAACCTTTAAACTTCACCTATTTCTCCCGAGTGTGCTTCTGCATGTGGGCAAAATACATAAAGCCAACCATGACAATTATATAGCGCCAATTCAAAACACATGTCATCTCAAGGCTTTTTCCAAAGTCAGATTCCATCAGATCCTCCAGGTTGGTCAGAAAGTTTCCTCTCTAAGGAAACCCAGCAGGTTGCATCAAGTCTCTCCAAGCAGCATTCACTCCTCCTGAAAGAGCGTAGAGCCACAGTGGACAGTCGTCTGCATTGTTGATGGCTTTGCAGCAATCCCTCATACTGAGCATGCATGAAGCGACAGTGGAGAGGAAAACTCCCCTTTAACAGGGAGGAGAACCTCCAGCAGAACCAGAACCAGGCTCAGCGTCACCGGTCATCTGCCTCGACCCACTGGGGCTTAGAGAAGACAGAGCAGAGACAAAAAAGCACAGAAGCACACATTGATCCAGTAATCTGTTCTACATTATACAAATTCAAACATCTTCAATTTTTTGCTATCAGGTTAAACGTATAGTGCTTGTAAGAAGCAAATAATATGAAGTTTCAGTTGTATTTACTATTGTCAGCTGAAGCCAAATTAATTGTTCAGAGTTTATGAACAAACATGATTTCTTCCTGTGTCGGCAGAGCATATTTAGTGTAGGCTGAAACCAGATCCTCCACGCAAAGACATCCGTCCTAAACAGCAATGCTATGTCTTTTCAGACATTCTTCAGACCCAGAAGCATCGGAGGAGACCCAGAGGGCCTGGTTTAATGAACACAGAAGGAGACTACACAGAGGTCAGTAATAATTCAGCCTCTCTGGTCAGATCAAGTAGCATATTCTCCCCAAGTTGATAGAAACGAGCATCATCTTTTAGATAAATTTATCTGTGAGGTCAAACTTTAGGAATAAACAACTTTTGAGTATTTCTAAATGTCTGACAAATCAGCGGTTTAAACCTCAGTGAATTCCTTTAACCGATATTCTTTGTGCACAACTTGTCCGAGAAAGTGAGCTCCCTCCATGAGTTCCCGGTGGGCTGAAGGCTTATGACGTCACACCCCGTCGCCTTCGTGTCACTGCAGCACAGCGGCTGCTTTTCTCGCCCTCTGTCCACCCCGGCGCCCGGCAGCGACCCTCCCACATCCACTCACTTGTCACACCACCAACCACGGCTCAGATGGTCTCACTAATTCAAGCGTTGGTGCCGGTAGTGCCGATTGTTGTCGCTATTAGAGTGTCTGACCTGTTAACGCGTGCTGCAAATAAACATTAAGATTCAAAGGTTCTTTACTGTCACCGCGTGTTAAAAAAATTATTTTCAAAGAGTACACAAATAACAGACAACAGACAATGAACAAAGGCTACAGTTTTTTTAACCATTGGAATATCACATTAAATTAGGAAAAGTCAGAAAATAAGAAAAATGGAAAGTTTATACATTTGAATGGATTTCTTTTTGCAGGTGTGCCTGTCTCTGTCTCTGGCAGTCATTGGGCGAGAGGCCAGGTCCACCTTGACAGGTCGCCGGCGCATCATAGGCCAACATGCAGACACACAGGACAAACAACCATGCACACACACACTCTTGCCTTTACACCAGAGTAAAACTTTACAAGCATTTCCTTAGAAGTAAACCCTTTTCATGTCAAACAATAAGCCCATTTCACAGTCGACAGTAGTTTTGTGGGTACTGGGAAGTATGGTGGTATTGCTTTTACCTGCAGAATTTCTCTCCCTTTTTTCAGAACACATTTAACAAGGCTGTACTAAAAACTAAACATGTCTGCATGTATTACAGGTATTAAAACTTTAAAAAGTAACAATCTGTATACTTGGATCTGATGCTGCACTTTCTTTGCTCTAAAAAACCTGGATTTTCTGTTTTCCTATTTGGGTACTTCCTCCCAAAAATCCACGGTGTTTATATTCTGAGACCCGGCACCCTTTTATGTCTAATACATTCAGTAAATGATCAGAAGTTGCTAAAAAAACCTGATTAAGCAGGTCTGAGCTTGATTTAAAAAAACTGCAGCAGCAACTCTACAATTATTTTACCTGACTTTGACCTTTTCGTTAATGTAGGACTAACTTAGTTTCAATGCTTGGTACTCATTTTGATAGGCGTCAGTTTTACAGTGCGGTAAATTTAGACCCTTCAAAGTTCGCAGGATAAAATCTGTGCAACACTCAACAAAGGAAATAATCACTCAGGATTAGAACAGGATCGTGACTTCGAGTCATGGGACCAGGATGAATTAGGAAGCGAACGCCAGAGCTGTGAATAGCAGGAAGGAAGTTTCTACTTTTACAGATCTGCTGAGTGAGAATGACCAACTGTCTTTGCCACTGATCAATAAGACACTCAACATTACTGATAAACTGAATATTATGTTCTGGTTTATTCGTCAATTAATTGAGGCCATAACTGAGAAACACAAAGCTGCTGAGCCAGGGATTCACACTGTGAGGTAAGGCTGCAGAGCTAAATAATGAACAAGCAGTAACCTCTTTGAACCTGTCAGTGACCACTTGTAAATAGTCACTGACAGGTTTTCTTTAACTTGTTGTTGGTGAGTATAATGCAGCTGTCACAGAGGAATGTCCAGCCTAGTTCTGGTGTGTCTTTTCTAAAGTTTGTAGGACTGCTTGTGCTTTGAGTACATCTCCTGACCTCTTGGTTATTGGGAAAGGAATGAATCAAGCTGAATTCGAGGAAAGATCACGGGGTCGGTTTCATCTGTCAACTGCCAAAAATGAGTTTTAATAAGGTGAAACTGCTGCCTTTTCCCTGCGTTTTCCCCTTTTTGAGTAACTGTCAGGCTGTAGAAAAGAAACAGCAGCTAAGCTGTCATTTTAACAATAGTTACACCTTTGGTGCTTGTTTCAAGGAGAGCAGGATGTTGCAGAGTGTCCAGTGTGGATGTAGAGTATTAAATTAAGCCTAAGCATAAAGTTGCCACGTCAGTCTTTTGCCTGTGAATATTCTCATTTATCCGGGTCATGGCAACAGCAAACAGACTCAAATTGGAGGCAACCAGACCTTTGCTCAATGTTTCTGAAAACGTTTGCACACGTATGCAGGGGTCTTTGTCAATTCTAGCGGCTCGCGTGAGGGAAAGTCCGGTTGCCTCTGGTTTAAATCTGTTTGTTGTGGGCAATATTTTCCTTTACTTTAATATAACATCTAAATAGCTGCTTAAATCTCAAGCATATCTAAAATAGAGACAATAGAAGCTGCATTTGCATTCGTTGAACCATGTTTTTTTTCAGCAAGAGGGTTCAGGGTTAGGGTTAGGGTTAGTTTCTGTGAGACTGTCATGATTTAGGTTTTTGTTTGCTTAGTTTTGGATATTTGGGGACTAATTAGTTTCCACTCCCAACAGCCATCTGTCTCCACCCAATCAGCTCAGTCTCCTCAGTCACCAGTCAGTTAGCCCAGACCAGCTCCACCTGCCAACTCTGCTCACCTGTTCAGATGCCTGCTTATACCTGCCTCAGTCATCGCCTCAGTCATCCAGTCACGGCCAGAACGTCTCGTCTCGTGTGATGTGTTCTGCTGCTACGAGATCCTGTGTGCTGAGCCAGCAGGACTCTTCTGCTTCTCCTCTGATGATAGTTGCCAGTGTCTGCGTGCTGCACAAGTCGGTCTGTTTCCCCTTGAGTTCCAGCCGCTCGCTCTGCCCGTTCTGGTGGTTCCTCGGTCCACATCGCCTGTTCTGGTCTGTCCCTGCCTTCAACACTGGTTTGGCCTGTTCCTCCCTGCATCTTCTGGTCCCCTGCTCATCGCTGCCTGCCTGCATCATCAGCAATTACTCATCCCTTTCAATAAACATTTTAAAGTGTAACTCTGTGTTTGGCTGAATATCAGGTTCACCAGCATTATTCGTTACATAGACACAATAAATAAAGCTGATCATCATAACCTAAACCTTTAACTAACAAAGCCTTTGAATACAAAGTGAAACTACAACTCTGCTACCGGATCTGAACCCTGGGTTATCACTGTTTTGTAGAACTACTACTTTAGTCAGGTTATTTTTATTTCCTTGATAAATCCGGGTATGGTTTTTCAAGGCTACCGTAGCTCCTAAATCTACTACATACCGTCTCTTCCATTGGGCTTTGGGGTACAGCAGCATTCCTGCAGTTCAATATTCTCTCTTCCCACATAAGTGTGCGTGTCACAGCTTTTCTATTTTGGCTTCCTCATTGTGTCTTTTGTGCAGACTTGAGAATAACTTTGCAAACACCATCTTCCAATCTATCTTTTGTCTACAACTGCTTAATTCTTGCAGGTGAGCAGAGGGGCTGGAGCTGATCTCCTATGGTCAGTCGAAGAGAGGAAGGGTTCACTGATGACGGGTTTGTTAACTTTAGGCCATCTTTGATTTGCTCTGAGACGTAGAATCAAAGAACAGAAAGAGGGTTTACTTTACACTCAAAATGGAATTGAATTGAGAAATCAACAAAATGCAAAAAGGAGTCTGAAAATATAATTATCAGCTTCTCAAGTTGCTAGAAATGTTCAGAATCTAAGTAGACACCTCCTGGTCAATGCATGAAGACTTGGTACTTTTAACTGCTCCACATAGTTAAAAATTATGAAGCTTGTATTCTTAAACTGGCCTTTATTCACTTCATGAAAACAAGTTACACACAGTGGAATGGACCTCATTTATATCACAGCTTCCTACATCCATGCAGTCATTGCAGGAGAGCGAAAGTGTGTTCATTAGTGAGTAGGAGGTGGTTCTGTTGGCAGAGTGGGTCGGCAGGCAGAAAGGCTGGGAGCCGCTGCCCCTCCCGGGGGTTTGGGCAAAGAGGATGAAACCTGTCATTAGGGAGGTGAGAGGAAGAAAGCTCTCGGCTGGGGGGGCATTGTCCTGGGGGCGGGAGGGTGGGATGGCTCTTTAGTGCATCAAATAACACGGCCCCTGGCAGCCTTTGTTGCAGAGTGAAAGGGTCCAGTGGTGGTGGTGGTGGGGGTCACAGGGGTGAGGGGGCAATCCTGAACATTGGTCAGTGGGAGAAAGGACTCTGTGGGTGAGGAGGGGAGAAGGATGGGAAGTGAATGGGGGTAGAGGGCTTTTATACAGTTGTTTTCCTCTTCTTTGTTGACAGACAGAAAACGCTTGTTTCAGTGTCAGGAAACTCTTTCCCAAAAACAGCAACAGATCAAGATGCTTGTTCTCCGCTTTTATCTTTTTAAACCTATATCAGCATCAGGATGTAATTTTTCTTTTGCTTTGTAGATGCAGTTGTTCTGCTGCAGCGGGGGTGTATGGCCGTGCAGGTTGAATAGAAAAGGTTGACATCTATGCTGAGGCTTAGCGCAGAGTCAGGACCTTTCACTCATTCAGAGCATTTCAAGGGGATGGGTCACACAGATAATGGGAGACTGACAAAAAGGAGCAAAAGCTTTCCTCTTTACTGGAGTTCGTGCATAGCGACTGGGTGACAAATCTGCCACAATGTATCTGGGTGACAGCTTAAGTTGGGAACTCACTCGCCACCAATTTCATGTTTAGCTTCAGGACCAGTTACGAGGCGCCTGTAAACTGGGCTGCCAGAAAATAAATCACCATATCGCTCATTTCTGCAGCTATTGTTGGCAAAGGAGTATTTTTGTATCGGCTAAGGTTTGTTGGACATTCAGTCACTGAAGCGCTGATAAAACACGTAGGAAGTTAAAGGCAGCACAATTTGAACACATGAAGACTTGCATGTTCTCCCCATCGGTATCCTCCACCACTTCCTTGCTAATGGCGTATGTTTGACTTAATACGTCAAAGCTGTTCTCACAGCCAGAGCAGCTAATAAACTGATAAACCGGACCAATTACTGACTTCATTAGCGGCCTTTCATCCGATCCCAAAGCACTGATGACTTTAGAGGGCCAATAAAACCACCAGGTTGTGACCTTAACATTAAGGGGCCTCTGCAGAACGAGAGGGGACAGACGAGGGTCAACAACATCTCACACTTGTCACACCCTGGTGTCAAAGTGTGTTTACATCTCCGCTTGATGATAAGAGCAAGAAACTAATCTGTGAGTTAGTAAAATCAAATGGACCAACGTCAAGGTAGACCTACCTGTGTCTTCTGTTTTTACTGTATGAAAAAAACAGAGAAAGCTGAAAATCAGTCCATGTCAACAGGCTAGACATTAGAAGTAGACAGAAGTGGTAGAAGCAGTTCTCTTCCATTTTTGTAAGGTTGTTTCATTATGAGTGACTAAAATGGACGGTTGGCCCGTGCTATGGTTGCATATTCCTCTTTAAGACTTATACCATGGGATTAAATGTTTGACAATCCTGCAATTTGGGGGAAGTTTACAGTGACTGGATTTCAAAAAGGGTTAGTTTAGGTTAAGGTTTCTCTGTCTGTCTTCAATAGGACTGACATGCCAATAAAACATTGTTTAAGTCACACGAATAAGCTGTGTTTTGCACGTCTGGCAGTTTATATCTCATTAAATCACTGGAATCAGTGCAATCTGTATTTGTGAATTTGTCTCTTTACTGTTTGAATGGACAGAATTGTCAATGCATTTTCCTCTGCAGTTAGCTTGGTTGTTGAGCTCAGCAATCAATACGTTGTTGTTGCTTTTCAGACTTGCAGCTAGAACACCGTAAGCAGAAATGTGATGTTGTTTCCAGATCTGAGACAAAGCAACACAAACTTAAATTTGGTCTGTGACCACTTCTAACTCAAGTCACATCCTGTTCACAAAAGATCGGTATGAATAAATGTACCAATGAAACCCAAGCAACCAGAGTTACTAATAAAAGCAGATGGCTGGGAAAAAAGTTACTAAGGGATAGTTTTTATTAATCTATGCCCCAACTGTTTCTTGAAGGTTGTGTCTCTGATGTGAAATGTGGCCTTTTTTAAAACCATGATTAGCAGCTGCTGGTGGGAAACAAATCAATTAACTTTTTTTAACAGGATTTGAAGGAGCTGTAAAAACAAAATTGGAAATATACATGGCTTTTAAGTGTAAAAGTGCATTACGGAGGTGAGCAAATTAGCCCCAGGTCTCAGTGAGAAGCCCCAAAACTGTTACAAGCTGCTTTTTAAGGGGAATTGGAGGGAAATACGGAGAGGAGGAGGAGCGAGGCAGGGCAAATCACTTTCCCTGCTGACTTCTCAGGAGGGAGGGAGGTAAAGATCACAGCTCCTGCAGGACATTGCAGCCGTCCGTCCACTCCTCCCAGGCTTCTGAAAGAGGGCCTGGGGTGCGTGGTTCGCTCCTTTAACCCACTGGCTATTAAAGGCAATGATGGATGGCGTCATGAGATAGATGCATCCTTCACTGACTTCACTTTACTTGCAGGAGTTTAGTTTATCTGGGAGTTTGTATTTAATATAGGAATTGATGTTTTTTCCTTCGCTTTCTTTCTGTCTGTGGATGAAGGAATGTCTCTGTGTCAGGGGACAGATGCGGAGGACTGCCTTTCCCAGGATTCCCCAGGGAGGGCGTGGACAGGTTTTAGCACCCTGCGGCAGAAGGGAGGAGGCAGAGGGAAGGGCAGTTCGCTGTCTGCAGGGTCATGTATTAGGAGTTAAGTAATGCATAAGTAATGCTTTGTTTGGACTCATCTGAGGGAAGGAAATTTACTTCATTTGTCTGTAATTAAGTTTTTTTCCCCTTTGAAAAGGAATTATGAAATGAAGATTAAAGGGTGAAACAGGTCAGAGATTAATGGGAAACGTTGTGAAAGTCAGAAATGTCCGTATGTAAGTAGGCAAATAACATGAAAGCCTTGTTCTAATGAAACTAAGAGTGTGAGAACATCTTAGGAAAAGTCAGACAGAAAATTCACACATGAGCTTGACACCATCACTCAAACATCTCCCTGAGTGCAACCTTCATTTTTGGTCACATTTTGGTCTATTGTTAAGTATTAGTTGTGCCGATAAAATTTTCCCTCAGAATACACCATGTTTCTACTGGAGGAATTTAATCAAAGGTACCAACTCAATGTTTAAATGAGAAATAAATGTACAGCATGTTTTAAGTTTTCCTTCATATCAGCTGAACTTATAGCTGAACTGTCCATCCATGGTCTAAAAACATGCATGCAGGGTAAATCAACCTTTCTAAATTGTCCTCAGATGTGTGAACGTGGCTGTGTGTCTCTGTGTGGACTGTGCTGGACTGGAAACCTGCTTAGGGTGTACCTTCTCCCTCACCCGCTGCCCCAGGTTACCAGCCCCCTGTGACTCTGCAAGAAAGGTAAAAAAAGGTTGAAGAATCGAAAGGATCGCCTGTCAGGGCATAATCGGTACTAAGAATAATCATCTGTTTCTGCTTCTAGAAAATCACTGACTTCCTTTGTATCTTTGATTTGTATTTGTATTTTTTACTTTTTATTTTCTCTTTGATACACTGTATATATGTGTGGACCCATTGTCTATACCTTATACCCTATGCACCTTTTCCTCCTTTTGGCACCTTCTTTTGATCACTAAGCCGATGTGTGACAAGTGAATTTCTCCAATGTGAGATCAATAAAGCTTATCTTATCTTATCTTTCCTGATGCTAAGCTAATAGCTCACATATCCAAGAGCTGTCTAGGTATCTCTGGCCTAGTTACCATTTATTGAATGTTTCACTTTAAAAAAAGAAAAATACTTTTTGCAGAGAGCAGGAGTGCCAAGGCTTAATATTGCCACTATCTATTGAGTATTTCTTTTTCAGTCTTAACAACTTCTTGCTGCAGGTGAATTAGGTTGCAAACAAACGAGAGACATATCATTTGTCTATAAAAACTAAAGCTTGGTGTTAGACTCTTTTTAATGGATTCAGATAAAGTTGTTCTTAAACAGAGAGCTGCTTATGGACAACTAAAAGATGAAAGTTAGAGGATTTATGTTGCAGCAGCAGTACCACTGAACAATCTATCCAGAACATTTTGGAAATAACTTGATATTTGTTGTTGGTCTTCAGACTCTTCAATAAGCAGCTGTTGAAACGTCTCACTGAACCAAAAAACAACAGTCTTGTTACCGGGTGAAAGAAAAATCCTCCAATCCAGCTGCACAAAGGTTCATTTACTGTAAATGAACGTCTTCCCTAAATTATAGAGCTGAATTTTAGCACTGATAAAACTCTTGTTCGTGTTTTGTTGCCTCCCAAGCTGGTTTTAAAACTGACTGTTTGAATGTTTGGTTTCTATTTGAACATGTTGGATCTGATGGTGCTCTGGGGGAATATCAAACATTTTTATTTTGTATAACTCCACCCTGAGTTGTTCTTCTCAACAATGATGTCCCTGACTTGTCTGGAGAGCTCCTTGGTCTCCATGGTGTGATGCCTCTTGCTTAAGGTGCTGCACCTCTGGGCCCTTTCAGAAAAGGTGTGTTTATACTGACAGGTCACATGATACTTAAATTGCACACAGGTGGACTTTATTTCACTAATTATGGGACTTTTCAAGGTAAGTGGTTGCCCCAGAACTTTTTAGGGGCTTCATAGCAAAGGGGGTGGATCCACATGCACACGCCAACCACTTTTTGGATTTTTAAAATTCTTTTTCTATATTTTGTTTTCTCATTTCACTTCACCAACCTAGATTATTGTGTGCAGATTCATCACATGAAATAAGACTACAACACATTTAAATTACAGGGTCGAATGTAACAATACTAAATACTTTTGCAAGACAATGTATGTTAATTTTGATGAAAACCATTTTTTTACCTTCTCCAAATGAACCCACTCCTTGTCGGCTTTTCTCGTTTTGGACAACGGTTGCTGGGTCTATTTAAGGAGTTTAAAACATTTACCTCCCTGCTGCTAAACTCTGAGAGACCTGCTGGTCATTAGCTCTTTTCCTCGTCAGATTGCTGGAGTGGCAGCTCTCTGCGGTCGCTCTCAGAGAGGCCTTTCAGACCTTGTGGCTTCCATAGCACAGGCGTGAAAATTGGCTACATTTAATCAGCCATGGTGGAGAATTTAAAGAAAAGGATCAAGAGAGCTTTGTCCTAATGGATTGGCTACAGTTTGGGGGTCCAGCACACCAACTTATACCTAGTTAAAGGCATATCACTCTAACAGTGTAACTCAAAACACATGGTGTTGCCTTTAAACGTCCTCTTTCACTTGGATAAAGAAAGAAAGGTTGATTTTGACATTTGTTTTTGTGGTTCCTTTTGACATTTGAGGGCCAAATTTGTGCAACAGTGGTTTCGATTCACTGTCAAGGAAATAATTTCATCCATGCTCCAAAACAACAGAAAATTAAAGAATAAGCTTGCTTTTGTGTTTAGGAAGTACATCAAGTGACTCACATATACAGAGGGTCAATTCTTTCAGTCTGTCTGTACATTAAAATTTCAAGCTTACGGCCATGGCAATTTTTACCAATACAGTAAGACCATAGAAGTCGTGGGCGACACTCAGAAAAGGGCCTGCACACTCAAACAAAGCAGTAAATCAAGTGCCTTGACACATGCTCACCAGACAGTTTGCCATTTGTCACAGAGCCTGAATGGACCTAAAAGCAAAGATGTGGACGCATCGGGGTGATCGGCATTGCTCAGATACAGAACAAGGGGCCTTTTCAGACAGCTGCAACACTGATTACATTGTGTGAAGGCCAATCAAAGGGGAAAATGACGAGAGCAGCCATGCTGGACACACACAATGCACAAATGGTAGCGGTCAGACGGTGGCAGAGAGAGGTGGTGCTCCACAGATTTTAAAGGCACATTTTGGGATGCAGAATCTTGCAAATGTCAGGCTCTCATGAAGAGTTGCACAAGCAACTTTTTAAAGTTGAAATTGTGAGGATGGAGAAAAATAATAAACTCTAATTTGTGCACAGTCATCATAACGGATGAATGAATGACAGAAATGAAAATTAAAAAAGGATTAAGATAATAACCCTAAAAGGCCGCCTAAAACCTATTTTACCCAATTCCTTCATTCATGTTGTGATTTTTATTCCTTCGTTAGAAGCAAAAATATTATTTACTGGTTCATATAAATCGGCACAGTCCAAACACTTGTTTCGCATTTAAATTATTTTAAACGTTTCTAGAACAGATTATATGCATTAACATTTTGCAAAAGAAAATAGTGACAATGGTAGTTTTAAAAGAAAATTATTCTGAACAAAAACAACGGTATTCAAAACTAAACAGTGTAAGGCCTATGCCGGTGCAGTAGATGGCAGTGTTGTTGACATCAATACAATTGAAAAACACAAAAGGAGAATTTTATTAAGCTATTTTTATGGGCTAAATGTGTGCAAAACAGGGTTTGTGAACCTGCTTAATTCCCAAGGTTCAAAAAACAGAAAGTCTGCATCCAACACAGTGATAACATGCGAATAGAGACGGTCTGCACTGATGCAGTTTGTCCACGTTTAAGTGATGCATTGTGGATGCATTAAGAAGAAAACCTGCTTATGTTTATGCATGTTGTATAAATTCTGACAAGAGGACATGTTTACATTGTGAAAGACCAGACCTGTTTGCACGATAATGATTGTATGAAATGAATGCTATCTTAGATATAGAGCAAATATAGAGCTAATTTACAAGTAAAAGTAAAAAGGAGACAAAAGCAATCTGCTGATTTAACACAGACCTCTCAATTTTTATCAAAAGTTAAGAGTGAGATTATGCTAATTTGGGGGGCAGGGACTGTTTGGGGGTAGGGCTAACTGGACCCTGGAAGAGCCGATGGAGTCAACTCCATCTCGTTTTTATCCCACCAGACATTGAAGTAGACATGTGATACTTTTGGTAAAAAGAGAAAGAGACATATTAATACTTTATTGTTCAGTTAGTGGATTAAAACATAAAAAACACACAATTGTTCAAATAATACTGAATAAAATAAAGTAGTTTTAAGTTATTGATTGAATTATTACACTGTTACACATTCATCTATGTTTTTTTATCATTGTAGATCTATAACCTGATTGGTGAATCAGGCTGAGCCTTTATGGTCCAACATTTTCCCCTCAGCAGCAACACTGAAGCTCACAGAGGTTCCCGCTGCGTCTTTACGCACGATCCAGCTGCTGACGTCTCCCTTTTTTCAGCTCAATGCACTTCTAGACTGTTACAGTTTATAACCATCATCATCACCTTTCACAGCGACAGGTTTCTCATCTCAGTCGCCGTACTGATCAGACAAATCTGTATTTGTCTCGTCAGTGTGCTCTGGGCGGTGAGGTGGGCAGATTTTACCCCCGTTGGTGCGCTGCGTGTGAGGGATAAACAGTGGGGAAAATGCATAAATAAAGACTGTAAAGGGCTCCTATAGAGGGAACAGGGGGTACTGACGGGTCTGAGATGAAGCCCCTGATGTTACAAGTTCTTTAAAATGACATGTAACATAATTTTGCGCACCTGAATTAAAGCGCAAGGCAGCACGCCCACCGAAGCGCCACTGGTTCTATGTTGTTAAAAAACAAAAGAGCATGAAACACAGCTACTAACTCTCTTATTGACTTTAACTGGCACACTTTGCTACCGATATGAGGACATTAAATGTAGTGATTCACGTTTTGAATGATGAACGGTGATAAAAACACCTGGGTCCGAGGGAAAGGAGGGGGGAGAGGAGCAAGCGCTGAGGCACAGAAATACGGTGCATGTAGTTAAAAAATGCAAAATTAATAAAAACGAAACTTATAAACAAACTAAGTGGCGTTTTAAACTGCATCTGGTTAGCAGAACTGTTTTATGATCCAGCGTGCAGCCATGCCTGGTTCTGAATGAACCGGTCATCTGGCAGCAGCTCTCCCCACTTTCCTCCTGCGTACGCAGTACAGGACCGTACCGGCTTACTTTCACCACTGGTTAAGACTAAAATTATTCATAACTCTGATCGCTCTTCCTGCTGCTCTGTTAACACTGATGGCCACGAGTTGTGAAAGAAGCCTAAACAGCTCAGCAGAAGGCGTAGTTTTGTCGTCCGCAGCCCAGATAGGCTTTGTGATTTTTATGCGTGAGAAATGCCATGTGTTGCGTGTGAGCGTGTGAAGTCAGTGAAATGCGTGTGTCACACGGTCAATGCGTGAGAGTTGAGAGCCCTGCTTAACAGCAGTGAAGGGATGTCAGAAGTTGGAATTCATCTTTTATTTCCAGTGTCTGAGTGATGTTGTTGCAAATAACCTGAAGCCTGTTGTATGGAAATGATTTTTCTCGATATCTAGGCAGAAATGTTTATGCAATCTGCCTTCAGAATCCAGTTTAGATATGGACTAAAAAATGTGCAAGAAGTATGGGCAAGAGAAACAGGAGCACCCGGTTTTAAATATCTGTCGTGACTTCAGACACGCGGTCTGTTGAACTTCTTATCGACACAGATCTTAATGTAACAATGTCATCTTCAGAAAACAATGAAGCTGTTTCTAGTAACAAGCCCGTCCAAAAAAAAAAAAAAAAATCATTTTATAAGTAACAGCTCCAGATTTAAACATGATCAACCTTTTTCTTTTAAAGAACTGAGTTTTAGTTCACAAACTACACCAAACCCTAATGACTTCCCTGCTTATAGATCAAGAAAGCACCTAAACAGAACCCCTCTGACAACACGAAGTAGGCCAGAACATCTCAAAAACTAGAACATCAAGCCCAGATGAGAAACAGATTTCCTGATATCTATAAGTCTGGTAAAGGTTATAAAGCCACTTGTCAGACTTTGGGACTACAGTGAACCAGAGCCACTTATCCACAAACCCGTCCTACGAGTGGCCGGCCACCCTAAATTACTCCAAGAGTAATCCCAGAGTTCATAAGTTCATCGAAGGTGTTGCAGGCCACGGTTGCCTCAGTCAGGTTGAGAGTTTATGATTCAGCATTAAGAAAGAGAGACTGGGCAAAAACGGCCAAAGTTCAAAGAGTTCAAAAACCAAAAGCACTACTGACCTGAAAGAACACAGAGACCCGTTTCCCATTTGCTGAAACATCTTGATGATCCCGTAGACTTTTGTGAAAAGATTTTGAGGACAAACAAGAAAAACATGGAACATTTGGTATAAAATTAACACAGAATTTCAGAAAAACAAAAGCGTATAAACGGTTAAACGTGGTGGTAACGGCCTCGTTGTTTGGAGCGAATATGCTGGTTCAGCACTTGGATTAGCTGGCTCCAAAACCATGAATTCTGCTCCTCACCAATATTCCAGCCATCATTTTACAAGCTTTCAGACTTTTTGACTGTGACATTTCTCCAAACATTTTTTGTTACATCAGTTTTATATATTGTTGTTTTGATACAACAAAACTGAACTGAAGTGTTTTAAACATCATTTAAGAGCAATGGAGGAAATAATCACTGGATGGCTTTTTGCTTGCTTTATTGCTATTGTCTTACATTTTAATTTCTGTGGTATTCTTTGGTTAAGTTGTTGAAATTAAAACGACTGCAGTCTCTTTTAACACATTGATGTTTTGTATATCTATTCAAGATCTATTCGAGATTTGCCTGTAGAAAAAAGGTGAAATGAAAGAAAATGTTGCATAAGGAAATAGTTAAGAAACTAAATCATCAATCGAAAATTTTGTTTGATTGGTTAACTGACAGTGTATTGCTGGTTCATCATGATCTTTATTTTATTTTTTAAATCTGTGTTTAATTGGCATTAGTGATTTACCAGCCTTGGATACTATGGATGGAAATTAGCCAGTGGGTAAACCTGCCACAGCACATGCATCTTTTCTTATGAGATGGATGGTCCTGTACACGCTTCTGAAAATGAACTCAAACTCCGATCACACAAAGAAACATACAGAAAGAAACAGCAGGATATTTCAGCTTCAGCACCCAGAGCTTTTGGAGCGTTCAAATGTGGTTTGATTGTCTGCAACAACAACAGAAAATCAGTTTTCTATGATTTTTTCAATCCAATAAAATGTTGGTTAAAAAGCTCCAAATGCAAACTTCTGAAAACAACAAAACATTTAACAGCTGTTAATTAGAAACGTGTCTCTAATATATAAATAAAGCAAAACTTCAAGGAGTGATGAAGTGTGCACAACAATGAGAAAAGTTACATGGATGGCCAAAGCTGCGCAGAATGAAACACGTTTCAAAGGTGCAGATTTGGAGCGGGTTTTATTTACAGAGATGCAAAACACACGCTGACACCACATAAAACAGAGTCAGGGGGCAAACGACAGAAACACATGGCACTGACAATCTGTCACTGTCGAACCCTTCCGTCTCTTCTGCTCTGCTGCTGACGATGACGGTGATGATAACGCTGACAAAAGCTGCTTGTTCCCTTCAGTGCCCAAACTGAGGCTTTTAAAGCTTCACGGGCTGGGACCGCTCTGTGGAGAGTTTGCTGCATGAGCGTTCATCTCAGAGGTTCCTCTGTGGAACTGGCTGCCCTTCAATATGGGTTTCCCTGTGACACCGAAACACGCGCATGTAGCTGGTACCTACGTATCAAGGATCATTTTGATCATGTGCCCCACGGGAATCAGAGAGAGTGTTTGGCCTCAAGGCGTCCTAAATGGGAATCAGTGTGTGTGTGTGTGTGTGTGTGTGTGTGTGTGCTTTGTGTGTGCCTGTCCATGTGTGGGAGGGCTGCTGGAACAGGGGATTTTTTGTGTCGGGGAAGAGAGGCTCGGGCACTTCATCTTCTCTTCTGTGCACTGCCAAAAAGGCCATAGGTCAAAAGTCAGGGCGATTGGAGAATTCCGTGCTGCATGCCGACAGATCGGGTTTCAGCGCAGGGGGAGGGTGGCGGATCGCCCTGGAGGGTTGGGTGCTTGTGTGTGCGTGTGGACGTAAATGCATTTGTGAATGCGTGGCCTGCATGAGAACGTAAGCGTGTTTATGTGCCGAGCTTGTTTGGGCAACCTTTAGAAAAAAACAAAAAACATCCCATTGCAGCTTCAACACCCAGAGCACCGGGAGCGTTCTATTCACGTTTGGAGACATTTGCAGGCAACACCTAACTTCTCTGACCCAAACGTTTTGTAGTCCAAAGCTTTAAGGTGTCTATTGGGACCCAGTTCTAGTTGTCATTCAGGGGATCTAAAGCCTTTTATGATGGTTGAAAACAAGAACTTTTTTATTTTACTTTTTTTTTTTACAACAGAAAATAAGTTAGAGGAAATATCTTTAGCTTTTTAGACAATTCTGCATTGTTTGTGACTAAATAAAAAGGCCCGTTAATACAGATTAAACCTCCTTTTTAAATGTGCACAAAGACATTTTTTTTACATCAAGGTTTATAAACAAAAAAGCCCCAAAGCTTTTCAGTCTATAGAAAGCAACAAAGAACCTTCAGAAAAATCCCTGACTGTAGAAGTCTCTTTATAACTAACTAGGACCTTTAAAGCCTCGCTCTGTAAAGGTTTAAACTGTCGACTCCGCCGTAATCAATCCAAAGCTCGGGCTTAAACATTTAGCAGGAGGTGAAGTGGTTCCAGTACCAAGCCCAGCAAGCAGCAGCTCCCATTGTAGCCTTTTGTAAGCGATCATTAACGAACATGTGCTCCGGGGGCCTCCGGTGGCTCCTGGACAGCCCGGACTGATCGCCACAGCTGTGTACCCATTGTGCTCGCCCGCGGTGACAAAAAATAACGCAGGGCCTGGCTATGTGCCGGAATTTATTGTATTTATCCTCCAGGGCGTAAACACGCAAAGGTTGAAATAAACGGCGGTGGTCGGGGAACATAAGGAGGCGCGATGAGGGAGACTTTTTTCCGAATGTGAAAAACAGGTTGCTGACGCTTTCAGACTCGAGCTGCTCCTCCACATGCAACACGCAGCAGGTCAGGGGGAACATGTGGTCTTTATCAGGTTCTAAAATAACTGAAACAAAATTCAAGTGCACAAAACACACAACAAACTCCCCAATGTCAGTTATTTGCTTCAAAGATGAAACCAGAAAAAAAAGTTTGTGAAAAAAACAATTAAAACCCCCAGAAATCTACACATCCTGAACAATCACCAACGTCCACTTTACAGTCGGTCAACACATCAACAAGCAGCATGCTCTTTGTTGCACCTTTTTAGTTGTCTAAAAATCAGATCAGTGTTAGCGAGATATATTTTGAAACATAAACGAGGATATTCCTGGAAACTTCATTTTCTGTTGGATTCAAATTACCGCTATCAAGAAATCTTGAGCTTTATGGTCTTTGTTAAATCTATTGGTGGGGTTAAAACAATTGAGTTTGTATGTGTGCTATGTTACTTAAGAAAAACAGAATCTGCAAAAATCTGAATCGGCAGGATTCTTAACCGAACTCTTACCAAGTAGCCTATGTCAGTTCAAAGTCTGTAAAACACCTTTAAATTATTTTAGATTGTTTTTTTTTTGGTTCATCAATCTCATGAAGACAAGTTATAAAGTCACAATATTCCAGTTTTTAATGCAACAATTAGAACAAAATCTCCTTTTTACATGGAGAGCATAAAGGCACGTTCTGTTTTAGCAGATCTTTCGGCTCACAGCTGCATCCAGCGCACGCTGTCCTCTCTTTGTAAAGTTCAGGAGAGAATTTCATGCTTAAAAAATCACTTCAGTCACTAAAAGCCGTCACAGAAATGTAATTTGAATATAATATCAACATCTGGAAAAACTGATTCAAGTTATCAGTTTAGACTGTAGATGTGTGAAAAAGTAATCACTCCCTAAACATGAAAACTGATTGTGCTGGCCTTGGCAGTAACAACCACTAAGCGTTTACAACTAGCAATGGGTCTTTTCTATCACTATGGAGGATTTGACCCACTCCACAAGACTAAATTACTCTAATTCAGCCACTGAAGGGTTTTTGAGCCTGCAAAAAAATGATTTAAGGTTTGGGCCACAGCAAAAACAGAACTAAAAATAAGTAAAATGTTCTCGAAATGAGTGTATTTGTCCTTGATTTGAGCAGGTAAATAAGATGATCTCCCAATTGAAAAAGATTTTTGCACTTCAAATAGAAACAACTCATCTCCATCATCTTATTTCAGGTGCAGTATATCTAATAATCTTATTTTAAGGGTCAAAATACTCACTCTATTAGCAGATCATCTTATTTAGCTGCTCAAATCAAGGACAAATACACTCATTTCAAGAAAATGTCACTTTTAGTTCCGTTTTTGCGGTGTAATTTAGCTCTGGACCTTGACTAGGTTTCTCCAAAACCTTCAATTTTCAGCTATTCTCAGGTGGACCTGGACTTGCTGCGGCGCTTCGGATTGTCCCGTTGCAATCCGAGTGAGATTTAGCTTAAGGTCACAAACCGATGGATGGACCTTCTCCTTCATGACTCTCTCACTGTTGGCAAAACTGGTGATCACCGTGATGATCGCTGATCACCACGCTGCCAACACGTCTGTGAATTTATTGATTATGCAGGTGAAGCATTAATCAGGCCAGCATGTGTCTATAAAGGGATTAATCACATTTAGTTCATGATCTAACAAAGCGTGGAAATCATATTTCCACAGAGTGGGGACGTCTGTTTATGTGGACTTGTGTTAAACTGGGCTCTGAAGTCTCAGCAAGATCTTTAAAATCTATGTCAAATGGTCAAACAACGTTTAAAGCCTTCTTGCTTCTTGGAATTAAGGGAGTTATCCTAAATTTTTTTTTTGTTATTTTAAATTTTATAGTTGTTTAATACAACTCTAAATTCCATAAAAAAGTTGTTTATATCACATTTAGATCTAAAAATAAACAGGAAAGGTAAAAGTAAAAGTCTGAAATATTCTGAGTGATGAATTAAGCAGCTCAGCAGTCGGACATGTAGGAACCCTGAATAGAAACACTCTTGGTCGTCTCAAATGGACAGAGAGACGTAGGACAAGTGTTGTGAGGGCAGAGAAGTCCACGCTTCAACTTATTTTGGGAATAATGGATATTTTTGGTTCTATGAGTCATTCAACGCAGCCAGTCTATTTAATAGTGTCTTGAAGGTGTTTTTAGTCTAGTAGTACTTGGTCTTTAGCGTGGTGTCATGTTTCTGTGCATTCACATGTCTGGCTGCTTGGTGCTTATCTAGTTTTTGTGTTTTGAGTTATAATTTGCTTCTTTCTCACACTTTACTTTGGGAGTGATTTATTTCAATCTTAATAAGAACATAGTTTTTTTTTTAGAAACCTAAAATATTTTTCCATGGCTTCAGTCTTTCTTAGCTTTAATGCCGACCTTCCTGAACTGCAGGCCTCAACATTCAGATGTGTTCCTGAGTCCAATTGCTGAGTTGCTTCCCTGTGAAGTTCTGCGGAGTAGTTAGAACAACCTAGTTATTTGCTGAAATGTGTTGGACCCTGGAAACATCCAAATGTTGCAGGACTGTCTACTGATGACTGAGGTTTGAGACCCGTAGGACAAATACAGTGAAGGACAGATTAAAGGCCATCACCATTAAGAGTTTTTGGTTGTAATTCAGAACTGCTGTCAGTAAACAACTTTCTGGTCTGGTGGAATAATGTATCAGAGAAGTTTCGGGGTTTTGCATAAGCAAACAAATCATATTTGCGTTTGTGAAAGAGAGAAAACAAAATGTTTTGTATTTGTTTTATCGTTTTTCTGGGGATGGTGATAATGGGGGGGGGGTTCTATCTTTTTCTTTAGTGCTTCTTAGTTTTCATCTCGTATGTGTAAAACTCTGCCTTTATGCTTAGTGAGCTTTAGCTTCCTTTCCTGTTTTAAATTAAGATCCTGGGACCTTTTGCTCTTTGCATACTTGCTTTGTCAGTCTTTGTGGATGTTTTTCCCATCTGGGTTCTTTTGCCAGTTTTCTCTCACCTGTTCTTCACTTACCTTAATCTGTATTCATTCTGCCTGTCTCCATGCAATCAGTGGGAAAAGAAGGTCTTTATGAAAGTCCATGCTGGCTGGGTAAAATCTGCGTACATCCCAATGACCGTAAGGTCTACAGAACCACCTTTGACAGAAGTTCCTCTCAGGTGGATTGCAAACATTTATTTCTACAAAACAGGTGTGAAGTTTGACCGGACCACTGCAACGCCTCGGTTCTGTTGTAGATAGTTCTCTGTGTTTTGGATAAGATTCCTGTTGATAACCCAGTTTGGAGCAAGCTTCAGCTGGCCGACTCACATTTAGCTGCAGAACAAGCCCAGATCATCAGCCCTCCACCTCTGCTTGAAAGGTGGGTGCAGGTGTTTGTGCCGATATGCTGTGATTGTGTTCCAGGTACGGTGACATGCATTATGGCCCAGCTTCCTGAATTTAGTCTCATCTGTGCAAAAACCTTCGTTTAGATGCAACTTTTCAAATCTAATGCATCTTCCAGAAATCTCATTGAGAGAGAAGAGGCTTTCTGCTGCAGCTCTTCCAAAGAAGACACACTTGTTCAGTCTTTTTTAATCTGTTCTGTCATGAACTTTAATGTTCAACATATGAAGTGAGGCTTGTTGCGTCTGAGACGTTCTATAATTTCTCTGAGCATAGCATGCTCGGACCTGGAGATTAAATCGTTGGGACGTCCACTTCTGTCAAGATTAGCAACGCTCTTCAGTGTTTTCCACCTAGAATAATCTTTCTCCCAGTAGAATAAGGGATGACCTGACAGCAGTTGCTTCTCTGAGATCATTGTGTTCACAAACACAGGGATGCTTCAGGCCAGAAGATTATATTTCTCAGCCGAGTTTTAATGTATTTAGCTGTGGATGTTTTTCTGTATGCTAACACAGTCAGACACAGGAATAAAAACACAGGATGGGGAAAATCACAACCACCATATGAGACAAAGGTGTTTTATTAAGATAATGAACCAAAACTACAGGAAGGAAAACTATAACCAATAACACAATTTTAAAATAAACACTGATCTAAACTGGACATATTACTGCAGTGGTGTCTAAACTTTTTGTCATGTGGGCCAAAATGGAATCTAATATAAACGTACTTTGGGCCAAAAAAAAAAATCGACGTTTTGTAAAAACGTTTTGTGATTTTTTTTTACCTGCTCAACAATAAACTAAGCTTGCAATATTTTTTTAATAAACAGAAGATGAAAACATGCAAAACTTAAAATGAGCTTCGCATGTTTACTCTATTGAAAGAAAAGGGTTTCAGTTTGCAAATTCTCTTGGGTTCAATTGAAACAAATAGAAAAAAAGATTATTCATTTCTCAAGAAAGAGAACAGGATTTGAGTCTTTCTTTCTTTAGAAACACTTGCTTTATCTAGCAAAGATTGAGAAATAAATAGGGGCACCAAAGTCTACTTTTGAGTAAACATCACTGTATATATTGTCATAATGCTTGGATGTTTAGTGTTAATTAGTTAATCCCACTCACCGGTGTTGATTCTCAGTTGTATTTAAGCTTTTTAAGGTTTTTGTTCATCCTTTGTTGCACCGTCTGTTTTTGATACCTTTTCCCAAGTTTTGTGTGATTCAGTTCCATTAAATATTATTTTCTCCAAAATGCGCCTGCCGATGCCTTTTGCTGCCGCTTTGGTCCTTCAGCTCAAACCCTGACATATATGTGAACATATTTACTATGAAATGGATGAAAACAAATGAAAATGCAGAAACCCAATACTTTGACTTGTGCCTAGTAGTTTCGCTGTATTAATTTTGCCCTAATTAGAAACAAATTATTTCTGTTCGTACCACTCTTAAAATGCTGTTAGCGGGCCGCACTAAATCAGTCTCATGAGCTCAACAGACGTCATCGACATTTCAAATCGTGCTGTTGAAATTTTATCCGTTTTTAACTTGGAGGGCTTTTGATATTTTTAAAGCAGTCTGTGAGTGACAAGGATGAAGAGTCAGAAGATTTTGCTGATTGCCAGTTTCAGATTGACTGAATTCTTGCTTTTATATCTACTCTACAAAAGAAAAATACAACCGGGTTCATCCTATATTGCAGACAAGGAGACAGCATTGAGAATATCATCATTTTAAGGGCACGCCTCGTGGCTGATCCAGATAAAGGGCTGTAGTGAGAAGCGACGGCGACAAAAGCTGAACATGGTTAAACTATTGTGTGTCACGTTGCAGGCCTGTATGTGCACAATCACGTCTACAAGCTGAAAATTTCACATGCACGAATTTCGCTGGATGCTTGGCTGGAGGAGGGCAAGCGATTGTCTCCGTAAGTTCCACAGGAAAAGAATGTAGTGACGTCACTCCCCTTGTGTCGAGCCCATTAGGGCTGCAAATGTTCCCTTGGGCCACACTTTGGATACCCCTGTACACTGCATGCAAGTTATTTTGAATTTATTTTAAACAGAAAACCCAATAATGTTTGGTTCCTACTGGGTATAAACCGAGATTCCTTAGCTCTTTCTTTCTGTAGTTAGAACCAGATGACATTTGTAAATCAATGCTTGGCAGACATTAAAAGACCCATCTTAGAAAGAGTCCTCCTTTTAGCTATGGCTAGTACATCTATGCACATGGTTTGCTAATCCAGATTTGAACTAGGGGGAAAGATTTAGCTCAGTTTGTTGGGATTTTTTTAATACTGGAACTTGCAGGCCTCCTTACTTAAATGCATTAACGTATAAACTAAAGTAGACACCGATATTTAAAATCTCTGTGGGGATGGAAAGATAAAATTTAGTTTACAGATAGTCCTACACTTTAAACCTGGCAGATCTTTGCTGTACTGTTGTTGTTTAATGTCACCACCTTCGCTGAGGTTTAAAATATCATCTCTAACTCTGCTTGCAGGACCACTGTCATCCTTTTCATGCTTTTCTGCAGTTTCTTTTTCTTTCTCATGCCAAGGGATCATGAAAGAGTGCAAACAAGTCATTGATGGATCGGATGGAACACACTAAACGTGAGGGTTGACCTCCCTGCCCCTCCCCTTTTCATCTCCCCAGGCTGTTTGAGCAGAGTGTTCGGATCAGGACCGGTGTTCAGCCCATAATGGAGGCGACTCATTTCAAGGGGTCTCGTATCTTTAATGCCGGACCCGTTAACAATGTGTTCTTTCTGTGACTGCGTAAGAATTGGCCGGCAGGGTTCCAGCAAGCAGGGAAAATGTAAACGGGGGATTAGCTGGACTAATGGCCTGAACTTGTCGTTGATGTTAATTAGCGCTAATTAGGACCTCCTTCATTTTGCAGATTGGACCAAAAAGTTGGGGGGCAAGACTCTGGCAGTTTACTACAAATGTCCTGCCACATGGCCAGATTCTCATGCATGCTTTTTCACACTTCCAAACACAAGCCAGAACTTTTTCTCATTAATTTCAGCCTCTCAACAGTGTGGCACTCATCCTCTGACGGCTTTCCTCTGTTTGTTCTTTGCTCGTTGTCAGAGGCCATTTGCTCTCGCCACAATGACTCCCTTTCACTGGGTTTGATCTTCACAGCGTTCCATCCTCCTCCTTTCCAGTGATCAAGAAAAGAGGGAGGAAAAGCTCTTTGCACAGCCTCAGAGACCCCCATAACCCCCTTCCCCCAGCTGACCATGTGTTTGTTGCTCTCTCCGCCGATCCAGGGAAACAACAGTAGGAGGATTTGGGCTCTTTTTTGACTCCCGAAGTTCCTGAACTGAGGCATAATCGACCGCTTTGTCGGGTCGGTTAACCCTGCATTGTTCCAGTGGCCCCTCTTGCTTGATTGGATGGCAGCTTGGTGCAACACGTACATGTTTCTCACACACACCAGGGGAATGACTGAAACTTTTCCTAGCAGCACCTTGTTTTTACTTTTGCATGTCACTCCTACAACAGGCTTCCCTCTTCTCGATGTCCCAGAAGGATTCAGTGGTGTGAAACGGGGGGAGCTCAGTTTGCTGCCGGTGGGAGTTAAGAGAAATAAAACGTGGAGTGCTGGGTGATGTTTCTCTCTGGTCAACACCTGGTATCACTTTATTAACCCTGGACTGTCTTGACCCCTAAGAGCCAAGGAATACAGGGGCCAAAGGGCACCTCAAGGGAGCGTGATGTAGAGGGGGTAAAGGAGAAGGGGTTTAGGACATCACCACCTTTAAAGGGCTCCTCCATTCGATGCCCGCCGATGACTTTACCAGTACTGTGACCCCCTTGACCCTGACACCCCAAACCAAAGCCTTCCCTCCTCGCAGCTGCTGATCGCCATTGGTCTGCTGCATGCTGCCGGAGCAGACACAAGGAGGCATGGACCGAAGGGAAGAAGGCCGTGTAGCAAGGAACGGCAAGAAGGAGCTAGGCGAGAGGTCAACTGCTGGTCAGAAGTTTTATTGGGAGTGCAGGAGGGAGGGAGCTGGAGTGGGAAAATGCGTTAAAGACCACCGTCTGAGATTTTAACTGCAGGGAGGGGAGTTGAGCCTTTTTTCCACCCCTGCAGACATTTAGCATTCAGAGGAGAATCTCTGTCTTCGACCTGTGGGTGAAGAAGCAAAGTAAAATGATCATTCAATCGTCAGCTGCTCTAAAGGACGATTTCAAAGACTACAGCCTTGATTTAGCCCTTTCGTGCCTTATATTTTACCTCAGCCACACTTTCCTGCAGTCATTTGAAGCGGCCAGGATCAGTAGCTCTCCAGGCTTTCTGAAGGACTCTCAATGTTTTACTTTAGACGTTGGCAGATTACGGGAGTGCTTTCTATTTGACCACATTAGCACCGTATCTATTTAAATGTGCAGTACTTTGTCAGAAACCTTGGGTCACCTCCCATGTTTCTCCAAGCAGCACTGTCCTGTAATATATTAAAGAGTTACTGATCAATTGTTCTGGCTTTCTGGAGATGCAATACTTTCCTTCAGGCTTCAGATGCTTTTTTTCATTCATTTTCCGTCCAGTATCTGAACATTTTTAGAGGATTGTTTGTTGTTTGTGTGTAAAGCCACTTAACTCTGACCCATGAATCATTCGGGCTTAAAAAGACCCCCAGAGATGAATCGCTGTTGTCTAAACTCATCATGTCACCAAATAGCTCATTTTAATATTGATCTTTTACCACTTTGTTCCCGTCACCCTAACACAAAAACACAACTTGTGATAATTTTCTTACTTGATTATATGAGAAATTCCAAAAATAACACAGTTTGACAGGCAGTACTTGACATACTGTGCGTTAACCACGCATCAAAAGTATTTATTAACAGAGGATCTCCTCACAGTGGATGCATTGCTTGTTCATGATTCTGAAGATCTCTTGGGCCATGTAATTACCATCGGATGGAAGAACTGTGGAAATTCCTTCAAAGAGACGTCATCCTGGAAGATTAGGGCCGATCCAATCCGGGGTAACAACCTCTCCAAGCTCAGCCTCCAAACTCTATTTGAGCCTCTGATTAAGTCAGCAGGGATTCAGCTTCCAAGAATAGAACCTGTAGGAAAAAGTTAGCTGTTCTGACTTTTTGTGAACAGAATGTAGTCATAACATGAGAAGACTCGAGTTGGTTATCACACTTGGGATACGTCAGGAGGAAAGGGAAGCGTCTCTTTATCCTTCAAAAGGCATTTTATGACTAACTTTGTTCCAGTAAGCAACTGGGCATTGTTAGACCGATGGTTTAACTTTATATGTTCTTTATCTGCTTTCTGGTTTTCTCAGAAAAAGCTACTGAGATCCAACAACACAACACCGCAGGATCCTCTTGAGTCCACTTGGGCCCTTGGGATATCCTTTTTGCTCCTATGGTTTGGTGTTGCGAATAAAGGTGAATGAAAAGCTCCATTTATGTCTCCATTTTCTCAAGACTTTCACAACGAGAAGAAGATTGGAAAAAAGATAATGTACTGGATTGTTGATATCCATCCATCCAGTGTCTTTACCCACTGGTGCCCATCTCCAATGGTTATTGGGCAAGCTGTGAAGTACACCCTCAGTCCATCCCAGGGCAACAGGACATACAAGGTATAGCATGAAATAAGTATTATTAAAATAGTAAAATAATGCTGTATAATCTGGACTAGTGTTTCCTTTTGCAGACAGGAGAAACATCTAGAGGGGGAACCATTTCTAATGCACTAAAACAATCAGGTCTGTATAGAAACACTGACCAGATGGACACGGCAGCCCATTTGAATTTTGCAGAAATACGCCATAGAGATTGTGAGACCATAAGAAGCAAAATGATCTGGTCAGAACTTATTTTGCCTGGACTCCAAGAAAAAAGGGGCACTGATCCTCATTTGGCTAACACTCTCCATACCGTGAAGCATGGTGGTGGCAGCATTATGCTTTGGGGATGCTTTTCTGTACCAGGAATTGGGCATCGAACCTGTAATGAGGTTAAGATGAAGGCAGATTCTTTGGGAAAACCTGTTCCAGAACGCTCTGGAAGGTGATACTTTTTCATTGTTTTGTTTTTACTTAGTCATCCTTGTGCGTGTAAAGTTTTAAGGAAAAAGAAAATGTCATCCATTTTGGAATGTAGCAGAAAATCTGATAAAAGTGATGCGCTGTGAACACGTTCTGGATGAAATGCAGGCTTTAAACTTTAAAAAGCCATTAAAGAGTAACCTTGTAACCTGCCGAATTCCCGACCTATTTGTGCGTTCACAAACACATGAGAATCCATCTTGTACCGCTCCCACTTCAGCCGTTTGTGACCGAACCAAAAACGGTTCAGGCCAATCACGTTGCAGTATTACATTTAAAGCTGTGATGAAAGAGCGAGCTGCCAAGCCCTCAGCAGCGCAGGAGGACGTAGCTGCTGCGATCACATCTGGTTGGTCAGAATCCACCATTTCTTCTTTGAAAGAAGAATAGCAAGAAATGCCTTGACGAGCTTAACTTGTTGTGGTTTCTCATGGCGCCTGCTGCTTTCATTTCATTTGATACCGTGATTGGCTAAAACCAATCTTTGGTAGGCGGGCTCTAGCTGTCACTTCCCCAATCAGCTCAGAAAGTTCTGCTGAATGTCCCTCCCCTCCAGATTTGAGGGGAGCAGACCCAGATTAACAATGTGCAGAACTGAGAATGCTACACATTATCAATCTGGCTGGTCCGGTTAATTAAAGAGTGCTCAGAATGAGCTTGTTACCTACTGACCTTCTTATCTCAACTTGAATGCATGCAAATATGACATATTGATGATTCCCCACTGAGCTGTGAAACAGTCATCACGTCAGGGCTTCTCTCTCCAGGGGGGAGAGAGCCTTTCGTTGCATTCAGTCAGACACACACTCAGACTCCAGTGCAGTAGGAAGACTTTGTGAGAAAATAAGGTTATCTCCTGACTCAACCCCGGCAGAGTTAACCGTGTTCTGCTGCTGCTGCTGACCGCGAACAGAGACCCACACGGGCTCACCCTTCAGCCGGGGTCCAGAGGTTCATTTATTGCATGACTGTAGCTCGATTGTACTAATGGCTTATAATGTTTGGGTTGTGAGAGTGAACGCCAAGGAAGACAGAGAGGAGACTCAACCAGTGATGATTATGTTAATGATTATTTCTGCAAGGAGCTTAACTGGGCCGACAGAGCAGGCAGTTGTCTAGTTCCCCGAGTGAAGTCCATCAAACACAGAGGATGCCTAATAGATAAACAACAGCACCGACACATGGAGTGTGATTTTGGGTTTGCATTAAGCTGGCATTTTGTATTATACTTTTACTGAGAGTTTGACGAATGCTCTAGAAACTGCCTAGTAACACAATTTCTCTACTTGTGATTGTGCGTACCTTCAGGTTTTCTTTTAGTCTTTTAAAAAGGCCTTATTCTAATCCTTCCTCAAACTCTCTTAAGGTCTTTCAAAGTTTTTTTGTGGGGACTTTGGCTGCTTTTTCACCTTTTTTAAACTGCAGTGCATTTTGAATGAGTTTTTAGATTTGTATTTTTTTTCGTTTGTTTGTTGAGCCTTTTTATATTCACCTATGTATCATTCAGTGAACCAGTATTACAGACAACTTTGGAAATAACTAATTTAAAATATGGTCTTTAGGCCCTCTGCTACCATTAGCTTGTTTCAAAGACACAATTTGTTCAGATTTATTTTGTCAAAATTACGAAAAGCCCCAATGATGGCCAGGTTTGACAGTCAAAACACTAAAACTTTGATTCCAAAGCAGCTTCAAAATAATTTAAATAGAAACTGTCTGACAATGTGGAGCAGGCAGAAAAATTGCAAAAAAACAACATATGCCCTGAGCTGAGGAAATTAGAGAGCAGATGAGATCCATTGGTGCCATTTTTGCAAACTGTGCAAAAATGGCACCAATGGGAGATTTCCACGGCCGAAACCTCTGCTGAGGAAATACAAGATAATCATCTTTCAAATTAACACATTTCAGAATATTCTGCTGATAGATAGATAGATAGATAGATAGATAGATAGATAGATAGATAGATAGATAGATAGATAGATAGATAGATAGATAGATAGATAGATAGATAGATAGATAGATAGATAGATAGATAGATAGATAGATAGATAGATAGATAGATAGATAGATAGATAGTCCTCTATTTTCTTTCGTCTCCATTTCTTTCTCTCTCTCTGGGCATCTTTTTATGGAAGTGACATTCCTGGAGTGGTCGAAACAGAAGCCCTTGTTTAGAGGCAAAACCCTCCCGCCCTGTCTCCTTTTTTCATCTTCCTAGTTTTGGAGCCCTGGGTCAAAGGTCAAGACCCCCTCCAGCTTCAGAGACATGTCAGGTCATGCAAGCCGCATAGCATTCCCTGTATAGCCCCCCCACCATCCAACCACTCTGTCCTCCTCCCAGCCCTACCAAAAAGGACTGTTGCCTCTTAACACCGACAAGACCGCTAACAGAAGAGGTGTGTGAAGGCGTGTGCATGTGCAAGTTTTTTTAAAAGATAGCACTTCAGGATATTACATTATTGAAAGCAGCTTCTGAGATCTTGCCTGATTTCAGTGTTTAAATATGTCTAAAGATGCAATGAGGGGCAAGGAGCAAACCTCATTAGATAGGAAAACATTTCTCTCCTGTGATGAATCTCAACACTAAAATAAATAAACATACAGATGTCCTGTTCTAAAATAGATTGGTGATGTGTATAGATGATGATAATATTTTCCTGTGTGAAATGAGAAACTTTTTTTCAATCTTTTCTTGCCTTCATGAAACCTACGCAAACCCTTCATTGAAATCGGACAAAAATAGGAAATAAGCTGCCATAAATTCAAGCAGGGCTGAATAAAAACTGTCAGGAAGCAATTAGGAAAACACCATAATTCCTCCAAATGGGGCCAAAGTTGAACTGATAATGAAATGTGTTAAATGAAAATAACCAATTTTGGGAGCGTATCGCTGCTCGGATGTAAAAGGTCGCGAGACTCGGCGGGGCCTTTTGCTTGTGTCCTCTTCGCTTAGTCAGCAAACGGAGCCAGCGCCACAGTCCCACCAAGAAATGGGATGAAAAATGGGTTTGAGACACACAAACAGGCCTGGGATGTAGTGCAGAGAAAAAGGTTGACCCCTTCCAGCAGATAAACAAATAACTAAATAAATCCTGGGGACACTGGGGGTGAGGGAAGCTACCCCCGAGGGGTCAGAGCAGGAACAGATAAATCTCCCTTAAAGACGCCATGCTTCTCCATGGTTAACCTCTTAATCAACCCCAATCGGCCAAAGGAAACAGTGCTGACTCTCAAAATCTCAGCCCCGTCTTCCAATCCACACTCTCTGTTTGCTTTATGAGGAAGAGTTGTTCAAATTTGGCTTCAAGCATTAGTTACCTGCATTGTTTTGTTTGCCCAGGTTGTAGTAGAGCTGTAATATCTAATTTTTGGTGCATTAAATTTTTGCTCAACACTAATTCATTTGGCCACTTGGATGGACTTATGAGTAAAAAGTTGGCTTGTCAACACATATTTTAAATTAAATAGAGCTTGAGATTATAAGTATTTTTATTTTTACATGATTTTTGATTTCTTGTCTTAATGTTTTCAGTTTGTTTTTTCTTTCTAACTACTATCAATGATTTGGTTCTTGCTGTGCAGCACTTTGTTGTAAAATGCTGTATGAATAAATGTAACGTTAACGATCTCTCTAATGCTTTATACTGAAGTTTTTAATCGCAGCCATGAGACCGTTATAGTAAATGTCTTAAATGATGTTTGTCTTAACAGCGATGCATCTAAAATATCTGTGTTCACGTTACTATCTTAGTAGTTGACAGTTTATCATAACAACACTGGCTGATAGATTGGGAACGTTGATATGGCTCCCTGAAACTGTGCTTTTCATCTTCAGATTTCTCAGGATTACTGAGACGACTTTCTGTCATTTGACATTTTTAAATCTGAGCAAACAAAATTCCCGAGTGCTGATCCTCAAGGCTCCCTTCTCAGGCCACTTTTATTCAATATCTATATGCTCCCCAATATCTATTATCGTGCATACCATACTACACACAACATACAAACTGAGAATATATCACAAGATACCAGCTCTTAACTAAATACATTGATATTTTATTCGTAAAAGGGACAGTTTTTAAAATGTTATTTGTGTAAAAGGCCTTGAATGGTATTGGGCCTACATACACAAACGGGCTGTTTGTAAGTTATGAACCATCTGGACCCCCCAGGTCATCGGGGACCTCTTCACTCTGTGTCCCCAGGACAGGAACGATCAGGGGGAGGCAGCATTTTGTTTCTGTGCTCCTCAGCTCTGGAGCAAATTCCCTGCATTTGCAGAAGGTATTAGATTCTTTAAAATCAGCCCTGAGGACTTTACTGTGCTGGGCAGCTTTTCTTCAAAGGTTAAAGATCTCTTTATCACCTATGTTTGTGTGATTCTTAGCTTTTTGTTCATTTTAAATAGGCATTCAAGCATTTTATTTAATTGTATTTGATTATTAAATTGTATTGTTACTCTTTTAATATATTTCTTTCTAAAATGTAATTTGTTAAACATCTCGTTACGTTTTCCTGTGAAGCCCTTTGAATTACCTTGTCTTTGAACGGCGCTAGACAGATTAACTTGCCTTGCCGTTTTGCCCACGACCGATATAGATCTTATTGACTGAGATGTTAAAACATTAAGGAGAGTGGTAGAGACGCGGTGATGACGGAAAAGAAAGGGAGCAGTAATGAAAACCTGGGTCAATCACAATCCATTTTGCTCTTGAGATATTCAACAATATGATCTTGTAATGTGAGATCTATCTATCTTGTGTTTTCCAGATGTCACGCAGTCCTGGTTTGTGCTAACCATGTAAAATATTTGCATCTCAGATGAAGCACATGACAGGGCCGTCGCCTTTGTCCAGCGTTATCTGATCTAGTTGTCAAACCCCTGGATATTTTCGTCAACCGCGGGAAGCACATACAACGAGTTCAGAGATGTCTCGTTGGACATAAATTCTCCCATAATGCTGATGATTTATTATGTTCTCTTTTCAAATCCTCATATTTCTTCAATGTCTTTGCTGTCACAACCTAATCTGTTTGGTTAATTTTTTGTGGCAGAAATGAAATTTGCACCAAAGCTCTGGGTCTTTGCTATAAGTAAACACGCTTGGCATGTTTTGCACCTCTGTGATGTTGCACAAAGATTTTCTGTTTACTCACAATGAGGTTTTATAGAATATTGAAGATAATGAAACAGTTTGATGTTTCTCATCAGTGTCTCTGGGGAAAGCTCAGAGGATAAACTCATCATAAAGTAAGCTCCGGTCCTTATTTTAACATCCTTTTGTTGCACAAACGGTGAAGCAAACAGTCTTCTCCCTCTTTGTCTGTCCATCAGCAGGCTTTTCTGAAGCACTAAAGAGGCAATTAGCCGCCCGTGAGTGTAGAACATCCAGATAATATCAGCTCAGAGCTTATGCATGACACGGGACCTTTTCACCAACTCAAGTTCCTATTTCCGTATCATGCTCAGGTTGCATACCTGCTCACTTGATGGCCTCTTCCTCAATGAGCCATATTTAGCATCAGCTGAAGCGGAGCACTCCATTGTTGGCAGTGGTGTTGTCAAGACATATATAAATTTACACGTAAACGTGGCCCCCGCGTTTCCTAGGCCATACTCTGCGGTCATGTTTACCACCACCTGGCCCTGGTGTGACACTCTCATGTGTCAGGACCTCCTGCAACAGTTGGTCCCATCATCCATCACTGAGAGTCACATGCATGGCTCAAGACGCTCTGCATGTTAACTGTCCAATTTTTTTTAGGAGCAACAGGCAAAACGTTTAGCCCGATCAACACAATCTGACAGCACAGTTCAGGTGAAGATGATAAATTTGCTGTGCAGCGTTTTGACCGTCTGTGCTCAGACATGTTACCATAGTTATGTGGTCCTCTGCTCCCACTGGCTAAAGGATGAAACAGAAATTGCAAGTGCAGGCATGCACAGGTTGCAGGTATTAAGATGGAAATTGTTGTGTTCAAAGACAAAAAGCCTCTGCTCTTAAACTAACCCCATAAGGGTTATTTTATCTAATGATTTAGTGCCATTCACAAAGTGTTACTGCTGTGCTCAGGTGTCTGCTTTTGTCTTTATTCAGTCTGACTTGCTTTGTGTGACGCTTGTCCTAAATGCTGATAAGCCAAAGGTCATGTGTTTGGTAACAAACACAAAGCTCCACAAACTCTCCCGTCCATAAAAACAACGACAGGTACGGCAATAGAGTTAGCTGAGACTTATATTTATATTTAGGTCTCTTATTGAACATGTAAAGAAGTTAGAGATCAAACTGGAGTTTTTCTTCAGAAATAGATCCGACTTCTGTTACATTACAGTGATGTTGTGCGTATAAATGCCCCGGCCGCCTCGGGGATTATTAAAGTATTTCTGATTCTGATAGATCTTTCACTCATTACTGTGATTTATATTCTCGCCTCAGCTGGCCATTATCAATACGTAGACTCATGCATTGGTACGTTTTCATCTATAAAGCTGTTTATTGTTCATCCTTGTTCTATTTCTGCCTTATTTATCCTCCTGAATGTCACTTAGGCAGTCCAGCCACAGGCTTTGCTCTCAGGATTTTATCTCCCTCAGAAGGAAAAAGCTTTTTGTTACTCTGCCGTCAATTTAGATCTCAAATTATCCACAGTAATTCCTCTGGGATGATTTAAATTTATTTAACAGAAAATGTAGAGGTCCTACATTGAAACTTGCTCTTTCTTTAGGTCATATTTTATCAGCTCATTTAATTAGAATCAAATGCTTTAGTTATTTATATTGCTACTTTTTTTCTGGATCTTACTCTACTATGGACCAATCTTGTGTCTGGAATGAAAATTGATTGATTGATTGACTGATTACTGTGTTTGTAACTCTTTTGTTGTTATTTTTTTTTTTTACAGACAATCTGTATGAATAAAGGTTCAATAAAAAATTTATAAAAATAATATTTAAGCAGTTTAAAGGCGGAGAACAAAAACTGTTTTCCTTTTGTGAGAAACATAGATAAGTGGAGTGTAAGAAGCTTATGATAAATGTTTTTATAAATGAGGCCAGTTGGTACAGAGGCAGAGAAACTCAGAAGAAGGAGTTTAACGTCTGGACACGTCGCATTACAGTGGCTTGCAAAGTTCATACTTCCTGAGCTTTTCTACATTTTGAATTATAGCAAACACATTATTCAATTGCTCTGATTTTATGGGGATTTTGTCTAATAAAGCAACACAAAGTAGCGTGTAATGGTGAGGTGGATAAAAAGTAATGCAAAAAAAATCTGAACAGTGTGGCATGCAACAAACAACAAGATCAGTTCACATAACTATGCAGACGACACACAGCTATACGTTACACTGTCACCAGGTGACCATAAACCTATTAGAGCATTGGCTACATGCAAAGAACAAATCAATTCTTGAATGTGCTATAATTTTCTTCAGCTGAATAAAGACAAAATGGAAGTAATCATTTTTGGTATGAAGGAGGATCGATCCAGAGTCAGCCCACAGGTTCAGTTACTACAGCTAGAAACCACAGAACAGAACCGAAATCTGGGTGAAGTGATGGACTCAGACCTGAACCTTCAGAGACACATAAAGAGAGTCATTAAGTCAGCCTTCTATCACCTGAAGAATATTTCCAGGATTAAATGACTAAAGTCTCAACAGGAATCAACTTAAAAATATCATCCATGCATTTATTTTTAGTCAACTTGATTACTGCAACAGTATCCTTACAGGTCTGCCTAAAAAGTCAATTAGACAGCTTCAGCTGATCCAGAACGCTGCCGGCATCCTCGTTGAGACCAAGAAAGTAGATAACATGGACCTTCTGAAGTCCTTACACTGACTCCCTGGATCTTAGAGAATAGACTTTAAAAGTCGCTCCAGAATATAAATTGCATCAGTCAAAAAAATGTGTCATAAAGAGGAAAAAACATATATATAAGTCGCATCGGACAATAAATCACATTTATTTAGAAATTTAGTTCACACAATGCCAGACTAAAAACTCACATTTAATCTGGTATGGCAACTTATTCAATTGCACAGCTGCATCCACAAAAGGCTGAATAACATGGAACATACTTGGGAGGTAGAATGGAGTAAATTAGCATAACAAGCCAGTAACTCCAACCAGGAAGTTTATTGCCAGCGCTGAAAATTGTCAAAATTACGCTGAAATTAGACCTTGAGCGTTATGGCGAAACATTCTAAGCTAACAGCACGACATGGATGTTTCAGAGCCACATAAAGCTCACGTGCATCAGAGAAGTTGTAAAACACCCGGACAACATGCCTGTGAGCTAGCGCTAGCTGTTGTTAGCTTCATGGACAGCACAATAACAGGGTTCTGTTGCTGTCTGGGTTCTCCCTTCGACCTGCACCACGTAACGCTCTTTTGTTTCAGTTGTCCTACATTTTATTTCAACTGTTTACTTGCTTTTATTCAGTTTGTATTTTCCCATGTTTTAATTGTGTAAAGCACTTTGCATTGTCCTTGTACTGAAATGTGCTATACAAACAAATTTGCCTTGCCTGCATATGCATGCAGCTCCACTGAGTTAATACTTTGTAGAAGCACATTTCTCTGTATTTACAGCAGTACCTCCAGCAGTGCACGTCTGTAAAAGGCTTCAACTTCTAGCTCAGTCAGGTTGGCTGGTGAGCCCCTGTCAGCTTCAGTTTTCAAATCTTGCCACGGATTCTTAATTAAATTTAGGTCTGAACTTTGACTAGGCCTTTCTAACATATATGATTATGCTTTTAAGTGGTGTCGATTCTTTTTGCTACTGGGACCAAACATTTCATGTCATAAATACTTGAAGGATCACAAAATGTTGATTAGAATTTGATTTTAATTAAAATTGCAAAACTGACTTTATTTTATTTCTTGATATAAAATATTTCTTAATATATTGTAGTAGATCTTAAGGTTTTGCCAGGTTATAAAACATAAACAAAAAGCACATAATATCCTTTTTGGTCCTTTTGTTGGGGCTGAATATCATTTTTAGATTTTATTTTTGTTTGTCATTTCAGCAACAAAAACAGGACATGGCTCACTCCTGCTTTATTTTGCTGAATTTGGATTTTATTTCTTTTTTTGTCTATTTCATTTTATTCATTTTTTTATTATTAAACCTGTATTTATAAAGGTAGGTAGTTCTCTTATAAATGAGACATGGAGTCTCATTTATAAGTGAGACCTGTTAGCAATCTTTGGTACATATTTAGGTTGAAGTCCAATTTTCTACCAAATCGAATCAACAGCAAAAAAATATGGTTGAAACATGATAAATACCTTTTCCATCTTAAGATTTTAAATTTTCTGTAACCTTTTTAAAAGGCCTCACATCAGTGAAAATGATACCCTAATATTTCCTGTAAATTTGTATCCACCAAAACAAATTCATGCCATTCTTGAATTCTGGTCAAGGACCGCACACAATAATTCAGAGGATCACAAAAGGCCCACGGGTCGCCCTTTGGAAACCCCATGATCTGAACCATTGTATTGGAGCCCTGGATGCTTAGGGTCACATACCTGCTGAAAGGTGAACCTCTGTCCCAGTCTCACATCTTTTGTAGCTTCTATCAGGCTTTCTTCCTGTGTTTTTATGTATTTAGCATCAAATTTAGCACCAAAATGCAAATTTTGGTCCTTTTCTGACCAGAATCCCTGTTTTCACGTTTGATGTGTCTCCTACATTGCTTGTGACCAAAGGGACTTCTCATGGATTTCTTGTAACGATGCATTCTTCTTGCCGCATGTGACCTGATATGGATCTCTGCTGCTCTCCTGGTCCAGCCTGTCAGTCTAAGTGGACATCCATGTCCTGGTAGGTCTGCAGGAGGTCCATCCTCTCTCCAGGTCCAGATGATGGATTGATCAGAGCTCTGGGATGTTGTTGTAGAACCTGACCCTGCTTCAAACTGGACCAGAACTTCCTCCCTGACCCATCTGCTGGGTTTTTGGTCTTCATGATGCTGCTTGTTCTCTGATTTTCTCTAACAAACCTTTGATGACTTCATAGAACACTTGCATTCATACTGAGATTAAAGTACACATGCCTGGACTGTATTTTATCATTAATGTGAGCTGAAAGGCAGTTCTTGCATTGGAATTTATTTAGGGGTATCAGAATAAAGTTCAATTAACCCAATTTCATGAAACATTTGTAGTTTGGTATGTAAAAAAACAAATAAAACAATGTGTGTTTTTCTTTCCACCTGACAATTATGTACTGATCTACTTTGTGTTTATTTATCACATAAAATCCTTCAAATTGTGCATTTCCTGACCTAAAAGACACTTCCTGAAGACATACGTCTGGATGCTTATTGTCTTTATTTGGAGATTAATGGGTGAACATCACGCTGATCCTCTTTTAATTAGCCTCTTCTGAGTGAACTCCTGGTCAAATTGATCATAAACCTCGGCTGGATTGAATTACACTCTAATTATAAGGCCCCTCACCCCCCCACCCCAAACCCTGAGGTGCCCTTGGTCGCTGGGCCCATGCAGCTTACAGGGATCTCCTAAGAGCGAGGAGCGGGCTAATTGAGGAACAGGTAAGGTTACATGTGACAGCAATTAAGCCGAGCGCGGGGGCAACTTTATGGCCCCCGGCGAGAAAGGCGCTCCGCTCAGGTCCCCTGTGCAAGGTTTGGTCCTTTCAGCTCTTTGGAGAAGCAAAACTGTATTATATATTCTGGCCTAAAGTGCTGATCGTAATATTATTACTGTATTGCCATGGACGGACGGATGGATGTCTTTCAAAGCCCGGGTCTCATGCGGTTCTGGGACGGGGGTGAGGGAGTGGGAGGGGGTGAGGGGTGTCCGCCTCCTCACATGACAAATCAGGAGCATATCTGGGAAAATAATCAGCCCCCGCTGCGCTCAGCGTTAAACCCCCGTTAGAACACAACAGTGTCGCCGTTAATTACCGCAGAGAGCCGTTTTCTGAACAGCATCAGACATGCGAAGCGCCTTTTTTCCCCACCGCTGAACGCATGTGCCGCACTTTTCACCGTAATCTTATCGCCCGTTGTGATTTATTCATGTAGGTTTTTATTTTTAATCACACAACAGGTTCCGTGGGCTTTAATTGTGGTTACGTGGGCAGAAGATAAAGATATAACTAAATGAATAGGCGATATAAATAAACGAACAATGAAACGCCTTAAAATAAATTCGAATGAGGAGAATAACTTTCATACCGTCGGAAACAAACATAATTTCTTCCATTTTCCACAAAGATCAGATGTGACTGAAAGAAATCAGACTCTCGTAGCAGTTCTCTCTGAAACTGTTTTTTATCTACTCCTCCTAAACATGGAAGTTTAATTATGAGTCCATCCTCGGAGTGTTTCGTCTAGTGTTAGATCCGCACTGAGAAGATGTTTCATTTAATAAAAACATTAAAAACACTGAACCGGACCCATGTTCTTATACAGACAGGTCCACCTTTGTTTTAATTCAGCCTACTTTAATCAGATCCCTCTAATTAAATCAAACATTAAAAACATTTCCTATCATCATAATTCAACTTTTATCAAGCCTGCGTCTGAAGACAGGAGAAGGGCCGCATCGTTGATCTCAGAGAGTATTAACATTTAATAGAATAAACCCAGAAAAACTATTTTCCCGGGGTATCCCATTAAAACACGCTTGTCGGTCAGATCCGACCCAGTCGCCCATCTCCCAATCAGAGAGCTTCGTGGCCGTTTTACTAGACTTTTTTTGGCCAATCACGGTCGGCCTCTCACGCCCCTCTCCTCGCGCAGAGGGGAGGAGAAGCAGCCTTATTTGGCGTTTATTGCCTTATATGGCGCACCGGCAGGGAGGGCATCCGTACGACGTCTCCTGCCGCTGACACTTTCCCCGAACTGGAGCTTTGACTCCGAAAGACAGGACACCCAGTCTGAGGGCGAACCGGCGCAGAGTGCTGGTGTTTGGATCTGTTATTTGACTTGATTCTCCTTCGTGGACCACCTTCCTGGCCGCGCAGAGGAAACCCCGTCTGTCTCCAACACCCCATTTTTCCAATTCGCTCCGCTGCGCGCTAAACGAGGAGGAACCACGGATCCCCCTCTGGACTTGCGCTCTGTGCTACTGGGACCAAACAAATCCTTCGCTGAAAAATCCTGAACACGTGGTTAGAATTAGTTTATATTTGAGGTTGAAGAATCGATCGAATCCAAACAGGACCGAACCGAAAGCTGTGAGCTGTGGGATATTTGCCCCCCTGCGCTGTTTATGCGGTTTGTTCCCAGTTCGGGGTAACACAGCTCTGCAGGATTCCTGACAGTATTCCCACTCTGACAGCCAACCTGCTCACTTGTTGGACTGACTTTCCCGAGAGGTTCCACTCTGAAGAACAACGTGTTTATGGATCGCTGCGCAGGGAAGACCTCCGGGAGTTGTCGGCTCTGCAGTTCTTCAACGATCATGTTGATTTCCCGCTGTTGCTTCGTACTTTAATAGATGCTTTCACAAAGTATTGAGTAACATTTTGAAATCAACTTTGTGCAGCTCAGACCAGCTCACGGGAACCTCTGAGGAAAGTGGGAAGCGCCTTATCGCCCGTCCTCCTTTCTGCTTTCCTCCAAGACGTCAGGACGGATCTCTACCGCGCCCTCCGACTTCTTCTGTGATTTAAACAGAGGTAAAGTGTTTGGGGATAGCATGGCAATGGTAGTAAACCAGTGGTCAGAGAACATTTCTGCAGATCCGGGCTCCCAGCTGCAGATGTGCGGCCAGGAGCCCGGCGGAGGACCGGGGACTCCTAATGGTTCCACCCCGGGGAACGATGCGCTCTCCGGGGACAAGCTCCCCAACGTGGACTGCATGGTGTGCGGGGACAAGTCCAGCGGGAAGCACTACGGCCAGTTCACCTGCGAGGGATGCAAAAGCTTCTTTAAGCGCTCGGTGAGGCGAAACCTGACGTACACCTGCCGGGGTAACCGAGACTGCCCCATCGACCAGCACCACCGAAACCAGTGCCAGTACTGCCGGCTGAAGAAGTGTCTCAAAGTCGGCATGAGGAGAGAAGGTAAGCCGGTTATTCTCTTTATTTATTTTCTAGGATGGATTTTGGAACAATGGGGCCATTTTTCTGTGCGTAAAATTGTGCGTAGTGTTTATTAGTCACAAGGGTCTGGAACATTCAAAGGTTTGACTTAAAAAAGAAAATCAAGTGGCGCATTCTTTGGTGTCATTTTACACATTTCCAGCAACGCTGGAAGACAGGTCTGACCTTTTCACATCTTTATTGCTGAAATCAGACATTTCTGGAGCGGCTGCCAAACCACACTGATTCAACTGCTCCTGTTGCAACATATCCAAACAGTTTTTTAGGAAGACACACGTCATGTTGGGAAAGCGCCAGTCACAACTCTAGCGTGTAGAAGGTGCGCATCGCCTTCAAGGTTCTGTGCGTCCAAACGCCTCTTCTTTGCGACTACTGATGTGGCTAAATAATCAGTCCCCACCTGCGGCACCACACCGCTTCTTCCTCATACATTCATCAAATCCGAGGCATTCATGGGCGCTCAGAAAAATCCCCCCTTTGTTTCTGTGCGTTAATTATGCTGTTTGCTAAGCAACCCCGGGAACCACTATAAATGGATGCCGCTACATTTGTTGCATTGTGCTGGATTAACAACGGGTCAGTTGATGCCAAAGAGGTTCAGTGGAAACGTGTTGGTGAAGAGGAGCGCTTCGCCTTATTAATTATCATCAAGCAGCGACACCCAGTCCGCTAGGCGTGCGCGGGCGCGCATTTAACCAAAATGAGACACAAATGGTCGCTGCTAATTGCTTTGGGGCGTTCGGTTGAATTTTTGGCGCATGTTTTGGACAGATTCTCATAATTCTAGTCTTTGAATTGACATTTTTGAGCTTAATGTGAGGGGGGTGGGGTTTATGTTAAGGTAAAACATGCAATCTGAAGTAGAACTAATTGCGCGCACACAGTTGCGCACAGATCTAAGCAAAAACATAGGAACTGTGCGTAATTTGTCTGCACAGCACTGATTTTAAGTCTCAATTTACCAAATATCTCTGTGTTTAATGAAGATTTCACACTTCATTCTAACTCATGTCCATGTCAGAAAACGGATTAAGGTCAACAGCAGCCAACCCTGAAGGGCCCCTATAGGCAATGGACGCTGAAGGGCAGACCCAGTGTCCCCTTCCCTTATTGTTCTTTACTAAAGCAAAACAGTCTAATTACGTCCAGGTTGGGAACACCCGCCCTGCTCAGATCTGAGATGATGCCACAAGGCTTCCTGCGGGTGAACCGCTGCGCCTCTGTAAGTGTGTGTGGACTGCAGGCCGCACTCTTGCATGGAAAGAAACCCGCAAGCCACGCCGAGTCGGTCATGCTCCTTTCCGACTGGATGAACCCGAGGAAATCTCCTGATGCACTGCAGCGTGTTTACAGCTGAAAAAGCTGCCTATCCTCCTGATCTAGTTCAGAAAACGGGACGTGAAATCCAACGGTTTAGATCAGAAGAAGGAGTTCTATCAGAAGATGAGCTGTTTGTTCAGATCTTCCTCCTAAAATAAGCTGTGCTCATCGTTTTAGCTTTTCATGGTTATTTTCTGGGTCCTAAAAGGATCCGCTTTCTAAAATTTCCAGTAAGCTGATGAGTTACTTATTTAATTTAAGCATGGGCTGTTGTGTGTGTGTTAAGCTGTCCCAAAGTTTAAATATGGTTTAAAATGTCCTGTAATCGATCCTTACAGTTTGAAGTATCACAAGTAGTAAAAAGTGAGTGTCTGGAGTTTTCTCAAGCTGTTTGTTTGGAGGAGGACGGTACAGCCTCTCCCCAACCTGTTGCTGCAGGTTGGCTGAAAGAAGGTAACTTTGTTTTCCCTTTTCAAGAAAGTATAGAATGCACAATAAACGCATGGAAATTACTTCATAACCAGGAGTTCATTCAATATTATATGTTAAGTCTGTGTATCAAAATCAAAATGATAAATGTTGTGGATAACATCATATCTACCATAATCAACTAGCAGTGATAGGGACAGTTGTAGCGCTTCTGTGGTGAATAAAAAGCATTTCGATCCTGTTTAGACAGGATCTCCAGCACAGCATCAACAGGTTTAACACGGCTGCTGCAAAGGGCTGCTTGGACTAAATATTTTGCAAGCTGTTATATTTCCAGTGCCACGCATTAGCATTTGCATGTTTAGCCTGCTGGGTGGATTCTGGCTGCAGCTAACACTCACACCTGAAACAGATTTCAGCGAATCCGAAATGCTAAATCTAACCGAAAGTTGTGGAGAAAATCTCATCATCAGTAATTTCTGATCTTATTCTGTGCAGCCCTGATCATGTTGTCCATGTTTGTGTAAATGTGAGACGGAGAGTCCCGCCCATGCAACGTCTGATCGTTGGAGCGTTTGAAGAGATGCAAACATGGCCAGGTTTCCTTCATGACTGAAGCACTTTTACACAACAGCATCTTAGCTGGTCGCTTCTCATGATACCCTCTGGTGTTATAAACTAATTGGCTTTCAGAGCCAAAAAAAAAAAAAAAAAAGATATGAATAAATAAGAAATGCTTCCAAAAAGCTGAGGTGAATATTTAATTACAGAATCTATTTCCTGGGATCTAAAGGTGAAATGTTTCAACAGGTCTCAGAACGGTTTAGCATACGGCCACCACCTCCGCCGGGGTCACCCATAGGTCCCGTTCCTGCATTATTCACCAAGGTCACCTGGACATATCAACGGGGTATTCTCAGTATGCGACAGATGTATGAATGTAGACGTTAACATCCAAAACTTACGAGACTTTGCTGTGGTGTTGATGTCCGGCTTTAAACACACATTCAGTCCTTCAGTTTAATTCAACATCTCCTGATTCAAAGGTTCTCCCAAGCAGAAAATCATGGAGTGAAATTTGTCTTTCTCTCTCTCCCTCCTCTGCACGACTCTGGTTCAGAGTAAATTAATATTTAGCTGCCCGAGAAGAGATTTTAAAGGTTTCACGAGTGGCAGATTTAAAAGTCGCTCTCTCCAGAGGGGACATCTGACCTCCTTTCTGCGTTGAACATAATATCATTTGTTGAAGACTTCGATGACGGCGAAACGTTTCAGCGCCAGCTTCAGTTGGAATCAGGCGTCTGAAGCGCTGGCAGCGATAAAGTCATTGTTTCGACAGGCAGCTACATGGAAGCTGCAGTTGTTCTACTGTCGCTGCAGTTAGCGGGCCGACTGGGAAGCAAGGAGGCAAAGAGAATCAACATGACATTTCCTTTGAACTGCAGCGGGGGGGATGTTTTAATTCTGAAAGGACGAGTCACCGAAGACAGAACGACACGGACCGGAGCTCACTGAATGCGTTTATACACCATGATAAGGTCATATTGTCTGCTGTGTGTGCTGAATTAGCCGTGAGCCCCCACAGACGCTGCGTTTGTGGAATTAGTGGCGTGTTCCGATGATAAACAGACCCAACATCTGTTTATAGCACAGAAATCTGTAATTCCTGCACTGAACACAATCTCCTGACCCACATTGCACCCTGACAGAATGTTGCAGCAGCGATAAATGTAGGTCAACCTAAACTACAACATTAGCCGCAGACGGGCTGAAGTCAAAGTCCATATGTGTGAACCCTTTGGGGGGGGGGGGAATACCCCACCGGAGCGCTCAGATCCAACAGGGTGCGCTGACTCGCCCATGTTAAACAGAAAAACCTCCCATCAAGCACTGCTGATTGGTCTGCTTTGGTCTGGAAACCGGTGCTTGTCCCAGCAATTTGCTTTCCGTTATTTTCTAATGGTTAAACCTTGTGCACATTGTTGCAGAGTTAATGATTAAATTCCTCTCACCTGAAAATGCTTCGCGTTACAGAGCGGAAGCAACATGTGGGCAAAAAGATCTCTTTCTAATGGGAGAAACTGCATGCTGCAAAGTTCTGACCTTTTTATTTGGGTAGAAGCTGCTAATGTAACAAAAGTAAACTCTACATAATGCCAAACTTCCCTCTGAACCCCTTCTGGACTGTTTTAGTTGCTCGGCCTGTTTTCATGCATCAGCTCGGTCACCGTCGAAAACACTCAGCCGAGGAAGAAGCATAGAATACGTGTGTTGTGTCATTGGGGAGGATTTTACATGGAAAAAACAGGGTTGGGGCAAGTTTGCTGTAATTTAAAGGTGTCTTGCTGAGATTTCTTTTGTGTAGAAGTGCAGGTTTTCTTTGCAGCTCTAATAAGGATCAGAAAGCGTCAACAAGCAGGTGTTAACAAGCTTGAGGGTGAGACTGTTTGCAGGTTATTTCAGAAGTCTCCCAAACGTCCTGATGTGAAGCCCCCCTCTGTCTCTGTCAGTCCGTGTCACTGCGTTTGGCTCTGCACCGCCTCAGGATCGCCTCCTCTCACGCTCTGGCGTGTCTCTGCCGGCCATCGCTCCATATTTTCCGCTCCTTCTTGTCTGACAGATAACTCGGGACTCTCCCCCTTTTATTGAGCAGGTGCTTTGTTTAAAAAAAATTCTTCAAATGACACAGAAGTGGACGGGGAAGCTGGACAAAAAAAAGTGTCTGTAACCAAATATCGGTTTAGTCTCTGAAATATTAATTAGATAAGTTTACATCCTGCTGGTCAGCACAGCACCTGCTTTTTATACAAGCAGCCACAACGTTCAGCCCTCTTTAAACCTCCTGGTAGGATTTGGACCATATGTTGGCTGTAAACAGAAAAGTCTCACACATTTGCAAGAGTTTACATCATCCGGAAGGTGCTGAGAAACATTTGCATGTTTGGCTACTTTAAAATTCAATGCTAATGGACCTTCGAATGTCTTTTTTTGATTTTTTTTCTAACTCCTAAGGGATCCAGTTCAGCCAGTATCAGATTTTCATATCACGGTATAACAGAAAATCTAAAATGGTTTTACTGGAGGATTCAAAGTTTAAAGCTTAAAATTTTTCGGGTCCCCCAAAAATGTCTCATTGGCATTACAGCATTCAGCCTCTTCCTAAAGCTGCTTTCCAGGTTTTTGCATATTTCCTCTGCTTTAATAAAGATCTAATTTTGCTGATGCAGCCCCACGTCTATGAGGTTGCAAGGCTTTGTTTCCGTCACCCATCGTCAGAGTGATAGCAAAGGAGGCCTCCAGGGATTCTCTGTCAGATTTGGATCAGGACTCTAGTTTAGTCACTCAGAAATGTTTAAATTAAAACTGCGTTACACTATAAAGAGCAATGGGTTGTGCTTTTTCAGTTTCTACATTATGACTCTCCGGGGTTTTCTGAATTAGAAATAAAGGTGTAGTTGCCTTCTTTCAGCCAGCTGACTGGCAACGTGTAGCAAGAGGTGGGGGAGGGGCCGCACCGCGTAACTGTAAGCTGTATGTGGCGGATGAAGCCTCCACCCATCCTGCCATTTCTCTAGCAGTTACAAAAAACTGTGAAAACAGCTTTAAAAGCACAACTTTGTAGCTTTTCAGTTGTACTCTTGAGCTCCTAAAGGGCCGTTTCCTGTTACAATGCAGGTTAGAATTGAGATTTTAAAGGACCAGTAACTCTTGTTAGTGTGTAAGGTGGTAGGAAATGTTTGTATAAAATAAACAGAAGAACCACATGAGAGGATGTTCTTGCACGTTGAAACGCTCGGTTTAATAGAAGTGAGTTAGCGCCCCCCCCCCCCCCCCCCCCCTTCCCACAGTGACGTTCATCCTTTGGTAAAATTAGCACCAATCCCAAAGGCAGAGGTTAATAACAACAGCTCATGCACACGTTTGCCAGAAAAATCCTCAAACTCACTCCAGAAAATGTCTCCATGAAAACCCAAAGTGGGGTTATTCCTCCAGGCCTTTGGTGTTATGTGTCTGCGTCAGCCCTTTTGACACACTGGCTCCTTTCTGCTGCGCTCTGCCTCTCGTTGCCCCGCTGCTCTGACCCGCAGGTCAAAGTTCAGGGCCAAAATAAAACTATGAGAGCCGTGGGGATATCACCTCGGTGTCACATCACAGGCTGCCCTCTCAGCTGGATCACACATGTGCGTTCACACGCACTCCAAGCAGATAGAGTTACATTTCAGCCTTTTCGTACGGAAGCATTACTTTTTTAGGTCAGCGTGTTAAACGTCTCCCGTATTCTTTCTCTTTGGATCCCGCAGTTACTGTATCTGATCCTCTAGCTTTAGTTTTGCTTCCAAACGGGGAGCTTAGAGTGGGGGGAAAAAAGCTACTTTATTAAACCAAACTCTCAGAATAATCCAAATCCATAATGCGGCTGCTTTCCTCCCTCCGCACTGACCTTTTGGACCAAATGTTGATAGGCCTTAATTGTATTTAGCTGCTGTAATTCCGCTGACTGACTGACCCAGAGGCTAACCCGGCAGCGGTCTGCCAGCTGCCGCTTGCTGAAGCGGCGTTTTGAAAGTCACGGCTGATACCTCCATTTCCATGAACGTTCCCTCCTCATCCCTCGCTCATTCCACGTCCCAGCAACCGTCTCCGGATTAGACTGGACGAACTGCGATGCAAGTTTTGTCTAACTGGACATAATTCAACTGCAGTTCAGGTTTTTAAAAGCAGAATAATAGATTATGGCTCCCCGGTCTTTCTTCTACTCAGACATCTGCTTCCAATCCCGTTTCTGTCTCTTTCTGCCCCCCCCTGTCATGTCAGGATACCACATCTTTCTCCCCTTTCTTTTAGAGCAGCTCTCCATCACCCCGTTTTCCTGCTTTCCTCCCCTCTTCCTGCCTTTTGGTCTATCTCCGTAGGCGAGGACTAACAGAGAACGATGTGTTTCAGTGAGACGTACTCGAGTGCTCTGCCTCTCAGGCACGAGTGACCCCCACAATGAGGCTTTTGAAGAGTCAAGTGGCTCGGGCAGAAACACAGCCGTTCGCTGAATTCACCGCTTATTGATACCAGCACAGATAATTAGCTGTGAATGTTCGAACGATGCAGACGAGGAGCATGAAGACCTGGATGTGTTGTGCCAAGACTGCTTTAGTGTTAGGGCTTTAGGGGACGGTGTGATCAGACTTCTGGTGGAGTGGTCAGGAAAGAGTCCTTTCAGAATGTTTACGTTCCTTTAACAGTGCCCTCTAGCGGCGTGAGGACATACGGCGACTGTGGGACACAACGTCCACCGGTTTTGTCCTTCTGGGGCTCGTCTCTCCCATGGCGACGAGATGGAGATGCATTCAAGGTGTCCTCCAGAATCAGTTCAGTGATGCTTGACTCTCAGGCCCTTCGTCACGCTGCAGCAGAACAGGGGACGGACAGTCAGAGCGGACCTTCTTTAGAGCGTAACACTAGATCATACTAATCCAAAGAGGCACAGAGACTGAGGAAAAGTTGTGGTTTTTATATAACAAAATTAAATATAGCACTCCAAAGGTATATTTCATTTCTTTAGCTTTTATCAGTATTTCAGAATGGAAATCTTGAAATCTTAACAGCAAAATAACTTTCAAATAGATCAAAAATAAATACACTTACAGAACAATCTTATTTAAATGGAAGGTTTGAAGCTTATTTTCTTAATTATTTTGTTTTTAAGTATATTATGTTTTATGACTGAGACTTTATTCACAACAAAGGTATTTTTTTAATCAATTTATATTTGAGTTATCAAATGGAGAGGCAATCAATTAACAGCTCATAAACAAGATAGCATGTATTTAATATTTCTGGTTCCAGTAAATATACATGTATAATCTAAAAGCTCGAATCAGTCAGTATCATATAGTGTACACCTAATGGCGTAAGAGCATAAAAACGAGTTTAATGGCTGCAGAGGACTCCCTCTATCCGGAGAGAGACGTCTGCTGGGCCCGGCTTGGCAGCCGGATCAGGAACAACAGGCACCACCGCCGCTTCTTTCATGAACTCCATGTTACAAGGAGACAAAAGGGAGCAATTAATGTTTTATTAAGGCATAAATTGTTATGTTTTTCCATGCGATCCCTGTTCTGACGATCCACAAGTAAAATGTACCATTTATCTGCAAAAGGCTGCCTCTGGGTCAATATTCCCAACTCCACAATAAAGAAAGTTGCTATTGGCTGTCCTAAATACTACTGAATAACATCATCACCGAATTTACGTGACTGACTTGTGTTGTGACAGTGATACAAAGAGAGTAAAAAATATATTTGAACAACAAATAAACCTTCTTCTGATGATATACATTTTTTTTAGTATCACAACTCCAGCCGTCCTTTTCATCTGGGCAAAAGTGACCCAAAAGAGACTCTCCAACAAAGTTACGTGGGATTTTTTTATTGATTTATTTCTATTCATTTAATTATCCGCATAGTTTCAGTTTCACTTTTTAAAGCCTGGTTCAGTTTACAATCTTGTGGTCAACTTAAGAATCTATGGCTCCTGGTATTTTGTGACCATTTAAGATTAAAAACCCCTCTGAACATGGAGGGGGACATCGCTGGCTCTGAGTGCTGCTGGGAGGGACTGTTGTGCGAGGACCAGGCCGACTGTGAGTGTTTGGGAAAAGGGAGAGGCTTTTTCATGTCACAATCTCCACAAAGCTCCAGTGTTACCTGAACAAAGTTGCTAGATTTATTGCTAGCTGCTTGAGGGGTCTGAATACTTCCTGACTATAGTGACAGAATTAAATTGGTGACATTTGCTTCGCAGCTCAATTTGACCTTAGTGACCTTAGTGTTTGGCTTGTGGCAAAACTAGCTAAAGCTGGACACAAATTGTATTCAAATTAAAACAATTTAATCTACTACACTTCTTATCACAGTTCTTATATAAGACAACCCTTAAAAACATGAGCCCAGCCGTTCAATTCTCTATGCTGCACACTGAAAATATCCTGACTGAAACAACATTGCTTGTTAAATCCGTTAAACAAAGACCAAAAAAAGACCAAAAAGTAATCCTGTTGCATTTTTTTGAAACTCCAGTTTTAATTACAACTATTAGAAGGCAACAAGTGTGTTTGGACACATGAGCCTTTCTGTCACCCAGCAGACTTTTAAACTAGCATCTGTCATTTGAACTGGAACTATAAAATTTCTATTTAATTAACATTCCTCTCCACATCTCAGCTGATAATTTTCTCACCACATCCGTGTTTGAGATTTTTTGGATACATATTATCTAACAGAAGCTTTATTGTTATTGTGGTTGATAACCAAAGTAGTAAATCAAGTTGGCACATATGAAATTAAATGACCTTAGAGTTAAACATGTGTTGCTTGACTCCTCTTAATCACTTAAAGACATTTAAATACTGAGACCACTTACAATACAATATGCTACTTGTCTGAAAAATATAGATTTTTATTCAACATGGCATTGTGGTAGTTGTAGGGCGCCCCCTGCTGGTGTGAACCAGCCTGACGTAGGCTGGCCCAGCCTACAGATTGATATAGGTAACGGAAAACTTTTATCGACTAAAATTAAACGTATTTAGGCTGAAGTTGCTTTTTTCTGGCTAACAGGGCAACATAATGTCTGAAAAACAAGAAGTCTGTCTCTAAAATATTTCTTTCACTAAATGATATTCCTGCTATATCAACATTTTCGAAGTTTGATTTAATTTGACCTTTAAACAGCCAAGTTTTGCAAACATTCACAGTTCAATGGCTTGCAACCAAGTTTTACCATTATCTTAAACAACCAGCATAAAAATGGCTCCTTTTTTTCATCTTGTCCCTTAAATATTAATTTGCTGCATTAGACATCTTCCAGCTTCAACAGGCGCAATTAGTTCTGCAAAAACCTTCAGTAAACAACACGTCCCATAAGGTTTTGGAGATGTTGGTGGTAGATTTTACGTGTTCAATTCAGTGTATTTAGTGGGTTACCAATTCACAACAAATGTTATTTTAAGATGTTTTCTGAGACAAACGGGTCCAATTCATGTCCAGCTGTGTAGATGTCCAGGACTTCTTACAGAACTGTAGCTTTCAGTCAGCCTGAAGTTACTGAAAACATCTGATCAGAGAACCGTTCCACACCTAAATTCAAACCCTTAACATGGATCCTTTAAACCCCTGGAGATCAGAGTTTTTTCCCCTAAAGGTCAGAAATGCAAAGCGCTGATCTGATATCCGTCTTTTGTTGCTGTAAGGACAAATTGTGATGAATCTTTTTGTGACAACCAACAGCTTCTCATAGCTTACTTTGCAGAAGAAGAGTGCATTCTTCTCTGGGATCCCAGACTAAGCAGTTCACAGAGAAAAAGGAGCACTCTGAGGTCAACACCTTTAGTGCAGAGGTATTTTCTGGCATTTTTAGCGCGCTCCGCGGTGAGTTGACCTCACTGCGTCACGGTGCGTGCGACTGCCACAGCAGCTGTGGGTGACGCTACAGGTTTTTTTTTTTTGGGCATTTAAATCTCATTCACTCAGGCCCGGAATCATTCACTCTCACATTTTCACATCGTCCTCCAGGACCTCTGTGTCAGTTGATAAGAAGATTAGCAGCTTAGGCATTGCACAAGTTGAGAAATGCCTTGTAAAGTATGAGCATGCATTTTTTGGAAAATACACCCTCGGGCTTAAGAGGTTAAAAAGCACTTTCCAACCCCTCCTCCTGCCTGGTCTTTCACCCCCACCTCTCACCCTCCTGCCTCCACCTGTCCCCCTCTGTCCACTCTCTATTCAGCGCCCCGTCGCAGCCACATTTCACCTTTTCTCTCTTTTCCTCCAGCCCCAACTTTGCCCTCAATCTCCTTCTTCGACTCATCACCTTTCCCTCTCCCTCTCTCTACTTTATCTCCCTCTTTCAGCCTTTTTACTTCATTTTTTACTTCCCTGACACATGGCCCCTCTTTGCATTTTCATTGCCTTTCTGCCCTCGCACACTTGCTCTGTGTAACAGTAGATGGAGTTATTAGTCAGACAGTGGGGACGGCTGAACAGGTGTTTTCCAAATGGGCCTTTGAGCGCCCACCGCATCATCATCACTCCTCACCCGCGGGGGGTTGGGACGTGTGTGTTTGTTGGAGGGCTTGGCCTCTGTGTGCCCTTTTCGCTTCAGGCTCAGCCATTTGCCGGTACGGCGGGACTGTGTGTGTGTGTGTGTGTTACATGTATTTGTGTGCGAGTGCGTAACATATGTAGGTGTGAAGAAGTGTTATATCTTTAACAGCTGCTGCTCGTCATTACTCATTGATGTACAACAGCAGTGGGGAGCGGCCTTGGCCTGGCCACTGAAAAGACGAGCGCTGACACTTTTAGATGTTGGAGAAATGTTTTTCGCCCCCTCGACCTCCTTCTGCAGCCCGACAAATATCGCATGCCCAATTTGATCCTTTTTTCCTCTCTCTACCTTTAGTTGGGCTTTTAGGACTCCCTTCGTTTTTCAGATACACTTTGCTTGGTCCCTTTCACACGTATTGCTCTTAAAAGTTTGATAAAACCACTGAAGGGCACATTAATTAATTGTCTATGCGTTTCTCCGACAGCTGTACAGAGAGGACGCACGTCTAACTCCCAGAGCAGCCCGGGACAGTACCTGACCAACGGCACCGACCCGTACAACAGCCAGCCTTACCTGTCGGGCTTCATCTCCCTGCTGCTGCGCGCCGAGCCCTACCCCACGTCCCGCTATGGCGCCCAATGCATGCAGGGAAACAACCTGATGGGCATCGAGAACATCTGTGAGCTGGCGGCACGCCTGCTCTTCAGCGCCGTGGAGTGGGCCAAGAACATCCCCTTCTTCCCTGACCTGCAGCTCATGGACCAGGTGAGTTTGATGACTGACGAGAAGAAAAACGATCAGACCCAAGCTGTTCTCGTTGCTGACCCGTTAACGCAGGAAACAGCACCTGGAGTGATTAGAGCTCCCCTTCCACTTGAGTCAAAACCAAGAAGAACGCTAATATTTTCCTCTGTGTCTGTGTCGAGTGTCACTTAGCAGCGTGTAGAAAGGATTGTGTTTGGCAGGAACTCAGAGCAGCAGCGTTCAGCGTGGACCGACCTGAAATCGATCCTCCTCATGCAGATTTATGCTGCTGGCTCAGAGTTACTGTTGTACCTATAAATATTCACACGGACATTTGGCAGCCATGTTCATGACACATTCATCTTGCTGCAGCAGCATCCAAACATTAATGAAACCATTAAATATCATGTCAGTAACAGCATGTTTTAAAGTACTGACTCTGCTCTGCTCCTCAATCAATTACATTCTCTTTATTTTCTCTTCACCAAAGACCTAATACCGGTTTAATTTGTAGTGCTGTGCTCAGACCTCTCAACTTTTATCGAAAGTTAAGAGTGAGATTATGCTAATTTTGGGGGCGGGGCTTGTTTGGGGCGGGGCTAACTGGACCATGGAAGAGCCGGTGGAGTCTCAACTCCATCTCATTTTTATCTCACCAGACATTGAAGTAGACATGTATTACTTTTGTTAAAAAGAGAAAGTTCAATTCAATTCAATTCAATTCAATTCAATTTTATTTATATAGCGCCAAATCATGAAACATGTCATCTCAAGGCACTTTACAAAATCAAGTTCAATCATATTATACAGATTGGGTCAGATTATACAGATTGGTCAAAATGTCCTATATAAGGAAACCAGTTGATTGCATCAAAGTCTTGACAAGCAGCATTCACTCCTGGGGAACCGTAGAGCCACAGGGAGAGTCGTCTGCATTGTACATGGCTTTGCTGCAATCCCTCATACTGAGCAAGCATGAAGCGACAGTGGGAAGAAAAACCACCCATTAACGGGAAAAAAAAACCTCCGGCAGAACCGGGCTCAGTATGAACGGTCATCTGCCTCGACCGACTGGGGTTACAGAAGACAGAGCAGAGACACAACAAGAGAGACAAAAAAGCACAGAAGCACACATTGATCTAGTAATCTGTTCTACATTAGATGGTAGTAACGGGTGAGCCGTCTTCTCTGGATGATGTCAAAGTTAACAGAACGCCAGACCAGGTGTACCTACTATGAAGAAAAAGAGAGAGAGCAAAAAGTTAAAAGCTGAAATGACGACAGTCATTTCAATGTAATACAATGCAAAACTGGAGAACCGTAGAATGAAGAACAGTAGAAATCAGTAGAGTGAGAAAATTAGACCCTGATGTCCTCCAGTAGCCTAAGCCTATAGCAGCATAACTATAGAGGTAGCTCAGGGTAACATGAGCCACTCTAACTATAAGCTTTGTCAAAAAGGAATGTTTTAAGATTAGTCTTAAAAATAGACAGGGTGTCTGCCTCACGGACCAAAACTGGGAGTTGGTTCCACAGGAGAGGAGCCTGATAGCTAAAGGATCTGCCTCCCATTCTACTTTTAGAGACTCTTGGAACCACCAGCAGACCTGCAGTCTGAGAGCGAAGTGCTCTGTTAGGAACATACGGAGTAATCAGAGCTCTGATATATGATGGAGCTTGATTATTAAGGGCTTTATACGTTAGAAGAAGAATTTTAAATTCTATTCATGATTTAACAGGAAGCCAATGAAGGGAAGCTAAAATTGGAGAAATATGATCCCTCTTGTTGATTTTCATCAGAACTCTTGCCGCAGCATTTTGGATCAGCTGAAGACTTTGAACTGCATTTTGTGGACTTCCTGATAGTAAAGAATTACAATAGTCCAGCCTTGAAGTAACAAATGCATGCACTAGTTTTTCAGCATCACCCCTGGACAGAATGTTTCTAATTTTGGCGATATTCCGGAGGTGAAAAAAGGAAACTCTGGAAACCTGTTTAATATGGGATTTAAATGACATGTCTTGGTCAAAAATAACACCAAGATTTTTTACTTTATTACCAGAGGCCAAGTTAATGCCATCCAGATTCAGTGATTGATTAAGAAGTTTATTTTTTGAGGACTCTGGCCCAAAGATTACAACTTCTGTCTTGTCAGAATTTAGATGCAGGAAATTTAAAGTCATCCAGCTTTTGATGTCATCAAGACATGACTGCAGTCGAAGTAACTGATTGGATTCATCAGGATTTATGGATAAATATAGCTGAGTGTCATCAGCATAACAGTGGAAATTAATCCCATGCTGTCTGATAATTTTGCCAACCGGAAGCATATATATAGTAAAGAGAATTGGTCCAAGGACTGAACCCTGTGGTACTCCACAGGTGACCCTAGAGTTTGAAGAAGATTTATTATTAACATGAACAAACTGGAATCTGTCCGACAGATAAGATTTAAACCAGCCTAATGCTTTCCCCTTAATCCCTACAGTATGCTCAAGTCTTTGTAGGAGAATATTGTGATCAACTGTGTCAAATGCAGCACTGAGATCTAACAGGACAAGTACAGACACAAGTCCATTATCTGAGGCCATGAGAATATCATTGGTGACCTTCACCAGAGCTGTTTCAGTGCTATGATGAGCTCTAAAGCCTGACTGAAACTCCTCAAGTAGGTCATTACTTTGTAAATGTTCACAAAGTTGATTAGCAACTACTTTCTCAAGAATTTTAGATAAGAAAAGAAGATTAGATATAGGTCTGTAGTTTACTAGCTCATCTTGATCAAGAGAAGGTTTCTTAAGTAAAGGTTTAATAACAGCTACTTTAAAAGCCTTTGGTACATATCCATTTACTAAGGATAGATTAATCATGTCTAAAATAGGACCACTGATCAGAGGGAATACCTCCTTAAACAACTTGGTTGGGATTGGGTCTAACATACAGGTAATTGGGTCTAACATACAGGTAGAGACGTATTAATACCTTATTGTTCAGTTAATGGATTAAAACATAAAAAACACACAATTGTTCAAATAATACTGAATAAAATTTAGTAGTTTTAAGTTATTCACTGAATTATTACACTGTTACACATTAATCTATGGGTTTGTTTATCATTGTAGATCTATAACCTGATTGGTGAATCAGGCTGAGTTTCATCAAGTCTTTATGGTCAACATTTTCCCCTCAGCAGCAACACTAAAGCACACAGAGGTTCACGCTGCGTCTTTACGCACGATCCAGCTGCTGATGTCTCCCTCTTTTCAGCTCAATGCACTTCTAGACTATTACAGTTTATAACCAGCCTGTTGCCAAAAAACGCATCCCCTGCTGTTTCATAGAAATATACACTTGTAGTTGATGTAACATTTTCTACGTGTTTACACGTGTTCTGAACTACTAGTCTGAATTTCAGGTGTGTGGGACAATTTTTAGATTAAAAACATAGGGGGATGCGTTTTTTGGCAGCCCCCTGCTATCTCAGAGGAGTTGACACTTGTATGACTGTATTCCTGTATATCCATCTGTAATTAAAGGACAAGGGTCAGCAAATGCAAATTCTGCCCTGTAAAACAATGACAGCGCAATTGTCGCTCTATGATCTGAAGCCCCATTTGGAGCTTTTAAACAGGCTTTTGAAAAACTTTGATAATTTGCTGCTGTAATATTATAGATTTTTCAGAATAAAAAGCTAGCAGATGTGCAGAATCAAAACATAACAGAAATACAATTATAGAGCATTCAGTATTGTAAGAAAGCCCACACTGTTTCTGGATAAATAGATTATTGTATGAGTTAAGTTCTATTCCGTTTTATGCCTTTTTCCTTGTAAGTTTGAAATGTCCCATGCTCCTGGATGCACCATAGCTTTCTGACACTCACGAATGCATCCCACTGGTCTATGAACGCTGTGTCTGCACGTTTGATCTTCCGCTTAAGAAAAAGCTTTTCAGTTTCAAAACTCACGTCGGCTCTCACGGTTTATTGTTGTGTGTGAATGACAAGAGACCACAACAAATAAATCAGCCGTACCTCGGATAAAAACTTTGGATTTAATGTTGTTCATAACACCCGTACTTTTGTAAACGAATCTGCCAAATACACACAGTTTTTTCACACTAGAAGTACATTTAAACGTTTTTATATAATTAATATAAGAACAAGTCGCTCCGTTGGTCGTATTTTAATTCGTTTTCCGTCGATATTCATTTGTACAGAGCGAGGCGCGCTCCCGCGACAGGGGATGCATATCGGCAGGCATGCACTTTTGAGCATAACACCGGCTCACTTTCATCACTGGTTAAGACTAAAATTATTCATAACTCTGATCACTCTTCCTGCTGCTCTGTTAACACGAACTGCAGCAGGAATTACTGATGGCCACAAGTTGTGAAAGAAGCCGAAACAGCTCAGCAGAAGGCGGAGTTTTGTGGTCCGCAGCCCAGATGGGCTTTGTGATTTTTATGCGTGAGAAATGCCATGTGTTGCGTGTGAGCATGTGAAGTCAGTGAAATGCGTGTGTCACACGGTCAATGCGTGAGAGTTGAGAGCTATGGCTGTGCTGCATAAATGCCACTTACATTATCCCTGGAACTTTTTATATAGACGTTGAGGAACATGCTTCTTTGATGTTTTCTGTAGGAAATCTTATTTTGCTGCTTAGGTTGTTTAAATTTTAGCACATATTTAGCGCTTTATGAATTAACTCTTTTACATGTGTCAAATTAAGCTGTTGTACAGTATTGTCAGGAACTTTTAAGGGTCAGTTAAAATGGAAAGCCAAAGTTATACTTAGCACAATGTATAACAAATATGTTGTCATTGCAATAATAGCGGGTGCAATTTTCAAATCAATAAAATTTTATTTATATAGTGTTAATTCCCAACATGTCATCTCAAGGCTCTTTCCAAAGTCAGACTCCATCAGATCCTCCAGGTTGGTGAGAAAGTTTCCTCTCTAAGGAAACCCAGCAGGTTGCATCAAGTCTCTCCGAGCAGCATTCACTCCTCCTGAAAGAGCGTAGAGCCACAGTGGACAGTCGTCTGCATTGTTGATGGCTTTGCAGCAATCCCTCATACTGAGCATGCATGAAGTGACAGTGGAGAGGAAAACTCCCCTTTAACAGGGAGGAGAACCTCCAGCAGAACCAGAACCAGGCTCAGTGTGAACGCTCATCTGCCTCGACCCACTGGGGCTTAGAGAAGACAGAGCAGAGACGCAAAATAAGGGAGTCCAATAATTGTTGGCTAATACAATCCAAGTGTTGTGAAAAGAGGTGGGTAGAATAGACAAAAATTGTACTCAAGTAAGAGTAGCTCTACTTTGATATATTTTTACTCAAGTAAAAATAAATAGCCCACCAAGAAAAAAACTCAAGTAAAAAACTAATCAGGAGGAAGGCTACTCAAGTACTGAGTAACTAATCATAACATCTGATTTAATATTTAAAAGTAATGTAATTGGACAGACAAAAATATAAAGGACAAATTATGGTATTTTAAAGACTAAAATAAACAAAATATATACAAAAAAATAACAATTACAAAATAAATTCAGACAGGAGAAACTTTTCAGGTTTTCTTTTTAACGAAAACCAATACTTACAGCAGTTAATGCATATAAAGCATGTTAGAACAGTGCAAAGTACTTCAAATAAAAATAGCTACTTTTTACTGTATGTCTGCTTGACCTGCAAATGGCTGAATGAGCTCAGCAGACATAAAATAACATTAAAACAACAAAACTGGTATTCAAACAAGTCTGACTTCAACATAAACTGTAGGCGAGTCTCTCTCTGGTGCATTTTTGGCTAAAACTAGTCAGTTCTTTAATGAAATAAGAGTAGCAATATGTTTAAATAATATTACTCAAGTAAAAGTAAAAAGGACAGTTCAGTAAAACTACTCCTCAAAGTACATTTTTGTTAATGCAACTGAGTAAATGTAACTAGTTACTTCTGACCTGTGGTTGTGAACTTTCTTTTTTAATGCTAATGTAATATTTAGCCAGTTCAACCGAGTCTCATGGCAGCAGACGCTCACACCAAGCACTAAAGACATTAGCCAAAATGCTAAAGGTCACAGAGCGACGGAAACACAGATGAGGAGGAGAGGAAAGGAGAAAATAGGCGTATATCGTAACTGACATCGTCATCACAATATTTACCATTTTTATCAATATCGCAGGATTTTCTAATATCATGCAACTATAGTTAAACTGCAAAAAAAAGAAAGAAACTAAAACAAAGAAATCCAGAAAAAAATTAAGACGACTCCTCTTCTCCTGCGATTCAACAAGTATCTTAGCTTATGACGGGTCTTAAAAGAGCAAAAAGACCTGGAAATATCTCAGTTAAAGGTGTATAGCCACGTAATATGCTTATAACAATACCAGAAACCGTTTGATCATGATAAAATAAGGTTATATACACCAAGCCTACATCCTGATAATGTTTTATGGTCCTTTTTGTGGATATAAATATTGCCCCAGCATCAGGCGCGATTAATAAATATAAACAGGTGTGGCGCCATCTAGCGGCAGTATCGCAGAACTGTCATAATGCCAGTTTGCTTAATTAAAAAATCTAAATTAAATAATGCCAGACCAAGCCTGACCCTCTGCAATGCCTCGCAGTAAAGCAGCAGCTCGCCGTGATCGAAGACCAACCGTTATTAATCAAATAAACCCATCTACAGCAACTTTAAGAGCCTCATATCAGAACATTTACTCACGTCAGTCAACTCTGCGTCACATCTGAGCCTCGGAAGGTTTAGCGTCCGCTTCAGTGAACACCAACGTTCAGCCTGTGTTCCCAGAGACTTTACAGGCTTTTCCTTCTTGGAATCACCTTTTTTGCACTTTTTTTTTCACTGAAACTTGGACTTTCCTTCATTGTTTCGCTGGGAGATGCTAATAGCCGTTAGCCGCTTCCTTGTTTTATCCCCTGCTGCGCATATGCAGTACGTACTTCTGTTAAAATCGTAAATAAACATGAAATGGCTTTATTTACTAACAAACTGAGCAAAAACAAAGCATAAAACACCAAAATAACAACTAATATGCCAGCAGGATGTGATAATCGTTCATAAAAACCTTGTATTTAACCAGAGTAAATAAAAAAAGTCAAATTATGTGGCTAAGCACCTTTAAAGACATGATTAGAGTTGATTAAACTCCCAAATGCTACAGAAAGACACTTCAGTTCGTTCTTCATTTTGCGTCATTAAGAAACACGAGAACCTCCTCCATGAAAGGAACAAGCGTTTTTCTATCATCTTTCAGAGTAACGTTCATTGAGTATTGATCACAGTTCATGGAAATAAATAAACATAAAGTCAGAATTGTGGGGACGGTGTATTAGAGTAGCCTGTTAAACATGTCTTAGTTTTGTGCCTTTAATTTTGGCCTTCATTTAGATTAGCAGTCTTTCTATTCCCTTTTTGGGTTGAAAACACATCTGAAATAGATAGACATGGTGACTAAAATGTAGTTGAATTTTTTTTTAAGCAATAAAAAGAAAAGAGAACTACATTTCTTATGCTTAGTTTGAGACAGTGTTAAGCCTTTGCGTGTCGAGCCCTTTTCACATGCTCCTGATGTTATCTTGAGTTCAGATACCAGCACCACAGTCACGGGTCAGAATGCGGTTATCAATTGACGCTAAAAAGATTTTTAACCAATTTAGATTAAACTCCAGTTTAGCGTTTCTCTGCCACATGTAATGAGCTTAATTCAGTGTTTCTAGCTCTACTCATCCATACTGTTTCCTTTGAAACATGCAGCTGAACAACGTGAATTATTTTTGGCTTATTGATGTTCTCAGTGGGTTTAACATGTTCTTGCTCAGAGTAACGGGCAATGTTAGCTCTGTTACATTTTACCACAAGTTACAGATTTAGATTTAAATTATGTCCATTTTGTTATAATAATAAAGGAATAAGGTCTGACCAGGTTGGACTCAATGTGACTAGATTTTACATCCCATCTTGGAGCAAGTGAGATCGGATGCTTTTTGGGGCATTTTCCCATCTTCCCAGTTTCATATTTTCTGGGTAACTGGATAGGAGTTCGCTCCTTTTGTGCAGATATCCTGACATTTTCACAAACAGAAATGTAGCAGGTCTGTTTCCCTCCTCTAACCCCCTCTCATTTAAATTTCTAACATTTCTACTTGTGTTCCAGGTGGCGCTGCTGCGCATGTCGTGGAGTGAGCTCTTCGTCCTGAACGCGGCCCAGTGCTCCATGCCGCTCCATGTGGCGCCTCTGCTGGCAGCAGCCGGCCTGCACGCTTCGCCCATGTCCGCCGAGCGTGTCGTGGCCTTCATGGACCACATCCGGGTCTTCCAGGAGCAGGTGGAGAAGCTGAAGGCCCTGCAGGTCGACACGGCAGAATATTCCTGCCTCAAATCCATCGTGCTCTTCACGTCAGGTGAGCCTTATAGAAGTGCCCAAGTCTAAAAAAAAACACGGTGGTAGATCTTAAAAACCTAATCCTCTTCAAAAACATGAAACGTCTGGTTTTGGAGTGAAAGAAACTAAGGGTTGTCTGCTTTGGTCACATTTAATGATCTCGGGTAATCAACAGTTACAAAGTTTTTACATCAAGGATCTTTATTTTCGTTAATGTAACCAATCATAATGACATTTTTGTGAGACACCGGCTCAGAAAGCTCACATAACACGCAGACACAGATCAAGACGTATCGCTCAAGTTGAACGCAGCGATAATCCTTCCTGAGAAACCAAAGAGTATGCAAACAGTCCATAAGGTCTGAGAAGATTTAAATGTTCAAGTCAAAAAAGACAGCTAGGAGTTACTTTACAGTATGATATGAATTAATGTGAATTACTTTGCAATTGCATGAATATGAGGGCATAAAGTTTACTCCAGCATCCTTGAGTTGCTTAAACTTAGAAGTTTGAAGTCCTGTTTCATCATCTTTAAGGAGAGACAGAAAAACGGGCGTCAACAGACCTGATAGAAAGACAGGTGCAGCAGAATGAGGTTGATTTCTGTCATTAACGACTCTATAATATTTGTCTCTTAGCTATCTATGTATGGATCGATATTTTCATGACTTTTACACACTAGATGTAGATAAAGGAATTGTTACTTTCTACTCCTGGGTCTCGTTACCGTCCAATTCAACACAACTCAGCACAATTTATTAAAATAAAATGCAGTCAAATTAGCACTAAGCTGAAAATGAATTCACTTAATGCTAATTTGATAATTTTTTTCAACCTAAAAATAAATCGATTGGATCTGTTTATCAACTAAGCAGGTGTGCAAGTAACAATAACACACGCGCTAAAAGGAAAACCCAGTGAAGGGAGAGGGTGGAAGTATAACAATATAGACTCAAACAAACTTTATTGTCATTAAACTGCATGTTTACGTTGTACATTTGAGCAAAATTATTATATTAACACCGCCCTTTCTTCCTGCATCATCTACACCCTGCCTTTTTATAAACATAATTTCTAGGGCTGGGCAAGTTAACGCGTTAATTTCGCGTTAATTCATTAGACTATTAACGGCAATATTTACTTTAACGCGCATTAACGCATGTTGCTCACATGCTTTTATTTTGTGAAGGTCTGTTGCTGCGGTGTAGGGGTTTGAATCAGAACAGTAGGTGGTGATAATGCGCCAATAACCTCTCTGTCAGCCAAGCCTCGGATTCAAAGAGGAAGAAAGGTGCTGGCTGGAAAAAGGAAAACGCGGAAAAAACAAAGCTGACATGGGGAAGGCGGTGTTTCCTGCAGGAATTTGCTTAGGCGAGGCGGTGAGTTGGCGGCCGGAACAAGTTTTGTGCGGATAACCATCGGAGCGGGGGGGCGCGTGTTAACGTCAAATAAACATGCAAGCATATCGAGTTAGCAAGCATTTCAGTTCAAAGTTCTTCCAGCAACGAATATGACAGAAACAAGTTAGTTGTAACCACTGCCAAGTTAAACTTTCTTATCACCGGAGCACCTTGAGCTTAACATATCACTTAAATGCCAAACACACTGTAGACATCACCAAACAATTCAATGACTCAGAGAAGCTAACCAATGTAATGGCGAAGTGGATAGCTACTGTAGACCTTTTTTTGTGCTTCACACTTTGGTATTGAACATAAAATGGTAATGCTGCTCCCTGCTGTTACCTCAGAAATTGCCTTTTTTTGGTAGATTTTTTCCCCATAAAGAGAATTTCCTGTCAGTGGCAATAAGTTTTAATTTATTATTATTGCTATTTTTTGTTTTACATGTTTAAGTTGAGCTTTACACTAAATATGTGTTACTGATAAGTGCTACAAATGTTACAACAGTTTTGTTCATATGGCAGCAGAACATTAAAATAAAAGTGCTCTTTACACTACTTTTGAATTCATTCTTGGAGTTTGCGCATACAATGCGATTAATCATGATTAATCAGGCAAATTATTATACGTAATTGCATGTAACATGTGATTAGATGCTGTTTCAACACTTGGATAAAGTTTATCTAGTTTTAACAACAATAATTCTACATGCAGTAAATCGTTGCAAATATTTAAATGTTCTGCTGAGCTGAGAGTTAAAAAGTTCACCACCGTGACATTTGGTTGTGATTAGACGTCTAAATGGTGTCTGCTGAAAAGCAAAGATGACCGTCCATCGTCTAAATAAAATGCCAAGTGTCGTCTTTACATGCAACCCGTTATTTTAATATTACATCACTGACATTTCTCAACCCAAATGTTTAATTTACACAGAGCTTAACTACTAGGTTTGATAAATGCAGTCGGCATCCCATTCACAAAACCCGTCCCCAGGCCAGAAGAAGGTGATCCATGCTTTAATTTAATCCTTTACAGATGGCTGACCCCACGCCACGTACCGTGCATCTTTCATGGTTGTGAACATATGGCTCGGATTTGTATGTGGCTCACAAACTCATGGAGGGTTATAGGTTGATTCCGATGTCAACAAAAACACAACTTTTCTGCTGTGAGCAAGTTTAACGTGGCTCAGACGGAAAACAGGGAATTAGCGGGCGGCTAATTGGAATTGTTCGTTCTGTTGATTGGTTTATTCGTGTCTTAATCACAGCAACGTGACCTTTTGGGAAACGGCCAAACTGGAGCATTTCTCGTGTGGATAAATTTAGCAAAGGGAAGTGTTCTTTTTTAAACCTACAGCTTGTTATACCGTTATGATGATAGTATTTTAAAGGCTCAAAAATCCTTCTACGAATCCTTCCATGTTTTGTCACCTAACTACTGCAAACCTCACTGGGTTTTACTTGGATTTTATGAGTTAGACCAACATGAGGCGCAGCGAGAGAGCAAGAATACATCACCCCAAATATGTTTTTACAAAGAATAGTCTGTATGGTGTGGCATGCAGTTACAGGTCATCCTTTTCACTCTGATGCCCCTAAATAAAATCCACTGGAACAATTTGCCTTGACAGCTCACATTACTATTAAATATAATTCACTTGTGAGTAATTTTAGTATAAACGCAGGTGTTCTATGAAGTCCTCAAAGGTTCGTTAGAGAATATTAGAGAATAAACAACATCTTGAAGACCAGGGAACCCAGCAGGCAGGTCACGGAGAAAGTTCTGGTCCAGTTTAAGCAGGGTCAGGTTCTACAACAACATCCCAGGTTTGAGCATCTCTGATCAACCCATCATCTGGACCTGGAGATTGGATGGACCACCTGCAGACCTACCAGGACATGGACGTCCACCTAGAATGACTCTTTGGGAAACGACACCATTAATCAGAAAAGCAGCCAGGGGGACCATTAGCTCAAAGTTTCACTCCATAGTTATTCAAATACATTGAAGTTTCCAATTCTAACATGCAAAAGTTCAAGTTGCACGTATACTTTTGCAGGACCTCATAAAAGTAGACACATTTATTAAATTTCAAGCTGATCATTTTAGTGCCGTGATGTATTCAATATCCAGCACATTATTGACAATGACATTATTAACTGAAACTTGGATCTAGAAATAACATTAAACTGGGAAACCACTGGGATTTACTAATTTATGTTTGTTCCAAATGCTTTGACAGTGCCTGTGGGGTTCCTCAGCACGTGGTGCTCTAAATGAATTACAAACAACCTTGCTGTTAAGCGCTTAATTACCATCTAATGTAGAACAGATTACTGGATCAATGTGTGCTTCTGTGCTTGTTTGTCTCTCTTGTTGTGTCTCTGCTCTGTCTTCTGTAACCCCCAGTCGGTCGAGGCAGATGACCGTTCATACTGAGCCCGGTTCTGCTGGAGGTTTTTCCTTCCCGCTAATGGGGAGTTTTTCTTACCACTGTCGCTTCATGCTTCATGAGGGATTGCTGCAAAGCCATGTACAATGTAGACGACTCTCCCTGTGGCTCTACACCTCTCCAGGAGTGAATGCTGCTTGTCGGGACTTTGAAGCAATCAACTGGTTCCCTTATATAGGAACATTTTTGACCAATCTGTATAATCTGATTGAACTTGACTTTGTAAAGTGCCTTGAGATGACATGTTTCATGAATTGGCGCTATATAAATAAAATTGAATTGAATTGAATTAATAACTACTAGAGAAGCCATGGTGTGTCATAAATGTGACGATGTCAACATGTCCTCCATGTATTAGCTACTGCTAATAGCTAGTAGCTACTGTCATCGTGTTGCCAAGTCCGCTTATTATAAGCAACTTTTTTTTTTCTAAAGTTGCCTTTAAATTCCATGATTCAAAAATTATTTTGGCTCATTCTGAACTTGAAGTCACTTAAATGGGCTGTAAAGTAAGCGACTTTAAACATGAGTAAAGAGAGCCGCTCGCGCTGCAACTCTACAGCCGTGAACTCTCTGCATAAGCACATACTCCCTGAGTGGGAGACAAGATGAACAAACTAGCCGTCTCTGCCGGGAGGACAGAGTAGCTGCTGGACTACACTCTCCTGTTTCTGACATAACGCCAAAAATTAACTTCACTCTCATATTGAATTAACTTACCTGTCCAGCAGAAAGCTGCAACTTTTGCATCCGTTTTAAATCTCCGCTCCCTCATGAATTATCTCCACCTGGTAATAATAGCTGCGCCTATATAGACTCTTTTTTTCTCCTGGTTATTCTTTTTCTTCCTAGTGACTTTCTCTTTCCTCTCGCTGGGCAGAGTATGGATGGTCCTCCATTTCAACAGAAAACGGCAAATAGAATGATAGACTTTGCGTGTTTATACTCCTTCTCCACCGACAGCACGTCTTCATATAGAAGACAGATGGGGAAACACGTATGGCCGACACGTTTGTCTCCTTTCAGCTGCTGAAATAAAAAATAATAAAAAAATTAAAAAAATGGCGACGCAACGTTTTTCCTGCATCCCTGAAAGTTATTCCTTAACTTATGCACAGATATGCATTGGAGAGTCACAACAAAACAAACCATCAAATCTTATTATGAACTACAGTGGACAGTGGAAACTGTTGTAACAAAAGGAGGGAAATGCAGTTAGAAACGCACTTAGAAAACGGACAGCGGTGTTTGAATGGTGGGGGGAAAAAGCTCCACTTAATCCACAACCTTTTCACCTCCATGTTAGCTGGCCGAGAGGTGACCTACAATGCTGCAGCACATATCGTCTTATTGGCTCCATATGTAAATGCAGCTGGTACAGTCGTGTAATTTGATCGTAATGTTAAACAGTAAAGCTGCATATGTGGAGTTACGTTCAGCCCCGTTTTACTTGCTGCCATAAAAGTGCAACATAAAAGAAATGTAAAATTCCTATTTAAATTGAAGTAAAAAGCCCATGTTTAACATATTTTCAATTTAATTGTAAGATTGGAAACATAATTTATTTCCCAGATAGCCCCAATTTCTTTGCTGACTTCTCCCCTGGGCTACTGACGAAATACAACAGCTTTATGTCTTGACAAAGATGTTCATTGTTTTGATGGTGCTTATATACAAACCCTGTTGAGGTTTATCCCTGCAGTCACAGGGATCCAGCGCAAGCCAAAATACTGTCACATCTGGGATTCCTCACCAGGGGATCACACTTTTTGACCCAGGAGGAAGCGGATGGTGAAGGAGCCAACGCTGAGATGTTTCTCTTTTCCGATTTTTAATTGCGTTTTCCCTCTTTTCTCTCTCGCACGGCTTGTCGAATCCACTCCTGATGTGTGCGCCGTCTCCTCTGAACCTTGGAACCGTTGCATGGACGTGGGTGGCTAGAGATCCACCTCTTCGATATCTTCCCTGCTTTCATCAGTTTCTCTCCTTTATGATCCCATCTATTATTGAAAACAGCCCCCCCCCCCCCCCCCCTGTTTCCAAAACTCCAAGCTGAGTCCAAACCCCAAGACCCCTGCCCCCACCGCAGGACTTGAATTATGCATGGCGTGTTTCAGTTAGAAGGAGGATTCGCCGTGACCTACATAACCCCTATAGCCTTGAGCATCTCATGCGACTTTCCTTCACTGGCAGATGCAAGTGCACACACGTTTTGATAAAAAAAAAACTGTTAAAATATTCCTGAAACTGATGCATTCGTTGAATGATTTGCAAAACATTAATGTAACTGCAGCATGTATGCCCGTATTAAATACCTACTAATAAACCAGACTCCTAGTATAGCCTATCAAGACAAAGATAATTTGTCTGTTCGTTCCCATTGAGACGATCCCCTCCACTCCACCCTGTGGAGACCTGGTCCATCAAGTCACATCAGAGAGTGGGCATTTTATTCCTGCCGCTCTGATCCCTCGCCCCCTCGAATCCGCTGCATGGCCAAGGAGGAGACAAAAGAACAAGGTAGTGCTTGGCGTGGAAGGGCGCCCACAGAGCTGTCGGTTTAGCACGCCAAGTGGTCTGAGTCACGCAGACAGCTCTGCTAATCCTGACCAGGCAGTGACCGCTTTGTCACGCAGGACCCCGAATAAAAAAAACAAAAAACCTGACCACAACGCTGTCCAGCAGCCTCCCGTGTGGAGGGAAATATAGCCAAAGAGGGAGCAATTATTCTCCCAGAATGATAAGAATAGAGTCAGCTGGGGGTAGGGAGGGATTGACACGCTTGATTAAAATGTGGAGTAAATTAAATACTTTCCAGAGTGGAACTGAGGCCCAGCAGGACAGGGTTTACACGGGGGACAGATCAAAGAGTGTGATGACGAAGCGGACCTGTGATGCAAGGCGACGGGTTAAAGCTTACAGGCCAACGCTTTCACGTAGAAAGCTTGAGAATAAATTGCCCTCATCGAGTACCTGTCTATGGAATGTGGGTTCACACAGGGGCCAAAGCGCACCAAATGTAGGCCTACAGTATGCGGCCGAGTACAGTAAAATGTGTCTTTGTTTAGACTTCACACTTTTCTGACCTCCTTTGCTTTAATCCCCTTGCTCTACTCTCCACGCTGAGAGTGCAAAACAGAAAAAAAATCACACGGTGTTACGCACTCTCCGTTTGTGTGAGATTCTGGTGGAGGCGGGGCTGAATAAGAGCGAAGGTCTGGTGAGTTTGGAAGCAGAGCATGAGCCCCATCTGAGCAGAAAGTGAAGTCTGACCACAGGGTAAAGGGAGACGCCGGGTGTCTCTGAAGTAAAAACTTGAATTTTGAAAAGTTTGAGTAACTTACCTTGAAACAATCTCTGTGATTTTAAGGATCATTTTGATGCCCTTACCTAGACCACAACATTTCTGGACTGAACCATATTTATGTCAAGCAGGTTAGTCCTTATAGCTGAATTTAAAAAAAACATGAAAAAGACTGAAACTATATATTATACACAATTTAAGTTTGTAAAACATTTATTAGCAGTCTAGACATGATTCAGGGACCTAGTACTTCACTCACACCAAGTAATAGCTTCTAACGACCCAGGACAGTGACGGGTGGGTCATTGATCCATGCATCCGGCTGAGAATGTGCCTAGGAGGACGGGCCTCCATGTCCTTAAAAACAGCAGCGCTCCAGCTGCAGGTTGCTCAGTGTGAGCCACCAGAACTGACAAAGACTCCTGGATAGGCGTCGACATGTTTTCAGAAAGAACTGAGCAAAAGTCCGGTTGCCCCCGATTTCAGCCTGTTTGCTGTTGCGATGACCCGGATCACTGAGAATTTGCACTGGCGTCTTTTCACATTATCTTACATGACACATAGAATCAAGGAGAATCAAGAGTCAACATAGTTGGATGTCTCAGTTTGCAAATTAGTACAACTGTCACATATATAAAATACATTTAAATGGAGTGATACAAAAACAAAGCCTTGAGGTACCTCTTGGTTAACTTGCATTGTAGGGAAGAAAACAAGTTATGAGAAGGAATAAACTGCTTTCTAATGGTAACTAAGACCAGAAGGGAGTTGAAGAAATCAGGATAGAAAGATCCAGCACAAAAAATAGACCTCTGTTTTCTATTGTACAACTCACACTGGTGTTGTCTGGTGGGCCAACTCTCCGAGGTGAAGCTTGCTCTATTTAGAGGCATTGAAACTTTCTGGCAGTGTAGCATTAAGAATTAATGTCTTAATGCCAAAGAGAGCCCAACAGATTTACTTTCACAGGTGGAGCATTATTGCTCCGCTTGATGTATATGCAAAAAACTTTATTGGACGTTATTTTGGGATTGTTTCAAATTCAGTGGACAGAGAAACAAAAATGTAAAAGAGAAACAAAGGAAGAGACGAAAGTGATGCAAAATGTTAAAAAGGAGAAAAGGTGACAATAATAGAGGAAAAAGAGAGTGCAAGATAACATCCTTGGAGTCTGCTGCTACACCTGCAGAAAGAGATGTAAAAAGAACAACAAAACCAACAGAAAAAGTATCAGGGGTACAAACAACCATCATCTATGATAACATCACTGAAATATACCCAGTATCATTTAATACTAGATGTTTTTAGTGGCAGCTAAAGATAACTGTATGGTTTATCTGTATAAATGTTTAAATCTAACCAGCTGGATCCAAACACCTGTGGCTGTTTGTGAGAATGTGCTTGTATATGTAAGGTTTGTGCATCAGAAAAATGCTGAGAAGCAGTGAAACTTCTGATAGAACTGTCCATATATCCAGTAATCTCCTCTGTCCCGTTGCACTTTGGTACGACATGTTTAATATGTGCCAAAAAGACAGCAGCTGATGTGAGATAAGTGACCGGTGCTTTATTCCATCGGTTTCAGTTTTTGTCCTCAAAGTGACGAATGCCTTAAATTGTTCATGTTTTATATTCTGCTCTTTGGTCAAAGCATTTGAGACACTATAATGAACTTTTCTGGTAGGATGTATGAAATGCTACTGAATGTGACTTCTTAATTACCCTGCACATCACTATCATCTGTCTAACTTTCATGAACATTTGGTTCAGTCTCTCTCTAACCAAAACACCCTGAACTGTTGCTTCATTCCTCTAGATGCCATGGGGTTGTCGGATGTCGCCCATGTGGAGAGCATCCAGGAGAAGTCCCAGTGTGCTCTGGAGGAATATGTGAGGAACCAGTATCCGAGCCAGCCGAACCGGTTCGGACGCCTCCTCCTGCGCTTGCCCTCTCTGCGTATTGTCTCCTCACCGGTCATCGAGCAGCTGTTTTTCGTGCGCCTGGTGGGCAAGACGCCCATTGAGACATTGCTCCGAGACATGCTGCTGTCTGGTTCCAGCTACAACTGGCCCTACATGCCCACAGTGCAACGCGAGCGGCCCCTCTCACTCCACTACAATGAGAACGGACCCTGAGGCCCGGTTAAAAAGGAGACGCTCCAAGAGAAACATCCCACTTTCTTTCTTTCCCTTCATTGTCTGCAGTCCACTTTTCAGCTTTCCCCCGAGGAGGCGTCTTCCTCACCATTCCATCCATGAGACTCTTGAAACGTTACCATCCCGGTTACACAAGCCAGCCAGTCAGTCTTCGTTGCCGATTCAAAGACTCAATGGCCTCTTGAAGTCCCTGAACTGATAGCATGCGGTCTTCTTTTTCAGAGGTGGCATGAGCTGGACAGGTTGCTGCACAGTTCACCAGCAGGTCTGTTGGACTCTCTTCAGATGTCAGTCTCTAAACTGTGCAAACTTGCCTAAATCTTGGTGCAATGCCTACACTTGCACAGCATGGCTGAATCTGAGCAGGGACTTTGCTATTTGAACTCTACAGCCAAGAGCACGAGGTCTGAGTATATGTATATATATATATATATATATATATATATATATATATATATATATATATATATATATATATATATATATATATATATATACACTACATTTTGAAAAGCAAACCAGAAGCCATTAAAAGAAGACAAATGCCAAAATGTCTTGAATTTTTGCAGATGACATGTTATATTGTGTGTTGTTTTAGCACTGTTTATATGGAGAGATAACTCATGATTGTGTCCATATGTATAGTATATCATTGATTCATTGGCATCTAAGGCATCTTTGGGTTCACTGAATTAAAAAGCTCAGGTTCTTGGGAGGGGGGAGTTGACAGACTAACAGCCTTGTCAGTATTGGGTGCTGGTTGTGCTGCTCCTTTGTCACTTTGATGGTTTGTAGTTTTGGTCACTTTTTGTACCCAGATCTTAATGGAGAAGAAAGGAAGCCATCTGCCATGGGCCTCGTCATGCATGTCTTTAGGTCTTTTGGTGCCTGCTTTGAAATTCACCGATTTAAAGTAATCTTCTATATCTTTCACTCAGAGTCTTTATATTTACTGGAGTTATGTGACTCCAGTATTAATTGGTTAGACGTCATATCCTTTCACATGTTTTTAGATAAGAACCACAATGGATATTTTCCCTACATAATTGAAATTATAAAAATAATAATTTAAACTTAGAGCTATTAGATTGTGTCACCAGAGATCTCGTCATAAAAAAATTCTAACAGGATTATCATTTATTTTCATATTTCCCTCATAAATGCTATCCAGTTGCAGTCAGGTTGAGTTTATTCGGTGAAATAAATATTCAAGAAGCTCTTACCAATTATTAGTTTTATGTGTGGTAGGATTCTTGGTAACTGGTGGAAACTATAAATGGCGGAAAAACCATGGCTGGCCATAAGCGCTGTAATTAAATATTAAAAAACTGTTGCGTCGTTGGATTCCAGTTTGCTGGTTTGTTTAGTCAAGCCAACCGTTTTTAAATTATATAGATTGTATTTGATTATTTGTAGTTGAAAACCTTAGATACTTAGACCGGTCAAACATGACCCGGATATTTCTACACTGGACAGAGAGTCTGTAAACCTAAAGTTGGAGGTTTGTAAAACCTTTTATTTTGTTTGTGTAAACGAAACAGAACAGCATTTATTGTTTTTTGGCTTTAAACCCACTTGCCAGAGTTGAGCGTGAAATACGCTTTATAGACTGAATTATTTTACACATCACAGATTTTTTAAATCAGTTTGTCATCAGCAAACCTTTTACTATATTAACATGCAAAATAGATCAATTGCACAGCTATTTATTGGCATCCTTCAGTAGGTTCCTACTTGAAAACTGCACTCATACGTTCCTGTGATCCAGATTTGGCGTATTATCTGTTTGTGGTGTCAAACCCAAATCACAGTACTATGTGATGGCGTGGCATGGCATGGTACTTTGAGTTAAATAAATAATATTTCAACATTGCCTTCTTTAACATATATAGTTTGATCACCATCTAACCTAGACTGCCATAGATTTTTTGGACATGACAAAAACAAGATTATGCACCATGAGGACCATATTTCTGAGCCAGCCACATATACTGCACATATGTACAACCGGTACCAAATGTATGCTCCTGCTTCTCTAGTTTTGCATCAACGAATGGACAACATGTACCGGATAACTATTTTTTATCTGATTTTACACTATGCAGGTGCACTGATGATTCACTCACCTGGCATGGTGAAGGCTTGAAGTAACTCCAACTGATTGAAGCTTGACCTAGTTTTTGATTTATTTAGTTTATACATTTTTCACTACTTGGGGGCACTCATAAAAGCATGAAATATAATTCTCAGATGGTCAGTTGATCGCTAAATATGGAAAAATATTAAGATTATACAGTAACAGCACAGAAAAAGTAACATACCCCATCCTGATGCTGGAGAACACCGTGAATCTACACTCTTGGCCCTGATTCTTAGACATTATACAAAGTAAATACCCATTAAAAGCAGCACACAAACTTCAATTATATACATTTTTCCTAATTTAGACGCATGTTTAGTATATGTTTAACACCTACATGGTAAGACAGAAATCAGCATGATAGCAACTTTAAATTTACTTAAGCATGTTTCGTAAATACCCCATAATTCTTATAAATTCAAAACTACCACGAGCAACAGGAAGACGGTAGCTAGATAGGAAAAGGAAGTAGACATGGATGAAAAGGGTAACACCTGGAGAGAACTTGGCAGCAGGAAGTGGCAAAGGAGCAAAGTACCCAGAGCCGTCAGTATTAGCTCAGAGCAAAAATACAAACCCAACAAATTTTACACTTATGTGCAACCTGTGCCAAAGCTGACATACATGTAGTTTTGAATTTATCCATAGCCGTGTTGGAAAATAAAGTTTTGGTTTGTCTTTAATTTGACTGCATTTGTTTGGACTCTCAGGTTAAGCGAATAAATTTGTAAAATAAAAAAAAAAGTAAAGAACACAAATGAAAGCTTTGGCACTTGCACTGTGATCTCGTTAGACCTGACACTTATTCACGCTTGTAAAATCTCAGCACTGGTGGAATATCTCTACCGTTATCCCCATTTGATGAAAACACATATTTAGGTATTCAAAAGGCTCACTAGAACTCCCTTCACGTTGCTGTCCCAGGAGGCAGCCACGTCACTGTTCATCTTTGTTGTATTTTTTTGTAATGATTGTCAGTATTGGACCTTTTAGACTTTAGGTGGGAAGTATCTTGGGGGGGCAATTTACAGAACTAGCTGTATTTGCCTTAGAATAAAGATTTGTCACTGAGCATTTATCTTATGACTGTGCCATAATCTCTCGTTACCTGTTATAACAGGTATTATCTTCTGTCAGGAGTGGAAAGAAGCTCACATGATGTTAAAATGAAACGTGCATTTTCAAAGGACATAATTGTGGAGTATCTTTATGCAATAATTAGACATTAGAAGAAAAATAAAAAGGAACTATTCTCTGCTTTAACATCAAGAGCACTTTTAGTTTTTAAACATCATGGAAGTTGTTTTTCCACTTCTGGGTGATATTGTTGTGTAGGGAAAAAACCCTAAACTCATGTCATTTGAGCTTATCATGTGGAGTAATGTATCACTAACCTCTGAAAACCTCAGTCTGTGTTGCAACACTATTCCTGTTGGACTTAGGACTGTGTTTTAATGTAGGAATACTTTAAGTTTTTTTTTCCTTTGTTCTCTTGTTGGAAAAAAGTTTATGTCATATTTCCAACATGACACCGTAGGATCAACGTCAAATATCAGTATTGAAAAAGCCATCAGGGACCTGAGAAAGTTGTGTGTCGGTAAATAAATTCACAGAAAGTTTCTAAGAGTTTGTTTTTATCCCTTTTGCTTTCGTTTGGAAATATTGATTATCCATTAATTAAAATAAAGTTTTGTTCACACTGTATGTTTCCATAATCTCTTTTTCTGTCATTTTCCAGCCAGGGAAAGAAAGTACATCCAATTTCATTTTTTGGCTTTTATCAGGACACAAATTAAATGAACTGATCTTTAAATTCTTTCTTTCCAGCTACAATTTTACAAAAAAAACCAACAAGAAAAAACAAAGAAAACCCCCAACAGAGTCCACACTTACCCCGTTTACACTACCCTTTTTTAACCGAGCCGAGACCAGTCCGAGCTCGGTAACTGAGATAACTATCGAGTGTAAATGGTAAGTAAACTGAACTGAACCGAGCCAGACATAACCAGACCGCGCTAAATGCAACCCAGTTCCATGTATGGGCTCGGCCTGGTTTTTTCTGTCCCGGTTATCTGATAACGAAGAGCGCATGAGCAGACCGCGTCATCCCCTTACAGTCAGCTGACTGTCCGCGGTTTTTCCAGCGTGCTTCCTTAACGTGACACACGGTTTCCAGTGATGATTCTGCTTAGCAGCGTGATGAACCTCAGCGTCTGTCGTTGTTTCCGGCGTCTGTAAATCCTTATTAGACGTTCGTTTGTCTCATCCACTTCACAAAAGCCGACTCTCTCAAGTAAATTCACCAATGGTTGCCTTCTTCGCCTGACTCTCCGAAAACACCGAAATATCACTTAATAATACTCAAGCATAACATCCTGAATGTTACGGGCGCCGCCATTTTGATTTGCTTGGTCCCGCCTTCAATCCCAGAGAGCAGTAGTACCGCAGGTCGTCACTAGGAGGCAAGGAGCAACCAAGGAACCGAGATAGCGTGGTGTGTAAACGGTCGTGAGAACGAGGCTCGGCTTGGTTAACTGATCCAAAATCGGCTCGGATCGGTTTAACAAGGGTAGTGTAAATGGGGCTACTGTCGCTGGAAAAGCAACACGAGACAAACCTGCTGCTTTCATTAGATTTTAGCGGGAAAACTGTACCAAAGTTTTTGAACCGCCTTGTTGCTGAGATGTGCTACAAATAAACTTTACTTTGCTGCTGTTGAGTTTACAGGTCTGTGTAGACACAATGCCAAGCTGGAAAGATAGCAGCAATGACCTTACAGAAGCAACTATTGCTGCTTGTTAACCTTGGAGAGTTTGTAATGCCCCTTCTAAGCAATTTGAAGTTAATCTACTGACCAGAAAGATTATTTGAAGTTAGCTGCCAATCTGGTGCTGGTGCCTATCTCCTTTGTTCATTGGGCAAGAGGTGAGATACTCCCTGGACATTTTCATTCTCATTCTCCCCCTTTGTGTTTTGTTTGTGTAGATGTGAACACCGCAATCACACGATGGTGCGGAGCAAGTCATCCGCACCGAGACCACCTCCCTCAAACAGTCTCAGTACGGAGGTGTCAAACAAACTCTGGAGCGGTTTGTTTAGGGTGTGATCCGACCTTGATCCAACACAGCCACCATGTAGCTGTCCCATAGCCAGATTTGCAATGCATTGTGGGATGTGGTAGCAAACTAATAAACAACAGCGGCACATCTTTTTCGTAAAGCATTAGGCTCCATGCAGCTATCAAGGCGTCTTCTCAAAATCACTGGGTGTACTGCTCTGGTAATTTTGCATGAAATAGCACTCAGAAACACACTAATGATATTCTTACATTCTCGATGTTTTCTTCTTGCTCTGAGCACAGAATCTGTTTCCTGTATTTACATTCAGTACTCCCGCCTGGGCACATCAGACCAATGAACAGACTGAATGTTCTAGCGTGGTTTGTAGTGATTTTGGGTGGTTTTGGGTTGCTTAGAGTTTCTCTGTGTGAAAAGAAACTGAACCACCGAGGTGGTTAACAATCTCCTCAACTGATTCGAATCAGAACAAACTAAAGGTGTGAAAATGCCTTAATAAACCTTTGAGGCCTTCACAGAACATTAAAATTACCCACAGGTGGACTCAACAAATAATGGTTTTTGGAGGTTTTTGATTGCACTCACTTTTATTTATTAAAGTAAATTATTGCAAACTTTTCAGAGAAACGCAGACGCTCAAGAAAACCGAACAAAGTGTTTTTCACCTTGTGTAGAAATCATATTCTAGATGAGGGCTTGTTCACATGGCTTCCTTTCAGCGCTGTATAAAGTATTATCCGCCCTGCTACTATAACTCATTGAAAGCAAGTTAAGAAGCACAATCCTGTGAACCAAAAGATACAAACTGTCCAACTAATGTCTTAGCATCTGCTTAAGAAGTACATCATATTTCTCCTGAGATGTAATCCTTTTCTACAGCCTTTAAGTAATGTGCGTAAAAACCTGAAAAAGGCTAAAACTCTGCGTGCATCTCTTTTTTTTTTGCGAATATCTGCAACGTGTCTCAGTGGCTGTATTGGTCTCCAAACATAACTGCTGTCAAAAATTTGCTAGATAATGTTTATATGCTTGGTTAACGGTTAACCTCCGTCACTGGCTGCTCTCTGCTCACAGCTGCTTCTCTTACTTGCAGCGCAAAGGAGCGTGCAGTTTCCAACCACTTTGTAAACCTTTCAGAATAAATCATTTTATTGCACCTCAGAGATTGAAAAACTCTTTAATCAAACGGGGAAAGAGAAAAAAAAATCAATACTGCTGATCGATACGTTTTATTGAATCAAAAATAGGATTACCGGTGCTCTCGTTGCGACGCGACCTAAATGTTGATTCAGCCGTTGCGGAGAGCAAACAAACACGATGACATGTCGCTGCTTTAAAGCGGAGATGCAGGAGAGAAAGAACACACATGGTCTTTGACCTCTGGGTCCGAGGGGTGTCAATACATGCGAGCTAGTTGGAGTCAGTCTAGCTGCTGGTAGCTCATGATGTTGATAGTCTAAGAAAAACTAAAGATGACAGAAAAAAAGCTGAGAGACATTACCTCGCACATGTAGTGAGCACCAACAGATCAGACTTGACCTTTAACCTTGTTTAACTGATCTTCTCAAGGTCACTTGAAATTTTCCTCGTCAGATCTTTTAGATCTAAGTCACAGTTTTGCGTCTATGGTCCCCGAATCTCAAGATTCGTTTCTCTGGATGTCTGTCAGAAGGTCAACGTGTGATCCATGCCTTATTAACTTTAAATTTGAAATGTTGATTGATGCGTTAAACTCTAAAATGTGAGGCTGTCTTTTAAATAAATAGAACGGTTATGTGTTAGGTACCTTATATGTGAAAGCAGCCTCAGTCCTGAGACAGTCTGTTGACTTACTCTGGTCTAAAGAATGAGTTTTAGAATAAAATAATAAAATCCATTTTTCCTCTGGTGTATGATGTGATATAGGCTTCAGTACTGATCAGTCCCTCCTGTAGACTCCATTTCTGTGAGCTCCAGTGGCTGAGGAGGTGTGCAGTGTTCAGACGGACCGAACCAGACAACCCTGTGAGACAAGTCCTGCCCCACCGGGTCAAAGAGAGGCCTGATCACCCCTTCCGATTTGGTGCTTCCGTATCACTTAGTAACTTTCTTCAAGAGAAATTCTCAGAGCAGTCAATTCAACTCCATTAAGACGTCCAACGAACTGAACCAGAACCAAAAACATTCCGGTTTGACTGACATTCCGGTCAGAACCCACAGCTGGAGGTGTTGAGGTTTCCCCGTCAATAGAGCTGAAAGATAGGACTGTGGGAAGAACACCTGGGGGGATCCAAACAGGTTCCATGATTGAGCAACCAGTCCGATTGGGACCAGAGTTGATATCTCTTCTCTGTACTGGCTGATGGATTACAGGTGGTTCCAAGAGTCTGAATTCCTGCGTCTCTTTTCCCCTTAAACTATCTTTCTGCTTTATTTGAAACGTGAACCTTTTAGGATTTATCCTAAACAAACCTTAATGCTGAGAAGTATTCAAAGCTTAAATCTGTGATGTAATCTGCTCACTGAACGGTCGAGGAACAGTTTTAATAGATTATGGGACTGATTGTATTTCTGAACATTAATATAGTCTAACGTGTTATGCCCACGCTGAACACATGCAAGAACAAACAAAAGCCACTCTCCCCCTCCCGGTAACCTTGCGCCCTTTAAACTCAGGCTTCCCCATCCCCCATTTGTCCCAGCCACCCACCGCCGTCTCGCCCCCTCCGCCGCACACCACACGTGTGCGTATGAAGAGTAGCCGACTGACTTACACCTTCATTTCAGAGCTGTCACTCCTGGCCAAACACCATGACCTCTCAACCTCCATTTTGGAGTCGCACATTTCTCTTTTTTCTCTTCCTGGCCCTCACCGCATGAATATAAAAAACACATGTGGCCCAAAGGAGTGTGTGCCTGCCTGTGTGTGTACGTGTGGATGTTTATATGCACAGGTAAATCAAACTGACATGGCTCCTATGAATGGCAGCAGCTGAATTACTTTTGCACTTCAATTTTGCACACCTGCCATTTACGGCAAACACCGGGCTCAGCACAAACTATAAAAGCAAAATACACCGTGTCAGGGTACAAATGAGAGCCTGTAAATATCCCAACCTACAAAGCCTTGCGAAGCAATTGCAGGTTTTCCCTTTGAAGGTTAATTACTTGCCTTCTCGTTGGCGGTTCATCCACAGTAATCTAACTGATATGTTAGATATTGCGTTGCTTTGTTGTGAAGTTTTATCAGCTGAAAATCCCCTCATTCAATGAAAACCCAGTAGTTGAACATGCAGGAGCAATTTTAGATTATTTTATCCAGGAAGACGCATGTCTGTATATTCACACGTGAAGAGCAGAAACAATACATCTGGACCATTGTGCAGGTAGTCGATCGTACCAATCAGGTCTGGTCCAAAGGTCGAAATGACAAACACAATGAGGCTGCAGATTCATCAACCCGGGCGCTCTGACAGTAATTGTCCTGGGTCCGTGTTACAGTCTCCTCCCGTCCTGTTAAAAATACAAGGGACGGCCCTTTGACAGAGACGACACGGGCGTTAGTCACATGCATTTAAGCCAGACACCTGCACTATTTGTTATGACACACTTTCAATTTACCCCACCCCCACCAGCACAGCGACAAACGGCGCTCCACGTTAGAGGAGGAGGGCTTAGAAAAGTGGAGCACGGTGTTTGCAATTTTGTCTGGGGAAGGTAAGGCAACACATGGGACGGATTTTTGGTTAATAGAAGGCGCTTTTTATCCTGTTGCCAAATGTGAACGGTGGCAGCACAAGGGCAAGCCATAGACGTCCAGCTCAGGGGGGAGCGAGATCGATAGGTGGGATGTCAGACTGAATTGAGGTCACTCTTTGTCTCCCCAAAGAGGTCCCACTTACTAGTCGCCATCTAAATAAAGAGCGGTATTAAGTGAAGGGCGGGGGGAGGGGGGGGGGGGGGTTGACTTGTATCTGTGACCCAGAAGAGCGAGGCTTGTTGCTCTGTAATGTGTTCGTTCTGAGTGACACTGACAGAGTTGCTTAGATATAAAAGGTTAGCAAAAAATAAAATTTTTAATGGCTGTTTTAACACTTCCTGTAAACCAGGGGTCCCCAACATGGTGGGACCACATGTGGCGCCGTCAAACCCGTTTAAAACTAGCAAAACCCTCCAGTGAGCTGCATCTAAAATGTTATTTTTTTCTGAGTCTGTAATCACGCTTGCATTTATATAAATTTAAAAATGACAATATCTAAAAAAAATTAGAATAATAAAAAGTACTAGTAATATGTTTACTGGTGAGTGCTGACTCTTCTAGTTCAAAGGTCAGTACTGGTAGTCATTCGTGTGACACAGTACCGATGAAGTAGCTTGCAGTTTCAAAAAAGGTCGGTGACCACTGCTGTAAAACCGATTTAACTGTAACATTTTTGAATTCATAACTATGCTTTTTTTTTTGTTGACGTGTGTCTATGATTTAATTGGGTAATCCATGTGGGATGCACATACTGACATGGCTGTGAGGCTTTTTTCTCTGAGATATTCTACAAAATGGGAAAAACGTGTGAACATGCCTAGCACACAAGGGAGACACATGTTAAGCTTCATAAGTCAGGGAAACAGTGAAGAATAAAAAGCATCCGGTCTTAACTTGTCCATATCTGCAGTAGGTGCAATAATTTCAAACATTTCAAACAGTAAGCTACCTGGATTATTAAGACGCATCAGGACATTGAAAACAGTGCTGTAACAAACAGGGCTGGATGAAGACCCACGTTTATCTCATCAACAATGATCAGGATTGATAGGGAGTTAAAAAGATCTCTGAGGCTCACAGTTGGAGAACTGAAGCAAAGAGATGCATCTTGGGGTCTCCATTTCAACAATTAGACTTTCTTCTGAAGTATTCTGAAGGATCTGTGATGCTGTGGTCCTCGTTCTCCTTCAGAGTTGCATGGCATCGAGTCCTTTTTGAAATACCACAGTATCTGCTGGACTGGAGCTAGGTCCTTATTGGGTCTATCTGCACGATAATGATCCAAACATTTGATTGAATCAACGCAGAAAGAAACAGTTCTTCTATAGACATCCTGGTCCACAGTCCAAAATCAAAGTAAAGATCTCACCTGCGGCATGAGCAGAAATGAAGAGAGCATCAGAGGAGATCCTGGGTTCTTTTCAATCTGTGAACAATGCATCAGCAGCATGGGAGCCAAAAAGTGCCGTACGTTCGTATTTAGCTGGTCCTCCACATCAAAATCAGCCGGCATGGTTCAGGGATCTGATCAGGATACCTTCTGGGAACCTCCTTTAAGAGGCTTCCTGGGTACTTCCAACTGGGAGCGGAACCAGAACTCCCCGCAGGGACTACTTTTATATTCTTTGTGTCGTGGGAACGCTGTGGGATATATGCATGGGAGTATATAGCCAGTTGGAGGGACGTCTGAGTTTCTCTCCTGGAATTTATATTTATATATTTATATTTCCACGACCCAATAACAGATATGTGAGGTTCTGGCCCGGCTGGCTGTGTGGCCTGCATCAGTAATCAGGCTCACTAGCTGCACCTGTGCTCCCCTGCCATAGCTAATCTGTCTCCGTTCCTTTTCTTTTACTACACACTGGCCTTCTACACTCTACTGGTGCCAAATTATTGAAAGCTTAGCTGAGGAGATGTCCGGCTGCTTTGCCTGATCCAGTTCCAGTTTCTGGGTTTCCTCATCTCGCCTCGGCCTCGTTCAGACACCTCATCGGCTTCCGTTCTTTCTGGACATTGACCTGGATAGTTTCCTGACCGTGAACTTTGCCAAGCCCGTCGGATCAGCCAGCCTGTCTGCTATCAAGCCTGCCTTAGGGACCGCCCTCAGCTCTCAGCCTCCTCAGCTCCTGTAAGAGGTTTTGCCTGCCTGCTTGATTTATTAGTTTTAATAAACCTTTTTAAAGCCCAACACTGCGTCTGGCTCCAATATCGGGTTCCCTGATTATCGCTGCATTACAGGATAAGTAGAAGACAATGGGTGAATGAAAAATATGTAACTTTGAACCATGTGAGCCATGTTTGGTACCAATTAAAGTAAAAATAAACATGAAATATTGTAATTACTACCCTGAACCGGCTGTAGGATATGAAGTAAAACTTCCAGGTTTTTGGATTTTGGCTGACGTATCTCCTGTCATCCCAGGGTTAACTGCTGGTAATGGATTAAAACCTTACAGCTGAAATAAATCAGAACGTTTGCAGATAACCTTACCACCCATTGACTTTTTTCTGGTAGTTCTTTGGGCTTTTTTCTTTGTTACAAAATCCTCAGACTCCTCTGCGGACTTTTTTAACCCACACTCTTTAATATAACATGACAAATGAAGCAGAAAACCCGAACCACCAGTGGCGACTGTGCAAATTGTTTATGGCAAGGAGACAAAGTCAAAGTTGATTCTAAGATTCATTTATTTCCCTTTTGCTTTTCTTTTTCTTTCTATGATTTATGTTTAAATGAAGCAGACCTAAAACTTCATGAAGCACACCCTCTTGACACTTGATATCTTGAGCAATGAATCTCCAGATCTAGTATAATGGATTGGATATGTATGGTCCGTGTGTGTGGTCCTGCATTGGACTGTTTGTGAAGATGTCCTAAAAGCAATACCCCCATCCTCCGTATGAACAGGCTCCCATTTAACATTCCCAGATCCCCTGAAATGAAACGTACTTCTCCCCCCCCTCGCAACTATCATCTCCGGCAAAGCATTTCAGGGGAATTGGATATGTCTCAGATCTCATCAAGCGTGGGTAGGAGTCCCCCCTTTCAAACAGAAATTGCTCTGGACAGCCAGCAAAATGTACATCATTGAGGCACCAACCAAAAATGGCTTTGGCCCCTTCGTATAAAGACACCCACCCCCACCCCACTGGCGTTCCTCTTATAAATCCTTAAAAAGAGCCACCAACCCCAATGTATGGCAACACCATCAATATTGATGTGGGAGAAAGTTCTTTCAAAGCCTCCCCAGTCACAGAACATTAATATTGATAGTGTTGTGCAGCAGCCGGGACGCTTGGTGTGTCTCTAAAATGGTAATTGCATCTGGACGGAGGTTACAGGGCAATATCATTGCTGAATATGGACACAGCTGTTTAGCTGCAATAAGGACTCAGGGCCAGGGCATTTATCGAGGCCTCCTTCCCAATATGACCAACGGAAGAAGGGCATTTCTGGAGTTGTTGAGGGACTTTAATGTTTGTTTATTCAGTTTTACTCTTTCAGTCAACTTTTACTTGTGGCGGTGATTTAAATAACAGTAAAGTAGCTGTTTTGGCTGCATTATAGCTGAATTAGTGGACCATACAGCGATCAGGTAAAACACAAAGCTATCTCCTGAGTTATGTTGAATCCCATTTCCTAGAAAAATGAGATTAGGGTTAGTCTGCCTCTTCTTCCTCCCCCTTAGCACTTTATTAGGGTAGTTGGTAAAACATTTCCCTGTAAAATGGGATACTGCTTAAAAAACAGTAAGACATCATTAGTTCCTACTGTTTTATAATATGTCAAGACAAATGACTTAGGCTGGTTGATATAAATCAAAGAACAATAGCTGCTGCTGTGCTGCAAACTGTGAAACAACAAATAAAGGTTTAAGAAAAAAAAACATTTCAACACAGTTATACAGTCAGTGCACTGGTTAAAAACAAAGAACGAATATGTAATAACAAGGAAATGGATGCAGTTGAACACTCACCTAGGTTTGCTGATAGGAGGCAGTTTAGCAGGAGGAAAATAACGGCTTTCTGTTCAGATGATAGGAACGAAGAGAACAGGAAACCAAAGGGACACAGGCCAGAAGCTATTAGAAATGCCAGAACTGTTGTGTGTGTCCATCCGTGGCCGAAGCAGTGTTTGTATGAGACCCAAAACCAGGAAAATTGAGCTGACCGAGCAGCCAACCCCCATGCTGGTATTTTTTGCCATTTTTAAACCATTTGTTTACCATTTGGTTACCATGGGAGATGAGATGAGCGCTTTTCAGGTGTTTAGCACATAAATAAATTTTTTATGATGTGTTAAAAAATTTGGGGGGCAAAATTTGTTGAGTCTAGTGCTGTCACTAAGGTCTAGTTGAACCACATCACCTATATCAAAAACTGCCAAAAACTGTCTTTTTATTTATAGAAACTTCATTGAAATGAACTTTGCTTACAAGTACATTGGAACCTATAGATCAGGGGTCACCAACCTTTTTGAAACTGGGAGCTACTTCATCGGTACTGTGTCATACGAAGGGCTACCAGTACTGACCTTTGAACTAGAAGAGTCAGAGGTCACATTAATGTGACATAAAAATTTATATTTTTAATGGTTTTGTCATTTTTATATCCATGTAAATGCAAGTTTGATTAAAAAAGGAAAACAACAAGATAAAATACAATTTCTGATGCAGCTCACTGGTTGGTTGGCACAATGTTGGTGACCTTCGCTATAGCTCCTTTTAGTTCTTAGGTGTTTATTGAGCAGTTTTACCTTATTTCAGTACGTATTACTCATACATTTGTGTCATGTTTTGAGTTTCTGCCTCAGCTTAAGTCACTGTCATAGGTTTAGGTTCTGTTTTAGTTTGGGTTTGTCTTATTTGTCCTGAAACTGTTTCAGTTTATCTGTTTTTCACCTGCCAGTCATTCAGTTCACACCTCAGTAAACATACGGTCTGTTTGCCTGTCACTCCCCTTCACCAGTCACCATCCAATCAGCTTCAGTTTACTTCCAGCCACTTTCCTCCCCCTGATCAGCTCCACCCATTCTGGTAATTAGTTTCACTCCGTTCACCTGCTCACTCCCCTACTTATACCTGCCTCTGTCCCCTGCACTCTGCCAGATCATTGTTTTTCCATGCCTATCAATGAGTTTTTGTCCAGCATTCCCTGTTCCCTGTATTCTGTGTTTCCTGCCTGATCTGGCTGCCTGCCTGTTTTGCCTTCGTTCCTGCTCTCACCTTTTTTTGGAAATAAACCTTCTTAAAACGTACCTCTTGTCTGGCTGAATACTGGGTCCATCTGTCCCCGTTCATGACACATTTGACAAATCAGTGCAAGAGACAAGAACATTTGAGCAGGGAATTGTCTGAAAACTGCATTTATACTCAAACATGATTTTTTTCAGCTGATCAAAAGTTTAAGACCATAGTCTTTAAAAGCCAAAAGCTGTGCAAACATCTGGATTCCATGTCATTTTCTGTGAAGTCTTTACACTGTCAAGACCTCCTGATGGCAAAAGCAAAAAAGCTCACTGACTTTGAACGTGGTAGGATTGTTGAGCTGCATAAGCAAGGCCTCTCACAACGTGCCATCGCTGCTGAGGTTGGACGCAGTAAGACAGTCATTTTGCATTTTTTAAATGATCCTGAGTGTTATGGAACAAAAAAGTCAAGTGGTAGACCCCAAAAAATTTCACCAGCTCTGAGCCACAGGATCCGATTGGCTGTCCGTCAAGACACGGGACGATCCTCTACCCAAATTAAGGCCATTACTGGTGCTGACTGCAGCCCAATAACCATCAGACGGCATCTGCGAGAGAAGGGCTTCAGAAACAAAAAACGTCTTCAAAGGCCACGTCTTCTTCAACGCCACAGAATTGCCCGTTTGGACTTTGCAAGGATGCACCAAACATGGGACATTGAAAGGTGGAAGAAAGTTGTCTTCTCTGATGAGAAAAAATTTAACCTTGATGGTCCTGATGGCTTCCAACGTTACTGGCATGACAGGGAGATCCCACCTGAGATGTTTTCTACACGGCACAGTGGTGGGGGCGCCATCATGATTTGGGCTGCGTTTTCCTTCAATGGAACAATGGAGCTTCAGGTTGTGCAGGGGCGTCAAACAGCAGCTGGCTATGTGGAGATGTTGCAGCGGGCATCCCTCATGACTGAGGGCCCTCGTCTGTGTGGTAATGATTGGGTTTTTCAACAGGACAATGCTGCAGTTCACAATGCCCGCCTGACAAAGGAGTTCTTCCAAGAGAATAACATCACTCTTTTGGACCATCCTGCATGTTCCCCGGATCTAAACCCAATTGAGAACATTTGGGGATGGATGGCAAGGGAAGTTTACAAAAATGGACATCAGTTCCAGACAATGGATGCCCTTCGTGAAGCCATCTTCAACACTTGGAGCAACGTTCCCACTAGCCTCCTGGAAACACTGGCATCGAGCATGCCTAAACGATTGTTTGAAGTCATCAACAAGAATGGTGGAGCTACTCATTACTGAGTCCTTTTTTTTGACATTTTGATTTCTGTTTTGGGGGGTTTTCGGTTTTCTTTGAGCTATGGTCTTAAACTTTTGATCAGCTGAAAAAATCATGTTTGAGTGTAAATGCAGTTTTCAGACAATTCCCTGCTCAAATGTTCTTGTCTCTTGCACTGATTTGTCCTTTTAACATTGTGAAGCTCTACTTAGAACCTTCTTAAGATCCAATAGTGCAAAATGCAAATTCTTGCAATTTTTTGACTGGTCTTAAGATTTTGATCAGGAGTGTATATATATATATATATATATATATATATATATATATATATATATATATGTAAAAATGCAGCTCTGCAGTTTGGATTTTGTTTTAAATGATAGGATACAGAATCAAATCTATTGCACCAAGAGGAAAAGAGATGACTCCAGGACATCCAGGCAAAAAGGTTTTCTAGTCTGAGTTGTAACCCTGCCTGGTGTTTCGAATAGCGGAGGAGAATAATACAAAATCTCTTCAGTGCCTTTTAAGAACGCTAGATGCCAAACGACTTGCTTTAATTTGCATTATTTTAACCATCCTATACAACGACGAAACCTGCTCTGTGTTTCAGCATGAGCTCAATGCATCAACCTGTGATGGTGCACAGAATGCCTCTTATCAACAATAACAGCCCATTGACTAGAATGATATCATGACTCCATCGCCATGGTGTCCTCGGCTTATTCAAACATTAGATGATGCCGAGGTTGTTTTCTGGGTCACTTGGTTAAATATTTCAGATGCTTTTTATTTTTAGCTCTGTCTGTTTCCACTGTGCGTAGGCTCTGCATGTGTGTGTGGCACATTAGTGCATCTCATACCCTGTCTGGAGGCGGCATTTGACCCACTAAGTCAGAGGTCACGGATAAGCGGACCGCGGTCCGGATCCGGACCCACCTGCTGGCTAATCCGGACCCAACCTCATTTAAAACATTTATATATTACTGCATGTTGTCCGACGACAGTGTCTAACTCAGGGGTTAAAGTTCTCCGTCGCTGCGACGGATTTCCGTCATTTGGAAACTGAACGCAAAAAGTTCCGTCTAGACTTTTTATTCAAGGTTTTAATCTGAAACTGCTCTCAACCAATCAAACCTGGCAGAGGCGAGACATTAGCCAATCAGAATGAGAGCAGGGCGGGTCTTTCCAAAGCGGACACTGCCAGTCTGTGGTTTATCGGTGGTCAATCGTTTTAACCTTTGGGAGAGCATTTTAAACTGGCCACAGATGGTATGAATGAAAGTAGCGGTGGTCAAAGGTTTCTTTGGATTAATGCGAACCAGCAGGTCAGAAAGTTCAGCAGCTGACAACAACTTCCCTCGGTAAGCGTCAATCTGCTCCGGCTGTTAATTAATGAATTATTTCCACCTGTGGCCAAGTCGTCTGTCAGCGTTTATTCCCTCGCTGATAAACGCGGCGACCAACCAGGCATCTCCTCGTGATTCGCTGTTATGTTTTATTTAAAACACAAAGAAGAGTAACGCGCTAGCTCAGGCTAATTTAGCATGACCCTTGAAGAACAAGAGTCAGACTGTGAAACAATGTGCCGCATTTGACTGGGTTCGATTCGGAAAAAGTAAAAAAAAAAAAAAAAAAACCCTGCGCTGTTCTGAAACAAAGAAGGCAGAGCTGTATCGGCTGAGCAGCTGCGCTCCATGACACTAAATAAAATGACAAGGATTTTGATGCTTACAGATTGTTAAGAAAACTACATCAAAAAGATAAAACAAATAAACTGCAGCTACAACATGGACTGGAGAACGGGTTCTAACTGGGTGAGGCCAGAGAAAGGCGATTCTCAGAGAGTTTTTTATGAAGTTAAAGTGGAGCGCGGACACAGGGTTCATCCTGGACAGGTCTCCAGTCACTGGGCTAAAATATAACCATTTTATTAAACCTCAAAAAAGCTAAATCATGCCTTTTTATAAACTGTAATGATTAATTGGTGAAGAATAACGGGCGAAGCAGAGACTGATTATTGTCATGTGCAATCTGTGTCAAATTAAAATGTACGATGTCATGATAGTGTTGGTGATGTGTCCTGCATTTCCAAGGCTGTGTTTGGCCTTGTATGATCATAAAATTGGTTTATATTGAATGTGACAGGGAGCCAGGGGAGTTAATGTACAGGTGTGAAGTAGATGATGTAATGATGAGGCTGCTGTCTTTGTACTAGCTGGAGTTTATGGAGGGTTTCTGGAGGACAGAGAGGAAAGGGAGCTGGGATTGTAAAGTGGACTGTGGACCAGTTTGTCAACAGTGTGAAGGAAGAACTTGATGCTGCAGAGATGAAAGTTAACCAGATGATGATGTGGAAAGTGATGGAGAGGCTGTCCAGGATGACGCAAAGGCTCTAAAGCTGAAAGGTGGCAGAGATACAAGAATTTTCAATGGATATTTTAAAAGTACCAGATTTAGTTGACTTTGCACACTAAGCAAGTGAGCCAACTAATGCGGCATGATGTCCACGGCCCGGGAATATATGGGCTTGCGAGAAAATGTTTTCAGTCAAACATTATTTTTGCTTCAACCCGTGTGCTAACTTCACTTGCGCCGCTTCTCTTGTCAATGCATCCGGAGCGTCAGGCACCAGGATGCACGTGATGCAAATTAGCCAATAAGCTGTGTCAGTCAGGGTTGCTGCTGCTGGCTACTTTTTAGAAAAAAAAAAAGCAAAAGCAAAAAGCACTTTGGATTTTAAAATAGAAAAACGTTCTATTTTTATGTTATTTTTTTGTTTAAAAAGTCAATGTAAAAGGTGGATGCATAAACATTTTATTTCAGTGTTAAATACTGTTTGAAGTAACGGATTGTAATTAAAAATGTGTCCGGACCTTTACTGGTGGTTGATTTTTGTTATTCGGACCGCTTTGATTTTTAATTAGTGACCCCTGCACTAAGTCATCTTTATGTGCCCCCTGGGATTTATCAATTGAATGTAGCATGCAGACGGGGCCATCCCAAATGGTTGCCAACTAATGTTCACACAAAAGGTGTACAGGGCTGTGTCTATCTCTGGTTTTAAACACCTGTTTTATATTAGATGCAAAGGTAAGCAAAAACCTTTTACTTGCTTTAATTTTTAACCTTTGGAGCCGTCTGAACGCCACGTAAATTCCTTCAGAGCTGCTCAAAATTTCACTTGCCTCTTGCACTTCTCAGTTAACCTTTGTTCACCTAATTAATGCACCGCAATCAGAGAGTCCATGGGGCTTAAAGCGCTGTGCAATCCAAATGGCATTATATCAGTTGTCCAGCTTATCGAACTGTCAGAGAGAAAAGGGGACAGTCTAATTGCTGCAGAGATGAGTGGTCATTGAGCTGGAAAAAGCAGACAAGTTTTCCACAGATTATGAGAAACAAAGCGATTGAAAACCGCCCAGGGCTGAAGCTCCCACAACGGTTTCTGACCTTACCACATGTGTGGAATCAATGCAGGCCTCTGTTTCTGACCTCAGCTGTTCTCTCCAGCATCTGTACAGCTGCTCTCTGCCTATCTTCACATCTGCATTTTCAGACGAATTTCAGTGGCTTTGATTCAAAGAGTCACAGAAAACCTTTTGAAGATTGAGGAATCTATAACTGAATCTGCATTAAGTCTCTCTTTTCTTTTACTTTTTACAGATGTGGACCATTTTACTTATTCTGTAAGGAATTATTTTCAATGTAATCCAATTTGTGAGTAATTTAAAGCTAATGTAAATGAGGAAAATGGACATACGCTTTCATGTATTGACCAAATAAAAATCTGTTGTTTCTTTGCACGTCTATAGAATGAAATATTTGTACGTTCTTCACAGAATAGTTCAAGCTCTGTCAGATGGGACCGAGAGCATCTGTGAACATATGGGCTTTGACTAGGCTGTTGGAAGACATGGATATCCTTTGATTTAAACCGTTTCATAGTAGCTTTAGTTGTATGTTAATTGTTGTTCTGCTGGAAATTGAACCTCAGCTGGAATATCATCTCCAGTCTCAAGTCTTTTGCACCCTCTATCGGACCAGCTTCCCCGTTCCTGGTGAGGAACAGCACCCGCTCAGGATAATGCTGCCACCATCATGTTTCAACATTTGGACGGTGCGCCACACAGCACTCTGTATGTTGGGCAAAAGGTTTCATTCTTGATTTGTTTTACCAGAGCACCTTGTTTTGCATGTTTGCTGTGATGAATTCTGTCAAACCTCACATGAGACGTCTTTTGGTTGTCCTTCGGCAAATGTTATCATCTTTCCATTTCAGGCCAGGTTTGTGGAGTTTTCAGATATTAGTTGTCCAGTCTGCAGAATCTCCCACCTGACTTGTGGATCTCTGCAGCTCCTCCAGAGCTACCATGGTCCTCCTGGCTGCTTCTCTGATTAATTATCTCCTTGCCCAGCCTGTCCATTTATATGGACTTCCATGTCTTAGTAGGTCTGCTGTTGGTCATTCCTCTCTCCATGTTCAGATGATGAATTGAAGCTCTTGTAGACGTTCAAAGCTCTGTTCAGAACCCAACCCTGCTTTAAGCTAAACCAGACTTCTCTCCCTGAACTGCCTGCTGTGTTCTTGGGCTTCGTAATGCTGGTTGATCTCTAATCTTTTCTAGCAAACCTCACAACACAGCTGGATTTCTAGTGGGGTTGAATTTCAGGCAGAATGACTCTATTTACTGGTGAGATGACTTCTGAAGGTTGCTGGTTTTACTGAATTCTGTTTTTTAGAGAATAAACAGGCTTTTCACAATTGTTGTAAAAATTGTTATTGGTATCTTAATATGCCTCAAAACTATTGAGGTTCTGCCTCATTTTTAACATAATAGGGTGGTTCTAATATGGTGTTAAGGGTGCCCTAACACCAATACATTTTCCGCATACTCAACAAGAACAGAGAATTCTGTTCTTTTTTCAAGGTTGGAAGAACAAAATAACGTAATTCTGTTATTGCAGCTTGTTGTTGATTCATATTCTGGGCAGAACGTTTACTTGCATTGTGTCCGAGACATAAAAAAGTAGCTGTGCTGCAGTGGGAAAGACCTATGAAGCTTTCCCAGGAGTTCTGCAACTTTAGTTCTTGTGCACACTGCAAAAAGGGAACTAAAAGTAAGTAAAATCATCTTGAAATGAGTGTATTTGTCCTTGATTTGAGCAGGTAAATAAGACTATCTGTATAAGTATTTTGACCCCTAACATAAGATAATTAGGTAAACTCCACTTGAAATAAGATGAACGGGATGGGAGATGACTGACCACAAATTCACAGCTGTGGCGGTTTGCTGGTGCAGCTGTGTGTATGTGGCACAGCGTGCACACTGTGTTAGAAATGCGAATAATGTAATAGATAATTATGTTTGTGTTCCACTTAAAGATCTCTCAGAGTTAACAGTGATCTCTAAGAGCTGCTTCTTCTGTCCCTAAGCAGCAAACTTAGCCTGGTTGTGCAGCTCATTAAAATTTTAATAAAAGGAATAAATTAGTTTATTCAACTGAAGAGGGTTTTGTGCACCGCAGCCATTGATTTAACTCTCCAGAAGGTTAAAAGTGTGAAAACTGCAGAATGCGAAATGTCTTCTTCAGTACAAAATGGTAGTGATTCGACATCTTTTCCAGATGAATTTCAGAGCATCATCCTGCAAGGAAATAAAGACATTGGCTATAAATAAACATGAATTCTTCATCACATCTCACTGGAATATTATGGCAGTTATGGAGCGAAGTGGACAAACATAAAAAAATCTCTGACAACTCTGACTATGTTTCTAAAATATGCAGCAAACGACTCCTTCACGCAGGTGGAAATTGTTACCCACAAAGCAAGAAGAAGACCGACTGAGATTGATTTGAAATTTACTTGACAAGAAAAAATATTTATAAAACTAAAAATGCAAATGGTTGAACTGCAATCACCTCCCCGTCATCTACTTGGCATCGGGACTAGAATGATGAATACCGTGGAAGGAGTCTAACGTGTGCCACCCAAAGGTGTGTGAATCTGTCCAAATCTGAGAGACTGTAGCTACGTTTACATGGACAAAAGAAATCACCATATAGGGCCGATCGGAAAATAAATGCGTCGTGTCAACACGCCAATCGTAATATTTTGATAAGATTAAGATCAATCAGAATGAAATTGTAATCCGAACGAGAGAGGTGGTTTATGCAGATTGATAATCCGATCAACATGTAAACGCTCTTCTGGATCAAGTTATTCCGAAGGTGGCAAACTGACCGGAGTGCACAAGTGCGTGACGTGTTTCCGTGTTGGTGAGTGCCGGAAATACGTCGGGAAGCAAAACTGTCGGGGCTCCTGATACAACCTTTCTATTAGAAAAAAATAATAGAGCTCAAAATTGTTGCTTACTCAGTAACGTTTCAACCGTAATTAGAACGTTTTGCAAGTCTATGCTGGGCGCTAGGAAGAAAACAAACTTGTATAAAACTGCTTTATTTGCTATTGTTTGTAGTTTAGCAAAGACGGAAGTACTTCTGTTTTTTTAGGGGAATTTGATAAATGCGCATGTCAGAGTCGTTATTTTCTGAATAAAGCCAGGTGCATATACATGCACATTATGATCTGATTAATTGATTGTGTGCCCATATAAACAGTACAATCTGATTACTTAATCCATATACGTTTTAATCCCATCGTGAAATTATGTGCACATAAACATAGCTACTGACAAGTACCAGAAAACAGCCAGTAAGGAAGTGCTGTTCTGGACCTAACCTCTTCTGAGGTGGTGCTGCAGGATGTTAGCAGACGTCTGCCCCCTCTGGCGACATAAAGAAATGACACTAGGTTGTGCACGTGCATGACAGAAGAGGAAAAACATATGCCGCTCCAACAGCACAGGTCTTTTGTTTGGAGGGGTAATGTCTTCAGAGGTAAGAAAGCCATGAATATTGAAGTTAAAATGTGTTCTCTTGCTAATGCATCGATTACGGTGGAGACTCAACAAAGTAGCAGAGTGAACGGGAACACGTGTCACCCACGCACAGAGGATTCAGACCTAATCGCTCTCTGATAAACTGACTAATCCAGCCTACAGAGACAACAGCGGTAAATAGAGGAAAATTAATTTTACATGTTTGTAAGAGCATGTATGGTAAAGAAAATAAATAACATTTAATTTCAAAACATGCACTATGCACCTTTAAAGTAAACTACCTGTTGCTTTTGAAGTGAATTTCTTCTGTGAAAAAAAAGAACACCTATGAAATGCTCGACTACTTTACACTTTAAAAATAAGCCAGTATCAGTTTGTTTAGTGGGTATTTATGACATGAAATGAGTAAATTTCTTCTGTGAAAAAGACTTATGAAATACCCCACTAGTTGACATACTTTAAAAATAAGCCATAAAAACTGGTAAAAACTGATTGATTCAAGTTAATGGGTTTTCTTATTTAACCAACGAACATAAGTAATATTTACTCTATTCCAGAACTGATTCTGTGCTTTCTTTGTATTGCTTGTTAAAGGGCTTTCAGATGAAAAATGCCTTTTAACTCCTGTCCAAAAATAAATGAAGAAAGAAAGAAAGAAAGAAAGTTGGTCATTGAGTGAAATCCAGCTGAAGTAACTGTGTTTGGTTTTCTGTCCCTTTGAATTGGGGAAGCACAGTTGACATAACCTGACATTATGTGTGTCTTCTCAAGGACTTCTAGAAGAACGACCGATCCAACTCATTCATCCTTCTGTCTGTCCAGTGGTCTGGTCTGGCAAGTAATCCTGGTTTATCAGAAACAGGAACAAACGGGAATCTGTCAGACAAATATAATCTAAACCAGCCTAGTGCTGCCTCCTAGATCCCTGCAGCATGTTTGATCCTCTGTAAGCGAATGTTGGGATTTACTGCTTCAAATGCCGCACTGAGAACATGACAAGGATAGACACAAGCCTGAGGTCATGATGAAATAGTGACTTTAACAGTTACCGTTACAGTGCTTTGATAAGTTTTAAAACCTGACTTAAACGCTTCAAACTGTTCAATCCCCCACCTGTCACTAGGTAACCCACTGTGTGTACACTCCTCAGTCCTCCCTGGTAGCTGGAACGGTCCCCTACCTTAATATTTATATATTTTCCAATTCTACAAGGTCCCCTTGAATGCAGGAAAGAGAATCTTTCTGGAGCGATCTGAATCCAAAAAGCACAAATCTGCACAAAAAGCTGTCATTGAGACATTGACACATGATTTTCTACAGATAAACTAATCCTCTTTACGTTAGGAGACCAGGGTTTAGTGTGGGCTTTTAAACAGGCTCTGACCCATGTGGGGGTCAATTTATACTGCACAGTTAATAAGAAGTCAGACGGGCAAAAACATCCCAGACAGGCAACTCTGACCTGGAAACTGGAAAGTTAAGCAATTTATACGGCGTTCAAAAAAATTTCCCCTTTGTCAGGGTTAATGAAAAACAAAACATCAGATTTTCACAGAAAGTGAATATTTCCACCCAGATGTAATCCTGTAATCCTGATATGGTTGTTTCGAAGCGAACTTTGAATTTATCCTTTTCTGTTTTGTTGAGTTTGAACAACAATCTGTCTGGATGATTTGGCAGAATTGACTTTGTGCCGTAAGATGACATGTTGTGAATTAGAGCCATATAGATAAAATGAACCCTTAAAAGCAGACATGGAAAAAATACCTTATTTTGATGTGATTAATTAGTGAATCGTTTACAGGAAATGTACGCTAATATATGTTTGTGTTCCAACATCGCTTTTATGTAATGACACCGCTGGGTTTTATGAAAGAAAATATTCTCTTAACAGAACAATTTGACACAGAACAATTGTTTCATTTTTATTTATTTTTATTCACAGTGGTTTGCCTCATCTTTCATCATTAAAAATGTGATTTCATCTGTAAAGATGGCTGTTTTATAGCTCTTTGTCACACACCTCATAGCTTTGAATAATTGTCCTACAAGCATGGAGCAAAAACCTAGTGGACAATAAAACATTCTGTTTTTTGTATTTAATATTTTCTGCACAATAGTCACACTTTCTGAAATGTGTACAGAACAGATATTTGCTAGCGCTAATAAGCATCGATCTCAAAATCCGCATTTCAAAATGATGGGAAGTAAATTAGCTAAAAGCCTCTATGAAGCATTTTAAGCCAAACTTAACACAACCTAAGAGATGTTGTGGACTTCGCATGTTCACTTTTCTGCCTCCTAATATCAACACTTCAAGCAAGAAAGCAGAGAGACAGCTCTTTAAAAAAGTTTCTTCAACCATCCCTGTGAGAAAAAAAAAACTTGCCTAGTTAGCAACATGTAAAACGTTATCTTCCATTTAAAAACAATACTGCTAATGTAAATTCCCACGACTCTGCATCAAGTTGAAATTAATCTGGAAGGTCTTGGTTGTTTACATAGAGACAAAGGGGGTTTTAGAATTAGGGATATGCTTCATGGTCATCTTCTTGCTCTTGGAGCGCTGTTTTTACCTTTTGATTATCCTGACCATTATTGGTTAAGGCCTTGTTCACACATAGTCGGGGCTTTATAAGAACAAAAATCTCCTCCACATTGTTTTTCAAAATAATATTGTACACACAGGATCGTTTTTATTCACACAAACCCATGTAAATTCATCACTGACTGTTGTTTTAAACATGCCAGAGGCATAGGGGGCAGTGTACTGCAAAGCTAAAACCCATATCAGCCAGTCAGAGTCCTTCAAAATAAAAGCACTGTTGAACAGCGTTGTGTCTTTGCACAACATCTGACCTTCAAGCGCTTTTTCTCTTTTGCACATCAACATATTGAAGCGGCTGGAATTTTAAAAACAAACAAATAAAAAGCCAACTGTAATGTTTATAATGTTCCATGTATGCTTTTACTTTGAAGTCTCAATGTTTGGGTAAAGACAGGAAATAGGGGCACCGTTGTGCTTACATATGAATCACTACGGTGAGCTTTTAAGCACTAACTTCTTCTCCGTTTCTTATCTGAATAAGGAAAATGGTTGGGGGTCTGAGTGAATTGTGAAAAAGAGGTTATGAATTTTGTTTAAATGGAATGAGCAACCCTAGTGACAAATTAATGAAGAAATATTTCTCCAGTCTGGTATGTACGAAAGGTCAGAATTAGAGATGGCTACCGAATTTGGTGCTTTTATAAGTACCGGCAAATCCCATCTTTACTACTGGATACCGACTGACATAAAATCAAACGGTACCATGTTTCGGTACCTAAACATGTCACTGTGACGCTGAGGGAGTAGAAGAGTGGCCGATTTTCCATGCCGAACCTGAACACAGCATTGAACGCAAAAGAGCGTGATGACGTCATCAGCCTCTGTTCCAGTCAACAAAGCAAGAATTGGCTGACAGAAAACGGCCAAAAGTCTGGCTCCACTTTCCAACATGTGCTGCAGATTTCGCTCGCTGCAATGTTTGTGACGTGAAACAAGGCCAGCGGCAAGAATACTTCTAATCTGAGGAATCACCTGGTCACTGCTGCCAATTTAGAGAATTTCTCTCTATATTTAGACCCATCTAGCGACCCTCTTTCAAAAAAGCGACTAGCAGAAAACCCAGCAACATTCTTCTGTTATCTGTGTTTCCTGTAAGAGCACTAATCGTTCTGCAGTTATTGTCTTGGAGGAGCAGCGAGTGCTGCTGTGAGCCTCTTCCCAACTTCTCTGAGCGCTGTCTCTCAGACAGCTGCTGCCTCGTCCTGAAACTCGCCTGCAGTCAGAGCAAAGAGAGCAGAGAGGAGAGCCTGATTTACAAAGCAAGATAAAATATAATGTTTTTAGTATAGTTTTTTCTCTGAAACTTGCACTAAAATAATTGCCAGAATTGTATTCACACATAGCTTAATCTCTTATTCACCTTGTTCACTCTGTTTTGGTAAAAATTGTTTATGTGCTCTGGATTCTGGTAATGTATTAAAATTCATAAATTATTTAATAAGGTTAATTTCTAGATCCAAACAAGTTTATATATTGAGACATAAATATGTTACTTTGAAAAATTTTGAGATTTTATTAATAGACTAACATTTATTCAATTCAATTCAATTCAATTTTATTTATGTAGCGCCAAATCATGAAACATGTCATCTCAAGGCACTTTACAAAGTTAAGTTCAATCATATTATACAGATTGGGTCAGATTATACAGATTGGTCAAAAATGTCCCTATATAAGAAAACCAGTTGATTGCATCAAAGTCCCGACAAGCAGCATTCACTCCTGGAGAAGCGTAGAGCCACAGGGAGAGTCGTCTACATTGTACATGGCTTTGCAGCAATCCCTCATACTGAGCAAGCATGAAGCGACAGTGGAAAGAAAAAACACCCGTTAGCGGGAAGGAAAACCTCTAGCAGGACCGGGCTCAGTATGAACGGTCATCTGCCTCGACCGACTGGGGGTTACAGAAGACAGAGCAGAGACACAACAAGAGAGACAAAAAGCACAGAAGCACACATTGATCTAGTAATCTGTTCTACATTAGATGGTAATAGTCGGTGATCTGTCTTCCCTGGATGATTTCACAGTCAACAGAACGTCAGACCAGGTGTACCTACTATGAAGAAAAAAGAGAGAGAACAAAAAGTTAAAAGCTGAAATGACAACAGTCATTTCAATGTAATGCAATGCAAATCTGGAGAACAGTAGAAATCAGTAGAGTGAGAAAAATAGGCCCTGATGTCCTCCAGTAGCCTAAACCTATAGCAGTAAAACTATAAAGGTAGCTCAGAGTAACATGAGCCACTCTAACTATAAGCTTTGTCAAAAAGGAAAGTTTTAAGATTAGTCTTAAAAGTAGACAGGGTGTCTGCTTCACGGACCAAAACTGGGAGTTGGTTCCACAGGAGAGGAGCCTGATAGCTAAAGGATCTGCCTCCCATTCTACTTTTAGAGACTCTAGGAACCACCAGCAGACCTGCAGTCTGAGAGCGAAGTGCTCTGTTAGGAACATACGGGGTAATCAGAGCTCTGATATATGATGGAGCTTGATTATTAAGGGCTTTATACGTTAGAAGAAGAATTTTAAATTCTATTCTTGATTTAACATAACATAATATTCTTATTACAACATAAACACACAAAAGGGCCGAAAATGGGTACTGGTAAGTACCGGTATCGATTCCCGGGTACCGGGTATCGGTACCGTCTTGGTCCAAATGTGAAAGGTACCCATCCTTAGTCAGAATCATGCGCAAAGAGGTATTTTTGCTCGATTCTTGCATGTCTGAGTAATCCCCTCCGTGTCTTGAAAAACAAGAGGCCATGACCTGGTCTACGTAAAGCGGCCATTACTCGCCCCCTCCAGGAAGTACCTACCTTGACCGCGCCGCCCCAGCCCAGTAAACAGCACCAGCAAGCAGTGATCTGAGGCAGAGTGCATCCTTTTCTACTCAAAGTTGAGACAAAGTGGCTCTTTTAGGACCTAATCTGCACAGCAAGAGCGCTGATCTCCTTTAATGCAGTGCTGCAGTGGCTCTAGAGCGCCCCCACATGGGGAGAGGTGTTGTTGCAGTGAAGGAAAGTATTTTTCTTCCATGTTGGAAAAATAGCACCAGAAAAAAAAATAACAAATTAATACTCTATAGTGCCAATAATTCCTCATTTGCCCTATAGTTTACTTTCGAAGGCTTAAATAATCATGATATTTAACCTTTAAATGATGTCAGTGACTTTGTTTCTCATCTGTTCTCCCATTTCTTCAGATAAAGGGATTGATTTTGCTGCATGGTGTGTTTTTTGTGGAGATATTTCAGAAATCTTCCATTTAATTTTCTTGATTCTGTGTGTCAGACAGTGATCAGGCCTGGGTCTGGCTAGTGACACTGAACTTTGTACCCAAGGTGACCTCCCACTGACCTCCCAAGATACACTGCCTGTTTTACTTACGGCAATACACAGGGAGTGGAGGAGTTACTGAGAGACATGTTAGTGAACACAATCCCAAATGCATCCAAATGACGCCAGACGGCACATTTTAACTGCAGATGCCCTCCAGTCTGGCTTAGACACAGTGTTTTCAAAGTTGCACACATCTAATTCAAATGTATGGATAATGACTTTAATACGTTGTTTTTTTTAACACAATCTGTCAACTGAAAAACTGAAGTTCAACATTGGCTTAAGTGCTGATAAAGACTCTTCTTCTAGTGAATGGTCTTCTTGTTCTTCATGATAGTTAACCACAGAGCAGATGGTGAATTCTTGCCGCCTTGTGGCAGCAGCAAGACACAACCAGTTGTTGCTGAAAACAAAACAAATTGGTTCCTTTTCTTGGAAAGCATGACCTGAAATTATCCACAAGATTTTTTCCCCCAAACACACACACTCTCACTGAATGTGTCTGCAGCTGGTTATACTGACTTAAAAAAATGATAATGGTCACAAAATAGTCTTGGTTTAACTGATGCAGAAACAAAAAAAAACTTACCAAATTGGGACTTAAACTTGATCAAAGTTGAATCAAACCCTTTTTTTCTAAATGTTGATTCCATTATTCTCTCTTCAAAATGCATGACATTAAATGGTGATGGCAAATAGCTGTTCTCAGGATAAGACATTTGCTAAATCTTTCACTAAACATTTGAGGGACCACAGAAAAATGTGTACAAAAACATGCCAGACAAATTCTTATTCGGAACTTGAAATTAATTCTATTATATCCATTTGTTTTATGTCAAATCTTCAAAGACATTTTCTCTTTATGGATCAGAGACCCAGAGTCAGTCCATCAACGACACAGGGTCTCCCGGCCATTCCTGCAGGGATACTTCTGTGACCTTTTCACATACAATGTGCGTAGTACTACAGCACCAGTAACACAACTTGTTCTGGCAGAACTCTGCAATGCCCTGTGGGCTGGACACCAGCATGTGGTCCAAGTGTGACACACACACACACACACGCGTGTGTTGTCACCATCATCTGTGCATGTCTGGCTGACACAAACTGTGACCTTAGAGGAGAGCAGAGTAAACGGAGAGTTACGAAACAACAAGGGATCAATGGGAAATCCTCTTTTCACTCCGCACAGCTGTTTCAGTGACCAGTACCAAATATCCGTCTGTTTGGCATTACCAGTAATAGATTTAACACTGTCTCACACTGGACGACCAACTGACCTTTCAATAACCTTTCTTATCAGCTTAAAATATGTTGCTGTTGTGTTTTGTGAGGCTTGAAAGGAGGATCTTATGATTATAAAGGCTAAACTTACAAGAAGGCACAGGTATCAGAGTTTCAGCATGTAAGTTGAATGGAGAAGACATAGACATGGCCAAGGAAGAGTCCAACAACTGAACAAATACAACTGGACAGCTTATATAAAGAAGTAGTGGGGGAAAATCCCGACAACACAGGTGGGAGTAATTAGGTGGGACAGCTGAGATCAATGACGGCAGAGGGGCTGAGGGGAGGAGAGTAATGAGCAGACGGAAACACAGGTAGAAAGACTAGAACGAGCTAATATGGCTACAACTAGGGAATATAAAATGAAGGCAAAATCCCAAACACCTCAGGATCATGACAGCTGCTGGTGAAGACGTGTTGAGCAAGATGAAATCACGCCACACACAGACTCAGAGATCCGTCTTCGGCTTTTTATTTGCAGACCAATGTTTGATTTTTCTTATCTGCTTGTCATGAAGAGAGTTGAATAGCAGGAGTCACAGATCAATGATTAAAAAAAGGTTGTTGTTTCTTTTTTTTTTTGTATTAACGCAAGAGTTATATTTACATAAATTAAATACCGAGCTCATAAAACAGGTCAAAGAAACAAACTTTAACTCCAGCAAACAAACTTAACAAACCAACTGGTTGCACAAACAAAACCTGGTTGATGTAATAAAGCAATAACACAAGAGGGTGCATATTTAATAGATGATCACACTATTACAACACAACAGATATACAACACTATAACTAAACACAATTCAACCCTTAACGACAAGAAAAAAAACAGAACAGTTAAGTTTGTTGATAAAGTAAGCGCCAAAGAAGGAAATAAAAAAATATTAAACTTTAAATACAGATGTTCAGTTTAATACAAAAAGCTACTAATGAAAATACGAATTCCCTCTCTCTAGCAGGAGCTGGTGGTGAGTTATCTCCCTCCATGAATTTAGGAGCTCTGAGCAATCATCTTTTATTTGGCCAGACTCCTGGGGCTCATAGAAGGTAAGATACTGGCAAAAGAATTGGTAATAATCACAAACCAAAGTTGAGGAATGAGGGGATGAAAATACATATATTCATTTGTGCACCAATGCTGCCCCATAGACATCATATACGTAGACGCCTCGTTGGGCGGGTTCTGCCTATGCTGCGGATGCGTCAGAGCATCCGCCATGTTAAATGTGGCAAATATGCAGTTAGTGTGAGTCACTTAAACAGTATCAGAGGGAGTTTAATCTCAGAATATACTTTATATTCGTAATATTTTTATTTTTGTAATATTACGAGTTTATTTTCATATCCCTTTGGCTTCATTCTCCTGACTTTATACCCGTAAAGAATAAAAATAATTAAAAGAATCTAACCTGGCCCTATTACTCCAGGACTGATATAGTTCTGCAAACTGTGACTATTCTGGAAATGTCCCCCCTTAATTCTCATAATATGACGTTTGTCTCATTATATTACCACTTTTGTCTTTTTTTTTTACTTTATTGTCCTAGGACTTTTTTTTTCTCATATTAGTAACTTTCTCTTTAATACTCCCCAAAAACATCTGTTCCTAATCTGTGACTATACCAGAACTTAAAAGGTTCACATGTGACACGGTTTTATGAAATAATGAAGACCACAATGTTTAGATTTAACCAATTGACTTTTATATTCATAACACACACACACACGCACAATATATATATATATATATATATATATATATATATATATATATATATATATATATATATGTATATATATATATATATATATATATATATATACATATATATATATTAGGGCTGGGCAAGCTAACGCGTTAATTTTGCGTTAATTAATTAGACTATTAACGGCGATATTTACTTTAACGCGCATTAACGCATGTTGCTCACATGCTTTTATTTTGTGAAGGTCTGTTGCTGCGGTGTAGGGGTTTGAATCAGAACAGTAGGTGGCGATAATGCGCCAATAACCTCGCTGTCAGCCCAGCCTCGGATTCAAAGAGGAAGAAAGGTGCTGGCCGGAAAAAAACCAAAGCCGACATGGGGAAGGCGGTGTTTCCCGCAGGAATTTGCTTAGGCGAGGCGGTGAGTTGGCGGAGCGGAGCGGGGTCTGCATCGACGCCGTCGGTGAAGTCGCTTCTCGTTTCAAAGTATCCATGTGTTTTTGCCTGTTTTTCCCCTGCCATTCACTATATGCACGCGAGAAAGCAACAACAAAAAACCGCGTGTTAACGTCAAATAACCATGCAAGCATATCGAGTTAGCAACCATTTCAGTTTAAAGTTCTTCCAGCAACGAATATGACAGAAACAAGTTAGTTGTAACCACTGCCAAGTTAAACTTTGGTATTGAACATAAAATGGTAATGCTGCTCCCTGCGGTTACCTCAGAAATTGCCTGTTTTTGGTAGATTTTTTCCCCATAAAGAGAATTCCCTGTCAGTGGCAATAAGCTTTAATTTATTATTATTGCTATTTTTTGTTTTACATGTTTAAGTTGAGCTTTACACTAAATATGTGTTACTGATAAGTGCTACAAATGTTACAACACTTTTGTTCATATGGCAGCAGAGCATTAAAACAAAAGTGCTCTTTACACTACTTTTGAATTCATTCTTGGAGTTTGTAAATACAATGCGATTAATCATGATTAATCAGGCAAATTATGCGATTAATCGCGATTAAATATTTTAATCGTTGCCCAGCCCACAGTTATACTTTAATAATCTAATAATCTAAAGTTATACTTTAATAATATATAGTATATATATATATATATATATATATATATATATATATATATATATATATATATAAACCTTTACTGTTTTCCCCACATCCGGGAGAGTTACGGTGTGGAGAAGCCCCAAAGAAGCGTACCACCCAGACTGTTGCATGCCCAGAGTGAAGCATGGGGGTGGATCAGTGATGGTTTGGGCTGCCATATCATGGCATTCCCTTGGCCCCATACTTGTACTAGATGGGCGCGTCACTGCCAAGGACTACCGAACCATTCTGGAGGACCATGTGCATCCAATTCAAACATTGTATCCTGAAGGAGGTGCTGTGTATCAGGATGACAATGCACCAATACACACAGCAAGACTGGTGAAAGATTGGTTTGATGAACATGAAAGTGAAGTTGAACATCTCCCATGGCCTGCACAGTCACCAGATCTAAATATTATTGAGCCACTTTGGGGTGTTTTGGAGGAGCGAGTCAGGAAACATTTTCCTCCACCAGCATCACTTCGTGACCTGGCCACTATCCTGCAAGAAGAATGGCTTAAAATCCCTCTGACTACTGTGCAGGACTTGTATGTCATTCCCAAGACGAATTGACGCTGTATTGGCCGCAAAAGGAGGCCCTACACCATACTAATAAATTATTGTGGTCTAAAACCAGGTGTTTCAGTTTCATTGTCCAACCCCTGTATATATATATATATATATATAAAATGGTTGGTACATTTCCATGCTGCACAGGAAAGAGGCATCTTCTCTGATCGACGTTCACTACAACAGAACTTAACTTCTTTCTGCCACATACAATATGGCGGTGATGTTGACGTACAAACCCGCGCCCAACGAGGCGTCTACATATAAGATGTCTATGTGCTGCCCTACCCACGAAGATAATCACGATGTTTCCTAACCAGAAACCATGGATAAACAGCACGGTGCGGTGCCTGCTGAAAGCCCGGGATGCAGCATTCAGTTCAGGAGACAGACTGAACTACAGCTGAAAAAGGGCATCCAGAAGCCAAAGCACGTGTAGAAGGAACCCTTCAGCGGTAACAATCCTGGATTAGCATGTGGAGTGGCATCAGGACCATCAAGGGATACAAGCACAGCGACCAACAGCTCAGCAGCGACCCAGCGTTTCCTCATGCCTTAAACAGCTTCTTTGCTGTGGTTGGACGCTGAAATCATGTGCTGGCCAGCTCATAGAGTCACCTGCCTCCATGACTGTCGTCCTGTTGATCTGACCGCTGTCATTGTGAAGTGCTTTGGCAGGATCCTCCTGAAGTACATCAAAGACAGTTCACCTAAAGGGAGAATCGTCCTGCAGAGGATCAGAATCAACTTTATTCACCAAGCTTGAGGACACAAACAATGAATTTGAATTCAGATTCCTACGCATGCATTATGTAAGCAAACAGGCAGAACAGCAATCTATACCAGAAAATATATTATTCACAGAAAAAAGGTGAAATCGGAATCACAGCCTGGGGTTAGAAACTGGTCATAAGAGTTCGGTATAACCCGTGACCACGATGAGTTGTGTTGCAAGCTCTGTTAGCTGCCCTTCTACTGGCCCTGCACCTGTACAGGTTGTGAATGGATTATGTTGGTCATCTTGTGGTCCGTGCAAACAAACAAAACAACAAGATGTCACACTTCAGATTTTCGGAGTAAAAATATATTTCATTTAAACAGGCAATGTGTATCTTACATATATGCGTGTAGAAAAATAAATAAGTAAATATATAAATAAATAAAACAATTTTTTTAGCATAATTTTGTCGTTCAACCGGCCGTAACACTGACACATTTTAAGGATTGAATTTGGGACACATTGATAAAACCTAAATAATGAAGACAAAAAACTAAATTTTATGGTTGGGCAGCCTGCTGGGGGTAGGGTATATTAAAACTTAGACTTTTTTTTCCTCTCTGATCTCACGTGATTTTAAAAAGCTCAGCGTGTCTCTGCTTCGATTTTCTCCACAGTGACCCTAAGAGCTATACCAGCAGAAGTGTTGGCTTCAGATGGGACACCCAAGCTGGGCGGGTATTGGGGTAGACGCCTAACTAAAGTGTAATCCATCTTCTTGGATGTTGGACACAGCTTAGTCTATTTTTATGAAGAAAACACAAATCCACAACTACATAAATCTGCTTGACTATAATGTGATCACATAATAATGCCCCCTTAACAACTCTGCCTTGCCCATGATATCTGTGGGCCTAGATCCAGTCCTGCTGCGCACCGCTGGTAATTTGGGTGTTTATGTTTCCACTGTTCTGAAAGGCCACAGAAAATGTATTTAAATCAGTCCACTGACAAATGGGGAAGTTGTATAGAAGACTGCACTACACCTCCGGTCCAGCAGGTGGCGGTAATAAGAAAACAAAATGTCAAACCTGGAAAAGTTTGACCGAGAAGCCCATATTCTGCCATTTCTTTAAAAAATAAGATGGAGAACGCATAATTGCCGTGTATCCTTATCCTTTGGTCCATTACTGACCACAAAAATACATTTTAGATGTGATTCTAATGAGTTCTACTGTTCTTCAATTATGCATTGCTTGTCATAATTTCTGCTTATAACTTTTTGATCTCTCTCTTTTTTTTCTTCATAGTAGGTACACCTGGTCTGGCGTTCTGTTATCTGAGACACCTGCTATTACCATCTAATGTAGAACAGATTACTGGATCAATGTTTGCTTCTGTGCTTGTTTGTCTCTCTTGTTGTGTCTCTGCTCTGTCTTCTGTAACCCCCCAGTTGGTCGAGGCAGATGACCGTTCATACTGAGCCCGGTTCTGCTGGAGGTTTTTCCTTCCCGCTAATGGGTGGTTTTTCTTTCCACTGTCGCTTTATGCTTGCTCAGTATGAGGGATTGCTGCAAAGCCATGGACAATGCAGACGACTCTCCCTGTAGCTCTACGCTTCTCCAGGAGTGAATGCTGCTTGTCGGGACATTGAAGCAATAAACTGGTTCCCTTATATAGGACATTTTTGACCAATCTGTACATTTTGATTGATTTTGACTTTGTAAAGTGCCTCGAGATGACATGTTTCATGAATTGGCGCTATATAAATAAAATTGAATTGAATTGAATTGAATTCTCATATAAATTAGAAAACAACAGCATACAGGTCTAAAATATGGCGGGTGAGCAAAAGTGAGAACACTGCAAGAAAGGGGCACTGCTCATTGTTGCTCAGCAAGGAAATGCAACACCACCCATCAACAAAACTGGGGTGTCTGAAATTCCTACCTATCATCAGGGAAAGTTTGCGCTGGATGAATTAAGGATATTTGAATAAAATTGTGTTTGGAGAGGAGTGCCAGTCGTTGGGTGACAGGCAAGGTGGTTATTCTGTGATTGCTTTTAATGTTCTGCTCCATAGTTACTTTAAAATTACAATTACTAAAGGTATGTTTATAAATTTTTTATGATAAATATTTTCAAATAATCTTATTATGGGGTGTGATTAGACTGGAGGTTTCCTGCGTTTATCCTTCTGCAGTTTTTCAGGTCTTTCTTTAGGCATTTTCACGCCTGGATGTGATTGGTTGGACACTCAGACCTACTTCCTGTTTAAGATCAATTCTAATTGTTGGGATTTGTTGCGATGCTGAATGAAGGTCTGAGCTTGAAATATTGCAGAAAAAATGGCAAGCTTAGGAGCGTCTCACTTAACTTTCTTTAAGAACGTTGTCAAATGAAGCTGAGGCGCAAGTTCAATCGAAGAAACTCATCGCCTGCCTCCATTCAGAGTCCGATACGCCTCTGATGTGAGCCAATCAGCTACGAACCGCACCTCCATGAAGCCAATCAGCATCCCGCGCTCATCTTAAAAGCAACTTCAAATCCACGTCTCAGCCTGCTAACCAGCAAGCGCAAACGGATTGCGTGTTGGATTTCGAATCAGATGTCCGATTCAACCCACCCCCAACCCCTTCTCCACCATCATAGCTGAGTTCATCTAGCTTCCAAGACGTTCCTCCATCCTCAACCCATCAGAGTGTTTTCTCCCTTCAGTCTTCAGCACTCCCTATCGCCTGTTATTGGTCCGGCAGAAGACCACCATGTTGGGCCCGGTTCTGCCAGAGGTTTCTTCCCAAAGGGGAGTTTTTCCTCTCCACAGTCGCTTCAAGCTTGCTCATCATGGACAGTTCATGTAAACCTGTGTTTATCAAGTTGGACATCTATCTTAAACAGATCATCATATGGACTGAACAAACTTCTTCTCCACCACCAGTTTCAGACCTGGGGGGAACCTCCCTGTTCTCATACATCTACTTATGCATATTAAAGTATAATTCAGCATTAATGTTCCTGCCGAGGTCTGAGCGCCAAAGACTTAAAATATTGTATCAATAAAATCCTTCTAATTGCCATTTATTTCTCTGTGAGTTTTTCAGATTGAACTTGCCATATACATCAACATCTAATATTAGACCGAGTGTTAATAATAAAACTGAAACTGGCATGATTCAGCGTCTGGTTTGACATAGTAAGGTTTAATTTACAGTTTTTAGATCTCTGGATTTAATTTTTTTCTCTAGTTCACATACTTAGAGTGGTCATACGTTGACTGAATACTTTTAAATTTAATACTGATAGTTTTAAACACTCCTTGTTGAATGGGAAAGAGCGACTATTCTTAACAATACCATTTAAAGTTAGCTGATAGTGGTCTGAATATTAAAGGTGAACTACCTCACAGACATCTCCATACCAGCCGATCTAGAATCTGGTGAAGTAGTGAGACAATAGATGGGAGATGAATAGCGTGATACACCGGTTTCTTTTTGGCCACTGGACTGATTTTTATTTTTTTAGCCCCGACTGGAACTCCAGGATGATGCAAATTTCCTTCGAGTCTTTTTTTTATCTTTAAATAAGGTAAAATCTAGTTTACAATAAATTATTAAACTTGGCTGAATACATGAGATGTTTTTAAAGACAGAGTGATCCACTTCCAGTTTTTTTCTTCTGAGAATAGACTGATTGTTTTTCACAAACATTCAAAACAATTTAGAAGTTTTTTGGTCGACAATGATTTACTTGTCCCTTTCCTACAAAAATATCAGTTTACCTTATTTCTCTGATTACATCATTGCATGTTTTGTTTATTTTGTAGCAGGTAAAAAACAATTATATAATTGTATATAATTGTATAATTATATACCATATATATTTATTTATTTATTATTATTATTATTATTATTATTATTATATTTTTTGGCCAATGGGTACTTTTGACTTGACAGATTTTATCCATGTGGCAAACAGTGTGGACACCACAGGCTTATTGTATGTGCAATAATTACACTCTGCTCCTTGAATTAAATTGAATTGTTCTGCATGTTGTAATTTAGCAAGAATTTGCTGCATTTTTGTAGAAATGCGTATTGGTATTATTGAAATATGTTGAAGAATTATTTTTTTTTTTTTTAAAGTCTCCACTAAAATGTTACATATTTTGATTAAAAGTAAATAAGTTATCTCCATTTTAATTATTGTTACTTTAGACTAAATTTTTACTGTATCAACACCACCCATAGCTCCTGTGTGCCAGACCAGGAAAACTGTTTTCTTCAATAAAAAGTGCTTTTAGAAGTAGATTTTTGTAGCTATTTGGCTTACGTTTTGCAGACCTCTTTCATGAATAAGCTGCAAAACAAAATTAACAAAGTACCCAAATGTAGCTAAACCCAAAGTGAGACAAAAAACTTGCAAACATGCAAAAAAAAGGGTTTATTCACAATTGTTTTGTTACACAAAGAAAGATAAACCATAACTGTAGGCTGGATAATTGAGATATTGTAACTTTTACAAGACACAATTCTTTTGTTTTGAAATGGAGAAACAAAAATCAATTGAATAAGGGAAATGTCCACTTTTTGCAGCAATAACTAAAACGTCTGTTGACAGCTAGTTTTACATTACTTAAAATAGTTTGATATGTTTGTGCATAGCAGAAACAATGCATGGAAACACTTTCTACATATAGTGATATGTTTTTTTTAATGTTTTTCACTTTATACAATTTAATGTTTGTTACTGGTCTCTCACAACCAGTGACTGTTTTAATGTGTTTATGATGTTTTTATGTTTTCATGATGTAAAGCACTTGGAACCGTCTTGCTGCTGAAATGTGCTACAGAAAAACTTGACTTGAAATTTGTCTTAAATTTTCTGTCTGAGGGGGAAAAAAACGTTATTTATGTGCTTTTTTTTGTCAATTTAGCAAATAAATCATGCAAACACACAAAAACCAAAGTTTCAGGTGAAATATTTCACTGTCAAAGTCAATACATGTCACATGGAAAAAAAAGAGAATTTTTAGCAAAAGTCAGCAAAAATTCAAAGATGCTTCCGTTGATGCAGTTTTTGTGTTTTGATGACCACTGACCTCTTTACAGAGATTTTTCCTAAGACTGTTTTTTTTAATAATATGTATATGTTTTGTACTCTTTAAATTCTTTCATTATGTGGAAGACATATTTAAGAAATTAGATATATCCATTCGTAAAAGACACAAAGTTTTAATTAATTCAACCATGTATGTATTAACACACACATGTATGCAGCCAAGGTCTTAAATTTTTAATTACTGGGCTTGAATTTTTCATAAACACTAAAGCAATGAATAAAAATAGTACAAAAACAAAATAAATGAACGGGGTGATATAGATCATTCTCAACTCTATTTAAGTAGCTTACAGTTAATGATTCAGAAACAAACTGGCAGAACAGAAGGCTTAACTAATTCCATAAATTAAAGCTACTAAGCATTTAATTAATTATCCTCCATTCACATCGAGTTTTATGTATTTATTTGCTTACATGAAAATGTTATCTTCCAGCTAATGTTTTGCATATATTTATATTTATCAAATGATTAATTCCCAGATGATGACTTTATTTTTTAAGTAATTAATTAGCTTTGTTTATTAATAAAAAAAATGTTGTTTACTTATATTTTGGAGAAACTACAAATATATCACTGATACATCATAAGACAGTTGAAAAATAATCTATTACATTAGAGTTAAAATGAACATGTAGAGAAAATCTAATTAAGCAGAAGATAAGTTTTTATCCAAAAAGTAGCTCCATTTTTTTCTTCATCACAGTCTTTATAAATCCCTGAAATTCATCACTAGCCTGAAGTTTGTAATAACAAACATAAAAGATAAAAAAATATGAATATTATATCTACCAAATCATAATGAATAGAACTTCGAAAAGTTGATAAACTCACAAAAAAAATTATCTAAATGAACTCTAAGCTCCAACTAATAAAGCCTTTTATGGCTTATGTTGATTCATAATTTGGTTTATTTTTCTCAAATCTCTCTAGTAGTTTTGATCTTTACGCCTTTTTCACCTCTAAATCTGTTGAACGTCTATGCTGCTGAAAGTCACTGAACAAATCCGTTTGCCCTCTGTCTGCACTCTGAGGTTTAACTAAACCAAGCACATTATTTCTGCCTCCAGAGCAGCTCTACTCCTGCAAAGTGTTTGCGTAACCACGCCGAACTGCATCTCAGCAGCCTCTGCAGCTGAGACGCCCTTGACCCCCGGCCGCTCGGCTGCTGCCTGCTGCCTGCTGCCTGCTGCCGGTGGTTGTAGCAAACAAGTCCCCGGAGTGATGGTGTGTAAATGTCCAGCAGCCATGTTGGCGGTGCTGGAAACGAGCGTGCACGTTTGAGAAAAGCTGCTCACAGGTTAAAGCTTTGAAAAAAAGTCTTTTTATTTATATATATTTTCCTGTTGTCTGGTCGCTGGCTTACCTTTTCCTTTTAACGTCCATTTGTATAAGTACAAGACTCCACTTTCTTTCCCCACGTTGACCATGTAGGATATAAATAAATCAGCCAGCAGCTGAAAATAAAAAAAGGTTGCTTCTTATTCCCAAAAGGAAGTTGGATGTTTTGTTTTATCTTTTAATTCTGGTGTCATTTTTTTTATTTTTAAAATATCCTTCATCGTTTTATGTAGTTGTATTGTATGGACCAGAATAGTTGATGTCATTAAGGTGCAACAGAGATTTTTTTATCTTCAGGGAGCTGCAAACACTGAGCTGTGACTCAATGCTTTTCCTCTGGCATTCCTGCATTTTTAACGACGAGCCTCGTCAGCAGATTTAATCCAACCGAAAAAATCTTACAGCATTATTTTATTTATTTATTTTTTTCTTTCTGTAACAGGTGACGGAAATAACAGAAACGTGAGCAAATACCTGGAAGGACAGAGCGGATCTTGTGGGTAATTGTTGTTGGGGCATTTTGTCAGCTCAGCCGGTCCTAAACGGGACCTCACAGTGAAGGGATTGCTCGTTAAACCAGCTTTAAAACAAGCAAGATCCATTTAAATGCGACCAACAGGTTTTAAAGCTTTAACCTTAGCCATCGTCACCCCCCACAGCTGTCTGTCTGTCTGTCTGTCTGCTGAGCACAAGACAGAACCAGGACATTAGATGCTGTGGTGAACTGTCCATGACCCCAGAGTGCATTCAGCGGTGCCCTCGTGGGTGTGCCACAGGGGGGGTGTTTAAAGAGCTATCGCAACCTCCAACATGTCGAGTGGAGTGTTGTGCTGTATTCACAGAAGTGTGTGTGTGTGTGTTTTTTTTATATGCGTGCACACCTTCAGGTTGTTACTTCTCTACATGGTTTCAAAGCTCGGTGGATTAGCCTGTTTCTGCTAAAAGAACAAAAAAAAACAAAGGCCGAGTGGGAAGGTTAGCATCCGTGTTCAAAGGATCGATGTGCGTGTGTGCGAGTGGGGGAGTGTGTGTGAATTTCACACCAGTGGAATTGTTTTAAGTGGATTTGTTTACGCTACAGTGATGATGATGGAATTATGTTTGTGTAACGTTGGCAAAGTGTGTGTGCAGATTGTTAGCCTGGACTCTGTGTGAGTGTGTGAGTGTGTGTGTGTGTGTGAGTGAGCATCATTCTGTGGCTAGCTGCCACAGTTTGTAGCTCCCAGGGAGATCCGTGACCGTGATCCTCAAGTTTAGGGTTCATCTTCAGTTCAGCGAGAGGTTCAACCGCCGGTCAGCAGGCCACTGTTAGAGCAGCTTCATTCTCTCCCTCTCTGCAGTCTGATTCTCTAATACCTCCTCCTCCTCTCCCCCTCCTCCACACAAACTCACACACTCTATTTCACCCTTCCTGCCTTTACATACAGCTCTCTATTTTATTCAAATTCTTCCCCTCTTTTTCCCTCAGCTGATCTTTTGCCCTCGGCTTGACCCGGGTTATGGAACAATAAGCTGAAAAGCGGAAAACAAGATGCTCTCCTCTCTCCGACAGTCTTACCGTGCCTCTTATTACTGCTCCTGCTAAGGATGTGTAAAAAGCCTTTAAATGAAATTGCCTTTTTGTTGGAGTAACGCAGTCCAACATTTCATTTGAAAACATTTTTCCATCATTGAGACAACGCCTATATGTAGACATAAATATGTTTAATTTATTGCCTCCCCTGTTATCAATACGTCATTTCAACCTTTTTGCAAATAACGCAGCACTAGGTCACCTAAAACAGGGTTGGAGCAAACGGAGAGAGAGCCTTTCTATCGGATTTAGTTCTGCAGGCTGAGGCGGCCATGGGAGTCTGGGGAACAATTTCTGGGTTGAGTTGGTCATGCATGATGGATCATTAACCTGCTGAAAGACCCAACCATGACCCATGAGGTCATCACATTAAAGAGCTCTCGATGCACTCTGACTTGGTTCCCAGGTCCTTTGTACGAGAAAGAGTCCCACAGCCTGACGGATCCTCCACTGTACTCGACACTGGGCTGTATTCCAAAGTCTTATTTCGTTTTAGCAGATTTTAACAGGACAGAAAACACTTTTTGCTGGCATTACTCCCAGGAGACCGAGCAGCGTCTAAACATCGCCTAATAGTTGTTTTATGAACACAGTGATCCCAAGTTGGCAGTAATTGCTTCAGTTTTCTCACCGTTAGCTGTGGAGATGTTTTTCACCTTCATTATTATCCTTCCTGCTGTCCGTGGAGGTGAGATAAACTCGGGTCCTGGTCCAGCCTTGGCTGTTTTGAAACTTTTCATTCATCGCTCTGATTGGAGATATGGGAAAGTTCAGACCTGTAAGCATTTTTGTAGAATGTTTCTGACTTGTGACTCTTTCCTACATTAAATGCGTTGTCCTCACCCATAGACACTGTTCTGAAGAAGGTTTAGCAGAGACTGTGCCAACCCTAACCCTTCACTGGGAGCTGCTGGTGTCTTCTCCACGGCCATCATTCAGTCTGTCCATCACCGGGTGCTTTGTCTCAGCCACAAAACGGGACCGGTCCAAGCTGCAAGGAACAATGAGAGGACTCATCTTCCCTTCATCCAGGACCTGTACGAGTCTAGGGTCAGGAAGAAGGTTACCAACATCTCTGCAGACCTCACACACCCTGGACACAAACTGTTCAGACCTTTACCTTCAGGTGGTGGTAAAACCAGCCACCAAAGAGATGGTTTCTCCCCCCAGGCTGTCTCTCTGACGGACCCAGAGGACCCAGATCGATGCCAGGCTTAGTTGCACCAATCCAACCACGTCTTCCAACATGGAACCGAAGTCAATTTCCTTGTATGAAGCAACTTGGCGACTAAAACTGATTAAATCTTTTGCTTTTCCTGTTTCAAAGAGTGTCAAAGTGAAATTGTCCTCTATGCCACATCCTGTTCAAGTTATAAATTACATTTACCTTAAAGTGACTGTCGGGGGTGTAAATGAGGGTGGTAGTGAGCATTTTGATAAAAAGCAACATGGGATGTCTCCCCACTAAATAAATTTACTGACACAGAAATTCTCTATTTTTTTCAGTGAGATAAGGCTTTTTTTAAACATCTTGACCAGGGCGTGCCCCGGCTGCGTTTGTATGTTTGCCTCCTGTGTCATGAAATAAAATAAAGAAATTATAAAAAAAAAGATTAAAAGTTGCAGAGTGCAATGAGTTGAATGCTTGCAGATACCCTTTCTGAAAGTTTGCTCGCTCCTGTCCGTGTCGTCAGCAGTTCATGCGGCTGTTAGCTTGAATTGACTCGGCATTGATCCTGTTTTTCTCGGGTCATTTATCCACACCGTTTTAATGAACCTGAAAGCTTTTGTTTTTGGTTTTATGATTGGAATTTTGATGAGGACGTCCAACACTTCCCTGCTTCAGCAGAGTGCGCCGTGAGCCCGAAGGCTGTTACGTCTCTGAGAACATTGAATGGGAAACTCTCTCTGTCCCACGATGCCGAAGCTGACCTCGGACAAAGTGCTGCAGAGGACGGGTGGGACTCCACTGGGGACAGGGACACACGTAAAGCAGCAGACCTGAGCTGGATAGAGAGTTTGAAACCAAACGGAAAAGAATTGTTCCGATCTGTCCAAATTCACATTTAATGTGTCAAGAGCGCCAGCAGCAGACAAAAGGTTTCCCCTTCATGTGAACAGAGGCATGACTCCTCTTTCCTACTTGTTTGGACATATCCACTGAGCAGAAATTGAAATATCCTATAAACGTTGACGCTTCCCAACCTTATGTCCAGCAAACGCTTCAAATTCATTAATGTTTCCTGTTTGACTTAAAATCTTTGTTCAAATCCAATTTTCTGAGAACAAAAACCCTGAGTTAAGTTAAAGCTTTGTTGAGGATATGAAAAAAGAGGCCAAAAGGTGATGGAGAGGATCCAGTTCAATCGCTTTAATTGACCAGATTAATGAATTAACTCCACATGGATGCAACACCATTTGGAGATTAACTGTTAATTTCGTGACATTTAATACGTCATCGGCTCTTTCCTCGTGGACACCCAGCCCTCTGTATTTTGCTCTTCGAACTCTTTCCGCAACAAAGACTCTCTATCTGAGGAGCAGTTTATTAAAGAACAAACTAATTCCTGTCTGTCTCTCTGCAGGAAGTTTTACCAAATCCCTGCCAGCATCACAGTGAGCGGTGGCGCGCTCGCTGGGCTCCGTGCTCACCCCTCGCCTCACCTCCTCGCTGCCCTGCCCGTCGGCTCTGATGTAGCCCAGCTTGTTAAGCCACTCCATTGGCTCTGATCCAACAGGGATAATGCCAGATTGAAGGGGTGAGAGGCAGGGTAAGAGTTTACCACATGATACAGCCAGGACGCGACAACGGACAAAACAAACCACTCCAACATTATTGGCTTAGTTAAGGCGAGACGCCTTTTCTCACAACATGTTTCTCTGCTGAAAGTATGGCTTAAAATGTGAAGATGGATTCCTTTGCACTGTTCAACAATATTTCAATGCTGCAGCAAGATGACTTGAAAGCATTTATGAAGAGAACGAATTGTAAGAAGATTAGATGTTGCCTAAAGATTAAAATCAACCAATTTTTACTTGATTTACTCTGATCTGTCATCGGCAGGTCAGGTACCTCCCAAAAAATATTTTCTTTTCACCCTAGTCATAAATTGCATCAAAACTAAGGATTCCCATAATGTTTGTTCCATGAATGCATTGACCAACAATATTGATGCAGGTTTTATAAGTTCAGTAAAAATCTGATAAAGTTTAGGGTCGTATATATGCTTCCACATGTGGCTGATCTAGTTCCACATGTGGCTAATCTAGTTCCTTTATTTTCTGTTGGAATCAAAACTACAAGCTGCAGCAAACAGCCAGCGGCACGTTTTGTGTTATTTTCATGTATTTTCAACGAAAACAGAAATTGGTTAAAATCAGAATCGTCAGAGAAAACGGGAGATCCGTCAGGAAAGGCCGTTAATCGTGAACACGAGCTCACGCTTCAGGGGACGGTCGTTTGCAGACGTCGTTTTGAGGCATGGCCGTTTGAGTAGCTTGCTGTAAAATGAAACTAAAGGTCTCAGCTATAACACCTGGGGATGCAGATGAAACCAACTTATCAGACCACCAGCTCTGCTGCCTCTGCTCTTTGGCTCCCGCCGCGATATCGTATTGCTGAGTCTCACTTTGCATGAGAAATCGAAGCGCCGTCCTCTTCTTTATGGCCGCAGGCGGCGACCTTTGTGAGCCGGTCGAATTAACCTAGAGCCGTATCAGCTGCGCTGGCCCTTTCCTCCTACAGCCTGTCCTATTAACCGAGTGAGCAGCACAGAGAGGGTCACACTTAAGTAACCTTATCTTGTAATTGGGTTCAAGGTTAAGTGACCCTGGAGCGCGGGGGTCCGGGGGTTAAGGTCACAATGTCAGGCAGACGGGGGAGCTTTTAATCACTGATGAAGCTCCAAATCAAGGCCCGGATTTCTGCCATGTCGGACCCTCCCATCCCCACCACCTCCAGCCTCGCCCTCATTCACCCGCATCCCACACCGAGCGCTAAATGTGAACGCAAACAGCATGGCTGGGGTCAGACGGAGCCGTTGCCAGGCAACCCATATTCAAGACAAGGTCTCACAAGCTTTTAACCTTAGCGTGAATCGATACAGACTGCAATTGGGCTAATATTCATCGAGCAGATGGGAAAATTAGGCACAAGTCTGCCCGCAGGAGACAGGAGAGGCTGAAAGATGCGCTGCTGGCCTTACGGTGGCAGCATCACTCAGACGGCTCTAATTGGACGCGTGCACAGCAAGGAGAAAGGAGAAACTGTGGTGACAAGTGTGGAAACATCTTGTCACGTCTTGGTGCATCATGTGCCTCCTGTAATATTTTTCTCCTTGTCACCAGCAACAATTTCTTCTGTAATTTCCCCCCTTTGTTTCCCTCTTACAGCTGTGTTTTATTATCTTATTGTTTCACTGCTTTGGTTTTCCACCCTCGTATTAGGTTATAACAATCCGAGTGTAATGACGCCGGCCACGAGACAAGATAATACACATTACTGGGTTCAGGAAAATTAGATGATTTTAAGAATAAGAATTCCTTTATTGTCCCACAGTGGGGAAATTCAGGTGTGACAGAGGCAACACGCAAACAGTTACACACAATTATTAGCAATGGCAAAAAAAGAGAAGAAGAAAAAAGAGCAGACTGGTCTAATCTAAAGTTAGCTCTAAAGAAACACCAACAGTAGAAGATAAGGGTAAATACTGAACAAAGGAAAAAACTATTTGACAGTGGAAAAACACTCCAGCCTATTTACACAACACACAATAATAGAGGATGTCATATTCACATAACGTACGATAATACAATATGCAATATGCATAGTAGTGCAGCAACTTCCCAGCTAAGGAAGTTACCTTAGCTTTTGAGAACAGTGTAAACAGTTAATGGTTGGATCAGAACCTGTGCAACGATTAGCATGATGTGAACAGTTATTATGTCTGTTGGTAATAGCAGAGATTGTAAAGTCAGAAGCTGGGAGGATGAGCTGTGGAAGCGCTACTTAGAGCATCTAAGATGCAGCATTCTGTCACTAAAAGAGCTCTGCAATCATCTTCCTTACAATCCTTCTGTCTCCCACCACCTGCACTGGGTCCAAAGGGCATCCCAGGACAGAGCTGGTCCTCCTAATGAGCTTATCTAGCTGCTTCCTCTCAGCTACAGATCATCTGCTGCTCCAACAGACCATAGAAGATGGCTGGTGCCACCACAGAGTTAAAGAAGGTCTTCAGGAGCGCCTGCAGTCCAGAAGACCTCAGCCTCCTCAGCAGGTAGTCTGCTCTGACCTTTCCTGTAAAGAGCATCAGTGCTGAGACTCCAGTCCAGTTCATGGTTCAGGTGAACACCCAGGAAATGAGAAGAATCTACTATCAGTTCCCCGGATGTTCACCTGTGTCGGTGAGGTGGGTCTGCGCCTCCTAAAGTCCACCACCAGCTCTTTAGTTTTACTGCATTTTAGCAGTAAACTCAGAGCCCGGCTCATCCAGGGTAAATGAAAGGTTTCCCACATGAAAAACAGTGTTTTAATGAAACTCTAGTTACTGTAAAAAAGTCACTTTTGGTTCAACATGTCCATACCAGGCATTTTTTCTGCTTATGTTTAGTTTTGAAGTGGTCCTACTGGCAAAAAGAACATCGGACTTGCTTCCCTTTGAAATAAGATTTTCTGAAACTCAAACTGCTGTTTCTGAAGCAGAATCATCTCTATGCAGAATGTGTCACCACTGGTATGCTCCCGGTTTGGGGATGACAGGCGTGGTTTGCAGTGTTTAGCTGCATCAAGGCAAGTGTACTTAGCTGATGGCATGACCTCCTTTCAGATTCATGGGGCCCCTCATAGAGTGGTGACCGCACAAGTTACGTTTTCAGTTTCAGTCATCAAGCATGTGAGATGATTCAAACCTCTAGATACTGAAGTGTAAGATTGGGTAATTCCTGCAGCATTCAGGATGCTTGCATCAATTCTGTAGCAGTTAGCGGTTGTACGTGTGTTTTTTTTCCAGCCGTGGTGTTCATGCATCAGAAATTTTTCTGCATGTTCAAAAAAAAAAAGAAAATCTGTTGGAGCCTGTCTTAGCTGATGAATACTACGCATGCTGCAGCGTCAAACGTCAAGTAAGGAACTGCAGGAGCGTTGTTTTCTATTGCAAATACACAAGACAGGTACATGATCATGTGACAGGTAATTAGATGTTGAATTAGAGATGAATAAATGCAATACAAATGGATTTAAAAACATGAAACAGCCCTTTAGTTAAGCAGATGCTAACTTTACGGTTGTTAGCAGGCAACAGTTAGCTGGTTGCAATATCCCCTTGGTTTATATCTTGTCTGTTACCATTTGTATTACCACCCAGCACCCAAAATACCACAAATGATTTAAAAAATGGTGTGTGTGTGTGTGGGGGGGGGGGGGGAGGGCTTCTTGAGTCTATTTATTTACCAGACATATTGCAATGCAATGCTGCGATATATCTGTATAGAGTTAACAACATCATCCAGAGACATTTGACAGTTCCTGATGACGATGAAGATAAAGATGGCCTCAGTGCATTTGGAGATGAGCGTTTGGTGTTAGCTCAAGATTAATTTCTTAGTAGACGGCTCTGTCAACACAGTAAGGAAATGCAAGGATTTACTTTAAAACAAAAGCCTCAATCAGTAGTCGCCTTTATGTCTGGGTCATAATAACAGCTTCCACTTTTTGTTGTTACACCTCTAACTGAATAATAATTCCTGTTAGTTAACACTGTTCGCCACATATGGTTTAGAACAAGGAGGTTCTGTTGACTGTTTTTGCGTTGCTTGGACTGTTCTTTACAGCCGAGAGGTGCAAACGTACTGAAAATACATAAATGCGCCGCAAACACAAAAAAGAGGCTAACACACAAAACATATGCAAAAGAAAAATGCAGCAAAAGAGAAATTAGAACACAAACACAAATGATGCTGACACACAAACACATGCAAAGGCAAAATGATGCAAATAGCAAAAATAGCTGCAAGTTAAGAAGCGCCACAAACTAGCCCCGCATAACGGTGCTCCAGACCACTAGGGGGAGTCGACCACCAACCTACTCATATGGGACCAGACCGGCGACCCAAAGGAAACTTGGATAAAAGAAAGGAAAGGCATGTTTTCCTTCATGTCTTTTTAAACGTTTAATCTTTTACAGTATTATAGAACAGTGGCATATGTAAATCCTCAGTATTAGCATGCAAGAGACTGAATTTATAGTAGTTTGCTTTTCTGATGTGTCAATCACTGCAGTAATAACTGGAGCACTTCCGTTATGCAGCGCTATTTTGCAGCTTTTCCTAACTTGCAGTTGTTTTTGCTATACTTGCAGCATTTGGCATTTGCATGTGTGTTGTGTGTTAGTGCGTCAGCATCGTTTTTATTTGCAGCATGTCTGCACTTAGTGTGTCTAATTTCTGTGATTGCAGCATTTCACTTTTGCTGCATTTTTTCCATTGCATGTGTTTCGTGTGTTAGCTTTCTTTTTTTTTTTGTAGCGCATTTATGTGTTTGCAGTGTGTGAACACCTCTCGGCCACCGTAGTTTTTAAGGGAAAACATCAATCATCCATTAAAAAGAAATGGCAGTCTTTTCCCTTTTTCATCTGCACAACCATCCGTCCTTCTCCAACTCCCTGCGCTTTACAGGGGGGGAGATGGATGACCACTGGCGGAGGGGTTCGCACAGCATGACCCACGAAACTATCCATTGCCAAGGGCGAGGAAATAGGCCAGATTAAAGAGCTTGTAAATAATGGCCCATAAACATCTGCCTGTTTGTCCGGCCAATCCATCTCCGTCTCCCATCTGGTCCTCGGTTTCTCTTGCACTCGCCCCGCTTTTGATTTCCTTCGCTGCGTACGGTCCACAGGGCAAATGCATCATCAGACCAAAGTCAGTCATATTCCAGTACAAACAAACACTGAGACTGACCCTCGGGTCAGATACAGTTCAAACCCCCACCAGTCACTGAACCCATGACTCAACCTAAAGACAACAATGGAGAGCATTAGCTTTATTTTCTTTCCCCTGGTCTCCTTCCATCTATTACAGTGACTTTGCATACTGTTCAGTGAGGTTTTTGCACAAGGTAAATGTGAGTGCATGTTAGTTTTTATGTGCAGCTAATTATTTTTGAATGATTAAAGTTGTTTTTCATAACCCCCCCCCTCCTCCTCAGACCTGCTCCCTCTTGCGGAGCCTCATTAGAACCAGCGCTGATTGGTGATTAGACGTTGTTAATGCTGATCAGACAACATCTGCTGCGAGCTCCGACCACTTGTGCTTTCTCACGTCTCCCAGCGGCACGATGTTGACTGGCTTGAGCTGCGGGGAATCAGGCGCTGGCACCGGTAATAGCCACCTCTGATGTGGCCCGACTGCAGGTGGCGAATTAAACCAAACAAAGGGCCAAACTGCTGAGGCTCTGCTGCTGCCAAAGCCCTGATGCAATGAAAACACTCTGCCTTTTATGTTGCATCTTCTGCTGTTCAGAGTGTCAATGTAAAGACATTTGGTCCAATATAGGCTGGTGAATGAAAAGAAGTTTTAACAAACTAGATCCTAAACATGTTAAGGCATGTGTGTCTCATTAAAGAGACACAAAAGGGACTGCTGATTAGTTGATTTATAGCGCAATCAGCCGTTTTGTCTGGCTTAGAGTCACGGTAAAAAGGTCTTGAAATGAGGTTAAAAACAACTTCTGAGATCTGGCAACACCTGCTGCCTTGTTTGTTCATAAACAAACCAAAACCTTAATTTCCACCATCTGAGTAAATGTTAGCTTAAAACATTGCAATGTACCTGTTGGTCTCATCTGATCTGTTGTGGAAAATGTTCCAGCACAGAAAGTATTCACAGTTAACCATTGGCTGCAAATCTGTAGCAATGTACCCGTTTCAAAGAAATGTAGCGATGCAAATTCTCTTGCTGACTGCTGCCTACTGCAGATATTTGAAGATATTTAGCCATTATGGCCCTGGAGGTGAGTTTGCCCTTCAGCTTCCTTTGCATTTCATGGGATATTCACTTGAGCTCGATATGCCTCACAATAATTTTGAAGCTAAAGCCAGATGGAAAAATGTTGGAAAAGTTGAAAACAATGACGTTGTTGTGCTATTACACACTGTTTTAAAGTTATTTAATGATTAATAAATAACCTGTCTGTTAGGTATTGTCCGGTGAACATCAGCTCTAGAGCTGATATCAGGACAATAGTTGAAAGGGTTGATTCGAGCACTGGCGTTCGTTTAACAGCAAACTCTGCACACATATAGAATAAATGAGTGAAAACTTCTCTTCAAGTTCAAGAATTTTAATGTCATGGTTTGTTTACTGAAGAACTCAGGAAGCACACACAGGACTAAAGTTTAAGAGTTTTTATTAAAGGAAGTGAGCTGGATGGCGGATGATGAAGACCGGAGGTTCAGGACAGCAGAAGGTCAGGGATGTAGGAGATGGCAGGAGCTGACGGCCCAGAGTGAAAGTCCATAAAGCCTGGTGGCCAGGAAAGCAAAGTGCTGCTTGGCTAGCAGGCCTCGTAGCAACACCAGGGCACCGAAGGGAGCTTCTCCAGGGCGGCTAGGCAGGTTAGCAGCTCTCTGGAGACACCAGGACTCAGGGCAGAGCTTCCTCGGAGCGGCTAGTCAGGTTAGCAGCTCTCTTAAACGAGGAAACAGAAACAGATCTTCCAAGGCAAAACAAGGACTGGCATGGAGTGGTGGATAACAGAAGACGGCCCAGTGCCAAACTGAAGACAGAGGGAGGTGTAAATAGAGCACTAACAGGTGAAACAAGGGTCTGGCTAATTAACATGTAAATGATTCTCAGGTGTGACTGACTGCTGAGGAGGTGAAGTGAAAATTGACAGAAAATAACTGATGACTGAAAACTAACAATAAATAAAGTCAAACCTAACCCAAAAGAGATGAAAAAAATGAAAATAACAGAAAAACAAAGCCAAATCAAAACTCAACCATGACATTTAATAACAGAAATAAAATGAACATCCAGAGAACATCACTATATAATGCTGTTTATCTGAATTAACCCTATATTTCAATTAACAAATCCTCCCTACTAGGCTAGTGAAACTTAACTAAAACTACTAGGCAAAATCAAGATAAGAAGCTAAGGAACTATGTAGACACAAAAGAAACAAAAGACAAAATAAAGTGGTTGATCATCATCATCATCATCATCATCATCATCATCATCATCATCACTATCATCGGAATGATTCAGTGAATCCTGGTTCACTGCAGATCTGAGTTAAAGAACCAAGGTTCATCTAAAAGATCATGGAATGGAGTTAAATTGAATTTGACTTTGTAAAGTGCCTCGAGATGACATGTTTCATGAATTGGCGCTATATAAATAAAATTGAATTTAATTGAATTGAATTGAATTAGCGTACCTAATTTAGAACATTTCGCTCTCATTTTTTGACTGTTTGGGTTTAGTGACTTTCTCCCATGGAGGCTGAGGGGCTTAACAGCGATGAGTTAGCATCAGCCGCCCGGTGAAGTGAAGGAGGCTCAGGTTAAAGTGTCTGATGAGAGAGCGTTCTGACGCTTGTTGGCAAGTCTAAAAAACTGTTTATGAGTTATTTATTTCTGTTTGCTATAAAACCAGAATAATAACAGAGGAAATATTTTAGGAGAACTGCTTTGGACTTTGTTGCTACAGTACTTGAAACATCCTGAGAAAACCGATGCCACCGCCGAGCAAGCCTCTAACATCGGAGTAAAACAGAAGCACGCATGTGGAGGACTTCTAAGGCAAAACCTCTTCCTTGAGTGACATCACGAAAGAAAATCCAAAGAAATCATCACAATATCACGTTGATCTGCTCAAACAGTTATAGCCACATTCCATTTATGATTTTTTTGCAGATTAGTTATTCTAATAGCGCAGCAGTAAAACAGTTAAAAGTGTCCAAATGAATTAGGTAGCGGGGAAAGGAATCCACTCTAGAGGTAGACACAGTTTGCCCCGACATGCTGCCTCCTTGTGCAACCTCTTGCCTCATGCAAGATATTATGCTTAGCCTTGCAAAACGTCTCGGGTGTTGGAAGAGACTGGTGTGGAAGCATTAGTTATTTGCAACACATGCAAAATTAAAAATGAGTGAAGTGCAAGGTGGGAAAAGTGTGAAATAATTTATTGATTCAATTGTTCTTCCTCATTGTAAAAGTAACAGTTGCACAGTTGCTGAGCAGACATTAAAACACCAAGATGCCAGCGCAACAGGTAACGCAGGCAGAGCACCCCTTAGGTGTCGTAAAACATGCCTGAAAAGAAAGATTTCACTGTTTTCCAACAATTTTCTGTCGTCACGTCCTACTTTTCCATCCTTTTCAAGTCAAACTGACTCAAAATATGTTTTATTATCAGTGGTTCCTCACAAAGATTACACAACCATCTTCTCTTCACCAAACAGCCAAGATTTATCATATGAAGAATGATATTTGCAGCAGACAATGGTGTTTATTGTTACAAAAAAACTGCTTCATTCTCGTCAAAGTTCATGAAGATACTGTTGGCCAACATGAAATGGCTTCTTTGGATGTTTGTGAACACAGCAGAGAAATAAACTCAGTTTTAGGGTTTAAACATCAGTTTTTTTCCTTTTATTCTGTTCATCTTTTACGCTGCCGTTGTTTATACCAGACAGGTTGAAACGAGAAAAATGCCGGTCCTTTACCTCTCCAAGTTACTGCCTTTCAGACATCTGAACTAACTATGTCAAAGTTTTACTTTGATGCCTGCTGGTAAGGGCTCTGTTTTCCTTTTTTCTAACACTTATTGATATTTTCTTCAATTTTAACATGGAGATGAAGAGAACTATTGTGAACCAGAAGCCCAAAGAAAACTGCAAAAGTGGTTTAGAAATCTGCTTTTCACAGAATTAGTTTCCATGTCATATCTCTATGTTTGAAATGTGCTTTTCAATATCCAAACAGCTCTCCTTTTTCTCCCTTGTTTTATCATGTCATCCACTGCTGCATTAGTTTCAGGTTTATGTGATAAGAATTTAAGCTTAAAAACACACATTAAGTATTTTTATCTGATTAGTAGTCAGTTGCCAGAACGTAGTCTAAGGCCCCATGTGAACACCATTATTTATTTATCTTATTTAGTTTCAATTTCTTTGAGCAGCAATACAAGCAAGATTTACATTGAGATGTTAAGACATTTTAGTAGTGCTCAAAAGGAGTAGGTAGAAGTTCAAGAACTTATAAAAACTACCCCCAATTACAATATTCATGTCACGTTTAACATATAAGGTCTTTTGATAAAAGGTGGCATTACAAATCAAAGCACAGAGGTAGTACTTATCGAAAATGTTGCAAATTATCACATATAAATGTTTGGGTTACATGCATATTTTTTAAAGATAACATATTTATACATGCTTTTAAATTGTCTTAGCATGGTACTCCTTTTTATTTCTATATCTAACCCATTCCACAACACAACTCCTGCTTGGCTGAGCCCCAGACTTTTAAGCGTGGTGTGAACGCCACATCTTCTCAACACAAGTTCTCCTCTCAAATTATAATTCTCTTCTCTACTGTTGAACATTTTTTGTATATTGCCAGGAAGTAGATCACGGCTTGCTTTGTACACAAAAGTTTTAAATTTGATTAAGTCTTCGATTTTCATTATGCGAGATTTTAAGAAAAGTGCATTAGTGTGATCTCTGAATCTAGATGGGCTGTGGCATCAGTCAGGATGGCAGTCTGAAGACTGTGTGTTTCATGCTGCCTTCAACAAATAAGACTTCCTCGATGATTTCCTTGTTCCTAACTGCAATTTTTGGCAGAATTTTAATACTATTATTTTAGATTTGTTATGTTTTTAATGTTGATTATTTTAGGATTTGTTATTCTAGATTGTTTAAAACCTCGTTTACTGTAGAACTGTGAAGCACCTTGAGAAGTCGCAAGATTTTAAAGTGTGCTATATAAATAAAATGTATTATTATTAATATTATTACAGCCAGGACTCTTTAGCCAAAGCAGAAGTGCATCAGTGGTCTCCATGATCAGTGCTGTCTGAATAGAGCAGTCAGTGAGGAAGGAGGTAGGAAAAGGAGCCTGTATGCTTCCTATCACAGCTGGTCTTGCCTAGGAACCCAGCGATGTCCCTTATCAGCACTAAGGAGCTATAAGGAATCCCACAATCCTTTGTGTCACATGACCTATAAGCACAGCCCACCTCACAGAAATAAACAAAAATGTCCGGAGAGAAGAGAGCGCACACTTTGTAGTTCATTTTCAGAAGGCTGTAGACCCGGATTTGACTCCATCCTCCACGTTTCCGTCACGTAATGATGTCGGAGTTAAAGGCGGTCTGAAACCGGCACAGCAGCCCGTAGCTGCTTTCCTCCCCATGATAGGTCTTACTGTTGACCCCATGAAAGGTCAAGGAACAGGAGCTAGGAGCTATAATTAGATGTATTCAGATGGAGTCCAAGTTTAATAAACTAGAGAATTGTAGCATCATGGAGTCCCTGTTGCTCTCTCACTTATAACAGTTGGTGTTGCTATGTAGAAAATGTTATAAATACACAGGCAAAGCAGAAAGCCAACCATAAACACATGTAAGGTGTTTACCAAGCCTCGTATTGAATTAGCCAAATGTTTTATGGTGCCTTACAAAAAAATAACTAGTCATACACTTGAACTTGTTCATATTTTATCACAAAACAACCACATATTTTAAAGTATTGTATTAGGATAGTTTGTGATAGAAAAAGCAAGATGTAGTACTGTGAAGAGGAAAATAACACACGAGTTTACATCTGTTTTACAAATAATCGTATTGTATTCATCCCCCGGGTCAATATTTTAACAGCTCCCAGTCTTAGGCAGTAGGTTCCTTGCCTTTTGCATTCAGACACTCGTCTATTCTCTATATAAAATCTAAAGCTCAGTCTGGTTGGATGGTGGATGTCTGTGAAGATCAACTTGGGTTAAAGGGCCTAAATTCATTAATATGTGTTGATTTTTCATCATAGATCAACGTATATTAATGTATTAGAGCTTTTTAAACATGAATTGATCCTAATTGATCTATGGTGAAAGCGGTAATGGTCCACTTGGGCTCTGTTGGGCTCTCTTTGGCATTAAGAATTCAATTCTTAATGCTTCACTGCTGGACAGGACAAAAAAAGAAAAATGAATATGTTGATCTGAACCATTCCTTTGTAGCTCTGGCTGCAGGTTTAGGGTCCTTCTCCTGCTTAAAGGCAAACCCTCAACCCAATCTGGAGTCTTCTGCGGCCTCCAGGATGCCCTTTTTTTAACACTGTCCTTATTCCCACTGACTCTGCAGCTTCCCTGTTCTTTCCAGACAGCACTTCGAAACAGTGATCCATGCATTTGTAACCACACGCCTGGATTACTGTAACTGACTTTATATAGGAATCAATAATTTATATATTTCCCAGCTTCAGAGGGTACAAAATGCTGCTGCACGTCTTTTAACAGGTACACGAACATTTGACCACATTTCCCCTGTTTTGGCTTCCTTACATCGGTTGCCAGTGTATTTTAGGATTGATTTTAAAATCCTCTTATTTGTTTTTAAAGCTCTTAATGGCCTTGCCCCTCCCTATCTGTCTGAGCTGCTACATTCTTACACTCCCTCCCGTTCCCTCAGGTCAGCTGATCAGTTGCTTTTGAGGGTCCCAAAGACAAAGTGCAAGCTCAGAGGGGTAAGTTATGGAATGATCTGCCTTTGAGCATAAGACAGACCTCTTCGCTTGCTATTTTTAAGTCCCTTCTCAAGACTCATCTTTATTCTTTGGCTTTTGTCACAATCTGAGAGATTTCACTTTGTTTTATTGTGTCTGTTTCTAATATGTATTTTATATTCGATCCTTTCTATTTCATAATTGCATTGTATTTTATGATTGTGTACAGCACTTTGGTCCTGTTGGTGTATAAAGTGCTTCATAAATAAAGTTGGTATGATATGGTATGGTCTTCTAAAGAAAAGCCTTCTCACATCATCATCATCCTGACCCCACCATGTTTCATGGTGGAGATGGTGTGTTTAAGGAGTTTAGCTTCATCGCTGCTTCTCTCATTAACGCTTTTCTTATTCATCCTGTCAGTTTAGGTGGACGTCCATGTCTCGGTAGGCCTGCAACATGTTTCTCAGTTTTTTTTCTTTAATGATTTCCTCATAAATGATTAAATGGATGATAACCCAGATGTCACAGGAAACCACTGAACGGAAACTTCCTTGTTTAAAACCAGAGGCCGTTCTTCACGCCACGCAGTGTCAAAAAAAAAAAAGGCAGCACACACTTTCCTCACATGGAGTTAAATGTTAAAAAAGAAATTTTCCAGGCAGGTGAGCCGCTACTAAAGCTTCATGATCTCACGTCGCTGAGAGGGACACCGGCCTTCACTCCCCAAATGAGCCCTCTAACCTCCCGCTGTCAGGATGACGGATGCATCATCTTAACTCTGGATCCGACTCAAGGTAAGGCAGCCCATGATGCCGTCTTCTACACCTTGATTCTTAAGCAGCAAAAAGTTTTTTTTTTTTTTTTACTTTTTAAAGAAAAGGTTTAATAAGTTTTCATTCTGAAAACTCGCTGGATGCAAAAATCCTCAATCTCCTTGCTTTAGTTTTAAAGCTTTACTTAAATTTATGAGCTGCCATTTTGACCCCCCACCACACACCCACAGCTTAAATGCATTCCAATGGAGCCAACAATTTATTTGGCAGATAAATCACTGCTTACCAAATGCAGGTTGGTGCAAGGTCACCGTTGGGTAAAAGGATAAAAACGAAATTATTGAGACAGGGAGTCAGACTGACTGCTAAACTGAATGCCCTGTTTTATATCTAGTTAGACAGAACCGCTTTTATTTGATTTATCTGAGGTAGTAAAGAACATTATTTAATTGTGTGCTGAACATTTTCTGGACTCAACAGATATTAACACTCCGCTGCCTTGTTTGGCCACCATTCATTCGTTCCCAGCAAACAGTAATTAGAGAGGCAGTCGTTTCCCATCAGCCTTAAACGAACACGTGTAGAGCTTCAGACCCTCGGGCCCTTTTCACACGACATCTAAATACGGCTGTAATATTAGCAGCAGTAATAAAATATGAGCAGCAGATACATCCGTTCATACCTTGGAGAAAAAAAAAGAAAAACGTGACGACTGTAACATCTTTATGCTCAGTGAGGAGGAGAGTCTCTCTGAAGTTTGCAGCGTTTCTCTGAAAACGCTGCAAACTTTGTTTCGGTTAAACTGAAGCAAATCGTCGCCACAATAAAACCTACTTAAAAAGACTTAAAAATCTTCTTGTCAGAAATTACTCTGCAAAAAGGGAACTAAAAGTAGGTAAAATCCTCGTGAAATTGGTGTATTTTTCATTGATTTGAGCAGGTAAATCAGACTATTTGCAAATGGAATAAGATTTTTGCACTTAAAATGAGAACAATTCATCTCCATCATCTTATTTCAAGTGCAGGATGTCTAATTATCTTATTTTAGGGGTTGAAATTCTCATTCCATTGGCAAATAATCTTATTTAGATGCTCAAATCAAGGAAAAATATACATATTTTAAAAAACATTTTACTTACTATTAGTTCCCTTTTTGCAGTGTAGGGGTAGTTCTTCAGACTTCATGCAGTCACTTTAAAAAAACATGCTATAAACCTCTGTTGACAGTCAAGCTTTAAATAAGAGTTTTCACCTTTTTTTGCTTTAGTATCTTTTTCTACCATGCATGTTAACAGTTTTATTTATTATTATTTATTAAACCATCAAGATCTTTGGGATTTTATTTGAAAACATTACTTTCTGTTAATTTTACTTATCTAAACAGGTTCATCCACACATTTCTGCACATTCAAGCTTTTGTTGTTAAAAAAAAAAAAGCTTTCTAATAAGTTCTTGTCGTGTGTTTTGCGGTGAAGCTGCAGAGAGGAGGCAGCCAGGATCACAGTGAAAACAGAAACGAGGAGGGACCATTAGCAGCAGGCAGGAATGTGGAAAACTCTGGAAACCGCAGGAGGGAGAGCAGCAAGCAGCTAACAAGAGAATCTGACCGCCAATAAAAGGAAGCCAGGGGTGTAAATGCGGAGCAGAGGTGATGTGTGAAACAATGAACAGGTGAGAGTATAACTAATGAGTCGTGGCTGTGCAAGGGCAGCGGGCTGAGCGACTGAGGAATGAATGAGACTGGGAAAGACCAACCCATAAGCCCAGTAAAGGGGAAAAACAGGAGATAAAGCAGAAATGAGCGCTAAGGTGACCAGAGAACCTAAAAATTCACAGAAACCCACAGAGCAAAAATCAAAGTCCTGCAGATGAAGCAACTTCACCCCGGCTGCAAAGCTTTGTTCAAAGATTTGTTCTCACGCTTTTTGATCTGAGTCCACATTACATACAAAAATTAGATTAACACAGATGCCAGATGGGCATTTTGGTGACTGACTTTTCTACCTTGTTGTAGGCCGGTTTGGTAATAAAACAGGACGAGCAGCGGGGAGAGGTAGTAATTTTCCAGTGGCAGAGAAACATGTGTAATTGTGCACAGGCAGAAGGAATAAAAACCATAAAAATCACCAGTTAAATGTCATTTTTTCCTCATCTAGCTATCCATTTCCACATAGTTAAATATGCGGGTGGTGGTTTAATAAGGGATCGCCTACAGATGCTAATTTGATTTGTCTGACCAATCAGCCAACATGGTGGCTTATGCACGACCCTTGAACCTGGGTGTTTTCCAGGTGGCTGATCAGTGCGAGAACCTTCACCTGACCCTCCTCAGCTTGTATGCTAATGTCAGAGCTCGGTGGGGAGGGGCGCTGATCGAACTGGAACGTTGCAGCAAGGACAGCCGCCTCTTCTCATCTCGTCATCGGCAGAGAGGAGCAGAAATCTGGTGGAAAAAAATACATCAATTCAACAATTAGTATACAGTTAGTATTTTGGGCGACGGTGGCACAGAGGTTAGGGGGTTCGTCTTGCAATTGGCGGGTTGCCGGTTCAATCCCCTGCTCTGACTGTCTCTGTCCTTGGGCAAGACACTTCACCCACATTGCCTGCTGGTGGTGGTCAGAGGGCCCGGTGGCACCGTTGTATGGCAGCCTCGCCTCTGTCAGCCTGCCCCAGGTACAAGCCATTTACACAATTACTTTTTATTAGCTAATTTTGCCTGGGATGTGGAATTTTAAGGACTTGGGAGTGTTTCGTGGTATGTGTCCTAAAATGTGCCACTCTTTTAGTTGCTTTACACAGTTTATCTGACAGATGTCCATATCCAGCCTTAAAAGTGTCGTCAGTGCATCGCCATTTATTAATTTTATAGAATTGTTAGTGAAATGTTAAACAAAACTTCAGCTTTCATGTGCTTCATGGACTAGACTAAAAGTCACACAATGGTTTTGCTGTAACGGAGATAATATCAGCACCAGTTATCAGGCCAATCTGCACACAGAAATGAGTTTCTCTCCATTTTTTGGGAATCTTTTGGTCTAACAAACCACAGCTCTATATCTCAGGCTGATAAACAGTTGAGTTTCTGCCTCTACCCAGTGTGATGATTCATGTGGCTGTACATAAAATCCAATAAAATGACAACAAAGACACTGTTGCATCAATGAAACGTAAAAAAACAAACAGAACACCTTGTTATAGCCATGCATAATGCTCAGTGTTCTTCAAACATGACTTTACACCTCTTGGAGAATAATTGTGTGCTCCTGATCAGGTACCCTGCTGCTCAGAGAGAAACACTGAAAGCACTCAACACCCATGTAATTGAAAGCATGTTGGTCTTTCCTGCACAGCATTGTTATAAGAAGTGCTCCTTAATCTGTGAGAGGCCATAATGTTATGGCTTGTTTGTGTAAATGTGGCTTATTTTGGTGTTTGTCATACATATCCAAGTCTCCCTTCACACCAGATTCAAGACTAGCCAGATCGTCTCCACAGAGTCTTGGAGCGGCTCTCCTGGTTGCAGTGTATTCCCATCAGAGGGGTGGCAGCATATCTGGGTCCCGGGTGCAGCATGCAGGACCTTAGAGGTACTGATAGCAGGCCTGTGTACAGCTGGATGGTATGTTATGTATAAATTTAAGACAGGACTAGCCTTGCTGGTCTCAGGCCAAAGGTACAGGCTCATTGCGCCGACACCAGACTGCCAGGGCTCCAAGTTACTGTAACATTATTGGCTCTATGCTGCAAGGCAACATGGGTCTGTAAGTACCTGCAATCAACAATTAACACTCTTAATGCCAAGAAAAGTCTTCTCCTGACAATTGCTTTGCAGATATATAAACAAAACACTGCGGCAAGTTAAATTAGATGTATTCTATTCACTTGTGTCTGCTCCTGCTGCTTATAAATCAATAAAAAATATTAATGGTGTTTCCTGCTCCACATCAAGACTGAAACTGGAGGTACAGGCGCAGAAACCTCTAATTTTTATAGCAGGGATGTCTGCAGATGGGATACCTGTGAAAGTAGCATCATGGCAAGGATGGCGAGGATGTAGAAATATGATGATTGTCTTCATATTTTAAAAATCCAGCTCTGATTCAGTCTCATTCGGCCAGTTGTGGAGGTTAGAGAGACCCAAGAGCGGTCTTGATGCATTGTGAAGATGGCCTAAAGCACCTAAACATACATTTTATTGTGGACCTTCAAAGTTCAGCTAAGGTCATGGTAAAAACGTCTGCATGCAGACAAACTTTGTTGTTTCTGTGCGCAAAGTTGGCAAAAAAAGTTGTTTCTGAATCAAGAGCTTTTGGAAAGCTTTTACTTAAGATGGATGGATGTTGAATTTTGCTGATTAACAAAGAACGTCATGGAGGAATCTGAGGTGTTGTTGTTTTTTTTTACTCCTGAGGTTAGTTTCAAATAATTTTAACACCTGGTTCATTAAAACGGATCATTGGGACATTAAAATCTTATTATCGGCTGTGTTTTTACAACGCTTGTTTTCTTTCCCTCTGTCTGGCTATAAATAATATGCATCCTGTACATTTTAGAATGAGGATAATCCCATGCCAAGTCACTAATGAGGGCAGGTAGACAGTAAAAGAGGGATTTCCTGGTCGGGCTCCAAAGCCCTGGGAAAGCACGCAACACTTTACATGGAAGTACTGCGATCAGAGATCTGCAGCTCAATTAGCTACTGTTGTGGGTGGGGGCGGAGAGCGAGCAGAGGTCCAAATCCTCTCCTGCAGGCCCAGCTGGGGGATTAAGAATGGTTCCTGTCCTGTGGCTGACCTCTTCAAAGCCTGTACAGATGTCCTGATCCCCCTCCCCACGTCCACCCGTTGCTAACACACTCTAAAACACCCCCACCGCCACCCTCCTCCAACTCTCCTCTTGACCTCGCGGCCAAAACAAAGCACTCAGGTGACAAGTCTTATCACAAAAGCACTTAACTACTCTTTGACTTGATATCTCTGGTATCTCATCTCCTATCTTGTGTATTTTCTTTCTTTCTTTCTTGTTTTCGCGGTCTGTCATTCCTCTGGTCCAGAGAGGAATCCCCCTGGATCAGCTGTCCGTTGACACCAAGTGTGGTCAGATCTCTCAGTGACCTCAGCATGGAAACGACTCTGCTAGTTTCAATACTCTACCACCCCATGGTTCCCCATATGAAAGCGAGGTCAAAAAGGCAAAGGTAGAACCGATTCTGACGGACATGTTTCCCTCTGAAGGAGAAATGAAGGTTTTTTCTGCAGAAGACTGAGTGGCCCTTGTCAGAATGGTGGTGGGCTCTTAAGGTTGTGACCTTCTTTAGGGTTAAAAATCTTATCCAATGTGATGGCCACCCAACTGGGTCCTTATTTAAGACAAGAAAGACAAGATGAACAAAGAGTGGATTAAACCGCTCCAGGAGGGGGGGGGGGGGGGGGGGATCAATCCAAGATTATTTTCAATCAGTAAAGTCTTAAGATCTAAAATCAAATGTGTGAGTTTGGTTAATCTGATAACCATTTTCTTTATTTTTGTCTTCTTCTGTCGGCTCAGCGTATTCTCAAAGGGAGCAAAGGGAGTCGGGTACTAGCGTTCATTGAATATGGTTTTAAGTTACAACTTTTACAAAAGAAATGTAACAGATTCCATTCTGTCATTAGTTATTAGAAGCCAAAATAGAAAAAGAGCTGTGTACGAAAATTGAGAACACCATTACTGCTTTATTAAGATTTAAGAGGACAATTAGGACATTTTCACCACCTTCATAAAGTCTGCTGGTCAATTCGACTCAATGCATTTTATTTGACATACACTTCAATTTTCACCTCTCCTGCCATTAGAGTTGTAATAATATCCATAATAGTTATCTAATGGCGTTTTTGTTTTTATTTTAGGGTGGGGGTGAATCAGTATTTTAGCTTAGAGTTTTTATGTCCATATGCTAATTGTGACATGAGAACAGCCAGGCAGGGAACCTGATATTCCTGCCAGACACGACGTTGTGCTTTAAAAGGTTTCTTACAAAGACTTGGTGCAGACAGAAAAACCTCTGCAGGAGCAAACTGGAAGTCTCGGCTGTGAAGGGAGCTGGCTTATTCGCTCCAGAGGAAACAGACAGGATGGCCAAGGCTTCGTTCGAGTCCAGGTGACAGGCTTAGGTCATACACAGATGGTAAGGCTCGTGGTTGTGATAACGGTCCAGGTTTTGGTCCAGAAGACAAAAAAAAATAATTGCCTTGCAAAACATGGCTGCATGGCGTGCTGGAGTCCAACAAGCAAATTTGTAAACATTAGACCAGCAACAGGTTGAATTTGGGTATGATGACCAATACTAATCATTTTTGAAACCCTTGATCAGCACCAAGGGCCAGTACCTTGGATCGGATCCAGACCTGCCATTTTCTTCGCCTCGTTGAGACTGGCTAAGTGCTTATATATATATCCTGGAATCAAAAACAATAACTTTTGCTTTTTCTGTGTTAAGATTGATGACATCCTGGCTCATTCACTCCTCGTTGTTATGTGTACGCCCAGTCAGTGATTGTTAACAGCTGCCATTCTGGTTGAAGTGAAATATAACAGTGCCTATAAAATACAGGTATGGTACGAGGTGATGTGAGACCCTGCCCGCGTCCTCACTAAGACTAAGAACGTAGAGAACATGGACCCGGTTCTGAAGTCCTCACTAAGACTAAGAACGTAGAGAACATGGACCCGGTTCTGAAGTCCTCACTAAGACTAAGAACGTAGAGAACATGGACCCGGTTCTGAAGTCCTCACTAAGACTAAGAACGTAGAGAACATGGACCTGGTTCTGAAGTCCTCACTAAGACTAAGAACGTAGAGAACATGGACCCGGTTCTGAAGTCCTCACTAAGACTAAGAACGTAGAGAACATGGACCCGGTTCTGAAGTCCTTCCACTGGCTCCCTGGATCTCAGAGAATAGACTTTAAAATCCTTCTGTTAGTCTATAAATCCCTGAATTAGCACCTAAATAGATCACTGACTTGTTATCAGTGCATAAACCCTCCAGACCTCTCAGGTCTTCTGGCTCCAGCCTGCTCTGCAGAACCAGAACCAGAACCAGACATGGAGAAGCAGCATTTAGTTCCTATGCTTCACTGATCTGGAACAAACCCCCAGAAAACTGTAAAAGTGCTGAAAGCCTGAGTTCCTTTAAATCAAGATTAAAACATATTTGTTTAGGACTGCCTTCGACTGTTCTAGTTAAACTGTTTTACTGAAACATCATTAGTTCAACTTTGTAGTCCAACTGTTTTTAATGTTTGCTTTTAGTTTCTATTTTTCCATGCTCTATTTTGTTTCTACATTTTATTCCTAATTGCTTGTATTCTGTGTTTTTTTTTCCCTGTATGTTAATCATGTAAAGCTCTTTGCATTGGCTCTGTGCTGAAATGTGCTATACAAATAAATTTGCCTTCTATGCCTATAACATGAGTTTGGAGAGGATGTAGAAATGAAGTGAAAGTGGCCCGAGAATGGAGCCTTGGAGAACCCCACTCGTGAACTTTGTTCTTAGGACTACCAGATTAAGGTGTGCTAACCCATCCAAGTAAACTAAAACCTGCGGAACATTGGACAATTTTCTACCTTTATCCTGCAAACGGCAAGGTCACCTGTTTATGTATGTCGTCTTCAAAGCTTTGCTTGTTTTTAAGGCTGCTTTTGCTTTTAGCCAAGCACTACAGGGATAAGAATGTTTACTTCTGATTATTTATTTTTGTTAAAGCTGATGAGAAAGGAAGAAGACAAAAGATGCTCCCCGTAAGGAGATGCGGACACATCGGTTCCACCTTAAGAGCAATCAGCCTCTCATCTTTGCTGTCCCAGCTAGTGTCCATCTTTACTTTCCATTGTTACTCACACAGTCAGCTGCTTCTCTGCCCTGACTGTCCGTCTTTGCATTCTTCCACATTCCCTCCATTTCTGCCTCCCGTAATCATGACCCCCCACCTCAGCACAAGGCTGTCAGAGTTTTAGGGATTCGGTGAGCTGTGAAATCGCACAAATTGCTGTTGCTTTGCGTCTGGCCCAGCAACAGAGTGGGGAGAAAGACAGAATAAGAGAGAGAGAGGGAGGCAGATTTTATGCTTCAACACTTCTGAACCTGAATCTTTCCCTCCTTCGCCCTCGCTTCCTCCTTTTATTCAATCAGACACGGACAAGCACAGCTGCAACACTGCATGTCTGCCCTCTGCGAGCCAAACACCTTCCCCCAGCGCGCCCCGTCCTCCCCACCAGCAGCAACGCCGCCTCTGAAACGTGCAGCAACACCACAGCCTTCGCCACCCTCTCCGTAAAGACACCTCCGCCACTTTGCTTCAGAGCGCGGGTCACTTGACAGAACAAGTCGCCGAGAGCCAGCAGCCCTCTGAGAGGGATAGGAAACGCTTTTGAACTTGAGGAGGGCCGTTTCAGCCACCTCCTCTAAAAAGAGCAAAGCCCCCCATCCTCCCTGCTCCGCGTGAACACACTGCGCCCCGAGGAACACCTCTCAGAGATGACAAAAACTGGCAAAGGTCACACACATACAAGTTATAACCGTTTTTGAACTTGTTAGGCTCCGTATTCATTCTGTTGTGTCTGCCCTGCGAGCCGGTGGGTGCCACACGGTGTTGACAGCCAGGACTTCTGCAGGTGGATTTGCTCCCTAGTGCACGGTGTGATGGCATTATGGGGCCACACTCATAGTTCCCTGAGTTTATCTTTATCCTCAACAAGGCTAAAAAAATACATGCAATATAATATATATATATATAATATTACAGATACAATTTTATAAGAAAGTAAATTAACGAAGAAAAATAAATAAAAACTTCATATGATTAATCATTCAGAACACTAACCGAGGTAAAGGTTTTGAATAATATGGAGTTTAAGGTTATTTGGGTCTAAAAGGGAACACTGTAGCTCAGAGAATAGACTTTAAAATACTTCTGTTGGTTTATAAATCCCTGAACGACTTAGCACCTAAATGCATTAAAGACCTGTTGTTGACCTTTGTTTAAAGGGAATTCAAATTAATTCAAATGATTCTGACCAGAATCATTAAAGGAAAATTGTTTATCTAGAAATAAATATAACCAGCCCAAACAGGAATGAATGTAAGCAAGCAAAATGATTAAAAAAATAATCAACCCAGATAAAATACTGTGCAAAAAACTGTTTTAAAAAATATTACAAAAGTTGGTCATGGTACTTCTCTGTACTTACTCAAACCTTTTTAAAAGTTTTTATTTTCTGTCGTCGTTGTGCATTTCCTCCTTTTCTGTCCATTCCTGGTACCTAACATTGTCAAACATGCATCTGTTGTCATGGTTTGGTAAATCAGGACATTGTTTCCTTAAAAAAAGGTCAAGTCCACGAATAGACAGCCAAGAGCCTGAATAAGTCCTCCAGCAGTTAGAGCTGCACCGTCACGTTGCCGCTGCAATAAAAAAGTTTGCACAAGGACCGCTTGGATGCAACTTTTGCTTGGCTGTTCTATTTAAAGAGAACTATGTTAATGTGCGCTGCTTACCATTAATTTCTGTCTTTCTTTGGATGGATTGATGGATTCTCTTTGCCCTTAATGTCTACGGTGATCTGGAGCTGAGCGCCAAAACAGAGAACTGTTGGGAAATTATGATGCTGGTAAAGAAAAAGAGCAATGTGGGTTAGCTGTAGCCTGTACCAGATATGCTAACTGTATTAATCAGTAATATTATTGTGGTTTCTCTGAAGTCGTTTAGCCCTTCCAGCAAGGGAACAGTGTCTGAAGGCGACGCTTCAAGAAGAACCCAGCAAACACCCGACGGATGACCTGAGAGACGTATTATCCTTCACCTTGATCATCTACTTTCTGTCAGGTTTGAAGCTAAAAACTCTTTGGGAATAATCCTCTCAGGAACTAAATCTTACTTTCTGTCCATCAGATTTTTCTCAGATTCAGCAAAAGAACTAGGAACAAACTTTGTCTTCATGAAAAACTGCTGAAAATAGTCAAGTTCTGAGTTCCTGGCTGGAGATACAATAAATCTCCCCCTGACTTCTGACTTGGAAAATTGGAGGTGTGTGAGGGTCGCTGAGTTCAGAATCCAGTATGGCTGCCGCACACATCAAACCCAGCTCCAGATCAATCCTTGGAGCTCCGGATTCCTTTTCCTGATTTACAGCCCAGAGTTTAGTGACTTCATAACTACGCCTTTTGGGTAAATGGTGAGATGTTGGACTGAAGACAAACGCTGACAGACTTTCTGACCTACTGGTCAATCACTCTTTAAAAGATTCAAAATAATATGAAAAATAAACGACCAAGCACAGAGTTCTTTACTCAGGTCTTTTCTACAATTTGAAATGTATTTGACTTAAACAGACACAATAATTGGGAAGATTTGCTCCAGCGGGATCGGAATTAAACTTTTAGTCATGAACTGCATCCTGAGTCATTTTGATTTTGTCTTAAAGAACAAGAAGCGGGCATTAAAAGGGACAACAAAAGCATATTTTATTTAACCTTAAATATTTGGTCTGCTTAGGAAAATCCTGGGTAGTTTATCTGCTGATGGGTGACACAAAAAAATCAATCAAAGCCAGATTAAGTAGTTTAGACATCACTGTCATTGCTGAAATGTTTAATGAGAATAAACGTCCTAGTTAAAGTGCTTCACAGGGAACCTCATTTATTACTCACCAAAGGTCAGTCATGTGCCAGAAGTTTGCATCCGGCAGCTCATTTAGTGAGCAGGGTGCATCCACCCTGCAGGATCTGACCAATATTCAGAGGCATAAATAATAAAAACTGAATCACTGCAACAGAAGCGGAGAAAGGTCCCGCCAAGCACACAAGCTTTGTAATTTGTTCTCAAGTGAAAGGAAACATCAATTAATCAGGAGACGCTGATGTTGCTCAGAAGGCTAACAGTGATCTTTACCGCCCCCTGTTGGTGATTTGGCTGCGCTGCATCCAACTTCAGTCACGTCAGAGATGCAACGTCCCAGAGAAGCTGTTAATATGAAATATGTATGAAATGTTTTCAGATAAACCTCTGTGTTTTCGGTCTATAAATTAATCAATTCACAAAACGGTCTTTTTTAAGCAGTTTCTAAATACTACAACACACCAGAAAGGTTATTTAGGTTTAAAACCGCTTTAATGTTCTAATAAGAAAATAAATTCAAGCACAATTTTCGTACAATTTCTATCAACATTGCAAGCAAGCGAAAAAAAGTAAATATTACATATATTAATTTCCAAGATGTTTGATTTAAAAAGGTAGATTAAGATACATAATACATATGATACAAAGCTAATTTAAGTATAATAAAATATATATTTTTTCATTTTAATGTTAAAGAATTGCTTAAATATAGTGTCACTGTCCAGATAGAGACTTTGGCTCCATAGAGGACACTGAGGAGACTATCACAAATTTATTGTTTAAAAACCAGTCAAAGATAATATCTGTATATAAACCAGAGAGTGAAACAACTGAAATACAGCTTTAAGTAATCTGGTCACATTTAGCCAATCAGAACATGCTCTGAGTGGAACATCTCAAAACCTCATGAAGGTTACATCTGAATATCAAAGTTTTCGTTGCTTATTTCAGCACAAATTAAAGGTCACCGCTGCATTAAAATGATGTGCAGACATTCTCAGATCTTGGTCTTTATAGTTTCATGCTTTGCAGAGAAAAATTCTTTGTTCAAAATTATTAAAATTATTTTCCTGCCAGAAAACAAACACACTTCTAAAGACCGGATAACTTTTTTTTTTTTAACTGGATCAAATATGTTGCGACAGTTCTTAAATATATTCAGAAAGTGTTTGTATTAGACAGTACTTTGGGTAAAATTCTAATTTATGAGATTGTTATTCTGTTGTATAAAATCAATACTTGAAATTTTTAGGTTTAGGTTTAGATGAAAAATAGTTTTTCATCTAAACCTGTTTTGTTATTTTAGACTCTTTTCCTAAAAAAAAAAAAAACACTAAAAAACTTAATTCACATTTAAACATTTTACACTTTATTTTAAAAATTATTTTAAAAAACAGCATATTTGCAGTTGCTTTGTCATTCATGTGGCCAGAATATAAAATTCTACTTTGAAAACATTAAATAAGGACAGAAATAAGGGATACTGTGAACTTTTTTCTTCCTTCGTGGAGTTTGTTTTAATTCGATGGTGGTGAGGAAATAAAAACTGGGGCAGGGAGGAGGGAGAACACGCCGTTAGTGGCCTGTTGGAATGAGCGTTGGTTTATATACACAAAAAAAAAACTTGCCAAGCCAAACCTTTTCATTTTCCCTCCTTCTGCTCCTCTGACAGAGAAACCGGTCCTGCTGCTACAATCATGGCAAACCTCTCTAAAGTTTGTCACCATTGAAAAATGGATCCATTGAACTGGGGGAAAAAAACTATAAAAACATAATTTCCAAGGCAATGCTGCACTTGAATTTTATTCCATGTGCTCGTTTCTTACCTGGATTTTATTTATCATGCCATGTTTGTGAACTTTTGGGAACATTTGAGTGACGTCTAGACCAAATATCAACTTTATTTTACTATCGCCTGTCTCTCCAGTTGCTGTGGATCGGTAGTGTTAACATGGCCTTACACCTCTTCAGTTTGGATCAGTTCATTATATTTTAATTGACATTTATTTGGGAAGAATTTTCCTAAAAATCAGCTCAGCTTCTTAAAACCTGAAGGTTTTCAAGCCACAAATCCACAAACTTCACGTTTTAATTGATGCGAATATCATAATTTATTTTAAAACAACTTTCTGCACAGAAGATGCAGTAACACTGAGAAAAATACTCATAAACTGACTTAGATGGCCTGCTGTCAAGTGTTGATCCTCTACAGTGAAACGTCTCCAAACTGCCTGGAAACTTAACATAAATATGAAATAGTTGCAGATAATATTCTGCATATTTTAGTTTGATTATTTTTATATGCAGAAAGTGTATCAAGGTAGATTTATTTAATAGCTCTCTTTCTGGATAAAACCAAACTTGTAAAGTTGTAAATAAACAATAAAAATTAAAACAAATAATTATTATTCAATTTAATTTTCTTTAACACAACCTTTAATAATTCTAAATACAAATGGAATTCTAAAATTAGAACCAAAAAGAATATGTGATGTAAAATAGTTATTTTCATAAAGTTGTGACAAACATTTAACAATTAAAGTTTTTTATATCAACTAAAAGACATAAGACACACAGGAAAACACACAAAACATTAGAAACTATAGAAAATTAATTTTATTAAAAAAAAAAACAATAGGTTAAAATTTCAGGAGGATTTTATTTCCACGTGCTGGAGACTGAACTAATTATTTTCTTCAGTTTATTGTTAACAAATCGAGTTAAAACTTCCTCTTTTAAACATTTTATTGCAGCCTTTTTTAAAACCTGATGGTAAAAGAAATACAGGTTTTAAGAATTTTATCCTTTATGCTTGTTTTCTTTAAGTTATTATCTGTTAGTTTCTGAATAAAATACTTGCATGACACTTGACGTGCAATATATATCATCGATTATTCTGCCACTGTGGTTAATTTCTAAAAGGCGATTTGAATCCATACAAGTGTGCAGAGATGAAACGAGTCAGTTTAAAACCTTTGGTTGCATTAAGGGGGGGTTCAGGGGGCGGTCTGGAAAAGACGTGGAGGTGGAGAACAAACTGCACCAGCAGACGTCTAACGTGTGACCCTGAGCGTCTTTCTTTTGCCCACTCAGGAAAAACTCTCTTTAGTTTTGATTTTCACTCCCTTTAGCTTGTAGACGCCCCATCAGTACGGTTCTTCAGGCCCTGTTTTAGTCTTTCTGCTGGAACATTTCTCGAGTTTGGATTTGAATTTTGAGAGAAAGATTTAAGACAAAACCAGTGATAGCTAACAGTTTCATGACCACAGGGCGACCCATAAATGACGTGGAACCAGTAATAAAACGTACACTTTAAAAGGTTAGCAGTAGATTTGGAAAGAAGCAGTGATGTTTGCCTACAGACGTGCATCGGCACACAATGTTCCATTACGTTCTCACTGCCGTCTTTATTTTCTAAGATGCAAGATTAAGATCTAGATGAACAGCAGTCAGTTTTCTTACATCAGAGGTTGGCCTTGATCAGACCCCCAGTCAATTCCACATCCTGTGTGAAAACGCCTTTAAGCTTTATTCATGTTTCCAAGCGCCAAACAGTCTAAAGATGTCTTGCACAACATTTTCCTCACTTTAATTTATTATTTTCCTGCAGTCTGAAACAATCAGCTTTGTTATATTTTGGTTCCATGTTCTGTAATAAGCTTCTTATTTGCCAGATAAGCTGCAGCGATTGAAACTGATGCATTATTGCTGTTCTTATTTTAAAAGTCTTCATTCTTGATTTATGTTTTAAAGATGCATGCATTTAGTTAATGTCTCTCTGGCCCGCTGGGATCAGAGCATTGCTTTGCAAATTGAAAATCCTCCCAATTTTTAACTTTTGCCTGTTCAACTTTTGTTGACTTTTCACCACTTTGAAACGTCTTGTTACTGAAAAGTGCTTTATAGATAAACTGGCCTTGCATACTGTGTCTGAATCAGGCCATGTTTTTATAAGGTGGAAAATAAAATGAAATAAAAGTACCAAAATAGAACCTAGAGCAGTATTTCAGACTTGAATCTACAAAGGAAACAGTCATGTTTCGCTTTATGTCACCTCTGTCAGATTATTTTCCAAAACAGATTTCTAATTGCTATAGCAACAATAATCCACAAGTAGGCGCTGTGCTGTTGCATGAGTAATGGCTGGATTACAGTTAGTTATTTTTTATATCAAGTAATTATATCAAGTTTTTTTTTTTATCCAAAGGAAAACAGAAAAAAGTCAAATGAATGTTTCACTGTATCTTCTATTCTGAATACTGAAGGCAGGTGCAGGAGCTTTGCCTAAATCTTTCTGCTGAACTGAGCTGCAGATGCTCGCAATCCGAAAATGGAACAGGACCAAAAACAAAACAAACAAAAAAACCTTTACGGACTTCCCCATCTGTAAACGCACAAGTGATGTTCTGCTTCTCTTCCTGTATATAAAAATACATTCTGTGCTGTTTTCTTCTGCACGTAGTGTTCAGCAAACTCTTGAGTGTTTTATGTTGTAACCAAAAAGAACCAGGAGACTGAAAACCACATCACCATCTCTCCCACTTTTAAGCGTATTTCTTTTCTTAATTAAAGTCTAATTGTTACTTCTCTAACTGCCATCTTTACCTCTATTTTAGTTTGAGGAAGTCTGAACATTAAATACAGCCCATCACATGAGGACCTACTTTGTCTTTTTTTGTCCATACTGTCTTGCAAACAGCATTTTATTTACAGTCGTTATAGTCATGGGGGTCTGACAGAGCAGCATGTGAGAGCCGTGCCAAGATTGTTGTTGCAGAAGAAGATCAGGCTGCTTTCCCAGTCTTCATCAGGGAAACAGCTATGAAACAAAAGTAAAAAGAAGTCAGTGTTTAGTGACTAACATCTGCAGTTCTTAACTAAACCACGGATTTTATGACTGTACACTTACTCTAAAAGTCAACACAGAGGTGATTCATTTATATAGTCTGTCCATCAAAGATTTCGTTATGGTAACACATATTGACATTAAGAATTATTTACTCCTAATAAACTATTCATAGGTGGTCATGAGCAACCAACTGGCCCTCCTGAACAATGTTGGTTGTTAAAGCTGCTGAAGTTGGGTACATGGTTTTTGTTCTTTATTTTGTCTTTATAACGCAGCAGATTAAGCACATTTTCCATCATTTATTTTGGCTTCATGGTAAAAGCACCAAATTTGGCACAGATGATGAATCATGCCTATTTTTAATTTTTTAAAGAAAAGCATGTTACTCAACCGAAAATCCTAGATCGCCACCAGTTTTCAAAGTCGCCGTCTCGTAAAATAGGAAAAAACTGTTTTCAGCATAAAACGTGTATAAATAGAAGCATGCTATTGATCCAAATGTTAAATAGAATGTATTTTGACTGAGAAAGTGTCATCACATGACTCAAAATTAGTACTTTTGGAGCTGTCATATAAAATGATCACAAATTTGGTGCTTGTACCATCAAGGGAAACATTCCTATGGAATGTAAAAACAATTTAAAAGAAATTTTTGATGTTGTTGTTTTGGTGGTGTGCCATGACAAAGCCTTTCTCTGTCCCATCATCACAAATATAAACCTGCTGCAACTTGAACTGGAACTGATCAGACTTTAGGCTGATTCATACTTTGCAAGAACAGATAATGTTTTCATGTTTGTTTGAGATAACAAGTTATTTCTGTCCCGGACATTTTATACTTCATGCAAACTGAAATGCAGAATCTGTCAGTGTAGCAACCACACCCACTTCAAATTTCTCAACAATGACACTTGTCAGATACAATTCAACTCAATTTTATTTATATAGTGCCAATTCACAACACATGTCATCTCAAGGCTCTTGACAAAGTCAAGTCATTGTGGATGGAATTCTAAACAATGATAATTGACTTCCCAGAGTTACTGAATAGGGAGACGGTGGTGATGAAATTCCAGCACTTTTACTGAGAAACAGAGCAGAGATCACATAGATGGAAAGTAATCGCACCCCACGGTCCCGCTGCAGTCTGCGTCTGCGTCTGCCCCTCCTCGCTTTCGGCTCTCACTAATACTCGACAGTGGCCTTGGCGTGAGACAAAACAAAGACAGTCTATCCTAGACAATCAACATCCCGCACAGTAGCTACGCAGCATTTGGCCTTGGCAATCAGCAGGCCCGTGCTTACACGTCCGAGTGGTGTGAGACCATAGTGACTTCAGAATAATTCTCCATTAACACTCATACAGACAGATTGGTCAAACACGTTTCTATCTAAGGAAACCCAGCAGATTGCATCGCGTCATTGACCAGCAGCATTCACTCCTCCTGAAGGAGCGTGTAGATACCACACAAGAGAGGTAAAAACCTTCCCGGTTAATGTGTCAAACCAAGCTGCAAAAATTGTGATGTCATTTTGTCAAGGCCTGACCTTGTGAGTCTGGCTTAAAGGTGCATAGACACCTTATTTGACTTTTTTAAATTTATACGTCAGTAGCTCACTCTGGTCGCATACAAAGTTATGAACGACTATTACATCCTGTTGGCATATTAGTAGTTATTTTGGTGTTTTATGCTTTATTTTTGCCATTTTTTTGTTTATTTATGATATTAACGGAAGCACATGCTGCTCATTTGCAGCAGGGGTTAAAACAAGGAAGCCGCTAACGACCATTAGCATCTCCCATTGAAACAATGATTAAAGGTCCAAGATCCAGTGAAAAAAAAATGCAAAAGAAAAAGATTCCAAGAGAGAAAAGCCTGGAATGTCTCTGGGAATCCAGTCTGAATGTTGGTGTTCACTGAAGCAGTCGCTAAACCTGCCGAGGCTCAGGTGTGACCCAGAGTTGACTGACGTGAGTAAATGTTCTGATATGAGGCTCTTAAAGTTGCTGTAGATCGGTTTATTTAATAAATAATGTTTGGTTTTCAATCATGCCGAGCTGCTGTTTTACTGTGAGGCATTGCAGAGGGTCAGACTCAGTCTGGCATTATTTACAAGTAATTTATTAATTAAGCAAACCGGCATTATGATAGTTCTGCAATACTGTCGCTAGATGGCGCCACATCCGTTTATACTTGTTAATCACGCCCGAGGGCAAATTATTTTTCGGCTCAAAATGGACCATCGAAACACTACCAAGATTGAGGCTTGGTGTATATAACCTTATTTTATCATGATCAAACATTATGTGACTATGTACCTTTATGTTTATGTTTATTTTCCCTTTTATGTGGATATAGTACATATAGTACATATATATATATATATATATATATATATATATATATATATATATATATATATATATATATATATATATATATATGATTTTATTAAAAGCCAGATTAACATTTCTTGCCCATTCTTAGAAGTTCAACAACATGCAGCTTTCATGCTTTAATCAGTATCTGTTAATCATATGTCTATCAGAATGAGGAACAGCAACAGAATGGGGAGGGGGGGTTGTTGTTTCTATTTTTATGTTTTAGACACTCAGAAGAGGGTGTCAGTTAAAGTTGCACATTTCATTCCAGGTGTTTCTTTTCTTTTTTATGTTGTCCTAGCATCACCATCTTCAGAAATTGGTGCTCCAGGCAATCACCAAAGTGGGCTATGTCAAGAACACGCCCTACCCACCTACCACTACTGTACAAGGTGGTAATAGTTTGACTCTGAAGCTGGAGATGTAGCTTTACTAGAAACTAAACTCATCATACTTACAGTATTGACTTAAAGGACATTCTTAAAGTGCCAGATTTTCCATTACGTTGCTATAACCCATCCATCCATCCATCTTCTTACTCGCTTTATCCCTCATGGGGTCGCGAGGGGTGCTGGTGCTTATCTCCAGCATTTCAATGAGCGAGAGGCGGGGTACACCCTGGTTAGGTCGCCAGTCTCGCAGGGCAACACAGACAGGACAAACAACCATTCACGCACACACACACACACACACCTAAGGACAATTTAGAGCGACAGCTATAACCCAGATTACATTTTTATTCTTGAGCTAATGGCTTCAAACATCCATCCGTTGTCCTGGTGCTTATACATGCAGGGTAGCGAGGGGAGCTGGTGCATATCTCCAGCGGTCGTGTATTCCAACAACAATGATATACATATAAAAAGGAAAACACAAATGGAAGCTGGAGGAGCGCAAGGTCTTCCACATCCTGCAGCTCCATGATATCGTCATGGAGGAGAGGAAGAGGATTCCAGTGACAATCTGTCAAGCTCTAGTGAACTAAACCCCCAAGAGAGTCAAGGCAGTGCTAGAAAAAAATGGTGGCCATACAGTTTCACTTAAGGGTGTACTCCCTTTTGTTGCCAGCAGTTCTGACTCAGTTTGAGGGAACAGCAACTGTAGACTGTTATACAAGCTGTCTAGTAACTACTTTAGATTTTATCAAACTGTTATATTTTCATTTTTTCCCATAAAAAGATTTACAAAAAATGTGAGGGGTGTACTCACTTTTGTGAGATTCCATTATATGTTGAATTGAACCTCACATATAGTGGCCTCTGGTGGCTGTTTTTGGTGTTGCAGCTTTTTTTTATCTTATCAAATAGCCCCCAAAGTAATCTACAGAACTAGTGCTTTTTGGCAAACTAAATTCTGCATTGTTTGGGTTTATGTTAGCAGTTAAGGTGAAGGATTTGACAGTAAAATTAGGAATCCATAATAAGTGGCCCATGTGCCCAAGTGTGTTCCGAAAGTATTTTTCATGTTTTGTTGCATCATAACCTGGTATTAACATTTAAAATAAATTCAGAGCATGCCTAAAACTTTGAACACCAATTAGGGGAGAGTGAATAAGTTGTGCCAGTTTTTACTTAAAGCCCCAGTGAGTAAGATTTACGCACTGGTGTACCATCTGCTGGTGCGCTAAATGAATTACAAACAGCCCCGCCTTAAAGCGCGTAGTAACTACTACAGAAGCCGTGGAGTGTCATAAATATGACAACGTCAACATGTCCTTCTTGTATTTAGTACCAAGCTACTGCTAATAGCTAATAGTTACGGTCATCGTGTGAAATGGTTTTTGGCACTGTTGCCAAGACCGCTTGTTTTTTTCTACAGTTGCTTGAAAATTCTGTGAATCGCAGCTTTTTGGGCTTATTACTGAACACACAGTTGCTTCTTTGGGCTCTGAAATAAGCAAGTATAAACACACCGTGAACTGCCTGATATCACTCCGCCCCTCTGTGTACACACATACTGGCTGAGAGGGAGACAAACAAACTAGCCGTCTCTGCCAGGGGGACAGAGTAGTTGCTGGATATAATGGCAAAATAAACTTCACTGTTATTAACTTACCTGTCCAGCAGAAGGCATGCAACCTCAGCATCCGTTTTAAATCTCCGCTCCTTCATGAATTATTTCCACCTGGTAATAATAGCTGTGCTGATATAGACTGTGCTGATATAGACTCGTTTTCTCCTTATTATTAAATATTTATCTTTTCTTGGTTACTTTCTCTTCTCTCTTGCTGGGCATAGAGTATGGATGGTCCTCCATTTCAACAGAAAACGGGAAATTGGCAAATTTATTTATTTTTTTAAATAGAATGATCTATGGTCGTATTTGCTTGTTTTATACTCCTCCTCCACTGACAGCACGTCTTCATATAAAAGACAGATGTGGTAAACGCATAAGGCTGACAGGTTTGTCCCCTTTCAGCTTCTGAAATCAGAAACAGCGATGCAACATGGCGCCTCCCAGCGGGTTCACCGACACCTACGTATTTATAAACTACTAATTCTAAGGTATGAGAACACTTTCATTTTTGCCGTGATGTTATTAGGCTTTGCCAGAGTATCTATTTATATCCTTTTTATCCCTGGAATAAGATGATCACCCTTCAACGCAACTGAAAATGGTTCAATTGCCAGGGCAAAGAGAAGAGGGGACAACAAACATCCTTGACGGGTACTGTGTGTAAGAGAGAAAAAACAAGATCTGACAGAGTTAGTACAAATGCACGCTTGTGGAGATGTGTAACGCAACTGAATCCAAGAGATGAAATGATCGCGAAAACCAAATTTGGTAAGAGCAAAAAATAAATAAGGCCACTCCACACGGCCAAAGGCCTTTTCAGCGTCTAAAGACTAGAGGTGGGTGATACCAGGAATTTTTAATAGGTCCGATACCAAGTAAATACAGGGTCAGTATTGGCGATATCGATAGAATACTGATACTTTTTACATTTAAGCTTGATGTATCATGAAACTGTTGACCTTTCAGTGTTTTTGTGATTTTTATTTTATTATTACAATTGAATAATATGTTCATAGTGTTTTTTTCCTAATCCACCTCTTATATCTTTTAATCCTTATGTAATTTTGTTTGTGTTGTGTGCACTTGCCTGTTGCTTTAATTCTATAAGTTTCCCCGTTGTGGGATAAATAAAGGATTAGCTAATGTTAGCTTCTTATCTTAGAAAACACATTTTAATGGGATATATGTACTGGGTTCTTTTGAGGTCTTGATTACACTTTCTGAGTGGGCTCCAGTAACATATGACATGTAATATCTACTGTGAAAGTTAATATGAATTGCTGCTGAAGATGACCACTCTGATCTACCTGGATGTTCTCTGTTTCATTTACGGTATTAAAATATAGCCAAACAGCGCTTCTTTTCCTCTCCTCCATGTTTTTCTGCACCGGCGGTCTCTCTCTCTCTCTCTCTCTCTCTCTCTCTCTCTCTCTCTCTCTCTCTCTCTCTCTCTCTCTCGCTCTCTCTCTCTCTCCGAGTCTGAGGAGCAGCAGCACGGTTGTTTGTGTGTCAGGTGGAGAGAGAGCTGAGTGGGCCGAGAGTCACTCAGCTCCAGCCAGAGAGTGTCCACAACAGTGACATAGTTACCGTTATTGTCAGACAGTTTCAGAATATATTAAATGGAACATTGTTCTTAATCATTATAGCTGCTCTCCACGTCTTATTATTGAATCGTGAATGAAAAATGAAACTAACCTTTATTCAATCACTGGTGATCAACGGTACACAAATGTGTTTCTTGCAGGAGAATTATATCCACAATCAAAGCTTTAATATGAGAAAGAACTCTTGCTGTCTTTGTGACCCCATTAACACCCCCTACATTCCAAGAAGACATCCGAATTGTCCGTCCCATGTTATCTATCCCACTACTACAGGCCATATGCTAGATAAACAAACTCTAACAATATTACCGTGTAATATTGTTAGAATACTGTTGTAATATGCATACAAAAAAGAGCAAAACTGATACTACAAAGTGCATTCAACCCTCCCACCCCCCACCAAATGGGGTGAACAGGATCTTCTCACTTATGACCTCCCAGAAGGCCAGGCTAAAACACCCAGCCAACACAATCTACCTTCTCACTTTAAGCACCCACAACACTAACTTTACACCAAAATCCACAGAACTCCGACTATAGAAACTGTAGAAACCAAAAATAGGGAACTCTGGACAGGGAGAACATGCAAACTCCATGCAAAAAGACCCAGGGTCAGACTTGAACCCAGGACCTTTTTTTCCCAGTGTCCTTGCTGGCAATATGGCAATAAGAATTGATGTCTTAATGCCAAATAGAGCTCGACAGATTATACTTTCACAAGTGGAGCAATCAGCTTTCGCCATAGTGCTCCGCTTGATTTATGCATGTAAATAGTTTTATTGTGATTCCTGCGGGGAGTATTTTCAAATTATGTGGACACTACAATGCGAAAGTAGGAGAGTAAAGGAAGAACAAGAAGAGAAAAAAAGAAAGAGAAGAGGTCAAAGAAAGAAGAGATAAAAGGGAAAGAATTATATCATTCAAACCCAGGACCTTCTTGCTGCAAGCGGTACCCACTGCGCCACTCTCCTTATGTAGATATCTTAACATAGGTTAACCAAAAGCAGAATAGCCAAAAACATACTTGTCTTAACAAAACACAGAAATGTATGTATATTCACAAAAATTGTACCTGACCGGCCTTATACTATTTATGTATTCAGTTTGCTCCTCTCTTCAGGCAGATCTGAGGTCCGGGAAAATAAAAATCCGCTGACCCGCTTAAGCTGCTGTCCTTTCTTTCTAGCAATAGCTAGGACTTGCTCCTTTTGCTGAAGGCGCAAAAAACAGATAATAACTGGTCTTGGTTTCTCACTTTCCGCTGATTTGGCCCATAAAGCTCTGTGCAACCTGTCCAACTCCGGCGGTCCACATATGTGTCGTCCTGCAGCAGATCCACAAAAACGGCGACATAAAAGCCGTCCGCACCTGGCCTTCCTGCCCCTCTGGTAGACCAACATTACGCAGATTATTTCTACTGGATCTGTTTTTGAGGTCTTCGGTTTTAGCCAGCGACTTCTTTTTCCCTTTCTCTAAGTCGCCCACCTGTTTCTCAAGGTGGTCGAGCCTGTCGCTGTAAAGCATTCATTTCAACCAGAATGATCACTCGGTTCTTCTCCAATTTGACTCTCAGCGCGGACATTGGTACTAGCAGGTCTTCCTTCGATGCTACATCATTAGCATTGGTTAGCTTACTTGAGTCCTGGGGAACTTTCCCTTTTTGGGACGACGTTTTCTGCTTCCCGGACATAATTAACGTATTCCTTGTTTCAGTACTTCTTGCGGCTCCTATGACGATTAAATCCTCTGTTATTTCCAGGGCTTTGAACCGATTTTTTTTCCCAATCGGTTCGTTCCGAACAGAAACGGAATTATAACGTTTCCGGTTATGAGTTCCACCAATAAATTGACGTTCCCGAACCGGTTAGAACAAAAAAATACTGTTCCCGGAACGGTTAATTTCGTTCCTGTCAGCTGTTTGGAATGAGTGTTTTACTTAACGATGGATCGTATTCAGTGACGGACTGGGATTAAAAAACGGCCCTGGCATTTTCACCAACCAGCGGCCCACATGGGAACGCGCACAAGCAGACGCGCAACACACAGATATAACTTCACATGCACGGAAATAACACACAAGTTTGTAGCCCCATTGGTGTTGATCGAGGCGGTAGCGTGAGTTTGGCGAGGCGGCCGCCTCGCCAAGACAGCGCTGCGGGAAACCCTGCATTTGGCTTATTAGTGGGCTGAGAGATAATGTAGGCCTACAATGAACAGGGTGAAAGGGGCCGCGCACACCCGACGATCATGCCGAATGCCAGACCGTCACTGATCGTAATTTACCTCTTATTTAAGATGTGTAGCTCTAGTGGAGACACCGCTCTCGCTCCATTCAAGTCAGCGAATGATGTGATGTCACACAGGAAGTGAACCTCAGCCGTCATGGTAACGTGCGCAGGAAAATAATTACTTTTTTTTTTTAGTTAATTAGGCAACGAAAACTTTGAGGAACGAAATAAAACCGGTATTAACCGGTTACCATTATTTTTAAATAAGTGTTCCAGTTCCAGAACATAAAAAATAATAACATTTCCGGTTTCGTTTCTGTTCCCTGTAAAATACAAAAAGTTCCCGGTTTTCGTTTTCGTTCCTTGAACCGGTTCAAAGCCCTGGTTATTTCTAGTCGTGTTCTTAATTAATTGGCCAAATCGTGTTCTGGGTGTTCTTCGCACGTCTATCCTAGCGCGATGCCATACCGGACGTCCAAAGTTTGAAGTTTTGACTGAGTCATCTTTGAGTCATCAAAATATAGTTTTTAAGAAGAGATTTTTTTATTTCCTGCCATCCAGGAAATAAGGTAATTGGATTTTTGAAGGTAATTGGTTGCACCAGAATGTTTTATGGCCTCTATGTCTAAGGGGCTGGAAACTCATGCCAATTTGTATGTATATATATATATATATATATATATATATATATATATATATATATATATATATATATATATATATATATATATATAAAGAGAGAGAGAGAGAGAGAGATGTGAAAAAAATGTTTGCCCCCTTCCTGATTGCTTATTTTTTTCACGTTTGTCATACTTAAGTGTTACAGTCAAAGAGAAGAAAACAAAATGAAGTTTTTAAAATAAGGTCATCTCCACAGTGTGGGATGAACTTTGCCATCCTCATGGGGAGGACATTGATGGAACAACACAACGCATCACAAACTATTAGTTTCTAGGTGGACTCTACTGTGCCCGTCATGAAAGTCAGCTGTTTATCCAATGACGAAGTGAACAAACCCCGACATAAAAGCTCAGCTAAAGGAGAAGAGGATGGCTTTCAGGTCATGAAAGCAAGAGGAACTGAGAGAAGTAGTGAGGAACATGGTCAGAGAGTGGAAAACAACTAAAGGAAGAAAGTGAAGGCACAGCTGCAAGACAACAACAACAGTGATGTTTGGAAAAGCCTCAAAACAATTTCAGGTCACAAACTGAACGCCAGGGCAGTAGCTGACTTGAGATGGGTGAATAAGCTGAGTCAACACGTTCTGAAGTCAGGGTTAGGGTGAACCCTAATCCTGACTCAGTCTAACATGCTGCAGACACTCTCATCCTGGACCACTGGTGGTTCTGCCCAGAACTGCACATCTTTTGGATCTAAGCTATCATCCACCCCTCTGCTTCTGATGACTCCTTGAATCAGCCCCCCTCTTTCTCAACACTCCGGGTGAGGAACATTCTGCAAAAGACCAAAGAAGGCTCATGGGGTGCTGCGCTGATGAGCTATGTGGCTCTTTTAGCTCATTTTATTTAAGTAACATTCGCTCCAAAAGAACACAACGTTGCTTGATTTTGCATCGGCAGTGTTTCCAAAGCTGTAACACAATACCATTCAATGCGGGCTCATTGAATGCTCAGTGTTTAAATTATTTTGAGGTGATTTCACATCAGTGTTTCATTTTGACAACAATAATCACCACAAAAATGAGGTGAAAGGCCTTTTCATTGTCATCCCTGGTCATTCCTATTTTTTTTTCTGTAGCCAGCTAAAAACGCTTTGCTTTATCTGACACAATGGTGTTGCTGCTGCCTGGTCATGGACAGATTAAAGAAAAGATAACACTATAAAAACTGCTAAAAACTGCATGTGTGGCTGCTCCAGAGACAGTGGGTGTTGATACTGTCACACAGCAACTAAATACCCATGCAAACAATTTCAAATAATCATCTACCTTTCATTCAACACCTACACTGTGGTGAAATGAATGTACTCTGTAAATGTTTCCGTGAACTTTCACCATCTTGAAAAGATGATCTTTATGAAGTGGTTCCACTGGATTGCATCAGACTTTGAAAATAAAGACATACAGAGCCCTTCCTGTGCAAAAATGATCTCTTTGCTTTAAGGTCAGAATAGCCGATCATTGGGACAGTCAAAGTGGGTTTTTGCTGTTTTCAGGTTATTTTAAAAAGTTACATGAGAACTTTTGGGTCCCTTTTAGGCATTAACGTATTCTTTTTACCCTCTAATTGCCTCTATTCTTTTATAAAATCATCTTAATAATTTCACACTAAAAAAAGATTTTTGGCTCACGTTGAGGCTGTTTCTAATATCTAAACTGAATACCCAAGAAGTTCAAACGAGTACAGGTGCTACACCTGTAGTCTGTGCGATCAGATGATATTTCACTTTGACTAAGTTTAATATTGTGACATTTAACAGCACCGCACACACCTACATTGTGATTTTTTATTTGGTTATATGAAGAGTGCAGAGGGGCTTCACAGCAGGATTAACATGACTCACAACAGTTCAGACACCTCCTCTCTGTTGGATTCTACTGAAAACCCCTGATATAATGTTATGCTAGGTGAAATATTAGGCTATTTAGAAATCTATTAAAAAAACACATGAATACACCGGGGATTTTTTAGTCTGTTTTAAGTACATATTAAAAATTATATTAGCATGGGTGTGATGCATTATTCTGTAAATCCAAAGAATGAAATCCAAACTCTGTAAAGAATAATTACTGTTTTCATACAGGAGAGGTATCTGTTTAAAGGAGCAATAAGTAAGAAATGTACTGTAAAATCAACCTAAATCCTTCTCACTTGTTACCTGGGATGAAAGTAACATTCCCTATAAACAATCGGTCCTCTCCATCAACAATGTCTTAGTCAAGCTTGTGTTGCCCATGTTCACTTCCTGGTTCCTGAGCCAATCATATGAGAGCTCCCAAAACAGAGCGCAGCATTTGGTGAAAGAGCAGCAGCCTGCAAACATGGAAACCAGTAAGAGAAGCGCAACAGAAATAGAACAAAATACAACATCATATACGTATCCCGTGGAAGTAAAAAGTCAGTGGACCACTGAGGAAACGGCAGGATGTTGTGTATGTGTTATTTCAGTTTGAACCACTGAGTGTCATTATTAAATATTCCTCCTTTAAGATCAATGATGGTCTACCTCGGAGTGCACCTCAAGTGTGGATTACATGACCAAACCGACATCCTGGAGAGAAACCCAGACAACCCTCTCCTAAACAGGGAGCTGCAAGTCAGAAAGTTCCTCTAAATCCGAGGCCTCAAGCAGGCTTGGGGTTCAGTGTCAGCCTCAAACAAAAGAGCTAATGTATCTTCATGTGTTGCTCAGGAGTGAAGGTAAGATGAAACAGGAGATGGATGGATAGATTGGGGCCTTGTGTGCCATAATATGGATGCTGCTCCAGTCCGCCATGGTGAAGACAGAGCTGAGCGCCAAAGCAAAGCGCTCAGTTTACCACTTTGTCTACATTCTGATTCTCCACTATGGTGATGAGATGTGGAGCATGACTGAAAGAACAAGAGCCTCAAATGGGTGAAACAAGCTTCCTAGATTGGGTGGCTTGGCTCCGCCCCCAAGAAAGGGTAATGGGTTCTATCATCTTGGAAGGACTTGGAGTTGAACAGCAGCTCCACCAAATGCAAAGCAGTCAGATGAGTTGTTTCAGACATCTGATCAGTATGTCTCCTGGGTGCCTCCATTTGGAAGTTTTTTGGCCCTTGCTACTTGAAGGAGACCTCAAGGTAGAGCAACATGTGCTTGAAGGTGTATATTGCCCTTCTAGGTTGGTATTGTCCTGGGATCCACCAAAATGAGCAAGACAGTTTCGGGGGAGAGAGGGATTCTCTGGGTTTCCCATTTCTGGATGGACGAACGGACGAATGGATGGATGGAAATGGTACATTTTGAAAATCCTTCCCTGTTTGGGAAGGGCCTACCCTGGCCACACGTCTCCCTTGTACCCTAGTTAACAAAAAACCATAAAAGCTCCAGAGCCACATGTGGCTCTTTGGCCCCTCCACTGGGGCTCTTATAAAACCAGAAATATTTTTAATTCTAAAGGCAATAAGAAAGAGTGATTTTAGAAGTGTGTTTCTGTATGTTGTGTTATTCAATAAATAAATAGATTGGCGCAAGCGTTAGGAGTTCATCCTGTAACTGGAGGGGTGCCAGTTCAAACCCTTGCTCCAGCTATCTCAGTTGTTGTGGCCTTGAGCAAACTTCACCTGCCTTGCCTACTGTCAGTGGTGTCTATTGTATGGCAGCTCGATTTCTGTCAATCTGCCCCAGGGCAGCTGTGGCTACAATGGAGCTCATCAGTGGTGGAATCAAAGTAGTGTACAGCGATTTGCTGTCCTCAGGACTTGATAAAGCGCCATACAGGAACAGGCTTTTTAACATTTACCAATATCTGCATTGAATATCTATAACAGAAGAGTACCAAAGCACAAAGATTTAAAAGCAATCTGATGCTTTTGAGCTTCAAACTATGTATTTTTATGTAAGCTACCTTATGTGGGCTATCTATCTCCATTTTCCATATTTATAGAACATGCCTGCGCAAATTCTCGGTTATCCGGGTCATCGCAACAGCAAACAGGCTTAAATCGGAGGCCACCGGACTTTTGTTCAGTTCTTTCTGAAAACATATCTACACATATTCATGGAAGCAGCTCACTAAGTTCGCCTTAAAGTCTGTTTCCTCTAGAAAAATTAATGCACTATTTGGACAGCACTTATCATGTTGAACGCTGATGCACTTTGGCTAAAGAATCCTTACTGATTAGACCTTTTCGGATGCAGCAATTGTTTTGCAAAAGTGTCTCTCTGAATTGAAACAGTCGCTGACCCATGGAGTATGAGAATTAATTTGTTTCTCAAACAATAATTTGCAATTGGAGTTTCTAAACGTTAAATACATTTAAGGACATATTGTATCAATCACAAAGGAGATGATATTTGTGTGTCATTTGCTGTTTTTTTAAACAATGTAACAAAAATAAAACCAAATCTAAAACACAACTTGGCAGATGTATATTCTATTGTTTCATCCACCCCCAGTGGTTACATTTCCTCATATTATGTTTTTGAATTTTAAAAAGTTTAGAATTAAGTCCTGTATGTCCAAACCTTAGTCTTGTTATTGATCATTTCTTCTTTCTGTTCCTTCTTCCAGTTCTCATTTCTCCTGCTGCCTTTTTGATCCAATAAAAGTGTCTTTCTGTTCTTCCCCCGTCTCATCTTTTCTGCCATTGTATTTAATGAGTCTCTATTTTTCTGATTTACTTATTTACTTACATACTATCTGCTGTAAAGTTTCTCCTTGGGGGGCTTGCATTCCAACCTTTTGTGTTACATAGCGCCAGCAAGTGGGGGTGATTTCAGGGGCCTCCGCTGCCAAGCTGAACCCTTTGGATGTCTCTTTCCTCACGAATGTTCAGAAGAAGAATGGCTCTGAACATCACTCCAAGAACATCATAGTGGTCTGCTAGTACCATATGGCTGTTTTATGGTACGCGCAGAGAGTTAAATGGAGGATGCCTGAGCTTGTATCTGAGAAGAAGGGCAGGTTTCCTTCCTAAAATTAATATTTTCTCACATAGCACACTTTTAGCATGGCTTACCACCCAGGGTGGGAGCAATCTGTTAGTTGTGCCATGATAACTGCTATATAGCAATTTCATGAGCTGTTTTATAGGGTATCTGTACTGCATTTTGTCATCTCCAGCTCACAATATCAAAATATATAAACTGTTCACATATTTATAGCACTATTTGAAGTTTGTTAACCTATCTGTTGTTTGCTTGTGATACTTTCTTTTGTTTGGCTAGGACCACATAAAATGGACTATTTAGACCTGGACCCTTCTCATGGATTGTTGATTACAGATTTTTCAAAATCCATTTTGTGACTTATAAACACTATTTGCTTTTCAAAATGTTACTGATATCTTTAATGATCTAATCTCTCATTCACTTTATCGTCCATACTGTCATCTTTTAATGATATTTCCTATCATTGCTATGCAGATGATATTAAGTTGTATATTTCCTTTTTTCTAAATTAATTTCTGAAATTGGGCATTTTACTAAAATGCCTGGATTCAGTTAAAAGCTGGAAGACTGAATTAAGAAAAATTTAAGTAATGAACTTTGCACCAGAAAAAAATAACTAACGAGGAAAGATATCTTTGGGCCTCTTGGCTATGTTTGGCTATTTTCTGTTAGGAACCTTGGGATAACCTTTGATTCAGGCTTCACATTAGAAAATCATGTCAAATCTCTTGCTCGCTGCTGTTTCCACTATTTGCAAAAAATGTCCAAATTTAGCCGTATTGTCTCTTGTCCTGAGATGGGAATTTTAATTTATGCTTTTGCTTTGTCTCATCTGGATGATTGCATGTCTTACCAAACCCTTTCTAGACCGGTTTCAGTCTGAACAAAGTGCTGCTGCTAGCCTCCTGACCAGATTATCAAAATTTCTAATGCAACTTCATAGGCTCCCAGTTACAGTAATAATTGAGTGCATTTCAAGATCCTAGTTTTGACTTGTAGAGCTTTGCATGGACAGTCACCACTGCTCATTGCCAAACTATTACATTCCTACACCCATATTAGGGCCTTAAGCAGTGTTGTATAGTAACGAAGTAAAAATACTTCACTACTGTACTTAAGTATATATTGGAGTACTTTATACTTTTCTCAAGTATAAAATTTTTTGATTACTTTTACTTTTACTTCACTATATTTCCGTACTTAATTGCATACTTTTACTCCGATACATTTTCAATGTTTGGTTTAGTTACTCGTTACAAAAAAAGTGTCGGTTTGGCTCAGCCAGACGTGCGTACATGCCTCCGTTTGAAGCGCTCGGCGTGTCATTTCAAAGGCCGTTTCTCAATATGCGTTCTTGAGAGCGTTCTCGTGTGCTCGTGACACGTCATCAGCCTCAGCCCGAGCACTGTTCCGATTGCCGAGAACGCGCCGAATTCCCCGGATGTTGTTCTCGCCCGCCCTCTTTATCGAGCATGCATCAGAGCAGACTTGTGCGTTTTTCAGACTGACCGCTTGCCCAGAATGCACCGCGGCAAGATCATTTTTAAGCTTTTTAAAAATTAAAAATGTTGTTTTAAAAAATGTTCAATAAGATTTATAAATAGTTTTGAATGTTAAAGAAATGCTAAAGAACTGTGCATCTCATGACGTCACAAGTACACTTCTGTTCCAATACACCAAACGTGCTGCGTGCTCGCGTTCTTGTCAAGTCCGATCTTCCTGTGTTCTCGCCAAGACCGGACTTGACGAGAACGCGAGTCCGTACTCGCGTTCTCGTGAATTGAGAAACGGCCAAAGTTGCTGTGCGCCCGCAGGGGCGGGGCCTGGCGCTCCACGCAGCCAATCACTAACGCGCCTGGCCTTTGATTGACAAGGTAGAGACCATAGACATAATGGCCGTTTCTCAATATGCGTTCTTGAGCGTTCTCGTGTGCTCGTGACACGTCATCAGCCTCAGCCCGAGCACTGTTCCGAGAACGCCAGAGCGAGAATGCACCACATCCCCGGATGTTGTTCTCGCCCCGCCCTCTTTATCGAGCATGCATCAGAGCAGACTTGTGCGTTCTTCAGACTGACCGCTTTCCCAGAATGCACAGCGGCAAGATAATTTTTAGGCTTTTTAGAAATTAAAAATGTTGTTTTAAAAAAAATTTCAATAAGATTTATTGTGGTGTAGTATATAAATAGTTTTGAATGTTAACGAAATGCTAAAGAACTGTGCGTCTCATGACGTCACAAGTACGCTTCTGTTCCAATACACCATACGTGCTGCGTGCTCGCGTTCTTGTCAAGTCCGATCTTCCTGTGTTCTCGCCAAGACCGGACCTGACGAGAACGGGAGTCGCGAGTCCGTACTCGCGTTCTCGTGAATTGAGAAACGGGCAATATAAGGCAAGAACGCGAGCACGCAGCACGTATGATGTATTGAAACAGAAGCGTACGTGCATTCTGCGAAAGCGGTCAGTCTGAAGAACGCACAAGTCTGCTCTGATGCATGCTCGATAAAGAGGGCGGGGCGAGAACAACATCCGGGGATGTGGCGCGTTCTCGCTCTGGCGTTCTCGGCAATCGGAACAGTGCTCGGGCTGAGGCTGATGACGTGTCACGAGCACACGAGACCGCTCAAGAACGCATATTGAGAAACGGCCTAAGAGTAGACGCGTCATTGGGCGGGTTCTGCCTATGCTGCGATGCGTCAGAGCGTCCGCCATCTTAAATCTGGCAAATCTGCAGTTACTCAGTCAGAGGGACTTTAATCTCTGAATATACTTTGTATTCGTAGTATTTTTGTTTTTGTAATATTACAAGTTTATTTTAGTATCCCTTTAGCTTCATTCTCCTGAATTTATTCTCCTAAAGAATAAAAATATTTAAAATAATCTAACCTGGCCCTATTACTCCAGGAGTGAAATAATTCTGCAAACTGTGACTATTCTGGAAATGTTCCCCCTTAATTCTCATAATATGATGTTTTTCTCATAACATTATCACTTTTGTGTTTTTTTTTTTTTACTTTATTGACACAAATATATATATATATATATATATATATATATATATGTGTGTGTGTGTGTATGTGTATTTATATATGTATATATATATATATATATATATATATATATATATATGTATATATATATATGTATGTATATATATATATATATATATATATATATATATATATATATATATATATATATATGTGTATTTATGTATGTATATATATTAGGGCTGGGCAACGATTAAAATATTTAATCGCGATTAATCGCATAATTTGCCTGATTAATCATGATTAATCGCATTGTATTTACAAACTCCAAGAATGAATTCAAAAGTAGTGTAAAGAGCACTTTTATTTTAATGTTCTGCTGCCATATGAACAAAAGTGTTGTAACATTTGTAGCACTTATCAGTAACACATATTTAGTGTAAAGCTCAACTTAAACATGTAAAACAAAAATAGCAATAATAATAAATTAAAGCTTATTGCCACTGACAGGGAATTCTCTTTATAGGGAAAAAATCTACCAAAAACAGGCAATTTCTGAGGTAACCGCAGGGAGCAGCATTACCATTTTATGTTCAATACCAAAGTTTAACTTGGCAGTGGTTACAACTAACTTGTTTCTATCATATTCGGTGCTGGAAGAACTTTAAACTGAAATGCTTGCTAACTCGATATGCTTGCATGGTTATTTGACGTTAACACGCGTTTTTTTGTTGTTGCGTTCTCGCGTGCATATAGTGAATGGCAGGGAAAAACAGGCAAAAACACATGGATACTTTGAAGCGAGAAGCGACTTCACCGACGGCGTCGATGCAGACCCCGCTCCGCTCTGCACAAAACTTGTTCCGTTCGCCAACTCACCGCCTCGCCTAAGCAAATTCCTGCGGGAAACACCGCCTTCCTCATGTCGGCTTTGTTTTTTTCCGGCCAGCACCTTTCTTCCTCTTTGAATCCGAGGCTGGGCTGACAGCGAGGTTATTGGCGCATTATCGCCACCTACTGTTCTGATTCAAACCCCTACACCGCAGCAACAGACCTTCACAAAATAAAAGCATGTGAGCAACATGCGTTAACTCGCGTTAAAGTAAATATCGCCGTTAATAGTCTAATGAATTAACGCGAAATTAACGCGTTAACTTGCCCAGCCCTAATATATATATATATATATATATATATAGCCTGTGTTACCACTCTGCAGCTTTAGTGTGTCCGGTTTTGCAACATGGTGCAGCCTCAGTTTATAAAAGGCAGATACAAGTAGTGAAATCAGCCAGAATACATTTCCATGCAGCACAGGAATGAGGTATCTTCTCTGATTCACGTTAACAATAATGGAACTTTTTTCTGCCACATACAATATGGCGGTGACGTTGACGTGCAAACCTGCGCCCTATGACGCGTCTACGTATATGATGTCCGTGGTAGAGACCCCCCTTTAACTCCGCTCTCATTGGTTGTGCTGTCTTAAATCCCGCCTTCCCTCTTCCTGATTGGCTGTTTTCTATTAGTGGGTGTGAGCATGTGCGTACGTGCTTGGAGCACGTGCTTGGAGCACGAGATTTCAGTTTTGATTTTAACTGGGATACTAGACTACGAAACTAGTCCCAGTTGAGAAACTAAATATTATCTGCACTAAAAAAGGTGAAAGCTGTTGAGTGCAGTTCTGAACAGAAGCAGCAGAGAGAGTTTTGAATTGTTGAACTTGAGAAATGTAAGTAACCAACGTTAATATCTCAAAATAGCATTTAATTCTGAAGTATAACACATTTTATCAACTAAAACCTAATCTCCTCTATAAAACTAAATATTCTGTGCCAAGCAGGAGTTCTGAAGACTGCTGGAAAGATGGAAAAGCAAAGACTGTAGGTCATAAAAATTCAGATTCTTAGCCACAGCCGTCTGAAAAAGGTGAGAGTGTCACTTTTACCATTATTTCGTTGTTATTGTTGCTTTCATTTATTTTCGACCATTTGAGGCAGTTGCTACTCTTGTTTAGACCTTTGCGTAGTTATAATAGTATGATTAGGGTTCCACAAAATAATAGTGTTATTCATTTGACTATTTCTACTTCTAGACTTAGGATAAAAACAAATAAAACAAAGGAACACAATTTACTTTGGTTTTATTGTTCATAGATTTCCACACTGTCCATTAATAAATGAGTATAAACCAGGGCCGGAGCTAGCAGATTCAGAGGGCAGAGAATTCCCAAAGTATCTAACATATTCTACTTCCTGCAATGGAAGGGAAAATTGTTATGGGCTGGCTGATATACAGCAGGTCAAAAAAGGCCATATTTTGGCTGCAGTGCTTGCTGTTCTCTTATGAAGAAAAGATCATCTAGTGCACTAAATTCAATAGCTGGGTTGAAAATATCCAGTATAAAATACAGAGATTTGTGTCTGTGGTGTGTTAGCGGCAGGTGTAGAGGGGGGGGGGGGGGGGGGGGCAAAAAGACTGTGTTGACCAGGGCCCTAGCAAAGCTGTCAGCTGGCCGGCCTGCAGGTGTATCTATTAGCAGGTTTATCACTTCCTGTAGGTTAACTAAGCCTGGTTTATCACTTCCTGTAGGTTAACTAAGCCTGGTTTATCACTTCACCATGTTCTTAGTATACACCCCCTTTGCCTGCACTTGGTTGTTGGTTGCTTAGCACTGACCTTGGTTGAGGAAGGAAAACTGAAAGCTTACAAAAAGGTTATATTTTCTGTCTAAACTTGGTCTAAATTTCTCCTGCACTTGGTTGTTTATATTATTTTAAGTGAATTTGACTTTCAAAGTTTACCAAAATCTAAAAAATGTCATTCAAACTGCATGTGCTTTGTTTTACTTTTTACTTATACTTTTCATTTCATTACTTGAGTACATCTATTTTTACAGTAATTTTCATACTTAAGTACAAAACATTTCTACGGAAGAGTATTGCATTCACCTAAGAAAAAATAATCAGGCAGCTTATCTCATAATTACGAGATCCTGATCTCGTAATTATGACATCTTATCTCGTGATTATGAGATCTTTTCTCATAATTACGAGATAAGATGTCATAATTACGAGATCTTTTCTCATAATTACGAGATACGTATCTCGTAATGATGAGATAAGATGTCGTAATTACGAGATACGTATCTCGTAATGATGAGATAAGCTGTCTGATTTCTTTTTCTTTGGCGAATGCAGTACTCTTCCGTACATTTCAGATACTTTAAGACTTTTACTCAAGTAACATTTCAGTCAGTTACTTGGACTTTTACCAAAGTCATATTTTGGAGAAGTACTTATACTTTTACTTGACTCCAAGATTTCAGTACTTTATACAACACTGGCCTTAAGGTTCTGTTATCAAGACCTGCTGATTGTCCCCTGTACAGAATGGAACACTAAAAGATACAGAGCTTTCTCTTCTGTGGCTTCAAGACTCTGGAAGTCCTTTCCTCCGTCTCTGAGACCAGCAGACTCAGTGGTTTCCTTTAAAGGCCAGCGAAAAACATCTTTTTAAATCTTCTTTCATTTAATTTTGTCTGGTGTATTTTTTGAGATATTTATCTTGAAATAAAGTTTACTTTACAACGCAACGGACATAGGAGAAACTTAGCCTGCATCTGAAAAGGTCTAATTGTTAAGGACTCTTTAGCCAAAGTTTAATTATGTCAGTATTTACCATATTAAAGCTAAGGTCGGCGATTTTTCCAGAAGTTTCCCCAAGTCCCTTTTTGAATAACTGCACATGCGCAAGATCGTTTCACCTGCTCTTCTGCTCCTCAGGAGGATCATGTGAAAAAAAATCTCCCAAATGCACTCTGTCATAATTTTTCTTAGATGAACCCAGAATGCACACCACGCACACGGAGCTTATTTTTGAGAGTTTATTGAAAGAAGGATGAGTAGTGGAGGAAGGAAACCAGAGAGGCTGTACCGGACTGGAACTGGGGGTGTAGATGGGAGCAGGAGCTGGAGGACCGGAGAGAGTTCAGGACTGTTGGCGAACCAGAGGTGCAGTGAGGGGGAGTTCTTGGGAGTGCAGGGCTGCTGGAGTACAGGGGTAGCAGGAGATCCAGCAGTTAGCAGAGAGCAACAAGCTGACAGACGTGGAGTGAGTGGAGACTGATGACGAACCGGCGGGGAAGAGAAGACTGAGGGAGGCTTTTGTAAGGAGGCTGGCAGGTGGAGTGAATTCTGATGGATTAGTGCCTAACAGGTGTGACTGATTGCTGAGGGAGTGGAAGGTGAGCTGAGTGAGAGGAGGAGGTACTGGAAAATAACAGGGAAAACAGCCAGGCCAAAACTAAACCATGACACACTCTGGTCTTCTTTTTTTCCGTGGAGGCCTTCCTCTTATTCTCATAAACATGTACACGATTCGCTTCTTGCGACTCTCAGCAGCGGAGCTACAATGAACGGCTAACCGCTAATCACTAAGATAGCCACTAAGCTACCTGGATACATAAACATTGGAAATGCACATGCGCTGCCAGCAAGCGGAAACTAAGAAGGAACGAACACGCACACTGGTGGTACGTGAGGATGATCACATGTGGGACAACCAATATAAGGCGATTCCTCCAGAACTTTAGAGACAGAGGGGGGTAAGTATAATGTCTATATGTGAGAGCAGGAACAAAACTCGGACATATCCATGCCCTTCGGACCGAACGGCAGAGATTGGTTATAGTTTTTACAGTCCTGAAGCTCCCACAGAGAACAATTTTTTTTAACCTCTTCTTTCTGAATACATAATGTATTAACTACTTTCAGGATGGAAGGACCATCCTGAAAGTAGAATAACAAAAAGTGTTTCTGAGCAGGATTACCAACTATAACTTAGAGCGCTGTCAAAATAGTGCAGTCAGTAAGGAAGGAAGTGGGAGGCAGATCCTTTAGCTATCAGGCTCCTCTCCTGTGGAACCAACTCCCAGTTTTGGTCCGTGAGGCAGACACCCTGTCTACTTTTAGGACTAATCTTAAAACTTTCCTTTTTGACAAAGCTTCTAGTCAGAGTGGCTCATGTTACCCTGAGCTACCTCTATAGTTATGTTGCTATAGGCTTAGGCTACTGGAGGACATCAGGGCCTATTTTTCTCACTCTACTGAGTTCTACTGTTCTTCAATTTTGCATTGCTTGTCGTCATTTCAGCTTTTAAATTTTTTTGTTCTCTCTCTTTTACTTCTTCATAGTAGGTACATCTGGTCTGACGTTCTGTCAACTGAGACATCATCCAGAGAATACAGATCACCACTATTATCATCTAATGTAGAACATTTACAAAGCAATGACCTACTTGAGGAGTTTCAGTCAGGCTTCAGAGCTCATCATAGCACTGAAACGGCTCTGGTGATGGTCACTAATGATATTCTCATGGCCTCAGATAATGGACTTGTGTCTGTACTTGTCCTGTTAGATCTCAGTGCTGCATTTGATACAGTTGATCACAATATTCTCCTACAAAGACTTGAACATACTGTAGGGATTAAGGGGAAAGCATTAGGCTGGTTTAAATCTTATCTGTCGGACAGATTCCAGTTTGTTCATGTTAATAATAAATCTTCTTCAAACTCTAGGGTCACCTGTGGAGTACCACAGGGTTCAGTCCTTGGACCAATTCTCTTTACTATATATATGCTTCCGATCGGCAAAATTATCAGACAGCATGGGATTAATTTCCACTGTTATGCTGATGACACTCAGCTATATCTATCCATAAATCCTGATGAATCCAATCAATTACTTCGACTGCAGTCATGTCTTGATGACATCAAAAGCTGGATGACTTTAAATTTCCTGCATCTAAATTCTGACAAGACCGAAGTTGTAATCTTTGGGCCAGAGTCCTCAAAAAATAAACTTCTTAACCAATCACTTAATCTGGATGACATTAACTTGGCCTCTGGTAATAAAGTAAAAAACCTTGGTGTTATTTTTGACCAAGACATGTCATTTAAATCCCATATTAAACAGGTTTCCAGAGTTTCCTTTTTTCACCTCCGGAATATCGCCAAAATTAGAAACATTCTGTCCAGGAGTGATGCTGAAAAACTAGTCCATGCATTTGTTACTTCAAGGCTGGACTATTGTAATTCTTTACTATCAGGAAGTCCACAAAATGCAATTCAAAGTCTTCAGCTTATCCAAAATGCTGCAGCAAGAGTTCTGATGAAAATCAACAAGAGGGATCATATTTCTCCAATTTTAGCTTCCCTTCATTGGCTTCCTGTTAAATCAAGAATAGAATTTAAAATTCTTCTTCTAACGTATAAAGCCCTTAATAATCAAGCTCCATCATATATCAGAGCTCTGATTACCCCGTATGTTCCTAACAGAGCACTTCGCTCTCAGACTGCAGGTCTGCTGGTGGTTCCTAGAGTCTCTAAAAGTAGAATGGGAGGCAGATCCTTTAGCTATCAGGCTCCTCTCCTGTGGAACCAACTCCCAGTTTTGGTCCGTGAAGCAGACACCCTGTCTACTTTTAAGACTAATCTTAAAACCTTCCTTTTTGACAAAGCTTATAACTAGAGTGGCTCATGTTACCCTGAGCTACCTCTGTAGTTATGCTGCTATAGGCTTAGGCTACTGGAGGACATCAGGGCCTACTTTTCTCACTCTACTGATTTCTACTGTTCTCCAGTCTACTGTTCTACAGATTTGCATTGCATTTCATTGAAATGACTGTTGTCATTTCAGCTTTTAACTTTTTGTTCTCTCTCTTTTTTCTTCATAGTAGGTACACCTGGTCTGACGTTCTGTTGACTGTGAAATCATCCAGGGAGGACAGATCACCGACTATTACCATCTAATGTAGAACAGATTACTAGATCAATGTGTGCTTCTGTGCTTTTTTGTCTCTCTTGTTGTGTCTCTGCTCTGTCTTCTGTAACCCCAGTCGGTCGAGGCAGATGACCGTTCATACTGAGCCCGGTTCTGCCGGAGTTTTTTTTTTTTTTCCCGTTAATGGGTGGTTTTTCTTCCCACTGTCGCTTCATGCTTGCTCAGTATGAGGGATTGCAGCAAAGCCATGTACAATGCAGACGACTCTCCCTGTGGCTCTACGATTCTCCAGGAGTGAACGCTGCTTGTCGGGACTTTGATGCAATCAACTGGTTTCCTCATATAGGACATTTTGACCAATCTGTATAATCTGACCCAATCTGTATAATATGATTGAACTTGATTTTGAAAAATGCCTTGAGATGACATGTTTCATGATTTGGCGCTATATAAATAAAATTGAATTGAATTGAATTGAATTACTAGATCAATGTGTGCTTCTGTGCTTGTTTGTCTGTCTTGTTGTGTCTCTGCTCTGTCTTCTGTAACCCCCAGTCGGTAGAGGCAGATGACCGTTCATACTGAGCCTGGTTCTGCTGGAGGTTTTTCCTTCCCGTTAATGGGGAGTTTTTTTTCCACTGTTGCTTTATGCTTGCTCAGTATGAGGGATTGCTGCAAAGCCATGGACAATGCAGACGATTGTCCACTGTCGCTCTACGCTTCTCCAGGAGGGAATGCTTATGGAGATAGTTTCCTATCTCCATAAATGCTGCTTGTCGGGACTTTGAAGCAATCAACTGGTTCCCTTATATAGGACATTTTTGACCAATCTGTATAATGTGACCCAATCTGTATAATGTGACCCAATCTGTATAATATGATTGATTTTGACTTTGTAAAGTGCCTTGAGATGACATGTTTCATGAATTGGCGCTATATAAATAAAATCGAATTGAATTGAATTGAATTGAAATGAATGGAGAAGGAGCCTGTATGTTTGCTGTCATAGCTCCTTTAGCATAGGAACCTCGCAATATTCCATACTGGCACTGAGCAGCTACTAAGAATCCCACAATCCTTTGCATGACATGACGTATAAGCACAGCCCACCTCACGGAAATGAATGAAAATGTCCAGAGAGAAGAGACCGCACACTTTCATAAGTTCTTTTTCATAAGGCTGTTTGCCCGAATTTGACCAGAATCTTTCTTGTGCGTTTTTGTCATGTAACGACGTTAAAGTTAAAGGCTATCCAAAATCGGCACAGCCTTCGAAAGCTCCTTTCCTATCCACAATAGAGTTCTGACTATTGATTTACAGTTCATTTCATGAAAGGTCAAGAAGCAGAAGCTAGAGGCTATAATTAGCATGTTTTGGACGGAACCGTAGCCTCATTTATACTCATTCTAGATGGAAAACAACTATGCTCAAAATGGGGTTCAGGTTAAAAGATAAAATAGCTGGACTATTCAGTTCCAAATTAGATCGTTAGACAACCCTCATCCCGCATCAAAACACCATTTTTAATCTGTAAAACACAGCATTTAGACCCCTCAGATCTTCCTCAGTTCATTAAAACACCAAATTAGGCTCAAACAAACCTACAACTAAAGTAAATTGATAATAAAAAAAAACAGAATTTGAATTCCGAACAGCTCTAGGCTCAGTCTTTGAATAACATTTGGCAAAAATAAAGCTAGCGACCCCTCCCAGGAATATCTGACGCTGCAGCAAAGTATTGTAAGTGAAAGGTCTAAATAACTGGGTTACAGAGGATGTTTACCTTCATTTCAATAAATGCATCTAGTTGGTTACCGCAAAAAATGTTCTTGCCTTAAGAGCCTGCACACTTTTTAAAATGCAACTGAAAAAGTCTATTTTTTTGTTCTTTATAGGTATTATTTTGCACAAAACATTTTCAATTTCCTGTTGACTTTTTATAGCCTGAGTAGCTGATGCATATTCATAACTTTCTGAAAACTGGAAATGGTGGGAAGGTACCACATTACACCGCTCTGAAACCACATCCTGACTCACCACGCTGACTATGACGGCTTTAGCTTACTGCCTGAGCGATCTTCCTCTCACTCTTCAGGCATCAACGCTTTAGTGACTCCGGCGCCTCCGTCTCTCATCAAGTTGGAGGAAATCTCATTAAAAAAAGGTAACACTGCCATCTCTTCTGTAGTTATACTTAAAATGTCACAGCTTGAAGAAATGATGGTCTTGGATTATCAATTTTGCTTAATACTTTGTGTTTTTGTAAAACAATGTACATCTAATAATTTGTCTTCATATCACCCTGATTGTTGATATTGAGGCAAATAATATATAATCTCTTCTTGGACTTTTTAAATCCTACTTAGCTCTTTTTTTATTGTAATGAATAACCTTGGTTCCATTTTAGCAACAGATGACAGAAAGCTGAAGCATTTTTCTTCTAAATGTTCTGTCATTAACCTCAGCGGTAAATAGAAAACTGTATTTCTATCTTTAGATAAATCTGCTGTGTTTTCCCCGGCCTGCCCAGCTTCTGATAACAGTGAGTCACCCCCATGGCTCCTCCACCTCTGTCCTTATCATTGCTCTGGGGTCTGGCATTACTTATTGGTGGAGGTAAGATGGTTGATTTTTTCTAATGAGCCCGTTATTCGTTCCTTTTGTTCTGTTCATTAACATTTCTGATGACTATTCTCCTCTTACGTCATTTCTTTTAATTGTAAATTTGGTTTAATCGCACGGCAATGCCTGCATTTCATTAATCCTTAAATTAACGTGGCTTTTGCTTCTTAAAACTAAGTGAGGCTTCCTTGAGTCAAAAACCACTGTGGCTGACTTTCGGGATTAGAAACGGAGAAATCTAGGTACAGCGACATGTGCAGCTGACCTCCTTTTTCTCATCTGCAGCAGCTGCATCTTTCTGCAATGTAACCTGCAACACTGACTACGAAAATGTGCTGAACTGCTCCTGCTCAGGCTCTGTGCCAGCACTTCCTGTTCTTCTTAATGTGACTTGCAGGTAAAAGTTGTCCTGTCATCGTTACTAAAACTTGTCTCTTTTCCACTATTGCATAAGCAGGTACATTTTAATCTTTTTCCTCAGGCATTATATTTTACAACAAGATACATTTCTGTCCTTGCATAGTAATAATAATAATAATAATAATAATAATCCATTTTTTATTAGAAATAATAAATTGCAACCTGCTGTAATGACGTGTTAGATTCTCTTTATAAAGAAGACTATCTCATCAGACCTTTTTACACATTTAAGACAGTTCAGGTATTTATGAATGCAAGCCTCTGCAGCATTCATTTTTGAGTGTCGATGCTCCACTCACGTGAAATTAAGAGGGATAAGCCAATGGCGTGTAGAGAACAAGACATCTTCCCAAACGTTTTGCTTCTAGCTTGAACCCAGCTTTTCACTACCTCCTCTAGTCTCTCGTTTCAGTCAGTTCTTCTTTGCATCATTGACGAAAACAGACTCTCATGTCTGACTAGTAACAAAAGTCTGGAGAAACATACAGCTTGTTCTGTTTTTCACGTGTGAAAACAGTTTAGAGTTGTGGTTCCCAAAGTTTGCATGAGAGCAAACACCTTGTGTGGAACGATGAAATGATGAATTCAAACAGACTAAAGAAAGAGATGTAAAGAGAAAGGATAAAATGACCATGGTGGCTGTTATTCTCCTTATTTAAATGGCTTATAAATGCTTGGATATCAGTCAGATTTGCTGAAAGTCTGATATTTTGTATTAACCGGACCAAATTCTGTTACACTTTATACTCTGCACATTGTTAACATTGGCACCATGACAGGTGACCGCTTAGTTTATTACCCCTAAAGTGAATTGGGGCGCTAATCTAGTGATTGGCCGTAAACTACGCTAACTACATATTATGCATCTCAAAATAAGATGGAACGCTTTGCATGCTAAAAGAGATTCCTCACAAAAGTGTACAAAGAAATATATAAATGAATGCATTACTTGTTTTCATCTGCAAGAGAAAAAAAGGTTTGGTACATTGAGACTTCGACAGCATCAAAAATACCAAGCTTTTATACATTTTTTCTAATAATTCCATGTGGGATTTGCATATCTGAGAATGTTATGATTATTTCACTTTTTAATTGTTGTTACAAAACTCCAGGAACTGTATTTGTCTCTCCCATCAGCAAAGTCTTATACCATCACTTTTTCTAACATCCAATTGCTCAGGCACAGCTCCTTTGGTGATATCGTTGAAGGCAGCTGTGAGATCCAACCTCCTCAGTCCTGGTGCACAATCTTTAAGTCCCTCATCTTGGTTGCAGCCGTGGGGACGATGTGCAACACCACAGCCAGTCAGCCTGGTAGCATGAATCCCAGTGAGTTGACAAGCTGGGAGTTTTGGAACGCAGGTAGGTTGAACAGATAGCAATCAGCATGCACCATTCATTGCTCAACTGATAAGTGACTGACGTAAAACCAAACCAAACAAAGGCCACTGAGAACCGCATTAAGGTCAGCAAGCTTTGGCTGATAAAGAACATTTCTTAGTAATGCTGGAAAGTGAAAGAGATAACCTGGTTCTCAGAGTAAAGGCTAAAGCTAGAAAGTTTTGTCGTGGGAACAAACACATTTTTGACCTCATGCTTCCTGTGACCCCACTCGACTCTTTCACAGTAAAACTTGAACCTCCTGTTGATGTCAAAGTGACAAACGTTACAGTCCCTGGATTCTACAACATCACCTGGAGAAGCGACTATGACTACTGTGTCGTCAGCAGAGTTCGCATAAGAAACACGAAAGACCCGTTTCAGGTAATCTCTACGCAAAAGTGGAAACTGAAAAGTTAACCGTAGCAAAGACGACAATCAATAAAAGCTGTCTGCTGATGACGTTGTGCTGAGTTGTGTTTTTTTTTCTTCCTAACAGGTTCCAATCAACGTGGAGTTAGAAGGGGCTGAGGAGCACTTTGAGCTGAATCAGGAAAAGCTGCAACCTGATGCCTCCTACGTTGCGGACGTCCAGGTCAAATACTGTAAAGATGCACCCCATCAGGGTCCGTGGAGTGAGTGGAGTTCTGGTGCCGAGTGGAGCACAGCGAGGTCTCCTCCTGATGTAAAAGGTGCAACACATTAGACCTTTTCTTCTCGAAACATGCTTCTTAGGCCAAACCCACTGGGTTGTTAGATACTGATCTTAGATACTGATCGTTGTCGCTTTTCCAGGAATGAATAGTTACTGGCTTTACATCTCAACGCCCATCATTCTCGTCCTCGCCCTGCTGTTATTGGGATACCTGCAAAAACCGTGAGTATTTTTGATGCACTGCACTATCATGTGTGTTTAACTGGGTTCCACCCTACTTACTCCTGTTTTCAGCTAGTACAAAACAAAAAGTCTTAAACAGCTAAATAAACTTTATCGAGATTTTTTTTTTTTTACTTTCTGTTCAAACACATCATGATCAATTACTCAGTAAAAATAAGCTGATAAACTGGAGTGAAGGGCTGAAGGTCACCATCATGCTGTCTTCCAGTAAATGATTAGCAACACGTCTCACCGCACCGGTTGATTCCTAGCATCACCTCCCACATATGTTAAAACCACGTCAACGCTGTACATGCAGCGGCACATTGCACCGAATGTATCACAGGCATAGGAAGTCATGCAGCAGAGAGCTGAGAGCAACCGGCTTTGGGTCTCCACAGTTTCAGGAGGCAAACACAAAGTCAGAGGAGTAGCCAACCAGATAGCTTGTTCTCTTTTTGTTTTAGGATGACGCGACAAGTCTAGTTTTAAAAGCAGTTCTCACACTTTGAGTTCTCGTTTGCCTTTGCACTCACTGGCGGTTGTTGCCTCTCCTTCTGCGCACCGTTCCTTTCAGCGTTTTGAATTAATGGCTTACAGGTTTCACAAACTGTTTTATACGTAAACAATCTGTGATCATTGTAGGATAATTCAGTCCAGGCAATCCAGGTATCATACAAAGATGGTCATCATGGCTAAAAAAAAAAAAAACTTTTGCTGCATTCACAAAAACAGGGAAAGCTTAATTGATCACATTATGTGTTTCAAAGCGATGTCTGTTCAATATAGATCAATCCCCAGATGTTTGGGAGGAGTTTAAAGTTCTTATAAAAAACAACATAGCAGTCCAATTCAGTACTGAATAGGAAAACATGACTCAGACAGCAGCTTAGACAGCATTTGCCTCCGGAGGGCAATTCCTGCTTGCAGGGCCAACACAGCAATATAAAATGCAAGCAAACTTGTTTTTTTTTCCAGGAATAGCGTCTTGCAACTGTTAGCTTTTGACATTCATCTTCACACTCTGCTCAGGGGTTGCAGACATCTGAATTATTTGGAAGTAAAACAGGATGTTGACCGTAAGTTGTTTCGTTTGAAGGAAGTAACGCTTCCCAAAAGAATAATCTGTTTTTACTAGGAAAGGGAGATTAGCAGTCACTAGTTTTTTGCAGCAGTGGTGCAGGAGTCAGGGAGTTTGCTCTCCAATTGGTGGGTTGCTGGTTCGATCCCCTGCTCCATCCATCTCAGTTGTGTACTCGGGCAAGACACTTCACCCGAATCGCCTGCTGACGGTGGTCAGAGGGCCCGGTGGCCCCGATGCGTGGCCGCCTCGCCTCGTCAGCCTGTGGCTGCTAACACAGCTCACCACCGTCAGGTTGTGAATGACTGATTGTTGTGTAAAACGCTTTGGGGTTGTTGGACTGGTTAAAGCGCTGTGCAAGTACAAGCTAATTACCATTTTACGATTTTGCTGCAGAAGGAATGCCCTTGGTTCTGATAATTAGGAAGAAGCAGAGACGTGTTGAAAGTCAATTTTCCAGAAAGCATTATGAAAAGCTTCCTAGCAGATTGAAGACAGGTTGTATTGAGGTATTTTTAACCTTTCTCATCAAACAGCTGAAACACAAACCCCACAAAGCTGTCACATTTGACATAAATGCAGATTTCTGTCCTGCTTTAGTTTATGGGTAAAATAATTATCTGCAGTGTTTGTGGTTAAATTATCTCCAAGGAAGGAGGTGAACCACTGAAAGGGCCACAGAGTGAGCAGTTCACAAAGGTTTACTCACTTTTTTAAGGTTTTATTTACGGAAGAGTTTAAGGGCCATTAAAAAAAAAGTCCTTTCTGCCTTTAGTCTCAAAATTATTCTGACTTTAATTTCAGAATTCTACGATTAAAGTCAGAATTGAATAGCCTTTTTTAAATTTAAATTTTTATGGCCCTAATCCTCCGTATTTATTCAAAAATCAGGTTCAATTTTTTTTTTCCGAATCCGTTGCTACATCTATTATAAAACCAAAGGACTGGACGTATAGTCCAGAGATGTTTTGTTTGAATTGACCTTTTTAACAGCAGTCGTTCTGAGTAAACTGAGCGTGTTAAGAAGAGCTGCATTAAATGTTATGATGAGTTCTGGTTTTGCAGATATTCTGCCTTAGAACCACAATATGTGAGCATCCAAGTCAGAACCTGTGTCTTATAATGGGAGGAATGTGAGGACTCACTTACACTGAAATAGACTTTTTCTTTCTAATCATTCTTTCGATTTCTGAAAATCTTAAAAGAAAAAAAAACATGTTCTCAATCACCGCCTCCTTTCTAATAAACCTTCATCATGATGTTGATCAACACGTTGTTCTGAGCGTCAGTGCGTGGAATCGTTTATGATCAAACGTTAAGGTCAAACTTTGACTCATCAGTTTAGCAAATTGCTGTGTAATCATTGCGTAGAAAGGCCTGTGATTTTATCAGGATTGCTGGTTATGATTTCAAACGGCTGATGTCGAGCAGCAAAGATCCAGATAAAAACATGGACCTAAACGGAACAGAACAGAGCAAAAGCAAACAATAAAGCATAAGATGGGGAGCGTACAGTATGGTGAAATATAGAGAGAAACTCTCAAGTTAGGAGAAATAGCAGATGCTGACCCAACGCACTGGACAGAGGAACCGGCACCTTTCTTGAATTATTATCAGTGGGCCGCATAAAATCATTCCAGAGGGCCACAAGTGGCCCCAGCGCCGCACTTTGGACACCTCTGCACCATATACGATGTTTGATGCCGCCACAGAGTCTGGAAAAGTCATTTAATCATCTTCGCCTCTCAGCTTTTTCCTTTGCTTCGTTTTCAGGTGTTGGCAGAAAAAACTCAGAATGATTACATACATCCCCAGACCCAACGAATATTTCAAGCCCCTCTACCAGAACTACGAAGGGAATTTTAAGGTAAGAGAAAGCAAAAGTACCCTTTCACTCAGTTTGTAGTTTCCAGCATGGCCCAGCAGGTGCTGCCGGAGAGGGGACTTACAGCACATCTGGACCCTGCGTGGCGGGGACTTCCCCTTTGACTGCAGCCTGAGCAGACTCTGTGATGTGCATGACTCAGTGTGCAGGGGCTTCAGGAGCCTGACACGCTGTGGGTGGATATTTGTCTCAGCCAGTCAGACCTGTTCCACTCCAGTGGAAATTACCCCCCAGAAGTTCTGTTTCGGGTCTTTGATTTGCCGTGGTGTCACACCGAAAACAGCCTGTTTTTCACCTGACGGAGACACATAGTGAGAGCGTTGTGGTTTGCTTTTATTCTTCCACCAGTGTTGTTCGCTTAGCGCTGCTCTTTATCTTCTCCACCGTGTGTCTTTTCCCCTCATGTAAATTTACTCTTTTCATCTCTGCTATTTTTATATATCAGCAAACAGATTGTGTGCTTGTGTAGGCCGACATCTCCAGAATTGGTTGTTCTTGACAAAAACATTTAAGCTTACTGAGTCTAAAAACGGTTCCTGCATGTAGCCGACCAGAATAACGGCAGTGTGGCTTTTAATGAAACTACCCTGCGAAGTCAACTGCGTCTGAAAGAGTTATTATAGGACAGGTCGAAACAAAAAGATCAAAACTGTTACTTTCTGTCATCTATTTCCTGAAAGAAGTATGTAGAAAGTTCAAGAATACTTTACAAATATTACAAGAATTAATCCGCACTGACAATAAACTGTGGGCCTAGAGCCCTTCATCTGTTCATCACTATATTAAATATGCTTAATAAATACCATCTTTGTTATGATGCAAAAATCTCAAACTGCTAAGACATTTGCCTACCTAGGGAGGCCAGCAGATGGCGCTAAAGTTTCCCCTTACAGCAATCCCTCCACATTATTAATCATATAACAACAGCGGAGAGAAACAACGTCCTTATAACAAGACTAAACCTCTAAAAGAGCTAAAACCAGGCCTAAAGTGAAAGGACAGATGAACAAAGAAGCTCTAAAAGAACTTTCTTTGGAAAGAGAAAAGCAAAAAGAGAATAGAAAGGAAATTGATGCAATTGCTTTGCTGAGTTAGTGGAGGTAAAGAAGCCTGCAAGCAAGACTAGTTTTTCTGCAATCCCTCTGAGATGTTCAAATTGTTCCCACGAAATGTAGATTAAGTTGTTAGATTTATCCATGGGCGTAGGTTTGTATAGGGACCATAGGGACATGTCCCTACCAAAATTTTGCACCGAGCTAATTGTCCCTACCAATAATTCGATGTGAATAACATGTTTATAATTTACAATACAGCGTTGTTACAGCAGTCGCTTATTTTCCTCTCGCAGCTCTGCTGCTGCAGCTCCGTCTGCCATCCTGCGTGTCCAGTCGGTCTTTCCTGTCGCTTTAACTTAGCAGCGCACGTAACTGTGTTGTGTGCTGTTTAACTCCACTCTAATTGGTTGTTCTGCCTTAAGTCCCGCCTTCTCTCTCCCTGGTTGGCTGTTTTCTAGTGCGTGCAAGTGCGTGCATGCTTGCAGCGCGAAATTTAAATTTAATTCACGCTAGAATACTGCGGTTACTACAACGAATATTAGACTACGAAACTAGTCCCAATTAAAAATTTTATATTATCTATGCTATAACAGGCGATAGAAGAAGCAGGAGAGAGTAGTTTTGATTTGTGGAACTTAAGAAATGTAAGTAACCAACATTAGCATCTTAAAATAATATTTAATTCTGAAGTATAATACATTTTATCAACAAAAAACTTTTTATTTTATAAAACTAAATATTCTGTGTCAGGCAGGAGTTCTGAAGACTGCTGGAAAAATCGACAAGCAAAAAATGTAAGCTTCCAAAAAATCCCTTTAAGGCGGTTCAGATATAAATAGCAGGTGTTATTTGTTTTATAGAGTAGGCTATAACAACACGAGATGGTGCCTAAACATTGCTATTTTTTGTTTAGAAAGCATAATTAGGGTTCCACATAATAATAGTCAGTGTTGGGTAATTTACTTTAAAAATGTAATCAGTTACAGTTACAAGTTACTTTGTTTAAAATGTAATTGTAGTGTAACTTTTTCGATTACTTTAAAAAAGTAATGTAACTAATTACTTTGATTACTTTTTGATTACTTTAAGGTTTTAATGAGTATTGACCCATGTTCAACATTTAATTTTTGAGAACTGAATGTGAACCTTAAAAAAGCGTAATTGGGAATTGACACTTGTATGACTCTATTCCTGTATATCCATCAGTAGTTAAAGGACAAGAGTCAGCAAATGCAAATTCTGCCCTGTAAAACAATGACAGCACAATTGTTGCTGTATGATCTGAAGCCCCATTTGGAGCTTTTAAACAGGCTTTGAAAAACTTTGATAATTTGCTGCTGTAATATTATAGATTTTTTAGAATAAAAAGCTAGCAGATGTGCATAATCAAAAATAACAGAAATACAATTATAGAGCATTCAGTATTGTAAGAAAGCCCACACTGTTTCTGGATAAATACATTATTGTATGAGTTAAGTTCTGTTCCGTTTTCTGCTTTTTTCGTTGTAAAACTGAAATGTCCCATGCTCCTGAATGCACCATAGCTTTCCGACGCTCACGAACGCAACACTGTGAACGCTGAGCTGTGTACGCGCGTTTGATTTTCCGCTTAAGACAAAGTTTTGCAGTTTCACAACACACGTCGGCTGTCACGGTTTATTGTTGTGTGTGAATAACAAGAGGTGGCTGTCAACAAGCTTGAAGGCTGTCATTTTTGATGCGCTGCTTGAGCTGAAATAAAACCGTGAAACGTCCGCTCGCTTGCTGTTCTTTCAGAAGGCTCCACCAGCACAGGATGGATCATCAGAGTGATAGAGACAAGGAGCCGTAGCGGGGAACGGCGATACAGGGCGCGAAGCAATAAAAATATCATTACATATTTCGCAAAGGTTTTTCTTTATATTTTTTTAAAAATGTAACTAAATTTGTAATTTTTAATGTTTTCGGAAGTAACTGTAACTGAATTACATATTTTCTCATTGTAACTGTAACGAATTACAGTCACTCTTTTTTTGTAATTAAATTACGTAACGTCGTTACATGTAATCCGTTACTCCCCAACACTGATAATAGTGCTATTTAATTGACTATTTCTACTTTTAGAAATAGGATAAAGTACAAACAGAGGAACACATTGGTTTGATTTTCCATAGATTTCCACACAGTCAATAAGTAAATTAGTACAAACATTAGTGTCTGGTAAAAATGCTTGAATCTGGCTGTTTATTTTGGATATTATTACACTACGGATAAGATAGTGTTATATTTTCTTTTAATAATTGTTAAAAGCGATTTTATATTTGAATAAACTTAGGCTCATGCTTAGTGTTGTGATTGTAGATGATGCCACCAAAAAAGAAAAGAGACATAAGGAGCTATTTCAACACTCAGACAGTAAGTATCATAGGATGATATAAAAGGTTGTGTTACATTTAATCCTTTAATACTAAAAACACACTTGTATAATAGTAACATTATATGATTAAAGGAAACACAGATATCCAGTAATAATGATGCAGGGCAGCTTGGAGGTGAAGCAGCTGGGCCTTCAGTGCTTCTGGTGATGTCTAATTGATTTTAATTACAAATTAAGGAGCAGCTTTTTATTTATATACAATATATATAGTGCTTATAAAATTTATTTTAATGTAGCAGAAAATGCTGCTTTTCTCTTTAAACGAAATGTCCCCTGATGCTCACGTCAAGTATAAAAAAATAGGGGCATGCATATTGCGTAGGACCAATGACATCAAACCAATGAAACTTGAGACCAGTAGTGTCCCTACCAAAGTTGAAATCAAACCTACGCCCATGGATTTATCCATTCCTATTCATTGAGACAATAAGTTCTCATTTACAGCTTTATTTATACAGCATCTCTCAGATCAAATTCACAAAGCGCTTTACAACAGAAGATAAAAACACACTAGGCAAAATTAAACAAAAGCAGATTAAAAAAAGATACGTTTTTAGCCGGTCTTTAAAAGGAACAACTGAGCCTGCTGATCTGAAGACACAATGTAATTCATTCAATATTAGGGTTTGCATTTCAACAGAGCGAAATTCACAATCAAAGTCCTCACTTCATTATTGTTAGATTGATAATTGTAGTAATTGTGAACTCTGCTTTAGTGAGGAAATGTCATGCAGCTAAATGTTAAGATTATTTCTGGAGATTCCCTCCAGCTGCTCATGTTTTCCCAACCAATTAGGTTAATCCTCTTCATAAATTGGTAATTAAACCACATTTACTTGAAATTTTACAGTATTTGAACAGTTGTTGTCATGGTTGTGACTCAGTAATTTTATTCAATTAGAAACCAAAGCAAAACCATCTCTTTTGAAGGAGCTGTAATTACACACAATATACAGCAGAGGGCACTATTCGAGGATTTACTGGAACAAAAACGTCCCCACAAGGGAAATGATGCTGCTATAAATAAAAACAACACACATAAAGAAAGATGGATCTTTTTTTACCAACTAAGATGTTTGTGATTTCTTTAAATATTACCAATAATCTGGGACTGAATTCAGAGAAAACACAACAAAAGTTAAGAAAAGCATAAAATAATGTTAGAAGCTAGGAAAATCTGTTAACATTAAAGATGTTAACATTTTATTTTATTTTTAAATCAGCCTTTTTTAATGAGAGAAGTTCCATATTGCATCGAGTTTACTTAAACAACCACCAGCACACAAAGGCGTAAAAAGTGAAACTGTTCATTTTTTTTCGGTGCATCTTTTTTGGTTTGCAACTTCAGACTGGCTGTAGGGCCGTTCTCTTTCTGAAGCCGCTCTGGTTCTGCTGCTGTATCTCTCGTCCTTGTGGTGCAGGCTGCTTGCATCTCTCTTGATTTGCAAATTCCGAGCGCCGTTCATGAGCTTTGTTGTCAGGATGTGGTAGCCTTGGCGTCAAAGCTCTGATTCAAGCTTATCTGGACATCTCAGGATATAGGTGGCTGCACATGTTTTACACTTCACTGAAGTTTTTGTACTTCTTTAAAAGCTTCCGCATTAGTAGACGGCTTGTGCATCAACTTAGCATCAAAGTTAATAGCTAACTTGTTTCTGAAACGGTTCTCATACTTGAACTTTTTTGTTACTCTGGGCTGATATCTGCATACTTAGAATTAGCATCAACTCACTCGGCAGATGTTTCAAGGAAATATATAGTTTTTAAAAACCTTAGTTTAGTAAGAAATATTGGAGTAGGTAAAACATGCTTAGTATGGAAAAGGTAAAGAGGTGTAAAACACATCCAAACCTGCAGATATAAAGGTATTAGATGTGACATTAAAGATTTCAGAAGTTATACCTCTGTACTGACAGCCCCAGGAATGAGTTTCCACCACATCACATCCGAAAATATGAACAATCTGCACTAAGACATCCATTAAAGAACCGTAAAAATGAAGGCTGCAGGAAACACTGAATACTTTAAAACAAAGCGGGTGGGCAGCTACTTTCTGGAACGACTGCAGTGACTTCACTGGGCATGATATCAAAGTCGTCACGCTGAGAAGAACCCACGACCTGCACCGAGAATGTGGTTTTATGGTCAATCGGATGAGGCCGGATGTTCAAATACAGAAAGTTGCTCACACGTTTTTTTTAATTACATTGATTTGAGAAAAAGAAAGAGGCAATCTAAATGTTTCTAATTTTTGTTGAATAAATTATCGCCATTAACTTAAAGCAACTGAGCGTAGGTGTCCTACAACACAGACAAGCCTTGCATTGCCCTGAAGCCGTAGGGTCACGTAAAGCGGAATATTATCTGCATATGGACTGAATTTGATAGCTTTTCTATTCATACTGACAACTGAAAGAGGTTTACGCGATAGCATATTCATCAATAGGTAAAAAGCATATTCAGAAGCCAAAATGTCAAATTAAGTTATGTATATTTCAATTTAAATGCCGGCTCTTTAATACGGTCACCTGAACATGTTAATCACAGTTTGTATTCCCAGTGAAATCCAAAGAATGAAAGCGTTTAATTATTTCTGCCAACACACTAATCCAAGTTAATATTGTCTATTTGTTTCTCCAGGACTGGGTGAAGCCTGTGTTCAGCGAGCACGATTACCTAAAGATCAGCACATGCGTCCCGATATCAAGCGAGAAGCAGAGCAACATCCTCCACTGGCAGGAGCAAAGCTACAGCGAGGACGTGGAGGTGAAAGATGGCGAGGGCTTCACACACGCCCCACAGCTTCCCAACAACCTGCTGCTGCACTTCCAGCACAGCGGCGCGTCACAAGGCACCCTCCACTCTGCAGGACACGTCTCCATCCACACCGTGACCTTGTCGGGAGAGGAGTTCGAGGGGGAAGGGACGTCACAGAGCTCGCTCCGAAGTTACCAGGATGGAGAAAGCTTCGGCTCATTCGATGACACCCACAGGGAGGACGCTCCTTTCAATTTAGGGGACGCACAGGCGTCCCGCATGGACCGGCACAGCGGCATTTCACTACGAGAAAACCAACTAGCCAATGATTTAATCATAGAGAACCAAAACTTTCAGGCAGACGGCGAGTTGAACGAAGAGAGGGTGTCGCTGGACTCATTCGTGTCAAATGAGCAGTCGGAGGACGGCTACCCTCACGTGGACTTGGACACCATCGACAGTGGTTTTGGGGAGTGCAGCAGCCCCGGAGCCTCGGACTCACACTCAAACTCGTTTCCCGATCACAAACACTTAAACTCGAACTATGTCAAGCAGTGGATGATATGTAGCACGATTCAGGAAGACGGCAGCAACGTGAGCAGTGAACTCAACGGCACGCAGCAACTGTAGCTTCTGATGTTTTCAGAATCCTCAAGCACTATGTGCACAATCTCTTCATCTGTTTTCTTTGTGACTTTTCAAATCATGTTTTTAACGAGCCAAGTAAATGTTTCTTAATTTAAAATGTTTTTTTGTTAACTGAGATACTTGTGTGATTCCAATGAGACACTTCTTTTCCGCCTTGCCTTTATTTGTGCGGAAAATCAGGCACGTATTTCAGCCTCAACCACGACTTGTTACATAACTGTAAAAAATGTAAATGTTTACATATGTAAATATGTAACTATATTGTATAATCTGATGGAATTTGACTTTGGAAAGTGCCTTGAGATGACATGTATTAAACCGACCTTGATGTGATCCCATTTTATGATGTAGAGATTAAGAAGAAATATGGATTTTAGTAATTTGCAACATTTGCGTCTGGATAATGACAGACAGGTGAAGCCTTATGCTGGCATGACAGTTTCAAGTGGAGATACTGCAGCTGAGTATAATCTGATGAAACCTGCAGAAAATAAAAGAGCAGGGCAGCAGAGTTTGCATGACAATAAAAACACTTGGGCATCAGCGTAAAGATGTTAACCTGTATCAGTAAAACTTCTCACCCACAGTTACTGTATGAAGACAGCAGGCAGGACATGGGATGACTTAAATTAAAACATGTGTGCTTTTGTAGCCCTGGAGCTTAAGTTGAATCATTCTGCATTCTTACTCAGTTGTCATGGTCATGCAATCTTGAACTGTAGCCTCAGCATGTAGGCTGCCTTATCAAGATGTCTGATAATGGTTTTTTCCCTGCATTTGCACAATTTTTACGTAACCACTGTAACCAGTCGTCCTGTTTATGCAGTGCGTGTGAAAAGAAAACAAAAAGGCAATACTGTACACTGGAAAATCTTTTACTCTCATGTGTCAGTTTGAAGGGAAATGTTAGGCCCTTGGAAATGCAATTAAATCTTTCCCATGTTTGGCATTTCTACAAAAATAATATAAGTTGGTTATGTGAAATCATTTTGAACAGTTAAACTCCCTGAAAACCTCAATGGGCCCAAATTTGACCATATCGTCTTGGCCCGGATAATTATTTGATTTTTTTCAAAAGATCATCCATCCATTGTCCCTCCTTGCAGGGTTATTCCCAGCAGTTATCAGCAGAGAGGCGAGGTCCTCCTCGGATGGGTCGCCAGTCCGTCTCAGGGTAGCAAGGACACAAAAGGGACAAAACAACCATGCCTGCATACATTGCCTTCTAAGGGCACTTTAGTGTAAGGGTTTGAAAATTCCTGTGATACACGTATGATTCTATAGGTCCCCAAATATATCGAAAAACAAGACATGCATGGCCAGTTGGACCAGACATTCAGGGATTTGAAGAGCAGGATTTATTTGTGTTGGTCTTTGAATCTAAGCACAGCATTCTTTAGACATGAGGGAAACAATGAATTTCTTCCCGGAAAACCAAAAACACACTAATTCTAGCAACCAATGAAGGTCTTCTTCACTTGAGGATTTGAGACAATGAGTCAGTCAGACAGATTCTTGGTTCTTAAGGGTGTCAAACCAAAATTAGTTTTATGACCTTTCAGAAAGAGGTCAAATCTGACATTGCAGTAAACTGACTAAAATACTGGACAGAAAGCCACAGATATCATTGATTATTTGGAAATTCATGCGCTGCATGGTTTCACGTCTTTACCACAGTTCTTCAGGTCTTCAGGAGGAAGACAACATACAGCATACAAAATCCACCTTCTTCCGTAGCTCTCCCAGTCTCGGGACCTGATTCCTGTGGTAAAACTGTGGCATAAAGAGCATAAAGGCTCAGGTATACGTTCTTACAGCAGATTGGTGGGTGTTTTGAGTTTCATTTCATACCTCTGTTTGCTAAATACCCGCCTCTCGCCCAGTGACCCCTGGAAATAGGCATCCAGCCACAGATAAGCAGCTATAGATATTGGATGGACTAATTTTTCTGTTGATTATCTGTTAGTTTTTGCCTCATTAGTTCATCCCTTTATGTATTTTACTCTTCGCTCGTTTATATTGTGCTGGACTTCATGCCTGTGGTCCTCCCTGTCTGCACCTGATGATTACCTCCATCACCAGAGCCACCTGCAGGTAATCATCTCTTTTAGCCGTCTCCTCGTTTAGCCCCCAGCCTGCACCAATTTTCATCAACTATTTAAGCCCCGGTTTGTCTCTGTTTGGCTGGGTTCTGGTGTTGGCTACCTGTCTTCATGCCCGTTTTCTGGGTTTCATGCCTTGGTCTCCTCATCCTGGCTCTGCATACGTCATTTTCATCAAAGCCTTCAGGTTTAGCATGCTGCTCCCTAGCTCTTGTATGCAGTTAGGTCCTAAACTTTAAGACATGACAGAACGTCCCTTTGAATTTTATAGCTGCACTAAAATAAGATTTTTTTTATTGCAGTTCTTATTTTAAACAGTGGATGTCACTACAGATAAATGCCCCTTTTATCAATAGCTGGCAAAATAACAATGTTCCTAATATATAATGAGGGTTGAACTTTAAAAATAAAACTTTCACATATTGCCAAAATTAGAAACATTCTGTCCAGGAGTGATGCTGAAAAACTAGTCCATGCATTTGTTACTTCAAGGCTGGACTATTGTAATTCTTTACTATCAGGAAGTCCACAAAATGCAGTTCGAAGTCTTCAGCTGATCCAAAATGCTGCGGCAAGAGTTCTGATGAAAATCAACAAGAGGGATCATATTTCTCCAATTTTAGCTTCCCTTCATTGGCTTCCTGTTAAATCAAGAATAGAATTTAAAATTCTTCTTCTAACGTATAAAGCCCTTAATAATCAAGCTCCATCATATATCAGAGCTCTGATTACCCCGTATGTTCCTAACAGAGCACTTCGCTCTCAGACTGCAGGTCTGCTGGTGGTTCCTAGAGTCTCTAAAAGTAGAATGGGAGGCAGATCCTTTAGCTATCAGGCTCCTCTCCTGTGGAACCAACTCCCAGTTTTGGTCCGTGAGGCAGACACCCCGTCTACTTTTAAGACTAATCTTAAAACATTCCTTTTTGACAAAGCTTATAGTTAGAGTGGCTCATGTTACTCTGAGCTACCTCTATAGTTATGCTGCTATAGGCTTAGGCTACTGGAGGACATCAGGGTCTATTTCTCTCACTCTACTGAGTTCTCCTACTGTTCTCCAATCTGCATTGTTTGTTGTTATTTCAGCTTTTAACTTTCTGTTCTCTGTCATGTTTCTCATCATAGAAGGTACACCTGGTCTGGCGTTCTGTTAGCTGTGACATCATCAGGGGAGGCAGATCATCCTCTATTACCATCTAACATAGAAAGTACTCCTGGATCAATGTGAGCTTCTGTGCTTTCTGTGTCTCTGCTCTGTCTTCTCTAAGCCCCAGTGGGTCGAGGCAGATGAGCGTTCACACTGAGCCTGGTTCTGGTTCTGCTGGAGGTTCTCCTCCCTGTTAAAGGGGAGATTCTTAGAGGTGTTTTATGAGTTTGTGAAAGATAAAATACGGTTCAGTCAACTGTTACAGGGCATGCTGGGAGCAGTAAACATAAGACTCAGGAAATATGCAAATAGTTGTTTTAAAAAGTGTTCGATTTTCCTTTTTTACGTCAGTTATGCACTGGATGACATGATTTAACTATTTAGTTTGCAGGAAACCTAATTATATAACTGTGGATCATCAGCATAGAGAAGACCAGTCGTGTTAAAGGTTTGATATTGTATCTGATTGGTTGCATATTCAATATAACTAGAGAAACAAGACTTGGTTCCTCAGGAAGTCTGTAAGTAATAATGACTTTTGACAGATTATAGAGGACCAAAAGAAAGGAAAAAAGTTCATCATCATCATTTAAGAACAGTGTATCTCTAACTACACTATGTTTTTTTTTTATTTTGCATAAATCAGAGAGAAAAAACCCCAAATCTAAACCGTTTTAAGATTGTTAATCTTCAGTATAACCAAATGTTTTGAGAAAAAGTTCATCATCATCATCATCTATTTTATTTAAAAAGGTAGTTAAGGTATATATCTGTAACTAATCTGTGTTCAACGTGTTGAAGATGTCAGTTTACAACATGTTTGTGGGAAGCCTTTTTTAAACTTTTGCTTAAATCAGAAAAACATAGATTTAAACTGTTTGGGGGTTGTTAAAATTCAATATAACTAGATGTGTTGAGAATTTAATCTTAATTAAACACTACATCTAAAGCCTTCATTGTAAACCTTGTTTCATGAAGATATAGAAATATTTTATTCATCAAACTGTGGGACACAAAACAAATAACCATGTTTTAATTTTCTGCGCATTTTCACTGGATATTTTTTTTTTCTTTTAAAATCATTGTGTGTGAGGGTGGCAAATTTCCTAGAAAAACAGTTTCTGGTGGTAGTGGGAGGGGGGTGTCCTTTTACTTTCCATGTTTGGCCCAGAGTTTCGCTGACAGTCACCATCTCAGTTGTTTATGTCTCCATTTGTTTTCCACAAGATTCTGATCTTAATATTTTCAGGCATTAAAATATTACGTTAGTAATATCTTACTTAAGCAATCTGTTGGTTGCTTTTGTTGCCATGCATTCAGTCTGCACAGAAACACCTCAGGCTGCACTCGTGTTTTTGTTTGTTTACTGCTGTGGTTCATCAACATGCATTACCTTTTCCTCTGAAAAGCAACAAAGCTTTTCAAACAGATATTTAGGTTAACCAAGAGATAAAAAGAGTAAGTGCAGGTTTGCTGTGAACGTGGATTCTGATACAATCTGGTGTGTGTCAGCTTCCTCCCTCCCTCAGGTTATGGCTTCTGAATTTGCTTTGTGTAGCAACTAAGCAATTTTAACCCAATGTCAATTTTTGCATTTGGTGAATCTTTATTCCTCTTTACATTTTAGTTTGGGGTGAAAACAAAGCCTTGATTTTTCAAAAGAGTTTGACTAAAGATCATTTTTTTTATTTTTTTATTTTAGTTTTTCTTCATTTTTTTCCTCTAGGCCCAAGAAAAGACAAAATCAAAGGTAAAATCAAAATTTTGCAAAAATGTTAAATTCTATGACTTTATTGGTGTATTGTACCCATTTTCAGTACTTTTTAAATTTGTCTGATCAGTTTAATTGATGGTAATCCCAGCACACATTTTTATAAATATTAGAGCATATAAGCAAATACTGAGGTTGCTAAAAATGATGGTGCTGAATCTTTGAGCAGTCAAAGGAACCGCCCTGGCAAAAATAAAAGTACCACCCTTTCAAAATCTGAGGTTTACACTTTTTCTACATGTTGAAGGCATATAGTTTGACTCAATTTGCCAATTTTTTTATTATTACTTTGACCTCCTCCTGGTTAAATAACTGACAACAATGCACTAAAACAGTGATCTTTAGGGCAGTTGTCCACTTTATGCTAACATTTGATTTCCAGTTAACACATAGAATACATGTTTGTTGGGTTAAATAGATGTTTTCTATTAAACATTACATAAATGCAGTTTTGTTTTAATCCGACAGTAAGAAAAATGTCTTTGGTTTGCCAAATGGCTGTGAAAACCATTAAAATGTTTAATTGTTTAATTTCAACACCTCTCAAGGGATTAGACAAATTTTGCACATTGTTTTCAGGTGAGGTGCAGAATTGAGCATTGAGGAATTCCTGTGGATAAAATTAAAATGCAAACTTCAAACTTGATCTCTCTTTAATCCCTCAGATTGCCTCACCAGCATCACCATGATCCAAAGCTGATAGCTGCACAAATTTGTTGTACAAAAAAGACAAAGCATGTTCATTGTAAAAAACAACAGAACCTACCATTAAATATTGAGTTTTTTTTCAAAAGTAATGTTCACATATCACTGCCTAATCTAAGTCTGTATTTATCTTTGGGGGAAAAGATTAATTACAAGTGATCACTAAAAATGTAAAACCTTGTTTTACTTGTTAACCTAAATGTTAAGGTTAATTGTGGAAAACGTTAGGAAGCCTCGCTCCCTCGCAGCTAGTGATACTCTTTGGTTAAATTCCCTTTAGTGATATGCTTCTCGTAGCCGTCCACCAGTCTCTGACATCGGTCTGAGTTTAGCTTGCTCTGCTCCTCACCTGCAGCTTTGAAATATCTGACGGTCTCTTTGCACGCACAGTCACCTCACAGCAACTCAATGAGATCAAGATATAGGCTTTGGCTTGGCCCAGGACTTTCATTTCTTATTTCTCAGCCAGTCTGTGGTGCATTTACTTGTAGGTTTTGCTTCATTGTCACCTGGTTTTATGGTCAACTGTGTCTCTGATGGCATTTTGAGAGCACACTATGATGCACAGTAGGATTCACGGTGGGTTCTGGCCTGGTCCTTCTGGACCTGCTGCTGTGAAGATGCTCCAAACTATGACATTTTTAGCTCGATGCTTCACTTTTGGTGTGAGGTTCTTCTCTTGGGACGCTGAAAATATTTTGAGCCAAACATTTCCTCTGTTCTGGTGTCCAAATGATTAAATCTTAGACTAATCCATTCAAAGAACTTTATTCCAGACATCCTGATTTAGGACATTTTCTCTGGCAAACTGTACATTTTACAGAAAATGTCATTTTCTTTATCAGTTTCTATTGTTTATTTGTCTTATTAGATTTTTTGCCGTAGTACTCAAGTATATTTTTGATATTCAGATACCAAAAAATGGCTTGTGGAATGTCATATGATTATATGTTACCCTTGTCCAGGGATGGGTTAGATTTCTTTTGGTTAACAGGCATCTGATGGACCATCACTCCGTGGAAACAGAGATTGAGCAGCGATAAAATTGCTCAGAAGTCGGACTTCTTGCATACATGCAGCTGGTAAAATAAATATTGAACACGTCAACATTTTTGTAGGGCTCAATATTTCTAAATGGTGCGCTAACATATAATTTGCACCATATGTCAGTACACTGTAAAAAAATAAAAATTTAAAGGCAACAAACTTCAGGAATATTTTAAGTTTAGGACGTCAACATTTAAGTTTTGCTTTTGAGTTTGCAGCACTGGGATCCTAAATATTTCCAATTTATATGAAAGTAGTGGTGATGTACAAACTATGAACCCTTTATTTCTTAATTAAACAAAATCATGCTTTTTTTACCAGCCCTTATTATCCTTCAGTGGAGAAATTTGTAATCTGCATTAAAACCCAGGGCCTTTTTTATTTCAGGGACAGTAAGAGTGTGGATTTTGAACCAGCAACCTTTGCAGCCTCTCTAAGATGCAAATGCCCTGCTCTGTAACTGCTAAGCCACCATTTAATGGTTGCAAACCCTGACCTCTGGTAACTTAAGTATGAGTTGTAGTAACTTTATACTTAAATAGGAAGTAAATTAGAAGTCATTGTACAGAAAGTACAACAACATTTAGCAGCATTTTTATTAAGATTATAATAACACTCAGCTTCTAACTAAAAAATCATCTCCAAAGGTTTTTTGCGCATTTCATAACAAAAGCACAAAAACTAGCAGAACTTTCACTGGTTGAAATAACGGACAACTTAAAGGTTAAAAATCCGGTCAAACACCGGAACCGTCTCCACACAAGCTGGATGTCAGTCTTGCTCTTTCTGAAGTCAACATCTTGGTGGTGTTGAGGAGCAGGTTATTGACTCTGCGCCCTTCTGACGGCTGCCCCACCCCATCCCCGTATGCCAGCTCACCCTCCTTGCTCGAGATGACACAACGAGATGAGTCCGACCACCGTTGTGTCATCTTTACGATGCTGTGGTGGGCGGGGACACAGTCATATGTGTAGAGGGTGCAGAGGAGCGGGCTGAGCACACAGCCCTGTGGCATCCCGGTGTCTAGGAGCAGTGGAGGTGTGGGGACCCAGTCTGACGCTCTGGGAGCGACCTAACAAGAAGTTCAGTAACCAGCTGCAGGTGAGTGACAGGATTCCCGGATCCGTCGCTGAGGGAGGATGGCATTAAACGCACAATGCTCAGTGCTGCCCTTTTTGGTATCATCTTCCTTCTTTAACAAGGATGTGATCACTTCTTGGACAGTTTTCTTCACTTTTCCACATTTCTAAAACACAGAGAAACTCTAGAGTCGACAGTCCAGGTATGTGAGGTGTTGTAATGAAGCGAGTGATTGGTTGCATCAGGTCTACCTGGGAGCGCACCTTAGCAAATGCATGCTCTTCTAAAGATTTCTGTTCACCACGTAGAATAATTTCCGCCCTACGGTTGTTGTTGAAAGTGGGATTTTGTGTTGAATTTGAATAAAATCCTTAGAATATATATTTCATTATTTAAACAAATTGTCCATTTGTAATCTAGTCTTTGAATTTTGCCAGTAAACCTAATTTGCAGTTGAGGGCTGAGTAATTTTAAGTGAACCGATGCTTATAAATATACATGGGTTGGATTAATAATAAATTATAACATTTATTATAATATTGGCTTGCTGTATTTCTGACGTTTCATTTCCTGTGAATGATAATAAACTGTAGCACTGACATGTATACAGAAGTGTTCTTGTTTTATTCAACAATAGGAATCCCTAAAACTTGATTGGTGTTAACTTTGATAGAAATCCAACTTAGTGATTCTTACATTATCAGAAACTAATCCAAACTTGACTGCATGTGAGAACACGGCAGTGGGAATGAAATCATTTCTTCTGGTTGCTTCAGTCTGAGTTTGACGGGCGACCTCTCCAGGGTGCATCCTGCCTCTGACCCAGTGACCCCGACAACCCTGTCAGAACAGACGGGTCCGTCAATGGATGGGTGACACAGGCGCGTCAGATTCTTTCATTCACACAATGAATAACACGGCCCCAACGGAAGAAATGTAGAAATCAAAACGCCGTTAAGCGACTTGTTGAGTTGAATGAGCTACAAAAGACGTGAACATATAGTTGAATATCTAGAAAATAGCAAAGAGAGACTAAAAACCCTCCCTGACACTAACATACCCAAAAACCAAATCAAAAGGGTAAAAAAAAAGCCCCGTCACTTCCTGTGAAGATGTCAATTGATGTTCAAACCTCAGAAAGACTCATTCACACTCTGAGACATCAACAGCACCACAGCTCTGAGGTAATAGCACTTTCCTCCATGCCATAACAGCCGCTCATTCACTTTTTAACAAACGTTTCTCATTTTATCTTCCCGTTGCAGCACCTCTAATTTTATCCGTTCGGTCTGCAGATAACATCCCGTTTTAATGTGTTCGTATTTGAAATGGTTAAAAACGAGAGATGATAATAGTGTGTCTTTGATGCTGACAGACTGATGCTGATGATCCAGTAAGCCATGACAAGAGGCCGGCTCCTGTTTGTGCTCTGGTGCTCCAGCACCCTGGCAGCGGTCCGCAGCTTCACAGGTACCGTTCTTATTCCTTTTAAACTTATAACTTTAAGTGGAGCTCCCTTTGTGGGCTCACGTGATGACTGCTTCTTTTTTTTTCCTCCTCGCAGGATTATTTGAACAGATGAATGAGTTAGATAACCTTTGTGTTACACATTCAAGTCATCAACCACAGGAAAAGTACTCATAGGAAATTTTAAAGCGCTAAAATGCCAAAGAAATCATGTTGTCTTGTTTTATATCACCTGCCTGTAATCATGTTTGTTCCTTTTCACGTTTTAAGTCCCATCTGGTTTTGATTTGAATCAATCATTCACTGAAGTACAGTTACATGATAATTTACACCTGAACACATATGATCTATAATTATGACTGCTGAGGTAGCTGTCACATTCAAAAGGTTAATATTGTACCATTTTTTCCATTTATCAGAGGTATAGTGCTGTGGAAAGGTTTTAAACCACCTTCATTTTAGATTTTGCTTCTAAGCAGCTAGATGGGGTTGTTATTGGTGGCTTTTGCGATATTTGCCAGTTTAGTCCTTATGATTAAAGGACTAATTAGAGCTGAAACCGGACCCAAAGTTCACATTCTCCTTCAGTTGGTCATCTACTGCTTGTCAAGTTGTCAGCTTTTTAAAGTATGTGTCTAGCTGTGGTCAATTAGGTATTTTCCAAAGATTGAACTGAAGCGATGGAAACGTTTGTGGTGGGTTCCCTGAATGAAAGTGCCTAAAGATGTAATTTGAAATGTTTTTTTTTTTTTCTATAGTGCTCTGATCCAGCTAATTTTCATCCTTTGACTTTAGGGAGCTTTTCATGCACTGAATGATACACAGATTACAGTTAGGTCACTCAGCACTAATAACAAAAAATCATTCCTTTAAAAAAGGTCATGGAAGTGGACTAAAAATGAGTGAAAATAGCAGTCAAATTACCTTTAGATAAAAACCTTTTAAAGGCAACGTTGGAAAGTTTGGCTGCTTGGAGAGAATGTGTGAACAAACACAAATCACTGTTTCTGTTTAAGCTTTTAAATGTTTCCATGGGCATCTGGGTTGTTTAGAAGAAATTAATGAAGGATTAATTCTTACATACCTCTTTTAAAACAATTAATTAGGCAAATAATTTCCTAAAAAGGATAAATCCCCAACAGAACGGCGGTTTTTAAACTGTACTTCAGTTTAATCCAGTTCTTTCTTACTTTGACACCTAAACTGAAGTTTATTATTGTGTGAATCCCGTTCGCAGAGCATGATTCAGTGTTTTCTTCCTAATTCTGCTTGTTCAGTTAGCGGGCATCTGTGTGTGAGCGACTTCTTCACAGGCATAACCTGTGTGATGAACATCAGTGGCGGTCCTGTGGTCAGGTCCAACAACCTCAGCCTGAAGTTCAGGTATCTGCACATTCAACCCAATTCTTTGGTCGGATTAACAGGCTGGCCTGATCCTAATGTAACCTGTGTTTTTAAAGGGATGAATCAAAAAACAACAACAGTGATGTCTCCTGTCCAGTTGTGGCGACTGATCAGGGTTTCCTCTGTCACTGTGAAGTTTCAAATATAACTTTCATGGAGACAAATTTTTTTATGATTGAGCTTTGTCACGAATCCACCTGCCAAGTTGTCCAGCCTAAGTTTTTTCCATTTTTTAACAGTAAGTCTAAACTATTTTTTATATTCCTCACATTTCTTCTGTCTCGTTTCATGAAAACACATTTGAACAGATTAGATTTGAGAATGATAAACTCTAACTGAGACTACTTTTTACAGTCAAGCTGACGCCGCCGCCTGAACTCGAGCTCGGACGTTCAACAGGCTATGTCAACATTACTTGTAAAAGTGAAAGATATAAAAGACACTTGTACTTTCCAGACTTCCTCAACTATGAACTCTTGATTCAAGAATCCACTGGCAGCTGGAACAGAGTGAGACCCAGTAAAACGAGCAAGCATGCCGGGATTATTCACGACCGCCGTGCGTTAACTCTCAGTGTTCCCGTTTGTGTCTTTCCTCAGACTTTTTACCTCAGCTCATCCAGATGTGTCGAACCGATCGACACATCGCAACTCAAACCAAACACAGAGTACTGTGTCAAAGCCAAATTCAAAACTTATCTGAAAAACACCTGGGATTCTATTTGGAGTGAATGGAGTGATGTAAAATGTTGGACAACTGAACAAAAGGAGGTAGAAGAAGAAGGTAAAGTGCTGTTTTTTTCCACCAGAAATAAATGTTTGTTATGCCTGCAGGCAAAATATGGCAAACAAGAAACTGAGAACGAATTCCATTTGTTTTACATGTTTTAGAAAGACGTTGTTTCTGTTTTGCATTTTAAAGAAGGCCTTATTCCTCGTCAAACGTGCGTCAGTCTGTGTTATCAGAGGGAAGTATGAATGTCAGATGTTTCCCCCACTGCTTACACAGAACAGTGCAGATAATTTAGGGACGCCAGCTACCTTATGTACTTTCATATCTCTGCAGCATGACTAACTAACTCTGCTTATTTCACACAACTTCTCAGAAAAAGAAGATATTGCACTCCTCTTACTCAAATCTCTGGGCCCTGTGTGTGTAACTGCTGGAGTCCTGCTCTTCGTATTCTACAACCCCGCAACAAGGTAAAGTAGTCGCTGGTCCCGGGAGCTACCTGTCTCAACATTCATTGCCTTGGAAGATTGGTCTGAATTGTATGACCTTCTGTGACAGAATGAAGATAAAAACTCTGGCCCACACACCAACACCGGCCCCTTTCTTTAAGCCCCTGTTTCAGCAACACGACGGAAATCTCCAGGTGAGATCTTCGTACGATTTACTCCTTTAGTTGCCGCTCTAATGCTGCAAACCGAGATCTTTTTTTACTGTAAATGTGAACACTAACATTTATTTCTGCTCGTCTGAACTCTAGGATCTTTGCTTTCCACAAACCTCTCGCAGATTTCATTTTAAAAATATTTTCTCTCCACCAAGACGTTTGTTTCCGATAAGAAATCAGGAACAGAGCAAATCAGATGCTTCCCATAATTGCTCAGCAGCTTTTTGCTCGTCTGAAATGACTCAGCCTTGATAAGATTCGGGTCTTTGAGGCTGAGATTGTCATCTGACTGATCTTTACTTCCCTCCACAGATCAGATTCCAGTCAGGACTCTAGCTGGGCTGGCCCGAAACATTAACATTAATTCTAGTCAGCAGAAAGTGAAAAGATTGCTTCAAATCTCAAAATGCCTTGGGGGGGATGAATACTTTTGGCCTGGAATGATATATCAGTAGCATGAACAATTTCAGTAAATGCTCTTTCTTTACTAAAGAGAAGGCGATCAACTCTTGGAAATAAAGTTTTTATCAAATGATTCAGAAATGCATGAAAACTCAACATGTTTTGATCAAAAATGAGATATGATGATGATTACCTTTAAAATTAAAGCTCCGTTTGGGCTACACATCTCTGTGACTCTAAGTAAACACTTTATCTTATAAAAACGTGTTTTTATCGTCAGTACAAGGTTAGACTTTTGAAGCTCAGATGAACAGAACAGTCTTCACCACTTAAAGCCCCCCTCCCCCCCACCTCCCTCCACGAGCTAAGCCTCCTCGTCACACTCACCTGTCTTCTGTTGAATCTGTAGGAATGGCTTTCACCTCGTGGGAAGTGCATTCTGACGTACAAAACTGAGGAGAACCTGATAGCCGATGCTGTGACTGTTGTGCCAAAGTCCATCCCAAAGGATTTAGAGGAGACCCACGTCTTCTTCAGCCCTCCGGCAACGCAGCTGGCCTTCTCTCTGAGCCACACCTCCTATGTCGGCTTACCTGGGATGGACAAGGCCCCCTCTCCCGTCCCTGGGCTCTGTCCAGGAGACACTCCGTACACTCAGCTCCCCTGTTCCATCTGGGGTTTCAGCGTCCAAGAAATAGAGGTTGTCCCCTCTGACCCTAAAGAGTTCCTGGAAATCAGCCATTCCGATTCTGGCTGCGAGGACCTGACCCAGAGCCCGGAGTGCAGTTTACCATGCAGTCCCGTCGACGAGATCCCGACACCCATCCACTGCACCGATTACTGCATCCTCAACAAGACAGCTGAGGGAGTCGTGCCTGTCTTACTGTCCAAGGAACGTGCCGGAGACGCTGCGTCCGGCTCTCTGAAGTCAGAGGGATGAGAAGTTCACCTTTTTATTCGTTCAGAGGAAGATGGCGTTCATCTGCACTGCTCAGTGGCTCAGTGCAAGTGAACAACCTTCCATGTTTTTTGTCCCTGTGGTTTATCAGTCGGCATATTAGAGGTTGAATTACTTCATTAAACCAATTAATGCAAAGCGATTGTCAGTTTGCAGTAGAACTGCAGGGTGTCTACAGAGAAACGCCCTTACGCACTTCGTGAAGCATCCATGATGTCAGATGCAGAGAGTTTTAACATGAAAACGTGTAGGTTTTGTTTGTGCTTGGCAACAGATTGCTTTTGTTTCTGCATGTTGTTTTACTACAGCTAAAGATAAAGAAATAACCAATAAAGGGATGAAACGCTTTCCCCAATATAATCACATGCCTCTTAGTTAACGACAGCTTTCTGCATGATTTGATGTTTCGAGATGCATTATTGTCAGTGTCTTTTAGCCATCGTTGAAATATTATTTTGTGGACTTTCAGGAGACACTTATGTGTGCCATCCAATGCTTTTGTTGAGTTAACAGTTTGATCCAGTTTCAGACCAGAAGATTCAACAACTTAATCTTCAAATGAAGAAATATGTTAGAATTTCTGTCTGTTGCAAAACAAAAAAGGACAAAAAAGCAAGAAAAACAATTTCTGTCTTAAATTTGACATAAAATGGGTGTGATATGATGGTGTACTGAAGAAATTTTCTGGTGCTTCATGTTTAACATCTAAATTCAGACACAAAAAACTTTTCTTTCATTTATTTTTGAATGTTTTTGCACAAATTCCTTGTCTGCTTAAAAATGAGCAGAGTGTAAGCGGATGTAGAGGTTGAATTATGTCCAACTTAATTTCACCAAGGTGACTGCGCACTTTGAACTGCAAAGCATCGCTGGATGCTCATACTGCTTTAATCAGGTACTTTCACATAAATGGTGCACTAAATATATATGTAGCGAAACTGTTATGCATCTGTTTGCAACATATGTCCATCACCTGTTTAATGAGAGATTTAATAGATTCTTACCCTCTGACTGTTTACAACAGAAAAAGGAGGACGACGTGTGGATGAAATTATAAGATGGGGTGGTAATACTCCATATGTCTTCATTATGCAAATTGTATTGTTTCAAATAATAGCCATAAAGTATGTAAAACAATGATTTTTTTTCTTCTTTTATTGTATTTTAATCAAATATTAGCACCATCAAGCAGGCTTTTCAGTTCATATAGCAGTTACAATTTAAATTAGAGGTAAAAACAATAATTGACTTCTGTGCAGACGTGTATGGGTGAATATAAACGGCCAATTTGGGAGCAAACGGATCAACTTGCATCAAGTCTTCATTTTGATGCAGGCTCCTGTTCTGAGCATGCTCCAGGTGGAGTTAGAGAGCAGAAGAAATGTCAAGCAGAGCCAGAATGGACAACTTGTTTGAAGGTTATGAGGGCAGAAACCCTTCTTTCAAGCCATCTTCACACTGACTATGTCCTTTCATTGCAAAACTGGCTGCGCAACAGTCCAAACTGGATCCGTTCATGCATCCAGACAGCCCTGCCCCGCTCCCTCCTTTATGTTTGGTGGCCATCTGTCAAAGGTAATTTGGTAGAAGTTGCTAGTCCATCACAGCACAACATTGAGACACACAGTAAAGGGCATTTCAGAAAGACTGTTTAACCTAACAGTCATGTTTTTGGATAGTGGGAGGAAGCCTGGGTACCCACACAGAACCCACACGTGCACAGGGAGAACATGCAGAAAGAACCGAGGTCGGGATTGGAACCTGGGTCCTTCATTGCTGCAAGGAAACATCAGTGCCAACCACTGTGTGCACACCTGACTAATTATAATAATGTTGATTTTTGATGGGTAAACGCCTATCCATTAACTCTAATAAAAAGTACTTAAAGTTTACCAGGTATGGGTAATAAGACTTTAACAATAACATAATCCCCAAAGAGCTATAAACTGAAAATGTGGCATGCAAGGTTTTCAGATCCCCTTTTTCTGATCTCTGTGGATTTTAATCATGGCTCCCTGCTCTCCATAAAAAGTCTCCCCACCATTACCCAGTATATTACCTGCTGCACCAGAGCAAACAAACAAAACAAAAAAACCTTGCTGGAATTAATGTACGCCAACACTAGGGAGGCATACAGCTCATCACCTCTCCCTCCTCTGGGCAGCTCAGTCAGATCACAACCTGGTTCACCTCCAGCATGTTTATAAACCCCTTGTACACAGAGAGACAGCTTCTAGAGTCACAGTAGAGCTGGTCTGAGGCGACAGAAGGGAATGTGAGGTAGAGTTTCAGCTCCACTGTGTGTGCAGAGCTCCGTGCTCCTCATAGGGTTGGTCTATGCAAGGATCTGGTCTTTGTAAACATTCAGCTGCAGCCCTGCACCATTCCTGTGTTTTTGCTAATCCTGCATTAAATATGTTTTAATGCTCAACTATAGCAGCAGAGTAGGTTGCTATGGATTCCTACCTTTTTCTGCTCTAATGGTCAGCTTCAGTCTGCCTCCACCATAACCTGTGTTATTATAAGACGCATTAGCCTCCAATACTTTTAAACCTAAATGGCAGAGCAATGGAGAGGGTTGCACTGGTTCATTTTTTTGTTTCTTTTATCAGCCGTCTGCTGATTAACATTTTCCTGCGTTGATAGGTAGCGCTGTAGAACGCAGCAAAAGGGCATCTCGCCGGGGAAGCTCAGACCGACAGGACTCCGTTATTGGGCCGTTCTTGTCTGTATAGCCAATAAGCTAACAGAAAGCGCTAGCTCGTGTCATCCAGGAGGTTTACTACTTCACTGTTGCAGATAGAGGCGCTTTGCTGACCTTTTAATGTTGCTCTCAGACATCAGCGGTAGCATTAGCTTGTAGCATTGTACTCAGTTGCACGTTTTCTAAATTATGATATTTTTTAACAATTAATTATCTTTTTTTCTTGGGTTGAAAATGCCCCCTTAATGCACATTCTCTTATTCTTAGTTTCTGTTTTAAAGTTTTACCTTTGTGTGTACCTGCATGCTTCCACTTACATTTAGCTTTTCTGTTGGAACATTTGAGTTTCTTCACATTGGGACAATAAAGCACACTTATATTCCATTCTATTCTATTCTATTCTATTCTATTTCCTACAAGAGAAGATGGGGTAAATGATGATGCATCTCTATGATGTAACAAGTCTTTGTTGGTCTTTAATTTTGTTAGTTTGAGACACTATTCCTCTGATGCAGATAGTTTTCAGGGGCCAGCTAGGCAAGGCAAGGCAAAGCAAATTTATTTATATAGCACAATTCAGTACAGAGACAATGCAAAGTGCTTTACATGATTAAAATATAGGAATAAAAGCAAGTAGGGATAGAATGTAGGAAAAAAAAGTAATTTTAAAACAGTTTAACTTGAACATTCAAAGGCAATTTTAAACATATGTGTTTTTAATCTCGATTTAAAGGAACTCAGGCTTTCAGCACTTTTACAGTCTTCTGGAAGTTTGTTCCAGATAAGTGGAGCATAGGAACTAAATGCTGCTTCTCCGTGTTTGGTTCGTGTTCTAGGTATGCAGAGTTGTTATGATCGTGAATCAGGCAAACCCAGTATTCAAACCCAACAAGTGAGGTTAAGGCAAAAAACAGGATTTTAATAATGAAAACAGGAACAGGCGGGCTCAATAGTCAAAAGGGCAGTCCAAAATCCGGTACACAAAAAGCAGTCCAAAATAGGCAGAGGTACAGACAGGGCAAAGCAAGCTCGGATAACCATAGGACAGAAACTAGTCGGTAAACCGGTAAATCAGTCAGACAGGGCAGGAAAAACAGATCAGGGAACAGGCTGGCTCAGAATCAAAAAGGCTCTCGGGTTATCGTCAACAGGTCAATCAGAATAAAGAATGCTGGAACTAAACTCACCGTGGCTCGTTAAATGATCTGGCAGATAACTGAAGACCGAGGCAGAACTATATAGTGGAGTGAGCAGGTGAACGGGAGTGAAGACTAATTACAAGTGACAGGTGGAAACTGAACTGATTGGCTAGTGACTGGAGGTTGACAGATGAGCAGATGTGATAGGCTGGTAACTGGTGTTTGGGGGAATGACAGATAAACAGATTGCTGGGAAGAGACATAACTGAACTGGAAACATAAATAAAATCAAACTACAATAAAATCTAACCTATTCCATAAACCAAAACTAACACAGAACCTAAACAGAAAAACATGTCTAAATCAAAACCAAACAAGACCCCAAAATCAGAAACTTAACTAATAAATCTGATAACATAAACCAAGACAAAACCCAAATCGTGACAGAACCCCCTCCTCAAGGCCGGATTCCAGACGGCCTCAGAAACAAAACAGACTAGCTCGGGTGGGTGGAGGGAGGTACAGGATGGAGGGCTAGAATCAAATAAATGTCCAAATAAAAACTCAAACAAAACAAGACGAGTCAAGTTCTCAGGCGGGCGTCCAGGAGGACGGCCCCGACGAGTCAGGTTCTCAGGCGGTCGTCCAGGAGGACGGCCCCGACGAGTCAGGTTCTCAGGCGGTCGTCCAGGAGGACGGCCCCGACGAGTCAGGTTCTCAGGCGGTCGTCCAGGAGGACGGCCCCGACGAGTCAGGTTCTCAGGCGGTCGTCCAGGAGGACGGCCCCGACGAGTCAGGTTCTCAGGCGGTCGTCCAGGAGGACGGCCCCGACGAGTCAGGTTGTCCGGCGGACGTCCCGAAGGACGGCCTCGGTGTGTCAGGTTGTTCGGCGGACGTCCCGAAGGACGGCCTCGGCGTGTCAGGTTCTCCGGCGGACGTCCCGAAGGACGGTCTCGGCGTGTCAGGTTCTCCGGCGGACGTCCTCGGCGTGTCAGGTTCTCCGGCGGACGTCCTCGGCGTGTCAGGTTCTCCGGCGGACGTCCTCGGCGTGTCAGGTTCTCCGGCGGACGTCCTAGGCGTGTCAGGTTCTCCGGCGGACGTCCTAGGCGTGTCAGGTTCTCCGGCGGACGTCCTAGGCGTGTCAGGTTCTCCGGCGGACGTCCTAGGCGTGTCAGGTTCTCCGGCGGACGACCTCTGTGAGACAGGTAATCCGGCGGGTGTCCTGAAGGACGGCCCCGGTTAGCAACGATGTCCGGCGGCCGGTGGCGGAGCAGGTCTCTCATAGACCGGCGGCGGAGCAGGTCTCTCATAGGCCGGCGGCCGAGCAGCAACCTCGGGGACCGTCGGTAGAACCGGACCCTCAGGAACCGACGTCTGGAGAGAGAAAGAACAGAACCTGCCGCCGGACTAAAGGCTGGAGACAACGCCGGACTAAGAGCTAGAAGAGAGGCCTGGTTAAAGAGTTCAGGAGGCGTCTGGCTACAGAGTTCAGGAGGCGCCTGGCTACAGAGTTCAGGAGGCGCTTGGCTACAGAGTTCAGGAGGAGCCTGGCTACAGAGTTCAGGAGGAGCCTGGCTACAGAGTTCAGGAGGAGCCTGGCTACAGGCTACAGGTTCAGACGGGACCTGGCTACAGGCTACAGGTTCAGACGGGGCCTGGCTACAGGCTACAGGTTCAGACGGGGCCTGGCTACAGGCTTCAGGTTCAGACGGGGCCTGGCTACAGGCTTCAGGTTCAGACGGGGCCTGGCTACAGGCTTCCGGTTCAGGAGACCCCGGGCTACAGGCTTCAGGTTCAGGAGGCCCCGGACCACAGACTTCAGATGCTCCCAGACCCTTTAACACCCAGAACCTCATCAATAACCCTTCCAGAACCTCCGACAAAGACAGTTTGGTCAGCCACTTGGGAAATTGGCTGTCAAGCCAAAGATGAGGGGGTAAGAGCTTCCGAAGAGGTCCAGGGGCCTCTAAGTCTCCATGGGGCTCTGGGTGCTTGTCTTCTCGGCGAGGCCCCCGACGGAGCTTGTCGTTCGGGCGAGGACCACGACGCCGCTTGTCGTCTGGGCGAGGGCCACGGCGCCGCTTGTCGTCTGGGCGAGGGCCACGGCGCCGCTTGTCGTCTGGGCGAGGGCCACGGCGCCGCTTGTCGTCTGGGCGAGGACCACGGCGCCCAGTGTCCCGATGAGCCCCCGAGTTGCGGCCTGAAAGAGGGCTCGTCTGAACCCCCTCATCGTGGCCCTGTGGTAGACCCTCCTGGGTTCCCACGTCGCATACTGGCGGCGGACCCTCCTGGGTTCCCACGTCGCAGACTGGCGGCGGACCCTCCTGGGTTCCCACGTCGCAGACTGGCGGCGGACCCTCCTGGGTTCCCACGTCGCAGACTGGCGGCGGACCCTCCTGGGTTCCCACGTCGCAGACTGGCGGCGGACCCTCCTGGGTTCCCACGTCGCAGACTGGCGGCGGACCCTCCTGGGTTCCCACGTCGCAGACTGGCGGCGGACCCTCCTGGGTTCCCACGTCGCAGACTGGCGGCGGACCCTCCTGGGTTCCCACGTCGCGGGCCGGCGGCGGACCCCCCTGGGTTGCAGCGTCTCGGGCCGGCTGCGGACCCTCCGGGGTTGCAGCGTCTCGGGCCGGCTGCGGAGCCTCCGGGGTTGCAGCGTCTCGGGCCGGCTGCGGAGCCTCCGGGGTTGCAGCGTCTTGGGCCGGCTGCGGAGCCTCCGGGGTTGCAGCGTCTTGGGCCGGCTGCGGACCCTCCGGGGTTGCAGCGTCTTGGGCCGGCTGCGCAGACAGTGCTGCCTTATAGCTGCCGGAGGCCGGCACTGGAGCTGAGGTAGGAGGCGGGTCCTCTGGGACAGGTGCAGGTGCCGGGGCGTCGGCTGGACCCTTGGGGACAGGATTGAGTCCACTATAGAACCCTTGGAGAGCCGCTCTATAGTGCCCCTCGACCTCCTTTAATTTTGCCTCCAGCTCCTCTGAATACTGGCAGAAAAGAGCCTCCCTAAGGTCTTTAATAATAGGGGCAAAAGCTCTTAACTGGTCCTCCAGAGCCAGATCCTCAGCATTACGGGCGCCAACAGGAGGCGCTGTGGGCTGCTCAGCTCTGGGAAGCACCGGACTCCGATCCACTGGGCAGGAAGTGGCAACGGACGGGCGCGGTACTGACTCGCCTGTCGGCCGAACAGAACGGGTGAAGGAGCGACCCACAGGTTTCCGTCCCCTCCTCCGACGGCGGGACGGCAGGACTTGCTGGAGGTTTGATCCTGTCGGTAGAGCCGGGATCGGTGGAGCCCACAGCGTTCCCTGCATCTCCTCCTCTGGAGGGAGAGAGAAAAAAAGATCCGGACGAAGATCCCGCACCACCTCCGCTTCGACCTCCATAAACAAAGTTGGTTCTGGATAAAACCCATGGGCAGAGCCGACAGCGGTGTCGCTGGGTGAGTGATCCCTTCTATTCTGAGTTGAATCTGAATTTGTGACAAAGAGCCCTCCCAATCGTAAACTCGGAGCAGGCAGCGGGTTACTGCTGCTGCGGCTGCTGGAGAGATGGCGTCTGGGACCGATACCAGGGGGACAGAACGCCAATCTGGAACCCTCCCAAGCCATAGCGTGTGGAGGGGGAAAAAAAAAACCTCTAAAAACTTGTTGGGCGATAGGTTTTAGTGGGCCAGATCATTCTGTTATGATCGTGAATCAGGCAAACCCAGTATTCAAACCCAACAAGTGAGGTTAAGGCAAAAAACAGGATTTTAATAATGAAAACAGGAACAGGCGGGCTCAATAGTCAAAAGGGCAGTCCAAAATCCGGTACACAAAAAGCAGTCCAAAATAGGCAGAGGTACAGACAGGGCAAAGCAAGCTCGGATAACCATAGGACAGAAACTAGTCGGTAAACCGGTAAATCAGTCAGACAGGGCAGGAAAAACAGATCAGGGAACAGGCTGGCTCAGAATCAAAAAGGCTCTCGGGTTATCGTCAACAGGTCAATCAGAATAAAGAATGCTGGAACTAAACTCACCGTGGCTCGTTAAATGATCTGGCAGATAACTGAAGACCGAGGCAGAACTATATAGTGGAGTGAGCAGGTGAACGGGAGTGAAGACTAATTACAAGTGACAGGTGGAAACTGAACTGATTGGCTAGTGACTGGAGGTTGACAGATGAGCAGATGTGATAGGCTGGTAACTGGTGTTTGGGGGAATGACAGATAAACAGATTGCTGGGAAGAGACATAACTGAACTGGAAACATAAATAAAATCAAACTACAATAAAATCTAACCTATTCCATAAACCAAAACTAACACAGAACCTAAACAGAAAAACATGTCTAAATCAAAACCAAACAAGACCCCAAAATCAGAAACTTAACTAATAAATCTGATAACATAAACCAAGACAAAACCCAAATCGTGACACAGAGTAGGCTGGAGCCAGAAGACCTGAGTGGTCTGGAGGGTTTATACGCTGATAACAAGTCTGCGTATATTTAGGTACTAAGCCATTTAGGGATTTATAGACTAACAGAAGTATTTTAAAGTCTATTCTCTGAGCTGGCCATTTTCCTAATTGTTTTAGCATGGTGGCCAATTTACAATCATGGTGATGTACAAGCTTTGAAGATTAGAGAAAAAACAGTGGAAGGAAAGTGAAAGTAGGGGGAAGCTTCTGGGTGTGAATGGGTGCAGTATGCCGTTGCCACAGGATGAACTTTCATGATCAGATTCAGCCGAAACAAAGACAGTTAATAGACATGAGAATCAGGTAGGAAACCAGTTTACACTGAAATACTGTGGTACGACCTACAGTGGCCATGAAAAATTATTCCCTCCCCCTTGGCTTTATTCATCTTTCGTTGCTTCACAACCTGGAATTAAAATGAATCGGTTGAGGGTTTGCACCACTTCATTTACAGAACATACCTACAACTTTGTAGATGCATTATGGCAGACAAAATAACAGAAAACGTCAGTGTGCATAACTCTCCACCCCCCTAAAGTCAATGCTTTGTAGAGCCAATTCTGCAAGAATTACAGCTACTAGCAGCGTTGGATCGGTCTCTATGCGACATGATCCTGGGGCGTCTGTTTATTTTTACCTTGTGGATTTAGTTAGTGGTTTCTGTTTGTTCCTTTTTGAATCATTTTTAGTATTATTGTCAGATTTCTTCCTTTCTGTCTGCCTTGTCTTCATTCTCTGTATCATCTACACCTTCATTGCCTTCACCTGCCCCCCCCCCATGCTTTTTCTCAATGCTCTTCCTCTCTATATAAACTGCCCAGTCATTCTCTCCATTTGTCGGATCATCTGTTATTCTGTCTCACATTTTTGTCTCTCAGCTCCAGTTACCTTATCCACATTTTTGTTCCCAGTCTTGCCTTCCTGCCTGTAGGTCCATTTGTTTCAATAAAGCTCATAGATACTCATGCGGCTCCCAAGCTCTTGTCCACACGTTGGTCCGACACCTGCCTCAGAAAACACGACACTGTGAGCGGTCCACATCTGGCCTCTGGGATTTTTGCCATTCCTCGAAGCCAAGCTGCTCCAGATCCTTCATGTTGCACGGTTTTAACTTCTGAACAGCGATCTTCAAGTCTACCCAGGATTCTCAATTGGATTGAGGTCTGCACTTTGACTAGGCCATTTTAACACATTTAAATGTTTCCCATTAAGCCTGCTGAGTGTTGCTTCAACAGTATGATTCGGGTCATTGTCCTGGGTCACCCCCACAGCATGATGCTGTGGAGCTCTGCAACTCCTTCAGGGTTGTCTTTGGTTTTAGTGCTGCCTCCCTGATTTATGCTCTCCTGGCCCCGTCTGGGAGTTCTGGTGGGTTGTCATCTCTCGGCAGGTTTCTGCGGTACCATGTAGCCTACTTTGCATTTGAAGATGATGGATGTGATGGTGCTTGGGCAGAATGTCATAGATTTGGAATTTTTTTATAACCCCACCCTGACTTGTACTTCTCAATAATGTTGTCCTGACTTGTCTGGACAACTAGTCTTCATGGTGTGATGCCTCCTGCTTTTCTGAAAGTCCTCTGGGGCCTTTCAGAAAAGGTGTGTTTATACTGACAGATCATGTAACACTCAGACTGCACACAGGTGGACTTTACTGCACTTATGGGACTTTTGAAAGTAACTACGGCTTCATAGCAAAGGGGTGGATACATATACACATGCCAATCTTCAGTTGTTTTAGTTTTTAATTATTTTTTTTACAATGTTCTTTTCTATATTCTATCCACCAATGCATTAGACTATGTTGTGTAGATATATCACCTAAAATAAGATTTACACACATTGACTTCACACGCTGGAATGTAACAAAATATTAGAAAGCCAAAGGGGGTGAATACTTTTGCGAGGCACTGTATAAAACCACAGTTGGGGATCTAAAAGGGTGAAAGGTGGGCGTGAAGTCCCACGACTCAATTTTCTGCTGATTTATCTGTTCATCAGGTAGCACCCACGTAAGTTTCCCTAACATGTGGTGCAGTGCAGGCTTTTCCCCACCAACATGCCCCACCCAACATGTTTCAGGGAGAATCATGGAGATGCAGCATGCACTGGATAAAGACAAACATTGCATTGGAAACATGTTGGGGGTTTAATATTTCCCATCTGAAATGTTAGCTTATAATGCATTACAGATGAAAGCTCAGCAAATGAGCGCTGCTCAGTATGTTGTCTCTGCAAGATAAAATCAGAACGACACTGCGTTCTCTAAAGAGAATAACATTATGACAATGAAGCAATCTGAAGATTATCAGTCCCCTAATTTCTGTCCCCAAGTACAGTAAAATTTCCGCTTGAGACTCAAGGTAGCACCATGTCCTGCCCACACAGATTCAGCTTTTAGTCGCACATGGCTGAAAGATGATGAGTATGCCCGATCACGTTTAACAGAGAATAATCTGAGGGAGGGGGGAGGGGGGGGAGCGGTAAGGGGTGGCCCTCTGCCAAACCTCACAGCTGCATTAATGGAGCAGAGTCAGAGTTGTTGCATTGACGGCTTGGCACATCCATCAGCTATACATTTTTACACATCATTTTTAAGTTGGTCTGTGAGGCAGACACCCCGTCTACTTTTAAGACTAATCTTAAAACTTTCCTTTTTGACAAAGCTTCTAGTTAGAGTGGCTCATGTTACCCTGAGCTACCTCTATAGTTATGCTGCTATAGGCTTAGGCTACTGGAGGACATCAGCCATAGCTTTATCACAAAGGAAAGTTTTAAGATTAGTCTTAAAAGTAGACAGGGTGTCTGCCTCACGGACCAAAACTGGGAGTTGGTTCCACAGGAGAGGAGCCTGATAGCTAAAGGATCTGCCTCCCATTCTACTTTTAGAGACTCTAGGAACCACCAGCAGACCTGCAGTTTGAGAGCGAAGTGCTCTGTTAGGAACATACGGGGTAATCAGAGCTCTGATATATGATGGAGCTTGATTATTAAGGGCTTTATATATTAGAAGAAGAATTTTAAATTCTATTCATGATTTAACAGGAAGCCAATGAAGGGAAGCTAAAATTGGAGAAATATGATCCCGCTTGTTGATTTTCATCAGAACTCTTGCTGCAGCATTTTGGATCAGCTGAAGACTTTGAACTACATTTTGTGGACTTCCTGATAGTAAAGAATTACAATAGTCCAGCCTTGAAGTAACAAATGCATGGACTAGTTTTTCAGCATCACCCCTGGACAGAATGTTTCTAATTTTGGCAATATTCCTGAGGTGAAAAAACTCTGGAAACCTGTTTAATATGGGATTTAAATCACATGTCTTGGTCAAAAATAACACCAAGATTTATTACTTTATTACCAGAGGCCAAGTTAATGCCATCCAGATTAAGTGATTAATTAAGAAGTTTATTTTTTTATGGATTTATGGATAGTATAGTAACAGTAAACGGTATAGTAATTTCTAAACTATGATAAACTGATTATTCTAAACTATATTAAACTAAATATTCTAACTCCTGTTTGGTTATACTCTTATAGCAGTGGATTAACTATGTTCAATATACAAATGTACATAAACAATAAATGTCATCATAAGTCTAATTATCAACCCAAAAATCCATCTAAATTGTATCTGATGGGATAATTCTTTAGCACATTAAATAACTTTATCAGACATTTAAAAAAGTGAGAAAATCCTGTCTTGCTCTTAGATCTGTCCTCACTAAAATGAGGATAGTCACTAAATTAATTACCTGTAATCAAACAATTCATTTATTATTAAAGACACTAAGGTCTATTCCCTAATTATTGGTTTATGTTCCAACAACCTCAAAGAAAAGAAGATAAAGATGCTTACTCTAAATCCACAGTCTACTTCTACAGGGGAAACATTTCTAAATAAAAAACTAACTTTCTGATTGTTCAACCTTGTCAGGATTCTGTTTCCGTGCTCTACTAACTCTGCTCCACAGGTGGCTGCAGTTGACGGGTGGGCGTGGCCCGCACCTGCGGCTCACTTGGAACTCTCTGCTCTGGCTTAAAAGGAGTGCACTGACAGCTGGAAGACGCCAGAGTGTTACCCCGTTGTGGTATGCCTAGGCCTTTGACCCGTCTCCTGAGCTTCGTACCTGTGAGATTTTGAAAACCCTGTTTTTTTAATCTAAACTAGTCTCCTGTCTTCTGCAGTTCGTCGTGTTTTTGGATTTACTCACCTGTGTGGTTCCGTGCTTTGAAGACCAGCTTCCTGAATCCCTGCCTGCTCAGATTTTGCTCTGGCGTCTCCCCTCTTACTCATTTGGTGTTACCAAGCTGGGCGAGAGACCCCTTCTCCTGGACTCACTCTGGTTCCTCCAGCTGCTCCTCCTGCCTACCACCGCAGTGGTGCTGCTTGGGCTCCCCGCCTGTGTTACATCTGCCAGCCCTCCCGTCATTCAGCCATCTCCTTCCATCAGAGAGTTACCGTCACTGAACTCCTTTTCCACTCATCCCCACCGGATAGGTCCTCCCAACCAAGCGGTAAGCAGAGCAGATTCTAGAGAATTTTCCCCTGGTTCGGTCCATGTTAATTTATCCTCTTTCTTCCCGCAGTCATCCCTGCTCTGACGTTCCGACCTCACCTGTTGCACATATTGTGTGCTTTCCCTTATTGAGCCTAAATAAACATCTTTAAAACTGTTTCTGTTTCCGTCAGTGTCTGCATGTGGGCCAAACACCTTAAAACCATGACAAACCTGATTTAGGATTTTGCTATAATTTAAAAGTTAACGGGGCTCTCTTGGGAGTGTGAAGGGTTTTAAAGGATTTAGCAGCCTTATTTGGATTTCTAACACAATTCAATTTTATTTCCATAGAGCCAATTCACAACGTGTCATCACCTTTTATTAATTTGAGGGAAAACAATTTGACAGACGAGAAACAATGGAAAAAGAAACACAGTTTCCAAACATCCTCGTCACTGTAGCTGACAATTCGATGTTTGGTTGGTTCCCCACTTTGGATCAGTTCAGAACTGAATTAGACATGAAGTAAAAACCATTCTGATTCTAAAGTATAATTCCAAACTTTGCTCCAAGAGGAAAGGGGGGAAACACAGATGTGCGTGATCAGCACCAGACCACTGCTATAGAGTAAAACGCTTTACCTGAGGTCCAACTTGTAGCCGTTTCTAATCTCACGAAACCAGCCTGTGGTTCTGTGGACGTGCAAATCCCACAACTGTCTCTTCATTTGGCACACAGTTCAATGTCAGCACAATATCAGTCATTGTATCTGTCAGGTTTGGCACATGGTGCAGGACATTGGATGTTCACATGGGAGATCGTCGCCATCAGACACGAACCTACGGGTGAAAACAGCCTCTTTTCTGCTGCAGGGACTTTCAGTCACGACTTTGTGAAAGCCATCAGCACGCTTCAGTACATGTTCACAGTAAAGTAAAAAGTAAAGTAAAGAAAACATGTTTTCCCTTTCGGTATCAGAGTGATTTGTAAAAGGAATAATACCATTCTGTCCTCTTTAGCTGTAGAAATGTTATCATGACTGAAATTGTTTCCTCCTTCTATTGTCGTCATTATTAAGCACTTCACTTCATAAAACAAAGTATTCACTTTCAAGGTCTGACATAATCATCCATCAATATTTAAAATTATGGTTCATTTATTTTTATTTAACCTTTATTCACACATGTAAGCCATTTAAGTACTTCACTTTTGACTATTTAAACTGTTTGAAACTCCTAGATTTGTACGTTAAGTAAAATGTTGACTCATTGACCTTAATAAAGCTTTTAGCTTAGCCTCATCTCAGAGAATCTTTCACATCTTCTTTTCATCAATCAGATAAACCAACTTGCTAATAACAACCCTGTTGGTTCACAGACTCCTCGTGTTTGTGAATCCTGAGTTGACACCAACAAGATCTTTAAATAGACCTGCAAAAGGAAAGTTCTGTGGTTGAACTTCCCACGGCGTGTGTGAGTGCTTCCTTACAAATAAACGACCTGCATGTTGTGAAACCATGAACCAAACCACATTTTCTTCTCTATTAGATGTTGAAACTCGGTGCTTAATATGTGCCAACATTATGTCAATAAAGCAGATTTAGGCAGTTGACTAATTTTTAAAAAAAAAAGCTTGTGAAGAAGAGATACGATGGAGAGCTCCGTCATTAACGATGATCTTGAAATAGAATCAACTGAGATGATTCGAGCATTTGATCAGGATGCCTCCTGGTTTCATCTCTTTGGTGACATCTGGCATTAAGACGAGGGGGCTCATAATTTCCTGGAGGGACTAACTACAATGTCTAACCTTTTGTTCTCTTTGTCTTTTTTCTCTTCATAGGCCTGGGAAGGCCTCGGGATCGCTAAAGAAGGACGTGGAAGAGATGTTTCTGTTTCCTAGCTGGTCCTTGTTGCCTCTGCAGCCTGAGATCCAATGAACGATGGATGGATCGTCGGACAGATCCTCATAAAAATCCCAAATTTCCAAATCATTAAGTGTAGTTTTACTTCTTACACGAAATGTCTCAATATTCTTTAGTTTAAATCTTAAGTAGGTTTGTGCATGTAGTTCTCCTTTTGGATTGAACCAAATAAAAAATCATTTTCTAAACAATCCAACCACTGCGTACTTACTAAATATCAGTTTTTCTTTATTTTCTCCTTCAGAGGAACACGTTTAGCGTGACCTTTTCAGTGGTGTGTTGTTGTTTTTTTGTGAGTGGTTGCCTTCTCCCCTGTGGTAGTTCTGTTCCCGTGAGACAAAACCTCTATTCTATGACCTTTTGTACTAACCAGCTATCAGTGAGCAGATAAGGATTTTGAGAGTGTAACGGTTTCGTTCAGTGGGGACAAACTAGATACGTTGGCATCAAGCCATGTCCTTCGCATTTGCTCTTTGCATGCAATCTGAATTTTGTCATCAGTTCATTTTGAACTGATGTTTTTCAGAGATTTTCTATGAATGGATGTATCTAAAATGCCCGAAGTGTACAAAGCAACTTTTGGCTGATTGTTAGTTATAATAGTAGCGTATTTTCAGTAGGTGGCAAAGATTTCTGCTGAAATCAGGCACCTTTGATTTATAGTGAAATTCCACTTTTTATTCCCAGTCTGCAAACATCAAACGCCTGACGGATGTTGAGCCAGTCAGGAAAACATGCGATAATTATGTCTGTATGATTTAACTGAATTTGACTTTGTTAAAGTGACTTGAGATGACATGTTGCAGAGGTGTCAAGTAACTAAGTTAAAATACTTCATTACCTTACTTAAGTAGAAATGTTGGTTATTTATACTTTAGTGGAGTAATTCTTTTTTAGCCTACTTTTTACTTTTACTCCTGACATTTTTATGCAATTATCTGCACTTTCTACTCCTTACATTTTGAAAATGGTCTCATTACGTTTATTTTATTTCAGCTTGTTTTCGTTCTGACTTGTCAATAAAAAAAATTGATTCAATTCAATTCAATTCAATTTTATTTATATAGCGCCAAATCATGAAACATGTCATCTCAAGGCACTTTACAAAATCAAGTTCAATCATATTATACAGATTGGGTCAGATTATACAGATTGGTCAAAATGTCCTATATAAGGAAACCAGTTGATTGCATCAAAGTCCCGACAAGCAGCATTTACTCCTGGGGGACCGTAGAGCCACAGGGAGAGTCGTCTGCATTGTCCATGGCTTTGCTGCAATCCCTCATACTGAGCAAGCATGAAGCGACAGTGGGAAGAAAAACCACCCATTAACGGGAAAAAAAAAACTCCGGCAGAACCGGGCTCAGTATGAACGGTCATCTGCCTCGACCAACTGGGGTTACAGAAGACAGAGCAGAGACACAACAAGAGAGACAAAAAAGCACAGAAGCACACATTGATCTAGTAATCTGTTCTACATTAGATGGTAATAGTCGGTGATCTGTCCTCCCTGGATGATTTCACAGTCAACAGAACGTCAGACCAGGTGTACCTACTATGAAGATAAAAGAGAGAGAGCAGAAAGTTAAAAGCTGAAATGACAACAGTCATTTCAATGTAATGCAATGCAAATCTGGAGAACAGTAGAAATCAGTAGAGTGAGAAAAGTAGGCCCTGATGTCCTCCAGTAGCCTAAGCCTATAGCAGCAAAACTATAAAGGTAGCTCAGGGTAACATGAGCCACTCTAGTTATAAGCTTTGTCAAAAAGGAAGGTTTTAAGATTAGTCTTAAAAGTAGAAAGGGTGTCTGCTTCACGGACCAAAACTGGGAGTTGGTTCCACAGGAGAGGAGCCTGATAGCTAAAGGATCTGCCTCCCATTCTACTTTTAGAGACTCTAGGAACCACCAGCAGACCTGCAGTCTGAGAGCGAAGTGCTCTGTTAGGAACATACGGGGTAATCAGAGCTCTGATATATGATGGAGCTTGATTATTAAGGGCTTTATACGTTAGAAGAAGAATTTTTAATTCTATTCTTGATTTAACAGGAAGCCAATGAAGTGAAGCTAAAACAGGAGAAATATGATCCCTCTTGTTGATTTTCATCAGAACTCTTGCTGCAGCATTTTGGATCAGCTGAAGACTTTGAATTGCTGATATTCAGATAAATAGCGTTTAACCTCAACAAGAACTTAAGAAGAAGAACAAAACGTAGGAGTAGAACATTTTTAGGATAATTTTGTTATTTTCCTATTTTTTTATTAACTGCTAGGATTAATCGTTCATTTTGACAACACTGTCTACTGTATACAGACAGCCATACAAGGATAATTATTATAAGAGTGTAATGCACTTATTTTCATATTTAGTTTCGTTATCTTACATCTGTTGGCCTCATCAGTTAATGTAGCTACGCTTTGATGTTCATTTATATTCTAGTAAAAACAAGTAAATGCTTATTGATAATATGTCTCTGAAGTTTGACTTTTGCACCAATACTTAGAGGCAACCAGACATCAGAGTATCTGCTCCATGAAACAACGTTGATGCTCAGCAGTATTGCACCTATATGGACATTTAATATATTAATGTTAAATATATTAATAATATTTGCATTGCACTAAATGGTTTGTTTTCAATGGACATATATGTGGTTGAAACAGCTAATCCCAATTTGTTTCAATATTAACATCATACTTTACAATTATAGTAATGGGGGGTTATTTCTTCTACTTTGATACTTTAAGTAGTTTTATATCTGGTACTTTTGTGCTTGAGCAAAAGGTTTGAGTTGATACTTCTATGTCTACAGAATTATTTTTAAACCCAACAATCTATGCTTCTACTTGAGTAATAGGTGTGAATACTTTTGACATCTCTATTTATATAGCGCCAATTTGTTGTTAATTGGCGTTATATAAATAGAATTGAATTGTGCAGCAATGCAGAAAGGTGGTGGAACTGCATGACTTCTATTGATACCAGCTGCAAGGTTACTGCAGTACTTGCTGGTATAAATCAAAACAGTGCAGCAACTGTAGGGAATAAAATCAAATTTTGCTCTTATGGAGACAGATTCTGTTTTCAGGCAAAGGAAGAAAAAAACATCAAATCAAACTGTCCATCATTTCCCATTCAGACGGGCGATTTTTGCCCCCTGCAGATGTTTACTTATGAGTAGAGGTGTAACAATACATCCATCCACATCGATTAAATAATTAACGTTCCAATTAATTCAATTCAATTCAATTACATCATTGCAAAATGAAAATAACGATCCATTTCCATATCCAAGTTTTTAAGATATGCCTTTATTTTGAAATTCCCAGTGCGTAAGACTATAGTGAACCAGTGATCTATTATTATTATTATTAGTAGTAGTAGTAGTAGTAGTAGTAGTAGTAGTAGTAAAGTCTCAAATCATATTTGGGTTGTTTTTGTTTTTCATGGTGAGTTGATAGCAATGCAAATAATCGTGTTAGATGGGCATCATATTGATCGCAGATTTGTTTATTGAATTTAACTGGACTTGTATCTTGACAGACTTTGTGATGTTAATATCGTATCGGCATCCAAACCAATTGATACAACATTGTATCGGGATAAAACTGCTGATTTATATCCCTACTTATGAGACACGCAAACAGATGTTCGCTCTGTTCACACAGCAAAAGCTTTCACATCCAATGAAATCGAGCATGTTTTGTCATGTAACAATCACAAAGTTTAATTTTAACTGCTTCTCTCCAGAAATGCCCACGTTTTAGCTCCATCCTTATTCCCATCCACTTTGACCAGCTTTGCTGTTCTACAAAGGACAGGCCTCCCCTAGCACGATGCTGCCACCGCCATGTTTCAGTCTGTTTCATCTTGCAGAACATAATGGTGAGAAGAACAAATGCAGAAACATCATCATCCCAGATGTTGCTGGAGTCTGAAAAACTCAAGAGAATTTTCTCCAAACACAAAATCCCATAACATTTCAAACCCCACAGGACCCTCAGACAGAGGCTGGTCCATCCTGAAGACAAACCCCCCAAACCATGAGCAGAGTGGTGTCTGCGGTTCAGTCAGTGAGGAATGTTCTGATCTTTATATTGGAGAAACCAAACAACCTCTCCACAGACGCATGGCTCAACACAGGAGAGCTACCTCCTCAGGACAAGACTCTGCTGTCCACCTACACCTTAAGGACAAAGGACACTCTGTGAGGACCAACATGTTCACATTGTGGACAAAGAAGACAGATGGTTTGAGAGAGGGGTGAAGGAAGCCATCTACGTTAAGAGAGAAAAAACAACTTTAAACAGAGGAGGAGGACTCAGGTTTCAAATTTCAGAAACTTACAACACAGCAATAGGTTTGATTCCTGCCAAGTTTCACCTCCATGCAGGTGATCACAGCATCTCCTCTGTAAACCAGGCCAACAACGACCCTAATGACTCCCCATTGCTAAGGGGTGGGCCAGTTTCAGTTTAATTTGCATGTTATCTAAGCCTTAACAAGGCCTTTTTGGGCAATAATATAAAGCTTGGAACTCCACACTACTCCAAACATTTGAATTGAGAAAGCTTTCTGGATGGGAAGCGAAACATCTTCAAACTTCAGAAAAAAGTCCAGTTATTTTGTTTTTTAACTTTTTTTGGAATTTCATCTTGCTGCTCTTTGGAAATGGATATGTGGAGGGCACAACCTATGACTGTCCTGTTGACAGATTCTCTGAGAAATGACGTTCTTGCCTGTTCTCTCTGTGTTTAAAAAAAAATCCATACATGCATAATAGCTGTTATTTAGCAAAGATTAAATTACTCACAGGTTAGTTACCGATAAGGGGATTTCTGAATGGTTGCACCACAGTTAAGTGTATCAGAGAGAAGGGGGCTGGTTACAAATACACATCCTGCATTACACGTTGACATTTACCAAAAAAGTTTTGAAACCTAAACAGCATTTTTCTTTCACCACATGAAAAATTCAAGAGGTTTGAATACCTTTGCAAGGCTGCAAGGAACTCAGAATTACTCCTGATATCTTTACCTGTTGGGGCTAAACAGCTTTCCAGGTTTTCACCAATGTTTCTGAAGAATTTCTGAATATCTTTCAAAGTTTGCTTTTTCTTTGAACTTATCAGCTGAATTCTCTCGTTCATTTTTCTCCGTACTTGACTCACATCAGGCTGGGTTCTCTGGTATTTCCTTTTTTTAGACTCAACTAAAGAAGAGCGAATTCACGTGCCTAAAGAGGTCATGGTTTCAGTGTCTACGGTGGTTTTGGCTGTGTGTTAGTTTGCTCTTTCTATGGTTTTCTCATGTTTTTAGTGACTCTTCGGCGGTATTTACATGTGAGAAAGAATTTTACTCTACAGCTCAAACAGTGCATCTCGGGTGAGCCGCTCGGTTTCAGAGGCAAAGCGGTTTATGCCTAGTTTGACTGTGTGGCTGTTACAAACACAACGGGGCTTTTCAGGTTTTGACATCAACACCAAAACGTTTTCTCATATTAAATTTGAGCCTGTACTTTAACCAAAAAGTGATCTCTGGCAGCTTATATTTATTTTATGCACATCAGATGATGACATGAGGATCTGTGGCTCTTTGTCGCTGATGTTTGGAGCGACCCCCAGCTGGCCCTGCTGTGAAGGAGAAACTGCTTCCTCAGCAGTCGTCACAACTTCCACTAGGAAGTTAAGGTGTCAGATTACTTATAGTTTGATTATTCCCTCAGCTTATGTTCACATTTTGTTCCTGCATCTCTTGTCACTTCCTTCTGACACTCAGGCACCTTTATTTCTAACGCCTGATTCTCCCCTGGGTTCTTAATAATCAGCTCACCTGTTGCTGATCACTGATGGCGCCTCCCAGCAGAACCAGAACTCCTCAGTCCGTTTTCAGCTTTGCAGCTTATTAGTCTATGATTTCCTTCTTTATCATCATTTTTCCATTGTGTTGCTATGTTTTTAGTTTACTTTGAATTTGACTCTGAGCTACAGATTATTGTTTGCAAGTCAGAAATCAGACTGACGAGTTTAGCAAATGACTGGGACAACTAAAATAGTTTCTTAGTATGTACTGTATGCATCATGTCAATATATTGCTTAAAATGAACCAATCACTATTTGTTTAGTTGTTTTAGCTTCCTTCAGCATATTGAGAAGTCTGAATCAACTCGTCTAGGAGAAAAAATACTTGGTAGTTAAACTCTGGAAGAAACAAGCAAAGAGTTTATAGATTGCTGTTGGTCTAATTATGTTTATTTTTGCATTTTTATTAATATATCCTACCACTAACGCACAGAAAAATGTCTCACTGCTATTCAAATCTTTTGCAAGATAAACCTTGTCATTCAACAACAAAAACCACAAAATATATACAAATTATATCCAGCATAAGAAAATTAACAATTAACTAAAGGGATCAGCGACTCAAATTCAGTCCAGAACTTTTCCTTCATAATAACAGAATTTATAAATCTTTCAGGCCAGCTATAAAAAAGAAAATAGTCTTAACTTTTTTTTGAGCAGATAAAAATATTCTCTGTCATTTAGGTCTATAAAGATCTCACCAAGCTTCCCACCTTGGGTTTTGTGTGCATTACACGTTTGTACAGCATAGAGCATGTTTTACGACAAAGAAGCCGGTTAAAGAAAAGACTGAACACAACTCTCGCCCACAGAGGCCAATAAACAGAGGTGGCTAGAGTAGCAAAAGGTTGTACTCAATATTGCTGGTGAAGATTCTCAGTCATCCAGGTCATGAGCATTCCAAAAAAAGTTAAAAAACAAAACAACTATACTTTTTTCCAAATGTACTCAATATTGAAACTCAATCTTATAAATTTCTATAATTTTGCTCAAGTAGAATTAAAACCTTAAAAGGCCTATCAGCACTCAGTAACTGGTGGATCTGAACATTTGATTTAATCTGTTAAAATTATGTCATCAGAGAGAAAAATATAAAGCTGTGTACAAATTATCTTAAATAAAAAAAAACATAATTTTAAGATAACAAATTCAAGAAGAAGAAGAATGTCCAAACTGACATTTGTCACAACGTAAAGCATCTGATACCAATACTTAAGTAATAAGTAAGTAATAAATATGTTTCAGAACCACTAAGTACCTTCAGTGACAATATATGCTGCTTGCTGTATATTCACTTGAGCTCTAAATGGCACAGCAGGCTCAGCATATAGAAAACAACATTAAAACAATGAAACTTGTGCAAAATCAAGAAGTCTCACTTTAACCTAAACTGTTAGTGTCCTTGTCTGGTGCATTTTTGGTTAAACTTGCATGTTCTTCATTTAGTGAAGTAACTGAAGGTGGTAGAGTGGTAGAAATTGTTTTCCAGTAACAGTAGTGTTACTTTAAACCACTATAAGTACAAGTAAAACGTTGCTCGTTGATGGACTGTCAACCTGGTGATATCTGGAGAGAAGCGCCAGCCCTCCATGCATTCCCAGCTCATATTCACATGGATGGATGGATGGATGGACGGACGGACGGACGGACGGATGGATGGATGGACGGATGGTAAAAACTATGGTAGTATAACTACTAGAAGTACATTTCCTTTTCAAAAACATATTCTTCCAAATCTAGATGGTTACTATCCACAACTGGCAGTAACACATAATCTACAGACGTGCAAAATGATTAATAATAGTGATAGATTTAAATTTCAAAGTGTTTTTATTTAAGTTTCTTTCTGTTTATAAGGAAGACTGGAATCTCTCAGAAGATAATAAAAAAAATATTTGGTTTTATTTACATTTTAATAAAATATGGCAATCTCAGTAATCTCAAACAAAAAACACTTATTTGGCATTACAGGGGTAAAAACCCTAAATGCCAAGCAGGTATTTTCCATCATTTATTGTGGCTGATGAGCTCAAAGTCTTAGATTCTACTGACAGAATAAAAATATGTTGAATAAATTCCTATTTTCAAGCCTAAATCTTCCAGGTATATGGAGTAATTGGATGTTCAGAGTGCTGCCCTCTCTCCTACAGAGATCAGAATAGTCTTAGTTTTAATACTGATACTAAATCACTGGATGATGGAAACACTTTGACTTTTTCTGGGGTTTAAAGGAAACATTTCTTGTGGAAATAATCTTTTTTTTATTATTATTTTGTATTATTTGTATCTGATGTAAAATACCATTCAGTGCCACTATGATGACTTGTAGGAAAAACCGACTGACTTAGTACGTCATAGGAAACGACAACGTCAGAGATGTTGTGGAAGATCCGCGCCATCATCTCCCTCTTGTGGCTGGGAGCGGTATTGTATTTCAGCACATTTTTGCTCTGGCTGACGTCATGTGGCAAAATCACAAATTTGCAACTCAGTAAAAATAAATTTAAAAAAATAAACACCTTGCACTGCAGCATTTTGTGGAAAATTCAAATTATCCCTATCTATTTTTAAGACTAATCTTAAAACTTTCCTTTTTGACAAAGCTTATAGTTAGAGTGGCTCATGTTACCCTGAGCTATCTCTATAGTTGTGCTGTGATAGGCCTAGGCTGCTGGAGGACATCAGGGTCTAATTTTCTCACTCTACTGATTTCTACTGTTCTTCATTCTACGGTTCTCCAGTTTTGCATTGTATTACATTGAAATGACTGTCGTCATTTCAGCTTTTAACTTTTTGCTCTCTCTCTTTTTCTTCATAGTAGGTACACCTGGTCTGGCGTTCTGTTAACTTTGACATCATCCAGAGAAGACGGCTCACCCGTTACTACCATCTAATGTAGAACAGATTACTAGATCAATGTGTGCTTCTGTGCTTTTTGTCTCTCTTGTTGTGTCTCTGCTCTGTCTTCTGTAACCCCAGTCGGTCGAGGCAGATGACCGTTCATACTGAGCCCGGTTCTGCCGGAGGTTTTTTTTTCCCGTTAATGGGTGGTTTTTCTTCCCACTGTCGCTTCATGCTTGCTCAGTATGAGGGATTGCAGCAAAGCCATGTACAATGCAGACGACTCTCCCTGTGGCTCTACGGTTCCCCAGGAGTGAATGCTGCTTGTCGGGACTTTGATGCAATCAACTGGTTTCCTTATATAGGACATTTTGACCAATCTGTATAATCTGACCCAATCTGTATAATATGATTGAACTTGATTTTGTAAAGTGCCTTGAGATGACATGTTTTATGATTTGGCGCTATATAAATAAAATTGAATTGAATTGAATTGAATCAGAATATTGATTAATTACATTGGAACAATAAAATGGTGTTTCTAAAAACAATAGTGTACTGCACAGTATTCTTATTTAACACTTTGCTAAAGAAAAAGTATACAGCCCCCCTGAGTCAATACTTTGTGGAACCAACTTTTGCTGCAGTTCCTCCAGAGTCACCATGGACCTCTTTGCTGCATCTCTGATCAGTTCTCTCCTTGTTCTACCTGTAAGTTTAGGTGACGTTCTTGTCTTGGTAGGTTTACAGCTGTGCCGTACTCTTTCCATGATGATGGACTGCACAATTCTCATGAGATGTTCAAAGCTTAGGAAATATTTTATAGCCAAAGTCTTCTTTTTCCTCTTTGTTGACTTTAAATAACAGGACCTACAGCCTCCGGTCCCAAGACTTTTTAAATGTTAGTGTTCCTCGTGTCAGAACAGAAAGGGAGAAGAAAGCTTTTAGCTTTTCTGCTCCAACTTCATGGAACAGTTTGCAATTGGATCTTAAACTTAGAACACTGGTATCTCTGAAAGTATTTAAGACCATGATACATCCCATTATGTTTATGTTGCAGAAGTGCAATGGTTGTACTTGAGTTATTTGCATATGTTTTATTGTACGTTTATGTTTATTGTGACCACGTGTTATAGTTGACCATCTGTATGCTCCCAGTCTCAGCCAGGTCTCTCTTGTAAAAGAGATAAATCTGGTTAAATAAAGGCTATTATCATTATAATTATCATTATTATTATTGTTGTTGTTGTTATTAAACTTCTCCCGAGCTTTACCCCTGACCTGTCTGGTGTGTTCCCTGGTCTTTATGATGCACTCAGAGAAAAGGGACTGAATACTTTTTGTACACCGCACGTTTCAGTTTGATTCTTGTAGTTGTAGTGCAAAAATTTATACTTTTTCAAGCTACTATATATATATATATATATATATATATATATATATATATATATATATATATATATATATATATATATATGCTTGAAGTTTTCTCTTTTAAGCTAACGTATTGAGTTGCAGCTGTCATCTGTCCACCAGGGGGCGCTGTGGCTTTTACAAGCTGCTGCTGGCGTTTAAACGAGGAAGTGGGGGGGCTGCTGTAAATCGAGATGTTCTCTCCAAACACTTTGATCTGAACAATGGAGCCATTTGGCCTCAGCTCTGTATAAATTGGGTTTACTGGGCAGAAAAGGCTGGAATTGGTCCGGTTATCGTGACTTCGGTGCACGGCGGGGGCTCAGCTGGTGGCCGCTCCGTCCCCCCCGCTCCTGCTGCTGCTCCTGGCGGAGCTCCTCCCGCCGCTCCGTTCACCTCCACAGGTCGCCTGTCAGGATGAATGTGGTGGAGAACAAAAGTCTGCACTCGCAGCTCCGCGACGAGGAGGCGGTGGTGGTGGAGAACGCCGTCAGGCTGGCGATAGACTCGGTGCTGAATGTGCTGTACGGGCTGAACGGCGCCAGGACCCGGGAGTACCAGCGGATGGTGGCCGACAGGGACAAAGAGATCCAGCGGCTCGAGGGCAGGCTGACGGAGATCGAGCGCGAGCTCCAGGTGCTGCGCCGACACGGCTGCGCGTGCGGGCTGTTCGAGACCGGGACCCGGATCTCCGGTAACCGACAGACCGGAGAGCAGATCCGGGCTGGGCCAGTGGGGGTGGGCCCTGAGGGGACAGCAGGGCCACAGGAGTGTGACATGAGCCTGTCCTGTAAGTACGCAGAGCCACGGCCCACTGAAACACCTGAACACCACCCGAAGCACACAGATTACACCTAAAACATGCAGAGTACACCTAAAACACGCAGATTACACCTGAAGCACGCAGATTACATCATGGCACCACCTGAACTACACAGATTACACCTATAACACGCAGGTTACACCTAAAACACGCAGATTAAACCTAAAACACGCAGATTACACTTGAAGCACGCAGATTACACCTGAAGCACGCAGATTACACCTGAAGCACGCAGATTACACATGAAGCACGCAGATTACACCTAAAACACGCAGATTACACCTAAAACACGCAGATTACAAATAAAACACGCAGATTACAAATAAAACACGCAGATTACACCTAAAACACGCAGAGTACACCTAAAACACGCAGATTACACCTGAAGCACGCAGATTACATCATGGCACCGCCTGAACTACACAGATTACACCTATAACACGCAGGTTACACCTAAATCACGCGGGTTACACCTAAAACACGCAGATTAAACCTAAAACACACAGATTACTTCATGGCACCACCTAAAAGTTTAGAACATGCGTTACAGCAGCAATTAATTTCCCTTTGGGATTAATAAAGTGTTCCCCTTATCCAGAGTGGGTGGGTTGGTCTGGTTCCGTTTCTTTAGTAATTCAATTCAATTCAATTTTCAATTCAATTTTATTTATATAGCGCCAAATCATGAAACATGTCATCTCAAGGCACTTTACAAAATCAAGTTCAATCATATTATACAGATTGGGTCAGATTATACAGATTGGTCAAAATGTCCTATATAAGGAAACCAGTTGATTGCATCAAAGTCCCGACAAGCAGCATTCACTCCTGGAGAATCGTAGAGCTACAGGGAGAGTCGTCTGCATTGTCCATGGCTTTGCTGCAATCCCTCATACTGAGCAAGCATGAAGCGACAGTGGGAAGAAAAACCACCCATTAACGGGAAAAAAAAACCTCCGGCAGAACCGGGCTCAGTATGAACGGTCATCTGCCTCGACCGACTGGGGTTACAGAAGACAGAGCAGAGACAACAAGAGAGACAAAAAGCACAGAAGCACACATTGATCTAGTAATCTGTTCTACATTAGATGGTAGTAACGGGTGAGCCGTCTTCTCTGGATGATGTCAAAGTTAACAGAACGCCAGACCAGGTGTACCTACTATGAAGAAAAAGAGAGAGAGCAAAAAGTTAAAAGCTGAAATGACGACAGTCATTTCAATGTAATACAATGCAAAACTGGAGAACCGTAGAATGAAGAACAGTAGAAATCAGTAGAGTGAGAAAATTAGACCCTGATGTCCTCCAGCAGCCTAGGCCTATCACAGCACAACTATAGAGATAGCTCAGGGTAACATGAGCCACTCTAGCTATAAGCTTTGTCAAAAAGGAAAGTTTTAAGATTAGTCTTAAAAGTAGACAGGGTGTCTGCTTCACGGACCAAAACTGGGAGTTGGTTCCACAGGAGAGGAGCCTGATAGCTAAAGGATCTGCCTCCCATTCTACTTTTAGAGACTCTAGGAACCACCAGCAGACCTGCAGTCTGAGAGCGAAGTGCTCTGTTAGGAACATACGGAGTAATCAGAGCTCTGATATATGATGGAGCTTGATTATTAAAGGCTTTATACGTTAGAAGAAGAATTTTAAATTCTATTCTTGATTTAACAGGAAGCCAATGAAGGGAAGCTAAAATTGGAGAAATATGATCCCTCTTGTTGATTTTCATCAGAACTCTTGCCGCAGCATTTTGGATCAGCTGAAGACTTCGAACTGCATTTTGTGGACTTCCTGATAGTAAAGAATTACAATAGTCCAGCCTTGAAGTAACAAATGCATGGACTAGTTTTTCAGCATCACCCCTGGACAGAATGTTTCTAATTTTGGCGATATTCCTGAGGTGAAAAAAGGAAACTCTGGAAACCTGTTTAATATGGGATTTAAATGACATGTCTTGGTCGAAAACAACACCAAGGTTTTTTACTTTATTACCGGAGGCCAAGTTAATGCCATCCAGATTAAGTGATTGATTAAGAAGTTTATTTTTTGAGGACTCTGGCCCAAAGATTACAACTTCTGTCTTGTCAGAATTTAAATGCAGGAAATTTAAAGTCATCCAGCTTTTGATGTCATCAAGACATGACTGCAGTCGAAGTAACTGATTGGATTCATCAGGATTTATGGATAAATATAGCTGAGTGTCATCAGCATAACAGTGGAAATTAATCCCATGCTGTCTGATAATTTTGCCAACCGGAAGCATATATATAGTAAATAGAATTGGTCCAAGGACTGAACCCTGTGGTACTCCACAGGTGACCCTAGAGTTTGAAGAAGATTTATTATTAACATGAACAAACTGGAATCTGTCCGACAGATAAGATTTAAACCAGCCTAATGCTTTTCCCTTAATCCCTACAGTATGCTCAAGTCTTTGTAGGAGAATATTGTGATCAACTGTGTCAAATGCAGCACTGAGATCTAACAGGACAAGTACAGACACAAGTCCATTATCTGAGGCCATGAGAATATCATTAGTGACCTTCACCAGAGCTGTTTCAGTGCTATGATGAGCTCTAAAGCCTGACTGAAACTCCTCAAGTAGGTCATTACTTTGTAAATGTTCACAAAGTTGATTAGCAACTACTTTCTCAAGAATTTTAGATAAGAAAAGAAGATTAGATATAGGTCTGTAGTTTACTAGCTCATCTTGATCAAGAGAAGGTTTCTTAAGTAAAGGTTTAATAACAGCTACTTTAAAAGCCTGTGGTACATATCCATTTACTAAGGATAGATTAATCATGTCTAAAATAGGACCACTGATCAGAGGGAATACCTCCTTAAACAACTTGGTTGGGATTGGGTCTAACATACAGGTAGAAGGTTTAGATAAAGCTAAAATTTTAGATAGCTCAGAAAGCTCTACTGCTTTTAAACAGTTCAGACACTGCGCAGGTTCTAAGGATTCCTCCAATGCTGCCTCACTTACTGAGGACGAGGTAATCATGTTTGGGAGGATGCCAATTATTTTATTTTTAATGGAATCAATTTTATTTATGAAGAATCCCATAAAATCATTACTGCTAAGAGCTAAGGGGATGGCTGGATCAACAGAGCTGTGGCTCTGGGTAAGTTTGGCAACTGTATTGAAGAGAAATCTAGGATTATTCTTATTCTCCTCAATTAACTGGTAAGGCTTTCTTAGTAGTTTATCAGGAGTTAATCATTGGTAGATAAATCCTGTCACAGCATGTGATGTATTTATGTGTTATCCCTGAATAATCGTTAATAGCTGCGTTTGTTTGTGTGGATTTTCTTCCACAGTGGGCGTTTATGCTCCACCCGCCTCTCTTTTCTCCTCACGGTACCAAGAGTCCATCCTCCCATCATCCCCCAGCTGCCTGGGCGTAACCTCCACCTGCACGTCCCGCTCCTCTGAGGCTTCAGGGGTCACCGAGGCGGCCAGGAATCTGCCTACATCTCCCAGCAGCCTCGTGGTGAAGGAGGAGCCCTGCGACGTTGACGCCGTCCTGATCGAATGGGAGCTGAGTGAGGAGAGAGCCGCGGAGTCGGAGGAGCGAGCCGGCAGTCCGTGTCCGAACGAGCAGAACCCCGGTGTGAAACACGATTCCCCAGGTTCTTTCACCCCCGTAGTTCAGAAGTACCGTGTTTTCAGATTATAAATCGCATCAGTCAGAAAACGCGTCATAAAGAGGAAATATACGCGTTTATTTAGACATTTATTTCACACAATACAAGAAAAAATGCATATTGATAAAATATAAATCATATTGATTTATATTGATATGTATCAGCAAATTCAAAACATACATTTTAAGTGCAGCTCTGGTCATTTTATGTTGTTGCTTAGTGACTTATTTTTAGATACAGATACACAAACAAGTTTATAAAAAAGAAAAAAGAACGCGTGAATTCTTTGAAGGGGGCGGAGCTTGGTTCCTGGGTCTGCGTTGTGATTGGTTGGGAGGATGTAATGACGTAATACTAACCTAAATGATAGGCTAGAATGCTAAAGGAAGGAAAACTGTTATTCTATTGAACTTTTTATTGACCCTTCTGTCATCGATATACGTCTATTGATCGATATATATTGTTATTGAATTATCGTCCAGCCCTAAACTGCCATTTAATCTGGTAAACCAATTTATTAAATTACATAACCATCTGAATAACGTGGAACAGACCTGGGAGGATGAATGGAGTAAATTAGCAACTCCCACCAGCAGGTCTTATCCAGCGCATTTCAGTGTAGCAGCCTGAAACATTGAAAGTTGTCAGAATTATGCCTAAATTCAGACCGTGAGCGTAGCGGTGCTACGTGCCAAGCTAACTGTACGACACGGATGTTTCAGAGCAACATAAAGCTCACGTGTAACAGCGAAGTTGTGAAACATACCTGTAAGCTAGCGCTAGCTGTTTTTAGCTTCACTGACAGCCCAGTAACAGGTTCTGTCTCGGTCTGGTTCCTTAGAGCTGCACCAGCGCTCTGTATCAGTGAAACAACATACAAACGTGTTCAGTCTTCATTCTCTATAAGTTAATGTTGAATTAATTTTTAAGTGATACAGGAGCAGGATAGTTTTCACAAGCCTAGAGCGCCCTCTGGTGGCTGTAGATGGTAACGTTACCTCCTTGGTTCATGCTGGTCAATATGAATTACCATTTAAATTTGATATATAAGACGCACCTAAAGATAAGCCGCAGGATCGGCCAAACTATAAGATAAAGTGTGACTTATAGTCACAAATACGGTACAGGCTTTTTGTATTTTGGAAGAAAAACAGTCTTATGTCGTGTTATTTCCTGCTTCTCTCTGCAGAACATCTGGAGAACTGTGAGAGACAGATGCTGAGGGAGGAAACTCCAGTAAAACCAGCTGGTTTTCAAATCACTGCAGGAGATCAACTGAAGTGAGTCGTAGTTTTTTTCTTTTTTTATAGAGACAAACAAATGGCAACATATGAAACATCGTTACTGGCCAGTGTTACTAATTTTCTAACATACCGGTCCGACAAGTAAACCTGGGCCGATATTAACAACTGATGTTTATTTCCATATTGCTGGTGTTTCTGGAGAGGTTGGCCATGTTTGTTTGGTGATATTGATGCGACGCAGGATGAGGGGGTGGAAGCAGGGAAGCAACATCAGCGGTGTGGACTAGGGAGGAAAGTTATCGATTAATGAGTTGATCTAAAGTTGATTGATCTTATCCATCGACTAGGGCTGCACAATTAATCGCATTTGCAGTATAATCACAATTTTAGAAGAAATAGAGGTCTGCTACGTAACAGTTAATGGATCAGTCGCGTCCTTTAGCTGTGATTATGTTTAAAGTGGGTTTGCTCCACATGGAAGGGAAGAGAAATGCAGCAGTGATATAATCTAGCTTTATTATTTGTTTTAGAGTTTATATAATCATATTTTTTTTACCAGAAACTTTGAGGAATCTCACCACAGCGTTAAGTAGCCGTCAAACTGTTTAATGCATAGACGTGTTTGTTGGTTGCTCTTTGTGTTCAACCAGGATTGACGTCCAACTCAACAAGTTATTCTCCTGAATATTAATATTCTGATTAATGAAACAATTACATTTCTTGTTTTAAATAGTCCCTGTTTATAAACGTCTTTATCTACAGGCTGTTTTTGTTGCTTGTGGTTCATGCAGAGAAAAGTCAAAATGAAATCGCAATTATGGTTGACATTTATCGCAATTTAGATTATTGGCAAAATCGTACAGCAACTAACGCTTCATTGAAAAGCGGCCATTTTTGCAGGTCTTTCCAGCACATGAAGGGCTAATTTTCTTACAATAAGAAGAATTTTCAGAGGTACATCATAATATTTTAACAGTTTATTCTTCCACCTGTGTTAAAATACGGACTGAAAAAACAAAGTGGTGGTTTTCTCTCACATTATTAAACTTGTTATAAAATAATCGCGACCCGTCCTGATCTGTCCTCCCCAGGAACAAGAAGAAGAACGTCCCGATGTCGCAGCTGACGGAGGAGGCTCAGAGGCTGAAGAGGGCTGCGTGGAGAGCTGCCTCCAAACGATACTACGCCCGTAAAATCGCCCGGCAGCAGGCCACGCTGCAGCACGTCGGCCCCGTCGGTCGTCCGGCTCACGCCCAGCGTGGCTGCTCCGTCGACGAGCGGAGGAAGAGGCTGATCTCGGATTTAACGGAGGAGTCACAGATGCAGCGGAGGGAGGTGTGGAAGGCCGCCTCCAGGAGGTACTACGACAGGAAGTCTGCTCGCCACCAGACTGACAGCTCACAGTTCGGACGCCTGCCGGAGAACTTGAACCCTGCCGGAGCCACGCAGGGGCCAAACAGAGAAGGGCCCCGTGTTATCAGCGGGGGGATAATGTGCAGCTGATGATTCCAATCATGCTTTTAAAATTTAGTTTATTGATCTGTCAGGGTTTGTTGGGCAAAGGGTGACCAGGTTTCCTCTTTGTGTTGAAATCTGAAGGAAAACTGGAGTAAAAAAACAAACTTTCAACTAGGGCTGGGCGATATAGAAAAAAAGCTTATCGATAAAAAAAAATGCATATTGATCGATATCGATAATTATTGAAAATATTTAAAACCATATTTTATGTGCAGCTCTGCCTGGACATTTTATGATATTGCTAAATGATTTGATTTAAATAAAGAACACAAACACAGAATTCCAATTAAATCTTTATTTAACCAACTTTTTTAACCATAACAGAATTTTTTTTAAGAAAAATAACTTAACTTTATATCGCGGATCAAGAGTGGCAGGTTTTTCAGCTGCAGACAACAGCAGACATATCCATCACTATGAAGCACGTTACTGCATGCGTTATGTCCTTATGCCGCTTGGACGCTTTGTCATTTTATCACAAAGAAGGGAGCCCAGTTTAGCTGCTGTACCTGCTTTGTTTTGGAAGAAGTTCCAGAAAATTCCTCCGACGACGACCCGGAGCCGCGCAGAGCTCGCGCTGCTGCGGGTGTGAGCGGCTTACGTGATGAATACTGGTGGGTTGCGTTACCAGACTCTGCTTTTACCGGTTCCTTGCAAGTTTTACAAATCACTGTGGTTTATTTCTATCAGGCTGGCAAACTAGTAAAACCCCGTTTTGGGACCGTTTCCTCCGCCGCTACTTGCTGCGACATATTCACATGCTCTGTGTTGTGGTTTGAGAGGGCGGGGCTTTGTGACGGCGTGCCGACTGTAGCAAGGAAGTAAAACTGTCTATCGAAGTTTTTATCGACCCTATTTTTTCCTATCGCGCCACACATCTATCGATCGATAGATATTGTTATTGAATTATCGCCCAGCCCTACTTTCAACTGAAATCGTTCAGATTTTGTAGCAACATCATGAAAACTGAAGTAAAGAGGAGGAAATTGGTCTACAGCACGTTTCTACCCAACAATGACTGCAACAGAGATGAGACGCACTGATGCTGGATTTTGCTTTTCCTTCCTCCTTTCCTTTCTTCATGTAACACAAGCAGGCTCATCTGTGCAAACTGTCTTTTTAACTACTGCATCTAACATCCTTTCATTATGAATAAACTACCTTAATGCAGGTTCAGGTAATCAAAATTATCCACATTTAGGAATTTAGATTTTTACTAAACTTAAACTGAAGTCCATCTAAGAACACGTTGTTGGATGATGTTTACACGCTGACAAAAAGCTGGGATAACTTAGCGGCAGGTTTCCTCTCGTTAAAAAGGGTGGTTCCTCTCCACGGTCGCCGTGTGCTTGCTCAGGAGGCCTGCCTGGAATGGCTCAAAGGTATCAGCTCAAGTCAAATCTGCCGGGATCAAACAACGTTTAACAATAGCATCATGTGATCTGCTGGGTTTGACTTTGATAATTAGGGTTGATGTGGAGTAAGAATACAAATATGATTGGTCAGATGTGATGATGTCATCTCCTTTCAGGGGTCGCCACAGCGAGTCATCTCTCTCCGTCTGACCCCATCTTCTCTCACAAAAACTACCTTCAGCTCCATCCATAAATCTGCTCTCTGGTCCTCCTCCAGGCCTCCTGCCTGGCAGCTGCAGCCTCAGCATCCTCCTGCTGAGGCTGGAGGATGCTGAGGCTGCAGGAGCAGTAAACTCACGGCTCCGCCTGGATCCCTCTCATTCACACACATAAGTTCTATGGCTGTGTCTAACCTTCCTTCCTCTCCCCTCCAGAGCAAACCTCCGTCTCTAGATGTTCCTCCGCTCGTTCCCTGGCCTCTCGTCATGTCCGATGTGATCCAGGGACAGGCTTGACCTTATATTTTTTTGTGTCTGAATAAAAACTGGACTGCTATGTTCACCAAACTGTAAATTCCATGTTTACTTAGATGTTTTTGGTCACATCTGATTCGTGGAGAGATTTTCACCTTAAGTGGAGGCCATGCAGGATCAGCTTCATTTGGCTGTGATTTTGTGCACAATCAAGGAATTGTGACGTTGGTCATAGCGTACATGAGGTATAACTATATAGTATGTGTTTATTTTTTTTATTAATATGTAAGGAAAAAGGAGGTTGTGCAAAATGCAAATATGCTTGTTTCATTTCACAGCAGTGTAGCCGACCTGAAGGTAAAGGTCTAAACCAGGAGTCAGCAACCTTTACAATCCAAAGAGCCATTTTGGCCCTGATTTATAATTAATACAATTTGTCTAGAGCCATAAATTTCATTGTTTTTATGAACACCTATTGTATAAATTGTTTTCTCATTAAATTGGAGAACAAAACTATTTAAGCCCTAAAATCTAATATCAGGGTTTAAAACAGATTTCCAGCACTTCACACATCCGGGTATCTTCCGCATCAATCCTGAGGTTTTGCACGTTCAGCGCCCCTGGTGTCCAATGTGTGTTACTACAACAGGACTCAAAACGATTTCCCTGTTTTCTGTTTCTAAGCATTGAAATCACAAACTGGATTTATACTGAAATAAGTATTTTCATGTTTTGTATCTATTTTCCTTATGTTAAATAATAAAAATCACTTTGAAGCAACTGTGGAATAGTTTCTAGGTTAATCTTTGGTGTGTAATTTATATAAACTCATAAAATGTGTGTTTATGCAAAATTAACACATTTTCTTGCATCATGAAAAGAACACAGTAATGTGGATTAAACTTTTATTATTGATAAGACACAGTGAACATACATATACATACATTCATACACACAAGTCACTTTTAGGTCTGTTTATGCCAGTAAGCTGCATTTATGTGTGAATAAATAGAAATAAAAACAGTATCACTCGAATCTACAATAGATGTCAACAAAACGCTTAGAATAAAAGAAGGAACCGAGACACTGGATTTTACAGCCTAATATTGCGCTTATGTGAAGAACAGATCAATGTATTTTATCATCTGAAATAAAAACGAATTCACACTATAGCAAATAAATAATTAAGAGCCTGTTTCTGCTGGTTTCTACCTGAATCTGGTCCTGCTGGTCGTGTGTGATTTCCTGCCATCGCAGCTCCACCTTTGTGGCTCTCAGTCGCTCAGCAGAGCGGTGCTCTGGGGCCCCTGCTTTAAAAAACAGAATGCATCTTTCATCAGCGGCTGTTTGTCACCTTGAAGCCTGCGCGTTACGCATTCTGACCACAGCTGCTGATGTTGCACAAGTGTGGTCTTTACTGCAGAACCATCTCTGACTGCATGCTCCCCACCACCGTGACTGCTGTCTGAAACGTGAGCCGCTCCTCAGCTGCTGCCGCTGCGCAGGAGCTCCAGCTGCGCCACTCACGCTAAAAAAAAGGCTCCATGTGGGGATGTTTGCACCAACAGTGAGATGTGAGGCGCGATTCTCTCAGTGCTGGCCGACGATATAATGAAGGCTTTATCGTTTCTAAAGGACAGAGCTCCTTTTATTTCTGTTTTATGAGCAGAGTGAGGCGCAGGCAGAACAGCACCGCTGTTGTGCGGCTGAGACCCAGGGCTGGTGTTTCAGGGAGGGGGGGTGGAAAAGGCTTTTCTATACCCGATCTGGACACGCATGGAGCCAGGCACCCTTCCTCATGGTTTCTGTATGCTGTTGTAATAAAGGATGTAAACATGAGGGAGGCTGGCAGGTGCAGGCAGGGCTGTTTTAACGCGCGGCTGCGTGCGGCGGCATCATTTGCATGATGCCTGTTTGGGGGAAACACGCTCAACGGTCGGAGGAGGGATCTTACTCGAGGCTTATCCGGATGGGCTTTTCTGAGCTGCAGAAAGGAATGAAAACCTCCTGAAGCCTGGATGGAGGACAGACCGTGAGTGCTCGCAGGACTTCAGCGCAATGAATGGATGCGTTCACAGCTCAGTTTTCTCCGCTTCGTCGCTTTTCTTCTCTTAATGTTCACCTAATAATGTATGAACCAGAGCTATTTGCGTTATTTAGACGCATTTAAGCAATAAATATTCAAAGACAGCTAAATAATAAGCTGTCTTTTCTGTAAAGCCACTGCGCCATTTGGAACATTGAATTCGCTTTACTCTGCGCTCTTTTGGACTGGGAATTTTGACTTTATTTGAGTGGAGCTTTAAAAATTCTAACATTTTATTAGTATTAGTATTGAATTAGAAGTTTTACCTTTTAATGTAGATTAACTTCTCGTTTTCCCCTCACTGGAGCCTTTGAACTGTTCCTTGGGCCTTTGGAGACGCGTGCCCAATTTTGGAGAGGTCTGTTTTGTATCCGTTGCGCTCTTTGGGTATCGCTGGATTTTACTTGATATTTTTTTAAAAATCGTCGCCTTTTTTTAAATCTATTCCAACAGAAAAAAGCAAATTTGACCAACAAACTCCATCAGTTGTGTATTTGCAGCCTTTCTGAGATGCTCCGGGGCTTGGAAACGCACTGAAGTCAGCTGAGCGTCTCCAACTTCAGCTGCGCACTCGCTGACAATTGCTCTTCAGTAACAACTGTTTGACTATTGGATGGAGCACTAGAAGTGCCAAATCTAGGGGGTGGGACTATGTATTTCTGAGGTAGGGGTTTTTATTATTAAGCCCAATTGAAATGCCATTTTTGGTGCCATATTGGGGCTATTACCTTTATAAGGCCTAAATATTCGTTTTAAAACTGTTGGGTGGCTAATATGAGTTTTAAAAATGGTTTTGTACCATTTGATCACCCCCACATATTCAACATACATGGACGTGTCCTTTTTGCAGGGATTGCTGGGAAGAAGAAGGAGGGTGTCGAGGTTGAGACTTTGGAAAGGCAGTGTTAGGCAGATCCAGTCTGAAAAGGTAAGGAATCCTCTGTTCTGCTGAGGCCAATGGTGCCCAATGTTGGCTGGGAGGGTAAAGTAGACTCTTTACTCGGGATATATTGAGAAAAACGTAACTTTTCAGGTGTATTTTGGTGTATTTAGTGCGTTTCTTGGGCAGGGAGGGTCAGGGCTTTGGGTGCGCACCAACAAGGAAATATGGAGAGGTAGCTAGGGGGAGCCATAGCTGGGCAGGAAGGCAGCTCTCTGGGCCCTGGGCTGCTGGGAGAGGATGTGCTGCTTGTTATAGTACTCACAAACAAAGAACTCCGAATGATGCTTATCTGTTGAATGTTTGGCACATTAGTGCAGTTATTGTTTGAGGAGATTCAGTTTCTGGACCTTTCTGCCTCCAAGAAGTCTCTTTACCAACAGGAGGAGCTCTGTAGAGGAAATCAACCAGAAAATACCATGAAATGCCAGAAAGATAATCCAAAACCAGGCTTTAAAATTCAACTGCTAAGCTTTGGGAACAGTTTTATTGAAGGATTAGAAGTTATTTAGTGTTAGCCTAGCATTGCTGTTCTGATGAAAAACATTCAAGATGGCCTCTGTGCTGCCTGGAAACAGGTGAGAGGAGCCTGGCACTTCCTGGTCAGAGCTGCCTGCTGGGTCACACACGTCCACTTCCACTGAGTTTAATCCTCCAACACAGAATTTATTCTCTGCTGCCTCCAAATAATTCATAAAATCACATAAATGCAGAAAAACCAAGCCTCAGGACTGTTCTGTTTGATTGTGGATGCTAAGTCACCTGCCTGGAAAAGCTAAGCTGTGATTGGCTGCGTCGCTTCACAGGTTCCCAACAAAATGGCTGCAATTGGTCTGTTCATTAACAAATAATTAACGTTTTAATAGTTTTTTTTATACAGAGTTTCTTCCTCTAGTTTTAAAGCTGGTGCTAATTTTCCTTTAAGATAATTACAATATCTCACAATTGTGACATTTACTTGCTGCACATTAAATATTAGATCAATTAAATTACCACAGAGGGTTAATGTAGAGCTAAAGCGGCCTCCAGTGGGTATTTAAAAAGTCAAAGGTACCTCATTTGTAAAAAAAAATAAATAAATAAATAAAACACTTCAGATTGCCTGTGCAAATTCACAGCAAACGGTCTTAAATTGGGTTTATCATACTCAAACTATAACACTTCAGATTATTTTTTTCTTTTACAATTCTGTTATATTGTTTTGATAAAACTCTTTCCCAAAGACTCATGGATTAACCCTTTAGTTACCTGCGTTTGCTGTTGGGAGTTTGTTGGGTTATGTTAGGAAATGGAGCGTCTTCTCTCGCCAATGAGGTTCTGAAAGAATAACCACACAAAATGAGTTAAAATACAGAATCTAATCTAATAACTGCCTTTAAACAGCAACTGTGAAGCCGAATTATCTTTCATGATTAACAACATAATAAACAGCGACCCCTTAAAGCGACACTCTGTCACAGAATAAATGGTTCCCAGCACCAAAGCTGAGAGCATTTCAGGAACCCAACAGATGGATTTCATCTTGTTTTATGAGAGTTTCTGAAAGTTTCCTTCCTTAAGAGTAAAATAAGTTTAATATTTCCTCTTTTTGCTGATTGAATTCATTTGTCCTTAATTAAACGTTGTTTTTTTTCTGAATTGAAAGGGTTGAGCTGAGCAGCTGCTTTCAGTCCACAGCTGTGGTGCTGAAATCCGATGGCTGATGCCTCCGTACCAGCGGGGGAAATACTGCCCCCTGTGGTGGCAATAGGAAGAGAAAGGAGGCAGAAAGGCTGTTGATGTCACAGTGGTGTTCAGCCGTCTGAGGCCTCCTGTCATGATCATCTGCTGCTCTAATCTGGGTGTTGCGTGTCTGTTGGGTCCCTCCAAGCTTTAGATGCAGCTTCAGGCATTAAAGCTGTCTGTAAGCCTGAGGTCGGACTGAGCTCCTGTTATATAATAAACACGTTCTGCAGCTTGGTCGGCTGAGGCCTGTTTGCTCTGTGCAAACTGCCTTCAGTTTCTCCGTCCCGCCCACCGGCTGCTTCACAGGAAGGAGCTATCGGCTCGGTCCATAGAAACACGCAGAGAGCAGCCTGGTGCTGAAAAGCCGTGTCATGCACAAACATGGAGGCTGTTAACTCCTTCAGGGCTAACAACGGCACCCAGCGAGGGACAAAAATCTGCCCACCTCCCTCATTCACAGTTAGAATATTCCAGAAAGCTCTGACCTGAGCCGTCGTCCTGCAGCTGAGCGATCCTGCTTAACAGAACATGAATTCCTCTTTTTTCAGGGTTCTAATGTGAATTTAAGAGAGAAACGTTGGCGACTGAAATGCTGCTGCAGTAGTTTCACATCCTTGGTACTGGGATCCAGCAGAAAATTCCCACAGGATCAAAAAAAAAGCTTCAGGCTGATAAAACCAGAAACGGTTGGTGATGAAGAGCTGGAAGTCACTCATGTCTGTGTGATCCAGTCCATTAAACAGGTTTTACCTGAACAGGTATCTAGCTGAAACGCTTGCCTGACGTTAATGTCCTACTCAGTTTGTTTGATATAAAAAAACATTAGAAAACACCAAAAAGAAACTGATTACATCATAAACATTTTGTTCTCTAGTGAAGATGACATAATTGTTTTTAACTCAACAAACCCATTTTTGATGTGTTATCTGGAAATAAAATGTTAAAGTGGAACACTGCCCTGCTTCACCTTTTTGAGCGTAAAGGTGAGCCAGAACCGAGACACGGGTCTGTTTGGACTCAGGGTGGAGGAACCAGAAGTGATCCCAGGAAACTTCAGCTCCACTTTCATTTATTAGAGAAACCAAATACTCTCAAGAAGCTAAAAGCAACATTAAAAATGGGAATATTCTGTAATATATTGTGGAGGAGTTGCACTGATCGGTTGAATGTTGTCAGCCAAACTGGAGCTGCATTAGGTGAAGCCTAAGTGTGTCTTCCTGTTCACAGCATGCAGCACAAGTTTAGAGACCGTACACACCATTTATTTACAATAAAAACTAAACACTGGCGTTAATTTAAACACGATAAATTCTGAACATCAGAGTTGTCAATCAGGGAGAGACCAGATCCATTCAGTCACTTATTAGCCAGCTGCATAAATCATTTAAAGATCCCGTGGATGTTTTTGTCCTCACAAAGCATAAAGACTAAATAAAATTAGCAGATTATTAATGTCTGTTACATATGCCGAAAGAATGTTGTTGAAACCATTATCTTGAGTATTTCAATGACTATCAATTGTTTAAGCTGTTAGTCATGTCTGCATCAGCCTATAAGCTTTAACATCCCAGTCTGATGCATCAAGGGCAGCTGGAGTCGACCCAACTATCAAACGTATAACTTGCATGCAGAGCCTTTAACGTATGACACACTAAATATTTCATCTAAGCATCTGCTTTACGTTCCATTGTTGCAGAAATCAACATTGCAGTGAATTAAAATTATGATCGGTCCGGTTCCAGCCTGAAAGACCGGACATCAGGATACTAATAATAAAAAGTCTGTCTGAAGATTTGGAATAAATTGAGTTTTTTATATAAGGCCATTTTTATTTCTGCAAACCTTATTTTTTGAGTATTTGTTTGAAAAAGAAATTCATATGTTTTAAGCATGTAGGAAGCATTAGTTAGGGCAGTTAGCAAATGTCATACTGGCTGTGTGGTGTGGGGGGGAACCTGACCTCTAGTGGTTAATATGGGTACAGCACGATGCCCACCAGCAGGCAAGTTCTTCCTTTTGTTTTTATTTAAATTCCAAAAGGTGAATGTTTCCAGAGAAAGAGAAGCAGCCTTAAAAGGGATTATTTTTATTCTACAGCATGAATGAGTCAGTTTTGAGTATTTACCAGCGAACTGTAAACACATAAGCATTTTAAATGCTCCGCTCGTACGATCTTCCATCTTGTGTTCGTGAGAAGCTGCGTTGAGGTCCCCAAAAGTAAAAGCTCCTAATCTCTCCCTCTCTCCACTGCAGCTCATTGTCACCATGACGGACGAGGAGATCCTTGAGGACCGCACCAAGCTGAAGCAGGGCCTGGTCAAAGTGCTCCAGTGCGTGGCCACCATCTCCTCCGCGGCGGCCGTGGTCAACCCCATATTCGGCGTGGCCGGCTCCCTGATCAGGGTGGTGCTGCACCACGTCGACGACGAAGACATCCGCACCCTGAAGCGCGAGTTCGGCTCGGTCAACCAGAAGCTGGACGAGCTCTCGCGGCAGAACCGTTTGACGCTGGCGCAGGTCGAGAGGGAGACGCTGGATGGTCAGTACTGCCAGGTGGAGGAGAACCTGAAGAACCAGTTCAGGAAGTTCATGGCGATGGTGGAGGCGCGGCCAGAGCACCGCGAGGGCAAGAAGGACGACTTCGAGGAGGCCTACGCCAACGACCTGGGTGACCAGAACCTGCACACCCTGTACGACGGCGTGGTGGGCAAACGGAAGCTCTTCAGCCGGCCCATCCTGGAGGTCTACCTGAAGCACTCGCAGGGCGACCGCCGCACCATGGAGCGCCTCTGCACGCGCCTCACCTACCTGTTCTGCATCGGCCTCATCGCCCTCATGGGCTACGCCGCCGTCATCGGGGACGACGAGGAGGGCCTGGGCGAGGAGTGGGCCGAGAAGATGGAGCACGTCCAGGCGAGGATGCAGGAGGCGCTGCTCAAGTGCCAATGAGGAGGAGGAGGAGGTTTTATCACATTCCCACCTTAACTCCACCTCTCTTGTCCTCAGAATCTCCTTTTTACCGCGTGAACATGAAGGCAACACGGCCCAGACATCCTGACCGATCCGTTTAGCATCACAGCCGATTAAAAGCTGCACATTCACGCGGTAATACAATGAAAACACTACATTTAGGTTTAATTTATTAAAGAAGCACTAAGACCTAAAGTTTATCTTTTGGTCCGGTCAAATTCCGTAAATGGCCAATAAAAAAAGAAACACTAATTAGACAGATTGCACCAGATTTAAATCTCCTTCGCTTTTGAGCATCAATGTAAAATATCTATAAATATATATAAAAATCAGCTTGTTTATCATAAAACTGCTTTAAAAGCTGGATTAAAATGAAATATCTGCCAGTTAGAAACACATTTTCCTTCGTTATGTAAAGATATTTCCTCAGATTGTTTCTGATGAAGCTTCAGTATAAAGTCGCTTTAGTCCAGCTTCAGGATATAAAATCACATTTATGCACTTTGTGAAATATTGGCCTTGTACCGGGAAGCGTTGGGGAGCGTGAAAGTTAGCCGTTAGCCGAAGTGACGGACGAGCGTCTGAAAGTTTGCAGGATGATGAATGTAAAAGACGCTGGGAGGGCCGTCTTGGGTTTACTTAGTTACCTAAAGTCTGCAACTTTTTATGAACATAGGCGCGGCGCCAGGCGTCAGACGTCCAACATGTGAAAAGAAATAATCATTTTGAACCTCTGTCTGTCACTTAATCATTAGTTTAGATTCTTTTTTTTAGTTATTTTCATCTCCAATCTTCTCATTCTGTATTTTTTTTACCCCCAGTGCCTGAATGTTCCAGCACCTGCTGTTATTTTATTTTTATATATTTTTATATGGTTTCAGGGGGAGGGGGGGAGTCATAATCATTAATATTTCAGTGTTTGTTTTTTTTTCTCCACACTACAGTCCAGATTTGTTGTAAACTGGTGGTATCAAATATCCCCAGACGGGTTTGTTTCCTGGTAGAGAACCCAAAAAAACAGCCGCCTCCTTCATTTTTGGGGTTCTGGCTATGGTGAACATGGGTCCAACCCGTCCTGCCTGACTCTGAACTAATCGGGTTTCTGGTTCTGTGTCACTTATTGTTACAACACTATTAAAGTCCTGAAGGTCTCCTGAGATGTCGGATGTGTGACGACGTTCGTTTTTTTTGTTATGGACGTTTTATGTCTGGATTTATAAATGTTTGCGTCGAAATAAATAAAGAAGTGAGAAGAAAACACAGAGTTGTTCAATTATTTCACAAATACCGACCAAATGTGCTGCTGTGACATTTAGTCTATATTCTTTATCACATTTTCATAATTACTCAGCTTTATGTTTGTTAGATATTTGAGTTCATTTTAGGCTGAAATAGTAATAAAACACCTCTTGTTGTGAGATTTAAGACTGATAATATATTTTTGTTTTAATAATTTCTCTCCATGCTCTGACAGAAACCATTTTTATAAACCCTGATTGCATTAAATACATTTTTCATTTTGGCTATCCTTGTAATATTCTATATCACAGGGCTTCCCCGACCCACACCGTAATATAGCAAATGTATGCCTTTAATTGTGGAAAATTATGTTTTTCCTAGAATATTTACAACTTTTTGACATCAGAGAACATCCAAGTTTTTTTTCCTGCAAATATGTGATATCTCAATATGTTGAGTTTTTTGTAGAAATGTACTCCTCCCTGGCTAATGTCTTTAATCTGATACATTTTTTTTGTGGAAATTATAAGGATAAAGTTATATTAGAATAAATAACATTGCAAAAATTATGTAATATGAGAAAGTCGTTACCAGAACAAAGTCAAAATATGAGAATAAACTCATATTACAATAATAAAGTCACAATTGTTTCAAAGTCCTGATTATTTGATGCTGATGTACTAAAAAGATTGTTTTTTTTTTGTGGTCTTTTTGTAAAACAGATGCCAAAATATAACTTTACAAGATGCTTAACATTCCTCAGAATGGATGGATTTACATGGTCGTATTGGAACTTTTTGGATTTTCTGTAGATTCAGACAAAAAAATGCAAATTAATAAGTTTCTTAGCGACAGGCTGCTGCTAACAGTACCAAAAGCTATGTTAATAATCCCCACAGGGAAATTCAACTTCATCACAAAGCATCGGCATCAAAAAGAAACATGTATAAAAAGTATAAGATTAAATCTTTTAAAATGGAATAAAATAAAAATAGACAAAAAAAAAAATGAATTATGTACACCAACCCTCTAAAGTATGAGATAATAAATATGTTTAATGTTCCACAAAGGGGAAATTCAGGCGTGACAGTGGCAAAACAACATAATTACACATTAGATTAGTAATATGAATAAAAAGCCATTTATATTTAGGTTAGGTTCTAAAGTAAAAGAGAATAAACTTATCAAAGGGAGAAAAGAAAATATTGTACAATTATTGATAACATGGTGTATTCAGATAAAACTGCAATATTCAATTTATAATAACAGTATTTCCCTTCATGGACCCACAGAGGGGAAATGTGTCTAAGCCATCCCTCAGGGAGCAGTGTCCTGCCGGCTATGAGAGGCGCACAGAGAGCAATCTGGGGTCAAGGGTCATGCTCAGGGACCCAGAGAGGCAGACTGAGCCACCGACCTTTGCAGCAAACGCCCGGATCTCCAACCACCAGGCCTCCGCCGCCTTACAGGGCGCATGGAGTAGGCTGCCTGGTGGATTAGTGCTTTGCTGCATCAGCAGTTTACGCTGACAGCCAGAGGGAGGACCTTTGGCTTCCTGCGTGATCCTACGGCTGATCAGCTCCTCCTTTAGAGGACGGGAAGGACAGACAGTCTTTATTCTGGACAGCGTCCTCCTCTCCAGCACCACTGTCTAAGAGTCCAGCCCTCACCTTCACCGTGGAGCTGCTGCCCCAGCAGACAACAGACTCAGAACATCTGCAGCACCTCTCCACAGATGTTGAGAGACCTTAGCTCTCCCTGGAAACAGAGACAGCTCTGGCCACATTTTTTGGACCAGTGTATTGTCCAAGGACACCGGCAGGTAGTTATGCCCGTCCAGCATGGGACAAAGTTGAGCACCGCAGTCCTGCACTCACTCTCACCACCATCCCACCGCTGCAGAGTCATCAGACGAACCCTGGAGGTGGAAGGTCTCTGCTCAGTAGTCAGCGGTGGAGAGGCGAAAAGGAAAGGTGAGAGGACAGGGCCTCATGGAACCCCGACAAAGACAAGATGTTTAAAATGGCTTCTTTGATACGTTATCTGTGATGTGTTTCCACAACACCGACTCAGACCTTGAGTTTTTAAATCTTATTCTACCTGAATAAGTCAGAGCAAATGACCGGCCTGAAAATGAGGGGAAAGGCAGTCTAAGATGAAGTCCTTGTGAAAACCAGAAGAACGTTTCCTCAAGGCCACTTTAAAAATGACAAGAAGCTCTGGCTGCTGGGAAGGAGAGGGAAAAACAGGGAAGGATCGAAGCTTTTGTTCTTGCCTGTAGGTGAAAAACAATTTATCATTTCAATGGATTTTCTTAAATGTGTTTCATGTGTTTCTGGAGCTCAGATTATCTGTTTTTCACTATATCAAAAAAATGTCAAACCTTTCTTTAGAACTTTTCTCCTAATGTGGACACAAACAAAGTCCTGAAAGTCCAAAAAGACTTTCTGTTTAAGTTACTGAGGCAGGAAGTTCTCTCTCTGCTGGTTTCCCAGCAGTTTGCAGCTGAATCAGGAAACTCAGCTGAAGAACAACCAACCATCAGGGCAAAGAAGGGTATCAGCTCACAGCTTTATATTCTCTAAGCTAAAGTTAAGACCGCTGGGTCTTTGTGAAATGAGACCAGTTTTTACTGCAGGTTTGAACTGAATCAGCAGAAAAACTGCATTAAAGTCAAAATGTCTGATATTCAAAGATCCGCTTGCAGGACCAGGAGCATCGAGGTTACAGGCTTTTGTACCTCTAGGAGACAGAATCTGATGCTGCAGAAGGTTTGAAAGCTCTTTTTCTACATAAATGAACCTTCCTCAGACTTTCATGTTTAAATAATTTTAGAAACTCACAGTTTTTTTAACACGACACGAGCCAGGGTGAGTTCTGAAAACAGAACCGGCTTCAGCAAAGATTCTGGGGGATTTAGGTCCCAAAGTTTGCAGGTTTATTTAGCTTCTTCTGTTGTTTTGAGTTTAAACCTAAATTTCTTCACATAAGCTTGAAAGCAAAGTTGATGACGTTAGAAAAAGCTAATTCCGCTGTGGAAAAACAACAGGGTGTGCAGGTTTCTGGAGGCTGGAGTCTTATTTCACTCGGATGAGAATTCCCTGCAGGAGCTGCAGCAGGTTAGAGTTCACATCCATGGACTTTAAATTATTAAACAATACCCAACGCTGGCGTCATTTTACTCTCTGCCTTCTTGAAGCTTTGCTGTTGTTCTTTTGATCGGTTCATTGAAAGGATATCTTACTTCTGGCTGTGTTCGTTTTCACGTCTGCATTACAGTCTCACATAATTAAAACTATAAGCTTCTACCTTGGCTTAATGTAAAGATTTCTAACCTTATATTTTGTTTTAGAAGGACTTTGTATCATCGATACCAGAACAGCATTAAAAGAATATATTTTATCTAAACTGTGCCATGTCCATAGAAATATCAAACATTTCATTTTCTGTGTAATTCTCTTACATATGTACTCTTTTATTTGCTCATTCAGTTAGATTCTTTGGATTTCGTCAAAAATAAAATCCCAAACTTTTTTTAACATGTGAAATAAACACCAAAATTCAGCCGGAGACCCTGAAGTTAAATTTAAATAATCTCTGTCCGGCCCTTCAGTCTGTAAGAAAACTGTCGATGGGCCCAAATTCAGAGCATAAATGCTTAAAGGGTTTTCAGTACAACAGATAAGAAGTTTGATCACCAAAATAGTGATTTCAGAGTTTGTTCTTGCAGAACCAAATGGATGAAATGTAAGAAGAAAATTTAAGAAACATGGAAGGTAAAACCATGTATTGGGAATATAGTTATCTGTCATAATTTGTAAACGGTAATAAGACAATTTTACAATTCTCCCTCTGTAAACATAAAACTCATGGATGTTTCAGGGTTTAAATGATCCAAAATGCTTTATTTTGCATCACTGCATAAAGCTGGAATATTTTAAAGGTTTTAAATATAAGAGCAGAATCAAAACGACAGCAACGCCTCAATGCACACCCAGTTGCGTTTCACTGATTTCTCCACAAGGGGGTGATAACAGCACGCTTGATTCACCATTACACCTGTTTTCTGAACTCCAGGGACCTCAGAACTAAAAGCATCACATCTGTGCTCCTTAAATGAGACACAGGGAGGGATGAATGCTTAGTTTCTGGAGACAGAAACTAAATCTTATCGCAGGATCAGAAGGGAGGACATATGTGCAATCACCCCAGGACGCATGGCCTTCTGGGATGACCCTCACAGGTCTTCATCCAGATGAACAGGTCTGACAGGCATCTCTCACATTTAACCAAACAGCAGGAAAATGCGCGTTGCATTGTGGTGAATAAACCGCAGACTCGAGTCTCTCACCTGCGCTGCGGATAAATGAGGATCTTTGCGCCACATCATCATCCGTCATGTGATGAAGCTTTTTTTTCCTCCTCGGCTCCTTTCAAAAATCCATTTTCACCTCAAGAAAATATGAATCATTTTATGAACTATTTATTGATTTAAACCCTTGGTCACGACATGATGGGTATCTGCACACTGATGTGTAATAATAATGAAATATGTCGAGATTTAAAGGGTAAAAGAAATAATTTGCGTAATTTGTGTTTGTGTGAAGGGGGGAGATGGGTTTCAGACGGAGCCTGGGTGTTTTCATGGCGCGTCATGCGCGCACAGAAGAGGGACTAGGGGGACATTTAAGCCTTAAATAATCCAAATAATAATAATAAAACACAATAAAATCCCGATTTAACCTTGTTTGTGATCATGTGTTGGAATGAGTCTTAACGCATCTGGGCGACGGAGCTTGCTTCAGTGGTTATAAATAAGAAATGTGCGGTTTCCAGTTCCAGACGTGTTTAAAAACCCCGTAACACTCACATTAAATCCTGGACCAAATTTAAACATTTACAGTTTCATAATAAATGTTTGATTTATTAGAATGTGGCTAAAGGGGAAAAAAATGAGTGCATCCATATGAGGGTAGCAGATATTTGGAAGCTCTTACCTCTCGTTTGAATCCGTTTAAACGATGATGATGATCTCTTTGTGCCCAAAAGAAAGAAATAATCTACCGGAGAGTTAAAAAAAAAGTATAAATATTTGGTGAAAACTATTCTAATAAAAATGTTTTAAAATGCTGTTGGAGAAAACCAAATACTGTTCCAGTGATGGCTGGAAAGAAAATGGACCCTCCGCAGATTTCTGCGCTCTTTCTCTCTTTCTCTCTCTCTCTCTCTCTCTCTCTCTCTCTCTCTCTCTCTCTCTCTCTCTCTCTCTCTCTCTCTCTCTCTCTCTCTCTCTCTCTCTCTCTCTCTCTCTCATCTCTGCCTACCTCTCTCTTCCTTTTGCAGATATTGAGCGCGCACCTTCTCCGACTTCATCCTTGGACCCCTGTCAGCTCCCCCAGTCGACTTGAAAGCAGAGAAAATATTTTTTCCCTCCTGGAAGTGGAATAAAAAAACACAACCCAACTTGTTTAACAGTCGAAACTGATCCGGCGCGAAGAAGCAGCAAATCCCATCTGTTCAGGTACAGGAAAACCAGCGCTGTTATTGCAGGAATGCGTTGAATGTGTTTATCTTCTATCTGAAGGGGCAAAACACTGAGGGGTGTGCCTGACGCTGTCAGGGGATTTGTGCGTAAAAAAGGCTTCCGTTGCGCATTTGTTCTGGGCGCACATGACAGTTGAACGCGATGCGGTTTGGACACAGAGAAGCAAATTCTTGTTGTTTATTCTGTTATTGTTGCTCGTATCTGTGCAGATATTTAGACTCGGTCGCGTTTTCTCCCTCATATTTATGATGGATGAAAGGCTGATTTAATAAAGATGGCTGTGGCTTGATGTATGTCACCTTTAGGACAGAAGGAGAAGAAAGGCTAATTTCTGCAGGCTTTATCAGGCTGAAACCACGGATGAGAGGGGATTTCTGAACTTGTTCTGGCCTTCCTCTCTGAGATGAGTCACGTAAAGATTCAAGAGCAAGTGCGTCATTTTCTCCTCTCACAGCCTCTCTAGGCTCCCATTTTGTTTACCTCTGGGCATTTTATATTTGATATATCCTCATGCTTTAGAACGACCGACCACACACGTCTGATGGGACAGAGCAGAAATATTTAAATCACTGTTTTCAAATCCAGCTTCATTCAGTTGCTTTTTAAACCAGAATGAGCTGAAGTGATAGTTTTTGACCTCCATCCTGGTTCATAAGCGCAGACTTACTCTGACCTTGAGGAAAGGACGCAGCCTGCTGTGTTTGTTACGTGTTTTTTATTTAACTTATTGAGATTGTTGATGTAGGACTGCTTATCCTCCCTCATTTCTCACGCTGTTTGGACTATTTGTGAACCTCCCTGGCAGACTAGCCTCAACAGCTGAACTGAAAAGGCAGCTTTGTCTCTGGGATCATTGATTCTGCTATGTTTGGTATACTGCAAAAATGCACTGTTTAAATAATACTAATAATAAAAAGAATTAGCCCTCTCGACACAAGGGGACGTCAAACAGAAACAGGTTACTTTGGGTCCCAGTGGAGGAAGAATAACACAAATAGGATTCTTGGAGAAAGAAAAGTGAGAAATCTCCAAAAAAAATTGAGGAAAGAAATCATTAGGTCTCATGCTAAAATGGAAATATATTTAAAACTAGCTTGTCATATTTCTTTCTTATTTTTTTTACATGTAAACATCTAAAAACCAGAAGTACTCCATAAAATTGTTTTTCTGGGTCAAAATCACGAAAGTTTTACTCCTAAAACTTTACTGAGACTCAGCTCAGTAAATCAGTGTAAGAACTAAAATCCTTCAAACAGGCCAATGAATGGTCCAGCCCTTTGCAAACCAAATGATTCATTGATGCTTCGTATAATTTTCTTCTGTGCTGGAAAACATCAGTATATGAGTTTATTAAAATCTTGGTATCCAAGACAAAAACACAACTAGATCCATGGAAGAATGAAGATGGAGGGAGATTTCATCTGGACGAAGCTGCATAAATCTTCTTTAAAACAAAGAAAAAAGAGAAAAATGACCAAAAAAGAGATTAAGAGACAAAGAGGCCAAATAGAGCAGAAAAATTATAACTGACCCAGCAACATAAATGTTTTATCTGTGACTGAAGGGACAAATATCTGAGTATGCCTGGTGTCCTGACTGCTGGTCATGGGTCATTAGAATAACAGTCAATCTCCTTTCAGCTAAAAGGAAAACATTCATTAAAATGCAAGAATAGATTATAAACGTGTGCTTTAGCAGATAGATAAGAAACAGAATGGTAAAAATCCAAGTAAAGCTCAATTAGAGGGAATAGGTTCAGAGACAAAAGCCAGGATTATTAATCTAATTTACCAGGAGCTGCAAAGCAAGAAAAACATGCAGCAAACAAAGAAGATCCTCTGAATTTCACAAATGTCATAACAACTTACAGAAGAAGACCAAATAGTTGTCTAATTGGTCCATGATGGTGACTCGCTGCTTGTAAAGTGAGTTGATCTAAACTTTAGTGTTATACGTATGATCATCCAGTGGGAGGTTCACTTAATGTGGCCTGAAAAGCTCCACTAATTCAGCCCAATGTGCGCTGAAAAAAACATTTTTAAACTGAGATCGATTCAGGAACGATTTCATCAAAGTCTTGCCCAATTTGTTCATTCTTTTAGAAAATTAACCCTTATTCATGTCTCAGGATGAGTTTTTGCAGTCTGATCAGCATGTTTTTAAGATTTAATAATAAAAAAAGGAGAAATGAACACAACAACCAGAGAAACGTTTAATGTACAGAAGAAGACTCCTGATATGTTTTAACATGGAAACAAGATGTTAGGAGGTGATAATCTGGTGCAAAATGCTGATGTCTTCAGTGATTTAATCCCAGCACCTCTACAGATCCATTCATCTCAGAAGAGTTTGAGTGGGTTGCAATCAGGGTAAGTTTATTGCTTAAAATGGTTCTTTTTGGGGTATTCAATTCAATTCAATTTTATTTCTATAGCACCAATACCCAACACATCATCTCAAGGCTCTTTCCAAAGTCAGACTCCACCAAATCCTCCAGGTTGGTCAGAAAGTTTCCTCTCTAAGGAAACCCAGCAGGTTGCATCAAGTCTCTCCAAGCAGCATTCACTCCTCCTGAAAGAGCGTAGAGCCACAGTGGACAGTCGTCTGCATTGCTGATGGCTTTGCAGCAATCCCTCATACTGAGCATGCATGAAGCGACAGTGGAGAGGAAAACTCCCCTTTAACAGGGAGGAGAACCTCCAGCAGAACCAGAACCAGGCTCAGTGTGAACGCTCATCTGCTCGACCCACTGGGGCTTAGAGAAGACAGAGCAGAGACACAGAAAGCTCAGAAGCTCACATTGATCCAGGAGTACTTTCTATGTTAGATGGTAATAGAGGATGATCTGCCTCCCCTGATGATGTCACAGCTAACAGAACGCCAGACCAGGTGTACCTTCTATGAAGAGAAAAATGACAGAGAACAAAAAGTTAAAAGCTGGAATAACAACAAACAATGCAGATTGGAGAGCAGTAGGAGAACTCAGCAGAGTGAGAGAAATAGATCCTGATGTCCTCCAGCAGCCTAAGCCTATAGCAGCATAACTATAGAGGTAGCTCAGGGTAACATGAGCCACTCTAACTATAAGCTTTGTCAAAAAGGAAGGTTTTAAGATTAGTCTTAAAAGTAGACAGGGTGTCTGCCTCACGGACCAAAACTGGGAGTTGGTTCCACAGGAGAGGAGCCTGATAGCTAAAGGATCTGCCTCCCATTCTACTTTTAGAGACTCTAGGAACCACCAGCAGACCTGCAGTCTGAGAGCGAAGTGCTCTGTTAGGAACATACGGGGTAATCAGAGCTCTGATATATGATGGAGCTTGATTATTAAATATTTGGAGATGTTTTTAGCCTTTTCAGTCCACAGATTGGAGAGGCAGCAGTCACAAGGTATGTTGCTGTTTCATCCAACATTAGAGCTCCACAAAGGTCAATTTCCTCCAAACATGACAAGTTAATCAAAGGAAGCAACTTGGAACATGTAGTTGAAACATAACTCTCCTTGATAAAACGTCTGCCTTTAGGACCAAACTTCCCCTAAACTGATGATAAATGACAAACTCTGCTGTTTATCTGACATTTGCATTCTTACCCAGAACTCCCTGTGTTTAACAGGAGATCCTGTCGCTTGCGTCCCAGAAAATGACAAGTTCGCTGGAGAAAGTTGTGGCTGAGAAGAAGGAGGCCATCGAGGCGCTGATGGACATGTTTGAGAAGGGGGCCGAGGTGCTGGCGAGCGCAGTTGGAGAGCTCTTTCCACTCTGCGAAGCTGCCGCTCCGGTTCTGAAGCTGGCCTTGGACAACGTCCACAGCAAAGAGGTGTTCTACGTCAAAGAGCAGTTCCTGACGGTGAGGAACAAGCTGGACGTGCTCTCCAGCCAGCTGGAAGACATCGACTCTGAGATCAAGAAGGGAAAGCTGGACTCCCAGTACTTCTCTGCGGAAGAGAACATCAGGAACCAGTTTCGGAAGTACATGGACATCTTGGAGGCAAAACAGCAGTTCAGGGAGGTGAAGACGAGGCTGTTTTTGGAGCACTTTGCCAAAACTGGGGGAGACAAGAACCTGTATGTGCTCTACGACGCTCTGATGGGGACCAACAGCTTCGGAGAACCTATTTTAGAGATAGTAGAGAGGTAAATTCAGCCATTATTATCTTACTTTTACAGTTATGATTCTAGCAATCTGTCGACGTGACACAAACCAGAAATAAACCCAAGAACTGCTTCCGTTTGGCAGGTATGTGGCGAGGAACCGCCGTCTCCTTGAGGATTTCTGTGTTCGGTTGAAGGAGCTCTTCTGCCTGGGTTTGATTGCTCTGCTGGGCCACGGCGCCCTCACCCTGCAGAGCCAAGAGGAAGAGCAGGACAAGATCCAAGAGTGGAGCACCAAAATCCAAGAGGTGGAGTCCAAGATGAAGGCGACCATCGAGTCCTGCACAGCGGCGTTTCCAGAGCAAGCGAAACTAGACGTGCAGCGCCTCCTGCAAGAGAAGGAGGAGGAAAACCTTCAGGATGCAGCTCAGCGGCTTCTGGAGTTCCTGCAGAAAAAATACGACTGGGTGTCCTGGTCTGTGCGCCTGATCAACCATTCGGGCAGCGCCTACCGGAACCTGCGCGCCGGGAAGCACTTCCACCACGTGGCGGGGCAGAACTGGTTCGAGGTGCTTCAGGTGAACGACATCAGCCTGGTGGTGTCGTTCAGCACCAAACCCCAGCCGGTTCCCAGCGACTGCATCCGGCGGCTGATGGAGGGTCCGGGGAAGAAGGGAAACGCTCCGGAGGTGGTGGAGGTGTTGGAGAAGCAGCTGTGCGGCTTTGTAATCCACGCCGTCAGTCGTCACAAGGAGTCTGCCGCTGCGTGGGGCTTTCCGGACGAGTGCCACTACTGGGGGCGTCACAAGAACGTGGCGGTGTGTGTGCACTCGGATTGAAGCAGTTTTCAGCCATTCGTGTCAACTTTCTGCAAGACTGAGGAATAAAACATCCGTACTTATCCTTTATCAGGTGAACATTACTGCCGAACTGCATTTATAACGTGCAATAGCTGTTTTTCTTTAATCACGCTTTTTATATACTGTAGCTACAGCATTAAGACCAAAAGTACAGTGTTGGTCGTCCATTAGTTAAACTGCTGCTAAATTCTTCTGTCAAAATCCAAATATGATTCATATAACATGTTAATTTTAAGCATTTAATGTGATTTATTAAACTATATTCACATCTAATCTTTGTCATTGACACATGTGATTGTTACTGATGCAGTTAAAGTCCAGGACATGTGAAAACAGTTTTACCTGAGCAACCACGTGCATATGGACCAGAACTAAAGGTTATTTTAAACAAAAATCTACTCCAGCTTCATGGTTTTAAGCTCAGTCGCCTGCTGTAACGTTGCCGCTGCCCTCGGCTCCACAGACGAGCTTTTGCAGCGTCTGCATCTACATCGCAGCCTGTCTCTCTCCCAGCAGGCCGACCTAAATAACTCTGACAGGGAACGGAGAGGCGACGTTTTCTCAGAACTAAACAACAAGCAGAGAGTTCTCACACGCTGAGCCGGCCAAACCCAAGGCGAGATTTGATATGGTTCCTCCCACTATCAGCGATTTAAACATGTTTACTAAAGAAGCTGAATTCTTTACCTCTGCCTTCGATTAGAATGTAATTTAATTTAAAGATAACGTGCAGATACATACAGAACAAATTACAAATGAACATAACACAATCTGAAAAACCCTGTGAATAATAATAATCTATAATAATAATAATAATCTGCTGTGTCCTCTGAAATTAAGCCACCCCTCAGGGACCAGTGGGCTGTCCCTGTGCTCTGGAACCCACCAGGCCACCACTCCCCCTTAAGTGAATAACTAATAATAAAACAGTAATAAGTTATAGATACAACAATCAACATCAAAGGCTAATAACTGCACAGTTTGCACACAATAATGCCATATATAAAATATACTATATACAAAAACTAACTAAGATAACTATATACAGAAGCTATGTAAAATAGCTATTACAAAATGTGCAAAACTAGGTACCAAAGAGGCATTTTACTGACCTCTAGTGGTGCCTTTTATTACTGCAGCCACCAGAATGATAAACCGCCTCTATAGCTACTCCACCTAACCTCTCCTGCTGCAGCTGCACTGTCCTAGATTTCTCCCAGCAAAGTCAACCATGAATTATTGAATACTGGAGGTCATGAGGTCATGGTCAACGACTGGAAAAGGGTGGCATGCCCACATTGGGGAGTAATGCCGGCGCTGCTTTGGTCTGTTGTGGGGGAGAAAGGCCTGGACCAAAAAGTAAAAATTCTCAATTTACCGGTCCATCTACGTTCCGACGCTCATCTCTGGTCAAGATTTCTGGATCCTGATTGAAAGAAGGAGATCCTGAAAACAAGCGGCTGTAATGAGCTTCCTCTGGAGGGTGGCTCAGTTTAGAGGTAGGGGGAGGAGCTCTTTATCCAGGAGGAGCTCAAAGTGGAGCCACTGCTTCTCCGCAATGAAAGGAGTCAGTTAAGGTGGTTTGGACATCTGATCATGATGCCCCCCCCCCTGGAAGCCTCCCTTCTGGAGGTTTTCCTGGCACGTCCCACTGGGAGGAAGACCCAGAACTCCCTGAAGGGATTATAGATCCTGTCTGGCCTGGGAACACCTGGGGATCCCCCAGGATGAGCTGGAGGACGTCGCTGGGGAGCGATATGTCTGAGTTTCCCTCCTGGACCTTTTGCTCCTGCGACTCCATCTTGGAGAAGTGGAAGACAATGGATGAAGGGATGGATACGTTATTGTAAAAGTGAATTCATTTGCCTATTTTGTGGCGCCCCCTGGAAGCCAGGGCACTCTTAGCATTTGCCTTTATTGCCCTAATGGGCCAGCCGGTTCTGCTCAGATGTGACAATGTGCCTTAATATATACAGAGCGAACTCTAAAGCGAAGAATCTCCCCAGACTGGTGCCTGTGCTTATATGACCTGCAGGACTCATTTAAATTATTAGTCTGGTATGAAAAATTCGGCATCAGTGCATTTTTGCAACATTTTAAAAACTTTTTTGTGTTAATTTGCACTTTGTGTCCAAATGTGATGGATAAATATTTTTACGCATCTGTTATTTCTCCCTGTTCACATTTAGAATTCAAAACACATTTATTTTATATTTAAAATGAAAAGAAGTGAATTTTGCCCAAAAATGAATGGTAGTGAAACATTTTTCCAATGTATCTACGGTGCATGATTAACACGAGGAGCAGGAATGTTTTACTTCTTCATTGCCAATAAAAACCAGTGCATGATCAGCGGTCGGAGTGGCTGTGATTCTTTCTAACAATTACTGACAAAACAACCTGTGAAAGAGTGCAAACACGTGTAAACCGATATCAGCGTCTGTCGCACAAATTAGATTATTGCAGTGCTGTTAGCGCGTGTGCTGTATTAAAACTGGGTGATGCAAACTCAGCAACAGGGACTGCAGCTAATTTAATTGATACCTACCCTTAAGTCAGCGTTTCTCTGGTCTGATGCTCCATGAATAATCTCTGGACGAGCTAATATCCTTCAGGCCAGCAGGAAACTGCTTGGCTTTGCAGGATAGCATCAGTCATAATGTGCTGCGTAGGAGCAGAGCTTGTGGTCATTATTTCATATCTCTGTGGATCTGCAGGGTCAATAGCTGCTCGGCCTCTAAGTCGTAAATCAGTCCTGTCAGAATCCATCCGGTATAATGAGCAATAAACAGTACAGAGCGGCTTAAAGATCTTTCTTGGGGTCCTGACAGAAAGGGTGGCCGGTTTAAACAAAGATCAGGGGCCTTTTATTAGCATTATCACTATTGTGATTATGGACAACTAATTTTTTTATTGAAAACTCCAAACTGAAAGACAGAAAAGAAAGCAAAATATATATATATTTTAAACTAGTTTCGTGAACAAGCTTCTGTATATCCATACAAGTTAAGGAAAATCCACCTGACGGTCCTCCAACTTTAATCAGCTGTGAAAGAAAGACCATTTCACATTTCCGTTTGTGTTTTAGGTCTCTGTTGGACTGGTGGAAATGAGTAAGTGGGTTGTACCAACTGCAAAAGATTAATGATGGCTCCTAAAAGAGAAGTTCCAGCTTCCCAAATATTCCACCTTCAGTGTGATGTATATCCAGTACAATTCAACAAAAGAACACTGTTAAAGGTAAACATGTTAACCTGGTTGCATTGTTATGCACCCCCTGACACTCTGTTGAAACATCATTTAATTAGTCTGTTTGAGTTCAGTGAGTGTGAAAAAAAATGTGTTTGCCCTGGTAGGACTTTCCTGACATTTACTCATTAGCATCCTTTAGCAAAAGCCACAGTTTTCAGAGAAGAAACATGTCTGCAGGTATAAAGTCCACCACAGCATCAGGGGCTGGTTGACAGGCAGTCGGTTTGAACTTTAACCTATTTTTCTTAGCATCGATGTAACGTTTACAGCCAGAGTGACTTCCTTTTAGGTACGTAATTAAAGCTATAGTCGGTAATCCTGTTCAGAAACCCTTTTTGTTATACTGGGTAAAGTCATCCTTCCATCCTAAAAGTACTCAATACGTTATGTATTCAGAAGAAGGAGGTTAAAAAAATTGTTCTCTGTGGAGCCGCAGGCCTGTACAAACTCTGACCAATCACTGCTCTTCGCACCAAATGGCAGGGATTGTCAGAGTTTGGTCCTCCGCTGCTCTCACCGTAGGCTTTGAGCATGGCTGATAGTCAGAAGAAGCAAACTGTGTTCATGTTTATGAGAAGAAGAGCAAGGCCTCAGTAGAAATAAATAAAACCAGAGTGGATTAGGGAGATGTTTTTTCACATGATCCCCCTGAGGAGTGGAAGAGCAAAGTAAGATGGTCTTGCGCATGCACAGTTATTCATAAAAGTTTGGGAAACTTCTGTTAAAATTACCGACTCTAGCTGTAAATATTAGCTTCATGGACAAAGACAGTCCAATGACAGGGTTTTGTTGGTGTGCTCCTCCCGTCGAGATCACGCAGCACTCCGTTCTGCTGCGGTCCGAACCAACACAGGATAATGTTAATCAGCTGATAGCTCAGTCGGATAGTAAATGAAGCAACGAAACAAACCAGTGCGCCCCCCTCCATCACTCCACCAATTAGTTGTGAAGCTATTTCAGGCTATGTGGCTAATAATAACACAGATTCTGGCGGAGCCAAACTGAACCTGTAGCAACCTAAACTTTGTCGTATTGTAATTAATCATATTTTTTGCTCTTAACCCAAAATAACCGAGTGCCTTCAAAAATGTTGCTGCAGTATCAAAAATGGTATTAAGTATCAAGTCCTGATCTTGGAAACATCCATCCATCCATCCATTATCTACGCACGCTTATCCCTGCTGGGGTCGCGAGGGATGCTGGTGCCTATCTCCAGCTATCAATGGACGAGAGGCGGGGTTCACCCTGGACAGGTCGCCAGTCCATCGCAGGGCATGTTGGAAACATGAAGTTTTTAATTCTCAATCCAAACCTTGTGATTCAAGCTTTAATCTTATTCTCATTCTCTATTAAGAATCTCCAGAACAAAGGTTCTCGTGTTTTCACCGGTTCCCTGTCTGGTTCTGGACTGATTTGAAGGATTTATTGCTTCCCTTTAAAGCTTTAACTGCATTAGCTCCATCTTATTTGCCTGGTTTAAAGAAAAAACACTCCAGTGAGAGCCTTTACAATCAAACCAGTCAATCTTAGAAAGTCCAGGATTCATCTGTTGTGTTCAGACACACAAACTATGTAGACGTTTCACATTACAGAAGGAACAGAGGGAAATCTGTGTGACTGTCTGAAATCGTCAGACGACAGCGTGATGTTTGCCTCTACACCTGCTGCCTTGTTGGCACAAAGCCCTTCCTAACGTCAGACACTCCAGACAGGCGACTAACGCTTTACAACCTTTGATGCATCGAGACTTTAAGCCTTCAGTGAAAAAAGCAGAAAATGTGGAGCAGCCAAACGGACCAGACAGGAAAACCAGAGAGCTGACCACTGAAATGTTAAAAGACAATGACACAAGAAAACCACAAGGATATCAGAGTAAAAGTTACTTAGAAATACAATGTGTGCATATAAAATGTCCATAGGCTGACACAAATATTTTTGCTCTGTCCTCTTTTTAAACCCTGTTTTAAATAAGTATTCTAGCACCAATAGCAGCAGCACTCCTTGTTCCTCCTGAAAAGAGTGCTTCGCTGCAAAGAAAGCCAGAGGATTCATTAGTGGTTGTGTGGGCTCTGCCTGGGCAACAACTATTGATCCAAGAAGCGCTTCTCCTGCATGAAAAGCTCTCACTGTGGTAACCCGTCAATCCTGGCTGTCATTAAGACTAAAGACTGAAGCATCTGAATACCGACACCAATCTCCTGCAGCCCTCTGATGCATCAGCAGCCAGAGTTTCGCCGCTCTGTGGTTAGAAAATGGCCCTCAAAACAAAGAATTTCAGCTGAGATGGCGTTAGATGGGCTTTGCAGACAGAGGGCGCTATCAGCACACAGTACTTCAGGACTGAACTGAAACAGTTTACTATTTTAAAGTGAGGATGATTTAAAATCCGGGATACATTATGGAGTTTACCAAACTACAGCAATTTTTTGTTGCACAGTGAGAGTATTCTTGCTGAGGAAGCAGTTAGAGACGCAGTCCTTTACTCTGATTTGAAGATGATTTAATGGTAAATGTAATAAAACTGGACACTATCTCATGGAGTAATTCAGATTAGACTACAGTGGAAGCAGGTCCAGAAAGCCACAGATAAAGATACATTCCTGCGACGTAAAACACTTCCCATCAAGCTGAGTCTCTAAGAGGAGATAGCAGCCAATATCAATATTTCATAAACAACAGAAAGACTGAATGGAGGCTAACATCAGAGCGACCCCGGATAGGAGAGTCAATCAATGATGGGATCGCTCTATCCGCCAACGCCTGCCAATCTTGGCTGCTGCAGGATAACGCATTTACCCATCAGTCCGAGTGGGCCGATCGACCCGCCTGCCGCTCTGTGAGTGGATTAATCCAATAAAAAAGCTTTAAAACATTTGTTCAGTGACACTGACTGCAGTTCAGAACCCAGAACCTGGTTTTCTCAGGTCCTGCCCGATTTCAAATACAGAATATTAAATTTTTGAAATATTACATGTGGTTTTATAATGTATGAAAGACTTGACAGCCGCAGTTGCAGCGGAACGTGGTTCTGCAAAGTACTGACTCAGGAGAAAACATCAATACGTCAGGGAGCAACGACGTTGTATACAGTATTACATTTGCAGATGACATTATGGTCTAACTGTCGACGAGTATGGCAATAAAATATGAGCATAAAATCTTATACTGTTATAAGTCTTAGGTGTTCGGTTTTCATTTGTATTTTCATCATTTCCTTGTTTATTTGTGTTCTATAGGTTTTGCCAAATTGAGTTAATTTGTCTGTGTTAATTTTTGTTTGTAAGGTGTTTCCATGGTAGTTTGTTGTGTTGCGATAAGTTTGTTAATTTTATTCTTGTGTTCTGTTCATTGTGAGTGTGGGTTTATTTCTCATAGATGTCTGTTAGTCTTTATCCCGTGGTTACTGGTCTCTTTGTGTCTTTTGCTGCTTTCCAGTTGTAACCAACTTCTGAGGACAAATCTACCCTGACTACAAGACTACCCTGCTTTGTTTCTGTCTAAGCTGGTCCCCATCGGTCTGATTATCTCATCGGGTTCTTTTGTCATTTTTAGCCCCTGCCTCGCAGACCCGGCTGCAGAAACAAATTACAGGGGGGGCATTACATTTTTTCAGGGGGGCACACTTTTTCAAAAAACATTTTATATGCTGCAGGCTGAACAGTGGCTCTGTGACTACTACTACAGCGCTGAGAAAGTAATTCTCAACAAAATCCCAAAATCTAAAAAATCGAACAAACAAAAAGCAACAGTGGAGTCAGTGTTGCCAAATTAGGCAGGTTTCCACCCAATTAGGCTTCTTTTGAACACAATGAGCTGTAACAAAAATAGCTTATGGGCAGGTTGTAAAAATTTGGGAAGCTTTTCACAACATTTGTATACAAAATATAACAAAATAGTTGTCAATGTCTAGCAGAAAACTAAAAACATTTTAATAAAATGCCATCTCCTTGAACTTTATTTTTTAAATGAGTCGATTCTGTCAAATAATCAATAAAAAATTGTTATAATGAATAATATTAATGTTATAATAAAACAAGAAAAGAATAATGGTTAATCAAGTGTCACTATGAAATTGTATTGGTCAATGTAAACGCCCAAAGAGGGGTTGAGTTCTACTAATCAACTTAAACATATTTCATGGCTGCGTGAAAGAGAAATGTTTGATTGAGCTTTACTCTGTAAGAGAAATTACGTTTCAATTAAGGTAGATTTACAGCTCATGTTGGGAAACTATTGATAAAAGGTTTTTTCCGGTTGATATATCATGATTGTTAAAGTGATCTTGTGTGTTATTTGGTTGTTTGATTGTACATTTTGTGCAGAGCCCGTATGTACAAAGTGTTTTTCTTTGTTTCAGCGCAGTTCGTGTGCTAATGGCATGTTCTAATGTGTTTAGTAGTTCTGTGCTTTTAACATGAGAGTCTGAGATTTGGGCTTGTTTTTTTCTTTTAAGTTGGGCAGGTTTTATGCTGGTTTGGGTTACTGGAAACTAACAGTGAGATACGGCAACCTGTAGTGCTGTGTCTTAACTCAAAAGTCAAGCATAAGCTACACGCTGATAAACATGAGCGCTGGTGTCAGGTTGAACACTGACTGAAGTAAAAAATTCAAACTAGCAGAGGTTCTGTAATTACAGCAGCTATGAGAACAAGGATCAGAACAAAGCAGAGTTCCCTTCTACCTGCAAGTAACCCAAAGTCCTTCAGTTTAGCAGTTTTCCTGCTTGGTTCTGCTCCTGGTGCTCCTAGCTGTCTTGCTAACCTCCTAGCGTGAATGTTTACTTTGCTGTTGACTTCAATGCTGACGTTTCAAACAGAAATTAATAGCGCTGCTTCCAGCTCGCTCTCATTTGCTTCGTTGTCACTTCTTTTAATAATTTGGTAATAAGACCGAATATCATCCCAAACTACCGACATCGACGGTGACCACAGCCGCGCCGCTGCGTCTCTCAAGGCTATGAATTTATGACCCAGCCACCCGCCCCTCTCCAGCTGTAATTGGCTAGCATGATGCCTTCAGTCGTTGATTTGATTGGTTGAATTGTATGATTGACACATCAAAGATAGTACTAACAGAACGATGGCCACTCCGAGGTAAAAAGAAAAAAGAAAAGACAGCCTTCAGTCCAGGGCGGGCACGGCTGGCTCAGTGGGCGGGCACGGCCCCCCAATGCCCGCCCATGCCGCTGGGTCTGCTGCCTCGGTATATAAGCTCCTGGTTTTTCATGGTTCCCTGCCTGTTCCTCTGTCTGTGCTCCATGTCCTGACATGTACATTTTCTGTTAAAATATTATTAAAATTTCCATCCCAAGTTCCTGTCTGTATTTAGTAATATAGTAATAGTAATAGTAATAACATCTTTATTGTCATTGAAACATACATTACAACGAAATTTGTTCTCTGCTTTTAACCCATCCCCTTGGGGAGCAGTGGGCTGCCATGTGCAGCGCCCGGGGAGCAATCTGGGGTTAAGGGTCTTGCTCAGGGACCCAGAGTGCAGGCAGTGGGGATCAAACCGGGTACTGCATCCTTCTCTGAGTGCAAGCGCGCTGCTCTAACCACTAGGCCAACACTCCTTTATCGCACAATCCAAGAACAAGACATATAGATATTATCCTAAAATCATTAGCTTTTATTTAATTGCCAATCATAACATATAAATCTGAATGTAGAATCCATTTTAAGTTGAAATCAGCCAGGAGGTGTCCACCCTCCATCCCCCACCCCACCCCCTGATGTCCTCTGTCTATCTGTCCTTCCTCCTAGAGGCCTCATTCTGTCCCACTTAAACGTCTTTCCCTGCTGAAGTTTAACTTCTGCGCACACACCCTCATTCATTTGCAGGAGAACGCCAGGCCTGTCAATATTTACACAAGTCCAGCTGGTCTTTGGCAGCAAAGCTTTAGGTGATTTCCAGCATTTTGTCTGCAGCGCTCTGCTTCGTTCATGCTGTCATCCCACCAAAACGTATCGACTCTTGTAATTCTGCAGAGAAAAGAAAACATTCGTCAGGAATTCATTAGTGAAATTTACCAGCCAGCCAGTTTTTTTTCTTTTTAGTTTGTCACGTTGAATGGTTTTGCCATGATGACTGAAAGCAAAAGATGCTTTAATGTTCCAAAGAAAACAATTGCTGGACAGAAACCCCCTGTTTTCTGGATGAATAGCGGTCCAGAGTTGACTGTGACTGAGCAACATGAACGCCGTGGGGGAGGTGGAGTTCGGCTTTATGACCCCAAGGGAGTGGGAGGTAAATGAGTAAAAGCATGAGAAAGAGGAAACGAAGGAGGGTAAAATCAGGAAATGCCACGTCACACAGACTCAGCAGTGTAATCCATCCTGGTCTATGACAAATCCTCACAACATCCTGGGAGTTTATGAAGTTGTTACTCAAAGCAGCTATAGGGGGGTGTCCCTTCACTGTGTGCTGGTTTACCTGGATGGACTATGTGTGTGTGTGTGTGTGTGTGTGTATGTGTGTGTGTGTGTATATATATATATATATATATATATATATATATATATATATATATATATATATATATTTTTTTTTTTTTTTTTTTTTTTTTTGTTTATTATTTATTTATTTTATATATATCGTCCAGATAAAAAAGCATATCGATCAAATAGAGATCATATTGATCAGATTGATCGATATCGGTAATTATCAACAAATACAAAACACATATTTTAAGTGCAGTCCTGGCCATTTTATGCTGTTGCTTTGTGACCTATTTTTACATACAGACACAAACGCTGAATTCAAACAAAACCCTTTATTTAATCAACTTTTTACCAAAACTGTAAGTGACGGCGTGTTCCTGGATCTGCATTTGTGATTGGTTGGGATGATGTAATGACTAACATTTACCTACATGATAGGCTAGAATTCATAAGGATTTCCTTCCTTATGCATTCTAGCCTATCCTCTTGGTTCTGGAATTGTTCCATCTCTTTTCAAAACTGCTGTTATCACTCCTATTGTGAAGAAACCTGGACTAGATCCCAACAATTACAATAATCTCAGGCCAATTTCAAATTTACCTTTTATTTCAAAAATATTGGAAAAAACAGTCGCTTCTCAACTTCATTCTCACTTAACTCACAACAACCTTTATGAACAGTTCCAGTCTGGCTTCCGTCCCCGTCATAGCACTGAAACCGCCCTCTTAAAAATAATCAATGATCTTTTAATAGCAGCTGACTCTGGTCTAATTTCCATCCTCATTCTTCTTGATCTAAGTGCAGCCTTCGACACAGTTTCACACTCTACCCTACTCCATCGACTTTATACAATTGGCATCACTCACACTCCCCTAGCCTGGTTTCAATCCTATCTTTCTGGCCGCACTCAATTTGTTCAGATTAAGTCATATCGTTCCAACTCCTCTCCAGTTACCACCGGTGTTCCCCAAGGCTCTGTTCTAGGACCCCTACTCTTTATCATCTACATTCTCCCCCTTGGCAATATCTTTAGGAAATTCAACATCAATTTTCACTGTTATGCGGATGACACCCAGCTCTATCTTTCTTGTAAACCAAACTCTTCACTCCCACCTCCTTCATTAATCTCCTGCTTAACCGAAATAAAATCCTGGTTCACCTCCAACTTTCTTAAATTGAATAATGACAAGACTGAAATCCTCTTAGTGGGAACAAAATCTACTTTATCCAAAGCTGACAGTTTCTCCCTTTCATTTGACAACTCCATAATTTCCCCCTCACCTCAGGTCAAGAGTCTGGGTGTCATCCTTGATAGTACCTTGTCCTTCTCCTCTCACATTAATAACCTCACCCGCTCCGCTTACTTTCACTTACGCAATATCAATCGCCTTCGCCCCTCTCTCTCCACTAGCTCCACCTGCACTCTTGTTCATAGTCTGGTCACTTCCCGCATTGATTACTGTAATTCTCTTCTTTTCGGTCTTCCTCAAAAATCCATTCACAAGCTTCAGTCAGTACAAAACTCAGCAGCTCGCATCATTTCTAGAACCCCCTCTTTCCATCACATCACCCCAGTCCTGCAGCAGCTCCACTGGCTACCTGTGAAGTATAGAATTCAGTTCAAAATCCTCCTACTTACTTTTAAAGCTATTCACAATCTCTCCCCTCCATACCTTTCTGATTTACTTCAAATTTCTATTCCCTCCCGCATTCTTAGATCTTCTTCTACCACTCACTTAGTTGTTCCTTCAGCCCGTCTTAAAACTATGGGGAGCAGAGCTTTTTCACGTTCTGCGCCCATACTCTGGAATTCTCTCCCCCCTGACATCTGCAATACCGAGTCTTTACCCGTGTTCAAATCCAAACTCAAAACCCACATGTTCAAGATTGCCTTTTCATTATGATTTTAAATTACTTTCCTCTGTGTAATTTGTGTTGTTTCTTTTAATTATGACGACTGCTTTTACCATTTATTGTTTTTACATGTACAGTGACCTTGAGTGCTTTGAAAGGCGCTTGAAATAAAATGTATTATTATTATTATTATCCTGTAGGTTAATGTTCAGTTCTTTGCACAATTCTGTCACTTTATATTATCTATAATATTTACATTTTTTCTAGTGTCCATTTTTAATTTCATCTGACTATTTCTCTCGCAACAATAAGTCCAAATCTTTTTTTTTATTTTACTCTGTTTTGCATTTTTAAATCTTTTTATATGTATATTTTGTTATTTTTTGAAGCTTAAGCAGTTCCAAAAGCATTTCAGCACCTGTTGCTATTTAAAAAAAAAATATTTATCTGTGTTCATAGCAAAGATTTTATCCCAAAGACACGCCTCCTGCCTGCATGAATTCTTCCTCTCATGTCTTCTGTAAAACTATGGTCGTGTGGTGTCCTACAGCAGGGACGTTATTTTTGTGGGAGTTTAAGGATTTCGGGCTCTAACCTCTTCATTCAGGGAGCTTCTGGGAACTTCCCTCCATAAATAGCCTCCATCTAGAGGCTTGGAGAGTCTGTCTTCACAGCCATTAGAAAAATGACTGCAGTAATTGCTGTATTGATCTGCTTTTGAAAGCGCGTCTGCTTTGTATTATGTTATTTGTGCTGTCAAAACAATTATGTGAATATTCCCAGAAATATTGCAGAGCTAGTTATGAATTTTTGTTGCAGAATTTGTCTTTATCTTTGACTTCTCAGCTTAAGGGGCTGAAATACAAAAGATCAATCCATTCTTTGCAGATTAGCAGTAATGCAACATCCTCAGCAAGGTTTTTACTGCTAATATATCATTTAAAATCTAAACTTTCTGATAACCAAAGCTTTTACCTAATGAGAACTATTGTAGTGTGATTTAAATAAAAGTCTTCTCTCTTAAGTAATTAGATTTGCAATTTACATGCAGGGTAAAAGTGGTTTGACTCGCTTGTTTAAGGACAAAGATGGACTCCGGGTGAATAAGTCTGCAATCAATACAGCCCCTGAGCCTTTATCTGTTTCTCCAGATCTAACCCGGGTTTGTATTGATCTGTCTGAGTGACAGATGAGCCCAAATGCAGGCTGACAGTCGGCCTTTTACCGCTGCAGAACTCAGCGCTGCCTCACACTGGACAAAGTTCAGCTGTGTTACTGTAACTGAGAAATTTTACGCAATAAACAGAAAGTTAAAAGACAACCTGCTAGATTATAAAGTTGAATATGGTGCCCTTTAAATCAGGACTTTACACCTATTGTTGAAGCAAGCGCACCAGATAAATGATCAGCGAAGTGAAACAGATAAGAGTTCTCCCAGCTTTGTTCCCTACATTGAACTGAGGAAGCACGCATCGTCTGTCCTTTAACAGCTCTAGCCCAAGCTGTCTCCATCCAGATGTCCTGTTCGCTGTGACCTGGAAACATCTGGAGAGGAGACGGAGGCAAAAAGCCAGCGTTGCTCAACGGACAAACACAGCCTCGAAAACCCAAACTGCAGTCATCAGTTCCTGAGTCAGCGTGCACATCGGCTGTGTTGACTTCATCGCTAAAACATCCCCGAAGGACAATTTAAACACAAACAGACGGCATTTCTCAAATATCAGCCTTCTCATGAGGCGCGTGTGTGTGCATGTGTGTTCTCTTAGGCCACAGATGCTGCCAGGTTGGACCAGAGTGACGTTTCTGTGGATTTGTACAGAAGTTTCTACGCATGCTCAAGAAACTGGACTTTCGAGCTTTGAGCTGGCTGTAGGCTTTTACTGTAGGATAATAAACGTGTCTGTTATTTGAAGTCCTTATTGTTTTATCTAAATGATGTAAATATGACATCCAGATAGCCAGATGAACTGGAGGCCGTCTGTGAAGCACCGTTAACTCTGTCGTTGTAGACATTTAGTGATGGCTGTAGGATTCTGTGTGCAGATCTGGTGTTTCTCCTCTCTGCCTCCCTGCACGGTGCGACCGGCAGATTACAGCGCAGGTGCTCATCGTCTGCTCTGATTAGTGCGGCATAAGAGGAAGCTGGAGGAAGAGGGAAGGCGTCAGAGCGTTTGCTCACTCAGAGCGGTACCTGACCAGAATCTTGCTCTAAGGATTGTGTTCTTGCATCCAGACAGCTGTTGTCTGTTCTCAGGACTCATTGCGTTGGTTGCCAGTTCCTCAGTTCTCTGCTGTTTTATCTAAATGCTGGAAGAACCAAGCATGTCGTCTAGCCCACATTCCTCAGACTCTCTCCGGTTCACCTCTGAGCTCCAGGAGGCCGTGTCTCCCCAGACGCCCTGCAGCGCTGCGCCTCTGCCTGGGTACGAATCCATCCCAAGCCCTCGTTGCTCCGCCGTCTGCCTGTCCACCCTCTGACGCCGCCACACCAGCATGAACCATTCCCAGAACGCCTTACAGCTCTCTGTGTTTACTGACAGTAACCCTGCTACGACGCCAGCCAGTCTGCTGCTGGTGATTAATTCCTCTCTGTTTTCCGGCACATTAATATCAAATAGATAAAGCAGTAAAATGACTGCTGAGTAAAAATAAATAAGCATATCAATAATTATGATGTAAATAAGGTCATTTCAAACATTTTGATGCAGTCACAATCAATTAATTTTAAGTTTTATCATCATGACAGATTTCCTAATCCAGTCTAATCTGTTAATTTCTCTCCTTTGATCACTAGGAGCGCTTCTTTTTCTTGTACCATCAACCAATCACAGCGTCCCACCAGCAACAGGGTCAACCACACCTCCTCACTAAAATAATAAATTGTCATTTCCTTACTCAGAGTCGCTCTCAGCAGCATCTGAATCACTCTTAAGATAAGACTCCTAGGTATTAATTTTTAGGATATGATAAGAACTCTCTGAGAATCTTTGTGAATACGTGCCCTGATCTACATCATCCAAAGTTGCCGTTTTTTCCAATTATATTGCATATTCACATCAGTAAAATCTCTCATTCTGCTTATGCAGCATTAACTGCCTCCACCCCTCCCTAACCCCTATCACCACTTCCATCCTGGTTCACAACCATCGTTATCTGGCTACTGTGACTCTCCTTTTTTGGCCTGCTCCACAAATCCCTCCATAAGGTTCACATGTTTCCAAATTCAGCTGCTCAGATCTTTCCACCACATGCACCCTGTCCTCCAGCAGCAGCACCGGCTTCAGGTTAAATCAAAAAAGTTCTCCAGACATTAAGTTATTTCCAACATCACCTCTCCTTATCTTTCAGATCTTCTGCACATTTCCGTCCCGTTCCCTAAGGTCATCCACCTCCATCCACCTCGCACTGTGAGGAGTAGAGCATCCAGCCGTTCTGCTCCTCAGATCTGGAAGGCCTTCCCACCAGACACCCGTAATATCAGCTCTCTTCCTCCATTTAAATCAAAACTCTCTTGTTTTAAAAAAAAAAAACATACTATCTGTATTTTTATATATCTGTTTCATACTGCACAATGTTTGCCTTGAAGGGCACATTATTACATTTAGTATCGTTATTAAATGTAACAAGTTACTACCCACCCCAAAGAATGAAGACAAAAAACTTTCAAGTTTAACTTGAATTGTCAAATTAGAGCTGTTAAGGTTTTTATTATTCAAGGCAGTTTGCAGAAGTGAAACCTTTCCTGAAACTCACCTGCAGATGGTTCAACACACTGCTGCAATTCTTCAAACTCATAAAACAGAAGATATCCTTCTGGTCTCAATCCACAAGCTGCCTGTGTATTACAGATTTCATTTAAAAACCTTATTTCCGTTGTTAATAATCTGAATGCGTTTCTTCCTCAGGTCTGTGCACTGGATTGTGGTGTTCTTCCTCTTTTCTCCTAACAGGGCTTGCCAGGCAGGTGGAGACTCACCAGCTAGCTCATTAAGGTGCGTTCACACCGAACAGGAACAACGTGGGGAGGCAGCTCCTTACTGCTCGGTGCAGGAAAGACAGAAGTATTGCTGGAAGTGACCGTCATTCAGACACAGCTACAGGTGGTGGTACTTGCAGAATCGTGTGGGTCTCTGGAGGATCTGGTGGACTCAGGGGCGCCGACGCCGTCGTTCGGCTTTACACATTACATACAGCTCCATAAAATCCATCTATGCCGCTCCGTGAGTAAAACAGACAGGAGGAACCGGCAAGCGGACAGACACTCCTCCTATTTGATGACAGTGAAGCGGGCTGGTGGAAAAATAGCTGCATTGTCAGAGAGTTGTCAGAGTGGATTGTTTGCTAGAGAGAGGCAGATGTCAAGCATCCAACGGCAGGAGATCCAGACAAAAATTTCCCCTGGATCTTGTTCAATGTGAACATACCTTTTGAGCTTTTCAGGAGGAGCAGTCTTAAAGACACTGGAGCCCTGGACCAGACAGCACCATCCCATGTAAGAGTTGTAGGTAACGAGCTTGTGGGTAGATATGCTAAAGATGCTACAAAGTGTAGCATCAGTAAAGGTTCTGACGGGTTCTTTTCCTGTATAAGCAGTCTTCTCTATCGCAGGCTTCTTTTAATAATAAAATTCAAAAAACAATGGGTGAGATGAGGGAAACATCAAGGAAAAGAAGCTAAGAGGATATTCTATCTAGGCTATTTATATTTAATCTTGAACAGAATAGGAAAGCATTTTACAGGACACTGTGTGGTGAGTCACATCATTCAGCACTTGTCTTCTCCAAAGGGAGCCGTTTTCTTCTTTATAGAAAAGAAAGACAAAAACCCTCAGACGCTGCATAGATTTCCAAGAACTGAACCATAAACAGTAAAGAACAAGTAAACTCTTCCCCTAATTGCTTCTTCCTACGAGGCTGTGAAGGATGTCACCATTTTCTTCAAACTGGACCTGCACAACGCATTCCATGTTGTGCCCATCAAGAAAGGAGATGAGTAGAAAACTGCTTTTAGAACCCCTCTAGGGCATTTTGAATATCTTCTGACGCCTTTTGGAGTAACTAATGCCCCCAGCAGTTTTCCATGCATTGGCTAATGATATCCTTATGGATCTTCTAAACAAATGCATATTTGTGTACGCAGATGACATCCTCATCTACTCAAAGAACCTGTCAGAACACAAGAATAATGTCCGATCATGTATTTCTGGTGCCCAGCTCTTAATAAGGATGTCATTGATTATGTCTCAGCTTCTAATACTTCTGTCCATGGTAAAAGCTTCAATGGCCTTCCTGCAGGTCTCCTTCAGCCCCTTTCAGTTCCCAGCAGGCCATGGTCCGATATTACTCTGGATTTTGTTATGGGTATGTCTATCTCTAAGGGAAACACGGTTATCCCCTCTATTATTGATGATTTCTCCAGGGCGTGTGACCTTGTGCCTCTAACTAAACTCCCTTCTGCCCAGGAGACGGCTCACATCCTCATTCCACACGTGTTCTGGCTGCATGGAATTCCCTCCAAGATCCTTTCTGATCTGGGTCTCAATTTATGGCCCAGGTCTGGAAGGACTTCTGCTCTGGCTTGGGAGCTAAGGTCTGTCTTACCTCAGGATTTCACCCTGAGTCTAATGGACTTTGTGAATGGCTCAACCAGGGGCTGGGGAACACCCTTCGGTGTGTCTGCCTCCAATGCCACCACCTGGAGTTCACAATTACCTTGAGTGGAGTTTGCCCACAACATGCACACCTCAGCTGCTTCTGGTTTTTTGTCGTTTGAGGCTTCCTTGAGATATCAACCTACCCTGCAACCTTCTTCTTTCCCTGTTTCTACTCTACCATCTGTCACTTCCTGAACCAATGTCAAAGCACCTGGAACCAGACCAGACCTGCTCTTCTATGCACGTCAGCTCAGTATAAGAGGATTGCACGTTCCTGCTCCCGTCTACTTCCCTGATCAGGTCTGGTTATCCTCCCAAGATTTCCCTCTAAAAGCAGTCAACCATAAACTCTCTCCTAATTTCCTGGGTCTTTTTGAAATAGATGCTGTCATTAGCCACTCCAACGTTCGCCTGAAGCTCCCCTCTCATCTCCGGGACCACCCAGTGTTTTATATGTCCCAAGTTAAACCGGTTCATTTCAGTCCACTGTGCCCTCCTTCCGAACTTCGTCCGCCCGCCTGGATTATTGACAGTCACCTCGCTTTTGCAGTTGGCAAAAACGTTGGGGCGCGTCGTCGGGGTTTCCAGTACCTGGTGGACTGGTCTTGTGATCTTATTAATGCATTTGAGATCCAATCAAATAGGCCGACTTAGAAAGAAATCATCTTTTTTATTGTCATTTCATATTTATATAAATATATATCCATCTATTCATTAACTGTACCTGATTATCCTTGCAGTAATGCCCGTCTGCAGCTCAGGACGAGAGATGGCGACACCCTGAACAGATCAGCAACCCATCACTGGGAAACCGACAGGATAAACCATCATGGGACCACAAATTGGAGAGACAATTTAACCTAAAAGTCATGGTTTTGTGGGAGTACCCGCACATGTTGGAGTACCTGCACATGCATAAAGTTGGTTTGAGTGGTAGGGTATTTAGGTCACATGGTAATGACACAGGTGTGATGTTCAGAAGATGGGTTTGCTTGAAGGGCTTGAAATAAATGTTAAATTCTGAGAATTTTTTTTATCTCTTATGTGTACGTTATTTAGGACTTTGTCTCGATTTACTGAAAGTGAAATTCAGCAAAGAGGACAATCTGAACCACATCTCCAAGCCTTGGTGAGCATAAATCAGGTTACTATAGAACTTACTGGGAATGACTCCACACCCAGCTTAAACATGTTCTAAGTTACAGGTTTGGAGAACCAGTCGGATTTGCATGTTGTTGAACCAGGCAAACCTGCAGTATATTAACAATAGAAGCCAATTATCTTTCAGCAATTTAAACATTAATCGTTTATCTAAGCTACATCAACTGAATGTTTAAAAATACATACAGAAAGCAGTTGACTCTTTCTTTCTCACTCCGATGCATAAACTAAAACAATTTCATATCTAAGCATTGCTCCAGTATATATTGAACAAATACTTTATAAAAGCCTGCAGATCAGGCATTACCATGCTATATTGGCGCTATAGCTGCTAACCCAAGGCCACATGGCATCGCAATCTACTTCAGTACTTGGGTGTACCACTTTCACAAAGAACTAAGGAACTAATAATTACCTCTACCGCATATTCAGAAGAATAGAAAGCAGACAACTTGTCTGTGCTGTCAAAAACGTTGCAATAAACAATTTAAAAGCCAAGAGTAGACCAAACCCCACCTTTGGATTGGCTAGAGACGAAGTTTGGAAATGAATAAAACTTGTGTTTACCTTCAGGGTTAAAATGTTTATTCTTTTCTGAAACTTATTTGCAGAACTGAATATGATCATTTACAAAAAAACAACAATTAGGTTTTAGGTAAAAATGTATTTGCATAGACAATGTCAAAGATAAACCAAATGGAAGAAAAGGAATAAGTTATCTTTCATCAGCTTTCTGGGCCATAATTGTTTTTTTTTTTTTTTTATTTCCTCAAGCTGAAGCCCAAAATCAGAAGAAACAGTTGTTGTAACTCTAACAAGACCAAATCCAGAAGAAATTTTCCCTGTGATAGGGTGACCGTCTCCAGTTCTCCAGCTCGTCACCCACTGGTATTTCCACGAATTGTGTCACCTTATAGTTACAAAGATGGCAGTTTGATTCCAGCTTCCCCATCATGTGTTGGGTCAAGACGCTGAATCCCACATCTGCTAATTAGTGGGTATCTGAATGGATGGATGTGGCTTGTTCTGTAAACTTGGGAGTCGGTGAAGTTGTGCCAGAGCATTTTGGATCAAAAGATAATAGACTACCTCTGAAGGAGGGTGGGAGTGAGATGAAGGAGTTTTTAACCTTTATTTAACCAGGATCCAGTTCCACTGAGATTTAAAAACCTCTTTTTCAAATGAGTCCTAGCCAAGAGGGCGCAACAAAGAGAAACACAAAAAGTCAACATAGTTTAAAGAAAACTATGAACAACAGGTACATGTCATTAAATCAGCCTGAAGAAGTTTTAGTTTGGAAGTAAAAGCACTCATTCGGTCAATTTCAAGGTTTTCTGGAGCAAGTTCCAGGAGGAGGGCGCTGGGTGAACAAAAGCCTTCTGGCCCGTTTCAGGCCAAGACGCAGCAAACTGCAGCGAAAGTTAGGAGTCGACGTTTCTCAGTGTGGCAGAAGTCCAAGTAATGCCTTGTAAATAAAAGTTCACCCATTTAAATTCCTTTGAGCAGCCAGACCAGGACATCCCATCTACGAATATAAATCACTGGTGTACAAGGAGCTAAAGGAGATATGTCAGCTAAATGACCTGAAACAAACAAAAACAACATTCAACGCCAAAGTAGTTCAACCACCAACCCCCACAGCCACATCCTACTCTTTGGCTCCAAGACTGAATCAAATGGCAGCTAAACAAGAGGCCACATGGATCTAAAGCTGATTTAACATAAATGATGAACACTCAAAGGTATGAATGTCCTCCTGATCAAAAACGCCTCCATCCATGTATGCCTTCCACTATTTTCATAAACTCCTGCCTTTTAGACTGACTTAAAATACTGACTGGAAATAGATCACTTATGACCCTCTGACTGTGGGCAATTTAAAAATAAAGGTACAAATAAAACTGAACTTAAAAGCAGAACCAATGTTTGAGTCAAGTGAACCAACCTTTCCAGCCCTTCTCACAGATGTCAGACGATTACTCAGACATTATTCCACTGAAACAAACCTGAGTCTGCACTGTAATGTCTAATAACACAGTTTCCATCTTTATTCATGTCAGTCTTGACAAGGCAGGAAAAACCCAATGGAAACAATACTTCAGTTTCAGAATATATAGATCTATGGACTCTGGGCTAAAGTAGCTGGAAAACATCCATTTATTGTATTCTGTGTATCTGAGGTCTGGTTATCAGATCCAGCAGGAAAACCCAGACAATCCTCTCCTTGGGTACATTCTCCAGCTCAGTCTGGGGAATCCCAAGGTGTTCCCAAGGCAAGAATATTTAGTTGCTGCAGTGGGTTCTGGTTCTACTGAGAGAAGTAGGAACCCAAAAGACATCAGGATCAGATCCCTAAACAACCTCAAAAGACATCCTTCAATGCAAAGCAACAGCAGCTGTACTCTGAGCTCTGCACAGATGATGGAGCCCCTCGCCAAGTCTAGTCGCCAATCATAGGAAGCTCAGTTCAGTCCTTTGTTAATGGGATCCTGTTTTTTACTTAATGATCTACCTGGTAAAGTTAAAAGATTCACAAAACAGAAAATCGAGAGCTTTTCTTTTTGACTCAGCTCTTTTTCATCATGACAGACTGGAGTACCACCCAGTCTGCCCAACCATCAGAATCAGAATCAGAATCAGAATCAAGTTTAATCGCCAAGTAGGTTTGCACATACAAGGAATTTGACTTGGTGATGATGGTGCAGACAGCGCACCAACACACCGTGGCAGCCGTTCGCGGCGCCATCAGGAAACTGAAGGACGGAAGATAGCAACAACATCGAGGAAAGGGAGGGAGAAAAAAAAAGACAGATGCTAGACAATTTACGCTCTCACAAATAAAGTGTCAAACAACCGACAAAAAAAAACCCCTCATAGCACAAAAAGCACAAGCACAAATAAACACAAGACAACATGTATGCAGAAGGTAAACATTTGAGACCTGTCGCGTGAGTGTAATTCATCAGTTTTTATGAGTATCAGTTATGCGTGTGTGTATGGGCGAAAGTGTTTTTCTCCGTGAACACTCTCCCAAGGCCATTGTCCTTGATGTTATCAGCCGGCCCACAGTTCAGAGAAGCATCCTCAGAGGATGTCAGCGGGGGAGGGGGGTAGCCGGGGGCTTTTTCTGGGCACTCTCCGTCATAACAATCCAGGGGTAGATAGGGAGGGAATCCAAATATGTTATTTGTTATGAGACAAGCTGCACTGCCTTTCCTGTCAGCTTTTAAGTCTTTTGCTGGCTCCACATAAATCCAATTTTCCAATTTATTGGGCTTTTTCGCGCTTCACTCCCAGATTTTATCCCATCTCCCCTTGAGTTCAACCCCAAAATCAGTCTGCGTTCCAGCGCAGCCAGCTTTTCGGCTTGGCTCCATTCACCTGCCAGGTTTGTCCGTTCACAGCCTTAGTGAGCGCGTCATGCAGCCGGCAGCCTGATCAAGGCCAAATGGCTCCGACATCCGCTGTATTTGCCGATACTTCAAAAATCCACAAAAACCAATAAGTAGAGATCCCAGTATCCTTAATCCAATGTGAAAATTTCAAACGTCCAGGAATGACAAGGTCGAAAGACACACCGTTTTCCTCCAGGAATTTAGGGTGTATTTCACAAAATAAGTCAAATCAGGACCGGACGGGTCCCCCTTCCGTTGCCTACCCGTCGAAAAAAATTTATCAATAGTATTGAGAGACCAGCTTACCAGATCTACCGTTACATCACTCTATCGTTCATGAATAAGTCACCAAAACACCTACACTCCTGTTTAACTGGAGGCAAAGAATTACTTCAAACTCCTGCAATGAAGGCCCCGGCCTGAAGACACATACAGTACAGTATATTGGGACATATACAAAAGATCATTATCAGCAAAAACAATCTGATGCCTGCATCAGATGGTCAACGGCTAAATCGCAGCACTTAGAACGGTCAAATTAGGTGTTAAGAGATGAATAACAATAAATACATTAAAATTAACCATATAGAGATGTAAAACAAAGTCTTAAAAATAAAATATCTACTTACTCAGCAAGTAGATTAATAAAATGGGTACAGATCTTTTTTGGCTGTAACCAAGTCTCAAGCCTGGAAGTGAACATTTTTACATATGGTCTTAATGTCCGACTGGAACGAGTTGGACTCAGTCTCAGGAGTCCATCTGGTGGCAAGCTGGACTTTGTGCCAAGACAGTGGACACAGCTCTTTGTTTTATTTATCCGAGGACTAAACACATAGCGACCCCACCATAGAAAGACTCACGGGAGATGTTGAGAAGTCTTCGTCTGATACTCAAAACGGTTTTCCACAGTCAGAACAAAAGCTGGGTGACTCCTCCAGAATCAGATGTTCAACAATCAGCTGGGGTCACCTTTCCAACATCCTGAATTTTACATCTGGTAGATTTTAATAAAAGTGGAATATTGCAGAATCCCACGTTCTCGTCTTACCAGCTAACTTTAATTGAATATTCATGGATGTAAGAGCGCCTTCAGTTTATTTAGGAAGCTCCGATTAACAACAAAAATCAAGGTGCAGCAAAAATGCAATAAGATTCATCTCATTGTGTCTAATTGTGAACCAACACAACAGCCAGATTCAAACAACACCATCCAGGTGAACTACGGTGCCTCAGATTCAGCAGATCATAAAAGGTCAGCTGACACAAAGCAGCAGATTACCTGAAAATTATGACCTAGGAAGAAGCAGGATGCAGAAAACCTTATTGGTAATAACTGCTGAAAATCCTTTAGAAAAATGAATTAAGAACAGACGGACTTCCAGCGATTACATCATCGATGCCAACCGCTGCAGAGAGGTTGGTGTTACTATTTCAACCCCGCAGCAATTTACCGTTCCATAGTCTAGACGTCTAAATCCCACATCCACATTTTAGTTTTTCATTCACTTCTAACCAAATGGACCGTTTAACGTTTAATTTTTACTGAACTATAATGAGGGATGCTGTTTCATTCCTGTTGCTGCAGCATCTTATCTCCCCTTCTGAAGGCTTTCTGAACCTTCAGCTAACATGAGGCCTGGGAAGGTCTGCTCAGCTGATTAACATTTTAGTTCAGCCAATCTATGAAAGGAACCGAGTCAGTGGGACAAATTTAACCTCAAACAAGTCAGAAACCCAGGTTCCTGTAAACCTTATGCTCTTTGTCTACAGAAAGCTTCATTGGAACTTTAGAAATTGGCCTCGGGTCACATCGCAGAGTGCAGGATCAGTTACTCCTGGAACAGGTTTTCCTTTTCAAAGCCTCAGCTGTATTTTTAAAGCCAGCTTGGGTCCCGCCCATATTTGTTTTCCCATGGGAGTTCGGCAAATCCACCATGACAGTTACTTAATCCCTCCTTTCCCACGGAGAACTTTCTAACATGGAGCAATGCTTTGATTACGCAACGTTGCAACGTGGATGAGGGGGGGAATTCTGTCAAATGAATCTAATCGTTGTGATTTCTTTTTAATGGGCCGGCAGCAATTTCATTGGGAGGTTTTAATCAGAAATGTTGAAGATGCTGCATGGTTTAGCACTTCAAGAACATTTCCTGAGCCTGTGTTAAACTTCAGCCCTGTTTGCATCTTTTTTTGTTGTTTGTTTAATCCCATGCAAGCAAAGGGGATTTAATAAGCCTTATAATTGATTATGTTGCATCTTCTGTCATGCATTGATCCAGCGAGGGGGCTTCCCTGTCCTCAGAAGGTGAAATCTTGTGGTGATGAGACAAAAACCAACGACAAAGGTCAAGCTGATAAAACCAGGCCAATAGCTTCCTTGCAGAAGGAAGTCGTTCATCATCGCAGCTTCCAGACACAAACAGGGGCTGGAGTCTGTTGTCAGAGTTATCACCAGTTCAGAGCTGCATCGATCTTCTGAGCGCAATCATTTATGTTTTCTAATTTCCTTTTGTGGCTCGTGTGAACGATAAAGCAGAATAAAGAGACGTTCTTACAGTTTCAGAAGGTAGAAACCAAGAGAAAGTAGTCCAGTCGGTGCGACTATACAGCTGTATCTCGATAAATCCTTATTAGTTCAGAAGGTGTAACACACCTTAGTTCAGAAGGTGTGACACAAGCATCATAAAGATTCATTACACACACAGAGTGATGCATTCCAAACCTTTCCATCCATCCATCCATCCATCGTCTTCCGCTTATCCGGGGTCGGGTCGTGGGGGTAGCAGCTTCAGTAGGGAGGCCCAGACGTCCCTCTCCCCGGCCACTTGGGCCAGCTCCTCCGGGGGAATCCCAAGGCGTTCCCAGCAGAGAGACATAGTCCCTCCAGCGTGTCCTGGGTCTTCCCCTGGGCCTCCTCCCGGTGGGACGTGCCCAGAACACCTCACCAGGGAGGCGTCCAGGAGGCATCCTAACCAGATGGAGAGAAACCTTTATTTCTGTCCATTATGATGATTCTGGCTTCCAGCTTCTGAAAAACTAAAAACTCAGCTTCTCTGCCATTACAATATTTTATCAAATTGATAAAAGAAGGATGAGGGATCAATACAGAAATGTTGGCCTACTGAAAATAACTTAGAAGCTGTATAGTATTTACACTTAATGCTTTTCTTGAGCTGTTTTTGCATGAATTACAGCCTCAGTGCAGCGTGGAGATCAGATGGAGGTTCTGCTGAGGGGTCCAAGACGCCCAGTTTGCTTTAATAGCAGCACTCAGCTCCTCTGCATTCTTGGTTCTGGTGTCTCTCCTCTTCCTCCTGAGAAAAGCCCACAGATTCTCAGTGAGGTTTTTAGGTTAGACTAGTTGGCTGGCTGGTCAGGCCCAGTGATAAAAGAGGGACTAAAGCAGGTACTGGTCCGCAGAGAAAAGCAGGAAATGCTCCAACATGCCCTGGTAGATGGCTGCCCTGAAAAAACCTGCAGACCAGAGCCCTTAACGATGCGAGGGCCGGCTCTGCTCCAGACTCTGGACCCTGATTCCCAAATGAAAGGAAAAGGTACTTTAACCTGAGCAGAGGACATTGGAGCGTTGAGTGAAAGCCCTGCCTCTTGTCTCCTCAGCCCAGGTCAGATGGTTCTGACATTGTTTTTGGTCCCGGAGTGGCCGAACACGAGGACTGGGACAGTTTATAGCCCATGTGGAGGTTTTCAATGAATAAGCTGGACCGCTGTCAGGTTCTCATGATATATCATCTGACATTAAGAGCTGAGAAACTCATCTTTCTATGCATCTTTGTAAATAAACAGTTTCTGAGCTGACCTGACCTGAAATAACGTAACTTTTTGATAAAATAATTAGTTTAGATGCACGTTTAACATTATTCTCTTCTGATGGGTTTCATGTTTGAAGCCAGCGGCGCGCTCTGCCCCCCTCCCCTCAGCTGGCTGCCATTATCTCGAGTATTTCCGCCACGTTTCCACCTGATGCTCCTGAAACCACAGACAACAAAGGCCCCAGACTTTCCAGCAAAGTCAGGTTTTCCACTGATGCTGGAAACACGGCGCGTTTAATGGGCTGTATTGTTTGATCAAAGCTCCAAATGTCAGCGGCGCATTTCGTGTTTTCTTTCCTTTCTTTCAGAGAAAACAAGCTCAGAGCAGAACACCCTGCAGAAAACCAGGGAGGTCTTCCGGCTGACGTCAGGCTCGGGCCTCTGCTGCCGCATCACGCCGCATACTGTTGAGTCCCTGCGAAAGCTGCCCTCTGCTTTCCGATGGAGATCTGACAGCAAGACGACACAGGAACAAGATCTGCTGACCAGCTTCAATTTGCCACGCACAGCATTTCCTTCGCTTCCCGTCTACGAGCCGTTAAAGGCCGTGGCTGACTATAAAGCACAGAGGGTTGAGGGTGAGCTCTCGCTGTCATGGCGGATTCTCAGAGACAGAGGCCGTCTTTCATCAATCTCTGCTGTGACTCCAGGACTCTGCAACGCTTAAATCCGTCACAACTGAGCAGATTCAGGGGGAAATTAGGCCAGGATCTCCACACACTTTCCGGGACATTAACATAGATGGGCAGGGACTGTGAGTGTTTGCAGCTCCACCATGGCTATTTTGTTTTTTAGATGCAATCTAACTTAAAAGTTTTTTAATTAAAAAGATTTGGCAGCCACAAAAACTTCCTCTAAATCAAGTTTTCTTTGGGATTGATTCTTTACAGGATTAAACGTCTTTCTTTGTTTGCAGATACTTTGTTTTTAAGCTCTAAAACTTTAGCAAATTCCCAAATTTGAATTGTTGAGAAAAAGTTGAACTGAATTCTAGCTGACTCGCCAACATCTGAATCTGTGGGCAGAAAACCTGACTAAGAAACAAAAATGCTAGATGCAATTTTTAGCTTGCATGGATGGGGAGCATCTTTAGTTGATCCCATGATAAAAATAAAACAGAAACTGTTCAGACGGGTCTGTTTTAAAGCAGGCACAGCTCCACAGATCCCGGAGAAGCCAGCGGAGTGTCCATGGCAACTTGTTTGAGCCACAACAAGAAGCTTTTTGTCCTGATGGGCCACTTTTCTGAGCTTTGCTGTGACTGCTCCCCTTTTATATTCTCTCTCTCTCTCTCTGTTGCTCCCTCTCTCTCTCTTTGTCCATCACACCAGAGCTCTTTTTCCTAATTTTCCCATGGTGCACGGTGTCCCTGCATGGGGGAGTGTTTACGGGATGTTATCTGTGTCAGTCCCGGCCCCTGGAGTCTCTCTGGAGTGGGTTCTGGTGGAATGCTGGAACGGGATGGAGGAGGAATTTGAAAAGGAGGAGTGACGAGAGACAGGCACAGAGAAAGGGTGAGAGAGAGAGAGAGAGAGAGAGAGAGAGAGAGAGAGAGAGAGAGAGAGAGAGAGAGAGAGAGAGAGAGAGAGAGAGAGAGAGAGAGAGAGAGAGAGAGAGAGAGAGAGAGAGAGAGAGTATAAATAAATCCCAAGGAAGCTGGTGCTCACAGGCGCAGCTGGACTCCTGGATAACTGGACTCAAGTCCACTGAAAAAAGACAAAAAGGTGAGTTTTTAATCATTTAATTTGCAATACTTTACAAAGGAGAAAAGAAAGGAAGAAAGAGAAAGAAAGAAAGAAAGAAAGAAAGAAAGAAAGAAAGAAAGAAAGAAAGAAAGAAAGAAAGAAAGAAAGAAAAAAGTGCAGTTTGTCAAAAAAACAATTTTGTGCTAATTTCAATTATTAAGGAAATAATGTGTTTATTATAATTATTTCTACTGCCCAGTGGTTCTCTGAGATATTTCTGTGGTCTCTGTTGAAGCTCTTGAAGCTCTGTTGCCAGGCATATAACCCTGACCAGCGCTTGATCAAGTGCTCAGTGGGACTCGCCTTTTTTCCTTTTACAAATATAAGGTTTGGTCTAACACCGTTTCCCAACATTAAACAGCATAACTCCCCAATAAGCATCTTATCCTGCCTTCTTGGAATGGAATTTGAATCTGTTGCGTCATTTTAAATTTCAAAAGTTGCACTTTTATTGTTTTTATCCTCATCAGCCGGTTCACATGTGGATATTTGTAGAAGGAGCAGCGGCATGTGAGCGAATAATGTCGATCTAATTAGCACGTTGTCGGGAAAAGACCTTAAAATGACACCAATGATCTCATCACTGCAGCAATAATTGGTGGGCCTATGCAATCTGTTGCCACACTCACAAACCTGCATCTTTTCTTTCCACACTGTTAGGACTAAGAAGGCAAATGAGAGGTTTAGTTAATTTGGTTATAATTAAGTTGAATTTGTACTGAGGAGGAAAGGGTGGTTACAGCAATGAACAAGTGCAGTGGAGGAGATTCTCTTCTCTCACAGTTGGGTGTGCCTCTTTCTGAGCTCCAGTGAACATGAAATGATTGAGCTCATCTCTCCTGAGTATTTTAAATTGAAACACAAATGATCATTACTGAATAAAGCCTGCTTTTTCCCATGTTGTGAACATCTGTGTTTACTTTGGGTCTTGGCTCTTGGAGCGGCGAAGCAACGTCCCCAAAGGGCCAGCGCTGCTGTGTTGTGCAATAACTCACTAATAATTCATCTGCACACATACCGTGTTTGATATTTGCTCTGTTTCCACGCAGAAGTGACTTTTTGTGTACCTTTGTGAGCTTTTTTTTCATGTTGTGATGTTTGTCCATGCCATCAAGGCCTTAAAAGAGGTCCCTGTCATTAGCCGAGGCTGTGAGGGCGCGGCATGAAACTGGATGCCAACGTGTGCTGACAAGACCGACCGTTTAGTTTATTGTAGGGTTTGTTTGTCAGGGAAATGTCCTCTAGGAAAAAAAACTGGCTTAGAGTCAGCGGTTTACTTTGACTTGATCACTTAGAGCAGGAAAACAAAAATCCAGAGGGGTATTTTATTCTAAAATTTGAACAAATCACACTATCATGAACTTTACGAAGGTTTTTTCCGTGTTCTTTCTCCTTTCAGGCACCAACAAACTCTTTGGATTTCTGCTTAGATTTAGTTACTGTGACAAACGTAAAGATGAATAGTGTGGCGGACTGGCTCGTTCAGAACAGGGACAAGGTCGAGAAAGGCGTAGAGATCATGGGGCAAGCCTCTGAGGTGCTGGCCTACACCGTGGGCCAGCTTCACCCCATCCTGGAGGCTGTTTTCATGGCCTCGGCTGAGCTACTCAAAGACCCGGACAGCAAGGAAGCCCAATACCTGACGCAGCAGTTCGAAAAGGTCAATTCAAAACTCGAGGGAATCACAGAGGAGATCAATACGATCGCCCTGGAGATGATGAAGTCCACAATGAACAAGCAGAACTTTGACCTGGAGGCCAACATTCTCAGTCAGTACGACAAGTTCCAGGACTTTGTCAACGCCAAGCCTGAGTACAGGGAGACCAAGAAGAAGAAGTTCCTCAGCCACTACGAGAACACTAATGCCGACTTGAACATGTTCTCCCTCTACAACTCCGTCAAGGGGGACAACATCTCCGGAGACCCCATTATGGAGACGGTGCTCGCCACAACGAAGAGAGACCGAAGGGCGGTCGAGAATTTCTGCGCTTTGCTGAAGAGGCTTTTTGTGAAGGGGCTCATCGTCATCGTGGCCCACGCCGCCCTCAAGGAAGGGTCCAGCGGGGAGGAGATCGTAAAGACGTGGAAAGATCGGATGGAGGATGTGGAGAACCGCATGAAAGAAGCCGTGGACGACTGCACCAAGAACTTTGCCGAACAAGCCAAGACGGACATGGAGCTACTCCTCCAGACGGACACCGGCACTGTCAATTCTGAGTTCGTCAACAAACTTTTGGACTCACTCAGTGAAAAATATGACTGGGTGAGATGGTCCATCAGGGCCTTCAGAAACAGGGAGCGCATTTTCTTCTTCAACTGGATGGCAGGAAAGAAGTACCACGGAAGCGGCGGAGCCAACTGGTTTGACATTCTGACCAAGAACAAGATCAAAGTGGTTTTCTCGTTCTGTGTCGACCCGAAGCCCATCAACAAGAGTCAGGTGGTGGAGCAGATCGAGAAGCAGAAGCTGAAGGGGAACATGATGGCGGTGGCTTTGTCTTTGCAGAAGTGCTTCCCAGACTGCCTGGTCCACGCCGTGAGCCATTACAAGGAAGTGATGGAGACCAACAACTTCATGGAGGACTGCTATTACTATGGACAACACCAGAAAGCCTACGTGTGCATCCATCCTGAGTAGGCTCCAAGAAAGAAGGATGTATTCATGATCGCCTCGAAAATACAAGCGACTTTAGGACATCTCTAATAAATGTGGAGCTATATATTTTGGTGTATAATCTGCTTTGGGCACTGCTTTGTGATTCCTGGTCTTGCAGAACTCCCTGTTCTTATCAATGTGTCTTCCAGTTCAAATTATGGGTTTTATAAAGATTTCAGAGACGTAAATGTAAATGCCAATTTTGTTAATTGTATCATTTAAGTCAATATTAAACAGGAGAGTCAAAAATACCAGCTGGACATCTACCAGAGATTCTGCCTTTCATTTAAACCGCCACTACCCCTGTGACAATGTCAACAACCAATCTGCATGGCTGATTTGTGGTGTAAATTGATGTTTAAGGGATAATTAGATCACTGTCAGGATATATACCGTCTGACACAACATTGTTAGCATAACGGCCAATTAAAGGCGGTCAAAATATTTAAACTATCAGGGAACGATGTTGATGTGTTGATGCTGAAGATGACATCTAGTCCAAGAAAAAAAAACCTAATAGCTTGTTTCAGATTTGCTTTGGAGGTTCGGTAATGTTTACTGCTATTTGAACAGAAAACTGGCCTTTCAAGCAAGACGCATTTCAGAATGTCTCCCACAGTAATGGAGCGTTGGAATTAAAGTTAAATAGATCATTTACTAATTTTTTTTCACAGCATTACTTACGTGATTGCTCATCTATCTGTTGGAGGATGTTTTAAATGAGAAGGCCATCGTTAAAGACTGTAACCCAAAATGATGTGTTTTGTGCTATAATTTCAGAAATCTGCTTTGGAACATGTTGAATTAAGAGAGTTATAAACTCAGATATGTCCCTTTAGACAACAAAACAATAAAAACATTGTTCTGATTCATATTTTTTAAATGATTTTAGAATAAATCGATATGTTATTACAGGTTGTTGTGTGCTGCAGCTCTGCTAAACATCACAGAATCAACTATGCAGCAGCTTCTAAATGCAAACTGAAGTCAGAAACATCAGTTAGAGTTACTCCCTGATGTTGTTTGCTCTGTCATTATGCCGGTGGGAGCAGCAACCTCAACGAGTCTGCACAGTAAAACCCCTGAAACCACGACTTATTGTCTTCCTTGTGCGTTCAAAAGCGTCTGATGTTCAGGTCCAGCCAGTTTGCCCTTATCGCCCCCAGTGTTTCTGTGGAATTAAAATCCACCTCAGAGCTTAAGTTTACTTTCAGAATAAACTTTGGAATAATACAGAACTTCCCTATTTTGCAGAATATCAGATAAGATACTACTGTCCTCTGGTTAAAAGCTCCAGGACAGGTGAGCGATCAGTCTGTCTGTGAGATGTTTTATTTTAGAACGGTTTAAAGTGCAGAGTATGTAATGGAACACAAATAAACTATCTTTTTAGTGTTTACACACACACATATATATATATATATATATATATATATATATATATATATATATATATATATATATATATATATATATATATATAAATGATGCAATATCGTGACCAAGCTGTATAAAACCAAGTACAATCATTTCTATATGTATAATTAACTTTGATTTGTAATAAAGAACAGAATAAGGAGGTTATTGTATCCTGGTCATCATTCATTCGTCATTTATCGCCGCTCTTATAGGGTTTACACTCATAAAAAACATGACTTTATGTAGTTATCTTCTCTCTTAATGAGTTTTGTCGGTTGAGTTGAGGCTGATCTGTAGCCTGAACAAGAGGAGCAACACCCTTTTTTTTCCACCGCCCAGGTTTTCGCTGCGGCTGGGTGTGCCTCTTCCCCGTACAGAGCCACATGACCAATAGGAAGACAAACTTTAGATTTCTTCCGCAAACTTTACAAGGTGAGTCCGTTTCTGGTCCAGATCTAACAGTCAACACATTAAATAAAAAAGAAAAGCTAAGAACGGTTGATCGGGTTAGAGAGTGAGGAAATAATCGATTCTTCTGTTCTTTTACTTCATTCCGGTCTGTTGTTACATAATCGAGCCCGTTTCCCCCATTTTTGCGCCTTTGGCCTCGCTTGAAGCGCATATTTCACAATAATAGTTTGATTTGTTGACGTCCGATGGGTGATGGGAAGAATCTGCTGAATGTCTCTCAGCTTTAATGTAAGATTTTTAAAGTTTTTCGGGGCATTTTTTCCTTTTTCTGTCTTTTGTGCTGCCAGCTCAGTGTTTCCAGGAAGTGTCTGCTGGATACTTTTGGGTCCCTGCTGCGCTGCGCAGAAACTCGGAGCAGATCTGTGGTGCTTCGTGCGCCGTTTGTTTGTTTCTCTGCTGTAAAATGATCCAATTAGAGGGCTTGTTCTGCGGACTGATCGATACGTTTTACATTAAGAGGGCGCATTAACAGGGCGCAGGGATTTCCGCCTCAGCGGTCAGACTGGGATGTCTGCGTAAACTGGCACTGGCAGAGCTAAACCTCAGCTCTGCGCAGCTCTTTATGCTCATGGTTTCTGTTCAGGCATAAAAGTCACGATTCATCCCTTTTTCTCTTTATATTTTAATTTAGAGCATCTAGACTTTCTTGAAATCAAAGTCTAGATGACGTAGTCCGCCTCCAACTCTGCATTGGCTTAGGATAGGAAACCATCCTGTCTGCTTTGTTCATAAACTAATCCTAACGCATAAAGATTTAGCAGCTATTGTTTATTCTTTTAACATTTAATTCAGTTTCATAAAACTGTTATGAGCTGCTAAAATGAACAGAACAGGTATGCATGAGGTGTTTTGTAATGATCCAGTTGGCTTAAGAAAATGAGACGTTGGGAGTCATTTTGTTTATTTTGTTCTGAAATGAGCCAAAGTCCTTTTTAATACAGAGTTAATTTGGAGAAACATCTGGCTGGTTATTATTATGAGGCTCCAGCTGACCATAACCAGGCTGTTTTAAGTAATTAGCAGCCCATGGTTTGTGAATGGCCCTGGTGAATAAATCGAGCGCTCCCTTTCACAGGAAAACATGAGGATTAATGTGAAAGGGTGCGCTCCCTGCTGTAGTCTGTAGCTGACAAACCGGCTTGCTTTTACTCCTCGTTAAATTAGATAAATTTAATGAGACCCGAGTCCCAGACCACAAGTCTAAGTCAAGTCTGGACTCTTTAGAGTCCTAGTCCAAGTCTGCAGCCTTTGTTTTTGTGAGCTAAGTGCGAGAATAAAACCACTGCTCACGCTGCAGAAAAAGAAATGAGTGTGAGTGCAGCTGCATTTGGTGAGCAGCATTTTGCTGCTCATCTCACTTTTCTGTGTAAATGATTGTTAGTCTGTTGCTCTGGGGGCCTTTAAAGCTGCAGCCACTCAGGACACTTTAGGAGGCGGTCCTCCTACCAGAATCACTCCTTCTGTACATCTGCAGTTTCTCTCCCTGTGTCACTGAGATAGAGAACAATAAATAGGAGGCAACGATCAATAATAGCTGCGTTTAAGATAACGAGACATCTCAGCATCTGAACCGTTATTTTAAACAGTCCTGAGTCAAAGAGGAATGACTCTGCCGGCCTGCTAGCCTCTTCTTCTTCTCTTCAGTCCCCTTTTATCTCACTTTAGGATGTGAGATGTCCTCCAGGATGTTTTATAGCGATCAGCGTTTTTAAAGAACAACTATAGGCCTGGGAAACGATAGTAATCAGTCACAGTGCAACCCTGCACGCAGAAAATCTGCTTTCTCATTAAACGTCTATAGACACGTTCACTCAATTTAGAAATGTATTGATTTTTAGGTTCATTTTTTATGTAAAGTAATCAATTAAAGTCTGAGGAGTGTTACGTTCAAGGCTTTCGTAAGTCGTCATCACAGCAATTCCCAACCGTTTGTACAAACTATTTCATTTATAGTAGCTCTAAACAGGAATACAGAATTAAAAAGATGTAGCTCACATCTTTCTTCTGTGATCCAGCATAAATCAGGATAAAATGGGAACACGAGTCAGGAAGTCTTCAGTCTGACTGAATCGTAGGAAAAGCAGGAAAGTTAAAGGCGATGAGCTGAGATTCCCAGCTCTGTTCTGTGAGCATCCGCTGCTCCTGTTTCTGAAAATGTGATTTATTTAAAGCTCTCCTGTGTTGGATTGTCTGTGTGGAAGTGCTTCGTGTAACAACATAATCCACGAGAGGCGGAGGAGAAGGGAGAGAGACTTTTCACACATTCAAATCAAATCAGATACAGTTACTGGAAAAGCTTTACCTTCTGGGGGGAACTTTCTGCCTCTTTTTACATGAATGTTCTGTTAATCACCTTGTTGGTGTTCGGATCCTTAACGCTCGGTAGAGAACTTTTAAAAGATGGTATTTTAAAATGAATGGCTAGGTTTACATGCACAAGATTTCACAATCGGATTGGAATGTATTCGGATTACAAGACAAACAATAATCGGATTGTACCATTTATACGGGCACACAATCAGTTAATCTGATTATAATGTGCGTTTTAATCCACCTGTCTTTATTCAGAATAGAACCACTCTGACATGCACAGTTATCACATTCCCCTAAAAAACACAGAAGAACTTCTGTGCTTTGCTGGACAGCAAAAATAGCAAACAAAGCAGTTTTATACGAGTTTGTTTGTTTTCCAAGTGCCCAGGATGGACTTGCACCAGCTTCTTTTTATGGTTGAAACATTACTAAATAAATAATAATTTTGAACTCTTTTAATGTTTCGAATAGAAAGGTTGTATCGAGAGCCCGACATTTTTGCCTTTCGACGTATTTCCGCCACTGAACAACGTGGAAATGCGTCACGTTTAGATCGGGCACACATGCACACTCGGTTCTGTTTGCCACCTTTGGAATAACTTAATCCTGACAAGCGTTTACACGTTAATCGGATTATCAATCGGCATAAACCACTTCTCTCTTCCGGTTTACAATTTCACAATATTCCGATTGGCTTGTTTACGTTATGCATTTTTATTTCGATCGGCCGTTTCTTCCGAGTACTTTTGTCCATGTAGACGTAGCTAATGTTTGAATATTTTTGGGTACACATTTGGGGAAAAAAATAATCCTTTTGATATTTACTGAATTATGCCGCCGCCGTTTTTCGGTGTAGGTATGTGAGTACTCCTGGATCAATGTGTGCTTCTGTGTTTTTCTGTCTCTGCTCTGGCCGTTCACACTGAGCCTGACCAGCCAGACTAACATTTGCCTCTCTTCGATATGGCGGAGGTTAGTCTAGAACTGCTCCCATAGAGGCTTTTTCTGGGGCGGGGTTAGCAGGCGCAAAGTAAACCAATCAGATAAACTGTAGACGTGACGTAAAAAAAGCCACAATCAGGCCTCTGCTATCAACATTTCACAATATAATTCAATATGGTGAGCCGCGGTCGAGCGTAGACTAAGGTGAATGATTCTTGTCGTTTTCGTCACAAAAACTTAAGGGTACACAGTGTTATTTCCAACTCGGTGTACATTTCTGTAAAGGAACCACAAACTGATAGGATTAATTCCGGCCAATCATCACCTCAATCCTCACCCTCATACAGGTGATCAAAACATCGTTCGGTATCAGGAAAGAGGGCCCTATGGGAGCAGCTCCAGACTCAGTTCCCTGTATAGCAATGCTAAACTGAGTCTGGCTGGCCAGGCTAGTTCACACTGAGCCTGGTTCTGGTTCAGCTGGAGGTTTCTTCCTGTTAAAGGGGAGTTTTCCTCTCAACTGTCGCTACATGCATGCTCAATAAGAGGGATTGCTGCAAAAAGCTAACCTGACTCTCGCCAGATATATGTCGCTCCGCCTAGCTTCACTCACATACATCTGGGACATCGCCCATAGAGAGTGATTTCTCCAACCAATTTTATGGTCTGGCCAATCAGGACGCAGGGCGGGAGTCTCATGGATGTGACGTAGTGGAGAAGCGACCGTGAGATTCCAACAACAATGGCGGCTCGCATCGAGGAAGCAAGCGTTAGCATTGATGCTGCTATTTCTTCCGTGTTGTCCAATCTACCTAATATTGTTTCATTAAAAGAACATCAGAGAACGGCTCTGAAGGCTTTTGTTGGTGGAAACCATGTTTTCGCCCTTCTCCCGACCGGATTTGGCAAGTTTTGTGTAACCGCTCTGGGGCGCGTCCGCCGCGGACACGCCCCAGAGCGGTTAGCACGAACCATATTAGGAGGCCTTTAGTCCTCAACGCGGTCGGCCCGGGATCGACTCCGACCCGCGGCGCTTTGCCGCCTGTCTTCCCCCCTCTTCCTGTCAGCTCACTGTCAATAAAACGCGTGCCACTAGAGCCGCAAACACAAAAAAAAAAGGTTTTGTTTTTTCCTGCGTCGCTCTCACAGCGTCACGGGTTAGCTTCGGTGTGAGTGGTTGAAAGCACGTCGATAAAGATCACAGACAAGTGGCTTATCCAATCATATGCAAGAATTTTTGATAAGGCCCAGCCTTCAATAAAGGCAATTCCTATGGAGATGTCCCAGATGTATGTGAGTGAAGGTAGGCGAAGCAACATGCATCTGGCGAGAGTCAGGTTAGCAAAAAGCAACAATGAATGAGAAGCTTTCACGTGGAAGCAGCATCAAGCTCAAAGCTAAGCTGCCTCATTACTTTGGCCTATCATGGCATCTGGAAACATGACTCAGCAGTATTTCGTGCTCCTCTTTGACTTTACTAACAGCAAGAAACTGGTTATGATGATAATCAGATTTATGCAAAAAAAAAAACAAACATGCAGCATCTTTGTTCAGACACTGGGGTCCTGAATGGGAAACAGAGAGCAGATCCTCCTCGCTGGTGTCTGACGGCGGCGGAGGCGTTTGATGGATCAGGCTAAGGAATGGGTGCTATCTGCTCCCCGCAGCCCCCTGCAGTCCAGCCAGATAAAGCCCTCTGGAGAGAACCGACATCAGCAGAGGGAGGGAGAGACAAACGAGCTGACAGATTATTTTCCTTTGTCTTGTTGTCGTGGTTACTTGCTGAGTTTCTCGTCCAGCAAGTTTAACCTCTCGTACTTAATCACTCCCCACGCCCGCTGCTCACACATTGACCGGAGGGGCAATAAATACGGCAGCAAACCGAGGTAATGGTTGGTCCCCGGTCCTGCTCCTGACTGAAGATGTGACCTACATAACGAGCTGGAGGCGGCCTAGCTGGAGGGCTTTCCGCGCTGTAAAGTAATTCTGTGCCGTAATTTGATTTCCCCAGAAGTTTACAGTTTGCAGAAGGACATGTCGGAACATGTTCACAGATTTAGTCAGAGCGGCTCTCCAAGTCGGCCTTTTTTTTTATCTGATCCTGGCATCTGGGAGAACCTTTTTTCCTGGATTTTCCAGCTCCGCTTGACTTCTGTTAAACTGTAATAAAGTGAGAAAAGAAGCAAAGCACTGTTGTGAATAAAGCTGTTCAGCACTGCTGCTTTTTATCTATACTGAAATTAAAATCTAGAAGCCTCACTCTAGGACTGAGAACGTTCAAAGTAAACTTATGGTAACCTATACAGCTTTCAGAGCCGAGCATCGCAAATCTTTTATGTTACAGCTGAGCTAAATTTATTTTACGTGCGTCATACCTGAATTGCATTATAAGTACGGTCCCAGACAAGAAATGATTTTAATTCTCTGGGAATTACTGGAAGTTAATGTTTTGCCTTCAGATACCAAATTATCATCCAAAGGATTTCCTCTCCACCTCCCTGGAAGGTCCCAAGGTTTAAAACATAATAAACTAAACACAAAACCTATTTTAGTTTACAATAAAGAACCCTGCTGAGCTCACTGGGAGATGAATCTACTGACCTCCAAGCTTGTCTAACCAAGTGCCTCATTGTTGATTTTGTCAGTTTGTTACTATTAAAAAATGAAAATAAATTAATAAGTAGCTTGCAGCTTTATGTTTACTGAGCAGAGAAAAAAGCTGTTTAATCTCATCTATATTAAAAATACACAGAAAAGACTAAAGATAGGCACTGTGAATGCTTCTTTTTTTTTGTTCAAACCTCATACATTCCCATCTACAAGTTAAAAGGTCTAATGTCTCTATTATTGAGTGTTTAAGGCTCAGTTTAGGCAAAAATAACTATTCCTACATGGCTTGAAACAGTATTGGGGACAAACATCCCTTATTTTATCAGAATTTTTTTAAGGAATAAAAATCACCAGTGAATAAAAGTTGTTGTTAAGCCATTGTTTGGGAAAGACTTGTGATGGAACCGTGTAGACCTTAGTTTATGAGGTTGGAGGTAAAACCGCTCCAGAAATGGGGTTTTCTGCTTGGATCCCTCTGATGCTGGGAATGCACCATCCTCAGATAAACACCAGCAGAAGGTTGTTGCCTGATGGAGAACAACTGAAGGCAGAATGGTATTTTTCCTCAGGAGTAGATCAGCTGATTCCATCCTGAATGTTTTCCTGTAAAGAGCTCCTGAAACCACTAACAGAGCAAGTTTTGTTTTTTTACTGACTTTATCTCTGCATTCTGCAGAGAAAGTGTTGGATTCTTGTTTAATAATATGCAAAAAAAAAAAAAAAACATGCAACTCCCCCCCCCATCCTGGTAATCCTCCATGTTTACCTGTGGTGACCATTAGCATGACATAAAACTGGTTCAGCCCCTAAACGCCGTTGCGTCACTCCTGAATTCCCTTGGTGCCGTCAACTCAAACCTCGCTGGGTGTGACCAGCAGTTTAAGCTGCAGCTCACTTTGGCTGTTTCTCTCTCCTCTTATCAGCTTTTGCAGTTTTCTTAGAAGACCAAGGAGAGAAGGCCGCCGTCCAGCAGGACCTTTACAGAGCTGTAAGTATATTTAACGAACCAAGAGCAACAATTTCTCATAGATGATCTTTTCACGCTTTCTGTATGTCTCTCTTCTTATAAGGTAGGGATGGACGATATCGATCAACAAATTCAAAACCTATATTTTAAGTGCAGCCCTGGTAATTTTATGCTGCTGCTTAGCAACCTATTTGTAAATAAGGAACACACAAACACTGAATTAAAACGCAAACTTTTATTCAACCAACTTTTTACCAAAACTACAAGTTTTTAAAAAAGAACGCATGCTCTCTGAACTCTTTGAAAGGGGCGGAGCTTGGTTCCTGGGTCTGCGTTGTGATTGGTTGGGAGGATGTAATGATGTAATATTAACCTCCATGATAGGCTAGAATGCAAAAGGAAGGAAAACTGTTATTCTATTGAACTTTTATTGACCTTTTTTTTTTTCGATCATTGATATGTCTATTGATCGATATGTATCGTGATTGAATTATCGTCCAGCCCTATTATAAGGGCTTGCTTTATTAAGTGTTCCAAAAACGTCTGTTTATAACTTTTATCTGTTCACAGGAACATTTTGGGAGACGCGCCTGGCAACGATGGAAAACCAGTTACAGAAGCTCGTTGCAGGGAAGAAGGACATGGTGGAGACCGTGATGGAGGTGTTCGAACAGGGAGCCGAAGTGGTGGCCAGCATCGCCGGGGACCTCTTCCCCGTGTTCTCCATTGCGGCTCCGCTTGTCAAGCTAGCTCTGGACAACGTGGAGAGCAAAGAGGCCGCCTTCATGAAGGAGCAGTTCCAGAAGGTCCGAGATCGTCTGGAGGTGGTCTCCGAGGAGATCCAGCGGATCAATGCTGAGATCAAGAAGAGCGGAATGGATGCCATGTATTTCTCAGTGGAGGAAAACATCACCAACCAGTTCAGGAAGTACATGGACATCCTCAACGCCAAGCCCAAGTTCAAGGAGGTGAAGAAGAAGCTTTTCCTGGAACATTTCGGCAAAACCGGCGGAGACAAAAACCTGAACACTCTCTACAACGCGGTGACCGGAGAAACCTTCTCTGGGGAGCCTATCCTGGAGATCATCCTGAACTACGAGGAGAAAAGCCGCCGGCCGATGGAGGACTTCTGCGCTCGGCTGAAGAACCTCTTCTGCGTTGGGCTCATAGCGCTTTTGGGGCACGCTGCCCTAAAGGGGTACGACGAAGAGGATGCTCTTCTCAAAGAGTGGGGTGAAAGGATGAATACCGTCCAAGCCAAAATGAATGCTGTCATTGAAGACTGCATCGTCAGCTTCCCCGCGCAAGCTGAGCAGGACTCCCGGCGGCTGGTGAGAGACCAGGCGACCCAAACCAGCCAGCAGCTAGCTGACGCCATCATCGAGAAGCTGAGCAGGAAGTACGACTGGGTGGGCTGGTCTGTGCGCGTATTCAGGTCTCCCACAGGGCTGTTCGCCAACAAGAAGGATTACCACTGCTCGACCGGGAAGAGCCGCTTCCAGGTTCTCACAACGGACGAGAATCTCAACGTCTGGGTCTCGTACAGCTCCTCGCCTGAGCCTGTGGATAAGAATCACATCCAGCAGCTGATCCAGAGTCAGAAGAAACTCAGCGTGGTGGGTGTAGCTGAGTTCCTGTTCAAGGAGTTACCAGGCGACTGTGTCGTCCACACGGTCAAAACCAGCAAGGACCTGGCCTGCTCCTGGAGCTTCACGGATGAGCTTCACTACTGGGAGCAGCACAAGAACTTTTATGTCTGCGTTCATTCAGCTTAAAGGTCTGCAAAACTCTCCAAGTGAATCGTTAATGTATTCTTCCTGTTTGCACATATTAAAGCAGCCTGCTGCTGCCACTGTCCTCTGGCCTTACAGGTGAATTTTTCCCAGTGTGGGTCTTAAAATGTTTAGATATTATGAACTTGTGCGTGTTTACGGGGTGTAAGTATCTTCTGTGCAGGTGGGTCCGACCTGAGATATTTTCATATTTTCAGCTACTCTAACATCTTAGTCTGAGCAAGCGCTGTATGAGCCATTTTCACTTCTCATTATTTGGTCGGTCATCGTTTTCTCAGCCAGACTCATCCGCGTTTCTGTGCTGCTTCCTTGTCCCCGTTAGTACTCTAAACAAATCTATTTTATAAAAAATATTTATCCCTCTTTTGCACTGTTGCCTTTTTAGTCTCTTAAGAACCAAGAACTTTAGTCCAAACAGGCTTTTAGACACTTGAAAAAAAGCTTAAAAGAGATCAGTTTCTCTTCAACCATGTTTGATCAATTGTCAGCCTAATTTACAGATCTGTCAGGAGAAAAAAATCAGATATTTGAAGAGAAACTGATAATTTGCAAGCATCAAAATATGTCTGGACTAAATGATAGGGTCTTAAAAGGTTAAAGAACATATTTTTATGCTTTACCTTTTCCAGAACAAATTTCTTGGGGTAAAATTTTGAGATAAACTCTGATTTGAGCTTTGTAACAATATATCCCTCTGCCTAGATGTAAATTTTCAACAAGAACTTGTGGGGATTAGGAAGCGAAAATGTTTAGGGATGTTCTGGAGCTGACACTAAATGGGCCGTTTGTACCAAAGCCACAGGAAAAAGTGGAAACCTTCACTTGGATTTCACTTTTTATTCTTGGCTGGCCTAAAAGAGGAGGAAACGTCACCCGTTGTCTGTGTTCAGCGCACACGAAGCCTTCATCAGCAGCTTTTATTAGCTTTCAGTTTGTCGTCGTGCAGCAAAGTGTCGACCTGCTCAAACATCTCGCTTGATCTTTACAGCTGAATGTTAACTTATGCAGCATTTACTAGAGTTTTTGATTAATTTGGGGTTTGGGGTCTTGTTTTTTTTTATCAAAATGTTTTGAATCTGACGTTCATGTTCACACTACCTTCTAAGAATACAGTCACATTCAATAACTGAGAATATGCAAACCAATGAGGTTTGTTTGTCAATTAAAAGTACCTTTTCAAACTAAACCTTTAGGCAGGTATTAAACATACTTTTCACTAAGCCCATATTTCTGTATTGGAAATGTTTTTTTATTGGTCTGGTGTAATATTCTAAACCTAAAGCTTTTGTTTTCATAGCTGTAAGCAGAAAATCAATGTGATTTGCAGTAATAATGACATGAAAACACCATTGTATATGTAATTAATCTATATAATGTGTTTTACTTAGTGAATTGAGTTTCTAAAATAAACTTTTCAATAAAATTAAAATGTATTGAATATGACTGTAAAATGCATCGAGTATTCAGATTAGTTGTGGGTTTTCCGCTCCTCAGTCATGTTTAAGTTTCTTCTTTTTCAATATATTGAAAATATCTATTCATATAGCCATAATGATATTTTAGAAAAGTTAATGAAGTATTGGTATTTTTGCATACCTCTATTCTTTCACTGTGTATGGAAAGTTCTAGGTTTTTCTGTGCCACTGTGCAGCCCCTTTGTAACAAAAAAATATAATAAATCTTTTGAATAAATGCATAATGTGTTTGTAATTTACTGATTATTGCTGGTTTATCTCCTTTTTGTGAAGCACAACTGCCTGAGTTTTAAGTTAAACGTGTGTGAAAGTCATTGGAGAGAAAATGGCGCTCTACACACCAAGAGGAATCCTACTTAATCTGGAGGGACAGTCTATTGTTGTATAACAAGACCCTTCGCAGAGTTAGAGCAGCATATTTTTCATCATTAATTGAAGAGAATAAAAATAATCCTAGATTTCTCTTTAGTACAGTTGCCAAACTTACTCAGAGCTGCAGCTCTGTTGATCCATCCATTCCCTTAGCTCTTAGTAGTAATGATTTTATGGGATTCTTCATAAATAAAATTGATGCCATTAAAAATAAAATAATTGGCATCCTCCCAAACATGATTACCTCATCCCCAGTAAGTAAGGCAGCATTGGAGGAATCCTTAGAACCTGCGCAGTGTCTGAACTGTTTAAAAGCAGTAGAGCTTTCTGAGCTATCTAAAATCTTAGCTTCATCTAAACCTTCTACCTGTATGTTAGACCCAATCCCAACCAAGTTGTTTAAGGAGGTATTCCCTTTGATCAGTGGTCCTATTTTAGACATGATTAATCTATCCTTAGTAAATGGATATGTACCACAGGTTTTTAAAGTAGCTGTTATTAAACCTTTACTTAAGAAACATTCTCTTGATCAAGATGAGCTAGTAAACTACAGACCTATATCTAATCTTCTTTTCTTATCTAAAATTCTTGAGAAAGTAGTTGCTAATCAACTTTGTGAACATTTACAAAGCAATGACCTACTTGAGGAGTTTCAGTCAGGCTTCAGAGCTCATCATAGCACTGAAACGGCTCTGGTGAAGGTCACTAATGATATTCTCATGGCCTCAGATAATGGACTTGTGTCTGTACTTGTCCTGTTAGATCTTAGTGCTGCATTTGATACAGTTGATCACAATATTCTCCTACAAAGACTTGAACATACTGTAGGGATTAAGGGGAAAGCATTAGGCTGGTTTAAATCTTATCTGTCGGACAGATTCCAGTTTGTTCATGTTAATAATAAATCTTCCTCAAACTCTAGGGTCACCTGTGGAGTACCACAGGGTTCAGTCCTTGGACCAATTCTCTTTACTATATATATGCTTCCGATCGGCAAAATTATCAGACAGCATGGGATTAATTTCCACTGTTATGCTGATGACACTCAGCTATATCTATCCATAAATCCTGATGAATCCAATCAATTACTTCGACTGCAGTCATGTCTTGATGACATCAAAAGCTGGATGACTTTAAATTTCCTGCATCTAAATTCTGACAAGACCGAAGTTGTAATCTTTGGGCCAGAGTCCTCAAAAAATAAACTTCTTGACCAATCACTTAATCTGGATGACATTAACTTGGCCTCTGGTAATAAAGTAAAAAACCTTGGTGTTATTTTTGACCAAGACATGTCATTTAAATCCCATATTAAACAGGTTTCCAGAGTTTCCTTTTTTCACCTCCGGAATATCGCCAAAATTAGAAACATTCTGTCCAGGAGTGATGCTGAAAAACTAGTCCATGCATTTGTTACTTCAAGGCTGGACTATTGTAATTCTTTACTATCAGGAAGTCCACAAAATGCAGTTCAAAGTCTTCAGCTGATCCAAAATGCTGCGGCAAGAGTTCTGATGAAAATCAACAAGAGGGATCATATTTCTCCAATTTTAGCTTCCCTTCATTGGCTTCCTGTTAAATCAAGAATAGAATTTAAAATTCTTCTTCTAACGTATAAAGCCCTTAATAATCAAGCTCCATCATATATCAGAGCTCTGATTACTCCGTATGTTCCTAACAGAGCACTTCGCTCTCAGACTGCAGGTCTGCTGGTGGTTCCTAGAGTCTCTAAAAGTAGAATGGGAGGCAGATCCTTTAGCTATCAGGCTCCTCTCCTGTGGAACCAACTCCCAGTTTTGGTCCGTGAAGCAGATACCCTGTCTACTTTTAAGACTAATCTTAAAACTTTCCTTTTTGACAAAGCTTATAACTAGAGTGGCTCATGTTACTCTGAGCTACCTTTATAGTTATGCTGCTATAGGCTTAGGCTACTGGAGGACATCAGGGCCTACTTTTCTCACTCTACTGATTTCTACTGTTCTCCAGTCTACTGTTCTCCAGATTTGCATTACATTGAAAAGACTGTTGTCATTTCAGCTTTTAACTTTTTGTTCTCTCTCTTTTTTCTTCATAGTAGGTACACCTGGTCTGACGTTCTGTTGACTGTGAAATCATCCAGGGAGGACAGATCACCGACTATTACCATCTAATGTAGAACAGATTACTAGATCAATGTATGCTTCTGTGCTTTTTTGTCTCTCTTGTTGTGTCTCTGCTCTGTCTTCTGTAACCCCAGTCGGTCGAGGCAGATGACCGTTCATACTGAGCCCGGTTCTGCCGGAGGTTTTTTTTTCCCGTTAATGGGTGGTTTTTCTTCCCACTGTCGCTTCATGCTTGCTCAGTATGAGGGATTGCTGCAAAGCCATGTACAATGCAGACGACTCTCCCTGTGGCTCTACGGTTCCCCAGGAGTGAATGCTGCTTGTCGGGACTTTGATGCAATCAACTGGTTTCCTTATATAGGACATTTTGACCAATCTGTATAATCTGACCCAATCTGTATAATATGATTGAACTTGATTTTGTAAAGTGCCTTGAGATGACATGTTTCATGATTTGGCGCTATATAAATAAAATTGAATTGAATTGAATTGAATTGAAGTCTGGGATGCTTCATAATCCAGTTTCATAAACAGCAGGTTAGGACTGAACATATTTAACTGACAGACTTTCATTAGGTTAATAATGGCAATAATGTCCTTCAGAGGACTGGGATCTGGATCAGAGCAGCAACAGGTTTCAAAGAACGGTATATGGATCATTACATTCTGAAAAAAAAATTAGAATAATGCATAAAGGAAAATGAAACCCAGGTAAACATTTTGCATGTAAACCTGCATTCCTGGATTTGTGAGAAAGGTTATTTAACACTGAGCTCTTCTGAGGACAGAATGGTGTAAAAAAAGAAAACAGTTCAGAGGTTTTCCGGTTTGGAAACACCCACAGCGCCCTATAATCAAGTGGTTGTGGCGTTTCTATTTTCGGCGTGCAGACACTCATGTCCCTTCAGTTTTCTACAGTAGCTCAGCAGATATGAACAAGAGCAACAAGGTGTTGAGGATCGATGCTCTGAACTGTTTTTACTGTTTTATTGTTTTAAAATTGGCTTTAAGGAAGAATTCTGCTGTCAATGCAGGAAATCTAAATCTTTATTAATAGATTTAGTGATTTCCATCCATCATCCATATTATATCTATTCTCTATACACACAGAGAATCACAGGTTAAACAAGCACTCACACTCACACCTTAGGTCAGCGTAAAGAGATCTAATAATGTTAGAAGTCAGTTTGTTTAACTGCATTTTAATGTAGAAGCAAAAACAAACGTTTGGGTTAATTCTTGTTTCTTGAAAACTGTGAAACTCAAATAAATAATCTGCAGCTTCCTTTTATGTTACAGCCTGTCCAATGAAGCATTGATTGCTGTGAGGGGATGAATCCAGACTCGTAGAAAATGTGCAATAAAAGTAGCGCAACCAATTGTCAATATAAGCAAAGTTGAATAATGTATAATCCACAATTAGAAATAGTGAGGCAGAAAAATGTCAGCATGGCTTTAAAATGGTCACATGTTAATATTTCTGTAGTACAAAATTACTGAAAATGTTGCTCTAAGAACTCCTGACATTATAATATATAACAATGCTGTTGCTTAAAGCCAAGTAGCTCTTGGCTTTAAGCAACTTCTACTTCTACTTTAAGCCTTCTGCTCAGCCCAGCTGCCATTTATTTAGTAAATTGTTCACATTGCTCATGTTTATGGCCACCCTTTGAATAAACTTTACCTGTAAAACGAAATGATCAGCATGTATCTTTCTTCAGCTTATTAAGAGTTTATGACAAACTATTTGCTGTTATGTGGGCCGACTCAATTTATTAAACCAGACCCAGGCCCATTTATTTCTGTTTTTCTGCAGCTGCAATAAAACTGTTCAGCTGTTTTTTTATATATATATATAAAGTTAGCCGTAGTCCCACTGTAATGTGTATGACTTGTTTTCTTTTAAGTTTGAGCTTTTATGAATATAAAAAAAAGTTTCCTGCCATCAGAAACATCCCCAGATCACCATTAAATGCCGGTATGTAAGACGAGTTTTATTCTGTCCACGCTGGAACAGTCTTAGTCACAATAACAGCAGTAAATTTCTCATTTAATTTGCATTGACAGACCCTGTTGGCTGAATACCTGTGTACTCTGTGAGGGAGGTTTCAGCTCGGACTTAACAAACCGATGCTCTCCTGATTTCCTCTGCCAAGTTTCACCGCCTCCTCAGCAGTTCTGTAAGAAAAGCTTACTTAGCCTGAAAGCTGAGATACCTATAAATATTGGAAGAACTCAGCTAGATTGTTGCAGAGGAATCAACGATAAAACTCTTCATCATTTAATTAAAGTTCAATGTCCTGGAAGTAAACCTCAGCTGATTTAAACCAAACCTGTCCACAAAGTACCACAGTACACACAAAAACACTGTTTATATCGCTCGCTTTACTCAGAGTTGCTTTAAAAGATCAACATACAAAAATATTTAGTAAAACCTCCGACGGATAGAGCAGAGACAGAACGACGGGTACATCTTGTTTTGGGTTTTTCTTCCACTTGGTTGATTGTCTTATGAGACCAAAATAGAGCAACAGGCTGTTGAAATGTGCTGATATCTGCTGATAACTTCATAAACTGTTAGCAGTCTGAGCTACTAGCCATAAAGATTTTTTATCTTATATGTGAAATTTAAAATTTATAAAGTGTAGACGTTGGACTGCCGTGTCAGTGGTAAGTGGCAAATGTTTCGTTAAATTTATTTTTTGTCTTCTAAGCACAACGTGACATAACAAAGGGAAATGTCTTATAACTTATTTACTTTTGCTTAAATGTGACTCACAGTTTTATTCAAAACATATTGCACTAATAATTAGTACAACTGAGTGTAGATCAGCTGTCTAAAATAGCAGGTGGAAGCTGCATCATGTTTGTGCATCTTATTTGAGAATTAGTGTTACATGAATAAAGATATATTCTGTGGAGGTGTAAATAAAGAAATAACTCTTTACTGACCTTTGGAAAGCGCTGCTTGTTAAACGAGGAGCCTCGTTAAGCTTCATTCCTCCCAATTAATATCCTAAAAGAATCTTATCAAAGCAGAAGCTTCAGCCTCACTGCCTCATTTTATGAAGAATCCTTGTTTGTAAAATAATCTTCAGAGGTTCTAGATAAGTCCCAGCTTTTTTTTTATTCCCTGGTTCTGTCGCTGCTACTCCAGCAGACGATGGCAGAAGAGATCCTGCTCTCCAAGACGGACTTACAGCAGATCTGACTGTTTGAAATCTCATCTGCTATAATCTGTTTCAAAACTTTAAACTAAAACTTTTGATTAAATTCAGTATTTTAGGAGATTTGGAATTTCTTTTCATCGTTATACTAAATGTCAACTTCTACATTCCTTTAAAAACACGATCATCACGCCATTCACCCTTAACTGGAGGTCCTAAATAACGTCCTTGGATGGCCTTGAATGCTTCAAATGAATATTTTCATATTATTTCACCAAAGTGGCCTTTGTGACACCCTCTATATTAATCTCTGGCTTTATAATTTGAAATCCACTGCCATCAATCTGGGGGTGAAATTGGACCTGAGGTTTGACAGACAGGTCAACTCCATAGCAAAAACCAACTTTTTCCTGCGGCGGCAAATCAAGACCATTTTTTTAAGCTGGATTTTGTAAACATAATTGATGCATTTATAATCTAACGCTTTAATTACTGTAGTGCAATTTATTTTCAAGGCCAGACAGGCTTCCCTCTCTCGCCTTCGGTTTGTGCAAAATGCAGCTGCTGATCTTCCAACTCGATCTCACAGGCGCAGACGCCTCACTCCTGTGCCGGTGGCTCTTCCCTGAATCCCGGTGCTGCAGAAGTTCTGGTATTACTGGACCAGCGGCCCTTGGTTGTTCCAAAGATGAGGATGAAGCTCAGAGGGAATCGGGCTTTTGCAACTTTGCAGCAGGTTGCGTCTACATATTGAACAGACTCCTTCACGTTTTCCTTTTAAACCCCTTATACAGGTTTATCTTTTTCCCTTGGTATTTAGTTCAGCATGAGTCGTTTAACATGACTTTATTGACCAATTTGACTTCTTCTCTGAATGTACAGCACTATGGTCAGCCATCTGTTGTTTTTAAATGTTCTTTATAAATACATTGGACTGGAATTAGCCTTTATGATTTCATACCTGCCATCACTTATAGTGTGAAATAAAGTCAATCAGCCCCAGTAAGATTTTCTGGACATTAACTTTTTTTTAGCTAAAGCCAGTTTGCAGCGAGGTTATAAAGAATCATTAGATCTCACTTGACAAAGACATCAGTCAGGATAAGGCCACAAAATAAACTCCATAGCATTTCATACATGCACTGTGCCTCAGTAACTGCAGCCATCACTCATTCAAAGCAATAGTGGACAACAGTTACTTCACAAAAGGTGAAAACTGCTCAAATACAAGATATAATACAAGAAGCTCTGGCCAAGAAGCAGAGATTAACACTGAAGAAGCTGCAGGAAGTTCTGGTACCAGTTCTGGAAAAGCCCAAGGAAGGTAATTTTAAAATGACACCAACAGCTACAGGTCCTGGGCAGGGATGGCTTCTTCTAATAATAGGCAGTAATGCATGTTTGGAAATTACTCCTGTGACTCACTCAACAAACCAGTCTAAAATGTTCCTTAAATCATGTCTAAAAGTGGGACAGATCAGTGGTTTCTAGTTTTTTTTTTTTTTTTTTTCAGATCATGTGCAATCAGAAGATGTTTAGTGCTCCAGAAATGAAAAAACATTATCAAAGGTTGCTGGTGCATGTATGGCTTTGTTAATATCTTTATTAGTTCAATATATCAAAGTGGGGATGGTTACCTCTTCTGACAGTGACTCTCTGCTCCTTCGTTTCATCCTGTCCGCTCATCTATCTCATCTCGTTCGTTAGCTCTGAGCACCACTTACCATTCCTTTCTGCCATCTTCATTATGGTTTAGAAACAATAAATTTGCTGAAAATTTGACAGTCAATGTCCCTCCCTTATCCTAAAGGGCAAAGCTCGCTGCTGGAAGACACTGATTAGCCTCAGCTGTTAGCTGCTAACCAAACCTGTAAGATTAAGACATTTCTTATGAATTCCACTAGAGGGAGCTTGCATCCAATAAGTTATACTTTCTTCACCATTTGAAAACCATAGAGAAAGAGAGATTTATTTGTCAGTTTGGTTGTAATATGTAATGTCGTATTGCTGTATGCAAAATTGAAGGTAATTAACCAAAAGTCGGAAAATAGATTCAGCAAATTTTTATGTCAGTCAAATAAATCCATTAATATATTTATTATTCCACTTGTATATCAATATGAGGTAGACTGAATTCAGGCTCTATCAGAACACATCAATATTAAAACTGTCTTTGTTGATCAGCAAATGTTGCTCTACAGCCTGATCCTTTTCCGCACCAGACTGCTGCTAAAGGCCACTTTCTGTCCACGCCCAGGTGGGTAAGCGGTCCCTGACCCGTGACAGCAGAATAGGCGAAGTGATGGTTTTAATCAGGACAGAATTACTCTTCCCTGAACATTATTTGGCCAAACAGCCCTGCATTGAGACCGGCCCCATCAGGTGACCTCAGGAACGCAGAAAAACATCACGTGTCAGCGGAGAAAATTCGCACGCCTTGCAGGAAGACACTAAGCTACCGACCGTCACCTCAGTGTAACCCTCCATTAATCGTTCATTGTGGGGAAAAAACCTGCAGTAAATTTTGATTTAGAAAAATCTGTTCCAGAATTAAATCAGGTGGTGCGTGTCAGGTGATGGGTGGGAGGGGCTAAGCTTGTAAGGCAGAGTTTCTGTCATAACAAACATGAGTCAGCCGGTTCCTTTGGCACAGAATGAACAAATCCTCAACAATGACCCAACAACGATTGCTTTATCCAGTAGCTTCATCCCTAAAGTCCTTTTAAGGATGTGGTCTTTGTTTATTTAATGCAGCATAAGTCCAAGCTCTATAAGATTTTCACTTTAAAGCTGTCAACTTTTAAACATTGATGATTGAGAAGACTTTGGCTTTAAATGTCCAGAAATAGTAGGTGTAGCTCATGCATGCCTGTCTCTCCAGAGTGAAGCATTTTCTAAGAGGATTTGGCTTTCATGGATCTAATGCTAAACTGATTAATTTTATCTGCACCTTTTGTATACCACTTTGCAAAGTGGTATATAGAGTTTCGGTTACAATTGAACGTTTGCATTCTTTCCACTAGCCGGTTAAACCCAGTTTCTCATTGAGGACACCAACCCATGAAGAGTTTCCTGTGTTATTTGGAAACACCTTGAAACATATCTTGAGGTGTCCACGAGTAAGGTGTCCTTGTCATTGGGAAGTTTTTGGTTTGTCAAACATCTGCACTGTTGGACAGGAAATGACTGCAGACCTGTTTATTTGTGGAACTCCTTTCTTCCTCGTGCCTTTGACAAGAGTGCAGAATGTGGTTTTCTATTGTCGTGATGGACATAACGTGGATGTCTCTGGAAGAGATGAGATCTTGAAAACAACAGATTTTGATCAGTGGGTTAAGGCAGATGACCGGTGACGCTGAGCCTGGTTCTGGTTCTGCTGGAGGTTCTCCTCCCTGTTAAAGGGGAGTTTTCCTCTCCACTGTCGCTTCATGCATGCTCAGTATGAGGGATTGTTGCAAAGCCATCAACAATGCAGACGACTGTCCACTGTGGCTCTACGCTCTTTCAGGAGGAGTAAATGCTGCTTGGAGAGACTTGATGCAACCTGCTGGGTTTCCTTAGAGAGGAAACCTTTAGACCAATTGGTATAATCTGATTGAATTTGACTTTGTAAAGAGCCTTGACATGACATGTATCATGGATTGGCACTATATAAATAAAATTGAATTGAATTGAATAGTTGGTGGACTTGGATTTGATGGTCGGCCTACAACAGCATCAACCCAGTCATCCTCCACCAGAAGCTCACAGTACCGGCCTCCATATGCCAGTAGATCTGACGGGCATAGATAGGGGAGACTGGGGAGTACCGTCTACCCAACAAGAATCACGTGTTCTGGTGTGACTCAGAGGTGTGATCTCTCCTTACTCCTCTTGCCTGCACACAGATGACGGCGCCTCAGCGGTGAAGTTCCTGAACTTTGTGTATGACACCACTGTCATTGGTCTGACCGAGGACAGTCTGCATATATACGAGAAGTGAATCAACTGGTCCACCGGTGCAGTCTGAACCATGTGGAGCTCAACCCACTAAAGACTGTGGCCTCCCCTCACTGTCCTCAACAACACTGCATCTGCTGTGGTCCACTTTCCGTTCCTAGGAACCATCCTTTCTCTGGACCTGACACAGCCCTCACTGTTCTGAAGAAGGCCCAGCAGCGCCTGGACTTCCTGCGGAAACTCCAAGAGTCCAACCTTCCACAGGAGCTGCAGGTCATCTGCTCCACTGACATCACTCAGTCTGTCCTTTGTCCGTCCATCGCTGAGTGGTTCGGCTCATCCTCATCCACAGAACAGGACCGGTCCAGACTGCAAGAAACAATCAGGTCTGCAGAGAGGATCCTTAGGGCTGACTTTCCCTATATCCAGTACCCGTACAGGTCTAAGGTCAGGAAAAGGCAGCTAACATCTCTGCAGACCCCACACATCCTGGACACAGGACTTTTACCTTCAGGGTCTAGGGAGCTAAAATCAGCCGCTGCAGAGGCAATTTCTTCCACAATGAACACCTTATAGCCTGAATTTTCAGCTACGCTGCTATGAAACAAAATAAATCTTTTTTGCACTTTCACAACTCGCAACCTCCCCTTTTTCTTTTCTCTATATAAAATCCTTTTAGTTTTATATTGTATACCAAATGCCTGTACGTTGTGAACGCTGTAACCAAAATCAAATCACTTGATTGTGCATAATCATGGCCAAATAAAGCTGATTCTGATTCTGATTCGTCCGACCATCATCCATGTTTTCACACTGTGGTGGTTTATCCCAGACATCTAGAAGCCGATGCTACCTATGAACAAGGTTTTTGTTTCTTACATGATAACCTCCATATATAATGGTCACATTTTTCAAGGCTGCCCCATGTGACCAAACTCTCGATAAATTCGGTTTCAAAGTTTTCCACTGAAGCAACGAGCTCTGCGAGGAAACGGTTCTTTTAACGCTTTAAACTCAGGTATTATGTTCTCACACTGAGCAGCCTGGTCCCTTCTCCATGTTTGTTATCGCTGCCATTTTTCAGTACATACCAAAGTCTGGGCAAGACTCAACAAGTGATTACGGTATTTCTAGTTGACTGTTTCAAAGGAAAATCTCTTCTGTTGAGCCTCATTGTTGATGTCACACTCAGAACAATATGAGTCCAGTCTAACCAGAAAAGACATGAGAGGTTTAATTGCAGTCCTTTGTTAAAGTTTTTTCCCTTGAACTTCTTCACTCAAAGTCGGATTACAACCACAAACTTCAATGGATTATATTTGAATTTGACGTGATAGATGAAAACAAAGCATGCACAGTGGCACAGATGGTAGCACTGTTGCTTTGCAGGAGTGCTACCAACCTTTTCTGGATGAAGTTTGCAAGTTCTCCCTGTGCATTCCAGGGTTCTCTCCGGGTACTCTGGCTTGTTTTTCAGGGGCCGGGTTTAGACCTTCAGTTCAGTGAAAGAAACTCTGAATGCTTGAGCACACCAAGAGATTTTGGACATTTAGGTGAATGGGACATCACCTAAATTCATTTGCGAGGCAAGGCTGGCGACTGAATGGTTTTGGCAGTATAGTGTATAGCTTTAAATATTCATGAGCAATATAACTTCTGCTCATACAGGTTATACAGCCTTCCTAAACTTCTCTGATAGGGATTAAATTTACATTAAAAACACAGACATACCTGTGGCTGGGCTTTGAGCCGCTGTCGTAAATGTATTGTGAAACAGGGATTTGTTGTGAACCAACAGGTGCATTCACAGCACCTGTTGTAATATTAGTCAGAGCAGAACATTTCATCTGTGCACAAAAGGTTTGAGTGGTTCTGTGAGACTGTGGATCTGATGTGCTTGATCTCAGAGAAGCTCATATTAGACCGGTTTAAATGTCATAACAGAAATGTTATGGAGTCACCGCTGGGGACGTTGAATTGCATCATTGTGCAATTAAGTCAAGCTTAATTTCTTTTTTTCTTTACTTTTATCTGAAAAAAAGAAAATAAGTGCAAAACAATATTAAACTGGATGTTTTCATAGTTTTTTTTTATTCACACACAAAGCAGAGTCTAATTAGCAATGTTGAGGGGATTTACTAAATTAATCTTTCTCCACCTTTTTCTTATAATGATAATACTAAAGCTGTCTGCAGCGGATAAATCATCTTTTTACATAATATAAGCTGCTTCATCATAATAATAATAATTGTCTTTAATCCAACTCCATGTTATTATTTATACCAAATTTCATACAACCTTCCTCTGTGTTTTCTTTACTTTTTTCAAAGTGGATCTTAAGCAATCTCCAAACAGTGTAAAAGCAGTTTAATTTGTGGTATAAACATGGATTATAAATGAATAACCTACTTAATACATTTATTAATATTGCTTTTGCTTCTATTGGAAGCGGTACTGTTACTTGTATGTAAATGCAATGAATTTTGATTTCTTTGTAAAAATGTAATAACATCGACAGGAAAGGTCGAAATTCTTCGTTTAACCAGTTACATTTTCAAAACTAATGCATAAAGTTTACATCTTCATGATAAATGATCTAATGCCGATTTATTGGGCGAAAAAGGAACGTAGAAAAATGTTTTGTCTAGAGAGATAAGTGCCTGGTAGTTTAACTACTACAATCTTATAAAATAAGACAAACAAAGCACGAGGTAAGTATGGCAGAAATGAAACAGAATATCTACCGCCACCTAGTGGTTAATGGTGTAACGACGTCTCGTAAAATCAGTCGAGATGTTTTTTTATCTGAAGATATAAATCCTTGCAATACATTTTTAAGAACACACAATAAAATAGAAAGAACATGTGCATAGGAAAACCTTTTTTATATTCCTCATTGGGTGTTTCACACTTTAGCAAATTTAGACAATATTAAAGAAAACTGAAACAAAACGACTTTCAGATGTCCACTAAGAAAAGAAAGAGTGATTTAAAAGTATCTCATGTCTCAATATTCACACTTATCCATGCATGCAGTGATGACCTCCACACAGAAAACACTCTCAAATTAAATAAGAAATAAGGATATCTTAGTGTAGACTTTTTTTATCATTTAACTTAACTTAGATTCATTGTACCCTAGAACTTAAGGATCTAATTTATTTGTATTTGTTTTTTTTTGGGTGTGACAATGGCAAACACACAGGCAGTTACACTAAATTATTAGCAATGTAAAGAAAAAGAAAATGTAAAAAGAACCAGCTAGTCTAATCTAAAATTAGCTCTAAACGGCAAGAACAGAAGATAAAAAGTAAATACTGCACGGTGGTAAATATTTACCAGCATATATATATATAAGTAATATCATCTTTATTGTCATTGAAACATACATTACAACGAAATTTGTTCTCTGCTTTTAACCCATCACCCTTGGGGAGCAGTGGGCTGCCACTGTGCGGCACCCAGGGAGCAATCTGCGGTTAAGGGTCTTGCTCAGGGACCCAGAGTGCAGGCACTGGGGATCGAACCGGGTACTTGCGTAAGCAAGCGCGCTGCTCTAACCAGTAGGCCACGACCCCCCGTATGTTAAATACATATGTTCTCTCTCTCTCTCTCTCTCTCTCTCTCTCTCTCTCTCTCTCTCTCTCTCTCTCTCTCTCTCTATATATATATATATATATATATATATATATATATATATATATATATAAGCATGAGGCCAACAGTGGTTAAAGACAGAATATCATGCAGGATTTAGTGACACTTTTTGAGTTATTTATTTTGCATTTAATAAAGTGCTTAATGGTGCATTTATATTTCAATCCAAAAGTTTACTTAAGCAGGAGGCTTCTAGATGCAGCAGTTCTCTGAGGATATGAGCAGCTTACTGAAGCTTGACTGGTGAGCTTTGTGGGTGACGGGCTCCCCTGACCCCCTTTGGCTCCCCATGATTTTACCAGATTAATTAGTTTTAAGCTCCAGGACTGGTCAAGTGATCTTCCTCCAACAGTGGCTGCTAAATCTCTACATCTGTGACATCCTGTGGAAGCACAACCGAGTCAGTTTAAACAATCTGAACATATTTTTGAAGTTTATTTCTGGGTTAATAGTACGATAAATGTGGAACACAACTTTAACCAACGGTTACTGTATAGTTGGATTTGTAATTTTTGTTCATACTTGATCTTTCCCTCTGTAGCACAAAGCCTTGATGCTCAGAACTGTGAGGCTGATGCAGACGCAGAGCTGGAGGATGGACATGACGATCATAGTGATGTCCACAGCTCTCAGCAGTCTCTGAAACACCAGATAAAGAAAAACCTGAATGAAAGAGTCCCTCCACATTAAAATAAAGCCACAATAATGTGGCTGCTAGTGTTTGAACACCCTTAAGTGAATATTTGGTCTTGTTGAGTTTAAAGCTGGCATCAATTAAAGAGAACTTCATATTAAACTGAAATAAAAGTTTAGGATTTTCCTGAAATTGAACTTATTTTCTTCTTTCAGCTCAGGTCACGGTTTCCAAAGAGACAACAAAGGAATAAAATGATCTTGTTGCAGAAAGAAATATGTCAGGAGAAGAATCCACAATAAATTTAAACAGCCTTGTACGTACAATACAACAGAAAAGTCAGGAATCAATAATCAGGAAAAATAAGTGAAAATACAGAGGGAAATGTCCTTCTTAAATGTTAAAAAGGCGAAATGGTCAGGAAGTCTACATAAAGACCCAAAGGTCGAAGTGCAGGAGCTGCAGGAATTTACGCATCCATCGCTGCTGGTTTTCTACATGCAAAAGCAATCTCTTGTTTTCAGGACGTCTGAATAAACACTGTGCCTAGCTTGAGAATCGGGTTCTCTGCCTTGAAGAGCATCTTACGCTCTTCTGCACGCTGCATCAGCCTGGGACTAAAACTTCAGTTTAATGTCCATCATTGTGCAAAATAAGTTGTATTTTTGCGTCCCCTCCACTGGCTAGCTATTTGTAAAGATTTCAGGGAGAGGGGGAGGAGCTTTCCTACGGTCTATGCATTTATTTTGTGTTTGTCACGTGGAAAGGACAACTGCAGCCACTCCAGAAAACCACAGAGCCATGGCCAGCCGGGGCATCCACACTCACAGGGACACAATGACTGATCTGTCAGTAAACTTTAGAATATGGCCATCTTCTTGCTAACTGTGGTGCATATTTGTTTAAAGAACAAACAGCAAAGCTGAGTAAAGACAACCCAGAGGCGCACCGGTAAAGGACATCTTTACACATTGAGTTTTCCTGGAGCAACTGTGATGTTTTTTTTTTCTGGCTTGCCACCATAGTTCACCTTGTGTCTTTTTTCATGTTAAACTTGATATTTGGGATCCAGCATTTGTACCCAGTCTGAAACCACTTCAGCTGTTTGGATTATAAGAAAAGTATGTAGAATAAATTTCTGTCCATTTCCCACAGGGACACCCGGCTGAACCTGGACACCTCAGACTAAGTTAGGTAAGATGTGAGATTTATCCATAAACAGATTCATTTCATGACAAATATTAAAATATTGACATTTTTACCTCACATAATGTGTTTTTGTAACCATCTTAACTCAGATTGTGATGTGCTGCTGTGTAGACAATGAAAGATCAAACACCAGCATCCTGAGCTGCAGTCACCTGACAAATCAAAGCATTTACAGAAACAAACAAAGATTTGTTTGTTACCTGAGCTAATCCAGCCAAGAGGATGCAGTTTTCGGAGTTCCTATCATCCTGCACCCCACACATCTGAATCACAGTGAAATTGGCCAAATGTAGAGCATACAGCACAACGGCAACAATGGAGAGGATGGATCCAGCTATGTTGACAACGATAGAAAAGCCCACCTGGAAGGAGAAATATGTTTATAATTTCCTTCAGCAAACCTGCTCCACAGTTAGAAAACAGTCCTTTCCTTTACTTACCAGGCAGGGCAAAGGAAACCTGTCGGCAAAAATTGACACGGCTCCGGCTACAGTGAACTGAAAGGGAAGACAACAAAAAATTTTTTTGGTTTTACCGTCTTTCAAGTATTTGTTTTATTTCACTAATTTCAGCCAAATACCCTGCTCTGAAAATTAAAGGAGCACTTTGCTAACACATCGGATCTCAAGTAATAAAACAATCCTGCTGGATCTCCATCCTGGAAAGGAATAGGTAACATGTTGGGAACAAATGGATGCCACATCGTTTGATGAAAAAGAAAAATCATCAACCCATAGACGTCACCAAGAAAGTGACACTGATAAACTGACGGTCCAATTGGCTGAAATGTCATTGCAGGTAGTCAAAGTGGTCCTCAGTGGTCTGTGTGCCAGACAACGTTGGGGCTCCTTGTCAGATGACGGATGGAGTATCTCTGAGCTCTGAGCGTCACTGAGCTCCTTGGCAGGCTGAGGTGCAGCCTGGTGGCGTCGGATGGACCTAAACATGATGTCCCAGAGATGTTCTGTTGGGTTTAGGTCAGGGGGGTGCTGAGGCCAGTCAGAGGTACCAATTATCTCATCCTCCAGGAGGCATACTCATGCCACATGAGACCGGGCATCATCACAGACCAGGAGGGACTCAGGACCCACTGCACCAGCGGAGCATCTAATACTGGGTCTGAGGATTTCATCCAGATGCTAATGGTTGTCATCGTTTCTCCTCTACAGGTCCATGGAGATGCCTCCCTGATCAACACTGATCCACCACCAAAACGATGAGCTATTTTCATGTAAACTCAAAGTCAAAGAAAGGATGATATTGTTCTACCAGGGAAGAACAACTCAGCATGAGCAGTCCCGACTCCAACTCTACCAGAATAATTGTCCGTTTTCACAGCGGCTCGACTCGGGTATTAGGGCTTTCCATTGGTAATGGTTACTGGGTTATTTAATCTGAGCATACACTGGTTGGAGGAGTCAACAGCACCACCCAGGTATTTGTCATTGACATTTGTGAGCTTGGATGGTTTGTTTTCAAGAAAGCATAACCTGAATTAAAGCCGCAAGCGGCGATGAGCGGCCCTCGCAGCCAAGCACCGCTGGGGTACGCGCACCTCCTGCCGCCAGCCACCGCAGAAGCTGTCACGCATTTTCCCCGCCCGTCCACTGGGCGATTCACACGAACCCTTTCGGCAGCGCTCCCCCACGACTCACAAAAAATCTGGTGCAGATTGGTGGATGCAGCGAGGAGATACAGCCGTTGAATAATGATAATGCATTTGGCCACCGGGCCGGACCGCTGGGGTTGTAAAGAGATGACATGTTGGAACTATATAAATAAAATTGGATTGAATTAATTTGTCTTTATATAAAACACATGAGTTGCCTCTTGGCATGGCATGCACTAATATATATATATATATATATATATATATATATATATATACATATACATACACACATTTGACCTAATAAAATACATTATTCATGTTTTTATTAGGTCAAATGCAATAATTCAATTCAATTTTATTTATATAGCGCCAAATCATGAAACATGTCATCTCAAGGCACTTTACAAAGTTACGTTCAATCATATTATACATATTGGGTCAGATTATACAGATTGGTCAAAAATGTTCCTATATAAGGAAACCAGTTGATACATATTGGGTCAGATTATACAGATTGGTCAAAAATGTTCCTATATAAGGAAACCGGTTGATTGCATCAAAGTCTCGACAAGCAGCATTCACTCCTGGAGAAGCGTAGAGCCACAGGGAGAGTCGTCTGCATTGTACATGGCTTTGCTGCAATCCCTCATACTGAGCAAGCATGAAGCGACAGTGGGAAGAAAAACTCCCCATTAACGGGAAGGAAAACCTCCAGCAGAACCGGGCTCAGTATGAACGGTCATCTGCCTCGACCGACTGGGGGTTACAGAAGACAGAGCAGAGACACAACAAGAGAGACAAAAAAAGCACAGAAGCACACATTGATCCAGTAATCTGTTCTACATTAGATGGTAATAGCGGGTAAGCCGTCTTCTTTGGATGATGTCACAGTTAACAGAACGCCAGACCAGGTGTACCTACTATGAAGATAAAAGAGAGAAACAGAAAATTAAAGCAGAAATGACAACACGTAATGCATAATTGAAGAACAGTAGAACTCTATAGAGTGAGAAAATTAGATCCTGACGTCCTCCAGTAGCCTAAGCCTATAGCAGTAAAACTATAAAAGGTAGCTCAGAGTAACATGAGCCACTCTAGTTATAAGCTTTGTCAAAAAGGAAGGTTTTAAGATTAGTCTTAAAAGTAGACAGGGTGTCTGCTTCACGGACCAAAACTGGGAATTGGTTCCACAGGAGAGGAGCCTGATAGCTAAAGGATCTGCCTCCCATTCTACTTTTAGAGACTCTAGGAACCACCAGCAGACCTGCAGTCTGAGAGCAAAGTGCTCTGTTAGGAACATACGGGGTAATCAGAGCTCTGATATATGATGGAGCTTGATTATTAAGGGCTTTATACGTTAGAAGAAGAATTTTAAATTCTATTTTTGATTTCACAGGAAGCCAATGAAGGGAAGCTAAAATTGGAGAAATATGATCCCGCTTGTTGATTTTCATCAGAACTCTTGCTGCAGCATTTTGGATCAGCTGAAGGCTTTGAACTGCAGTTTGTGGACTTCCTGATAGTAACGAATTGCAATAGTCCAGCCTTGAAGTAACAAATGCATGGACTAGTTTTTCAGCATCACTCCTGGACAGAATGTTTCTAATTTTGGCGATATTCCGGAGGTGAAAAAAGGAAACTCTGGAAACCTGTTTAATATGGGATTTAAATGACATGTCTTGGTCAAAAATAACACCAAGGTTTTTTACTTTATTACCAGAGGCCAAGTTAATGCCATCCAGATTAAGTGATTGGTTAAGAAGTTTATTTTTTGAGGACTCTGGCCCAAAGATTACAACTTCGGTCTTGTCAGAATTTAGATGCAGGAAATTTAAAGTCATCCAGCTTTTGATGTCATCAAGACATGACTGCAGTTGAAGTAATTGATTGGATTCATCAGGATTTATGGATAAATATAGCTGAGTGTCATCAGCATAACAGTGGAAATTAATCCCATGCTGTCTGATAATTTTGCCGATCGGAAGCATATATTTAGTAAAGAGAATTGGTCCAAGGACTGAACCCTGTGGTACTCCACAGGTGACCCTAGAGTTTAAGGAAGATTTATTATTAACATGAACAAACTGGAATCTGTCCGACAGATAAGATTTAAACCAGCCTAATGCTTTTCCCTTAATCCCTACAGTATGCTCAAGTCTTTGCAGGAGAATATTTTGATCAACTGTATCAAATGCAGTACTGAGATCTAACAGGACAAGTACAGACACAAGTCCATTATCTGAGGCCATGAGAATATCATTAGTGACCTTCACCAGAGCTGTTTCAGTGCTATGATGAGCTCTGAAGCCTGACTGAAACTCCTCAAGTAGGTCATTGCTTTGTAAATGTTCACAAAGTTGATTAGCAACTACTTTCTCAAGAATTTTAGATAAGAAAAGAAGATTAGATATAGGTCTGTAGTTTACTAGCTCATCTTGATCAAGAGAAGGTTTCTTAAGTAAAGGTTTAATAACAGCTACTTTAAAAACCTGTGGTACATATCCATTTACTAAGGATAGATTAATCATGTCTAAAATAGGACCACTGATCAAAGGGAATACCTCCTTAAACAACTTAGTTGGGATTGGGTCTAACACACAGGTAGAAGTTTTAGATGAAGCTAAGATTTTAGATAGCTCAGAAAGCTCTACTGCTTCTAAACAGTTCAAACACTGTGCAGGTTCTAAAGATTCCTCCAATGCTGCCTTACTTATAATAGATAATAGATATAATAGATTGTATTTTACGTATCAGGTACATAATACACACACACACACATACGATATTATACGTAATATAATAACCATTATAACAATTTAAGAAACTAGTTATAATGGTTATATATCAAAAAAGAACATGGAACACAAAAAACATGGTCCATCATATGGGAAGGAGGGACCTGTTGGACCTTTCTATTGCATCCCCTGTCCCTTGATCCGATCAGCCATTTCGACACTGCCCTCTCCAAATCCTTCCTGGTGATCTGTCTGGTTAATGTGTTGTTCTTTAAAGCTCCTGCGGGAAACATATCTTATGGTCACTTTATATGTACCAACACAACTCTCAACTACAATTGTAAAGTCAACTATGTTAAGGTGAAATTTACCAACAAATGATCAGTTTTATATCAATTACCCAAGATTTAAATTGTAATTTTGGGTGAAGTATCCCTTTACATAATTGACTTTACAAACCTGCAAACGTCAGAATGAACTGGGAAAAAGCTAAGAAAAAAAGATCAAAATTCAAAGCTGACTGGCCAAGGCTGTCACATTTTTTTACTTCTTTCTAAAATCTGGCTTTATTAAATTGCCCATAAAAAAATTAAAAACCAAGGAAAAATTACAAAATGTAATTTTTTTGATAAGAACAGCTGTTGACTGGAAGATCTGTGCAAGAAAATCTTGAAAACATTTCTTATATGATAACATTTCTGGAGCACCTGTTTTGAGGGGACATTTATGTCCTTAAGGTGAGGGTATTATTGACATTAGAAAATTAAATTCATAACATACATAAATTTCCCTCGACAGACACAAATATCCTAAAGTTACTATATTACAGTTATTATCCATTATGCACTTACCAAATATGACTTCAAACAGATTTAAAGTCCTGAATTCCTACTTTCCATTCCAGCCCACAAAGTTGTACTGCCTTGACAGGCCATAGTCCATGATGAAGAACATCATACGTCTTGTGGCCTCATCCACAGTCCTCCCACCAATGTCTGACACTGCTGTGACCTAAGGGGGAACAAAAACAGTTCAAAGCTAATTAATTTTTATATCTTACAGGAGTAAACACGATGCAAAGACAAACTCTGGGTCTAGATTATTTCCATTGTTGATTAATCTATTGATTATTTTAACAATTAATTGATTGGTTGCTATAATAATAAAATGTTACAAAATTTTGAAAAATGTCAGTGTTTCCCAAATCTCTTGTTCTGTCAACAAAACATGGAGATACTCAGTTTATTGCTTAAGACTTTTTATGACTGTGGTGGCCTCAGCCCTTCTCTACGCTGTCGTCTGCTGGGCTCCAGGCAGCGCAGAACGGGACCGAATGAGTCTGAATAAGCTGGTGAGGAAGGCCACTTCTGTCCTGGGCTGCACTCTGGACTCAGCGGAGGAAGTAGCTGAGAGGAGGGTGTTGTCCAAGTTCACATCCATCATGGACAACACCTTCCACCCCCTGCGCCAGACTGTAGAGCAGCTGAGCAGCTCCTTTAGTGGCAGACTTAGACACCCTGTCTGTAAAAAGGAGCGCTACCGCAAGTCATTCATTCCTGCTGCTATCAGAATATACAGTGCTGCACTGTAACTGTAACCAATGTGCAATAATCTAATTCACTGTGCGATAACCCGTGTAATAATCCTGAAAGAAGTGACTTCTGCTGCTATCAGTAACTGTAACCACAACTGTTATAACTTTGGGCAATAACTAATGTGCAATAATCTATTTAATACACTGTGCTATAACCTGTCCAATGATCCAAAGAACTTCTGCTGCTATCACCAGGTATATATGTCAGTACATGTGTATGTAGGCATATGTATGTGTCACAGGACAGGTTGCCCTGTGACTGGCAACCTGTCCAGGATGGACGAGCCCCCACCCCCCACGACCCCGTGTGACGCCGAGCTGCGTTTCCCCATCAGATACGGCTTGACGTCACACCTGTAGGGAAAAGCCGGTATAAATCGATGAAGGATGGGATGTTAATTTTTTAAAAAGTTTAATAAAATTGCTCAAAGTTTATCAGAAAAAAACATAACTTGCTTTTAAATATGGACATTTTTAATAAGCAAAATGTTAATGTATTTCGTAAAGTTATTGTTGAAGTTAATCTTGGCTGCAGTACTCTGTTTGGCAGATGTTTTGGGGTCGGAGTAAAATGAGTCCATAGATCCACAGACAGGAGGCTTGTTCAGTGGTTTCTAGTACGACTTGCTTCTGCAGTGTCGCTCAACTGCGTGTAAAAATAAAAAAAATTACTTCATAAAAGCTCTCTGAGAATAACCTCTGGCCTCACCCAGTTAGAACCCGCTCTCCAGTCCATGTTGTAGCTGCAGTTTTTTTTTTTTACGTCGTTTCCTTAATAATCTGTACAAATCAAAATCCTTGTCATTTTATTAAGAGTGTCGTGGTGCGCAGCGGCTCATCAGGTGGAGCTGCTGCATATTGACTGATAGCCGCTCTGACTGCAGCTCTGCCTTCTTTTGTTCAGAAAAGCGCAGGTGAAATTATTTAATTTATTATTTAACTTTTTCCAAATCGGACCCTGTCAAATGCGGGACAAATGCGCGTCATGGTAAATTAGCCTTTACTCTTCGAATTTTAAATAAAGCGTTACAGCGAATATTGAGGAGGTCCCTGATTGGTTTATCAGCTAAGTTGCTGGAAGCCAGTGAATACACGCTGAAAGGTGACATGGCCACAGGTGGAAATAATTCATTAATTAACTGGAGCAGCGACAGTGTGTCTGTCGACAGAAACGCTTACCGAGGGAAGTTGTTGTCAGATGGTCAATCCGCTCCACTTCCTGACTTGCTGGTTCGCATAAACCCAAAGAAAACCTTTGACCACCACTGCTTTCATTCATGCATCTGTGGCCAGTTTGAGATGTTCTTCCAAAAGTTATGATTGAACACCGATCATAACTTTTGGTCTACGTATACATCTCTGTGCTGGTAGCAAACGCAGAGCCATAGAGAGAAAGGCTCTGAGCCAGCGGAACCCGGATGTAAACAAGAGCCTTGCTCGTTAGCCTTAAGGCGCTAGCATTAGCGCTAATATTAGCGCCTTAAGGCACTAGAATTAGCCGCAGAACTGAGACTGCTCATCCCACCTCAAGTTGTGGTGGGGGATATTACACTACATGCATATATAATCCAAAAAGCCTTACCTGTTTGTCTGTTTCCCCTCCTAAATTCTCCAATGTGTGGTGCTAATGTTGTTAGCTGTGGCATCACGGACTTCTTCCTCAGGCAAACGGACACGTTTCAGATTGTTGGAGTGCGCCCCCTGCTGTTGGGAAGTCTTCTTCTTCTCTTGATCTTTATGAACTTTCTCACAGTGTGTCATATACGTTCAACTGTCTGTTGTTCCTCACAATATTTACATATGCCAGTGTTATGCTTCCCTATTTTGAATAATGTACCATCTAATCCTGTGTGGGCAAATCTAAGTCTTGATATGAGATAAGATAAGATAGTCTTTATTGATCTCACATTGGAGAAATTCACTTGTCGGCTCAATAGTGTGTGTGTATATATATATATATATATATATATATATATATATATATATATATATATATATATATATATATATATATATACACATGCCTACATACACATGTACTGACATATATTCACTTGGTGAAAGCAGAAGAAGTTCTTCTGGATCCTTGCACAGGTTATAGCACAGTGTATTAAATAGATTATTGCACATTAGTTATTGCCCAAAGTCATAACAGTTGTGGTTATATAGAACAGATTACTGGATCACTGTGTGCTTCTGTGCTTTTTTTGTCTGTCTTGTTGTGTCTCTGCTCTGTCTTCTGTAACCCCCAGTCGGTCGAGGCAGATGACCGTTCATACTGAGCCCGGTTCTGCTGGAGGTTTGTCCTTCATGTTAATGAAGGAGGTTTTTTTCCCCTGTTGCTTCATGCTTGCTCAGTATGAGGGATTGTTGCAAAGCCATGGACAATGCAGACAACTCTCCCTGTGACTCTACGCTTCTTCAGGAGGAAATGCTGCTTGTCAAGACTTTTATGCAATCAACTGGTTCCCTTATATAGGATTAAAGATTCAAAGCTTCTTTCTTTTAAAGGCCAGCTAAAGATATTTTAAAGCTGCTTCCACTTTTGGACGAATGTGTATGAATGGTTTGGTAAAATATGTACCGTGACTTACAGATGACGCCCAAACATTTGGGTTTGCTGCCATCTAGTGTTGGAAATAATAAATGTTTTTTCCTTCAAAACACAATTCATGTTATAAATAATTGTCAAAAAAATATGGTTGGACGTAGCAAAAATGTTTTTGATAACTTTTGATCCTCTATGTGTGAGGAATTTTTTGGAGTAACTTTGAATGCCATAAGTGTAACGGTTTAGGAGTAGTTTATTCAAATGTAACACCCAAAAATATGGGAAAATGACATCTTTGATGAGAAATGAATGATTTCCTGTAGGAGGTAGCCCATTGCTTCAAGAGGCTTTTTTGTAGGGCCTATGAAGTTACATGCACTTACTGAGTTTCATAATTCTCAGACAAAGCATGGCTTGGGGCTTACTGATTTAATGCGTTTTTAATGGTTTTCCACAAACCTGATTTTTGCAATGCGACAGCTCAGGCAAATATGCATATTTCATAAAACCTTTGATAACTTTTAAAAGTCAATGTCTTAACTGCATGCTGAAAAAAATTGAAAGTAATAGGTTAAAATGCCTAGGACTAGTTCGTTAAAGTTTGAGGCAAAAACGGCCAATATTTTACCCTTTGACCCAAAATAGCAGACTTCCTGTGGGTTTTAGAGCATACACCCAAGAGACTTTTTTTCATAATTTTAAAAAACCTACCTAGGTAAAAAATTTCAGCTTTCTACGTGTTACGGTTTGGCCCAACTCACTCTAGTTGGCGCTGTTGAGCAGGTTTGCCACGCCCGTTTTCAATTACACTAAAATCATGCGATTTCTCACGGGGGACAATTTTGGGCAAAGTTTGGTGAGTTTTCATGCATGTTTAGGCCTCCAAAAAGCCGTTTCCAAAGTCACAAGAATAAATAATAATAATAATAATAATAATAATAAAATCTGCAGTTACAATAGGCCTTCGCAGCGCTTAGCTGCTCGGGCCTAATAAGTTAAATATCTTAGTGGGTAAAGTCATCAACAGCTCTGTTTATTCAATTCAATTTTATTTATATAGCGCCAATTCATGAAACATGTCATCTCGAGGCACTTTACAAAGTCAAATCAATCATATTATACAGATTGGTCAAAAATTTCCTATATAAGGGAACCAGTTGATTGCTTCAAAGTCCCGACAAGCAGCATTCACTCCTGGAGAAGCGTAGAGCTACAGGGAGAGTCGTCTGCATTGTCCATGGCTTTGCAGCAATCCCTCATACTGAGCAAGCATGAAGCGACAGTGGAAAGAAAAAAACCATAGTGCCAAAACCACCAGTAACTGGTGTACAGACCATGGCATTACTGTCCTTGATTGGCCTGCCAATCCCCCTGACCTGAACCCCATCAAGAATTTGTGGGGTATTGTGAAGAAGAAGCTGAAAGACACCAGACCCAACAATGCAAATGAGCTAAAGGCCGCTATTGAAGCATCCTGGGCATCCATAACACCTCAGCAATGCCACAGGCTGATTGCCTCCATGCCACGCCGCATTGATGCAGTCATCTGTGCAAAAGGATTCCCAACCAAGTACTGAGTGCATTAATGGACATTTTCAAATGTTTGATTTTGTTTTGCTGTTATAATTTTTTTTTACTTGGTCTGAGGAAATATTCTAATATTTTGAGATAGGATTTTTGAGTTTTCTTCAGCTGTACGCCATAATCAGCAATATTAAAACAATAAAAGGCTTGCGATATTTCAGTTGATTTGTAATGAATCCAGAATGTATGACGTTTCATGTTTTTTAATTGCATTACAGAAAATAAAGAACTTTATCACAATATTCTAATTTTCTGAGACAGTCCTGTATAGCAGCATAACTATAGAGGTAGCTCAGGGTAACATGAGCCACTCTAACTATAAGCTTTGTCAAAAAGGAAGGTTTTAAGATTAGTCTTAAAAGTAGACGGGGTGTCTGCCTCACGGACCAAAACTGGGAGTTGGTTCCACAGGAGAGGAGCCTGATAGCTAAAGGATCTGCCTCCCATTCTACTTTTAGAGACTCTAGGAACCACCAGCAGACCTGCAGTCTGAGAGCGAAGTGCTCTGTTAGGAACATACGGGGTAATCAGAGCTCTGATATATGATGGAGCTTGATTATTAAGGGCTTTATACGTTAGAAGAAGAATTTTAAATTCTATTCTTGATTTAAGAGGAAGCCAATGAAGGGAAGCTAAAATTGGAGAAATATGATCCCTCTTGTTGATTTTCATGAGAACTCTTGCTGCAGCATTTTGGATCAGCTGAAGACTTCAAACTGCATTTTGTGGACTTCCTGATAGTAAAGAATTACAATAGTCCAGCCTTGAAGTAACAAATGCATGGACAAGTTTTTCAGCATCAGCCCTGGACAGAATGTTTCTAATTCTGGCGATATTCCTGAGATGAAAAAAGGAAACTCTGGAAACCTGTTTAATATGGGATTTAAATGACATGTCTTGGTCGAAAACAACACCAAGATTTTTAACTTTATTACCAGAGGCCAAGTTAATGCCATCTAGATTAAGTGATTGATTAAGAACTTTATTTTTTGACGACTCTGGCCCAAAGATTACAACTTCTGTCTTGTCAGAATTTAAATGCAGGAAATTTGTTCGCCACTTCTTCTGTTTATAAGTTTCGTTTTTATTAATTCTGCATTCTTTTAACTACATGCACTGTATTTCTGTGCCTCAGCGCTGGGTCTTCCCCTGGGCCTCCTCCCAGTGGGACGTGCCCGGAACACCTCACCAGGGAGGCGTCCAGGAGGCATCCTAACCAGATGCCCGAGCCACCTCAACTGGCTCCTCTGGACGTGGAGGAGCAGCGGCTCTAGATGAGGGTAGGAACGTAGATCGACCGGTAAATCGAGAGCTTCCCCTTTTGGCTCAGCTCTCTCTTCACCACAACGGATCGGTACAGCGCCCGCTTCACAGCAGACACCGCACCAATCCACCTGTCGATCTCCCTCTCCATCTTCCCCTCATTCGTGAACAAGACCCCAAGATACTTAAACTCCTCCACTAGGGGCAGCACATCCTCCCCAACCCGGAGGAGGCACTCTACCCTTTTCCGGCTCATGGCCTCAGATTTGGAGGCACTGATCCTCAAGCGGTGAAGCAGTCGGGATGAGAATCAGAGTTCCTTTAAATCAAGATTAAGAACACATTTGTTTAGGATTGCCTTTGACTGTTCTAGTTAAACTGTTTTACTGAAACATCATTAGTTTAAGTCATCATTAGTCATTAAAACATCATCATTCATCATCAAACATCATTAGTTTTAATATTTGCTTTTAGTTTCCATTTTCCCATGTGTTATTTTGTTTAAATTTGTCTACATTTTATTCCAACTTGCTTTTATTCGGTTTTTAATTTCTCTTTATTTGCCCTTTTTTGTTGTCTTTGCACTGAAATGTGCTATACACAAAAATGTGCCTTGTCTAACATAGCTCACCCCAGTCAGGGTGTGAATGAGTGAATTGATTGTAGTGTAAAGCACTTTGAGGTCATGGAACTATAAATACAAGTGCTATACAAGCACAAGCCATTTACGATATAAAAGTAGAGAGACCCAAGTATCCATGTTTGGGCCCAGGAATGGGAAGGCAAGAGGACTGTTTTTATATCTACAGCAGATCTTGACACCAAAAAGATGTCCAGAACTCCTGCCCCCTGGCTCACAAAGTGCAATAGCCCCTCTCTCCCACACATTCACGTCGGATGTTGTCGCTTCAAACCCGGATACTCAGGAAGCTGAACATCTGTTCAAATATCAGTAGATATCAGTACAATTCAAATTTTTTTATATAGCACCAATTCATGATACATCTCAAGGCTCTTTCCAAAGTCAGACTCCATCAGATCCTCCAGGTTGGTCAGAAAGTTTCCTCTCTAAGGAAACCCAGCAGGTTGCATCAAGTCTCTCCAAGCAGCATTCACTCCTCCTGAAAGAGCGTAGAGCCACAGTGGACAGTCGTCTGCATTGCTGATGGCTTTGCAGCAATCCCTCATACTGAGCATGCATGAAGCGACAGTGGAGTGGAAAACTCCCATATAACAGGGAGGAGAACCTCCAGCAGAACCAGAACCAGGCTCAGTGTGAACGCTCATCTGCCTCGACCCACTGGGGCTTAGAGAAGACAGAGCAGAGACACAGAAAGCTCAGAAGCTCACATTGATCCAGGAGTACTTTCTATGTTAGATGGTAATAGTGGATGATCTGCCTCCCCTGATGATGTCACAGCTAACAGAGTACTACTGGAAAAGGGACCTTTAGTCACAACCAAGCTGTGTGTGTATTACTTCATTGTACATTTAAAGTATTTGGGTATGAGTAAGAAAACTATGTTTAGCTTAAAACTAAAAGCTTTGCCGATATTTTCCATATTTCAGTTATGATAGAACCTGTCAAGCTTGTAGAAATCTTCACACATAAAAATGTCACACAAATAACATGTCATGATTTGTGTACTGAACCCGAACTGAACCACACACAGAGCTTAGTTTGTGAGTTTTATTGAATGATGAGTAGTGGAAGCAGGAGACCAGAGAGACAGAACCAGGCTGGATCAGCAAGCAGTTAATGGCTGGAGCTGGCAAGCAGGATGAAACCAGAGCACGGAGGCAGCATAACCAGAAGCACAGCAGAACGGAGACTTGGAATCAGGCTAGACCAGTGGCACGACAGAATGGAGACTTGGATGGAGACTTGACCAGCAGCACGACAGAACGGAGACTTGGATGGAGACTTGACCAGCAGCACGACAGAATGGAGACTTGGAAACCAGGCTTGATCAGCAGCACGACTGGATGAATACTTGCACGACTGGAGTGAGAGCAGGACTGAATGCAGGCAGCTTAAATAGAGAGGATGACAGGTGAGATGAGTTCTGGCTTGATTAGAGACTGACAGGTGTAGATGATTACTGAGGTGGAGAGGAGACTGGGATATATGGAGGGTGAATAGTGCCCTGAAATGTCCATGGTGCAGCAAGCAAGGCTGCGGCATGACCTGGCTGTCGTGGAGGGCGACCCCGACGAGGCAAAGCTAGACAGGGGCGTCGCGGTGGGCGGCCCCGACGAGGCAAAGCTAGACAGGCGCGTCGCGGTGGGCGACCCCGACGAGGCAGAGCTAGACAGTGGCGTCGCGGAGAGCGACCTGAATGAAGCGGCTCGATCTGCTGTGGCCAGCAGTGGATGAGCACCCTGGAGGAAAGACAGCTACCAACTAAGAGAGGAGCATGGCTGCTGGCTATGGAGGTCGTGGGACTATAGGCTATGGAGGTCGTGGTACTAGAGGCTACAGACGTCGTGGGACTAGGGGCTACAGACGTCATAGGACTAGAGGCTACAGGGGTCACGGAACTAGAGGCTACAGGGGTCACGGGACTGGAGGCTACAGGGGTCGACCCCAGGATCAGACTAAGAAACTCGGATGGGATCAGGCTACAAACTTCAGAAGAACCCGAGGTAAAAGCTACAGGAATACCCGAGCTACTGGCTTCGGAAAACGCTTGGCTACGGGCTTCGGGAAATGCCTCCGGGGTACCGGCTACAACAGGCCACAGGCTACAAGAGGCCACAGGCTACAAGAGGCCACAGGCTACAAGAGGCCACAGGCTACAAGAGGCCACAGGCTACAAGAGGCCACAGGCTACAAGAGGCTACAGGCTACAAGAGGCTACAGGCTACAAGAGGCCCCGGGCTACAGGCTACAAGAGGCCCCGGGCTATAGGCTACAAGAGGCCCCGGGCTACAAGAGGCCCCGGGCTACAGGCTACAAGAGGCCCCGGGCTACAGGCTACAAGAGGCCACGGGCTACAAGAGGCCACAGGCTACAAGAGGCCCCGGGCAACAAGAGGCCCCGGGCTACAAGAGGCCCCGGGCTACAAGAGGCCCCGGGCTACAAGAGGCCCCGGGCTACAAGAGGCCCCGGGCTACAAGAGGCCCCGGGCTACGGGCTACAAGAGGCCACGGGCTACAAGAGGTCACGGGCTACAAGAGGTCACGGGCTACAAGAGGCCACGGGCTACAAGAGGCCACGGACTACAAGAGGCCACGGACTACAAGAGGCCACAGGCTACAAGAGGCCACGGGCTACAGGAGGCCACGGGCTACAGGAGGCCACGAGCTACAGGAGGCCACAGGCTGCAGGCTTCAGGAGGCCCCGGGCTGCAGGCTTCAGGAGGCCCCGGGCTACAGAGTTCATGAGACAGCGGACCCTCCTGGGTCCCCGCGTCTCTGGCAGGCGGTGGACTCGCCTGGGTCCCCGCGTCGACGTGGACGGCGGACCTGCCTGGGTCCCCGCATCGACGGGGGCGGCGGACCCTCCTGGGTCTCCGCATTGACGGCGGGTGGCGGACCCTCCTGGGTCTCCGTGATGGACACTGGAATGGCGTGCTCACCACCCGTGTCGGACATCAGACTGGCATGCTCATCACCCGTGTCGGACACTGGACTGGGAACTGAAATCTTGGCTGCGGGCTGAGCAGGAACTGGGTCCTTGGCTGCGGGCTGAGCAGGAACTGGGTCCTTGGCTGCGGGCTGAGCAGGAACTGGGTCCTTGGCTGCGGGCTGAGCAGGAACTGGGTCCTTGGCTGCGGGCTGAGCAGGAACTGGGTATTCAGATGAAGCCGGTGGTGGGGTTACGGAAACCTCAGCGTCTGACGTTGGTGTGGGCCGATAGGGAATCAGGTCATCCCTATCCCCGTAAAAGAAGTCCCACAACTGGGTCTCATGGACCTGAGGCGCTTTGGCCGAACGAGGCGAGGACCTCCGAGCGGCGGCTGAAGGCTTCACCCGAGAAGCCAGCTGGGTGTCGTGGAGGTGGTGACTGAGATGACGGGGAACAGCATGGCTTCTGCTCTGGCTCGCTGGGGCAGCCGCGACGCCATCAGATTGACTCACCAGGAACATGGAGGTGACGTCAGCTCCAAGCGGAAGGATCGCAGCCGTGCTTACCAGCTGAGCCTCAGGTTGAACAGTGGTTGAGTTCCGGCATCGACGAGTCCGACGTCTGCGTCGAGAGGAGCCGGGCGGTGAGAGAGTGGCTGCTGCTAGCAATGGGGAAGTGGGACCAGAATCAGCGGAGACAACAGTGGTGGAGACAACAGTGGTGGAGACAACAGTGGTGGAGACAACGGCGAGAGCCGCATCAGCGACAGGCGCCGTGGCAGAATCTGGAGTGGGGGAAGCTGCTTCAGTGGAGATGGCAGCCAAGGTTGACAGGCTCGTGGGCGGGACGAGAGTCACAGCTGGAAGCAGCCCTGGTGAGCAGATGGGAGTTTTGCTTACTGAAAGATGTTCTGAGGGCAGAAACTAATGGGATTGGTTCAATCAGGCAACCAATCAGAACAGAGGAGAGGCGCGCCTAACTAATTTGAAGTTAGCGAGAGAAGCAAGCGGTTGTTACTGTTTATTTTCATGGTCGCAATTCTCGATAAGAATGTTGGCCGAGGGAGCCAAGGGAGAAAGACGAGACGCCGGCCGCGCGGCACGGCAGGTCGCCCGGCCCGCACCCCCCCCCCCTCGCGAGCGGAGGAGTGCCGAAACAGGCGGCCAGCGCGTTGCGCGGACCGGAGCGCTCGACCTCCCCAACCCCCCCTCCCGCGAGCGGGCCGGTCGGAGGTCGCTTCAGGGACGCCCGGGAGGAGAGGGAGAGGAGGGGAGGGCGCTCCCTCGTAGCTCTGCTTGAACAGCAGGTTGCGCTCACGAAAACCTCACGACAGCCGACTGAATTTCAAACATGTTTGATTTTCACCGACCGTCCGATTCCTGATCGGGAGGTAGTCGTGAGAAGCCAGTCCCCCCCTGTACGATCAGGCTGAAATTTGGCCCGATTCAAAAAAATGCTCGCACGACTGAAGAATCGGCCCGAAAAGGGGAAAAACTCGTACAGTGTACGCCCGGCTTAAGTTAGCAGCAGAGTAACCTAAATCATAATTTGTCCGAGGGCAGTCTCTCGATAACTTCAAATTAGTTAGGCGCGCCTCTCCTCTGTTCTGATTGGTTGCCTGATTGAACCAATACCATTAGTTTCTGCCCTCAGAACATCTTTCAGTAAGCAAAACTCCCATCTGCCCCTGGTGAAGAACGAAGGTCTGGGAGGAGGCCAGTATAGCTGAGCGAATGCTTCCTACTCGTTCCAGCTGAGCTCCTCGAACAGCCCCGAGGATTTGAGGAACGGAAGGAGCTCAGTCTTGCTCTCCAGCAGACCCCGCATTTGAGCCAGAGCACTCACCCGTCTCCAAGGTGGGTTGAGTGCGGCGGCCTGAATGACCTCCCGGAACTCCTCCATTAGGTGCAGGGTGGTTTCCAATAGAACCTGCCCCGCTGCGCTGCTGTCTGAGAGCGGAGCAGGATCCATGTTGCTGGCTCCAGCACCAAAGCTCTGTGTGGGTGTCGGGTTCTTGTGGTCGGTTCGTTCTGTCATGATTTGTGTACTGAACCCGAACTGAACCACACACAGAGCTTAGTTTGTGAGTTTTATTGAATGATGAGTAGTGGAAGCAGGAGACCAGAGAGACAGAACCAGGCTGGATCAGCAAGCAGTTAATGGCTGGAGCTGGCAAGCAGGATGAAACCAGAGCACGGAGGCAGCATAACCAGAAGCACAGCAGAACGGAGACTTGGAATCAGGCTAGACCAGTGGCACGACAGAATGGAGACTTGGATGGAGACTTGACCAGCAGCACGACAGAATGGAGACTTGGAAACCAGGCTTGATCAGCAGCACGACTGGATGAATACTTGCACGACTGGAGTGAGAGCAGGACCAGAATCACAGCAGACAGGCGGAGAACTCAGGCTGGACGAGAACCAGATAAGTGAGCAGCAATGAGCAAAATCAACAAGAGAAAACAGAAACCAACAGAACAAACCGACGAGGAAGGACTGAATGCAGGCAGCTTAAATAGAGAGGATGACAGGTGAGATGAGTTCTGGCTTGATTAGAGACTGACAGGTGTAGATGATTACTGAGGTGGAGAGGAGACTGGGATGTATGGAGGGTGAATAGTGCCCGGAAATGTCCATGGTGCAGCAAGCAAGGCTGCAGCATGACATAACAGGAGAAGCTGAACTTAACAACCGATTCAAAGGATTTTAGTATTGTACTCACAAAAACACCCAGCCAGTAAGGATAAGCTTCTACACGTTCTGGTCCGAGTCCAATGTTGAACAAGCCGACCATGACCTGCACAGTCTGTGAAACGTTTTAAAACAACGGCATAAAGTTGTGTTACTCTTCAAAAAATGCAACGTTTAAGTGCCTTCAGTTCCTCTCACCCCGAGAGCGACAACCACGCTGCTCGGCATCATCACATTTTTCACCGAACGGCCCGACAGACAGGAGAAGAGGGCCTTGATGATTTGACACCACGGTGGCAACATGCTCTGACTGTCGGTTGCAATGGCGACGACAGTCACTCCCTTCTCTGTAACCATGGAGATGGACATCTTTAAAACCTGAAACATGGAAAGGAAGTTTAGATTTTAAAGGAAATGGTTTCCAGGGTAGTTATTTTCTGTATTGACAGTGTCTCCCTCCTCATCCATGGAGCTGCTGCAGAGCTGCAGAGTGCTTCAGTGACAGACTGCTGCATCCCAGATGCTCTAAGGAGCGTTTTCGCAGGTCTTTCCTCCCAGCTGCAGTCAGACTTTATAATATCTGCTGCTCCCATCAAACTGTTTATATCATGCTGATGGTTGCAGGGGTTCTGATCCGATCGTTATACGTTGACACTGTCCCCAGATGGTGAGGTAATTTGCACGCGCTTCAGCTACTTCGGGAGGTATTATCGTATGTTATGTAAATAGGCTGGAGTCTTTCCACTGTTTTTATTTTACACTGTGCAATATTTTACTCTGGTATTTACTTTTTATCTCCTATTCCTAGCAGTCCTTTAGAGCTAATTTTCATTAGACAATTTTTTTTCTTCCTCTTGCCAATGCTAATAATTGTGTGCAACTGTCTGTTTGTCACTGTCACATCTGAATTTTCCCATTGCAGGACAATAAAGGAATTCTTATCTTATTAAAATCAGTAATTATTCTCCAACTGTTAATTTAATAATTTGATTTACCCTATTTGATTATTGCATTATATTCTACTTTTTTAGATTTATTTTATGAATAACTTTGAAGATGTGTGGCCTTTTTTTGTTTAAGCACCTGCCCCCAAAAATGTCTGCTGGGATAAGACTGGTGTTCATAAAGGGATCCACGTGGTCCGCAACTACACACTGGTAGGCTTTGGTGTTTAAATGATCAGTCAGTACTCGGTAAAGTGTGTTGAGATGACATATTCTGAATTGGCGCTGTATGAATAAACTGAAATAAAACAGAATTTAACTGAATGCTAAGAGGCTTAAAGTTTGCCAAGAAAATATCTCCAACACCGTAAGCAGCAAAACCTGCCAGGACTGACACAGGGCAGCATGGATCAATATGTTATATTTTTTAAACCAAGTTGTGATCCTGCATCAAACCAGGATGTTTCCATTCTGTTATCATCTACCTTTACCTTTTCTATCATCTGGAACCAGTCCGTCCATTCTCCATCGGCCTCTTACATCACCAATGCTTTTTAATCCACAAAGCAGCTGCTTAATGGCTAGTTTCATTTTTTTAATGCTCTCTGTAAACCTGAGAGAAGGAACAGCCCGCCTGACACAAACAGGCAGAACACGTTCAATAACTTTCTTCCGCATTCTGATGTGGTAGAAAATGATCCACTATTTGTGTCAACAAGCAATTCAATGTATATACCTAAAAACGTGGTCAGTTGGTGTGGCTGGATCACCTGATGGTCTTCTTCTCAGCCCCCGTCGTGGCACCTATTTAAGTTTTTAATTACTTGTGAAGGTCTTGCTGTGTTAGAGCGTTCAGGTAAAGCCCTACCAGGTTTGTAATGTGAACTTTGCAAGAAGTTGATACTCTACTTTTCTCACGTCTTAATGATTGTATTAAAAAGATCTGCAGAGAGCTTTCACAAAAATGAAATAAAAGTCTAAAATTTCTCTTTAACAAAAACGTAGATACACAAAATATTTACATTACAGGAAATACATTAAAAAACACATCTTTTAAATACCCCACCTGTTTATTCTATGCAGCTGATGACGCATGAATAAAAAGTCACTTAGTTCCTGGGTCATGGTTCAAAAATTATTAAAGCATTTTGATGCAGTAAACTTACCTGGTGAGCTACTTCAGTCGCCTCCAACAGTTTGCTTTGACACATCTGGCTCAGGCAGCAGAAACAAAAATCACACTTCCTGTCACTATTACTTCAAATTAAAAGCTAGCTTCCACAAAAGACCCCCAGGTACAGAATTCCATGTAATTCAATTCCTTGTATGAGAATAAGAGCATAAAAAGTGAACCTTAAATGAAATCTGAGCGGAGGTGTTAGTGCCTGGCTCAAACATTTAAGTTCGGGTTCATTTTGGGAATCATCACTGATCAGGAATTAAATAATCTACAGACTTTAAGAGCTTTCACCCTGAAGGTTTGCAGTAGATCGGCTCTTACTGGATCAAAGTTTGATGCTTATTTTGAATGTGGAGGAGTTTGGTATGTGCAGAGGAGAATGAGTTAGTTCAGGAATGTCCCAAAGTCAGGAAAGTAAACATTGATATGGTATCAAATCCAAACACGCTGCCGTTGTTATTCAGTGAGACTGAAAGATCAGTTATTCCACTCGGTTCTAGGTCATACAGTACCTCCTGCCTTTGGCTTCTCCTGTCATATAAAAACATTTTTTTGCTTTAGAAAATATCAAAAGTTTATTTTTTTTTATTTCACCAACAGCTCTTCAATCTTACCTTTTAATAAGTAATCACATCAGGGTGAGCCATTGTTCTCAAACATGCAGGAACGAATCCTTTTAACAGATTTTATCACCAAAAATCAAAAGCAGAAGCTGAGACCTCCATCGGCAGGTTGTGTTTTAATAAGTAAAGTTATGTGGCAGAGCAGAAACTTGAGTGATTTCTCCTCCAACAGAGGCTGCAGCAGAATACAGATCACATCCGTACCGCCTTCACATGAAACGGACTCAGGAAATGATTAGGAGATGAAATTCATTACAAGAAAAAACTAACTGCAATAAGTAGAATCATTATACTAGTCTGCCACTTTGGTCAGGACTGCTGCTCAGAAGATTTTATGCTTTAGTAACTCTGCTGAGAATCTGGGTCCATTGTTTGAAGACTATCCTTAAAGTGTTCTTAAAATGTCCAGAGCATTCTCTTTGGTGATGCTGCTTTCAATTAATCAATCAATCAATCAATCAATCAATCAATCAATCAATCAATTATTTTTAGAACACTTTACACATCCAAAATGACCAAAGTTTTTTAAACCTAAGATGTTGGACGGCTGACTTTCTGCTGTTTTACTACCTTCCTGTCCTCTCAGCCTTGTTAACCCAGGTTGTGACTCAGCCTGGTTCTGGTTCTGGTTCTGTTGCTGGTTTCTTCTTGTTAGAAGGTAGTTGTTCCTCTCTTAGAGATGCCTGGAGGGCAAAGCAGAGGTTCAGGTAGGCTACGGCTTTTATTCCAGGAGTCAAAATACATCTTTACTCAACTCTTTTTATATTGCTACATTTATTACAACAAAGTGTTTTTCTTTCCTGCTGTACAGCTTAACTTTAAATTTAGCTCTTTTTTTAGTGTGTTTTTACATTTTTGAGGGTCTTCTTTATGAATGCTCATTCTTTGTTTTTCCATGGATGTCTTTGATTTGTGTCTGTCTGTTATATGTGAATTCTGAGCCGGTATTTCACAAAAATGTCATTACTGGTACAGAATTACAGCCTGACAATAATTCAACAGCAATATATGTCAATGGATAGACATGTGGTGTAAAAGGGAAAAACAAAGTAGGTATACCTACACAGCCAATACAGTAGGTATATCTTTGTGGTTCTAGATTTGGATATTATGAGAAATAAAAAATAAACAAATTAACAGTGTACAGAGAACTAATAGCAATTCTGATGGCATTAGAATGGGTTTAGGGAAATTAGGGAAACAAAGGTCCTAATTTGTTCAGAGTAGTGCACTAACAAGTTGTAAGGAGATAATAATATAGTTTATACATCCAAAGAGAAGTGGGTGAGTTTTGGAAATGTAAAAGAATAAAGAACTGTACTTTATTATATCAAGGATGTGATTTGGTCACATAAGATTAAAATTAATCCTATTTGACCACCCACAAACATCATTTTGCAAGTATCGTGAACAACTGGAAACCAAAGACCTCAATTTCTTGGAGTGTAATAAATAGTCACATGAGAGAGAATTGTTAGTCAGGAAACTGTATAGGAATAAAATTAATAATTTATTTTGTTATTTTATTTCTTCAGCACTTTGAATCATCATGTTACTGAAAAATGCTTTATGAATAAACTTGCCTTACTTAATAATAATAAAGATCATCGGGTGATATAGTTTTTGAGGGTGTTTTTAGTTTTTAACAGGTATGTGGAGAAGAATATTTTTGTAGAACGCCGCTGATGCAGAAGGTGGCTGTAATGCACCATAAAGTTGTTTCCCACCCACCACAAAAATCACAAGAAGAAGAAGAAGAAGAAGAAGTTGTTGTTTTTCCCCCAGACAGGAAGTACGCTGAAAGTTTGTGACGAGAACGTTTGTGCTGTTCAACATTTTCTTGGGCTCAAACGGTATGTGATGCGATCAGGTTGTTCGGTTTAAGACGCAGAAGAAAGTAAACAGAAGTTCCTCCGTTTTCCTGCGACCTTTCCTCTGTGACTTCAGAGGGCGCCATTTTGCTTACTCATCTTTGACTAACGTGGCTCCTCTGAAGTTCGCAGACTCGATACGCAGTAAGGAAAATAATAATAATAATGCGCTTCGAGGTGTCAATTATCAGAGATCAATGGGCATCTTTCATTTCTGATGCCATTTCAGGCTTTTACCGCAGTTTCTGTCAGTTCTTGTCTGTTTTCCGGAGGTTCTCTCCCTTCAGCCTCTACAGGAGGGGGGTGCGTGCTCCGTGGGGGTAAAGGCAGCAGGAGGTGGCCTTGGCCCCGATGAAGTGCTTTGTGCTTTGGGTCGTTGTTCGGCTGCATGATGAAATTCCTCCCGACTAGTTCGGATGTATTTCTCTGAAGTCAGCAGACAATGTTTCTGCAAACTGCTGCTACCGTCGTCTGTTACGCCATCCAGAAATATCAACGAGCCTGATCCAGAAGTGGCCATGACGTTCCCTCCTGTGTGCTTCTGATCATGCGCCGTTCCGTTCTTCCTGCACACTTTGGCCTTTCCATGACTTTGGTAGAGATGAATCTCATCCGTTCATCAGATTGTGTCCCAGAGCTTTTGCAGCTCGTCTCAGCTCTTCTTCGCCAATTTCCGCATGTTTCTACACTCTGGGTCTTCTTCCGACAGTGGACTGTGGTACCTTCACTGCGGAGGTCCTTCATGATGTCACTTACTGATGTTTTGGGGGGTTTCTTCACAGCTCTCACAATGTTTCTGTCATCAACTGCTGTTGTTTGCCTTTTTCCGACCAGTTTCTTATTCAGGGCGTTCCAGATGTTGTGCCCAATCTTTGTCCAGTGGCTGTGATTGATTTTCAGCTTTGAAATGGCTTTCCTCCCATGTTGGTTCATCCTCTTTAACAGGAAATGCATACTTTATAGGTTTAAACTCAGGCTGAAACGTAGGCTAGTGATGCAGAGCTGTGATGTTTGAACCGTCAACCTTAAAGGCAACACCTGGTCAACAAGACACACCTGTCAGTCACATGTTCCAGTGGTTTTGCTCACTTGAAAAGTGGGTGGCGTGTCCAGAGTTGTTAAATATCAGGGAATAAAAGCTGATATTCAGACCTCTTGCTCCGCTTTTGATCTTAAACCCAAATGTCTTTAGTGAAGAAGTAAAACGGGAATTTGCCTCGTTGTTCCGATACTTTTGGAGGGAACCGTACCGACATTATGGGGCGACGGTGGCGCAGCAGCTAGACGTCCTGTAACCTGCTGCAGGTCACAGGTTCATATTAGTGTCTTATTCTAAGAACCGTGTTTAACCGTGATATTTTTTATGTAATTTAACTTAATAACATCATTAATAATGCCTGTTTAACATGTTTGTATTATCATCATCAGCTTCCAGCAGCAGGAAGGATGTCTGTGACCATGAGCAGAGCCGACGGGGTCACCGTTTTCACGTTGACCTCTGACCCCGACAGTCGTTGGCCTCCTCTGTGTCAGATCCTGAAGGGCCTGTGCTACAGCCCGGCGTGCTGCGGCGTGTCGCAGCCGCTGAGGAAGGTCCTGGGGACGTCTCAGTCCGTGCTCGGGGTGAGCTGCAGCCTTTATGCTTCACATATGATCTGTTTCCATTTTCTCTTCTGATTTACACAGTTATTACAAGGTGGGCGGGGGGGGGGGGGTGCCAGAACCACCAGGGCCACCAGGGAGACTGGGTCCAGGGTTCACCTCCCTGGCGGGTGTACGCGATGCCGCTGGGTGCTGGTTCTCTACCTCTCACCCTTAAATTGAATTTACAAGTCTATTATTTACATTGATATCAACTCAAAAACAAACAAAAAAAAAAACGTGTATGGTTTGACTAGGGCTGGACGATAAATCAATTTAATCGATTGATTTGAATTTACAATTTAAGATTTTTGTAAAACCTGGATTTTATTTTGTCAATGCATTCATTGGGCTTCCATGAAGAGAATAGCCTCCTAAACTGAATATATTTAGGCAAATATTTTGTCAAAACATTGTAAATAGGAAACTTTTTTTTACTTTAATTGACTTCTTTATTTACTTATTTTTATAAGTTAGTTTGAAGTTACACCAGAGAAGTGAAGCCTGTTCTCAGCTCATTGTGTAAAACCACCAGCAGCAAACATTTAGTTATAGTCTTTGTTTACTACAGCAGGGCGGCCATCTTGTTTTACAGCTTCTATTTAGTTGCACTTTGAATTCTGGTCAACTCCCAGACTAAATACTCGACTTCAAACCAAGTTTTCAATTTCTTTTCGTGAAACAAGGAGGGAAAAAATAAATGAATTGGAGTTTGTATAACAGAGATTTTATTTTAAGCCATATCACCCAGCCCTAGATTTGACCATTTTGTTTCTAAGCTCTTGTGAATTTCCAAACAAAGGCATATGATAAAAAGGAGAAAACGGGTCGTTATTTTCATTTTGCATCGTTGTTAATCGTTTAATTGATGTGGATCTAATTAAACATATTTTATCATGAATTTACTTTTTAGCTTTGTCCTATATTTTTGTATAAGCTATTTAATTGTGTTTTCATTACTAATAAATATCATTCAAAGCTGTCCAGCATGAATGTCAGCTTTGATTATCTTTTCTCTGTCACAGGCCATTCACATTATGATCGGGCTGCTTCAAATTGGCCTCAGCACCATCCTCCTCCTGACTTACTCTGGTCCTAGGATGTATGATCTCATCAATGCCATGTTTGGGATTGTATCTGTGGTGAGCAAATGAACTGCTGCTTTACAGATTGTCAGCGTTGGTTGTTACCTGTCAGGACCTTAAAGTGTAACTCGCCCCGATGTAAAGGCGTAACTCCCAGACAAATTCAGAACAAAGTCACCAAAGTTTAAAAGTCTACGTGCGGGTACGAGCGGGACCGCAGTCAGGATGCTGAAACATGGAGTGACCAGGGCGACATCTGGCGGGGGATTTTTTTATGTGAACCTAAGAAATAATATCTTCCAGCAGGAAGTCACTCGTGCTTATCTTGATTTGCTTCGTGGTCATAATCCTATTTTAAAATACTAGTTATTAAAAATGCGGGTGATATTTAAAAAAATTTTTTTATTACCTCTGCAAACCATCAAAGATCCAACAACCAGGAGAAATGAACAGATATACTGTGGTTTAATACTAAAGCTCTAAAATGGTTTGGTTATACGTATGAAATGGAAGTAAAATAGAAACATGGTAACAATATGGAGCCAACTCGCCCTGAGACATAACCATGAGAATTTGACTATTTTGATTTATTTTTTAATCTATACATTTCCTTTCTATTTTTTCTAGTTCATTGTCTTTGGCATCATTTGCATTTTGTCTGAGAAGTATCCAAGTCCATGTCTGGTGAGTGATTTAATGTTCAACCTTCTGTTTCCTCAGGGTCTCAGCGGTTATTCTTAGATTTTACTCAATATTAATCAAAATGATTGGTGGTGTTTGTACATAAAGTGATCCATCTTGTCTTTCAGGTCATCATCAACGTGATCGTCAACCTGGCTGGAGTTGCTTTGGCCATTGCTGCCATTGTGCTCTGCAGCTTAATCATGGAAGACATTTATCCTTGGTTTGGCTGTGACCGGAGGGACGACTACTACTGGTCATATAGACACACGACACCAAGTCCAGCAGCTGATGCTCAGTACATCAAGGAAAAATGCTTGGAGGCCAAAGCTCTGGCCGCGGTAAAACAGAAATAACAATACAAAAAGATCAATGTGTGCTTCTGTGCTTTTTGTCTCTCTTGTTGTGTCTCTGCTCTGTCTTCTCTAACCCCAGTCGGTCGAGGCAGATGACCGTTCATACTGAGCCCGGTTCTGCCGGAGGTTTTTTTTTTTTCCCGTTAATGGGTGGTTTTTCTTCCCACTGTCGCTTCATGCTTGCTCAGTATGAGGGATTGCAGCAAAGCCATGTACAATGCAGACGACTCTCCCTGTGGCTCTACGGTTCCCCAGGAGGGAATGCTGCTTGTCGGGACTTTGATGCAATCAACTGGTTTCCTTATATAGGACATTTTGACCAATCTGTATAATCTGACCCAATCTGTATAATATGATCGAACTTGATTTTGTAAAGTGCCTTGAGATGACATGTTTCATGATTTGGCGCTATATAAATAAAATTGAATTGAATTGAATTGAAAAATACACCATTTGTGTTATTTTATATATTTTTAAGGTGTTAAAGAGTCAGTATAATGATCTTTTGGAGAAGATTCCATGTTTTCAGATTTGCAGAAGTTCTGAAACTGAATGTTTTGATGGTTGGGACGGCTGGGTTAGTTATTTTAACCAAGAAAACCATGTTTGCTGTTGGATCTTAGAAATGTGATGTCGGGGCATCTAGAGGTAAAAATAGTCAAAGATGGTGTCGGTGTACGTGGGCCGTCTTTGGAAAACGTTTTGTTGTTTCTCATTTGAAATACCAACTTTCCGTGGTTGTATGGTCGCCAAGCTCTGCTAAATCTTTGGCCCTGTGTGGGAAATCTGGCTCAAGAAAGCCAGAAAAAAGAGACGATGATCCTTAAATCATCATCTCTTTTTTTCTTCTTTGTCCCTTAATTTAACTTTATATGTTGGCTTTTATTGTCCTTATCGTTTGATGGTCTTAACTGTTTTATTGCTGTGACTGTTTAAGTTTAGTCTTTTGGAATTCTCTGTATTTTAGTTCTCATATTTTATTCTAGGGGTATAGAATAAAATACAAATACGTGTATTGTATTATAAATTGCACATTGGAATTTCTACCTCTAGATCTTTTGTGTGGCGACACGTTGAAGATTATCATTTCTAGCGCAGCATCAACTCATGGGGTTGGGTTTTGTATTGGTTTACCTGAGTGACATAGATGTAAAGACAACCAGCATCATCTTCGTAAATAACACGCTTGCTTGAAGGAGATTATTCTACATTAATTAGAAGGAACCTAAGGAAGGTAACCCTGCTGTTTGTGTGCTGCAGATGCTGATGAGAGGCATCACTGGTGTCCTGATCGTCCTGTCGGCCGTGGAGCTCTGTGTCACCATCAGCGCCGCTGTGCTGGGCATCAAAGCTCTGAAACGCTCCAGCGAGAAGGGGGACAAGGTGAACTATGGGACAACTAAGATTTATTTAAAATATTAAATGGCAAAAACATTAATGGATGATTCTAAGTGGTCAAACTTGAAAATGTTCAAGTTTACCTTTTAAGCATTTATGAGGGACGTGTAGGCATGTAACGGTACGTGCTTTCACGCTATGGTTGTCAAAATAACTGGTAGTTCGATAAAATCCGTACAAAAAAATTAAATTCTTCAAAGACACTCATTTGTATCAAATCTGATAAAAAAACTGACCCGTTCACGTTTGCTCTAATTGTCGCCCGTCTTCCAACCGCAGAGCTGCCATAACAGACGCTCAGCCGCTCTGTAGCCGTTCATCTCAGCAACGCTCTGCTGCTGGAAGTTTAAGCTCAGCAAAAACAGACCAGACCTCATTTATCGACAGGATAAACACAAAAGCGTTGGCAGAACTTTCCCTATAAGGCAGACGAACACAAAAAACAACAAAATGCTGAACGATGCTACAAAGATGTTTGATGCAAAAAGGTCAGAAAAGCTCATATATCTGTAGCAGTGATGTAGTAAACCTGGAAAACAAATGCTAATGGTACAGACCCCAGACCTGGGAGAAGTCAGAGGAAGTTTAGAAATGGCTACATGCTAAGTTTTACGGAAACACCACCACCCTAGTTTCTGGTTAACGTATCTCTGGATGTACCTGCCGTCATTATCCTAAATCCTCTGCGGATTATCTCTGTTTCAGTAAAACCTTGTAAACTTTCATCTGTTTGCCCACCATCGCGCTCCCTGTGTAGAAACAAAGCAGAAACACCATTTACCCTCAGAATCTGGTTTCCCCACTGCTAGAGGGACTCTTCTCTTCGTTGTGCCTCTTTGAGGCCACGCATCACTGACCATGAACGTGTTTGGATGCTGCTGCAAGGAAATGTCTGTAGCAGGAAAAGCTGTGTCCAGGTCTGACCAAACACTGCTCAAAACAATAAAGGGAACGCTTAAACAACACAATATAACTCCAAGTCAATCACACCTCTGTGAAATCAAACTTAAGAAGCAACACTGGCTGACAACCAATCAAATGATCTCATTTTCTTTCTTCTAATGAGGTCAACCGTTCTGGCTGAGTTAAACCATCAACATGATTGCTGGCACCTCCATCATCAACTGACCACACAACGCTCTACAGAGGTTCTGTACTTGATGAACGTGGCCCTTTTTCTGGATCTTGAATGTTGGCGCTCGTCGTGGCGCGACGGTAGCCGTGCCTTCTCACCGCTTTCTTCAGCTCTCCGGATGAAACACGTGAAGCTTCAGACGCCGCTTCTTGTCCCCTCAATAGCAACCTCTCCTGTAAGCAGTCTGGGAATCCTGGACGAGACCCCGGTTGTTGGCGGCGGCAGACCTGAGGAACATCTGGAGCAGGTGGCAGACGGAATATGGGGCGCTGTGAGGCCCGGACACTGGAAACACTGTTTTAGTTTGTCGCTGAAGCCAGAGCTCATTTATTCTGAGCTGTAAGATGAGAGAAGATTTATTGTCCCGCTATGGGGATATTCAGGTGTGACAGTGGCAACACACCGGAAATTATGAGCAATGAAAAGAGGAAGAAAAACTGAGCAAACTATTCTAATCTAAAATGAATTCATAACTTCTTAAATCTAACTTGGGCTTTATTTGTTAACTTTGCTATAAAGGAACCATATAACTTCTGTCTGACACTTTTACAGTAACAAAATGGCCTTTAATCTCACTAAAAACCTTTTAAGCTTCTCTGCATGATCATTGGTTTGTGTCTTTTTATGTTTTTATAATTTTTTCTTTGCTTGACATGTTTTTTTTTACTCCTCTAGACCCCAGAAGACCCAGAGCTTTACAAGCCGCTGCTGGAGGAAGTCGCCGCTGAACCTGCAGCCTGAACATCTTCCACTTCCTCTTAACGTTTGCTCCTCTGATGAGGTTAAAACCCGCATTAATCATTCACTATAGTCACCGTATTTTTATACATGTATGTTTTTTCCCCCAAATTCTGCTTTTCTATTGTTTTGTGCACTTTTGAATTAAATCTGGTCATTTTATGCTGCTTTTCTGTACCGTTGCTGCTGTGGGTTTGGTCTATTTTTGTATTCTGAAGTTGGGAATTGTTGAACATTTATGCATGAGGTATTTTTTTCTATGTAATCCCAGTTTTCCAGCACTAAACCATGTAGAAATATGATAAATAAATCCAAATGGCTATGAAAACAAAAACTTAGTACACATCTTGTCTCATATTTTGTTAGGTTAAGTTTGAAGTTACATTATAAGGGGATTTTTTTTTAGTGTTACATGTCCTTAAAAAGCCCCCTTTGAGTAAATGTTTGACAGTCCTACAGGTCAGGGGAAGTTTTTGGTTGTTTACCTGAACAAATGTTTTACATTCAGTTGAGTTGATTCAAGGAAATAAAGTCAAAACTTAAAGCTTCACTTGTTTCCTCAATGTTCCTGCAAATTATGCTAATAAGTGCATAAAAATAAGTGAGAGCCGCATGGTTGTTTGTAATTGTTAATATTTAGCATCGTGTGTCGTCTATTTTTTTTCTACATTTTATTCCAACTTGCTTTTGTTCTGTTTTATTTTCCTATATTTTAATCATGTAAAGCACTTTGCATTGCCTTTGTACTGAAAGGTGTTATACAAATAAATTTGCCTTGCCATACCCGTAACCTTGAAAGCTGAAAGTTCTTCTTTTGAATTTAACCTTCATGTGATCGACCATCATAATTCCCACTTTCCCAAATAAAATCCAAGTCATCAGAGGTTTGTTGGAGAATAACCAGCCTCTAAAAGCATTGGGGGCTTTTTCTATTACTGCACCTAAATGCATCTCCATATTTATGGAAGCATGGTTTTTAAACTTCATATTGTAGTTTTGTTTTTTTTTTGAGGGGGGGGGGGGGTTCATATTGTTTTTAAATGCCTTGCTTCCATGTGGAGTCATTAAACAAATTTTCACAGTAAATCTTGGTGACAATGTTGATTGTGACAATAAAGGAGTTCAATCACGAAGACCAAGGAAGCCAACAAACAGGTCAGGGAGGAAGTTCTGGTCAGGTTTACAGCAGGCCAGGTTTTACAACAACCTCCCAGAGCTCTGATCAGTCCATCATGTGGACCTGGAGAGAGGATGGACCACCTGCAGACCTACCAGGACATGGACACCCACCTGGACTGACAGGCTGGACCAGGAGAGCATTGATCAGAGAAGCAGGAGGACCACGGTGGCTCTGGAGGAGCTGCAGAGATCCACGGTGAAGGTAAAATTATCTTCTGACAGGATAACTTAATCATGAAGTCATAATACAGAGCGACCCGGGATTAGACCAGTTTGAACGCCGCACGACTTGAAACTAAGTCTGAGGTTCACGTTTAAGTGGGACATTTTAACCAAAGCATTTATGTTGGAGTGGTCTAGTCAAAGCCCTGTCCTTAATCACACTGTAATCTGCAGGAGGACCTGAGAGTGAACTATTTTACGTAGAAGCAAGGTCTCCAGATTCACAAACCAACGTAGCAATCCTATTCCTGTAACCCCTAATCAGCCTCGTTAGGGTAAAGACCCAGACCGCTGAGCCCTGGAATGGGTGAAACCCACCCGGTTCTTAGATGTAAGGTCCAAATATCTGGCAGAAGCATCTCTCCAACAATACTGGCTCAAGATTTTCTTTGAGGCTGAAATGTTGTCAGACCCACGTCGTCTCAACAGCGGACATGTTGGACGGGTTGTGGAGAGCTTCAAAGTGATTCTTCTCTCCACAACACGATAAACGATGCAGGTTGCAGTATCCCCACCCAGGGACGGATTAAGGGTAGTCTGGGCCCCTGGGCAAAGAATTCGCCCAGGCCCCCCCCCCCCCCCCCCCCCCCCAAAAAATAAAAATAAAAAAATTTTTTACAAACCATGCTATTGTGGATTGTGAATAAATTGAAGCAGTTTGTTGCTTTACGTCTTTCCGGACAATTATAGCTAGCCTGGTCGTGGCACATTAAGCCACTCGTGTCGCAACGGAGTAGCCAGAGTTGAATGAAACCTAGCAGAAATACTAGGTGCAGCTATATGCACACGATCTCAAACGATGTAAATTCAAAAATGCAAAGAGAATTAAATTGTTGAAACTAAGCGCAATCAGAAACACTGTCAATATGTTCAATGAAATTTACAACTTGCTAAGGTTTAGACGTGGGATGTTAGCTGAAGTGCACCGTGTAGCCTAAAATTTGGAAGGTGGGCGTGCGTTAGCTTGTCAGAGAGACAAGTTGTAAAAAGTGTGCCATAGCTTGTAAGAGAGACAAGTTATGAAAGCTATGAAGCTATGAAATCTAACCTAAGATATAACGACACACACTACCGGACGGAGTCAAAATCATATTTCTAGAGACTTTATTGCTAACTAGTGCTGCCACGACGGGCATATGATAAAGGAAACCATATTGTCCTACCTGAAATCATTGTGGCTGCATTAAATCTTGCTATTAGCTGTATGATCCATTTGTCTTCTTGCCACCCATACTATACTTACTATGTTTAAATCCTCGACTGTAATTGTACGTTCATTATATTTTCTATTCACTATTTTCTGCCATCTACACTTGGCAAGGCAAGGAAGCATGCTATAACAGATTAAAACAAAAAAAACTAATAGGCTACCTGTCGCGCTTTCTTGCCGGTGATCCAATAGAACGCATCGCGTCACAGCCTGCATGTGTCACGTTTTAAAGGAGGGGAGAGTTTTGATACATTTGGAAAATTCTAATTTGCCAATTTGCTTTCATCAGGGCCCACGGCTGACTAGCAGGGCCAGCTGTGGAGCCCGCTAAAAGCACCCTAAGGGCCTGTGGTTAGTCAGAAGGCCCTGGTAGGAAGTACCCCCCCACCCCAACCCTCAAAGGGCCCTTGGTAGCCAAATGTCAGAGGGCCCCACTCCCTCCCTGTTTTCATCAGACGCCCTATGAAATAACAATGTATTGTATCGTATATGTTGAAACAGTTCTGGTCTTGGGCCCCCCCCCCGGGGCCCCTGGCCCCAGAGGGCCCCTGGGCGCCGGCCCCGCTGGCCCGGTCCGTAATCCATCCTTGTCCCCACCTGAAAGCAGGTTTAACCGTTTTTAGCTAAGGCAAACTAAAAGTCCTGCTTCATCAGGTCTCTGGGACATCAAAGGTCATCCCTGGTATTCCAAAATGTCCCTCAGTTGGGTTTTCCGGGTCTGCCGGTTTCTCAGTTCTCTGTGCCAACCAGGTGAAATGTTTTATTCCTAGAGGACTCCTCTTGCAGAACACCACCCTTGGACACCAAGCAGGCAGGACTATCGTAATTCTTTCCCCCTGTCCTGTTAGTGCATGAAGACACAACGCTTCCAAAGCGTGACCCGTTGCCTGACCAGAGGGGAAACAAACACTGAGAGTATCAGGAACACAGCATGATTCATAATTGTTGTTAAAACATTAACTTTCTGGTATTATCATGTAAATGCTGATTTAATGTTTAATGTCTTGGTTACCTTTGAGTGAATGCTCATTGTGTGTGTGTGTGTGTGTGTGTGTGTGTGTGTGTGTGTGTGTGTGTGTGTGTGTGTGTGTGTGTGTGTGTGTGTGTGTGTGTGTGTGTGTGTGTGTGAAGTTTTTTGGACTCTGCTGTGAATGAATTGCCCCGAGGGGACAGTTTATTTGTATTTATTAACAACCTCAGTGAAAAGGATACGAATTGCTGTAAGCAAATGAAGCTTGTCTTTGCATGATTTCTATAATAAATGCTCTTTTACCTGTTTCTTTTAATCTATATCCAGGAAGAGATTAAGACTGTTGTGATGATCACTGGTGTGTGAAGACCAGAAACCGTGACCCGTTTCTCTTCCGCCATGGATCCACGCATGCGCAGGGCCACAGTTGGGACCCTATATCTTTTCCTTCCCCCCCACTCTGCTGTTCTACTTCAGCCTCCAGCAGCTGGAAAGATGCCTGTGACCGTGAGCAAAGAGGACGGCGTCACTGTGATCACGGTGGTGTATGACCCTAACTGTCCCAGGCCTCCTCTGTGTCAGATCCGGAAGGGCCTTTATTTCAGCTCGGGGTGCTGCTCAGTGCCCCAGCACCTTAGGAAGGTCCAGCCAGCCCCCCTGACAGTACTTGGGGTAAGCAGGAAACTGTCTTTCATCAAAATTATTTCCAAATTTGTAATTTTTGCTTTAACTGTCATATTTAGTTTAGTGTAAATGTCTCATTTAATCAGGAACTACTACTGGGGACACTGTTTGGTTGACCTGTCTGCGTCTGTTTCAGAACCAAAGAAGGCCTACGACCGTGAGGTTTATTTTTTGTTAGTGGTGCTGCAGCAGCTTTTAAGGTCTATCCTGTCCTCAAATCACCAAAGCAAGAGCTGACTCGGCACTCTGGCCACAAACTCAGACTCTTTTCGGGTGCAGATGGACTTAATCATCATTTCTGCCCCCCATCACTCATCCAGTTTGTGTTATTTTTGGATCGGATCCCAAGGTGTAGTTGTAGAGAGGAGAAGAGGCTTCTCTTTGTTTTGTGTTTTCCAGATGATGTTGTTCTGTTGGTGTCTTCAGGTTGTGAACTTCTGAGTAGAGTGGAGTGGGCAGCCACCTGGCATGAAGGAGTCACTTCATCAAGTCTGAGGCCATAGTTCTCAATCAGAAAATGGTGGATTGTTCCCTCCAGGTTGAGGGTTCTGTCTATACCTCAGGTGGAGGACTTAAAATATCTTAGTGTCCTATTCATGGGTGATGTTAGGATGGTTAGCCAGATTTGACCCTTATCTGTGTGCCTGTTTTGGAGCAGAGGGAGGTGAGCTAAAACACAAAGTTCTTTATTTACACGTCTGCTACGCTCTGACTCTCCACGGTGTTGAGGAATGGATCCTGATTTAATGACTGACATCTGCTGGTTGGCAGGGCTTCGTCTTAGACTTAAGGTGAGGAGCTGTTGAGTAGGTTCATGTTTCCGCTGGGTTCCTCCCTCCAGAGGTTTTCCAGAGATATCCCGATAGCAAGAGGCCATGGGGCCATGGGGCAGACCCAGATTACGCTGCCTGGGAACCCCACTGGGTCTCCCAGAAGAAGCTGGAGCAGGGTCTCTGCCAGGATGGATATAGATCCTAATATTTAAAGACATCAGTGATGCTGCAGGGTGTAAAGTTACAGAGTTTTTCCCCCACAGATGTTTGATGATCCTCCTTCTCGTTCCGTTTCACAGACTTTGCACATTATGATTGGGCTTCTAAGTCTTAGTCTCAACATCGTCTTGGTTCAGAGTGACTATTGGCAGATGTTCGAGGTAACTGGATTTTTCTTTGGGACGGGACCTTTGGTAAGAGATTAAAGCCTCTCACCATTACAGGAAATGTGAACAATGAACATTTATTCAGTGTTCTTTTTGTCTAGTTCGTTGTATTTGGCCTCGTGTGTATTCTGTCTGAGAGGTTCCCATGTCCATGTCTGGTGAGTGGATGATCCTTACAATATCATACCATGAACAACGTTTTTTCATTATACCATGATCTAAACTCTCTAAGAGACTGGCATCACTATATTTGCTTGAACCTTTGGGTTTTCATTACATTAAGTCATTATTGCATTTCAGGTGATCTCCAATGTGGTCCTCAACCTGGTCGGGATTATTGTGGCTATTGTGGCCACTGTGTTCTACATCTTCAATATACTACGACCTTATCCTCCCTGTGGATGGTATGATGGTACATCTTATTCTGACAGGGAATGTTCCTCCAAGGTAAGAGTTAGAAATTATCTTTCCGGCATTAAAACCTCTGCAGTTATTTCACACTGGTGTTTTCACTGATATATGTTGACTTGGAGCTGTTTTACTTTTTTGGACTTTTGGATTTCTGCTTGGACAAAGTTGGACACAGTAGCAGATTTATTTAAGATGATAAGCATTATTGTGTAAAAGCATGAAAAGATACTCTGAAGCCGAAACACATATATTGCAATCCACTACAGATGAGCAACAAAAGGTTCAGTCTGGGTATGAATAATTGTTAATGAGTATGACAGGTAAATATGAACAAAGTTGGTCATTTTGATCAAAATGACCAAGTTGGGGGACCACCAGTTATCAGGAAATAGCAGCCAAACGGTTCTCAGGCTCTGTCAATTATTAATATGTACCTGCCAGGTGAGGTGTGGTACTACAGAACAATAGATGAATGGGTGAATTTGTGCTCTGGGGTTCTCAAACAACAAGCTTTGCACACATATAAAGAATGAACACACAGTTTCTCTCCAAAATAGGCTAAAAGAATTTATAAACAAAATAACTTCCAGTTAAATTACTTTAGTCAATGAGCTCTTTAACTAAGCTAACAACCTTCAACTAAACTACTAAAAAATAACCAATTCTAATAAACATTGGAAAATGTAACAGATAGGAAAACTAAAACCAATAACCAGTTCAATTTTCAATGAAAATTTATTTATACCGTCAAATTCTGATAGTTGACTGAGTTATTTCTACAGAGAAGTAATACTCCTCCCTACTTTCTGTGTTGTCATCTGTTGTAGCAGCAGTCAGTTTATGTGCCAGCGTTCCCTTGTTATGTCACAAAGGAGCGCAACAGAATCTGAAAAAAATTGTCATTTTTAGTGAGATTTATGAACATATCTCAACAACCGTTTATTTAACCTGTAAATATGTATCAGATTGATAAACCATTCATGTCACAGGCCCTTTAAAAGCCTGTGGTACATATGCATTTACTAAGGATAGATTAATCATGTCTAAAATGGGCGCATTTATCAAAGGGAATGCTTCCTTGAACAACCGCTGAATACCGGTAAGGATACCCAGGTGCCAGGTATCAGTACCGTATCGGTTCAAACATGGAAGGTATCTATCCCTAGTGGAATTTAGAGACTTTACTAGTCTCTTTTGTTCTCAGCGTAGTTCTGTCCTTGTTCTCCATCCATGGCTGGACCTGAACACTGTCAAATGAATGCAACCTCTCAGACAGAAGGGGTCAAAGACATCAGGTCTATAACAGCAGATGTTTTACAAACCAGCAGACAGTCTCAGTCATGAATCGGTGGCTTATATGTTGCTATAGCGTTTAGAGGGGCTGAAGCCATAACCGATGATGGATAGATCCTTCAACCAGCAGAGCTGAAAACAGATCTTTTTATTCAAACATAAACACCATAAACTAAATCAACCAAAACTGATTAAAAAGCCGGAGTTAAAATTAATAAAAAAGGGAAAGAATAATGAGGCGGTATGAATAGATAATGAAACAGAAAGAGACTCAGGGAAGAGTCAAATTTTAAAAGTTAAACATTCTTTAAAATGAAATGGCAAGTTTCCACCCTGATCAGTACATGAAGCAAAGTAATGAAGTTCTGCATTAGCTACTGTTGGTTAAAACCGTTAAAGTTAACCTTGTTAAATGTGTCCTCAGGTCCTTTTTGAGGGCATCGGCAGCGTATTGATTGTCCTGTCGGTCCTGGAGCTCTGCGTCACCATCAGCTCCGCCGTCTTGGCCATCAAAGTTCTGAAAAGCCTCAATAAAGAAGAAGACTCGGTAAGTTATGGAAACTATATCATGTCATATTTTTGTATCATCCATACATCCTGACTAAACACATTAAATTGTGTTATTTTGTCATGTTTATGTACTTTTTACATTAAATCCTGGGTTTAAAAATTTCTGTTTGGGCAGAAATGAACAAGTTATCCTAGATATGCAACCAAAGTAAAGTTAGTTTATTTGTTTCCCAGCATACATTTCAAGAAAGGTATAAAATCGGTCTAGTCAGCATCTTTTTCAGAACGCCGTGCCTCACACAGACATGCAGAATCTGGGCCAGCGCCATTAGCTTAGCTTCAAATAAAGCAGGCCATTCAAGCCAAAACATTTTGTTATTTCCATTTAACAAAAACTAAATCATTCATACTAAGATCCTGTCTTTGTCTTATGTGATTTCATTTTATTTAAAATCTTTTTCAGAGCTCCAGTGATCCAGAAACAACAGAATCTTCATATGAAAATTACATCGTTTATAACTGATTTGAGAGGAGAAATAACACAATATCCTGTAACAATTAGTTCCCACTGTTGTTTTGTTTTAATTAAAAATGCACTACAAAGTGTGAAATCAGAGATATCCCATTCGATTTCCTCCTGAGTTTTTAGCATAAAGTAAAGTGTAAAGAAAAATAAGAGACTGATCAAAAACTCTTGTGGTAAACTGCTAACTCAGTCTATGGGTTCTTTTTTTTAACCAAGTGGGTTCTTCTGTTGTTTCACCTCCATGAGGACAGTTTCTCACACTGGGTCTGAGGACGTTTATGGACCGATTTTAAATCATACTAATGATTTCTGGCTGTGTGAGCTCAACTTTCTGTGTATTTCACTTTTGTGTTGTTCAAACTACTGGGATGTCTAGGTGTTTTAAGCTAAATGTCGTTTCTTTATTTTACAAGGAGCCAGATTATCTTTTCAGCGGTCTTGATTTATGGTTTATAAAGTGAAAGTTCAAAGAAAAACTAAAAAGAAACCTTCAGAAAGCATGGATGGATGGATGGATGGATTTTCTTTTCAAAACATGAAAACGAGCTAAAATGAGTCAAATCTGATCTCTGTTAAAACTTTGGTCATTTAAAAAGCAGAAGTACTTACATTTTATTTGTTATGCTTTATGTGATAAATTATGCTTTGAGGGGTTAGTTTTTAGGTTTGTTTATGGCTAATTTAAAGTAACAAAACAACTAATTGTCCCATGAGAAGAAGCCACACATAGATGGGAAAACATCCAAACTTCATGCAGAAAGAGGCCGGACCGGGATTTGAACCCAGGACCTTGTTTCTGCAAGGCAACAATGCTGACCAATCCAAAATCTGTTTACACATTCTCTGTCAGGCCTTTGAATATTTTTATCACTGGTCCTTTCTGCACTGTGAGCTCAGCTGCTGTTTAATATGCTTTTTATTTTCAGTTGTTTTATCTTGGGCTATTTTTGATAAATAAAAATATGAAATAAATTTCAGAGCTGTTTAACCGGCTCAGCTGGATAAAAACTTACAGTCACCTGAACCAGCCTCACTTTTTTAGGTTGTGTAACTTACAGTAATAACTTCTAATTTCTGACACAAAAACAAGCTAAACTACAATTACATGCTTATTAATTTTGCAAAGTTGTCAGTTAATAATCATTTGTAATATATATATGTATAGATCGTCTCAAATCTTTGGGTCTTTTCTCTTTCTCTCCATCTTATTTCTAATTTTAATTAACTACTTTAACTGTAACCCTTTTTAATGTATTTTCTACTCTATGCACGTGGTTTTGGTGTAAAATAGAAATAAAGGCACCAAACCCAAGATGTTTTCCAGATGTTTCTTCCTACAGACATTATCAAAGAAGCTACATCACAGCTGCATTAACCTGTCCAGCTGTGCTCTGATTTTATCACGGGTCATTTAATGGCGCCGCCCCTTTTATTGCTGACGTAGCGGTTGTAATGGAGCAGGATCCATTGAAAGATAATGTCACTGTCAGCCACCATAGAAGACCTCCATTAATGCCTCTGACTACAGGCAGAACAGAAAACCTCTCTGATGACAGAAAGGAGGTCCATAAATTCCTCAGCTGGTTTGAGTTCAGCTTCTTAAAGCAGAACATCGACTAAGGAACTGATAACTGATTGTAGAAGGAAACAAGAAGTCGTTAACTCTCTGATAATTAACTGAAATACATCTTTCTCTGTCATTTTAGATCATGAATTACACTGGAGAGAAAACAGTGAGGTCTTACTAAGATAGTGGCAGAATAAACTTTTCTTTCAGAGGAAATTCTGATCATTTGAACCAGACTGAAGCAAGGCACTTCTGCAGGATTCCAAGGTGCAAGGTTTCATTTTATGCTGTTCTTCACTGGGGTGGCAGCTTATCTGTAGAAGACAAAAATATGATAACGTCGACCAACAGACCTTCATCAGTTATGAGTTTATTCCCAGACAAACTTGAGGTCACAATAAACAGACGAATTGGGTCAAACCTGAAAAAGCTGTTGTTTGAAAAACATCCTTTAAATAGAAACCAAGAAGCTCATTCAGCCAATGGTTTGTAATGCCTCAGTGCTTCAGTAAACGATGGAGAAAGTATTTTTTGACTACATACGTACAGTAAGTTGGTATACAATGGAGATACATGTGTCTTAGTGCCTATATTTGTTTGCTCTAGTGGTTAAATTGTTTCCTTAACAGAATCAAAACCGTTTTCTCATCAACAAGATGGTCCACATGTTCCCTTTTCTAATAATCTTAACAGATCCCTTATCGAGCAGCGGGCAGCCGTGCAGCACCCAGGGAGTGTTTCAGGGCTAAGGGTGTTGCTCAAAGAGGCAGTCTGTGGGATTTGAACCCAGGAACTTACAGCGTTCCCAGAAAGCAGGCGCTGTGCTTGAGCTAACAGACTGTTTCTTGGACGTAGGGTTAGGGTTAACCCTAACCCTAACCCATGTTCTTCAAATTATAAATATACATCTTTATGAACTCTAATCATAAAATTCCACATGAACTATGGATTAGAAACTAAGTTCTATAGGCCATCAGGGCAGAAATCATCCTTGGATGATGGCTTGAAATAATTATTGTAATAATAAATATTAGTATGGTGTTTTATATTTACCAGGATATAAGATGGTAATTCAGCTGTGAGGGGCTTAAAATATGTTTTGTCTGATTAAATGTGGATCAGACAAAACCAAACTGTCTCTAGAAAATACTCATGTTTTAGTTTTGTCTCTTCGCTGGTGGTCATGGGTGTCTTTACCCCGTTTCCCCGCTGTGGCCGTAGGATGATCTTCTGTTACAGCTGGTTGTCAGGTTTTCTATTTTTTGTCTAAAATGTTCTCTTTGTGTCTCTGTCCTTTCTCTTACTCTGTTCTTGTATTCCTCTTCCCCCCTTCCTCATGTTTAGCATCGGTTTGTACATAACACCATAACAAAATTATTTTAAGAATAGATTGGAATAAAAGCGTCAAATTTCCCCTATATTCTTCAGCAGCAGCCATGGACTACCCTGTGTTTGTTTGCCTCGCCCTTTTGCTCAGTTTCCTTTGAGTGGAGCTGATTGTTCAACAACGAGTTAAATTTCAGACTCTGAGTGGGAGGAGGTACTTCTGGGAACAGGCCTGGAAAATGTCATTCCTCTTCCTGTACTCCACGATAATCTGAGCAGCAAAATTAAACCATCGTTTTTTTTTCTTAGCTTTTTGACTCTGTGGTTGGATTGTTGAGATTTTACTCCAGTTTTTCTACAGGTTGGTCCGTTTTTTTTTCCCCCCATACGTTTGAGATTAAAAGACTATTTACAATTTGAACTCATGTACCTAAATTAAAACTACTGTGATTATACTGGTAATACAACTAACATGGGAAAACAGAGGCCAGAAAAAGGTGTAAAAAAACCCGGTTTTATAACAGCAGAAAATGAAGTAAAAACAGGGGTTTAACTAGGAGTGTGGAGGTTGGGGGCCAACCCCGTTACAATCAGTTTGGAAAAGCATAAACTGTAATGATTTACGGATGAGATGAACCCGGTATTCAGCCAGACACAAAAAGTAAGATGAACAGGATTTATTGAAGGAGATGGTGAGGGTGAATCAGGCATGTATACAAAAACTATCCAGAGTCAGGTTCTGAGCAGTCATCCAAGCAGATCCAAAACAAAAACAGGAAACTGGCAAACTCAAAAACAGATGATCAGACAAGAATCAGGAAAACAGATTGACAGGCAAAAAAACATAATGCTGGAGAGCTCTTACCGGAGGACAGGCGAACAGGGAAGCAAAACATATGTGACGTTCTGGCAGGGAGCAGAGAACTGAGGCAGGTATAAATAGGTAGGAGAACAAAGGAGAGAGGGAGAGCTAATTAAACACAACAGGTGGAACTAATCAGAAGGAGAAGAAGTGGCTGAAAGAGTGACAGGACAAGTGGCAGGAAACAGGACAGAACTGAACTAGACAAAATACTGAACCAAAGTAACATACAAACTAATCCAAGACAGGAAAAATTTTAACCAAAATAATAACATAAACCAGAACAGAACATTACAGAGCCCCTTCCTCAAGGACGGATTCCAGACGTCCCTTGATCTGAAAAACAAAAACAGACTAAACCGGGTGGGTGGAGGGGGTTACCGGACGGAGGGACAGAGTAATAACAAAACAAAACAACCCAGAACTGGGCGAGCAGGTGTAAGAAGTCCACAACTGTCCCATCAAAACCAAAAAACAACCCGACAGGGTGAACCAAAACCAACAACAGCCTCTCGGAAGAAAAGTCCGGCGGTCATCCCGGATGACGGCCCCGACGTGACATGTGATCCTGCGGGCGTCCCGGAGGACGGTCCCGGCGTGACAGGTGATCCGGCGGGCGTACCGGATGACGGCCCCAGCGTGACAGGTGATCCGGCGGGCGTCCCGGATGACGGCCCCAGCGTGACAGGTGATCCGGCGGGCGTCCCGGATGACGGCCCCGGCGTGACAGGTGATCCGGCGGGCGTCCAGGATGACGGCCCCGGAGAGGCAGAGTCTGATGCGGGCGTCGTGGCGGGTGACCCCGGCGGGTCAGGACGTCCGGCGGTCGTCCCGGCGGACGGCCCAGGCAAGACAGGACCTCAGGAGGCCGTCGGCGGACCAGCGCCCTCGGAGACCGTCGGCGGACCAGCGCCCTCGGTGTTTGACGCCTGGAGAGGGAAAGAGCAGAACCTGGCGCCTGACTAAAGACGGCGCCTGACTACAGACTACAGGAGGAACCTGGCTACAGGCTACTACAGGAGGAACCTGGCTACAGGCTGCTACAGACAAGGGAGCCTGACTACAGGCTGCTACAGACAAGGGCGCCTGACTACAGGCTGCTACAGACAAGGGCGCCTGGCTACAGGCTTCGGGCAGGAGTGCTTTAAAGCTGCGAGGAGCTGGCACTGGAGACAGTGCGCTAAAGCTGCGAGGAGCTGGCACTGGAGACAGTGCGCTAAAGCTGCGAGGAGCTGGCACTGGAGACAGTGCGCTAAAGCTGCGAGGAGCTGGCACTGGAGACAGTGCGCTAAAGCTGCGAGGAGCTGGCACTGGAGACAGTGCGCTAAAGCTGCGAGGAGCTGGCACTGGAGACAGTGCGCTAAAGCTGCGAGGAGCTGGCACTGGAGACAGTGCGCTAAAGCTGCGAGGAGCTGGCACTGGAGACAGTGCGCTAAAGCTGCGAGGAGCTGGCACTGGAGACAGTGCGCTAAAGCTGCGAGGAGCTGGCACTGGAGACAGTGCGCTAAAGCTACGAGGAGCTGGCACTGGAGACAGTGCGCTAAAGCTACGAGGAGCTGGCACTGGAGACTGTCCTTTAAAGCTGCGGGGAGCCGGCACTGGAAGAGTTGCTTTAAAGCTGCGGGGAGCCGGCACTGGAAGAGTTGCTTTAAAGCTGCGGGGAGCCGGCACTGGAAGCGTTGCTTTAAAGCTGCGGGGAGCCGGCACTGGAAGCGTTGCTTTAAAGCTGCGGGGAACAGGTACTGGAGCTGAAATCGAGGGTGGGTCCTCCAAGACCCCTTCTTGGGGTTTGGGCAGAAGCGGTTCCTCCTGGACCCCTTCGTCACCCGCTTGCGGCGGACCCCCCTGGGTCTCCTCGGCGCTCGCTGGCGGCGGAACCCCCTGGGTCTCCTCGGCGCTCGCTGGAGGCGGAACCCCCTGGGTCTCCTCGGCGCTCGCTGGAGGCGGAACCCCCTGGGTCTCCTCGGCGCTCGCTGGAGGCGGACCCTCCAGGGCCCCCTCTGGAGACTTGGGGAGAGGCGGACCCTCCAGGGCCCCCTCTGGAGACTTGGGGAGAGGCGGACCCTCCAGGGCCCCCTCTGGAGACTTGGGGAGAGGCGGACCCTCAGGGACGGGTGCTGGTGGGCTATAGAAAGCCTGGAGGGCTGACCTATAGTGTCCCTCAACCTCCTTTAATTTTTCCTCCAACTCAATTGAGTAGTGGGAGAACAGAGCCTCTCTCAACTGCTTAATCACTGGGGCGAAAGTTCTTATCCTCTCCTCTAGTAATTTATAATCAGAGCTGGAGGCGTCACTAGGAGGTGTTGTGGGTGATTCGGCTCCGGAAAGACGTGGGCTCTCGTCTGCCGAACAAGAAACGGCCACTGGGGTGGACTCAACCGACTGATCAACAAAACCAGTGGAGACCTGGTCAGCAACTTGCCGTCTTCGCCTCCGGCGGCGAGATGAAGAATTCCACTTAGAGGCAGAAACCTCCTGACGAGAGGGGACCATGCTGACTGGCGTTGGTTCCCTTGCCTTCATGTCAGCAGAGAGGGACAGAGGGGGTTCTGGAAACAGATCCGGACGTAGCTCCCGGACCACGTCCTCTTCGACCTCCAAAAAAAAATCTGGTGAATAACTGAAATGCTCATCTGGTGTAATGTCAGCAAGAATTAGTCTTCTTGAAACAAAAACTTGTGTTGGCGACGGGTTCATGTTGTGGCCAGAACGTACTGTAATGATTTACGGATGAGATGAACACGGTATTCAGCCAGACACAAAAAGTAAGATGAACAGGATTTATTGAAGGAGATGGTGAGGGTGAATCAGGCATGTATACAAAAACTATCCAGAGTCAGGTTCTGAGCAGTCATCCAAGCAGATCCAAAACAAAAACAGGAAACTGGCAAACTCAAAAACAGATGATCAGACAAGAATCAGGAAAACAGATTGACAGGCAAAAAAACATAATGCTGGAGAGCTCTTACCGGAGGACAGGCGAACAGGGAAGCAAAACATATGTGACGTTCTGGCAGGGAGCAGAGAACTGAGGCAGGTATAAATAGGTAGGAGAACAAAGGAGAGAGGGAGAGCTAATTAAACACAACAGGTGGAACTAATCAGAAGGAGAAGAAGTGGCTGAAAGAGTGACAGGACAAGTGGCAGGAAACAGGACAGAACTGAACTAGACAAAATACTGAACCAAAGTAACATACAAACTAATCCAAGACAGGAAAAACTTTAACCAAAATAATAACATAAACCAGAACAGAACATTACATAAGCTCCCTTTTTATAACATGGGATGAAGTGAATTGTAAATAATTATGAGATTTGATAATAAATATAATGACAAAGTAATTAATCAGTCTCCAAAATCCGTTTTATTCAAGGGTTATGAATGAAGATCTTACACAGAAACACCACATTTAAGAACAGTTATCCTCAATATTAATCACTTTCAATGTATTTAAGTCCTATTTCTCCAAAGGTTAGGGAAACATAAATTAAATTACTATACCAAATATACCCGCTTGCTGATATATTAAAGAAGAGTATCAAATTTGACATAGATGCATGTGAATTCTGTAAAACAACCAAGGAAACAATTGATCACCTGTTTTTCCTGTAGACGTCATCCAAACTGTGGTCTGGTTGCCATGATTGGTTATCACTCAACATTGATAACATTTTGAATTAACACACATACTACAGTCTAGAATTAAACATTTCAGACTTAGTTAATATTACCCTGTATTGATGGATTTATTCATTAAAGTAAATGGAAAGGAGACAAACCTTCTTTTAATTGGTTTGACTAATTGACTAATTACAGAGGCGTCTCCCATCACCCAGTGAGGAGAAGTGGAGAGAGAGACAGAGCGTGCCTTAAAGGAGCCGCCGGCGCCCGGCTGGTGAGATGTGATTGGCAGCAACCAGGGGAGGCATCATCGGAGAAGCGCCGACCACCGGCACCGCGACGAGAACAAGCAGTGATGGGGACAGAGCCAGACTGGGTGGAGGCAGAAGCAAACCCCGGGACCGGGAGCAGCGAGGCCGTAGTGGGGCCATGGTGAGGCGCAGCTGAGCCGCGACCTGTCGCTGACGTTGCTGCGCACGTTGGCCGGATGGAGGTGGACCCATCGGAGCCAGGGGCGAGGGCAGGATGGAGAAGAGGCTCGGGGGAGACGCTGGTCCCACCGGCTCTACCGCTGGATGGATAGCTGGGGGGTGGACTGCTGGACGCTATGCAGGAGCGACTGATCCTCACCACCCTCTGACTGCTGGATGTTTTAGTTTTGGTGCTGGACCTTTTAGCCATTTTGCACTGTACAGTTTTTAGGGTTTATCTTTATCCAGATAAAGTAGTTAAACTTTCAATCTTGGCTGTTTTGGTGTAGCGCTGCTCATTTCTGCGATATCGATCCTGTTTGGTAGTCCTAGTTTAACTAGGTGCCGTCTTCTGTTACTTAAAATAACATCAATACTACTACTACTACCACAATTACATGTACATAAGCCATTTCAGGCCAGGTCCTTCTTCTTGGAACTTAAAGAAGCAATAAGATACATTTCACCACTAGGTGTGCTGTTGAGCACTGTCTGATGCGTAGCAAGCCACGCCTCTCTCTACCTTCAAAATCTAAGCACCAGACCAGTTTTTCTGACAGGAGTGGCAACCGGTGTGGTCTTCTGCTGCTGTAGCCTATCCGCCTCAAGGTTCGACGTGTTGTACGTTCAGAAATGCTCTTCTGCATACCTTGGTTGTAAGGAGTGGTTATTTGAGTTACTGTTGCCTTTCTATCAGCTCAAACCAGTCTGGCCATTCTCCTCTGACCTCTGGCATCAACGAGGCATTTGTGCCCAGAGAACTGCCGCTCACTGGATATTCTCTCTTTTTTGGAACATTCTCTGTAAACCCTAGAGATGGTTATGCGTGAAAAATCGCAGTAGATTAGCAGTTTCTGAAATACTCAGACCAGCCCGTCTGGCACCAACAATTAATGCCACATTCAACGTCACCTTTATTCCCCGTTCTGATCTTTTGAACTGCAGCAGATCATCTTGACCATGTCTACATGCCTTTAGAGGCTGCCATGTGATTGGCTGATTAGAAATTTGCACTAACGAGCAGATGGACAGGTGTACCTAATAAAGTGGCCAGTGAGTGTAATTGTAGTATATTTAGGGTTTTTTTGTACATAAAGTGATTCATGTTATATTTCAGGTCATCATCAATGTGATTCTGAACCTGGCTGGAGTTGCTTTCTCCATCACAGCCATTGTGATCTTCAGCATCTACGCTGCAAATGTCCGTCTGTGGTTCAGCTGTGAGCAAAGTTCCTACTGGGAATCCACAACGGCAAGTCTGCTTCCTGATCTGGAGTACAGCAAGGAGAATCGCTAGAGAGGGAAAATGCTGATTGTGGTAAGACTGAGACATACCATTCTTTAAAATATTGCCTTGAGGCATTAATAATCATCTTCCGAGGGGATGCCATCCTCAAAAATGGCAAGAGTTTTACTTTGGTTGAAAGTTTTCAGGCTGTCAAGCTCCAAACACAGCGGATGTTTTTCACGACAGAAGAATGAACTGAACATAGTCCGAAGATTGCTCCAAGTCTTTGATACTTTTATTTTCCATTAAAGGTAACAGAAACACTTAAGTTGAAGTACAAAGCTAAGCATCCCAGAAACTGAACCATCCCTGGGTTTGAAGAGCTGAAGGTAACTCTGCTGTTTGTGTTCGGCAGATGCTGCTGAGAAGCATCGCCGGTGTCCTGGTTGTCCTGGTTGTCCAGCTGTGGAGCTCTGTGTCGTCATCTGCTCTGCTGTGTTGGGGATCAAAGCTCTGAGACGCACCAACAAGAAGAAGGACAAGGTACAAAGCAGACAATGTGATTCTTATTTAAGAAGCTGGTGCCAAACAGTGTTGAGCTGGACGTTACGATCCAGAGCGGAAGGCCAGCAGTTAGCGTCCAGAACAACTGAAGATATAGAAAAGAGAGGAAGAAAGTCCCTTTCAGGTGAATGGAATGGTCTCTGAGATAAATGTGGATGACCTATGGAGGAGCAGACATGAGGGTCACTTAAATGAAGATCTGAAAATACTTCAGGACTCCAGATCTTCTGAAACGTGTCTCTCTGACTCTGAATGAAGCAGCTGATGGCTGAAACTATAATAAAAGCCAGATGGGTGTTTGTAGTATAATTTTTCGCTATATGAACCTGTGTGTGTGGCATCTGGTTGTCTTAGACGGTAGCTTTGAAATAATTCAACAAAAGACTCTTGGTACAAAAAAAACAAATCGTTCCCTTTTCTCAGTTTTTAGAAATCTAAGCTGAAGCGTTTATTATGGTGCCTTGCAAATGCACCATAATAAACGCTTGGGCGCTTCTCAGGTTCTGTTGCCTTGCATCCTGGAATTAAAATGAATTGTTTCGTTTACAGAACATCCCCAGTTCCAGCTGATGATGTCTTTGGATCGGTCTCCATGAGCTCGTCACATCTGGCCTCTGGGATTTTTGCTGCGGCGGCTGACAGGGACAAACACACACAGCAAACGGCTGAATGCGCTAAAAATGGCCAAACGTGCTGCAGACACATGAATGATGCAAAGCCCAAAACACACAAAATCTAAAAACATGCAAAAGGAAAATTCTGCATTCACAGAAAATCTAAACTAGATTTTAAAAGACTTAGACTTAGACTTAGACTTTCTTTATTGTCATTTTGTATACACAGAGTGGATACAGAACGAAATTTCGCTTTCACACAGCTCAGAAAGATTGCAGTAACTCTACAGGATACCTTGCGGTGAATTACAGTACAGGATAAAGTGCAGTGATAAATCGCAGTCACTTACAGGATAAGTTTCAATTGACTTCCGGATAAAGTGCAGCAGTGAGCAGTAGGCAGTTGAAATGTAAACAGTGTAAAACAAATGTAAACAAATACGCAGTAAGGTGCAGCAATGATTTAAAAGTAGACAGTTGCATTGTACACAGTTTTGCAGTACGTTTCCCGGTAAGGTGCAGCAGCAATTTTGCAGGATACGATACAATGTGCAAATGTGCAGATGTGCAAATCAGCGAATCGAATGTGGTACACAGTCCGTTTTTATACTTTAGCAGTTCAGCAGTTCAACAGTCTGATGGCAGCAGGGAAAAAGCTTTTGCAGAACCTAGTGGACCTGCAGCGGATGCTGCGAAACCTCTTTCCAGAGGGCAGCAGGGAGAATAGTCTGTGGTGGGGGTGTGAGGGGTCCCTGATGATGTTACGGGCTCGAGACACACAGCGCTGCGATGAAATGTCTTTTATGGAGGGAAGAGGAGCCCCGATGATCCCTTCTGCTGTCCTCACCACTCTCCTCACGTTCTTCCAGTCGGAGGCACTGCAGCCTCCACACCACACAGAGAGACAGCTGGTCAGAATACTCTCTATGGTGCTTCTATAGAAGGTCGTGAGGATGGGCGGGGACAGGCGGGCTCTCCTCATCCTCCGCAGAAAGTACAGTCGTTTCTGTGCCCTCTTCACCAGCGACGCGGTGTTCACAGTCCAGGTGAGGTTGTCCGTGATGTGCACCCCCAGGAACTTGGTGCTGCTGACCACCTCCACCGCTGAGTTGTTGATGAGCAGTGGAGCATGGTGAGGCCGGTTTTTCCTGAAGTCGACGATGATCTCCTTCGTCTTCTCCACGTTCAGGATCAGGCTGTTGTCTCTGCACCAGCCCACCAGCTGCTCCACCTCCTCTCTGTAGTCCTGGTCGTTGTCGTCTCTGATCAGGCCCACCACCGTTGTGTCGTCTGCAAACTTCACGATGTGATTGGTGGTGAACCTGGGGACGCAGTCGTGTGTCATCAGGGTGAACAGCAGGGGGCTCAGGGCGCAGCCCTGAGGGGAGCCCGTGCTGAGGGTGATGACATCAGAGGTGTTCTGTCCGACCCGGACTGACTGAGGTCTGTTGGTGAGGAAGTCTAGCAGCCAGTTTCGTAGGGGTGTGTTGAAGCCCAGATGCTCCAGTTTTGCCACCAGATGTTGTGGGATGATGGTGTTGAACGCTGAACTGAAGTCCAGGAACAGCATCCGCACGTGCGTGTTCTTCTCCTCCAGGTGTGCCAGGCTCAGGTGAAGAGAAGAGGAGATGGCGTCCTCAGTGGAGCGGTTCCGTCGGTAGGCAAACTGGAACGGGTCGAGTGTTGGGGGGAGACTGGAGACGATGTGTTCCTTTACCAGCCTTTCAAAGCACTTCATCATGATGGGAGTCAGTGCAACAGGCCGGTAGTCGTTGAAGCAGGTGACTTGAGGTTTCTTTGGCACCGGAATGATGGAGGCAGACTTGAAGCATGCTGGCACTATGGCTTGGTCCAGCGAGGTGTTAAAAATGTCTGTGAGGACACCAGCCAGCTGACCTGCACACTCCTTGAGCACCTGCCCAGGTATGTTGTCGGGGCCTGGGGCCTTCCGCGGGTTGACTCTCCTCAGAGTCTTCCACACGTCGGCGGTGTCAAGGCAGAGGACCTCCTCTTCCTGATGGGGAACAGCTTTCACTGCTGGAGTGCTGTTTAGTGCCAAATGCTTGAAGTACCAAAAACAAGTTAAAGTTAGTTTTTTTTTTTTGTGTTTTTGTGTGTTTTGGAGCTTGAATCATTCTATTTTCCGTTATTGCAGCATTTTTATTTTCCAGCTTTCTTTCTGTTCTCCTGCGTTTGGCCGTTTGTGGCTCATTCAGTCGTTTACTCTGTGTTGCTGTCGGACATTATTCCAAACTGCTCCAGCTCCTTCGCGTAGGATAGTTTTCACTTTTGAACAGCGAGGTTCAAGTCTAACCACAGATTCTCAAATGGAGTAAGGTCTGGACTTTGACTAGGCCATCCCTACACATTTAGATGTTTCATTTTGAACCACCAGTGTTGCTTTAGCGGTATGCTTTGGGGCATTGTCGTGCTGGAAGGTGAGCCTCCACCCTAGTCTCAAATCAAGAATATTCCTGTATTTCTTCCTGTATTTTTGTATTATTATTTTTATGGCTATTTTCTGAAAAAAAAATGAAAAAAAACTCAGACTCGCTTAGATGTTTTATACTCTGAAGGTTTCTGCACCAACAAACTGATTTCCAGAGAGCTTTTTTACAGACACTATTTCTTTCCCACCTAATTTTATTTTAGATGAACAATTTCCTTCACATCATTAAATTATGTGTGTTTCATTTTTCCTCCTTTAAAGCTGTGAAGACCCAGAACAGTCCAACCCACTGCTGGAGGAAGTCTCTGCCCTCCATTAAAGCACCGCTGCGACCACTTCTGTTCACCGCTGTAAAACTGACTGTGTTTCATCAACGTTCTGCTTTTCTGCTTCAGAGTTTAAACAAATTAGCTGCCGCCTGTTTTGGCAGTGTACAAACATTGTTGTTGCTTATTTTCATAGCTAGAAATATTCTCATAATTCTTCATTCTGCAACTTTTAGAACCAGTCCCACCTCTGTTAATACCAAGATCTCCAAGCATCTTAGTAGATATTTTTGAAAAAATTATCGTACAACAGTACAATGACTGTTGTACGATACGACTTGGACTTTTCTTAGTTTTTTTGTGTTATGTCACAAAAACTGAGAAAACAGATCTGTTGAAATTTCATGATTGGTTGAATGGTGTGGTTATGATGGGTTGGGGAACTATTACCACCCTTAATCTGAAATCCAACATGGCTACCGTGCCTGTAAAACATTTCACTAACCAGAGTAAACATCAGTTTACTTCTAAAAGTTAACTTATTAAATCTTTCACCTATGTAGTAATGCACCGCCTGCATCAGTCAACATGTAGCTACAGTATTTGCTGGTAAATGTTTAGCATGCTCTGCTAATAGTTATTAACCTTGTTCTGAGTTTATCAGTCAGTAATTAAAGTATTTCCCTGGTGATTAAACTTAGAACTGGAGACAGTTATGAAGACGATGCTGTTTCCAAAGCCAAGTTACTCCTATCTATCGTAAATGGGTCAAAGGATACTAGGAGTTTTCCAAACTTTCTCTGCTGCACATCATTTTGCTGCTAACTACCACTAAAGGCAACCAAAGTATCACCTGTAGTATTTGTTCCACAGTATAAAAAAACATGGGTGTATATGCATATGATAAAGCCTGTCTGTGTTCGCTAATTTCCAACAATCGACATTATAAATAAATACAAACAGTAAAGGAAGGGTAAAACGCTCTGTCTTTGACTTTATCGTTTCCTTAATGTTAAATATGAATTCTATTTTATTTATATAGCTCCAATTCACAACACACATCATCTCAAGGCTCTTTCCAAAGTCAGACTCCATCAGATCCTCCAGGTTGGTCAGAAAGTTTCCTCTCTAAGGAAACCCAGCAGGTTGCATCAAGTCTCTCCAAGCAGCATTCACTCCTCCTGAAGGAGCGTAGAGCCACAGTGGACAGTCGTCTGCTGTTTCCATGTGTTTACGATGTTTTTATGTTTTCATAATATAAAGCACTTTGAACCACCTTGTTGCTGAAATGTGCTACAGATAAACTTGACTTGACAAATATTGCACCCATGCAGGCTTTTATGATTGCAGTTTTGTAAACTGGTATTGCACTGATGTGTGAGATTCAATATACTGTGCAGCTCCGGTCTTTAACGTCTCATTCTTATACTTTTGTCGAATAATTTTTTAAAGTGCCAGACAAGTACATGGTTAATTCTACCATCAAATGTTATAGAAAAGGGACAGAAAGCAAACAGTGGGATTTATGCAATGAGAAGATCAAGGCTACTACAAGGACATTTTTAATGTGGTCACTTCATACTTTTAACACGATCAGAGTTTTGGAGTAGATTCTGAACTCTGTTTGCTCCTTGTAGATTTGAAACTGTGTGAAGGAAGAGAAATCCGGCCAAAGTAAAACAAATCTAGAGGTTTTTTTTTTCTTTTCTCTTTAACAAAGAGATCGGGAAATAAATTTGATTGGTCTGTCACAGAATATCTTGAATTCAAAAAGTAGAAAACAGGACATGGAATGTTATCTTGCATTATCAGAGAACAACCATGGCTGGGATACGGCCATATATTTGCATCTGATAGTCCTGTTGATGCATACCGACGACTGGTTTACTTTGGCAGCTGCTGACGGTTTAGACCGTTCCTCTGGTTCATTCTCCTCTGCAAACTGCCTCCCTCCACATGCACACTCAGGTCCAACGGCAGAGGATAAACCCAGCCCCGCTGCTGCTCTCCGTCTTTATTCTTCAGGTGTGACTTCAGGTCTCTGGACGTTAAGAAACCAGGATCCCTGTGGGAGCATGTTTCCACCGCTGTGTCAGATCCTGAAGGCTCTTTGCTGCAGACGGCGCTGCTGCTGCTGTCTGGACAAACTGCGAGGGCAGACCTGCTCGGCTGCAGCTTTGGGGGTATGGGGGGGGGTTGGGGTGTCTTACCTTCAGCTGAGCTGTTAAGACCAGACAGTGATTATATTTTTCTTTCTGATGTGATTTCCAGACGATTCAGATTATGGTGGGTGTGCTAAACATCGGACTTGGACCTGGAAGAACAAGCACTCGGACGGGGGATTTCTCCAGTCTGGGTGCTGCTTACTGGCTGGGTGCTGTGGTAAAAAACATCTTATTCATAGTTTTTCTTTCTTTTAAGAAGATGTACACGATGCCTTATTGGTTTGCATATAAAATAAAATAAGTTAATGCCTTCCAGGAGACCATTGGTCACTTTTCAGATCAGGGGAATCTGGTTTCAAATCATCAGAGCCCAACTTTCCTTCTTAACCAGTTACTTAAATCAAGCTCTGTTTTATAGTTATTAAACTTATTTCGGTCAAATATTTTCTGGCAGATTTGAGCCACACATTTTACTGGACTTTATGGTGGGCATTAATAAATTGGAGTTGCGGAAAAGGTCTTATCAAACCTTTTCTTTTTTCTCAAACATATATATGTTTATAGTTTAGTGTCCATCACTCAGGGTCTGATCAGCCTGGACAGATGGTAGTTTGAATTCTGAATTGGACTTTCTTCATCGTGTATTTGAGGTTCAAGGTTAGGTTTATCAGATGGTTCTGGGTTTCTATCCATGTTCTTACTTTGTATGTTCTTGTCTCTGACATGTTGCCCTGTGTTTCTTGTCAGTTCATTATAACAGGAATCATGACCATTTTGGCGGGTCGGTTCCCATCTTCCTGCCTGGTGAGTAAAAGTTTTAATAATTAAAGAACCCCCATAATAATATCTTGTATAAGGAACCTCGAAAGTGATTAAGACCCAATGAACCTTTTCCCCTTTTGTCATTTTACAACCACAGACCTTTGTGGGTTTTAATCGATAGACAGACCAACACAAAAAGGTACGTTATTGTGAAGTCCAAAAAAGGTTAAAAATAAAACAACTGGACTTCTATTCTGAAGCTGAAGACGTTTTGCTTCCCATCCAGGAAGCTTTTCAGTTCAATTCTGAATTTTGAAATGAGAAAGTTTCCTAGATGGGAAGCAAAACGTCTTTAGTCCAGTTGCTATAATTTTTAATCTTTTTTGGACTGATCTTGACTTGGATGACTGAGAATCTTCACCGAGTTATTGTGAAGTGGAAGAACAAGAATGCAGAGTTTACAAGATATTTCACTGATCTGAAAAGTGCGGTGTGCATTTATCTTCACTTTTTTTGCCCCTAAATAAAACCCACTGCTACTGATTACAATGTAATTTAATCTCAGTCTGAAGGCAGAAGCTCTGTTTCTTGCCTCAGAGGTTTATTAAAGAAAATTAGAGAACAAGCAGCAACCAAGGAACCCAGCAGACGGGTCAGGGAAAAAGTTCTGGTCCAGTTTAGAGCAGGGTTAGGTTCTGAAACAACTCGCCAAACTTTGAACATCTCCCAGAGCTCTGTTCAATCCATGAAAGATAAAATTAATCAGAGAGGCAGCCAGGAGGACCATGGTAACTGTGGAGGAGCTGCAGAGAGCCACAGCTCATGTGGGAGAACGTGTCAACAGAAAAACTGTAAGATGTGCAGAAATCTGACTTTTGTGCAACCGTAGCAAGAAGAAAGCCATCGTTGAAATAAATGAATAAAAAGTTCCGTTTGCATTTTGCTTAAATCCGTGTGAAAACATGAAGACAGGGACACTTTGATGGTACCAGATGTAAACATTTTAATCTACAATTGTGTAGCATCCTGCTGCGATAGGAACAGGGGAGCTGGCAAACAGGGCAGTTCTGTAAGAAAACCAGTCGGAGGCTTGAGACCAGGCTGGAGGTTCACCTTCCAGAGGTTCAGCACCACCAAACATCCAGCCAGACCTACAGCTCAAAACATATCTAGGTGTCACAATGGCCTAGTCAAAGTCCAGACCTAAATCCAATTTAGAATCTGTGAAAGGATTCTCTGACTGACTTTGAACTATTGTACAAAGAATGGGCAAAAAAAATCAGTCTCTATGTGTCCAAAGACTCGTCTGAAAGACCTGCAGCTTCAAATCCAACAAAGGGCCAATTTATCGACTCAGGAAAGCTTCATATACGTGAACATTTTTCAGATTTTTAATTATTTGTAATAAGAAGAGCAACACAATCATCTCAATTATTCCCTACTATGTAAGTCTCTCACAGATTAAAACCCAATAGAATGCATTAAAGTTTGTGTTTATAACGTGTTAGCAGCCAGACAGACAGGAGAACCCAGATTCTAGCTGGACGCAGCGTTGCCTTCAAACGGTTTATTAATAAAGACCTGAAAGCAGAACACCTTTGCAGGAGCAAGCTGGTAAGATGACAGTGATGAGAGCTGGATTACTCTCTGCAGAGCTGACAAGTCCAGACTCATAAGGCGTGCTACTAATCCTGGTTGTGGTCCAGAAATCAGAAGCTTGGTAGATGTCCTACAGGGGCAGGATGTGAACGAGGGTCACAGGTGCGATGATTGAAGCTGATTACAACAGAGCAGGGGAGGTATGGCAGAACCACGACTGAGAGAAGGTGAAAAGGTTTACGGGTTGTGTTTACTTCCTCTGCTATCTCTGCTTAGAGTCCAATCTTTGCTGGATCTCTCCCCTCAGGTGGGCTTCACTGTGTTCATGAACATCGTTGGCGCCATCTTCTCCATCACTGGCATTGTGCTGTACGCCGTGGACCTGAGAAACTCTTCGCTGCTCTGGATCTGCGATCGCTTCTCTGACGATCCCGATCATCATGACGACAACTGCAAAAAGGTGGCCGTCTATGATCAGGTGAGCACAGCCGGCAGTTTATACAGGAGTTTGTGATCACTGCACTGAACTTGGAGGCCTGTTGTTGCAATTAGGGGAAAAACTTTAAGTTTTCTCTTGTCTTTTCTCATTAATCTGCCAGGATTTGCTGACAGCTCTGGACAGAACCTTGATTCTCCTGGCTGTTCTCCTGTTGGTTGTCAGTATTTGCTTTACTATTCCAGGCATCCGGTTCCTGGTCAGGGAGGTGAAGGAGGAAGAGGTATGAGGCACCATGACAATGCACACAATCTGATCAAAATTGTTAAATTAACTGTAACTGTATGAAATAATAAATTGGTCAGAGGAAAGTACATCCTCTGCCATCCTCCCATTTTGGGCCGACATCCAGCGGTTGGACAGGTGACTATAAATTATTTTTTAGAACAGAATGAATGATTCGGTCCTCTCCAGCTCCAGATGCTGTGATCAGCATCATCCAGAGCCAAAAAAGCAAAGTTTACGTTTTCATTTTGATCTGGAGCATTCAGGTGTGAGTTAATGACAAGACAGAAGTTATAATCTTTGGACCAGAGTCAAAAAATAAACTTCTTAATTAATCACTTAATCTGGATGGCATTAACTTGGCCTCTGGTAATAAAGTAATAAATCTTGGTGTTATTTATGACCAAGACATGTCATTTAAATCCCATATTAAACAGGTTTCCAGAGTTTCCTTTTTTCACCTCAGGAATATCGCCAAAATTAGAAACATTCTGTCCAGGAGTGATGCTGAAAAACTAGTCCATGCATTTGTTACTTCAAGGCTGGACTATTGTAATTCTTTACTATCAGGAAGTCCACAAAATGCAGTTCAAAGCCTTCAGCTGATCCAAAATGCTGCAGCAAGAGTTCTGATGAAAATCAACAAGCGGGATCATATTTCTCCTATTTTAGCTTCCCTTCATTGGCTTCCTGTTAAATCAAGAATAGAATTTAAAATTCTTCTTCTAACGTATAAAGCCCTTAATAATCAAGCTCCATCATATATCAGAGCTCTGATTACCCCGTATGTTCCTAACAGAGCACTTCGCTCTCAGACTGCAGGTCTGCTGGTGGTTCCTAGAGTCTCTAAAAGTAGAATGGGAGGCAGATCCTTTAGCTATCAGGCTCCTCTCCTGTGGAACCAACTCCCAGTTTTGGTCCGTGAGGCAGACACCCTGTCTACTTTTAAGACTAATCTTAAAACTTTCCTTTTTGACAAAGCTTCTAGTCAGAGTGGCTCATGTTACTCTGAGCTATCTCTGTAGTTATGCTGCTATAGGCTTAGGCTGCTGGAGGACATCAGGGTATATTTCTCTCACTCTGCTGAGTTCTCCTACTGCTCTCCAATCTGTATTGTTTGTTGTTATTTCAGCTTTTAACTTTTTGTTCTCTGTCATCTTCCTCTTCATAGAAGGTACACCTGGTCTGGCGTTCTGTTAGCTGTGACATCATCAGGGGAGGCAGATCATCCACTATTACCATCTAACATAGAAAGTACTCCTGGATCAATGTGAGCTTCTGACCTTTCTGTGTCTCTGCTCTGTCTTCTCTAAGCCCCAGTGGGTCGAGGCAGATGAGCGTTCACACTGAGCCTGGTTCTGGTTCTGCTGGAGGTTCTCCTCCCTGTTAAAGGGGAGTTTTCCTCTCCACTGTCGCTTCATGCATGCTCAGTATGAGGGATTGCTGCAAAGCCATCAGCAATGCAGACGACTGTCCACTGTGGCTCTACGCTCTTTCAGGAGGAGTGAATGCTGCTTGGAGAGACTTGATGCAACCTGCTGGGTTTCCTTAGAGAGGAAACTTTCTGACCAACCTGGAGGATCTGATGGAGTCTGACTTTGGAAAGAGCCTTGAGATGATATGTTTCATGAATTGGTGCTATATAAATAAAATTGAATTAATATAATATCAGGAAAGGATAACCTCTGCAATGACTTTTATAAGATGTAAATGACTCACTGCAGTACTGTTTTCATTTATTGTGGAGTATTTGTGTGTCAGCAGGTTGACAACATTCCTGAGGAAGACTTGAAGGAAATCATCCTCATCATCAGTCCTGGAGCTTAAAACCGTCGGTGCTTCAATAGGCAGCTCTCCACTTCTACTGAAAACCGTCTCTTCATTTTGTCAGAAATACTGTGATTTATTTCCACAAAAAGGCAATTTCCACTTCCTGATATTGTCAATAAAAGTATTTTTGTAAGGATCCTTGGAAGTTGAGTTAATTAGTTGATCTGACTCACCTGTGTTGAGCATGTTTTCAGTCGATTCCTCGCTGTATTTAAGTTCCATGTTCTTGTTCCTCCGTTGTTGCGTCGTCCCGTTTCATACCCCGTTTCTGTGCTCCTGTTTTGGTTCCCTTGTGTATTCAGTGAGTTTCCTCCATTAAATATTATCATTTCAACATGCGCCTGCCTTCGCCTGGTTGCCGCTTTGGTAATCATGACAAATCATGACAATTTTAGCGTGCTGCTGTGGCTGACTCTGTCTGAAGTCTTCATAAATTGATTATGGGTAGAATTTATGTTCATTGTTAGTCATTTAAGTTAGTTTGTTCAACACTGTGCTGTTGGTGTTAGCTTGTTCTTGTTTCTGTAGTTTGTGTTGTGTGTTAGTTTGTGAGCATTCCCCGGGGTAACCATGAGGGGGGAAGGTAGGTGTTATAGTTGTCTGTTAAGCTTTCAGAAGTTCTTGGCTCAGGAATCGCAATGAACTTGCTATAATTAACTTAACCTTTAAATTTTAAAAGCAGATTTTTACATAACACAGACCATGTTTAAAATGCTGCCTCTCAGCAAATGCTCCTGTGCAGTAGCCTACATGCACATGTGCAGATTCCTGCATGGACATTATTTGAAAATCACATTGTTTCCTTTCCAAATCCGCCCACCACCTGTTCAGCTCGTGTCAGAATGTAATTCTGCTACCAAAACTACATAAACCATCAAAAAGGGAAGCATAGTGCCGTGATCCAGGATTTAAAATATTCTGAAAATGTTGCATGATGGTTATCAGGTTCAAACAAACGGCACAATCAAAGCAATAATGAGAGAAAGGTTGGGGTTGTTTAATGCTGTGATTTATTTACTTTTTTAAACATGGTTACATGTTTCATAACATCTCAAAATAGTTTTTTTAATCAGAATTAACTTGGCATACAGATCGAATTGAAAAGAGATGTTAGAGACGTTTAGAGAAGATAAAGATTTTACATTTTACAAATATTTGTGCTGCATTGCAGGCTTTAAGTATGTTAATATTTGTTTTAATAATAGACATAGTGATCTTAATCATTTATGCTCAAGCATTATGCTTTTAAACCATTAAAAGAAAGACAGGGACGGAGTTATCGCCCTAAAAATGGCGCCTTGCAGATTAGCTTTTCAGAGATACTGAAAACTCTGGTAATCACCTCCTGTTAGATTTGCTCTAAAAAGGAAAGTTAAAGCTTGAATTTAGTTAAACATTCAGAGAATAAAGACGTAACAAGACTGTTGACAAGAATGACCATAATGTATTATTATTTTTTAATGTTTTATGAATGTAGTAAACAGGCTGAGGGCCCTGAACGGTAAACTTGTGTTATAACTGCAGCTGAAAGGAAATATAGGCTTTTACATTTAACATTTTTAAAGTTTTCTCAGCTTTTGCTGCTTAACTGCACGCAGACAGATTCTCTCCCAGCAGCAGTTTGTTGCATTCCGGGTCATCAGTTCTCTAACAGAAAAAAGAGACAGGAAGAGGAGGGATAGAAAGTGTTAGGATACAAACACGTGAGACCCTGATCTGAGCTGCTGCTCTGTTTCACCCAGGAAATGACTCTTAATTCATTCTTTCATCTTTACTCTCTAAATATAGAAGTTGCTTCTGGTTTATGAGTCTGAAGCAGAAACCTTTCTGTCTGTATTTGTAGAGTTTAAACATTTTTGTTTTTTTATGGAGGTCCGTAGGTATTTACAGCCCTTTAGTGGTTTTTGAACATCTTCTGCCGTATCAGACATTCTGTCTGCAGCTGTTCTTCAGGACAAACTGATGCTTTCAAATATTTTTACTTTGTCAGGAACAAGCAGCTCTGCAGCAGAGATTATGCTTTCCTTGACAAATTCTCCTTCTGCACCAGGTTTCAACTTATTAGCGGATTGTAGGACACAAGAAAAAAGAGTTTAAACATTTTGTACGTCTACAGCACCACCAGCATCCCTTCCAACCCGCTGAGCCGGCGGCCGACCCGAAATGACCCAGATTCTCCTGTAATATGGTTTATTTTTTATGCTGATGTTAGACTAACTGTGCAGCTTTGATCTGTGTACATTTACCGTGTTTTCCTCCTTCCTAGAGTTTCTCAGGGTCTTGATGCCAATGATGGCTGAGCTGATGACGACGCAGAGCTCCAGGATGGACAGGATGATCAGCACCACGTTGACGCCTATGTGGATCACCTGATCGGACACAAGCAGCAGAAGAGGAAATGCATCTGCTTCATGCATGTTTTCTAATCAGGTATCAATAGTTAATGCTGACAGCCTGTTAGCGCTTCAGGCCTTTTCCATTAGCCGGGATAAAACAGCCGACTTCCTGCTGACGTTTATCATCTCACTCACCTGAGCCACGTATTTGCCTTCAAGACACATCTGCCTGGAGAATTCCCGTTCTAAAGGCGGAGCTGTGGTTCTGTCGTAGTTGTAACTGGAACTGTAGATGCTGCAATACCACCAGAAATTAAGCTGGGATATCTGGATGCTGAAGAGAACGATGGCTGTGATAGCGAAAGCCACACCGGCCAGGTTCAGGGTCACAGTGAGGCCAACCTGGATGACAAGATGTTTTAGTAGACGCTCAGAAATAATGAGCATCCATCCAACCATCCATTCATCCATTCATCCAACCATCCATTCATCCATCCATTCAATTCAATTCGATTCAATTCAATTTTATTTATATAGCGCCAATTCATGAAACATGTCATCTGAAGGCACTTTACAAAGTCAAATTCAATCATATTATACAGATTGGTCAAAAATTTCCTATATAAGGGAACCAGTTGATTGCATCAAAGTCCCGACAAGCAGCATTCACTCCTGGAGCTCCTCCTGGTTTGATGAGAGAGCTCCTCCCCTCTAAGGCTGAACCCAGCCACCCTCTGAAGGAAGCTCAGTTCAGTCGCTCGTCTCTGGGATTTCACGATCCAGACCTCGTGACCATAGATGAGGATCGGAACGTAGTTGGACTGATAAATCGAGAACATTGCTTTTTGGCTCTGCTCTTTCTTCACCACAACAGACTAGAGCAGAGCCTTCATTACCACAGATGAAGCCCCAATCTATCTGTCCGTCTCCCGTTCCATCCTACCATCACTCTGAACAAGACACCAAGATGTCTAATTTTTCAGTTGAAGATCAAAGTCAAAGTTGTAGCAGCAACTTGTTTTTTACAGTCTGGGTTTCGTGCAATGATGTTGGAGCCTTTCACACACGCTTAGCAAAATGACTAATTAAACCAATTAAAACTAAAACCAATCAAATAAGCAACAGAAAATCTGATCTATTTTTTTTTTCTTTTTCTATTTTCTGCTATTTTCTTCTCAAGCAATCAAAAAACAAACTTTCATCGATGAGCAACAATGAGGAGATCCTACAGAACCGGATCCACTCCAGCTTCCAGGGAGCTCCCTGACCTCGGCCACCATGATGGACTCATCTTCTCCGTATAATAACTCCAACTCATAACATCTCTTAATCGTAACACACATGTTGTGATAAACTCTGTCTATTACTTTTAGAACTCTTCTTTTTTGTGGTGTGGTTGTGTTTTGTTGCCCTGTACCTCTACATAGCGGATAAAAAATGAAGGATAATTTAATGGTACAAATTCTTAGACGACCTAAAAGCATTCCTGGCTTTCTGTCTTCAGTAACAACACCTAATACTTTTCAGATGAACTACAATCCATTCTGACGTTGCAGGGTAAATTTCAAGGATGTTTGCTACAAGTTCTTTAAATTTTGAACCACTCACCAGACACAGACTTGGGAACCTCTCAGACAAAAGACACATTGATCCGAAAGTGATGAACTGCGAAAAGGAGGAATCAAAAATATTAAAATTCACTTATATCAACAACAAAGATCAATACATTTAAATGTGCATTTCATATGGATGTTTTGCGGCTAATTGCGTACATTTGCTAGACTTGACAGGCCTGTTTGCATTAGCCTGTATTTACAAATATCTACTTTATGAGTAATATGCAACGATGGAGCAGATAGTGGGTGCTAATGATGAGCAAAGAAACCTTCCAACGATGCAGATTTGTTTTTTTACTTTTGTTTTTTGGCATCAAAAAGTCTGCATCTTGGCATATGGATGAATGATTAAAAGGACCAGGCATAAATTGTAAATTTTAATTGGAGCTGCACAACATGTCCAATCCTCTCTTCCTCCAGACTCTGGGACTTTGATTTCCAAATGAAATCTGACCTCAGTCCACTCCTGATGAAGCTCACCTAAATTCTTGTTTGGATTTCGCTTGACAATCCTCTCAAGGCTGCGGTTATCCCCACAGCAGGAGTTCGTTTCCCACCACACTTTTTCCTTCCACTCAACTTTCTACGAATGTGCTTGGAACGTGCTCTGTGAACAACCAGCTCCTTCAGCGATCATCTGTTGTGGCTTCTCCTCCTTGTGAAGGGAGTCGGTGAGCATCTGGACATCTGCCCAGCCAGCAGTCTTCCCCGTGATTGTCTCGCCTCCAGAGTGAGAGACGGTTTAAAGGCTCGGGACACCTTTGCGGGTGTTTTGAGTTCATTAATTCTGATATAATGTATTATTCTAAAACAGGAAGACCTCCTGTGTGGTACCGGTACCTAAGACCACACAGCCCACAGACCTCAGCAGCTCCAGGCCGGTAGCATTAGCATCACTCCTGGCTAAGACCCTTGAAAGGCTGATAGTCAACTATCTTTACCCCCTGGTGAGGTCTTCACTGGATCCGCTGCAGTTTGCCTACCAGCCTGGCATCGGGCAGGATGATGTCATCATCTACCTGCTGCACTGAGTTCTGGCCCATCTGGAGAATCCTGGAAGCACCGTGAGGATCACGTTCTTTGATTTCTCCAGTGGGTTCAGCACCATCCAACCAGGACTCCTGAAGGACCAGCTGGAGCGGTCAAGAGTGGACCACCTCCTGTCCCAGTGGATTCTGGATTACCTCACTGGTCGACCCAGTATGTGAGGACACAGGACTGTGGTTCTGACAAGCTGACCTGCGACACGGGACCACCGCAGGGAACTGTTCTGGTACCGGTTCTGTTCACCTTCTACACTGCAGACTTCTCCATCAGCTCCCCAGGCTGCCAGCTTCAGATGTTCCTTGATGACTCTGCAATAGTCGACTCAGGGTTGAGACAGAGACAGAGCTTTGTAGACCGGTGCCAGTAGAACCATATCATGTTAAATGCAAGGAAAGCAAAAGTCGACTTTTGCAGGCAGAACCACCTTTTGAAACCAGCTAACATTCAGGTAACTGAAGCATGGAGCTTCTGCAGAGCTGCAGAGCTCTTTCAGTGACGGCTGCATCCCAGATGCTCAAAGGAGCGTTTCCACAGGTCCTTCATCCAAGCTGCTGCTAGACTCTATAATCTATGCTGCTCACAACAGACTCAATAAGTGTTTACATCGTCCTAATAGTTGCACAGGTTCTGATCTCATCAAGAATCACTTACAGTCTCTCAGGTGCTTAGGTACACTTGCACACATTTTAGTTTCTCTGAGGAGTTTACTTTATGCATATTCCATAGTTTTCTCACAACGTTCTGTAAATCAGCTGCTGTCTTTCCTCTATTTAATGTGAAAATGGCATTTGTTTACGTAATGTATGCATTTTCACTGAAATATGCCCTTTAATCAATAAATTCTTTTGCACAATATTTTCTCTTTTCCCCCTTTCTGATAAATTTGTTCTCTTCTGCTTCGGAACTTTAAATTAACATTTTAGATCGTATTAATCTAGTGTGTAACTCTGATGTAACCTGCCTGCGTCACAGCCTAATTTCCCCATTGTGGGGCAATAAATGTATTTCTATTCTGTTCTATCCTGGTTTTATGACAACTCACTCTCTGTATCCAGGCTCCGCTTTATGTGACGCAGTAAAATAAGCTATAAAACTGATCAAGTTGACTTTACCAGCGTGTGACTTTGTTCTTCACTTTAAACAGAACTTTATGAAAAACACATAACAGATGATTAATCCAGCAGCAGCTTGCTCACCAGTGCTCCCATCCAGTATGGAAACTCAGTTAAATTCAGTGCCCAGGAAGTAGCTTGACTCGCACGGAGGATCCCCCCAAAGCCCATAGTGAGCAGTCCAGTCATTATCTGCATGGCCTGTGGTGGATAAAGCACAGAGAGAATAGCTTTCTGACCTGGTGGTAAAACTGGGGGGATAGAAGGCCTAAAAGTCTGGCTGCAGCACCAACACGTGACCTGTGTGATGCAGTGAGAGCAGCAAAGTTAAAGGTGGTGAAAGTTAAAACTCACGCCGAGTACTGAAAGAGACGTTCCCTGGGTCTTCCTCAGGTGCTGAGAGACGGAGCAGCACAGTGGGTTGTAGCAAAGGCTCTTAAGGATCTGACACACAGGAGGCCACGGGCTTTCGGGGTTGGACTGGATCGTGAAAACAGTGACCCCGTCTTGTTTTGCCATGGTCACAGACATCTTTACCGGCTCCTGCGGGCTGAAGGAAACCAGAGGCACAGAAATGTTGAACCTGCCGAGTCAGACTCAGGTCGCATCAGGAACCGGCAGCGATAGACTCCTGGTGGTGCTCCAGCACCTGCCCTGCTGCCCTGGATAAGGAAAGTGCATTTCCTTATCCAGGGCATCAGTGTTTATATATTAGACAGCCTTTAATAGGGTTCTCTCTGAAAATTCCTCCCAGAAAAATATATTTCCATAAGCAGCATTTCCATAAACAGTGGAACAGTAAAACAGCTCAGACTAGCTGATAGCGTTCCAAAGACAAAGACACGACTGGAGAATTATCTAACAAGTTATTACGTGCTCAAACCATTTCTACAAACCCACACGTCTTAAAAACGTGTGAACTGTCCATTTAAGCTCCCGCCACAGCTATTTACTCAGGCTGAGGTCTGGACTTTGACTGGGCCGCTGCAACACTTCGGGTGTGTTTGTTTTCCGGCTATTCTGTCGTAGATTCACTGCTTTGGGCCAAACCTCACAGTACCGACTCTGACTGTAGACGAGTCCATGGTTCATTTACAGCAGTGTGATCGGGTCACACGTTGTTGTTTTTTTAATAAAAATAAGCTGTTGTTAATCTAAGGTTATGTGTTGCTAATACAAACCTGATGATTTTTTTAATGTCCAAAGAAATTATTGGGTGTTTTTATGCATATGTGAGTTATTTAGGGTTAAACTGACAGCTTTTTTATGGACATCAGACTAATCAGAGAAAAAGAGTCACTATTTTTGCATTCAACATTCACTGGTAATGTGCTTTAAATTACAAATTTTATAGTTAGTCAAATTCAATTAAAAAAAATACTTTTTGGTTCATTTGATTTACAGGCAGATTAAATTGACAGAGACTCACCAATAAGATCCAGTTCAACAGAAAACCAACGTTGGGTTGAAGCGAGTGAAGTGAGCCAGTGACCTGGCTCAGGAGTATTGGGTCAACACTGCCAACCTGTCATCAGAAGCACCTCCTCCCACCAGGAAACCATAAGGAAGCTGAGATATCCACTGAGCAAAAAAATACACCTGCTATAAAACATGATTGCAGACAAGCAAGGAAGCATAAAATGTTTTTTAGGCTTGAAACATGGCGTATAAAAACAATTCAATTCAATTTTATTTATATAAAACCAATTCATGAAACATATCATCTCAAGGCTCTTTCCAAAGTCAGATTCCATCAAATCCTCCAGGTTGGTCAGAAAGTTTCCTCTCTAAGGAAACCCAGCAGGTTGCATCAAGTCTCTTCAAGCAGCATTCACTCCTCCTGAAAGAGCGTAGAGCCACAGTGGACAGTCGTCTGCATTGTTGATGGCTTTGCAGCAATCCCTCATACTGAGCATGCATGAAGCGACAGTGGAGAGGAAAACTCCCCTTTAACAGGGAGGAGAACCTCCAGCAGAACCAGAACCAGGCTCAGTGTGAACGCTCATCTGCCTCGACCCACTGGGGCTTAGAGAAGACAGAGCAGAGACACAGAAAGCTCAGAAGCTCACATTGATCCAGGAGTACTTTCTATGTTAGATGGTAATAGAGGATGATCTGCCTCCCCTGATGATGTCACAGCTAACAGGACGCCAAACCAGGTGTACCTTCTATGAAGAAAGAAAGAGAGAGAACAAAAAGTTAAAAGCTGAAATGACAACAGTCATTTCAATGTAATGCAATCCAAAACTTGAGTAGAACTCATCAGAGTGAGAGAAATAGACCCTGATGTCCTCCAGCAGCCTAAGCCTATAGCAGCATAACTATAGAGGTAGCTCAGAGTAACATGAGCCACTCTGACTATAAGCTTTGTCAAAAAGGAAAGTTTTAAGATTAGTCTTAAAAGTAGACAGGGTGTCTGCCTCATCCATTCATCCATCCATCCGTCCAACCGTCCATCCATCCATCCATACATACATACATACATCCAACCATGAACCATCCGTCTCCTCAGCCACATCCTCCAGCTTATTCTGCGGGATCCCTGCATGTTCCCAGTGCATAGTGGACATATATCATCTCTCTAACAAGTTCTGGGTCTTTCCCGGGGTCTCCTCCCAGTGGCACGTGCCCAGAAAACCTCCAAAGCGAGGCGCCCGGGGGCCATCCTGATCAGATCCCTAAATCACCTCAACCAGCTTCTCTTGATGCAGGGAAGCAGGAGCTCTACGCTGAGCTTCTCCCGGTCTGATGAGAGAGCTCCTCCCCTCTAAGGCTGAACCCGGCCAGAGAAAAATGACAGAGAACAAAAAGTTAAAAGCTGAAATAACAACAAACAATGCAGATTGGAGAGCAGTAGGAGAACTCAGCAGAGTGAGAGAAATAGACCCTGATGTCCTCCAGCAGCCTAACACTATAGCAGCATAACTATAGAGGTAGCTCAGGGTAACATAAGCCACTCTGACTATAAGCTTTGTCAAAAAGGAAAGTTTTCAGCCTAGTCGACAGTAGACAGGGTGTCTGCCTCACGGACTGTTTTTAAGACTGTTTTTAAGGCCTGTAACACAGTTTATAAAACACATTTTCAATAGAAATTATAAGTTTATCTGTATATTTCTATGGGTATTCAGCTGTGAGGTTATATGCAAAAAATCTGAAATTAAGACTTTTTTTGAGTTAATCCTTTGAGCAAGCGATCTGTGAAATTCCTGCAATTTATGAGGCAGCACTGCTGTTAGTCTGATCCAGGACAGTGACCAGCCTGCTTACAGACAGGAGGTGGATGGTCCACTGGTGCGGTCAGAACCACCAGGACCTTAACCTGCTCAAGACAGTGGAGAATGGTGGACTTCTGCAGAACAGCCCCACACTGCCTCCCCTCTCCATCCTCAACAGCATTCCTTCTTCAGGGGATCACTAGGGACCAGCCTTTCTCTGGCCAGGAGTTGTATCCTTAAACATGAACAGTGTTCTGAAGAAGGTCCTGATGGACACTTAACAGCCAGAGTAACCAAGATCAGGGGTCTGCAGCCTTCACAGTCCAAAGAGGCATTTTTGCCCTCCGTCCAGTTAAATAAAGCTTGTCTAGAACTACTAATGATACCTGACTATTTGAAAAAATTACAACTTAGAAATTTTGATAAGAGGAAAGGAAATTTGTAATCTTTTTTTTTCAAAGAACAGCATTTTAGTTATATTAGTTTTAGTTATATTTAGTTTATTTTAAAATACAGAAAAACAACAATTTGCAATGAGAGAACAGGTACATTTTCTTCAATGGGATGTTGAGATTTGTGGAAAACAATGTAAAAAAGGGCAGATATTTTCCAACTTATTGACAAGAAAAACAGATCTACAAATGTTACCAGTACTTTTAGTCTTAATCTGTTCTGAAAATTAAATCCAGTTTTTCCAACAAAAATATGAATACTGCTAAAATATTTATGATATTTATATTCAAAAACTTTAGTTCGTTCTTTATTATTTCAGCCTGTTTTCAATTCAGCTGTACAGGATTTATGTCAGATTAAAAGGTGCATAGAGTATATAGACATGATTCATGTTGGTTTCAAACGTTTAAGTGTCAAAAACCTGGTTATTTAACAGGGGTGTGGCTTTTTAGAGCTCATGTGAAAAGGAAGCAGGAAACTTCGTAGTTGTGCACCCATGAAAAAACACTGGCCCCACCCTTTAGTAGATAGGCAAGGCAAGGCAAGGCAAATTTATTTATATAGCACAATTCAGTACAAGACAATACAAAGTGCTTTACATGATTAAGATATAGCAAAATAATAATAATAAAATGGATTATGGATAATGGATTTATAGCACAAAAAAGGATGAGGAGAAAGCAGAAATGTTAGCTCAGACTTTGGTTAGAGTTCAAGGATCAGAAAATATGAGTGAAGAAGGGAGAAGAGGAAGTGAATAAATAGCAGAGAACGGAGAGATATTACATCAAGATGAAGAGAAAAATGACTTAATAAATGTTCTGTTTACAAAAGCAGAACTAAATTGATCTTTAAGGAAAACAAAGAGGTCAGCTCCAGGAAAAGATCAAATATGTTATATTATAATAAGTCAACTTAGTAACAAATCAAAGCATATTCTGCTGGAATTTTATAACAAAGTTTGGGAGGAATGAAAATTGCCAAAGATCTTGAAAGAAGCTGTAATCGTAACAATATGTAAGAGTAAGAATTCCTTTATTGTCCCGCAATGGGGAAATCTGGGACATAAACCAGGAAAAGAGTGTGCAAACCCAGGAAATGATACGCTCATTGCATTAACTTCTAATATTTGCAAAATAATGGAGAAAATGATCAATGGCCGGTTGACATATTATTTAAAAAGGAAACAATATTTATCTAGATGGCAAAGTTGCTTCAGAAAAGGAAGGAACACTATGGATCCATCTCTGTGTCCAGAACATGAAATTAGAAAAGCACAAATAAATAGAGAAAGAGTGGTGGGATTATTATTTAATACTGAGAAAGCGGATGATATGAGGGAAGGAGTACTGATCAAACTGGTGAAGATGAATATTAAAGGTAGAATAGGTGGTTAATTCAGAAAATTATTGATAAGTGCAAGAGGGTTTTGAATGTCATGAGATGTTTAGTTGGACATGAATGGGAAGCAGACAGAACTGCTTTGAAGGCTATATATATAGGTTTAATCAGATCAGTAATAGATTATGGTAGTGTGGTATATGGGTCAGCATCCCTTAAAAAATAGAGTGCATTCAAACAAAAGCTTTAAGAATAATGTGAGGAGCATTTAAAATAACTTATCTTGTGGCATTGCAAGTTGAATCTGGAGAAATGCCATTAGAAATCAGGAGAACACAATTGGTATCAAAAGAAAAAAGAACAAAAGAATTTAACAGTGGTCCAATTGTAGCATTATCAGCAATCCCTCCTTGGATTCTTCCTGAATCTACAGCAAGGCAAGTTTAGTTGTATAGCACATTTCAGTCCAAGGACAACGCAAAGTGCTTTACATGATTAAAACATAGGAAAATAAAAACTGAATAAAAGCAAGTAAACAGTTGGAACAAAATGTGGGAAATTTTAAACAAAATAAAACATGGAAAAATGGATACTAAAAGCAAATATTAATGATTTTAAAAAACAGTTGGATTACAAACTACAAACTAATGATGTTTCAGTTAACAATTTAACCAGCACAGTCAAAGGCAATCCTAAACAAATGTGTTTTTAATCTTGATTTAAAGGAATTCAGGCTTTCAGCACTTTTACAGTTTTCTGGAAGTTTGTTCCAGATCATTGGAGCATAGGAACTAAATGCTGCTTCTCCATGTCTGGTTCTGGTTCTGCTGATTAGGCCTGAGTGGTCTGGAGGTTTATACACTGACAGCAAATCTGTGATGTATTCAGGTGCTAATCCATTTAGGTGTTAGATGTTAACCCGTTCAGTGTTTTATAGACTAACACAAGTATTTTTAAGTCTATTCTCTTTACATGGTTGAAAAAGAAAAAACAAGGTAATCTTAATCATCTACTGATACAGGCATACATTTATATTCAAATAAATACAGACGCATCCTAAAGTTTAGGTTATAGTATTACCGTTCTGATCCACACTCCTCACCAGTTGGTGGCGCCGTTTTTCAGCTTTTATTGTGAAGGACTTCAATTCCCAGAATACATTACGAGAGAAACAGGAAAGGACGAGTCAGCTGACTCTACCGTGTCTTAAACCCCTGTTTGCGACACTTAAAGGGTCTCTGCTTAAAACATTTGGAGCATTTCTTTAAATAACAGCGTTTATTAGTTAGTTTAGGAGGCTGAGATGCTGCGACCCAAAGCTTTGACGCAGGTGCTGAGCCAGGCGAACACAAATGGAGTCCAGAGCACTCTGTGAGTACGGAGCTAGCAGCAAGCTAGCAGCAAGCTAGCCGCGTAGGGATTGGTTTAGACCGCTTTTAGCGTTTGTTTTGTTGGTTTTAGCTCGTATGATTTGATGTTTTTTTATTGTTAAACTGCATTTTATTGTCTCACCTTTACCTCCGATGAATAACTGTTGAAATCCAAAGTTGACTTGCCTAGTATCTCTATCTTAAAAATGTGCAACTTATATCCATGACATTAACAGGTTAAAATTTACTGTATAATAAATTATAGTATTATGAGTGCTACAGTTATGCTAATGTTTTTAACATTTATTAATTGTTGTAATCGTTATAAAATAAAAAATAAATTACAAAAAGAACAACGCTAAATGTAGTTTTCATGTAAACTTGCTTGTTTTGCAGCTCGTTAAACCCTTTGGCCCTTCTCTAACACTGAGAATATAACAGGCTGATTGTAAACCACTGAGTCAGCTTTTTATTCAGCATTGTCTTAATGAGACCAGTGAAACTGGACCTGAGTTATTCCACCAGGGGATATTCCCAAACTGCAGGTTTCAGATTGGTGTCATTGAGTTGTCTTTCAGCCAGCTGAGCAGCAGTGTGCTGCATCACGTCAGTGTATGAATCAATGCTCCGTACAGTCGGAGAAAACTCCAGCACACTCTCTGACATCTCATTAACCAGCCTTTAGGGTCGCTGTGTCTGTTCAGTTTGATTAAAGGTAGAACTGATTTTGCCAAAAGTCATAACTGCGATATATTTCAACCATAATTGCGATTTAATTTAGATTTTTCTCTGCATTAACCATAAGCAACAAATATGACCTGTAGATTCGTTTTACAAAATTAGTTGTTGTTTTTTCATTTGTAAAAGCTAGATTATCCCTTCTGTTGTACAATCAGAAAAAAACACCCTTTTATTTAAATTTTCTAAGCTTTCAAAATAAGATGTTTCATTCAGTATGTTTCCAAAATCAATCTTTTTTATATGCGGCTCTAGATAAATTCTACTTTGTTGCAGCCGGAGTTAAAAGTGACTCTTTGAACTGAAACGTTTGTGGACCCCTGGTGTAGAAAAATGATCTTTGGCATCTGAAAATGACATCTGCCTCTTTTTATCTAAAAAATTGTCAAAGTTGTTGGAATTTCCTCTGGCTGAAATTCTTTATCACTTGCAAGTTTGAACCTGAACCAGATGGTGCTTTTAAATGTCCGCCTCTCATTAAATCTGTCCTTGAGTCTGACTATGGAAGGATTTTAAGTCTTAGCTCATAAGTAGATGATACGTCCATCTGTTACTATCTTTAGTTCCGTCGCCTACATATGATTCTAGGTCTTCATCATGTTATGAATACTTAAAATCATCATCATCGGCGCCATTTGACCCCCAAACCTGAGATAGATTTGATTGGCCGGAAGGCTGAGGTGCACAGAGAGTGGTAGAAAAGTCCTGATGATGGAAAACAAGAAAAGTGAGGAAACTGTTGGTCAATTACAACTGACATGGTCTCAATATGAAATATCAGCTCTAATAAAAACATATTCCTTTATCCTCCCACAGCTTACTGAATAACGAGGGCTCTCTGCTGGCTTACTCTGGTTACGGAGACACAGACGCCCGAGTTACAGCGGCCATCGCCAGCAACATCTGGGCGGCCTACGACAAGAACGGCCACCAAGCCTTTAACGAGGACAAGCTCAAATTCATCCTCATGGACTGTATGGTGAGGAACCCTGCTGGGGCGTGAAGGAAAAAGGCTGCCGATGAGTCTTTAGGAGATTCAAGCCATTATTTTCTGTTTCTCTGGGCCTCAGGAAGGAAGAGTGGCCATCACGCGTGTAGCCAACCTGCTGCTGTGTATGTACGCCAAGGAGACGGTGGGCTTTGGGATGCTGAAAGCCAAGGTGAGACCTTTCACACATCCTTCTCTGTAAAGCTAAACTTCCTCCTGTAGTAGGGCTGTGCATAAAAATCGATATAAAGATTAATGTCAATGTTTTTAAAAACGATTTAATATCGATATTCTGGCTTTCAATGTCGATATACCTCCCAACCCCTAGGGGGCGTTATTACAGCGCGCCACAGCGAGGAAGACGAATTTGCAGAACGGCCCACAGGATTTTAGAAGCGCCTTCGTCCCTAAAATCAGACGTTTGGCACATTTTTGGTTTCTGTGATGCGTTAAATGCATTGAACCAAATGCAGTTTATTTTCCTGTTAATATATCAGTGTTCAATAAATTTAATATAAACATAATATTTGGCTGGTTTTGTTGATTGAATGACTTTGAGCATTAATTGGAAAGTAATAAATATCGATATTGGAGTCAAATCAAATCAAGCTGAGCTATATCGAGAATCGTATCGAATCCACTCATCCTAGATGATACCCAGTCCTACCCTGAAGCAGCTTTTTTACTTCATTTGCTCATAGAGCACGTTTAGTTAAAGGAGGCTCCTGGCTCATCTCTCTGGACGTTAGCCATCTTATATCCTGCTTGGAACCCTGGGTGGGAGATTAAAGGTGCAGCATTTGACTGGTTTTGTTCATACCTGCAGGGCACAAGTTTCTGTGATCAGAAAGTCCATTTCAGGCCCTCCTTCCTGTCGAGTTGCTCAAGGTCCAATTCTCTCCTTTTTCATTGTATCTTCTCTCTTTAGAAATCACTTTTCACTGTTATTGCGACTATCTTGTTTGTCTATTTTAATTTTACAGTTATTTTCAGTTGTATGTGTACAACACTTTGTTCTTGTAAAGTGCTCTATAAATAAATATAGTATGGTATGCAGATGACTGTCAGATTTATCTCTTTTTAAAGTCGGACCCTTTGTGCTCCATCCAACCTCTCCTATAGGGCCTTGACAAAATCAAAGCATTGATGGCTCTGAACTTTCTGGGTTTAAGTGAAAATAAAAGGGTGATTTAATTCAGTCCTCACTGCAATTTACAAACCTTGGTGCTCTGGAACCAGCTGTTAAGCAGCAGGTTACAAATCGGGTATAACGCTCTTCTCTCCTCTTCTCTCCATCTTCTCTCCATGCTGCCTTTGTGCCAAATTGATTTTTAAATCCTTTTTTTGGCTTTTCAATGCATTTATGGTCTCACTCCATCTTCATGGGCCCCGCTCCTGATGGTGAAACCAAAAACTAGGCTCAAGTTAAGAGAAAATCGCACCTTTTTAGTCATTTATAGCATGTGAGTTTATAGCATCACAGAGTTTGATTCCTTAGCCGAGTGTCTTCATCGGGAAAAGTCTAGATGAGTTTTAGCAGTTAGGTTGCAGAAGACAGACAGAAAACCATCAGTGAGAGGGCTTCCTGCTCCTTCGCTTAAACCATGCTGATTTATCTGAACATGGATCCCAGTTACCAGGAATTAATATTAAAATGTTGTCATTATCAAATTATTACTGAATTATGAAATATTATTTGCTCTGCTGATAAGAGTGATGTCTTGGAAGAGTAATCATACTTAAACTTTTTCACATTTTGTAATCCTTTCATCACAAACATAGTCTTCAGTGTATTTTATTGGGATCTTTTATGTAATATCGTCCGTCCGTCGGCTTCCTTTTATCCGAGATCGGGTCGCGGGGGCAACAGGACCAGGAGGGAACCCCAGACATCCCAGGCCAGGAAACAAACAGCTGAAATGAGCTTCCTCCAGAGGGTGGCCGAGCTCAAAGCAGAGCTGCTGCTTCTCTGCATCGAAAGGAACCAGTTGAGGTTTGGACGTCTGAGGGCCCCTGGATGTCTCACTTTGGAGGTTTTCCCAGCAGAACTACAGTCTTTCTTAATAACTCACAACTACATAATGATGACTTTAAAGATGCAGTGAAAGTATCTGCCTAAAAAATGCAGTTAGGAATATTTACCTGTTTCAGTTGTGAAATAAAGAAGATTCTGTCCAGACGTCAGACAACCTTTTTCTGACCCCAGACATCCCAGGCCAGACGGGACATATAGTCCCTGCAGGGAGTTCTGGGTGTCCTCCCAGTGGGACGTGCTGGGAAAACCTCCAAAGTGAGACATCCAGGGGCCCTCAGACGTCCAAACCTCCTCAACTGGTTCCTTTCGATGCAGAGAAGCAGCAGCTCTACTTTGAGCTCCTCCCATCTCTAGAGCCCGGCCGCCCTCTGGAGGAAGCTCATTTCAGCTGTTTGTTTCCTGAATCGAGCGTAATTGTACGTTAAGATAGTTTGTTGTGGTTAATTAAAGTGTTACGTGTACAGGAGTGAATACTTCTTTCACTGCAATTACAGCCACAAGTATGAACGTCTTCACCAGCTTTGAACATCTAGAACCTGAAATCTTCTGTCCAAAATATCTCAAGCTCAGTCAGATTGGATGGAGACGGTCTAAAAATCAGTTTTCAACCTTTACCAAAAGTTCTGGGTGAGCTTTAGGCCTCCAGGCCATTCTAACACCTGAATATGCCTTGCTCCACGCCGTTCTCTCTTGTTGCTCTGGCTGCATGTTAATGAACCAGCGCCTCAGTCTCAGGACTCTTGCTGCCTTTTAGGTGGTTTGGTTTCCTTCCAGGTTCAGCCTGCATTCACCTCCATCCCCCTCCCACCAACTCTGACCGGCTTCCCTGTTCTGTTGCAGAAGACCATCGCCATAGCCTGACGGTGCCACCACCAAGGCTGCACAGTATAACACATAATTGTGTGTGCAATATTCAATTCAATTCAATTTTATTTATATAGCGCCAATTCATGAAACATGTCATCTCAAGGCACTTTACAAGTTAGGTTCAATCATATTATACAGATTGGTCAAAAATGTTCCTATATAAGGAAACCAGTTGATTGCATCAAAGTCCCGACAAGCAGCATTCACTCCTGGAGAAGCGTAGAGCCACAGGGAGAGTCGTCTGCATTGTCCATGGCTTTGCAGCAATCCCTCATACTGAGCAAGCATGAAGCGACAGTGGAAAGAAAAAACACCCGTTAGCGGGAAGGAAAAACCTCTAGCAGAACCGGGCTCAGTATGAACGGTCATCTGCCTCGACCGACTGGGGGTTACAGAAGACAGAGCAGAGACACAAAAAGACAGACAAAAAGCACAGAAGCACACATTGATCCAGTAATCTGTTCTACATTAGATGGTTATAGTCGGTGATCTGTCCTCCCTGGATGATGTCACAGCTAACAGAACGTCAGACCAGGTGTACCTACTATGAAGAAAAAAGAGAGAGAACAAAAAGTTAAAAGCTGAAATGACAACAGTCATTTCAGCTTTTAACTTTTTTAACAGTCATTTCAATGTAATGCAATGCAAATCTGGAGAACAGTAGAAATCAGTAGAGTGAGAAAATTAGATCCTGATGTCCTCCAGCAGCCTAAGCCTATAGCAGCATAACTATAGAGATAGCTCAGGGTAACATGAGCCACTCTAACTATAAGCTTTGTCAAAAAGCTTATAGTTAGTCTGAGTCTGAGTCTCATCTCAGACTCTTTAAAGTGCAGTAATTATCGGTTAACATAGTCCAGGTGTTATGTATTTTCTCAAAGGGAGCGTTTTACTGTTGATGCTTTACTGTTTTTATTCTGCATTCATCTACACCAGGGATGCCCAAGCCCAGACCCGGTTAGCTGCCGTCCTGCAACATTTAGAAGCAGCCGTGCTCCAACGCTCCAGAATAAAAAGGAGTCCTCCGGCTCTGCTGAGGCCCGGTAACGACCCATCTGGTTCCGGTGTGTTGGAGGACGGATGCATCTGAAAGGTGCTGCTTTGGGTAGCTCTGGAGGACTGATTGGTCTCCTCTGATCTACATTCAGGGCAGAAATGGTGGCTGCTGTGGGCTGCAGCCCCCTTGTGGTGGCTGGTGGACATAGCAGCTCCACTGGAGGGAAGCTTCACACTTTAAGGGTGTATTTCATTATATTTTGATGTATTAAAAAAAGTCATGACATTACTAATAAAATACAATCTCTATCAGCCTTTTCACTGTTCTTCAGAAGACAGTTGATCATTAAAAGGACCGCTCCAATGGGAATTTCCAGAATGGATGTGTACGCCTCTAATGGAGCGACACAGGAGTCGGGTTGGAGACCAGGAAGTGATAAATGTTACAAAAATAGCACCAGAAAGCACCTAATATTTCACGACAAATGAATACTCTGTAATGCCACAGGAAATATTTAACCATATATGTTCCTATAGTTGACTCTGGAAGGCTTAAAAAAAGCACGATATTGATCCTTTAACGTGAAGCTAGCAGACGGGCTGAAGGCTTGCAGCAGATCTGGGGTCAGAGCCTGTTAACCGTTTTGATTTGTGCTGCGTTTGCAGGCGGAGGCCCTGGTGCGGTATCTGGAGGACCCGTTGACTCAGGTGGCAGCATCCTAGCAGATCTGTGGCCGAAGCTCTGCACGCTTCTGGGAAAAGATCACATGGTCCTTCGCGGACCGCCGGCCCTCTCTGACTGTAGCGCAACAAGTCTGAGTGAGCGGCTCGTTGCCTTTGTCGTTTTTTTATTATTTACCAGATTAGATGTCAGGGTTGAATTTTCTCGGTCATCTCGTCCTTTACAGCAGAACTACAGTCTTTCTTAAAAACTCACAACTACATAACGATGACTTTAAAGATGCAGTGAAAGTATCTGCTGAAAAAAATGCAGTTAGGAATATTTACCTGTTTCAGTTGTGAAATAAAGAAGATTGTGTCCAGACAACAGACAACCTTGTTCTCATTTTCAGGCAACGATGAGCAGCCACATAGATGGAGGTGACCCGAGTTATTTAAGAGCTAAACTATCTGCGTTAAAACGTTGGGTTCTGTTAACTTTGTCAGGTTTAATTAGGTGGAAAAGTTTTCTCCCTGATTAACCTGCGGAGGGCCAAATCTAGCAAAAATCAACATGAGTGCAGAAATAAATAAATGGCCCGATGAAGTAACTATTTAGCACCATAAAAGAGATTATGTAATTGATGTGGTTATTTTAATCATTTAACCATGCCTTACTATTCTTTTTAATAAAATTCTCTTTTTATGTAATTTTTTTTAGACGTTTGTGTATTTTTTCCTGTTTCTCTGAAATCATTTAACGTCTTATTACTTTTGCGTTTGTAAAACTGTTTTGAGCTTGTGCTCTTGGGGCAATAAAAATACAGTTTGTCTGACTTCCATTTGCATTCTTTACTTACCAACATTTGTTTCCTGTTAATAAAAACCTAAAATTAAACTCACCTCCAACTCTTTCTTATTGAAACTTTGGCAAAGACATTTTATTAACCTTCATTCACTTATTTATTTCTATACTGCAGCCAACGTGCTAAACAATAAAATTATAAAAATCTTTCTAAAATATGTAAAAGATAAGTTAAAAATATGGAATAAAATGTTGGTGGTTCCAGAGTCTGGGTGCTGCGACTGAAGAGGTCCGGTCAGCCCAATGTTTAGATCTATTCTGGCAACGTTCAAGAAGAACCGGGCCGACGACATCAGGCAGAAAACCCAATCAATCAGAAATGTAGGGCGGACCATTGAGGGCTTTAAACAAAGTTTAGAATATGTTCTAAGACATCACGGCGCTGGAGGTGTCGGTTAAAAGACGTGCAGCCGGGTTTTGGGCCAGCAGAAGCCTGTTGAGGGCCGATTGGGAGACACGGACACATGAAAGCGTGCCACCAATTACAATTACAATGGATTTAAAAGTACACAACTGAACGTTTACAGCATTTTTTGCACCATCATTATTTTGCACTGCCAACATTGAGCTTTTCAAATGAATGCCTTTTTTGCACCATTTCAATTGCAATCTCATTACATTGTCATAAGCTGTATGCAACGAAATGTCCTTTTGTATGCACTCTGTACATACAAAATGACAGTTTGTCTAAGTCAAAATTAAAAGACCAAGAGACCAACAATGAAAGCTGAATCACTCAGACGCCCAGACCTGGAATAATATGAAAAATAAATTCAGTTATGTCTCAGAACCTAAAGCAACACCAGCTGGTAAAGAAAACCAACGTGGAGATGCTCCTCGTTCAGGTCCACCCATGCAGGAGTCTTTTTCCTGTTTGTGTTCTTTAATTGGTCAAAGTAGAAATAAAAAGCCAGTAATAATTAAAAAGCAGATGTAGTACAGTGGATGAGAGCAGCTCTGACTGAAGACATTTTACGAGCTCTGAAGCAAAAGCAGGGCTGAGAGGCGTCGGTTCTGTCGCAGAACATTTCCTGCTTCCTCCTGGTTTCCTCCAGCAGGAGGAGCCTCGCCTTTCCTCCTCAGGTGTACCTGCGTAACCTGCCCCTCATGTCACACGCCTCCGACGCTCTTCAGCCGCTCCCTAGCCCAGGGGCCGCCCACTGCAGCACAACAACCTGGAAACGCTCTGCGTGTCCTTTTCAAACAAACCAGCCCTCTGTTAACTGAGACGGAGGAGGGTGGCGCAGGGCAGGAAGCTGCTGACAGGCATCCATGTGGCAGAACACATCTGCACCCAGTTCCTGTGCTCTTTAAAGCATCCGAAGCTGCTTTGTTCTCCGTGTCATCTTACATCCTGCCTTCAGACCGCGAGAGGCATTATCCAGGGAGACGACGGCGCTGAATGGACACAACATGGGCTCAGATGAGGCTTACAACTTTGTATTTAAGGGTGAGTACCTGCCCTCTGGGACGTTTTCATTTTATCCCTGGATATCTTCTTAAACGGCTGATAGGGGCCTCCTCATTAATCTCCCTTGTTTATTATTAACCTCCTGGTATGTTGGGCTGCATGCTAGCTGTTGACAAAAAGCTGAATGATTGTAGGAATAAACAGCCAATCATTGATTAGAGGGAACACTGAATCCTCAGACGTCAGAGAGGGCTGTTTTTTTGGAAAGCGGAACCTCAGCTGGAGGATTTGCATCACTGCAAAGCCGAGTAACGCTGCAGTGATGTCACCTGCTCTGCATGCTGCCTCTGAAAGCAACGCTTTTAGTTCGACGGGGCGGCGAACACAGAATAACCTCTGGTGTAAAGTAACAGACCCCAGGGAAGCTGTGCCATCTCTTCACAGACATCTCTTCTGAGATCATCTTAAAATGTCTTCTATGCAAAAAAAACAAAACTTCAGAGTTCTCGGAAACAGGTATCACATGAAATTCAAGGTTCTGGAGCACAACGATGCGCAACTGGTAAAAAAAAAAAGACACAACACAAGTTTAAGAGCCAAACCAAGAGGAAGCGGATCACTTGTTTTAATTATATAAATGCAACCAAAGATCAAAACACGTCATGACCTGTGTGAACATTGTGTGAGTTTGTGTTGCAGCCCGGTGCCACCGAACAAATGTGATAATTAACTGATCGACGGTGTGAGCTCCTCCATAGAAGCACAGAGGTGTGTGTTAACACACCGCTGGACGTCCAAAGACACCAGCAACGAACCATGATGAATGGCACCGTGTTGGGAGAAAACCAATCAGCAGAAGCACGTTACGTGAACTGTTAAGCATGCCGGTGGAAGGGGGATGGTTTGGGCTTGTTTACCTTAAACTCAGAGTCACATGTGCAGCCGTCCATCCTATAGCTGAAGCTGGGCCCAAACTGGGTCACCAACAGGACAATGGTCCAGAACTGCATAAAAAAATCTAAAGATTAAAGCAATCAATGGCCTAGTCAAAGTCCAGACCTTAAATTGACTGAAGTGCTCTTGCTGGAGAGAGCCGTGTAGAAACGAATGTCTGCAACGAGCTGCAGCTGTGTCTCTCACATCGTTAACGTCTCTCCTTAACGATGTGAGACACAGAAGAAGTCAGTCAGAACATTATTCTAACAGCTTCTGCGTTCTGCTTCGGTTTGTGTTAAATAAACAGTAAAAGTGCAATTTTACAAGTCTGAACACATGATGGGGACGCGGATTAGACAAAACCGAACTACTGATGCAACGTATTCTGACATCCAGTTGCACAAGAACATTCATGGTGGTTTAAAAAGCAGAGGTGGGACCAAGTCATTACCTCTGAAGTATTTTAAAAAATCCCTTTATAATCCCACAGGGGGGGATTTAACCCGTAGGGAGCAGTGTACTGCTACACTGCAGGGATCTGTGGTCAAGATCAGGCTGGGTTTCAAACCAGCAACCTTTGGGGTCTCTCCAAGATGCGTTTTGCTGTCTAACCACCAGGCCACCACTTCCACCAAAAAAAAAAAAAAAAAACAACAATAAAAACATCAAGTCAAGGCTAGTGAGTCCCAAGTCAAGTCATTATGAGCTATCCCTGAAACACTACACACAAACAACCAAAAAAATGTCACAAAGCTTCTAAAAATGCTTTCTATAAATGTGTAACATCTTTCCTGAAGGATTTCCGGCCTGCAATGGACTGGCCACTTGTAGGCATCTGGGATGGGCTCCTCCTATCAAGTCATTTTAAGTAAAGTTGTGTTGAATTATCAACTCTGACACTCAAGTCAACTCATTAAGTCAAAGTTCACACCTCTACTAGTAAGATGAAACTCTGTTGCTTCATACGCTGCAAAAAGGGAACTAAAAGTAAATTCTTCTTGAAATGAGTGTATTTATCCTTGATTTGAGCAGGTAAATAAGACGATTGAGTATTTTTATCCCTAAAATAAGATAATTAGATATATTCACTTGAGATAAGACGATGGAGATGACTTGTTCCTATTTTAAGAGCAAAAATCATTCCACTGGCAGATCATCTTATTTAACTGCTCAAATCAAGGGGAAATACACTCATTTCAAAACATTTTTACTCCTTTTTGCAGTATGGGAAACCTTCATGCACACCCTATGAGTTTACCAATGAATACGGGACTTTCTAGACAACCTAAATGTGGTTGATGCCCAGATTCACAGCCTTAAACTGGACGACATTCTGCACCACGGTTTAAAATAGCTTCAGAAAATCCCGGTGCATTTATGATGTTTCCTTTGAAAAAGTTTTAAAAAGTCTGCATCTAGAAATCATCAGTATCAGTAAATGAACATTCAAGAGCATGATGCTCCCAAGTGATGATATTACAGTTGTTGTCATAAAAATAAGTCCTGCAAAACAGCATTGGTTGCTTTCTTGGCAAAGTTCATGCAACCTCAGTGATTCACTGATAGCATTGAAACTAATCAGTTTAATCAGATAATGGCAAGTTTTAATGGAATGTTAGTGGCTGAAGGCTCTAAATTCATAAAGAAGGATAAGCTGGATTTACCTCTTTATGGCACAGTTTAGACCTCAGAGCTTTAAGTTATAATTGTCTTTAGGTAGGCAAGCTGTGATGACCAGCACTGGTGGTAGGAATTACAGAATAATTCTTATTTTTATGTTAGAGATGGAGTGTTTCAGGTCTGCATCAGTCAGTGGGCCGTCCATTAGCAGAACTCCAGCCCTGAAAATCGTGAAAACAAAGGTGTGACGTGTGTGTGAGGGTCACTGCAACTCTTCAGGTTCTTCCAGGTTTCCAAAGGATCAACAAACCCGACCGACAAAGTGCTCCAAGGTCGCTTGTCCTGCATTTCCATAGAAACTAGCAGGATTGTTTGCTTAAGAGGTTACTCAGTAGCAGAAGAGAGAACGAGGAACGTAGCTCGCTCGAAGCAGAAGATTGAACAATAACCAAAAACAAGTTAAAACAGCTTGTGAAGAGCAAACTGTAAAATATTCTTTGTCATTGCCTCAGTACTCGGCTTCAGTTTACGGAAAATGAAACTCAGATCTTATCGAATCAGCAGAAAGTTCTTTTTTTAATTTGATTATCTGAAATACATGAACAACCAATTGAAAAAGCAAAAACATTGATGTTTTCTTTTATTTGAGATGTTCCTGACCTCAAGTCGTTCTGTACATTTTCCTTCCTCAAATTTCCATTTTCTTTATATTCTGTGAGCTTTCCATGTTCGTGTCTAAATGTGACGTCTAAAGCAAACTTTCTATCACAACCGGTCTGACAATAATTCAATCACATGATTTGTATCAGCATAAACCAGAAATACGAATGTCTGCAGGGTAAGCTTGAGAAACCACAGATGCTGGTTCAAAATGCCAAAACAAAGTACAAGAAATATGAGAATCCTGTAAAGAAATATTTAGTGAACTACAAAAAAAGGTAAAAATCTAAGTTTAGATATAGAAGAATAGAATATAAATATCCTTTACTGACACAAGAGTAAAAATATAAAAATAAGAAAAAAAGATGTACAGTTATTTAAGAAGTGTGCAACAAAGGCTTATTAATATTAATCTATAAAAACACCAACAGACTATTTACAAAAATAGTAGGGATGTGAACACTCATTGAGTCTAGTTCTGTAAATAAATGCTCCAATAACTTACATTTCATGGCAGCCAGGCTAGCTCTGATAATCTAATGATGCAGCCAACAATTTATACAAGAAGGTTTTAAACCTAAAAGCTTGTCTGTTACCGTCGGCCATGTTGGAGGACGCCAGGCGTTGTCCGTTAGCGAAGCAGGCCCAGGATGTTTTTAGCATGTGGTCCCGCTGCAGTGTGTTGTTGTCTGTTTCCATCAGTTCAGTGTTAGCAAGCAGTTAGCATGTTTAAGCTAATTTAGCTTACTGGCATTCGGGGTGAATTTAGCCCAGCAATAAATCTTAACTTGGGTTTATGTATAAAGAATCCTCTTTTCATCCAATAACTGCGTTGATATCCCTATTCCTGTTTTCTTGCACGCGTCGCCCTTTTTTTTTTTAAAGCTGCTTGTCCTTTTCAGCAAAGTCACTGATTATTTAACACCAAAACAGGTTATCCAACCTTTTTAACACCAAGCTATTTTGATTATTGCCAGTTAATGTTCTCTTTTGTGTCCCTGATTTTATTTAATATCGCTTTTAAAGATACCAAATGGGTGGATTTATGGTGTTGCAGAGGTGTAGCATTTAGCATCTGTTCGCTAGCATATGAAAGGTCGTAAACCGAACTCTGGGTATACCACTACAGCCAAGTTAGACACATTCAAGTTTAAAGTAGAACAAGTCATTAGTGCTGTTTCAGCATGTCTGTTTTTTTTTTTTTTTACAAATCCAAATCCTGAGTAGTCATTTCTTACATTAATGTAGCAAGGCCCCCAATAGGCTTCAGGTTAAATTTTATTAAGGAATTATGTAGACTAGTCCCTTTCAGGAATTTCTGATCATTATTTAAAATGTTTATCCAAATTCTGCTGAAAGGTGCATTGAACAGATTTCCCTTTAGAGCTACTGTTCTGTAGTTATAAAAAGAGACATATTTTCACTTCCAAATGTTTAAAAATGAATAACACAACCATTGCATATGCAACCATTTACTCTTAAAACCAGGTCTGACATTTCAGGTCAACAACATTAAGACACAAGAATTAAATATTTAATCAATAAAGAAAAGAGAGAAATCTGTAAATAACATGTGTTTTTTTTTCCATAAAATTAAGTAAAAAAAACTTTATGTAGATGACTTTTGAAAGTTTTCTAGCAAATACAGTGGTTTTACAAGAATTTTTCTAACAAAAGGTCAAAAATCATACTGGAGTTTAACCAGCAGCATATTTCTAATCCCTAAAAAAGAAAAATTCAACCACACTCACAAAACAAGCAAACTAAGTTGAGTTCCCGTTAAAGGCATTGATGCTTGCAGCCATATTAACTTTTATTTGAACAGTTTTGGTTCAGCTCAACATGTTTTGACTGAAAAGTTGAATGTCTTCCAACTTCCCGTTTCCTCTTGGTTCTGGCATTTTACCAATTTTTCATTGATTTTGATGCCGTTTCTTGACTCACAGTCAAACTGACCCAACCTGTCCACCAGCAAGTAGCTATTAATTTTGGGAGTAGATGTTGGGCTGAAAAATGTCTATTGTCACAGTTTCAAACAGCTTCAGGCCAGGAAACAAACAGAAACACTTCCTCGGATGTCCCAGTAGTCTGCTCACATCCAAACCAAAGGTGGTTAGACCGGAGATATCAAGAACATAAGCTGCAATCCTTACCCATCCCTGTTTTATAACTTTAATATTTCAACAGGTGTTGTTACTGTTTTGTGAAAACTCTGGCCCAATCAAGCCAAGCCTTTGTGAATGAGACTCTTATGACTGAAAGCCAAATATTAGTCACTGAAATGTGCAGCGGGGGTGAAACTGTTTATCCAGCAGGTAGGCTCCACTGGTCAGGTTAGAAGAAGTAGCTGTTGAACTTGTTCCACCTGATTTGGACCCACCTCACCCCCATACTGACTGTTTTACCATTCCAGAAACCAAGCTTCACTTTGTCCCAGTTTTTGGCTGAGTTCTCCGCAGCCTTCCTGGAGAGTAGAACACAAATAGGGGAGATAAAAACCGCTGTGAAGTCCTGAGAGTGAGATTTAACTTCCTAGAGGACAGCCGGTGTAGCAAAGCTGTTGGTTAACCGTTGTGACATTTCTGGCTTATATATATAATGCAAAAGCTTAATTAGCAACAATGTTGTTTCAGCTCAGTTTTGCAATCTTTCTCTGAGGTTTAAACCATCAGATCTTTTACAATGAAGCTGTTTCTTAATGGCGTAATTATTAAAGTCTCAGAGAGCTCAGACACTAGATTTATGGAGTAATTACAGGGAGAGGAGCACACCCACACCCAGGGGGTTTATTTATTTTAAATGTTGTAAGGGATGAGATAATTTTGAATAAAAACATCTAACCTCTATTGGGATCTTTTCCAGTGGTTCTAATTGGAGAATCTGGAGTTGGGAAGAGCAACCTGTTGTCCCGATTCACAAAAAACGAGTTCAGCCACGACAGTCGAACGACCATCGGGGTGGAGTTCAGCACACGGACGGTGCAGCTCAACAGCTTCACCATCAAGGCGCAGATCTGGGACACGGCAGGTCTAGAACGATACCGGGCCATCACGTCTGCGTGAGTGCCCCGCCACTCACAGGTTTTATTGGAGCTGTTTCTCTATGTTTTTATTCTAATACTGAACTGGAGGTTTGTGGTAAGAGCTGCAGCCTCACAGCAAGAAATTCAAATCTGAGCCGGGTCTTCTCTCTGGAGCATGCATGGATTTTCTCTGGGTACTTCTGATCCAAAATTGTCCTTTGATCTTAATGTGGCCTGCATTGCCACATGATGGCCCCTCACACCAATGCAGACTGTGTTTTAGAGAAACAAGTTTCTGATTGCTGCATAAATCTTTAGCATTTTACCATCTTTGGTCTCAGCCAGCTTCTTCCATCTGCTTTGACTGCTTTAGCGTCCAGTACAACCACAAAAAACATCTGTTTTCTTAAATCAGGAGGCATTGAGGAGAAAAATAAGTTGTAAGGAGGAACTTTTGCCTCAGATCTGTACAGCGACTGGTGGTAAAGCTGGGGTCAAACAGAGGAGCTGATACAATCTTGCACCAACCTTCAAGCACTGAGCTGTGACACAATCTCAAACACAGTAAAAACCACCATGCATAACAGCAGGCTGCTGTAATGGAGCAGTTTTAAAATACTGATGGATCTGATTGATGCAGCTTTGAGTAAAGGAATTGAATTTCCAAACTGGTTTTCTTCTAAATTTGGCACATGGAAAGCTTGTTTTCTTGCACCATTGGTAGTTGAGCAACCTTTGTGTCAGCATCTTGAGCTGATGCTGTTATGAGCCAAAACACAGGCAAAGACACGCACTGATCCTCAGAACTGAGAAACATTTACCTGAAAAACCGCCCAGCACCTTCCTGACTCCACTCAGTTTCCAGCTGGCACAATGACGGATCAGAGTCCAAGTGGTTTGAGCGGAAACCTCCAAACCCTCTGAGGTTCTCTTTTTCTGAAAGGCACCACTGACTCCCTCTGTTTTTAATTAAACTACAAGGATTAGCAGCAGAAACTGGTTTTAAAACAATAGAGCTGTGTCAGATTTTATTTTTCAGGCACAGCAGAATCTGAGGACATGCTTCATCGCCGGATTAGCTCTCCTCTTGTCGCCCTCAATGTTTAAGTAATTACTTACTGACTCACTCCAGCGTGCAAATTACCCCTCCAATGGAATTTCACATTTATCCCATAACAGCCGTCTAAACCCTATTAAATTTGAATTAATTACAAAGCTGGAATAAGGGAGGAGAATTGTAATTGTTAGGAACTTATCAGCTCAAAGCTCTTGCTCTCTTTATATATATATATATATATATATATATATATATATATATATATATATATAAAACCTGTCCAGCGTGTACTCGCCCATTGACAGCTGGAGATAGGCACCAGCACCCCTCATGACCCCCCCAAGCGATGGACGTGTATGTATATATATATATATATATATATATATATATATATATTATATATATATATATATTATATATATATATTATATATATATATATATATATATATATATATTATATATATATTATATATATATATATATATATATATATTATATATATATATAAAGTACAGGCCCCAGAAATTTGAACCTCAGCCTCCAAATCCAATATGGCTGTCACAGTTGTATTTGGTGAAACTTTAGATTAATTTCCAATTTTTTGCACTGCTGACAGTTTATATCAAAGTTTCATAATCTACAGTCAGAACTGCAGTAAACGCACACAAAGTGAAAATGCCTCTATGGTCTTTAGATGCGGAGAAAACCGCAGGAGGTGAACCTGTTGCAACGGCTCTAGAAGCGACCTTTGTTGGTTTGATGCGTGTCTGGATGGCTTTCTGTTGCATTGCTTCAAAATGAAGGCAACTGAAAGTTAAAGTTGCTCCTGAGAGTTGTAGTGTTGCTGATAGGTACGCAACAGACAACCATCAAGGTGAGATTCGTTTATTAGAGCTTTGTTTTCACAGAGAGGTCTAAGCAAGGCACACACTGCATACCGACCACACCGGTCACAGACCAGCAGCTGGTGTGTTTTTAGTGAACTGAAAACTAACTTCTCAAGTTCTCATCAACACGGCTCATCGTCTCTGCATACAGCTACTGTATATCATGGTGTATTTGCACAGTGACATGCAGGTAAGCTATAGCATGCCCAGAAAGTGAAAAACATCCACCCTCTGACTCTCAACCTGTAAAAACTACAACAGCATCGCAATCTGAGAGTCTAACTAAATGAATCCTGCATTCAGTGATGATTGTAAAATATCCATTTACAATTTCAGTGAGTCAAATGAAACAAGATTGTTATCCTCATAGCATTAAGATTATTAATAACAAACCTTTGAAGGATTAATTGACTTTAAACACGTTTTGTTTCTTCAGAAAGATGGCAGAAGACATCATTGATGTTTAATGGAGTTAAAAAGCTCTGACGTCAGCGTTTTCCCCACAGGTACTACAGGGGCGCCGTCGGAGCCCTGCTGGTCTATGACATCACCAAACATCTCACCTATGAGAGTGTCGAGCGCTGGCTGAAGGAGCTGTACGACCACGCTGACCCCCACATGGTGGTGATGCTGGTGGGCAACAAAACGGACCTTGAGTCAGAGAGATCTGTGCCCACAGAGGAGGCCAAAGACTTTGCAGGTCCTGTTTGTTGATTATTGATCCGTCGTGATAATGAGACGATGTCAAAAGATCAGCTGTGAGATGTTGCCACTTACGACGAAATCTCTCAAAATATCTTCTAACGATGTCAAGAACGTGTTTATTTTTATCTTCCAGAAAAGAAAGGTCTGCTGTTTCTGGAGACGTCTGCCATGCAGTCAACTAATGTGGAAGCAGCGTTCAACCAGGTCCTGGCAGGTGATTCATCATTTTTAGCTTCTTTTTTAGTTATGATTTCTGAATGGATTGATAAATCTGTGCATCTGTGCGCACTAAAGATAACTTCGCTTCAGTTTTGTTCCTAATCTTACCCCGGTCTGTCCCCAAGTTCCAGGAGTATCTCCTTATCTACTGGTTGTCCCACATGCCATCATTCTAACGCGCTCACATAACATTAGTTTCCGTGCTCTTTCCTTCCGCGTTTCCGCTTGCTGGCTGCACATGCACACTTCTAGTGTTAGCCGTTCATTGTTGCTTCGCTGCTCCCACTGTATACTTTGAACATGGCTGAGAGCCACAAGAATCAAACCGCGTTCATGTTTATGAGAAGAAGAGGAAGGCCTCAGTAGAAAGAAATAAGACCAAAGTGGATTTGGGAGATTTTTAAGACGCGATCCTCCTGAGAAGCGGAAGAGCAGGTAAGACGGTCATGTGCAGTTATTCAAAAAGGGACTCGGGGAGACTTCCAGAAAAATCACAGACTCTATCTTAAGCTCCTAGCTGTGCTGAGTAAGGCTTATCTAAAGCAACTGTTAATGTGAGGTTCAGTGAAGTTACCAGCAACAGCGGATCAAATTCCTACAGTGGGAGGTGATGCTGCAAATCTGTAGAAAGATGAAAAACCCAGAAAGAGGTGGTAAGCTAACAGCTTGTCAGACGTGGCCCCCATTTTGATTTGTTTTAGTGACATAAACTACCAAAGGCAGTGTGGGGGAAGTTCTCTGGAATATAAAGATACATCCCAAAGATTGAAATGGTTTTGGTTTCAGTTCAAAATTGCTGAAACTAGCTAAAACAGGTGGCCCGTCTGACTAGCTGTCAGCCTTCCACTGTGAAGCTGTTAGCTAGGAAGATTTGATAACTGCCCCTCTAACTCTCTGCAGTCTGACATCATTCTACCAAAAACTATTATAGATAACATCACTTTAAAGAAATATACACTACAACTTCCTGAACAATTTTTTTATGGTTTAAAACAAAACCTAAGCTAAGTGTTTTGCCGTCATATCACGTTGGTATAAGACTAGATTTTTATTTTTCCATCCAAACAGTATCTGTGTTTCTCCAACAGGAAGGTTTGAAGCTTTGGGTTGTTTTAGACCAGTAAAATTCGGTTTTGCATGTCTCCGGTTCTGTGTAAGCGTTTGCTTGACTCCGGCCCGAGAACCTCTCCCTGTTCTTCCAAACTGAAACCACACTATCTACTGTTTATAACACACTGACTATTCACAGGTACCCGACACACCCCCTGTTAAAAAAAAATAAACTGGCTATACTTTAAATATTTAAGCTATGTCACTTTTACCATGCAGAAATTCACAAGAAGGTGAGCAGCAAAGAAGTGGTGCGAGGCTCCATAAATGCTGTGACCCTGAACAGCTCCAGAGGAGAAACTGAAGAGAAGAAGCCCTGCTGCAAGAACATCTGAACCCACTGGGGGCCCAGGGACCCACCTACAACGCTGGGAGGGAAGTCTATAAGAGTCAGGCGACATGGAGACCTCGTGTGCCGAAATAAATGGTTTATGGTTTGGTGTTGCTGGTTTGAAATGACTGATTTCTGAACTGCACAGGCTTAAAATACAAGTGCATGTAGCTGGAAGCCAACAACAAGCTTTCAAAGAAGAGCTGTTCTTTCTGGGACAAAGGTCAACACGGAAACACTGGACTGGAACCTGTCAGATTATTTGTGGTGGGAATTTGCAAATGTGTAGTTTAAACGAGAGAAGATGTTTGACTGATGAAATGTTGTGTCTGAAAACCAGCTGGTTGACGATCTGACCTCAGTGAGGCGGAGGTGCTGCAGCTGATGGTCCAGGATTACACTGATCGCTTTTTTTTTTTGGTGAGAAATAAATATTTATGTAGACTCATTATTGGTGTCTTCCAACCCAAAGCGTCTCTCTTTCCCAGGTGGGATTCGAAGATTTCAGATCTGAAGAACAAAGCAGGTGCAGATGTGAATTTTAGTCGCCATTGTTGTGCTGATTGACTGTAGGAAAAGTGGACCGTTTGGTCTTGTTGCAGAATATTGTAATAATCATATGTATTCTAAAACACTAGTCGGTTTAATTAGCATGAAGGATTAAAAAAAAGACTCTTTCAAAGGAGCATATTTCCCTCAGCTGTGACAAAAATCACATAGTACCGAAAACGCCTGGACCTTTGAAGAAGATTATGCTGTTGCATTCCTGGGATTAAATTAAGACATTCCATTAAATATTCCGGTTATTACATTTTTAACATTCATGGGTATAATCTGTAGAAAGATGAAATTGAAATATTGTAAAACTAGCTCATAACAATTCCTGCGTTGATGGGAGGAACAGTTGCTTCTCAGAGGTCATTGCTGTTGTCTTCCCGTCTTGGCATCACGTTGATGTCCATCTACTCACTCCAGAGCCACAAACTGCCTAAATTTGTACTTTTTTAGAGGTGGTCGCACTGATGCCGATCAATTAAGATACGCATTTGATTATTAGCTGGTTGATCTTCTTTTCCTCCTAAATCATAAAGAGGCAGCAAGGGTGTACTTAGTTTTTCCTTTTTAATTTTGTCTTTGTTTAATAAATGATAACAGTCTGGAGTCTTTTCTGTGTTCTGTACATTTAAGGTTAGGTCATTTCTATTATGTCCTGCTATATCGTACCATGCGCCTTTATTTCTAAAGCAGTTAAAAAAGAAAATGACAGCTGACCAGTGATGTCAGGAATAAAGCAATAAAATAACTATAAGTTAATATATGGGAGCTATAGAACATTTAAATAGTCCAGGTGAATACAAAGGATAAAATACCCAGATGCCAACTCTCTCTGGGTTAAAAGCCAAGGAAAGGTTTTTTTTCAACAACTTGTTGAAAGGTTTTTCAACAAGTTTTGAAAAACTAAAGAGATGGAGCCTGCTGGACGTCCAGCTGCAGCTCATTCCAACTGCGAAGGCTCTGCCTCCTGATTTATAAAGAGTCTTCAAATGCATCTGGTCCGCCAATCTAAGAGCACGCCATGGCATGTAAGGGTGAAGCAGCTCAGACAAATAAGAAGCCACCAGAGATGTAAAAACGAATAAAATAACTTCAAAATGGATTCAAAACTTAACGGGAAGCGAGTGAAGGGATGCTAAAACCGGAGTCCTGTGCTCCCGTTTCAGGTAAAAGTCACGGCGCTGCATTCTGGACCAGGAGAGGGAGGCTCCAGTCAGAAGAGAGTTCTAATAATCCAGGCGTGACGTGATGAATCATGGACAACTGTCTTTATATGGCATAATCACAGCATGAACATGCATGTTTTAGGCTGGGGTCCATTATTAAAAATGGGTGATGCTGGGTTTTTCACGTAGGCCAAAGAGGAACAGTCAAAGGAAGTGATCCAGCTGGATTTAGGCCTATGGCATCAAACCTTGAAACTGAAAGCGGATGTCTTTGAGGGGGACTCCTCGCATCCTGCTGTTGGAAGATGTGAGCCGTGGGTCAACCTTTAAAGTCTAATTCCCCTTTCCTCTTCTTATTGGAGAGAAAAAAGAAGTTAACCCATTTAATGTTGACTAAACATGTCAGAATGACGGTGCATCTTCCTAAAAGGGCAGCAGCACAATTCCTGGAATCACTGTTTTCCTAAAAAAAAAAGTAGCATGGGCCCCCAAGTAAGCTGCAACATTTAAAGGTCAAAAGGGTTGAATATCAGCGACATTATAATAAATTAACATAATGACTATTTTCTGAAACACTAATCAGAAAAGTGAAAAGACTTAGCAGAAATCTTTGTAAAACAAGCAAAGGCCATGACGTACAAGAGTTATCAAGAATTTTTATTGTCATTACGTGTCACCATAATGATGAGACAGACACCGGCTCAGAATGCACACAGATTACACACAACACGCAGACACAACAAGACATAATCTCTGCAAACTTTGTTTTTTCTTTCTGAAATCAGTCGATTGCTCTGACCAACAACACTCCCAGCTTAAAGCGTCCTTAGCAGCTAACAGACTCATTTCTGAGTAAAAAAATCTGATTGCAGTCCCTTTACAGACGATGTAGATCACTGTGCTGTTGCATGACTGTCTCACATGAATGCAACGTTTGATACACTCGTGCACACAGCAAAATACTGTGCAATAAATTTAAATTTGCAGCTTACAGAACTGTGCGTTTTACATGGATGTCCAACCAGACACCCCCTGAGAAACTGAAATGTGCAAAATACACATCTGTCCCAACTGGCCGGCGCATTTCAGGTCTGATTTCATGAGATTTTCTTCTAAAACCAAAAAACGCAGCAAAGCTGGAGGTGATGACTGCAGTGAAATCCGAGATTAATACATAACAGATGTGCTCAAATACAAAGCCAGAGTCGTTTAAAGTTGTCCCTTCTAACATTGTGTTCTTTAGTCTTCAATTGTTTTTATTTGTGTTTAAATCAGTCATGTGTTGGACGTCACAACCGCTAAGGTGTGACGAGGGAACACAGAACTAATGGTGGGGTATTAAAGATAATGATGTGCAGAACATTGGACAGCAATGAACCTTCAGATGGCCCTGCATCAAGAAGCCTCATCCCTGAACAGCTGGTAGAGTCACATGAGTGTTGTGTTGACTGTCTGCAGCTGCATTCCCAGATACCGCTTAAAGCTTTACCGCATCGATATTCCAGACCTTTGCTAGAAGTAATGGACCAAAGAGGAAAAGGAGCATCAGTACCCAGTGCCTTTAGCAAGGCTCGTTTCCTTTTTCTCTCATGACAATCCTATAAGAAATACGGAAGTGCCCAGGTCGGATTCTGCTGCTGCAGACTTTAGCAACACAGCCCGAGAAGCTTCCTTAGTAGCTGATAGACTCATTTCGGAGTCAAAAAGTCAGATTGCAGTCCCTTTACAGACGGTGTAGATTACTACGTAGTTGCATCAGTGTATCACATGAATGCTCCGTCGTTTTATACACTCATGCACACAGAAAAATACTGTGCAATAAATTTAAATCTGCAGGTTACAGAACTGCGCGTTTTGCATGGATGTCCAAACAGACACTCCCTGAGAAAAGTATGCGAATACACATTTGCATGTGAAAGTGAAGTGTTAATGATTATCATCGGGTCGAGAACCTGTGGAACCAGTAGTGTGTTTGTAACATCCAACCAGGAACTTGGCTGGTGGTTCATTAGAGTCTCAGCAGGGGGCGATAGCCCTCACAGCTTTAGGAGAGAAGCTGTTTTTACATTTATTAGTTTTTGATTGAATGTTTCTGAACCAACTACCAAATGGAAGTGGGACAAACAGTACTGGGTGGGTGGGTGGGTGGGAGTAAGTCCCTTTTCTGGACTCGTGTCTCGATCTTGTAGACGGCATCCCACAATCCCCTGTGCTGACCTCGTTGCCGCCGTGCTAAATCCCATACCACACTGTCGTGCTGAGGTAAAAAATGCTTTTTATTGTAGCTCTATAAGAAGTTTATGAGCAGCAGAGTAGAAAGTCCGGCCCGTTTCAGTTTCCGGAGGACGAAGAGCCATTGCAGGTAGGAGGTGGTGACAGTCCAGTAGAGGTCAGAGGAGATGTGGATGCTCACACGCTCCGCCACCTCCCCCTGTATGGCGAGAGGAGCGAGTTATCAGAGACAAAGCAACTAATAACCAGGAAGAAATAAATATCTGGTGTCTCTGTTTTAAGGCAGCAGCAGAATCTGAAGTTTTTATGTGTAATCCTGAAAGATTGGAGCACAAACATGTGACAGCAATAAATCCATTTAAACTGAAAAACTTAGAGAAGTGTGTGATCAGCATGTCCTTCAAAATCTTTTAATTTGCTCAAATATTTTCTGTAATAATTGCACTTTGAGTCTATAAGTGGAACTTTTTTATTTCTTTTTGTCACTACCTATGAAAATAAAAGTGAACTTTACACCAACTTAATGCAGTTATTTGTTTTAGGTACACTTGATGCAAGACGTTTTACTTGAACAGAGGTGAAATTTCACAATAGTAGAAGTGTTTCTAATTGAGCTAAGTATTTTAAATAGTTTTTCCACCTTTGTAGAGCACCTGTCTGTTGCTTTTACAACAGAATTGAATTACTTTTATTGTCCACCCCTGGGGGAAATTTACATTTCAGTACAACCTGTCAACAGAAAGACAAACATGGGTAGACAGGCCACTGAGGCCTTTTCAAGGCACTGCCTTTTGCACAATATAGAAAATAATACATTGGGATGGCTGAGGGTTAGGTCTGAGCTGTTTAGATTTAATTTATGGGCTGCCCTGACTCTCCTGGCAAGCATGAGCCTTATAACTCCGATAATGAGCTTTTTACCTTCCTGCAGAGCCATATACGCTGTTACATCACGCACTCTATGGTCCAATGAGCAGCAGTGACACGTACTACAGTCTGCAAACTCACCTGAGGCATGTTACTATATGGCAGGCTATTGTAGTATATAATTAAAACTCATACAACTTTCTCATATAAAGGAGCTCTGTACTTACCAATCTGATAATTAAAGATATCTTAAATAGCATTCCTTTCAATAAAAACAAGGTTCCCTTAGATGACACTTTGTTAAGAAAAATTGTAAAAAAAATTTGACCTTCAATGACGAGATTAAACCAGTTTACTTGATTCAGTTTCTCATAGTTGTTCTTGTTCTTGTTGTTTTATTAAATAATTTATTTATTCAACTTGTGTGAAGCACTTTGCATAAGGCTTGCTGGCTTTAACAGCAGGCCTTAGAGACAGTGGTGCAGCAGGGGTGGAGCAGGCGACCCATGTTGAGGCCGCTTGTAATGGAGATAGCTTCCATTACATCAGGAAACGTTATTATTGATTGAGTTACAGTCTAAACAGTTGCATTGTTGTATTATTTTTGTTCAGACATTTAGGTGTACCTTCTTGAGATGCAGGGGGACTGGCCATCCATTCTGTGTGAGGGAAGTGTCAATATATGAATGTCAATTTATGTTTCCTTAAGTTTCCAGATGTTTATTGTCTTGTTTTCACAGAACTCTTGATTAGTTGTAAGCACCTACCTCTTCCTGGTTTGGCTCCTCAGCAGGGTGTGGCAGCAAATGGGAGAAACAAGCTGCAGGTGCTGCTGGAAGCTCTTGGAGCAAACCATTTGGAAGGAGGGTAGAGCTTTAAGGAATTATGTTTAATTTGAAGTATTATTTTGATTGACTTTAGATGTGTTTAGTTAAAATGATTTGCATTTGTGTAAATATTTGGTAGGTTTAATTTATTGTTTTTGGGTGTTGTTTTGTGTAAGTATGGTTGTTTATTATTTTCTGATCATCCCCTTCACTGGTTCATTCTAGCAAGACACTCAGGGTGTACTGCTATAAAAGGCAGACATTGTTGTTGTTGTGTGTGTGTGTGGTGTTCTTGGTGCAAGTCTTTAAATAAACCACCTTAAAAGGTATTGATGGTCCTGCCTCTATATTCAACGTGGAGCCTCCGCCGGTCGAAAGCTGACAAGTGGTGCCAGGAGTGTTTTGAAAGAACCCAGAGGCAATGATGACCAGAGGTGGGAAGAAAAATGATGCTGAGGCTAATGGTGAAGACTGCACTGCAGCTGCAGATGGAACGACACCAGGGGCTAGTTCTGGTGACAAACTGGATGAACTGGCAAACCTTGTTAAATCATTAATGCTGTCTCAAACTGCACGAGAGCAGCATATGGACAAAGAATCAGCACGTCAAGAGCAAAGATGGAAGACTTTACACCATCAGTTTCAACAACTGCAAGCTCAGGTGAAGGATTTGAAAGAGGAACAAAAGCATGATGGAGGCAAGATGGAGGGGGATCATCTCATTCATGAAGAAGAGGAAGACAACCCTGATGAAGGCCCAAGCCGGGTGATGTATCAGCTACCAGCAACACAGAGGGAACCAAAGTTGCTCCCATTGACCTCAGATGAAGACATTGAACATTTTTTAACAACTTTTGAAAGGATGGCTCAGGTCTGCAACTGGCCTCGAGAGGAATGGGCTGTTCGACTGGTTCCTCTCCTTACAGGAAAAGCCCGCAGTGCTTATGTTCTGATGGACATTGCTGATTCTCATAGCTATGACAAGGTTAAAGATGCCATTCTCATCAAATATGAGATAACCGCTGACACCTATCGGAGGAGGTTTCGATCCCTGGACATCCATCAGGGAGAGACACCAAAAGAACTTTATGTTCGTCTGAAGGACATGTTCTACAAGTGGGTGAAACCGGAGCAGTCGACTGTTAAGGATGTGGCGGAACTGATGATCATGGAGCAGTTTCTGAGGATGGTGAACCCGGACTTGGAGGTGTGGATCCGGGAAAGAGCCCCAAAGTCTGCAGAAGAGGCAGCAAGTTTGGCAGACATCTTCTTATCAGCAAGGACAGGCGCCAGGAGAACCAACTTTGGACGAGACATCTCTGCTGGAAGAAGTAAGTCTGATGGGGGTGAAAGGGGTGGTTGTACAGCTCAGACTAGGAATTATTCTAATAAATCAAGTTTTGTTGGCAAACCCAATCCTGCCAAGAAGTTATTTACCTCTTCAAAGCAAGATGTTAGGTGTTATCAATGTAACAAAATGGGTCATACGCAGTATACATGCCCTGCAAATACACAGAGTAAATCCTCACTTTTGTGTTCGGTGCCCAGACCAAGTCTCCCATCCCCTGATTATGAACCTGCACAAACAGTGCCTGTGCTCGTAAATGGTCAGCGGGAAATAGCTTTATTAGACACAGGTAGCTTCAAATCTGTTGTTCTTTCTAGTTTGGTGCCAAGAGAGCTTTGGAGTGATGTTAAAACAAAGATATGCTGCATTCACGGAGATGAAATGGAGTATCCTGTAGCTGAGGTTTATCTGACTATAGGAGGCCAGACCTTTCTATTACCAGTAGCATTAGCTCCAAGGTTGCCCTATGCTGTCATTTTAGGACTGGACGTTCCTACTTTGACTGATTTAGTGTCCAACATCAATGATAATAACATGGCTGTCGTAAATAGCCACGAGGAAGCTGCACAGCTACAAAAGGTAGTTCCCATTGGGACAGAAAAAGAACTTATGTCTCCACTCTGTACTTTAGTCACTACTAGAGCACAGAAAGCACTGAATCCACTTAAAGAACTACCATTCTATGATGTTGAACTGGACACGGGTCCAGGAAAGCCTGTTAAATCCAGAGTTCAACGGAGAAAGGATAGGTTTTTGGGTTTAGCCAAAACAGAGGTGGAAGGAAATATGAAACCCTGTCCTTTATTTGACTTTGATATTCCATCAGACATCGCTGCATCACAGAAGTCAGATCCATCATTAGAACCGTGGTTTAAAAAGGTCACAGAAGTTGATGGAAAGGTGGTTGGCAAAATAGATGCTTTGGGAGATACAACCTATGTGGTGAGAAACGGGATCCTTTATCAAATTAAAGGTAAAATAGAAGCCATTGCTTTACCACAGCAGCTGAGACAAAAAGTCATGGAAATTGGCCATTCTGTCCCTTGGGCTGGTCACCTCGGTTTTCAAAAATCCCTCCATAGAATAGCAAGTCGGTTTGTGTGGCCAGGTATGTATACCCACCTGCAGCAGTTTTGTTCTTCATGTCATACGTGTCAGTTGACCACAAACAAAAGTGTTACTAGAGCCCATCTGCAGCCATTACCTGTCATAGAAACACCCTTTGAAAGGATAGGAATGGATGTTGTAGGCCCTTTGGAGAAGAGCTCCTCAGGTAACCGTTACATTCTGGTTATTTGTGATTATGCAACTAGGTATCCTGAGGCTTTTCCTTTGAGATCAGTGAAGGCTAAACAAGTGGCTAATTGTTTACTGCAACTTTTTTCAAGAGTAGGCATTCCTAAAGAGGTCCTCACAGACTGTGGGACAAATTTTTTGTCAAGATTGCTGAAGCATGTTTATCAGTTGTTAGGTATAAAGGGTTTGAAAACCACCCCATACCACCCCCAATCAGACGGACTGGTTGAACGTTTTAACCAAACACTGAAGAATATGCTACGCAAGTTTGTTTCAGAGACTGGAGCAGACTGGGACAGATGGCTGCCTTACATGCTATTTGCATATCGGGAAGTTCCGCAGGCCTCAACTGGATTTTCTCCTTTCGAGTTGCTTTATGGACGACAGGTGAGAGGGCCTTTGGATCTCCTGAGAGAACATTGGGAAAGTCCAAGTCTATCGGGTGAGAATGTTGTATCGTATGTGATCAAAATGAGGGAGAAGCTTGAGCAAATGGCTTTATTGGCACAGCAGAACATGAAAACAGCTCAGGCTAAGCAGAAAACCTGGTATGATAAAAGTGCCAGGGAGAGAAGGTTTCATCCTGGCCAAGAAGTATTGTTACTGCTCCCCACCAGTGACAATAAGCTTCTAGCTAAATGGCAGGGGCCTTACAAAGTGACACGCTGTGTTGGTAAGCTTACTTATGAACTGTATATGCCTGAAAAGAAGAAAAAACATCAAACCTTCCACATCAACCTGTTGAAACAATACAACAGGCCCCCGCAGTGGTCTGCCATGCCATCTAATTCTGAGCCATCTCAACAGGAGCCATTGCAACACAAAGACCACGCAGACGCCGTTTTGCCGCAACTCTTTGTGCGTGTCGTTGACGATGGAGATGAAGAGGAGTTATTTTTCCCTGTTAGTAGCTCCGAACCAGCTTCAGTCTCTCTCTCTCATCTCCAGCCTTTTCAGCAAGGTGATGTTAAACCTCTTTTGGATCCAGAGCTATTTCAGGAAAAGCCTGGTTTCACAAGGCTGGTACAACATACCGTGCACTTAAGAGATAATGCTGCACCCCGCAGGAAGTTCTACAGGATTCCAGAACGTCTTGTCCCACAACTCAAGGAAGAGATTAAGCTCATGTTGGAGCTTGGGATCATTGAGCCTTCTGTGAGTGAATGGTGCAGTCCAGTGGTGCTAGTACCAAAGAAAGATGGCACTTTGAGATTTTGTATTGATTTTAGGTATCTTAATTCTGTTTCCAAATTTGACCCTTATCCGATGCCTCGCATTGATGAACTGGTGGAGAGAGTCGGAAGATGCTCTTTTATCACAACCCTCGACCTTACCAAGGGTTACTGGCAGCTGGCCTTGGCACCAGAAACCAAGGAGTTGACGGCCTTCAAAACACCTTTTGGGGTTTTCCAGTTTAAAGTGATGCCTTTTGGTTTACAAGGGGCCCCAGCAACCTTCCAGCGCCTCATGGACCAGGTACTGAGGGAGGCATCAGACTTTGCTGCAGCATACTTGGATGATGTGGTGATTTTCAGCCAGACGTGGGAGGAGCATATTTCTCATCTTCAGTACGTCCTACAGCTTATTAAATCTGCTGGCCTCACCATTAATCCTCACAAAGGTATGTTGGCACAGAGGCAGGTTGAGTATCTGGGTTATGTGGTGGGACATGGACAAGTTAAACCTCAAATGGGGAAAGTAGAGGCTATTCATGCATACCCAGTGCCTACAACAAAGAAGAAGGTCCGTGCTTTTGTTGGTCTAGTGGGGTGGTATAGTAAATTCATTCCTCATTTTGCAGAGAGGGCTGCCATTCTCACAGATTTAACTAGAGCATCTGCATCTCAGAAGGTAAGGTGGACTGAAGAGTGTGACAAAGCTTTTAATGACTTGAAATTTGCAATCTCCAGTGACTCTGTGCTTTATAGTCCAGACTTTGATGAACCTTTTATACTGCAAACTGATGCCTCAGGAGTAGGCCTTGGTGCGGTTTTGCTACAGGACATCAACGAGGAAAGGCACCCTGTGGTGTTTCTCAGCAGGAAGCTTCAGGACAGAGAAACCAGATATTCCACGGTTGAAAAGGAATGTCTGGCAGTGAAGTGGGCGGTGGAATCCTTGAGGTACTATCTGTTAGGGCGACATTTTACCCTTGAAACAGATCATCGGGCATTGAAATGGTTACACCAAATGAAAGACTCTAACATGCGTATAGCAAGATGGTACCTGTCACTGCAACCTTTTGATTTTACAGTACAGTATCGGTCAGGGAAGTCTAACCTTGTGGCTGACTGTTTGTCCCGAATGTATGAATGTTGAGTAACTGTTGTCTTGGGTGAAGGGGGAGGAAATGTAATGGAGATAGCTTCCATTACATCAGGAAACGTTATTATTGATTGAGTTACAGTCTAAACAGTTGCATTGTTGTATTATTTTTGTTCAGACATTTAGGTGTACCTTCTTGAGATGCAGGGGGACTGGCCATCCATTCTGTGTGAGGGAAGTGTCAATATATGAATGTCAATTTATGTTTCCTTAAGTTTCCAGATGTTTATTGTCTTGTTTTCACAGAACTCTTGATTAGTTGTAAGCACCTACCTCTTCCTGGTTTGGCTCCTCAGCAGGGTGTGGCAGCAAATGGGAGAAACAAGCTGCAGGTGCTGCTGGAAGCTCTTGGAGCAAACCATTTGGAAGGAGGGTAGAGCTTTAAGGAATTATGTTTAATTTGAAGTATTATTTTGATTGACTTTAGATGTGTTTAGTTAAAATGATTTGCATTTGTGTAAATATTTGGTAGGTTTAATTTATTGTTTTTGGGTGTTGTTTTGTGTAAGTATGGTTGTTTATTATTTTCTGATCATCCCCTTCACTGGTTCATTCTAGCAAGACACTCAGGGTGTACTGCTATAAAAGGCAGACATTGTTGTTGTTGTGTGTGTGTGTGGTGTTCTTGGTGCAAGTCTTTAAATAAACCACCTTAAAAGGTATTGATGGTCCTGCCTCTATATTCAACGTGGAGCCTCCGCCGGTCGAAAGCTGACACCGCTGTACATCAGAGTCTGATTCTGATTCTGATTCTGATGTACAGAGGCCTCAACACGACCATCCTGGGTTTGAGTCCCGGCTTTTGGACCTTTACCGAATGTCAGCTACCTGTCAAATAAAGACCATCAGTGCCACAAAAGAAGTTACTTCAACAAATGAAGAACATGCATTTTTAACCAAAGGTGCACCAGAGAAGGACACTAACAGTGAGACTTCTTGTTTGTACTTGAGCTTCATTGTTTTCATTTTGTTTTCTATCTGCTAACCTGCTGTGCCATTTAGAGGTCAAAGTGAATATACAGTAAACAGTATATATTGTCACCTGAAGTACTTTGCACTGTTCTAACATTACCTTAAATAAAGTATCATGTTGTGAAAAAGAAAGGTAGACATGGAAATATATGTTTAACAATAAGAATTCCTTTAATGTCCCACAATGGGGAAATGGGGAATTCCATTCTTCTGTCAGAATGCATTTTTTTTGTAATGATGTAATTTAATTGCAATAATTTTTTTATTACATTCTTAAAAATATCAGCATTTGCACATAATTTATAGTTTTAATCATTTCGTCCAAATAAATCAGATGTTAAAATGACCCAGTAGGCCTAATAGTCTTTTCACCAAACACTTTTTTACAATTACTTGAGTAATTTTTTTTGAAAGACTAGTTTTTACTTGAGTAAAAATATGTTGATGTAATCTTACTTGAGCACAGATTTTGGCTACTCTCCCCACCTCTGATTGATAGAAGACTGTTTGGTAAATCTCTGGAGCTGAGAGCCTAATTTAAATGAACGGTAAAGTCCTCCCAGCAAGAATGGTATATGAAATATAATGTTAACTTCTGGTGGGAGCAAAGGAGTTCTGAACAGCTAAAACATTCATTTAGCTGTAAATGCGCTTTTTAAAATTTAACTTCTGACTGTCCTGTAATTTTTTATGTATGTTTCTATGCAGTTTTAGTGTTTCAACTGTGTTTGTCTGTGCTGCTTCACTGTGCATTTAAATTGTCCCACAGGTACAAATAAGGTTTTATCGAATTAAATTGAATTAGTTTTGACAGGAGTCATACTCTACACTGCAAAAACGTTCCATCTAACCAAATCTTATATCTATCCAAAGAGTTTTGAGATTGGTGTACTAAGCAAGAGCAGATTCTATTAGATCATTAATCTTCTTTTGAGAAGATTCTACTCAAAATAAGCGCAATAATCTGCTGTAAATGCAGTAAGAATTTTTTAAATCGTGATGCATATTCTCAGAACAGGAAGTCTCACCAAGTGCAATTGTCTTTCTGCACTGGCAGATTATTGCACTTATTTTAAGTAGGATTTTCTCAACAACAACAAAAAGATTATTAATCTAACATAATCTGTTCTTGCTTAGTATATCAATCTCAAAACAAGATCAAGAAAACTTTTTGGCAAGACCTGGTTAGATGGACAATTTTTGCCGCGTTGTCCTGCCTCATTCAGCTCTGATAATTATATGATAAATCTACTTGCCATACTTTACCTGTTGCTGCCCGGCGTCATACAACTTAACACCCGGCAGCTGACTGCCGACGGACAGCCTGGCGGACCAATCACGTGAAGGCAAGTAACAACAGTGAAACAACCATCGGCCAATAAGAGCGAGGGAGAGGCGGGGCTTAACGATGACGCTACGTCGTTACGTCGCAGGCTTGGTAATGGCAAGTGGTGGAAGGGGAAGAAGACGGCTCTGAAGTTTCTCGCCTTCCAGTTGTTATTGTTGTTTATTACATTTCAAGCTGCCCGCTCCGTCTTCTGTCCCCGTACAGCTGCTCCTGTCCCCGCCTGAGCGAGAACGGACCCGGGGCTAAAAGTCCCGCACGGTTGTCGGTCGGTCGGTCGGTTTCGAAGTAACTGAAATACGCCAGAAGTTTGGTCGACTTCAAGCGGAGAAACTATGACGCACAAAGAGGACGAATATGATTACCTGTTTAAAGGTGAGCGGCTGTTTTTGTTTTTAATTATTTTTTACCTCCCCGCTCTCTTTAGCTCGGGGGCTAAATGTTCGCTTCACCTGTGAACGCGGCGTCACTTGATGCCACCGCGGGGCTGTGGGTGTCGCGAAACCAACGGCGAGCCTCGGGGACGGGGGACACCTGTTCCGGCAGCCGCTCCGTCGGCGTCAGAAAATGGCCCCGGTGGCTCCGGGAGTCACGTTAAGGCAGGTTATACCTCCGACATCCTCCGGTTCAGAGTTTACCATCTTCCAGGGCGATGACGCAATCACCTGGGGATGAAAGGGGGGGGGGGGGGGGGGCTGACCAACCTGACCAGCCTGTGGTCCTTCTGAGAGACCAGGTCCAGTTGGTTCTGGTAGGAGGGCTTCAGAGTCATGAGTTTATGAAGGCCTGACCCGGTCAGGTTCTGGTTGGGAACATTCAGCCCTGCGTAGAAACGCTCATTTCTAGCTGAATAATTCAAAGTTAAAACAGAAATGTAGTTTATTTCTTTAGTTTCTATGTATTTTTGGGGACAGCCATGGTACCTCACAGCTCTCTGATTCTCACGGCTTTGTAACATTCAAAATGGGAATGTTTTGGATTCTAGATGAAGCTCGTCGTCTGTTTCTGCTCAAAAGAAGAGGAGAAGGAAGGATTTTTTTTTACCATTTATTGACGTTTAAACGTGTTAAAAGTAATTTTTTTCTAATGAATCAAGTGTTGGGGGAGTCTCCCTTTTGCTCTCCCAGATATCACCTGGCATGACAACGGCTGAAACATCACGGTTCGTGTTTTAGTGGCTCTACGTTTACCTGCACAACAACCTCCCAGGTAATTCAGCTGAACGGCTGCAGGACCCGGCTGTGATCTCGCCCTGAGTGGTGGCCGCGGCCTCTGCTGCTGCTGCTGCTGCGCGTCGGGAGGCGATTCGCTTGCGGCCATCGTCAGACCTGCAGCGCCACACAGGCCCGTGCCGTCAAACTGGAAATACCTGCCGGCAGGTGTGAGCGGCCCGGTCCCGGAGGCCTTGAGGAGATCCAATCAGCCGCCGTCAGACTTGGCGGCGTGGTTTCTGAAACTAATCTGAATCTTCGCAGCTCTGCGGCGACCCTGATAAGGAAACGGACACAGCTCAGGGTTTTTTTTTGTTTATTTGACTCCAGAAAGCGCTCACACATCTTTGCCCTTTGCTCTCCTCCTGCAGCTCGCTGCTCTGTCACATAAGCAGGAGTCACAGAGGCGCCGTCGATCCCAGCCGTCCTGCTGAGCCTCTTCTGCTGCTTCTGGCTGCTTGGCTCACACGTTCGGGTCAACTAACCCGTACGCTTAGACTCAACGCGTAACGGCTGTCATTGTCTCCACGTCTGTCCTATCAGGGGATGTGAGGCGCTCCGTTAATCTCAGTGGACAGACCCGTTTCCATCCAGTCTGTCCTCTCTGGGCTGCGCCGGCGTGTGCAGAAATGCATCAACCGACAAAGGCCTGTCGTGTCTTTGAGCTAAAAAAAAAAAAAACAACAACTCAATAACAGGCGTGTGGATGGGTGTGGGATGCAGCTATGACTCTTCCAGTCTGGTGGCATTGGACCCTGGGAGGAGTTGTGTAATGGTTTTTCTCTTCCACCCGCAGTCTTTTGTGTGTCGGCTGAAATGGAAGAGGACGTGAGAACGACGGTGTTGCCTCCGGCGCCATCGTCGGACGCCTCTCCTCTCTAGGCTAAACCGAAGTCGGCGCGTTTTCTAGAGGGTGGTTCAGCTCCTCAGATGGAAACAGAAACGGTGGACGGTTGGTTTCAACATTCCTGAACCAAGTTCCTGTTTCCCAACAGCAGGGCGGCGAGCCCTTCGACAGACTGACTCACCTTTGTGTTGTGGCAATACTTGTGTGCAATGTTGCCTGGTTTTAGTTTGCTAGGATAAAATGTCCGGCGTGGGCCTTAAAGGAGAGGGGCGCTGCTACAGGAGCCTCAGGGCGAGGCAGTCTGACCTCTGCAGGCTGTCTCCTATCATCATCTCCATTCACAGGCATGAAAACTAGGGTCTGGAGTAGCGCTGGGCCACATGGACTAAAAAATATTTTGTGATATTTTTAGGCTGAATGCCAATATTTATCGCAATATGTTTTCCTTTTCATAAAGTAATTACAAGAAGGTGTCTCTGAATCAAAGCTTCATCCTAAATGTCTCAACGGGCTCATTTCTTAACGAACAGCAGATAAATGTGAGAAGCAGCTGAAAAATAACGTACCGGAATACATTAAAGTATAATTCTAACGTAACTTAGTCCATTTGGATTTAAACGATATAGTCTCATCTTGTATCTCTTTTTAATAAACTCGATATTTTTAAAATCTCGATATATTGCCCAGGCCTAGTTGATAACTATATATATAATACAGAGTTATCCCCAGCGTATTATAAGGCTGGCGGGCCGCCATGTTTACTCCCCCCCAACCCCCCCCCCCCCCCCCCCCCCCCCCCGCGTGCTGCCAGGCTAAGCGCCGTTTGTTTACTGGAAAAACTCGATGTTCTCCATGTTTGAGAGCAACATAAAACGTTTCTGTCTGGGAGAAAACCTCCATTAGCTAACGCGCTAGCCGTTATTAGCCTCACGCGCGCTACAGTACCCGGCAGCGCCCCTCCTTTTCTGGGGGGAAACTCAGTAATATTAATAATATGGGTTATGGGCCATAACAGCAACATTTATCTTGGCGATCAGCTGAAATAATGCAGGCGGTGCGTCCCTAATGAAAACGAGTGGGAGAAGCTAACATGTTTCCTCCAGTTGACTGAACTGATGAGTTTTAATGGCTCCATCTTTGTGGCCTTCTGAACCTCACAGCCACCCAGGCAGAGAACAGAGAACTGGATTTGATGCATTATTTAATTAAACCTCTGCTATGCTGAGTCTAATTGCCTTATTCTCCGTAGCCATTTTAAGGTAGACTTTAGTAAATGTCCTCCTGGTTTCCTTCATCGTCACGCGACCGTTCGGGCCGCAGGAATAGAGCTGAGCAGCAAACAATTACCACTATATTTTATTTACTCTCACCCTTTTTTTCCCCGTTACACAATGTTGGTAATTATCACAACACTGGTGGTGTGTGTTTCATTACTAAAGAACAAATTACAATAAATCATAAAGCTTTAATAACCAGAAAATAACCCACGACTGCAGTTTCTCCTTCAGCTGCTAAACTTCCGTCAGTAATGGCGACCACATGAATTTCCTCCTACTGGACCTTAAAGCCTAACTTTAACATTTTCTGACTCTCAACTTGATTATTGATATATTTTCAGTTTGTTTGTTATTTTAATTTATGGTTCTATGTATTTCTGCATCGTGTCTCTGTAAGTCGGTACGGTGCTGAACCGGTCAGAAGTCTGGACACAACAGCTTTTCCTCATTTTTGCTCCTTTCTACGTTGTAGATGCAGGCGAAGGCATCAGAACTATGAAAACTATGAAGCGACAGCATAACGAACTGTGGAACATCTTTTATGTTGCGCGTTATTCGCTTCGGTTCCTGCTTCAGACGCTCTTGGTTTGGTCTCGGTGAGCTTCGGGTCACCTGAAGGGCTCTCCCTGCAGGAGTTCCCAGAGGTAAAAAGAAAGGAAACCACTGAATGAGAAGGTGTGTCCAGGCGTTTGACTGCTGGAAGATAACTTTACGGATTGTTTAAAATGGTATGAAACCTTTTTTTTTTTTTTCCTGCGTTAGACCAACACCTGGAGACAAACCCGAGGCTTAAACCGTTTAACCCAATAAATCAGCTATAATCGCCGTGTTGCTTCACACTACCAGGAATTTTGGTTCCACTTTCCTCCCATTGCACCCATTGATCTGTGGCCAACGGCGCTCTGCAGCGCCTCCTGCAGGTAGAGGTCTGAACAGTTTGTGTCCAGGAACTGTGGAGGGAAGATCAGCCCTGAAGATCCTCCCTGCAGACCCGACGGTTGCAGTTTGGACCAGCGCAGGCCGGTGATGATTTAAAAGTAGCTGAGATCAGGAGGATGTGAGTCCAGTAGGAACAGGTGAAACGTGACAATGTCGGACCGTGAACGGGTCGGCCAGCCGTTCTGATTCTTCCTGTTTTCTGCTCCTGTGGCGACGCATCAGTTCTTTTCTGCCTTTAATTTAATTTAAACACGTCTGCGTGAGCCCCAGAGACCCAGGATGTTCTGTTACGGTTCCCTTTAAGGGTTTTTACTTCTAGAAGATGTGATAAATTGTGATTTTTCGTCCTACTCAGAGAACCTATAACGGTTTATTTTTTACCATATAGCTGCCGCCGTGTGAAGCAGATTGAAATGAAAGTGTGCTGCTGAGCGTCGTCAGGAGGGAACTGGACTCAGGACTCCTTTATTCACCCGAGGAGCAGGTTTCTGATGCCCTTCATAAAGTCACACCATATTAACAGGCGTCTGCCCGACAAAGTCCATCGTTTCTGCTCTGCGTTTATGTGAGCAGCTGGGATTGAGTTTCTATTCCACCTTTGGCACAATAAGCTGCTGCTGCGACGCTCGTTAGGAGAGAGTTTAACGTCCGAGCCGCGGACAAGGTCGTGTTCCTGCAGTTCAGCGGTGCTCTGAAGCGATCCGTTTCACATTAAACTTTCTAAAAGGAGAACTAAAATGTTCCAAGCTGCTGACGTTCTGTTATCTCAGTGATTTTATTTATTTACTTTTTCTGTGGTTCTCTTTCTGCAGTGGTGTTGATCGGAGATTCGGGTGTAGGGAAGAGTAACCTGCTGTCCCGCTTCACCCGCAACGAGTTCAACCTGGAGAGCAAGAGCACCATCGGGGTGGAGTTCGCCACGCGCAGCATCCAGGTGGAGGGGAAGACCATCAAGGCTCAGATCTGGGACACGGCTGGACAGGAGCGGTACCGAGCCATCACCTCCGCGTGAGTCCCCGCCTGAGGTTACGACCCGCAGGGAGTCAGCATTTCCTGTTTCCGTCTACTGGATTGTAGCGAATGAACCAGGCGACGCTAAGGCTGGACGATGAAGAAAAAAAGCATATCCATAAAATAGAAATCACTTTGATCGGTATCAATGATTATCAAAAAATTCAAAGCATATTTTAGGTGCAGCCCTGGCTGTTTTATACTGTTGCTTTATGACCTATTTTTAGATAAAGGAAACACAAAAGCTAAATTCAAAAGCAGCCCTGCATTCAACCAACTTTGTACCAAAACTGCAAGTTTTTGCACGGTTTTAAAAAAAGACAAAGAACTCTGTGAAGGGGGCGGAGCTTGGCGACAGCGTTCCTGGGTCTGCGTTTGTGATTGGCTGAGAGGACGTGGTGACTGTAATATTAACCTACATTATAGGCTAGAATGCAAAAGGAAGGAAAACTGTTTTATTAAGGAAAACTTTCTATTGACCCTTGTTTTTCCTAATGCACTACACGTCTATCGATCGATATATATTGTTATTGAATTGTCGTCCGGCCCTAGGCGACGCACAGCAAGAGATCCTCATCCGCTGGCTGTAATAAAAATCAGTGACGGAGCGAGGCTTTGACGAATGTGCCGATTTTATTTAATTTTTTCACGGATGAGAATAAGAAATGCTGCCGTCTCTTCGTACCTGTTTTCGAGCGTTGTGGGAACATCCAGAAACAGCTGATCAGTCAAACGTGTCGCCATCTCCTCTTCAGCACGTTTACGGTTTTTCAATAAAATCAAAAACCAGCCCAAGTGAGGGTAAAAACTTTTTTTTTGTGAGTTAATTTGAATATTGCCGTTTCCATCAACCTTTTCTGATGCAATGCTTGAAAATGTGCCTTAAAAACCGTTGATGGAAACGCGACTAATAAGGAGCAATAAGAAGAACCGGATGGATAAAAGCCTCAGTTAGAGGAAGAAAACTGGCATCTGACACAGAATTTAGGAATGAGAGGATATCGTCGCTAGGAAAAATAAGATATTAATGTCGAATTTATTTATTTAAGACACCAAAAATCGACCAAATGCTTCAGTTAAAGTTGGTAAAAAGGTAATAACGTTGAATAAAACGCAGAAGAATTCAGATTTCTGAAAACTAGTCAGTGTCTCGGACTCTGACTTTGTATCGTTTATATGGGCACACAATCAATTAATCTGATCATAATGTGTGTTTTTATGCACCAGGCTTTATTCAGAATAGAATCACTCTGACGTGCAGTTATCAGATTCCCCTAAAAAAACCACAGAAGAAGAACTTCTGTCTTTGCTGAACAACAACAATGGCAAACAAAGCAGTTTTATACGAGTTTGTTTGTCTCCTGAGCGCCCAGCATGGACTGAACCAGATTCTAATTACGGCTGAAGCGTTACTGAATAAATAATTTTGAGCTCTTTCAATGTTTCGAACAGAAAGTTTATCTGGAGCCCCGACAGTTTTGCTTCCCGACGTATTTCTGGTATTCAACAACGAGGAAATGTGTCACTTTTACACTAGACTGACACACACTCGGGTCAGTTTGCTACATTCAGAATAATTTGATCCTGACAAACGTTTATATGCATGTTGATCAGATTATCAATCAGCAGAAACCCCCCCCCTCTCATCCAGATTACAATTTCCTTCTGATTGAGTTTAATCTGATAATTATATTCCCATAGGCTGTTTATTCTGATTTCCTTTGTCCATGTAATCGTAGCTACTGAGTCAAAGATCGGTGGAATACGAGTTTTTAAGCCTTAGTGTCTGTACGCTCTGTGCCGGTTAAAAGACGAGGCGACTGATCCAGCCCGACGTGGAAAGAGTTACAGACTAGACGAGTCGCTGGTGGAAGAGGCTAAACATTCAGAAAGTAGCTGCATGTCAGGAATACTGCATGAAAATCTAACCTTTAATCCTTAAGTACAGTTTGTTTAACTGGTGTCCAGCAGACCTGCCTGTTTAGGAGCGATTATCTCAACCAAGTTTTAAATAGATAAAAGTTTATTAGAGTAAATTCAGAAGCTGGGAAGGTTTCACCATTTTTCTCGGAAACCGTCCTTAAAGAACTTCCTTTAGGGAAATGAACAGGTTGGGAAATCCGAGTCGACCCTGCAGGTAATGAACGGATGAAGCGACGTCGTTTCATGGCTTTCAGAGACGCTGCAGCTGTGATTCTGTCGCTTTGCTCTGAGAGACGAGAACGCCACGCTTTAATATCTGTTCAACTCGCAGCTTTTCAGTCCAGTGCCGTTCAGAGACTCGATTAAATTCATCACCGACTAGAAATGATGAAGTAGTTCATGTTTGGAGCCGTTTTCCACAGATGTCTCTGCTGTTCCTGGGCCTCTTGGATGCACGGCTCTGTGTAGCGCCGCTGGAAAAGGGAACTAAAAGTAAAATGTTCTTGAAATGAGTTTTTGTCCTTGATTTGAGCAGCTAAATAAGATGATCTGCTAATGGAATGAGATTTTTGCTCTTAAAGTAGGAACAGCTCATCTCCATCACCTTATTTCAGGTGCAGTTTATCTAATTATCTTATTTTAGGGGTCAAAATACTCATTGCACAGGCAGATCATCTTCTTTACCCGCTCCAAATCGAGGACAAATACTCATTTCAAGAACATTTTACTTATTTTTTTGTTCCGTTTTTGAGGTGCGGCACCAGCAGCCGGTTTTTCTGCCTCTTAGAGAGACTTGTAAACTTTCTGCTCCCCTGACCCCTGCTGCAGGTACTACCGCGGGGCCGTCGGCGCGCTCCTGGTCTACGACATCGCCAAACACCTGACGTACGAGAACGCCGAGCGCTGGCTGAAGGAGCTGCAGGACCACGCAGACAGCAACATAGTCATCATGTTGGTGGGCAACAAGAGCGACCTGCGCCACCTGAGGGCCGTGCCCACCGAGGAGGCCAAGGGCTTTGCAGGTGAGGGCAGCTCGTCATCCAGCCTCTATCGGCCTGTTCTAAGGGCGTCTCATTAGGTCAGGCTGATAAGAACCGTACTAAAGAGCCGATTAAAGCTGTTAAGGGTCTGTTTGTTAGGTTCTGACAGATAATCCATGTTCAGCACTCGTTCTGCCTCTCTTAGTTCTTCTTTTCCCTGAGAGCGGCTGTAGGTGTGGGTCATTTCTACACGGCTCATCGTAACCAACCTGTTCTCAGGTTAAAAGCTTTAAAAACAGCTTTATTGTATTTATTCTCACTCTGCAGCGTTGAATCAGATGATTGCTGCAGGTTGTGAAGAGATTCTGAGTAAATAATGGGAAGGTAGTTCACCCTGTAACCCGTGGGCTTGATAAGACGGCGTACATGTACGCACCGTTTACCAGATAGTGATAAATAAATCATTCATATCATCATTGTTACCCCGATGCTAAAAGCTGGGGTTGTTCACCAACTTTAACTCAGACTGTTTTTGTTGCAACTAGACATAAATTCAGCCGTTAAGCGGTGAACCTGCTCCGGGTTTTCGTCTCTCTGAACTGGACCGGATTCTGCAGCGTTCTGTCAGCTGATGAAAGGCTCAACGTCAGCAGGTCCACGACACAAATCCTGCTGATTCGGAGCCGCATGAAGCGAGTCGCTGAGGATGAAGGAGCCGTCCTGAGTCAGACGGGCCTGTTTGGAGTTTTGTGGGTCGGATTCATGTCTTGCTGGAGTGGAAGCGTCTATGCAAAGCGGCGCTGCCAGTGAAGCTTTCCCCTGTGCTGGTCCAGTTTGTCGTGTTTCATGGATTTGGTTTAAAAAGACCAAACCAGGCTGCTTGTCTGCATTAACGCTGACAACGTTTTAGCCTCCGATCGTCGGCCACGCTATCGCTGCAACCAGAGAGCAGCCGAAAACGACGTCGTTGGTTGACATGATTTCTTGTTTTTCTGCTCCAAACTATCAGATTTTCACATCTGCAGGTTTCAGGCTATAATGTTTCTCGTGGTTCTCCATTTTAAACTGGTGTTTTGTTCTCGCTGGAGCAGGTGAAACATCCTTTGTTGTAGCTTCCTCCTCGGTCGGCGCTTCCCCTCATTTTACTATGACCTCAGACTCACAAACAAGAAAGAGGGAAGTCGCAATACCAGTTTGGCACTTTGAAGCCTATAACTAGTTAAATTCAGCTTTGATCTGCTCAAATCTTATTGTTCTGTGTGGTATTATTTGCTAAAAACACATTTGGGGGGAAAAGAGTCTTTATGGACCAATAGACGTGACGCCATCTGTGAGATGGCTCCACCCAGGCAGATCTAACCTCCGACAAACACAAACGCTGTAATGGTGAAGCTCACAGCGTCACCAGAGGCATTTCTGCCAGCTTTAAGGCACAGAGGACAGGAAAAATGTTCAAACGAGCCGTAAATCACGTCAGCGGAGTTATGTCAAGGTAACCAGGGACAAATCAACGTTAAAGCCCAAGTTTTAATATATATTAGCAACTTAAAACTGTTACTGTTCCAGTTATCCATGGCAGTAAATTACAGAGAAATTCTGCATTAGGAGTTTAAATCTTAAACACAGCAGAACTAGCATCAAGCATCACCCTTTAATTTAAACACATGTAAAGTAATTATGAACAAAGACTAAACATTTATGGTTACCTCCGCTCAGACGAACATGACGCCGTTCCCCGTCGATCCCTGTTGTGTTCAGCTGCTCAGGTCGGCCACAAATCCATCTTTTACTTTTTTCTAAACTCCTTTCGGGTTTTGGGAAAAGAATAAACAGTTTTCCACCCTCTAAACGTTCAGGATAACGCAGGGCTGAATTCTGCTTTCCAAACCTGTTTTTTTAATGAAATGCTTCTGACCGCAACGCGTTCGTAATGCAAAATCCTGACAACGCTGTCAGAGGTGAAAGGCCTGAAGCTCCTGCAGGTCAGAGGCGTTTCACTTTGGGGAAGACTGCGATCGCTGATTGGTCAGTCGGTAACGAGCCTCTGGGACTGATTGACAGGGTTGTGCAATTTAAAGAGGATTAAAGAAACATTATAATTAGTTTATTTTAATTCTAACTTTAATAAAATCTTTGTTCATAAATGCAGAGAGTGTTGCTGGGCGATGTAGAGAAACAGGCATATGGATAAAATAGAAATCATATCAATAGATATCAATAATCATCAACAAATTCAAACTTATTTTAAGTGCAGCCCTGGACATTTTATGCTGTTGCTTAGCGACTCATTTTTAGATACAGACACAAACGCTGAATTCAAACTCAACCCTTTATTCAACCAACTTCTTACCAATACTGTAAGATAAAAAAAAAAGAACTCTTTGAAGGGGGCGGAGCTTGGTGACAGAGCGTTCCTGGGTCTGCGTTGTGATTGGTTGGGAGGATGTAATGACTGTAATATTAACCTACATGATAGAATGCAAAAGGAAGGAAAACTTTTATTCTATTGATTTTTTTTTTAACCTTTTTTTCCCATCATTGATATACGTCTATCAATCGATATTTACTGTTAATGAATCACAGTCCAGCCCTAGCAGGGAGCGATAATACGGCTGCGCTGCCCTCACAGCAGGACAGCGGCCTCGCTCGGTACAGTTTCACCGTGTAAAGTTGTACAATGACAATAAAGGCTTTGACTTCAAATAAAAATAACCTAAAACTAGACTTACAAATATGTATAATTTAATAGAAATTAAATACACTTTTAAGCAAACCTTTCCTCACATTAGCCACATTTTCCATTCAAAATATGACTTTTAAATAGAAACAAGTTACCAAAACATGATATTGGGGATTTGTTTTCCTGCCTCACAATTGAAATTTTGAATGAAATGATTCAGACTTCCTGAAGGAAAGGGACGTGTAAACCCCTGTAGATCTTAGACACGTTTGCCGTATTATAAACACAGGAGTCCAGTTGGCAGTTTTGGGCTCGATTTGAGGGGAAAAAATTGAAAAAGATCGTCTCTATTTTCAGCAATAAGACCCGGACATTTGGCCAATTTTCTGAAATGAATTAAATGCCGATTGTGGTGCATCAAAGTCTGCATTTGAGTCCCAGTTGTTGGTTAGATGTGGTTCGGATCTTGTTCCTGCTGAGGGAGCCAATGATGATTTATGGTCAGTTTATTTATGAACAGTGGTCCTAGTCTGGGCTGACCCGATCACATGGTTCTGCTTAGTTCTAGTAGTTTACAAAATGTGACGGTAGGACAGAAATGGGCTTTTCCTGCCATGCAGAAGGCATCTAAAGGCTGGTAACACAATAAAGCTGATGATAAAAATACTTTTGGAGGTCGCTCATTGTGCTAAATGATCTTTTTGGAGGTTATACATCATTTAATAAACTGTGCCATACTTTTTAATTATTATTAAGCATTCGCTCTAACCTTTATCTACAGGTTTTACAGAGAAATATTTGCGAGTTCGTTGCATGTTCGTTGTGCCTCAGACCGACCAGTTAATCTTTCATTACCTGTGAGGTATTTTTAGGTGAAGCCTGAATTCACAGCGGAGGGAATATGAATGCTGTGTTTGTGTCTTCCAGAGAAGAACGGCTTGTCTTTCCTGGAGACGTCTGCGTTGGACTCCTCTAATGTTGAACTGGCTTTTCAGACTATCCTCACAGGTGAGTTTCTGCGTTTCAACCTAAACTCTGACAACAAACGTCCAAACTTAAAGGAATCCGTTGAACTTTTCCATGAGTTCAAATCCTCTGAAATCTCATTCATGTTGGTATTTATTTTATTTTGCCACTAGAGGGCAGCACATTCCACCTAATCAGGTCCTGGCAGACATTCCTCATGTGCATCATGTTGCTAAACCGGCTCCTGAATCTTCCTTTAATGGTAAAAAATGTGTTTATGTTGTGTCCAATCAGAGCCTAAACAAAGACGACCGTTCCCAGAAGCACCTTGCTCCGTTCGCCCCCATCCAGCTCCGTTTTCCCGCGTGCTCGCCTCTGAGCGGGCTCCTCAGGGCGTCCCAGGCCACACTGGCGACTTAACTTTATGTTTGAGATTTGCTAACATGGTGAGAATAAGAAACCCTAATGACTCGGGCGTCCTCTGACGTGCCTGAAGGGGAAGTCCAACAAAAGCACACTGTTTGTATGCTGCTTCTGCTACAGGTCGGATCCAGCGATGACTCTGCTTGAGGCGCTTGAGCCACGCCACAGACTCATCGGCCATTTCTAATTTATAAAAACCTTCAAACCAGCGAGGCCCATTGAGTTAACGCCGCTAATTAGCTCATTAAGGCAGGAAAAGCAGTGCATTAGCAGCAAGCCAGTAAGAGCTGAACTTTAGACCCCAAGGAGCAGAGGAAGCGCGGCTCGTGTGGTAATGCACGGAGGGTCGTCCTCCTGCTGGCCACGCTGTCGTGCAGTGATGGAGGTTTTACATTTTGCTGCAGCGTTTTGGAGCAGAAGGTCGAGCAGCTTTGCACAAACGAGCCTGAAAGGTTCAGGTTAGCTGAACATCAGCTTTCAGGCCTTTCCACAGATTCTCAGTGAGATCTAGGTCTGGACTTTGACTGGGCCGCTCCAGCTCATGGATGAGCTGTGATCTGACCCGGTCCTGGTTAGGGTCGACCTCTGCTGTGTTCATACCTGATCAGCATCAGCTTCTGGCCATTTTTAAACCGGACCTCTTAAGGCCTTCAGGGACTTTCTTCTGGCTACGAGGAAATAAAGGCGCCATTAGTGGAGATCACAAGGAATTGCTGTCCTGTTGACACAGCTGTGGATCTCTGCAGCTCCTCCAGAGCCACCATGGTCCTCCTGCTTCTCTGATCAATGCTCTCCTGGTCCAGCCTGTCAGTCCAGGTGGACGTCCATGTCCTGGTAGGTCTGCAGGCGGTACATCCTCTCTCCAGGTCCAGATGATGATCAGAGCTCTGGATGTTCTTGTAGAACCTGATCCTGCTGTAAACTGGACCAGAACTTCCTCCCTGACCCGTCTGCTGGGTTCCTTGGTCTCCATGATGCTGGCTGTTCTCTACAGAACCTCAGAGATCTTCACAGAACCGCTGAGGTTAAATTACACAGCGGGGGACTTTAATGAGGTGTTTCTGGAGGGCGGTGGAGTCATTATTCTGCAGCCTTGTGAGCCTCTTTGTGTCCAAAGACAGCAGTGAAAACCTGAAAGTTTGTAGTTTTAAGAGGAAAAAGTTCAAGTGGTCGACATGTTTTCTGGCAACAGTGCTTTTGCTTTGCAACGACCAAACGTTGCCCGTTTAGGGCGGAAAGAATCCGTCGCTGCTGCCAGGAGTCCTGTTGGTGCTCACGTGTCCCGCTGCTGCACAGATTTACCGGCGTCCACTCACCGCCTCTCTCCGCTCTCTCCACCACAGCCATCTACAACATCGTGTCCCAGAGGCAGATGTCGGGACAGGGCAGCTCGGACTTCTCGCCGGCCTCCAACGTGGTGCCCATCACGGTGGAGCCCACCCAGAGCTCGTCCAGTAAGGGCGCCTGCTGCCAGAACAACTGAGAGGCCGCCGCCCGCCTTCGTCTCCGGGGACAAACGGCCAGACAGAGACGTGGACGGGGGGGGGGAGGGGGGGGGAGGGAGTGGACGGGTAGTGGGACACTTGCACTGGGTTTGTCTGGTTAAGATATGGGGAGGGGTGGGTGGGGGGGACAGGATGTGTGACCAGAGAGGACTGGGTTCAGTAGAAGACGGCGGGGGGGGGGGGGAATTATGTAACAGGTCATTAAGAAGCTACATCATCACAGTGGGTTCAGGTTGTCGTGTAAAGCTGGACCTTCTCTTTCCTCCTGCTGCGTCTCTCTTGACACGAGGCTCCTTTGAACAAGGCCGACTTCACGGGCCGATAAACGCTTCCTTTCCGTTTCTCCCTCCTGGGATGTCGGGCGGTAAAGATCCACTTCTAGAAGACTGAATCGCAACCTTCTGCTTCATCTGGACTAGTCGGACGATCATGACTTTCTCTGTATTTATTACCACTTGTTTGGCCAAAGGGTTTCCCGCATTAATCGCTCGGGAGAAACGTTTTTTTTTTTCTTTTCTCTGATTGTTTTCCTCGTCTAAAACGAATCTTTTCTAAACTAACATAATGGAATCAAGAGGGCTTTGCTCCATCAGGCCTCAGCAGCAGCAGCAGCAGCATCCTCCCTAACAGCGGCGTCTCTCTGAGTGCTGCTGATGGTTGTCTGGACGCCTCTCCTCCTCTCTTCCATGCGTCGTTTCTCCAGAGATGAGTCACGCTCCCGCAGGCTTTTTGCACGCCGTCGGCTCTGAGCGGGACGGGACGGCCGCGGTGCTGCTGGACGGGCGGGTTAACTGCAGCGGGCGTTAGCAGGGAGGGCGGGGTCGGCTCCTGGCACCTCACCGCCGCCTCACCTTTTGGGCCCAAACCTGTGGGGAGCGGAGGGGCGAAGATCTCCGGATGGGTCTGAACGCGCGGCGGCGGCTGGCTGGGATGGACGGATTGGGTTTCAGCGGATGAGATAGTGAGGGCACTCAGCCCTGCCCTGCTCCTGTGGTCTCTGATGTAGCCGTGATGGCTTGTTTTACTGTAAATGAAATCCTCCACCGCCTGCTTCACCTACTCCTCTCCGTCTCCGCACGCTGTAACTGGAACAGGACTCGGCCTTCTGGGATCTCCCCCCGAGGCCGGCCCTCACTTTCACTTGTCTTTATTTCCTGTCCAGGGGGCGGGGGTTGTGTTCGCCGGCCCGGATGGGGTTTGGTAGCATCTAATAGACGAGGGCCCGGGGTGGGGTGGGGGGGTGGGTTGTAGCGTTAGGAGGGGCTTGGTTTAATCCAAAGGTTACAGACACAGATGGTTTATGTCCACATCAACACTGACTTTTGTTCACTTCACAAGTCTTAAACTGGGTGGTGTAGGTAGACATTTTTAAGCCTTTATTCTATTGTATGTATATTTGGACTGCACATGTATAAATAAATCAGATTTGTTATAGCTCATCTTTTACGTCTCTCCAGTCTTAAAACCAAGTAGCTGCTCGTGGCTCGGTTCTAACCTCTAATGTCCAGTGTAATTCAAGATGTTTGCAAAGTGCTGTAGGCTGATATTTTCCCTGATTACTGATTATTAAATATTAATCATCATTATCTGAAGATCAATCCAGCCATCAGGACTCTCAGGGAGGGGGAGGGGGAGGGGGGAAAGAACAACACGATCTGCTTAAACTGGAGATCCTTTCCTTTTTGTTTTATTAGAAACATTTACAATACATTTTTGAATCTTGAAAAAATAACAAAGAACCAGAACTAACATGGCGCAGATACAATAATAATTATAATCATAATAAAAATGTCTCCAAAAATGTAATTCACAAAAAAACATGTGCTATAAGAAATAAACCTGCAATATCACCTGCCTTTTGTGAGGGCATGGCACACTGTAACAGAGTTCAGAACCTTTTTTTTTTTTTGTTGTTGTTTTTTTTACTTTTTCCCATCCATCAACGTTCCTCCACAGAGGGCCACGGCGGTGACCCCCCCTCACTGTCCACAGAGAAACCAGAAACTAACGCCGGCTGCTGCCGGCCCAAAAAACTAATGCACTACAACCACTATTAGACCGGTATGAAACACCTCTACTGTGCTGGAAAAATTGGAAACGCTACCGAAGACAAACTGTCAGACTGCAGCGGCCTCTTTGGAAAAGGCTGGAGTTGGGCCAGCGGGCGCCACGCCGGTCCCCGACCAGAACGCGGTGCCGCCGGACTGAGTTCGGGTCGGATTCTGTTCGTTCAGGACGTAACGTTAACGTTTCGTCTCTCGCACAAATGGAAGCAAATTTGCAGCATTAAAAAAGAAAAAAAAAAGAAAAGAAAATGTTCTTTCCCAAACAGGTAACTGAGAAGACGGGGTCAGGCGTTGGTGCGGGGGACTGAAATGGTCTCCGTCTGGCTCCAAACTCGCATCAGCTTTTCCAAAGACACGGCAACTATGAAAATCTACAGCGAAGGAACGGTCCAAAAGGTGCTGCGGTGGTGGTGGAACCGCAGCCCCCCACCTGCACCGCTCCTCCCGTCTAACAGACCATACAATATACATGCAAACTAGTACGGTAATGAATCTGGTGTCTGTGTGTGTATGCGTGTGTGTTTGCATCTAGTTACATAGATCTACACAGTGATGCCTCCCTCTTGCACTTCACCTAATTAACGCATCAGAAAACGTCGACCCCAAATAAAAAAGGCTTTTTTTTGTTTGTTTGTTTAAAGAAAAGCAAAAAAGCCGATCACACTCTGCTGCCATCGATCGATGGGACTGAGTAGTGGATGTAGAGAAATGTGTGAATGAAAGTGTTTACAAGTCGCGCGTGGCCCTGCTGGGCGAGAGGGTCACAGCTGCCTCATTCATTCCTAGCGTTGCAGTTTTTGCTTTTTTTTTTTTACATTTTGATTAGAAAAAAGCGAGTTTAGATTACAGAGGAAATGAGTAATGCGTTCAGTCAGTAACATGGGGTTAGTCGAAGGGTGTGGGGGTAGGGTAGGGGGGGGCGTTACAGCAAGCAGCACTGCACAAAGAATGCTGATGCAAGAAAAAATAGAGTTGAGGCACAAAATCGATGCTCTGTGACTAAAATATCTCCAAATTCTAAAAATATTCTGTTATTTTCTGTAGTTCTTCCGTTGTTAATGCACCGATGTTGAAGTAGTGCACGTTTTGAAGTTAAAATTTCCGCTATGGTAAATTCCGGTTACTTCAGCCAACCGTGAAGCACCTGAGAAAAGTGGCCATAACTTTCATAAATAAAACTTCTTTTCTCCTTTTTTTAGTTATTAGTAGAAACTGACTTCCCTGTGTTTAGAAATATATTAACTTCTTGTCATTTTAATTAAAAAACAAAATGTCTTGAGGTTACTCATAAATATGTATGTCATTTTTCATAAATAACATCCAGATACTGACTTTTTTTTTCCTCTGCTTTCTATGAAATAATAACCCATGTTAGCAAAATAGATCTGAAAAACTGTAATATGTTTTTTTTTTTATTCATTTTTAAGTTACTTTCTATAAATGCATGTGGAAGAACTCAAATATAGACTACGTCGAAAACCTGTTGCAAATTCCTTCCAAAAAAACTAACTTAAAGCTCACTTGTAAATCGTGAAAAATAAAAAAAGGGTGCATTAGTTTATTTTTTCCCCCCATTTTTTTTTATTATTTTTTATTGTACATTCAAACGCATTGCTTGTTCAATGTGTGACTCTTGACAGGTTGGTAGAATTGCTTAAGTGCATCCATTGAAATATAAGGATTTCCTATCACTCCTTTAAAAGGGATTCTACAGAAATGCATAAAGACCTTTTTGATATCAAGAGAAGAAAAACATCTACTTTTTACTATAATAGCAACCTTAATACGATATAGTAAATAATACTAACACAAACATAATGTATCACTGAGTTGTCCCACCCTTGGCTGCTCCACAACGCTTCCTTATCACAGGTGAGCTGGACAAATGAAACTTATATTCTTAGGACTTTAAACTATGTTTCCGTCAGTTAAACTACACAGTAAATATATGATTTTAAACTGATGTTCTCTCTAAGGTCTTAAAGCTTTTATACACTTTAGATATCAAGCTGATGGATCCTTTTATGAAGCTTTTTTTAAAATCAATAAATCTTACCTATTTTAATAGTTTTGACTATCATGCAGTGAGTGATGCCTTTCTTAAATACAGCATTTTATTCCTGGTTTAAGAAACTTCCAACTTTCACGTTTTTTATTAAAACTTATTTTCATGGCTCAAGTTTTTCCGGGTGGGAAACAAAAGTGAGCTGGATCTCCGATCTGAATCAAGTCTGTTGGCGGCGGCGACATTGTCTCAAAATAGCCTTAAAAGTCCTTAAATAAGATGTGGTTTGGTTTGAATTTCATTTACTTCCGGGAGTAATTTCATCCGTAAGATCCTTTCTTGGTTCAGTAAACTCTAAACAAAAAGGCAGATCTTTAAACGATGTGACAAGTTAGCTCTCTTTTGTTCTTTGGTTATAATCTGACCTTTTTCTTTCAAAGTAGAGAAAAAAAAAGATGTAAATCAACGAGGTGCAAAAACTGAGGATTAAACGACAGAACGAACTCAAACACGGGTCCAGCCTCGACGTTGTGTCTTACGTTAAAGAACCTAAACCCTCCGAGACGTCGTCCGTCCATCAGAAGCTGTGCAACCGGCTCAGACTCTAACCAAATAAAGTCCTGAATGAGATTAATACAAACACGAATAAAGTAAGAAAAGTGACCCTGAAGCTGCTCCTGATTCACTCTACACTTTAAGGTCACTAAGAGACAGAAAAGCAACGGGATTATCCTGATAATGAAGGTCAGTTTCTAAGCAGAACATTAGTCAAAGAGCTGACTCCCCTGTTATTGCTTTCCATCCTGATAAATAAAAACTGATTTCTTCTATAGGGGCTAAATATTTGCCTATTTAATTAAGATTGGATACATCAGTTGCTTCATAAAATTCATTCTTACTGTTTATAGTAGTGTCTGCTTATCTATATTTGGATGACATACGTAGTAAATAATATTTCTTACATGTATGAATCTATCTAATATACTAATATGGTGACAGGGCGCATATATAAACATTTTCTCTTCCTAGTTTTTTTTTCTCGTATTTATTCTAAAACATCGACAATGACACTTTGAGATTGTAGAGACGAATGAAAACTCCCTTTAGGCAGGCCTGCATCTGGCTCTTCCTAGCGGATCCACACACCATATTTACAAGAACTACACTCCTCGACTTCCAGCGTCTAGCTGGGAGAACCTCCAATGAGACATCTTTGTTAAACCAGTGCACAACTGAAAAAACAAAATCCATGAGCTCTCCCAAAATTGTCACTACTGAGCACGAGAATCACCAAAAACACACGAGAATAAAAAAAAATGATAGGGAATCCTTATGTGCATGTCTTTCAGATTGTTGTGAGATAATTTTCACCATCAGCGGTCGGTTTGGTATTAATCAGATGCGCGTGTTTTATAATAAGGTGCTTTATACTTTTTTTTTTTTTCTAAGTCATGTGTTTTTTTAAGAGCCTAATGTCCAGAATCCCCCTAATCCCCCACCCGAGCGCTTTGATTCACACTCTTCTCTTCCAAAAATAACTTCTTTACAAAGTTGGTTATTGGGGAGCGGTACTGTATCAAAAGGCCAAAGTTGCTACCTTGTCAGCCAAAGCGATGGCAATATTCCATAAAAAACATTAAGGCAGAAAAGAAAACTACCAAAAAATAAAATACTAAGTTCAAAGAGCGGAGTCACGCCGCCTCGTTGTGACGCTGAAAGCTTCGGCCAAACCACTGTGCAATTCCCCCCCACCCGCCCCCCCCCCAATCCCTAAAACCGCTCCTCGGTCCGTCTGAGAGATTCTAACGGACTTTTTCCGCTGCAGTCCCAACATCACGCAGGCCGTCTTTTCTCTTTTTTCCTCCCCTTTAGAGAAAAGGCCTTTTTCGCCCCAGAAGACTGGATTTGTTTAGTTAAAACGAGACGAAGCCCAAATTATCGGTCGATGCAACAGAAGAGAGGCCCGCTGGGTGACAGCGGCTCAGAACTCGCTCAGAGACCTGCTCGGTCTGCAGGATTTTTGTTTTTTTGTCGTCTTGAAGCAAACTCCTCCCTTACTCTGCCCCCACCTCCCTCCCTCCCTCCCTCCCATCATTCAACAGCTTTAATCCCTACAACCCCCCCACCCCCGATCCATTGCTCTAGCCCTCTGAAATCCCCAGGCTGGGGCTAAGGCAGACGCAGAGGGTGTGTAATTTGATTCAGCATGAGTGCTGGTTAAATGGGGCGTTTCCTCTGCCTTCCTGTCAATTACAATAGTCTGATTTCATTGTAAAAAGTAACGCGAGGGGGGGGGGGGGGGGGGCGCTGTTGGCCGGGGCCGTTCGAGATGAAGGGCCAGGCGTGGGATGGCCTTTACAGTAGAAACGCCGAGGGGGGGCCTTTGTGGGAACTCTGATCCCACAAATGGCTCCCGAAGAGGGGGATTAATACTGCGCCCTGCGTGATATGATCACAAAACGGTTCGCTTTTCATCGCCGGAATAAATATTCCAGGTAACTGGATTATGTATGTCGCTCCTAAACCTCCATTTTATTTCACGGCTGCCAAATTGGGCTAGTGTCTTTCAAGGCTTGTGTGTTTTGGGACAAAAGAGACCCCCCCCCCCTCTTGTCTCCACTTGGGTCAGAAAAGGAAAAGGGGGAAAAAAGGGGCTTGAAGGAGGGGCTCGGTCCTGTTTGGGCAGCTGCATCCAGCCCCCTTCAGAGCCTCGGAGTCCAGATTCCCCGCACGGTCCGCACCTGGACCGACCCATTTGCCTAATTGTCAATGAGCGGATCCGCGCCGTGTCCAAGCTCTCCGTGGCCCACGCCGCCACCGGTGCCCAGACAATACGGCTCAAAGGCAAACGGTCCAACTGTAAGCCCAGGACCGGGTGGGGTGGGATGAGGGGGGGGGGCATGAAAGCCACTCCCAAAGAAAAGAGAGAAAGAAAGGGGGCTCGGTGGGACCTCCAAAGCCAGGGTCAGAGCCACAGAGCGCCATGAAACACCTGCTCCTGTACAGCACTGCTAATTACAGGGGAGACGGCAGGCCCCTCGCCGCTCCGCACAACGCCGTCAGCAGACGAGACGAGGAGAAAGGATTACCAGTCCTGGACTCTGGGTTTTACTCCATCGACTCCTTTAATCTGCTGCTGATTCAGGACACCTTTTACGCCGCTTTTTTCCAGCTTCTTGTCCACCGCAGAGAGGGTGGGGTGGAGGGGGCCTCCTGCCTCGTCAGCCGGACGCGGCCTAACAACCACGCGAGACAATAAACCGTGGCTACGGTGGCTTCAAGACACGTCCTGCGGGAATATGGAAGAGGCCAACTGGATGATTTCCAGGGCTTTCTGGCCTCCCAAATGAAACGGGCGCTTTAAGCCGACCGAGGAGCTACATGCTTTTCAAGCGGAGCGTCACGGAGCCTTTTCGACAAACGGCGGCGACCACAGCGTCACCAATGGCTATTGGACGGAGAACCCCACCTTTAAATCAAGCCTCCCCCCCCTCTGAATAATATCCATAACATTTACGCCATCCCTATAAATAATTTAAATCCTATCCCCTTTAAATCTGTTTTCTAATGAAATAAAGATTTGTTTCACGTCTTCCTGTATAGATCCTGACCAGGACAAGCCTAGACACGTTTTCTTTTACCCCCCCTCCCCAAAATATTTCGGACCAATTCTATGAGCCCACAATCACAGTTTAACTGAAAACGTTGAGTTTGACTTCACATCTGCCCGTGGATATTTCTCAAGGTACGATTTAACAATCCTGTTTTAGACCAAGATGATTGTAAGGTGCAAAAAGTTCTGTCTGTTTTATTCCTTCTATAACAACATTGACTTTCTAGGGAGTCAAGTGCAGGTTGGGTTCCTCAACAATCATCTGTTTCCTTCAATAAAACCCACTTTAAGGTAAAAAGAAAAGAATAATAAAATGTTCACATTACTGTCTACCTCTGCCTACGCCGTGATTCATGAATGAAAAACAGCGGCAGTCAAAAAAAAATGAAAATGCAAGGTACTATACTTCTCTTATAAACAAAACTTTTATAAAATATATATGCATATATATATAAAAAAAAGAAAAACTTAAAAATATTTCTTATACTTTTTAGTAAAGCAAGCAGGCCTTCTAAAATATCTGCTTGATTGTTTTGAAATTTTCTGGAAACAAAAATGTATATAATAATAATAATATAATAATAATAGTAATAATAATAATAATAGTAATCATAAGAACAGTAAATAATTATTGAGGAAACTAAGACTAAAAACGGATGTGGTTCTTTAGGAGAATATCCGGATGGCCTGAGTGACCTGGGTGTGGCACACCGGGCACTCCGGGTGGTTGAGCTCACAGATTCGGATGGCACACTCCATGCAGAACAGGTTGTGACCGCAGGGCACCAAGGCAGCCGTCACCTTGCTCTCAAAGCAGGTCATGCAGTCCCGCACGGCGGCCGGCGGAGAGTCCGGAACCGGCAGCCGGCCCGGGAAGCCGTCTCCGGCCGAGGCGGGCTCGCTGTGGGCGCGGCGAGCCTGGGCGTGGGGCGAGCCAGAGACGATGCTGGTGACTGAGTTGTTGGGGGTCCCGCCTCCGCAGGACTCCGTCAAACCGGGAGAGAGTCTGGTGAGGGGCAGCGGGAGGCCGCCGAAGCTCTTGGAGCGCTGCTGGGTGTAAAAGGACACCTGTTTGGGGTAGTCGGGGTCCCCCCAGCCCTGAGTGCCCTCGGATCCAAAATACGAGCAGGGTTTCTCCCCGGAGCTGGAGAAGTTGCTCTTGCTGTAGATCCCCCCTCCCTCTCCTCCTCCTCCTCCGCTCCCGCCTCCCACCATGGCATCAGAGAAGTTCTGGCGGTAGCTGCTGGTGAGAGGCTTGCGCTGGCCCCCCTGCAGCCCCCACACCTGCTGTAGCCGGCTCTCCAGACCACCGGTGCTGCCCGCGGGGCTGCCTCCGCCGTTCGGCCCCAGGCAGTCGTTCTCGTTGTTGTGGTCGTGCAGGCCGCCGGTTCGGAAAGCGATGTGGGCCTCGATCTCCTCCCGGGCCCGCTCGGCGTTGCTCGGGGAGCCCGTGATCTCAAAGACGGGGTCGCGGTCCCGGCTGGGGGTCACGATGTACGTGCAGGTTTGCTGCTGGATGCGCTTTATGGTGGAGCCCTTGGGCCCCACCACCAGCCCCACGACCCGGTATGGCACTCTCACCTGAATGGTGGTCTGACCCGGCAGAGGCGTGGGCGGCGAGCCGCTGAAGGACACCCCCAGCTTGTTGCGGGAGGCCCGGAGCATGGAGAAGTGCTCCGCGGCGGAGATGATTTCACGGCGGGCCAGAGCCACGTCTTCCTTGCGGCCAGTGATTAGAAACACGGGCTCCTCGCCTCGGACCGGCGTCTTGATGTAGGTGTTGGTCTTGGCCCGCAGAGCTTTGATCTTGCAACCTGAAAAGACACACGTCAGACATTTTGAAGCGGCTGAACTTGCTCCGCCTTTCTGGTGCACAGATTTACGTGACGCTGATTTAGCAGCGCTGCTTCCGCTTGTTGTCTTTTTACCAGCGAATGATATTCAGCGTAATCGGCTCGATTCATGAGGGTTTTTTGGTGTTGCTGGTTCCACATGCTCCAAGTCACAGCTTACCAAGGCACACATGCGGAGCGGAGAACTGCCGGTCGGCAGAGACGTTGGCACAGTTGGGGAACTTTTACGATTCCACCGAGCTGCTGACCTGTCCTTGAACCTGCACACGGTGTCGACCCAAGGAAGAGGCATTTATTGCCCCGAATCCGCCTCTGCTTGATCACTGTTTATGCTTTTACCCTATTAAAGGGCTTTTAAGACGGCATCCTGATCAGAGAGAGTGCGGGTTAATGTTCCTTCATTCGATTGCCTGACCTTGTAGCGGGACACAGCAGGATGTGTATTGTCTCTCCAGGAGGACTGCCAGGTACATCTGAGGCCAAGAAGCCTGTTCTCCTTATGTTACAACCTCGTTAAGGCGTGCCTTCGTTAGGGCTGCCTCCTCGTCAGGATTCCCGTGTTTCACCACAAGCTAAGCGTGCCGTAAAGAGGCCGGTCCAGCTCCTCGGCTGACCTGGCGTTCACCAGCCGAGGAGGACGCCGGCTCTCGTACCGAAGCAGGACGTCTGCCTGATGCCGCCACACTTTGCTCAGGAACAATCGCTTCCCGGGAAGCAGAGAGAGGCACATTGGCGATACTCGGAGGGGTTAGAGCAGCCCGTGCCCCACTTGTGAAAATGCCCTCTGAGGCCACAGCGTGCCATTAGCTTGATAAACCTGCTCAGGACACGGGGGGAGCTTAACAAACAATTCGATTCCCCTCCTCTAACTGCATCCTAAATGTTAACAAGCACACGTTAGTCTCTTAATTAAAAGACTTTCAACAAATAAAATGGTCAAAGATGAATTAATGAGAACCAGAATTAAGGTCACGGGAGATAAATTCGCCCCCGTGCCGCTAAACGGTAGCGAGCGAGGCGATCCACAACAAAGCCACGCTTCATCAGCAGAGAGCAGGGTGCAGGAGAAAGGAAGAAAGAAATCCTCCCTACATGACAGGAAGCTCCAGCTTCACCCAGACCGAGAAGGGGGTGTGACCATACAGCCAACCAAGGAAGACTGACCTCAGTTCCCCCCTAAATCAGACAAAAAGCCCCCCCCCCCACCCCTGCTGCTGCTGCACCCACCAGCTCCTCTCTGTCCGTTAACAGTTATTCCATTAAAATACGAAGCGAACACTTCAGAGCAAAGAGTGGGAGTCGCAGAGGGGAACGAGGGGCACTTAGCAGCACCGAGCACAGAAGCATAATGCACAGGGGGGGGTTGGGTTGTCTGGAAAAGAAGCCACCCCGGCTCCCCTGGACCCCCGGCGATGGAACCGGACGTCTGTTTGGAGGTAAAGGTGGATTTCACCGATGGAACCTCACCCACCCTGCAGTCGTTGTGCCTTATTCTTTGTGCCCCCCCCCCTCCTCCATCCTCACAGACAGCCATGTGGCTTCCAGGGTGTGCACAGAATCGGGGCTCCGAGGCGCGACTACACCATTCAGCTTTGAGAGGCTACAACCTCATTTCCTTTTCTCTGCTTCCAGTGGAAGCATGGCAGCAGCCACCTCCACAGCCCCCCCCCCCCCCCCCCCAACCGATGGAATAAAGAAAAAACGCTTCCCTGTCCCTTCTGCAGAGCCAAATTAGAAACCCAGGCGGAAACCCGAGCACAGATCCGTTTAAAACCTCACAAAACACCCAACTGGTGCAACTCCAGGCCGGGGTCAGGACCCAGACGGAGGCAGGGCACACACCCTCCCCCAGACTCACACCTTTGTTTGACAGCTGATGTCACTCAGCTCCAACTCTTTGTTCAACGGGAGGGGAAAAACTGGAAAAAGAAGGAGCAAACTCGTCCCAAAAGTGCCTCTGTGCCGGGAGCCAAACTTTCCAACTCTCTGATGTGAGGGGCAGAAACAACAACAAGGTGAGCACGCTTTCTCTTTGTCCAGACGCGTCACCGGGACCAGCGCGCAGCGTAAACAAGCAGCCGGGTTTAAAAAAAAGAATAAATCCAGCACCTCTCCAGTCCGGATGACTAATTGTTGGAGATGCTGCTGAGCTGGGAGTGAAAGACGCCCCCCTCGTCGCCAGCTGCATGTTTTTTTGAACAGTCTGGCGCGTCTCAGACGACAAAGGAAGCGGCGCTCTCCTGCTCCACGGCGCGTGTCTGCGCGCTGACATTGATGGCGTGGATGTGGAATCATTCGCCCAGGAGGGAAAGCAGCCTTTCCCACCACCACTCTATCCCACCCCTTCCCCCTGCGCAAAGGCGCCCCAAAAAGAGCCAGAAATCAGCGCTAAACGTGTCGGTGGAAAGACGAGAACTTGAAAGATTGGAAGCGGAAAAAGAAAAAGTGGGAGGCTGACGTCTCGGAGGAGCAGCTATAAAAAAAGGGAGCCCACACCACTCCCTTTTCTTTGTCAAATAACACCAGGTAACAGTTGGAGAAACAAGCGGCAAACGGCGCAGGCGGGGAGGCATGCAGCCCGCCTGTCGGCACAAAAGCAGCAAGTTTAGGGGAATAAGGAGCGGCGGCGCTTTACCTTGCCTGCCCACTATCTCGGCCACATGTTCGGAGCTGGGCACCGGGACGCATTCTGTTATGTTGCAGCCTCGTCCCTTCGTCTCCGCCGAGGAGCTCTCGTACAGGGCGCACAACTTGCTCTTCCCCTGCAGGATGGCCGCGTCCCCGCCGCCGTTGGCGTGGTTGTGGTGGTGGTTGTTGTTGTTGTTGTTGCTCCGGTCCTGCACTCCCGTTGTCGGAGCTCCGCCACCGCCGCCGCCGTCCTCGCCTTCCCCGAGCCCCAGCAGCGACAACTGGCCGAGCGCGACCCTGAGGGCACGGGAGTCGTCCTCCTCTTCGTCGGGCGCTACGAGGAGACCTTCGCCGCCGAAGCCGGAGCCGGCCAGATCCCCGCCGTAGCCCCCGTTTTTCTCCATGATCCCTGCTAGAACCAGCAGGCTAGGCATGGCTAACAAAAGAGTGTGTGAGACAAAGACAGGGGAAAGAGACTGGAGAAACAGCACCCGTGCCGCCTCCTCCTCCTCCTCACTCCCTCCCCCTTCCCTCTCTGCGCTAGACCCTCCCACAGACCGCCCCCATCCCTCTCCATCCGCCAGACTCCGGGTACAGTAGAAGGCGCTCAGGCCGTCTGCACGGTGGATGGGGCCGGGCCGACGCGTCGCTCCACCCAGTCTGGTTTACCCCGACCCTCCTCTCCTCCCCTCTCCGTCCTCAGCGAGACAAAAAAAAGAAACGAGCCTCCTTCCCTCCCTCCCTCCCTCCAGTCCTGCCATTCCGTCTCAGGTTCGCCAGCATGTGGCGGCCCACATCCAGCCCGTCTCCTGCGCTGGGGGGAAAAAGAGGACGCGTTCGGCTCACCTCCTGCGCCGCATGCAGTCGCAGAAACGCAGACGCGCTGCGGAGCTGCGGCAGGGGAGCTGCATATTTATATTTTTGGCGACTTATGTAAGAGCGAACCGTCCAGGATGTAAACAGTCACTCAAAGGCGCAACTGCGGCGCGCACATGGTCATCTGCCGGAGAAAGAGATGATGTCAACTCCACGGTGATGGGGTGGAAACCGGCAGCTCCCGCACACACCGAGACAACTGGGCTTTTAGGAGCGAGGGAGCCGAGTTAGTGGCGTTTTTTTATAGAGAGAAAGGGAAAAAGGAGAATGGGGCTGGATGGGGGTCCGCCCACCTCTGTGTGCTTTGCGGCAGGTCACCGCGCCGTTGTCTGTGGCGCCGCTGCGCATCAGGATGTTATGTATAGGAGGCAGAGAGGGTGTCTGGGGTGGGGAGGAGGTGATGGGGGAGCTGTGCATGAGCAGGAGAAGAGAAAGAGAAAGGGAGTTGTCAGACAGGCGTTGCAGACCTTATGCGGTGGGGGTGGGGGGTTGGTGGTGGTTGGGGGGGGGACATCAATAAAGCCCTCGCACATTTCCCGTTTGGAAAAAAAAAGGTTTTGCAGCAGCTCCGCTGAACAAAGAACCGCGCCGCGCAAAGACTCAATATGTCCTCCTGAAGCCACACCGACCGCATGCTTCCACAAACTGCGGCCATGCCAATTAAAATTAGTGTTGATGTAAGGAAATAAGCCTGGCTGGGTGTAGCCACGCAGGAAAAAACACACTTATAGGTATATTTAACTAAAGCTTTTATATCAAAAGTAAATGTCAATAGAAAAAAATGGTAATTTTTTTTTGGTTCTGACTGTTGAAGTTGCGACTTCTTGCCAGACTGGGGCTTAAAAGCTTTGAGGAAATGTTGGAGCTGGTGTAGGAATGACCGCACCGCTGAGCAACAACTGATGTCTCCAGCTTCCTCCAAGTATCCGCCTAACTCCAGCCTCTCCATACCATCTGTGCGTCTGCAGGCTGGCGTGTTGCGTAAGTCTGTACCTGCAAAGCAAACTCAGGGAAGCCTTCCTCCACCCCGCAGCTCCACCCTGGGGCTCATTGCCCCCTAAGAAAGCTCAAAGTTGGCTGCCTCACCTGGGCACAAAACCCTTCGCTCAGGTAGGGAACATCTAGGTGAGTGTTTGCTGCACCGACTTCACTGTAAAGGTTGGGTTTCTACACCATACCTATAATTTTTTAATGCCTTACACCCCCCCTCCACAGACACAAAAACACACACAGTCTGATACGACAGCCGGAGCACGGCTGCATGAATGTTTTAATATTTTCTTGTGAGGGTTACTGTCGGCTCTCTGGTGCCACACAGGACCGAGCTGTAATATTCTCACACTTTCCCAAATGGCAGCGCTGAAAATAGGGGCAACCTCGCCGCTGTGATGAGATGGAGCCGGCAAAGGTAGAGCAGGTGTATTTACATGAGTAATCAAAGTCTAGACGTGCTCTCCGGGTGCCAATCAGGGAAGGGGCTCGTTCCCTGAGGGGGTGCTGCAGACGAGGTGCTCTCCTGGTGTGAGGCCTGGGATTAAAAGCTCCCCCCAGCCCACTCCGTCCAACAATAAAATAACAGCAGTGGCAGGAGGCGAGCGGGACGGCGTGAGGCTGCGGCCAGCGGGGTCCGTTTCCAGCCCCCCACGCCCAGAGGTGAGGCCAGGGCACCCGGGACGGGGGGAGCACCCTTCAGCGGTGTGTCCGAGAGCTCGTCTGGCTCCATTAAAGGGGTCCGCTGGGACTGCAGGGGCCCGATCAATGACAAGCATGGATCCGGGGTTGTGTTTCCACCGGGTCCACGGCCCCGTCCTGCACCACCTCCACGAGAAGCCCTGAAAGCAGCAGCTTCCCGTTCAGGCCCGCTCCCCGTGGGCCGCAGTAGTCGCCCGTCAGCTGCAGGATTCCTGTGAAAGCCAGAGCTCAGCTCAGCTCGTTTTACCCGAACATTCAGGGGAAAAATCTCTGATCCTGACCATCTGTTCAGCACCGTGCTGCTGCCCTGCTACTGTTCCCCTCTAGGACGCACCCCGTGAGACAAAGTGCTGTTCGCACACCCGTCTCTTTGTCCGGGAGCTCGAGGAAACGTTGCTTTCACCTGTGGACGGCGTCTGGCCTTCAGAGCGGACAGACGCCGGGCTGCAAACGTGTCCCGGACTCCCTGAAGGACATCCTTTTGACTTCCTCGGCCAGATGTCCCTTTCAGGAGTTCCCGGTGCCCCGCCGTCACTTGAATGAGGCCTCGGCGAGCACAAAGGGACGTGTTGGCCGAGCACCACGTGCTGATGCCACGCTGAAGCGGCCTCTCAGGGATGATGTAAGTCCTCATGCAAATTGATACCACATTGTGTGCTCATAATCCGCAGAGAGCCTTGAAGTCGATCAGCTGAATAAGTGCGGCACCGGAGGCAGAGGCGCTCTTTGTGTGGCCTTTCGCTGATTAAACTCTGATTTGTTTGTGTTTTTTTTCTTTCTTTATTTCTGAGCAGCTTTTTCCTCTCATGTCCAGACGGAGCAGCCACGGAGCTCACAGAGGCTGGAAGCGCTGCGTGGAAGTAGGAGCGAAGGCAGCGACCTGAACTGACCTGCTCTGAGAACGTCTTTAGCTCAGGGGTGCCCAAACTTTTCAGCCTGCAACCCCCAATATACGGGTGCCAGAGACCCCCCCTTTAGGCGAGGGGGTGCGGGTTATTTTTCTCGTTTTTGGAAATTACGAGACTGCAGCAGTAATTTCATGATAACTCTTAGAAAACGACGATGTCTGCCCCCCGTTTTAAAATGTTGAGCATCTTGTTACGCTTTGGTATCCGTTTCACAAATAAATAATCAGCAGCAAACTATTATTGGCAGCAGGACTTTGAGACGATTATGCAAACGACTGTGTGAGTTTGTTCTCATAATATTTTGACTTTATTGTCATAATTTGCACCAAAGAGTTGATTACGGATATTGTGGATCAAAGAAAATAAATTATTGGCCGTGGAGGAAAACATTTCCACTCATATACACATGTTTGTGATTACAAAACTTGGATGTTTTCTAATATCAAAAAACGTTCGTAAAAGCATACAATTGCTATATTAAAATACTATATCTAATATTTTAAAGTAAGAAATTTGGATCATCTCGCAACGCCCACTTTGGGAACCTCTGTTTTAGTTTATTTGTGCTTTTTAAACTTGATTATTTTTCTGATATTCTGAAGTTTACAGTGTGACCCACAAGCAGCTCAGTCCTTACAGATCAGTACAGTTAAAACTATAAATTCAGATAAAGATAATCTTCAAATAAACACCAATCGATTGCCTAGAGGTCAACATTTCTCCTCGAAAAATCAGATTTTCTTGCTGCTGTTCATTGAATGCATCAGAACTAAAACCTCCATAAACGGGTCATTTAACACGTTCTTTGCTTTGGGTTTATTTAAAAAAATGAATCTGATAAAGGTCGCTGCCAGATGCCTTCATACATGCGTGGGTTCATCGTGTAATGGAGGGGTGTCCAAGGCGCGGCCCGGGGGCCAGTTTTGGCCCTCGGCAGCAGTTCAAGAATGGTCCTGTGAAGGAAAGTTTTAGTAATATTTTAGATTTTCACTGACAAATCTGGGTTCTTAAATGGAAAAGTAAAAATAAAGTATTTTTTTGTCAGCCATGTTCCTGTGCTTTAATTTATGTAAGTAGAGCCATAAACATCCAGCGTCTTTTCCTCAGACACAGCCATTTACCAAACTTGGCTAAACACCTAAATGCAGCGTTGCTTTTAGAAGGAAGTTCTCATTATGCAGCAGGAAATAAACCAAAAATCCAACAAAAAGGAAAAGGTTGTTCTCACATCTACGACGGTTTGTTCTTTTCTCCTTTGTTTCATTGAAATATCGCATGTTTAATTTGTCAGGGAACAGGAAAAACATGCATAATAATATTAATTTGCATTTTTAGGTAAAAATAATAATCTTGGACACCACAGGTGTAAGGTGTTCCTCCTCTGTTGGGTTGAAAGCTCTTCCCACCACCAAGGAATCTGCAGGATGCTTTTAAGGCCAATGTTTCTTTTGATGGGTAAAAACCTCGGTCGGATGTCTCATTGTCCACCAGGTCAGTTCCTCAAACAAACACCGTAAATAATTTTACACTTCAGAGTTAAAGGAGATTCGCTGCATTCTGTTTTTGGTCACCAGATCAGTGATTTGAGCATCTTTCACCTGCTGTGAAATGCTGGCGTGGAGCCGAGGGCCGACAAACACCCTCTACCCCTCGGACCAGGAGGATGTTGTGATCGGGAGAGCTGCTGTCATTTGGGAATATGAGTCAGGTGGAATGACTTCATTGCTTTTTACGGGTATTAGATCATCTCTTTCCCTCACTTTCCCCATTTCCACACCCTCCCCCACCCCGCTCTCTCCCTGCTGCCATGTGTAATCACATTGATGCTGTACAGCTATCGTGACACGCCCACTGATGATGAGTAAGGCTCACCTCACTGCTCGCTGCTCGTAGGGGGGGGGGATGATCTCAACCCTGATTGTCTCACCTTTTAGTTGTTTTTAGACGTAACGCATTTAATCTGAGAAATTAAAGACCCGGTTCTCGATACTCCTTGGTCTCTAAAATCTAATCTAGAAATCTCTCGTCTAGCAGCACCAGCAGATGAAGCTTCTGGTCATAATTTTATGAATAAAAATCTGTGAGCAAAAAAAAATATATCTAAATATAAAACACTCCCAGGAACATTGATGTGATTAGTCACGTACACATCAGCTATGAATTAGTTTATCTCTCAAAAAAAGTCTCCATTTGTCACATTTTTCTTTGTTTGTTTTGAAAGGAAATGTAAAAAGGAAATTAAATTAGCAGCTGGAGTTACGTCATGGCTCCCATGCTGTGAAATGTATGTAAGTTTTCTTTTCTATATATTTAAGGTTTGATGATATGAAAAATATTGAATCATTACTGTTTTCTGAAAAGATAAATATCTTAATTTGTAAAAGAAAACTTGAAACAAGCAGAAAACCTTTCACACCATGGATAGATGTCATCAACTTTGTGCTCATTGTCTCATCCAGCCTTCGCCTAAAGATTTTATGCATCAGTATTTTGCTTTTTAGCTTAATACAAGCTAAACTTAATTAAAAAACAAGTGAATAAACATGAGGGCACTAAAATATTGCTGCATATTCATGTTTTGTTGATCAGTTTTCTCCATTAGAAAAGGTTTCTGTTTATTTCTGTGCAGCTTCTATAGATTCGGCTGTGATTGGCTGTTCTGTACACGCTGCACTAATACGGACTGTAAATGTCAGATGAATACACTCAGCAGAAATTAATAGTGATTTTCAATGTTTAAATGGAAAAGTGTCAAAGGTTTCCTGTAGAATCTGGAGAAGTTTAACTTGTTTTCAGTGTTTTCTGAGTCCGGATAATACAAAACATAATTTTCAAATGATAATTTCATTTATTAAGACGCTATTTAAACCAACCTGGCCACATGTTAAAAAAAAGTAATTACCCCTTAAACCTAATAACTGCTGCTTGTGCCAACCTTGGCAGCAACAACAGAACCATTATAATTTAGCTGCACTGGAGCGTTTACAACGACAAACGGCCTCGTACTTTGACTAGGCCGCTCCAAAACCCTCTTATGTTCTTTTTAAGCCTGTCAGAGGTGGACTTGCTGCTGTGCTTTGGATCATTGCTGCACAACCTGGCAGAGAGAGCAGAACTGGTGGTTCTGCAGCATTTCGTCCAGGTCCTGAAGCAGCATCGCAGCCCCAGACCTTCACGCTACCGCTGTGATATTTGAAGTTCTGGTTCTGTTTTGAACTCACTTTTCAAAGGGCTCTAGAATCACGGCGTCTGTGATGCCTGCAGATCTTAAGATGCTCTGGGTTCTTCTGGGTCCTCCTGGGTCTAAACCGGTTTCTTTATTATTATTATAGGTTCTCACTGTGGTTCCCTGGGTTCCTGAAGTGGACCCCAGAGAACCAGACGTGGCTTTGAATCGCTGGAAGTGACTGTTTCTCACCTGTTCTTGGATTTCTTCAGCATGATGCGCTGCTTTTAGAGCGACATCAGCCCGCTTCATCCTGTGAGACAGGTTCTGTTTGTTGGTGATTACTTTGGTCTTTGATCTTCAAAGCTGCAACATTTAAGGGTGATAGAAAAGCTAAAACCACTGGAGTCCTGTGGGGAGGACTGCTACTTTTTCACAGCACTGGATGTTAACACTTATGTGAAAACAGCCAGAAAATCAGAGAAAAGTCTGAGAATTTGTTGTAAATCTAAACTCAGTTTCCAGGAGTTTAATCTAAAATGTTTGGAGCTGACAATATGGACCTGTGCTTTTTGTTGATTTTAAATTGACATTTTCCAGATAAAAAAAAAATTGAAGCACATATTAAACTAAAGCATAAAAGTATGATTAAAGGACGTGTTTAAAATATCTATATATTTTTTTTCTCTTTTTAATAACTTGCATTGGAGTTAAGAAAAGTTTAGACAAAACGATTTGTGCAGCACTGAGTGCATCAACATGCATATATTGGCCATGAAGTCAGATGATGCAAGCTCTGTTAAGTCCCAGAATTAACTTATTATTTACATTGTTTTAAATAATTTTCCTGCAATGATAAATATTTTACATAAAACCATTTCTAAATTCAGTTTCATGGCACCTAAAGCAAAAATAAATGTGAGTAAAAATTCATCCAGATTCATAACAGATTTATATTTAGTAAATATTTTCAGTATAATAATAATATTTCAGTGTGGAACTCTTCATTTCTCCATCGAGGTGGAAACTGGAAGTTCTCCATGTTGGTTTGGAGCAGGAAGTTTTGAAATTAGCCAGAAATAAAATGTATTTTTTTAAAGGCATTGCACAGCTTTACGATGGAAGCGTCTGGAGGAAGCAGGACGAGGTGTGGAGCTTTAGACCTGAGTCTATGATTAATGACTTCAGACTTGACTTGGTCATATTAGAAAACACCTGTGACTCGATTTTGACTATAATACGAATGACTTGGGGCTTTTCCTGGATTTGAGCATCTTTACTTAAACGATTAAAGTAAATCGCTAACATTAAAGTCATTCCAGCTACCAACAAGCAAAACGCCGGGTCCCTCCTGAACAAGTCACCAGTCCATTTTAGAGGGCCGGAAAGTCTCTAAGAAAGAAGTTAAACACTTTTAGACTTAGACAACTTTATTGTCATTTTGTATGTACAGAGTGCATACAGAACGAAATTTCGTTGCATACAGCATACGACAGCGTAAGGGATTGCAGGTGGAATAGGCAGCATTACAATATAATATAAAGTGCAGCAGTGATCAGAATGTAACACTACAGGAGAATAAAAACAGTATACAGAAGAATGTTCAGCCATTGTTTATGTGCAAAAAATAATGGTGCAAAAGCCAATAGATGCTTTGTGACATTTAAATAAATATTTTTTTTTGTGTCTAGTGTCTCAGGGAAAGCTCATTACGACTAGTTACCTAAACCTTAAACCAAAGGATTTGGACTTGACTTGAGATTTGGGAAGTAACGCCTTGGTCCCACCTCCAGGAGCAGGACACAGTCCAGCTAACGGGAGGCATATCAACGGAGTTAAACTCTTTCAATTACCTCCTTAAACCCGGCTGTGCTTTTATCCTGCACTGCAAAATGGGAACTAAAAGAAAGAAATTCTTGAATTGGTGTATCTGTACATGATTTGAGTGGGTAAATGAGATTACCTGATATGGAATGAGTGTTATGACCCCTAAAATAACATAATTAGAAAAACTGCACTTAAAATGAGGTGATGGAGATGATTTGTTTCTATTTTAAGAGCAAAAATCTTATTCCAGTGGCAGATCATGTAAACTTGCCTGCTTAAATCAAGGACAAATACACTCATTTCAATAGAATTTTACTGGTAGTTCCCTATTTGCAGAGCGTGTGTTGTAGGTATTTAAAAGTGATGTAAAAGATTCTCTTTTTTCCTTTCCTTTAGGTTGTTTCAGTCACGGTATGATGTTAAACGTTGGTCAGAGGTTATTTCACCTGATGGCTCAGAGTGTGACCCGCCGTCCTGCTGCATCATCTGTGAACACGAGGAATCTGAGAAAACCATTTGCAGCTCTGCAGCATTAGTCATGTAAAATTCACACTCAGCGGTTACATAATGAGACGCACATCCAGGAAGCCCGGCCTGCACACTCTGCTTCCGCTTTATTTGTGTTTTTTTGTTTGCATTTGGCACCAAACGAGGGTCACCGGGAATTAAACTGTCTGCGCCGCTCAACCGGCCCATCTGTACCGCTCCGTAATGGCACTCATGCTGCTTTTGTTGCCTTGAGGAATGGCTGCATGATGGCTCAGTGGCTGCCACTTTAATTAAATTATCAATTCATGTGAAACCCGGAGTAGGTCAGTGTATCAATCATTGCCAAAGTGGGGTTTGTGCAGTCAGAGTGGCCCCCAAGGGCTCTCCTGGGTGTCCTGAGTGAAAACAACGCTTCTGTTATTTAGTCTCATTTAAGCTACAGTCGGTGCGGCGGCGTTGTGAATCTGAGGATGGCGGCTGTCGATGCAGAGATGGCAAACTTTTCCCCGCTGGCATTTACGGCTCAATCTGAGATCCATGGTCCAGCTCAGAGGTTGTGGCGGAGCAGAAGAACAAGGGTCATGTTAAACCAACAAACTTCAGTCGGTTTTATTGTGTGACAGAGCAACACAGAGTAAAGTGGAGAGGAAAGGATGTCTGGTTTTCACATTTTCCTCACAGAAACTAACCCTCTAAAACGTTTGTTTGTGCCTCTGTGTGCCACCTCCTTTATAATCTGATCCCAGTAGATAAAATCAACATAAAGTTTTCTCAGTGTTAATACCCCTGTGAAGGCCTCAGAGGTCTGATGGAGAACAACCAGCATTGTGGAGACCATGGAATCCAGCAGACAGCTCAGTTCTGGTTCTGTTCAAAGCAGAGCTAGGTTCTGAATATATCTGAACATGGAGAGAAGACGGACCTCCTGCAGACCCACCTACAGCAATGCACCGTCTGGCACATAAAACAAGCTCACTTCAAGGGGTGTGATTACTTTTGCAGGGCAAGAAGAAGTCACACGGGCGGCCTGCCACGTCTGCCCTCCTCAGCCGGTGTTTTAATTCAATTCAATTTTATTGATATAGCGCCAATTCATGAAACATGTCATCTCAAGGCACTTTACAAAGTCAAATTCAATCAGATTATACAGATTGGCTCAGATTATACATAAATACAGATTATTTTAGTGCCGATGGAGTGGTGATCTCAGCCTTGGTGCTGCTTTAAGACCCAAATTTAGATTTAGTTTGCTGACAGTAGTCTTAATTTTTTCTTTCATACATGAAGCGGGTCCAGAAAATCATCCCCAAATCTATCTATCTATCTATCTATCTATCTATCTATCTATCTATCTATCTATCTATCTATCTATCTATCTATCTATCTATCTATCTATCTATCTATCTATCTATCTATCTATCTATCTATCTATCTATCTATCTATCTATCGGTAGTGGGTCAAAATCATTAAATTCTCATTGAGTGGCAATTATTTCATGTAGTGAGTAAAAATCCTCTTTAAATTGGGAAACTCAGGTTTTACCAGTAAACTGACGTGTTGAGTCGTAACGAGTTATCAAACCAATTATTTGTGAGTGTGTAATTTGCCCCCTTTTTTTTCCAAGAGCGGTCCTGCGAAAGATCTGATTTTAAGGGCAAAAGAGAAGTTGACCTCTACCTCTAAGAGCACACAAAGACAAATTTGTTTTCATTTCTTGAGCTGAATGTGTGAAAAATACCAAGAAAATAAAATTTTCGAATCAATCAGACAATCCCGTACACAATAGTGGAAAAAGTTCTATTAATTGAAGGTGATTCAATTCGCAGGTCAGGCAGGATTAAATTGTTTTTAAAGTCGTCAGATAATGTTATGTGCTCAAATATTGTTTAGGGTAAAAATATAATTTTCATTTTGCCTAATTTTCTCCTTTTGTAGAGGGTAAACATCACAACATGCTGGACTTTGTAGCAACTAACAGTAGAGACAACTATCTATCTATTTTTCTATATATAAAACTTAAAGCTGCTTTTTTGTGTTTCATATGCTCTAAAAATGTCTGCTGTTTCTATAACTATGTTGTCAGATGCTGGACATTGATTGTTAGGACCTAAAAGATATTTAAAAATATATATTTTCATCTCAAATCAAGCGGAGTAGAGGTAAAACGGCGTGAATAGCTCTCAGACCAAGTTTAAATGTTACGACTGACACTTTTGTATAAAAACAGTTTTCACTTCCGTCGCCTGTTAATTGCTGTCGCCAGGGGGCGCCCGAGAGCTGCGGTGTAATTAGCAGCGATTGGCTGCCTAATCAGCAGTGCAGATCTGCAGGTGGTGACTGCCTCGGTCCGGTTCTGTTCGGCAGCTCTCTGTTCGGTTCAAAGAAATCCCCCAGAAGGGGAGATAAAGTGATGATTAACCGGCCTGTCGACATTTTTAAAGGTCAGCGGCGAAGAGGAGGAGAGGCTGTTTGAAACAGCCGCAAAGATAGAAGGTAAGGCGAGAGGCTCCACTGCGCTGCTTTTCAGTTTTTCCTCCTCTCCCTATGCGCGTTTTACTAAAGTAGGCAGACAGACGGGGAGTTGAATCAGTTCATGAACTTAGTGACCCATGATGTGGAAAAGAGAAAAAAAAGTTTTAGTGCTGGTGGTGTTCTTAGCCGCTGGATGGCGCATCGTTGCAGTTAAAGTCAGCGTGGCCAGCAGGGGGCGCCAGAGAGGCGCCTAGTTGGAGGTTCAGGGGGATTCCTGCAGAAAGCAGCTCAGACTGGGCAACAGTGATGTTCCAGGAGCTGCTAAGGTTTTAATAAAACACTGCCGATAGGATCTAGCCTCTAAACCCCAATCAGTCCTTACCTGCATGCGTGAGTTATCTAAAGAGCGGCCTGAGCTTCTCAGAACCCCCTGGATTCATCTTATGAGGTGTGAAGAGCAGAATGAGGCCAGCACTTGTGTCAGGGCCACACTTGGGCCTTTCAGACACTCAAAACGGACAACACCTTCTGTTGGTTATCGGCCTTTCTCAGTTTCTGTGGAGAAGAGTCCAAAGCTACGGTGGTCCTCAGAGGACTGAACTACCTCCTCGGCGTTTCATCAAGTTCTGCACAGATCTGCTCATGAGCTATTCATTGAAATCAGAGATGTTGAGGCAGGAAACATTAAAAAACATGGCTTAGGGCCTTAGAGGGGTGAACTGGGAGCCAGTGGTCCAAAGCAGAGCTGCTTTTAGCTGTCTGTGTGATTTAGGCCTCTGTGTTCATCTAGATTACCCCGTGGAGCACTTTGGTAGCCCCACCTGGTCTTATTAAGAGGTCCAATCTGTCTGTTACTACTGGTGTAGATCTAGGAAAGATGTGTTAGATTTGCAAGATGGATCAGCATTGGATCAGCATTTGTGTCTAAACATCAGCAATCTGTGGGATTGCTGATGTTTAGACACAAAAAGAACACGTTCATAAACATTTTTACAGTAATTTCTGCTCCACTGAGTTATAAACCAGAAGACCTGGATTCATTGACATTTACAGCTTGTTCCACATGTTGGTGCATGAAGTGTTGGGTTGGTGGTCAAAATGCAGCTACTGATCAGTAAAAGCCTGTTTTCCTTTAGATTTGCTGTTTCCTCTTCGTGCCTCCATGTTTTTTAAAAGGTTTCCCTAATCGGTGGCGGCTGTGTCGCTATAATGGGTCCAAAGTGGTTCTGTACCGGCATGTTTCTGCACGAGCCCATCGTTTTTTTGTTTTCACTTCTCGGTTGAATTGAAAGAAGATGAAGAGTAAAAATAAAGCAGTTTCTCACTCTGTGGAGAAACGAGATCAGAGTTGCTCACAAATTTCTGATTTGAAATTAAGCCTCAGTGAAGATAAAGTAGAAAAGGTCGACATCTGCCTGCGCTTAATTAGGAGACACGTTAGTTCGTCCCATAATATTTACAACCGGTAAACAGAAAGCAATTGGTAAACAATATTGCAGGGGAAGAATAAGTATCTTGTTGGAACATGTACTTGGAGAAAGTCAAGACATTAAAGTGCAGTAATTCCTCCATTCCTTCTCAATTAACCACTAAGACGACATTCTCCCAGGATCCCAAACAATGAAGAATTTCTGGTGTTTCCCTTTTTTTTTTTGTTTCCTGTAGTGTTTGTTTCTAAATGCTGACTCTGGGCCAGCCCTCCATAGCCGCAGCCTCTCCAGGCCTTTGGAGCGTACGCAGAATGCGGTTTTCCAGAGATGTAGGTCTGTTTATGTTATACGTCCGAGCAGCAATGGCAGCACATTTGGGCACGGCTCTGTGTTTCCAAAGCCCCGGGTCGGCCGAGGATCAGACACGCTGATGATGGGGAAAACATGTGGGACCAGAGATCATATTTCAGTTCAATGAGCTACAAGCCAAGTATTAGAAACACATGAGTCACCGTGTCTGGATGTGGGCCCTTGGCCACAGGAGCCTCCCTCACATCCCCCCATGGTTTCTGTCGCTCGGATCATAGATGCTCCTGGATGTCAGCCGTTTGTTTCCCATCTCAGACTCCGTCAGAACGAGCCGAGCTGGGCTCCATGCTGCGTGCTTTTATTATCATTTGCATGCAAAGCTAAAGTCACAAAGCAACATTTGTCTGGATTGTGGGACCCTGAAGCTCCTTTCTTCGTTGACATCCATAAGTTGCGGGCTGTGAAGGCGGTGCAGCGAGCGGTTAGTCATACAGGAAGTGCAGATGTTCATCAAATCAGCAGTTTTCCAGCTAACGACGTTCAGTTGTAAATATTTAAATAGGCATCTAAATGAATGCATCTACGGAGGTTGTGCGTATCGGCGGGAATGAAAGAGAAACATGTCTGTTCCGCAGAGCTCGTCTGAGCAGTTCCTCTGGTTTTCAGGCGGGATCAAAGATCTGAAAATGGGTTTCTTTTCAGGCTAAAGTTCTTCTTCGAAGCTCCTTTTTTTTTTTTTTTAGAAAAAGAACAAAGTCAGTTTGAAACGAGCGTTCAGATTACACAGCCAGCGTGTTAGCTTTTATTTGTCCTGCTCTTATTGTGTAAAGAAGTAGCAACAGACAGGAAGAGGACCTCCAGCTAAAACAAGTTTTATTTCTCTGCAGTCGGCGTCTGAAGGATTGCATCCGCCTTCATCTGTCGGGTCGGCTCTTGTTTCTGGACCTGATCTAAAGTCAGATAAAACCACAGGGCTGTTGGTTATAAAGACAAGATTGCTCCTGTTACCTAAAAGTGAAGGTTGAATAGTTTTACTTTCCAAGATGGAGCTGGGGATGATTCGGCACAGTTTGAGGGAAATGTTAATCTTAAAGTGAATAGAATCCAGAAAAAAGGCATTACATAGAGGTTAGGATGGACTTTCATGCCAATAAGTGAAATAAGTCGAGCTTCTTTGTACTAACAGGACCTAAAACAAGGTAGTGAGACCTCGGCTGGCCTGAACGTGAGGAAGATGTTGGAGAAAGTGGCCAGGAGGGATTTCAGCTCACTCCTGTTTATTGAAACGCTCTAAATCAGTGATCTCAGACTGCAGGCGTTTAAAACAGGACCAGATCATTGTGCTTCCACCTTCTCTTGGTCACGCTTAACATTTCTCTTCCTTCAAGAGAAATGTTAGATTGAGGTAATGAATTAACAAACTCTCCATTTTAGTCAGATCTGACCTCAGCATGTCCCCCAAAATGTCTCTGAATTAATTAGATTCCAAATGGAGTCAAGTTTCTGTGTAGCACATTTAAGCAGCAAAGTGCTTTACATCATGAAAACATCACAAAAACATTGAAGCTTATCATTAATACACATCATCATGTTGGTCAGTGTTCCTGTTATTACGGCTGAAAGCAGCTCTAAACAGGAGGTTTTCAGTCTGGATCTAAAGGAACTCAGAGTTTCTGCTGATTTACAGTTTTCTGGGAGTTTGTTCCAGATCAGTGGAGCATAGGAACTAAATGCTGCTTCTCCATGTCTGGTTCTGGTTCTGGTTCTGCAGACCAGGCTGGAGCCAGAAGACCTGAGTGGTCTGGAGGGTTGATGCTCTGATAACAAGTCTGTGATGTATTTAGGTGCTAATTCAGGGATTTATAGACTAACAGAAGGATTTTAAAGTCTATTCTCTGAGATCCAGGGAGCCAGTGGAAGGACTTCAGAACCGGGTCCATGTTCTCTACGTTCTTAGTCTTAGTGAGGACTTCAGAACCGGGTCCATGTTCTCTACGTTCTTAGTCTTAGTGAGGACTTCAGAACCGGGTCCATGTTCTCTACGTTCTTAGTCTTAGTGAGGACGCGGGCAGCAGCGTTCTGGATCCGTCTTTAAGGGCCGGTTCCCTGGAGGCTTTAGATGCGTCCTCGGTCTAACACGGCTGATTTAGATGGTTGTAGTGATGCCTCCTCAGCTTGGAGACCTGCTGATGAACCGTTCCTCTGACTCCAGTTTGTGGCGTTAGGGCAACATCTAAACCATGCAAGACTTCGGCCTATGAGGACGGACCGGATGTTCGGTGGTCGCCTTGGGACAGTAGAGCTGCGAGGCGTCAGGCTGCTACAGCGTAGCGCCTTACCTGTGGGGTCGGGGTTCCAGGTGCCTTCAGGTCATTAGCCTGCACCCTCACCTTCCTCATCATCCTCCTCCTCCATGGAGGCGACGCCTGGCGTTGAGCTCCAGACTGAGATTCTTTTTATTCAGTACTGGGTGATTTTTAGATTCCCTCCATCCTGGCACTTTGAACCTGATGATGGCAGCATTTAGATTCCTCCTCCTGACTGGAAGCGGTGAGAATTAGTTCTGTTTGGTGAAAAGCAAACAACGAAAGATGGAAAAAGATTAGCAGAAAAGTGTAGGAACACGTCCTGGCCGCCTTCCCGGAGTTCTCCTGCTGCTGTGACGTCCACGGTGAGACCGGAGCTGGAGAACCTGAAGTGGAGAGGAGGCAGGGCAGGACTTGTGAAAAGTTTCTAGCAGGAACGTGTGACTGGGAGGCAGTGTTCTCCTGGCAGGCCAGCGCTGCACCCGGGATACTCCCTAAGCCACTGCCCCATGCCCAAAAACAGACGCAGCGTCTCGCCTCATGCGCACACTTTTCCATGGCCAGGAGATAAATAAAAAACCTCTTTTTTCCTCTGCATCCCAACCCGATTGGACCTGTGACTCCATTAACTCCACCCCGAAGAAATAAATATAAGCCCTGGGTCAGTTTGTGTCAGACGTTTCAGGCTCTCAGGATGAATTATGGGATATTTTTCAGTCACTCTCACATTGCAGAGGGTTATTTTCCCCCCAGAGCTCTGCTCTCACTGGTAGCTTAGTTTTGTTTCAGGGAGGTTTGTTCTCCTAAAAAACAGATTTTTCTTTTTTTCCTGCAGTGGGATTTATTAATTTTTTTGTGTGTTTGCCCTCAACTTCCTTTTTCCAGCAGAATAACTGGGAGTTGAGGGTGAAGCCGGCACAGAGCTGCTGTTTATCAGCGCCGCCGCCTTGTATTGACAGGCCACTCGCTCGGCCGCTGAGGTCAGTCTGAGGGAAATGAAGAGGGAAGCGATAGGAGCGGCGCAGACGGAGATAAAGCCGGGCTGCAGCTCCGTCTGCTTCTCCTGGCTCCTCCTCACGGCCTCCCCTCCCTGCAGCTCCTGCCCTCCCCTCTCTCCCTCTCCGTCTGCAGCGGTAGGTAGATGTGCTGCAGCGACACCAGGCAGTTCAGGGCTCGAGCCAAAGGCGCACACACCCACCAGCCCAGAGCAGGACTGCCTCATTCAGCCGATCCTTCCCACACGCTGCGGCCGACGCTCTCCCCCCTCCAGAGCGGCAGATAAACTTCCAGAAAGCTCCGCCGCCTTCAGCCGTATTCCCCTCAGCAGACTGCAGGGAGGAGAATCTGACAGCTACGGTAAGATCCACACTTTTCCTCACGTGTTCTTGCGCTCTGAGGTTTCACGCTGGCTGCTGTCATGCGCCCGACCGGTCCGTTCAGTCTGGTAGGGAGTGGTGTGGAAAAGTCCTTCTCTTTCCCTGCCGTCGGCAGCTGAACGCTGGGTTTTAGGAGCCTAAATCTGCACTTTGTTAATTCAAAGTTATTCCGGAGAGCTTGTGGGGGAGCGAGCGTAGCTGGGTGCTGTGGGCGGGTTCTGGTGTCCCACCAACATGGGTGTGCGCGGCTCCGAGTGGACTAGTCACAGCCGATGGATCCGTAGCAAAGTCCGCCCACTCCTGAAACGCAGCGTGCTGCTCTCTGCGCCGTCTGTGACCTGGCCAGCTTTATAGGCTGATAACTGAGCGCCTCAGTGGGTCTTCCTTTCCTTTTTAATTAAAACCTTATTTGCTTAATCTGATACTGGGAGTCTGTGTCAAGCTAACAAAACATGTTGTATAGAAGTTGGAATGTTTAAACAATATGAAGAGGATAGGAGGTACAGGGAAGGATTCCTGCTGAGCCCAGCCTCATCCTCGGTCCTTATCTGGGCATCCCGCTGCACTGTTTATAACACAACGCTCAGATCTTTATATCTGGTGCTGCTGCAAGCAGCTGTGTGCAAAGAAGAAGAAGAAAGTTGGAGAACACGCTGATCTCTGGAGAGGCGAAGCAATTAGCAGCTTTTTGGTTGTTTTTTCACTTTGACTTAAACGCTGGAGGGAGGAGGAGGAGAGATGCCGTCATTTGTCCCTCCTTGGTTGCAGCTTTATGGGTAATTATGGAGGAGCTTAAAAGCCCCGTGAGGTGGAAGACGTTGCTGGATGTTGGCATAGTTTGGAGTGAAAATGTCGACGTGATTTGAAGGAGAGAGGCAGCACTGGAGGTTGGAACTCTGGATGCTGCATGTTTATAAAATAATCTTTATTTTAAGCCTAATGATGAATATAAATCTATAGAACCTGAAGCACCGAGGCCCGCTGTGATTCAGCCGCTCCAGTCAGTAACTCACGCTCTCCTCGCCCACAGCTCACTCCACATCTGCACCTTTGACCGGTGACTGCCATGGAAACCCCGAGCCAGAAACGCCCGCGTGGCGCCGTCTCCCCAGCCCGCATCACCAGGCTGCAGGAGAAAGAGGAACTGTGCAACCTCAACGACCGGCTGGCCATCTACATCGACAAGGTCCGCTCCCTGGAGTCGGAGAACGCCTCGCTCCGGCTGCGCATCTCCGAGTCGGAGTCCGAGGTCACCCGCGACCTGTCGGGCATCAAGACGGCCTACGAGACGGAGCTGGCCGACGCCCGCAAGACCCTGGACATGGTGGCCAAGGAGCGGGCGCGGCTGCAGCTGGAGCTGGGCAAGATCAGGGAGGAGCACAAGGAGCTGAAAGCCAGGTAGGAGCAGCGTTTTACGTGTTCAGTCCTACAGATTCAGGATGGAGTTGCTGTTTCTGTGTCTGCAGCCTAAATTAAGGAGACTTTAACGCAGCGTTTCTGTGCCTGGCTGCAGCGTTGATGTTTGCACAAATCTGTTGAGTCTGAAAATCAGAATGTCACGAGATCCGAGTTGTTCATCACGGCCCATTAGAGCCTCTGAGCTCATAAGGAGAGCTGGAGACTTTAGTGTCAGTGTTTCCACGCTGCAGGAAGAGATCTGGATGCTGGAACTTAAAAACCTGCATCTAAATCAGAATCAGGACCACTTAGATAGAAAGTTCTCCTCAGATCTGCTGATGGGTTTGTAAGGAGGAGAGAAACTATTACTGACCTGCATTTATCCTGGTATGACGACAGAAACTCGGCCTAATTGGGACATTTTGTGAGCAAAAGGGAGGGTAGGGTGAGCAGAGGTGTGTCACTTCTAACCCCACTGCCCCGAGCCATGAAGAAAGACTAACTGGGTTCGTTAACAAACGATTCACACAGACTCAGTGGGCAGGAATGTCACCCGAGGTGCTCATGTCGGGTCTGGCTCCGTGCAACATTCCTGCTACAGAGTTATGCTGCTGCACCGCCTCATTTGTTCCGAACGGCGGGTGTGAACTGCCGGAGGAACGGCTGCAAAGCAAAAGTACAACCATCAGATTCATTCTTGCAGATCTGGTCCAGATTCAGATGAAGACGACACTTAAATCAGATTAAAACCAGCTTCAGAGCCAACCTGGGCTGTTGATGGAAAAAGTGTCTGCAGCTTAAACATTTACCCCAAACACCCATTTACCTAAATCCTGTTGTTCAGCAACACAAAGCAAATGTTTTTTCTTTAAACTCCAGAAAAAAACAGAAAAAGATGGAAAAATTTGCAGGTTTATTTCAGTTGGTGGTAGGGCTGAACAATTAATCGCATTTGCAATATAATCGCAATGTTTAAAAAATGCAATTTCCAAATTTTAGAGGTCTGCAATTCTTGTCTATGTAACAATTAGTGAATCAGACGACCTTTAGCTGTCAGTAAAATATTTTAAGTGGGTTTGCTCCACATGGAAGGGAAAAGAGTTGCAGCAGTGAGATAATCTAATTTTATTCTTTGTTTATGGAATCATACTGTTTTTAACAAACTTTCAGGAATCTCACTACAGCATTAAGTACGATCAAACTGATTAACACATAAACTTGTTTGTTGGTTGCACAAGGATTTATGTCCAAGTCAACAAGCTATTCTCTTGAATAATAATATTCAGATTAATAAAAACTGTTACATTTCTCGTTTTAAATAGTCCTTGTTTACAAACGTCTTTGTCTTCTGGGCATTTTTGTTGCTTGAGGTTAATGCAGAGAAAAGTAAAAAATTAAATTGCAATTATGGTTGAAATATATCGCAATTTAGATTTTTGGCAAAATCGTACAGCCCTAATATGTTTAAATCGCAATATTAAGATAAAAAACTCGCGATTAGATTCTTTTCCAAAATTGTTCAGCCCTAGCCGGTGGAGACTTGAAGCTTGACTCTGAACATTGCTGATGATGCCTGTTTGGGATCATTAAGTGTGTTTTAGTACTTGTAGCTCAAACACGCTTTTTATTGCTTCTACATAGTTTTATTCTGCTCAGTAGCGACGAGCTATTGTCTGGTTAGCATCTTGTCCAGCAGCTGCTCCTAATCTGTGCCGTGGTTCTTCAGGTAGGAATCAGGCCAGAGATGCTGTCATTACGCTCAGGCTCCTGCTGCACAGTTTAGTCTAATTCTTCCTCTAATTCTTCCTCTGATTCTTCCTCCTCCTCCCTGTAAAACCTAATCATACCCGGACTCGGTGGACGGTTGTTTCTTATTGGACTTTCCTCGCTTTAGCAGCAGCTACGTTTGCGGCTTCATGTTGGTGTATTTGGAAACTATAAGAGAAAGAAACGAAAGCTTTGTGGCTCCTGATCTACCTGAACCGTGACGTCTTCAGCGCCTTATTTAACTGAGACAGGTTTGCCGTTGGTACGTCAGAGTAATTCACAGCAGCTCCTTTTATAGCTTTTCCTCATTTTATAAAAAAAAAAATTTAAACGGATGAGTAACATCCCCTTATCTGCTAAACAAACGCTCAGTGTTTGTGTTACTATGAAATCTGATGAGGAACGACTCTTGAGGTTTTCACCGGAGCTGAACTACGAATGTAGAGTAACTGTTTCTTCAGTTTGGCTCCAGTAAAGCTGAACATTTTTATTTTTAGGCTTCTGGTGCAAACAGTTTGAGTCTGATGGCTGAGAGTTCCTGACGGTTTCTATGTTCTGATGCAGAAACGTTGCCTGCAGAGTTAAACTGTAAGCCCCGTGGCATCGCCGTCCCCCACGCTGACTGCTTAACCCATTCATTCCTGCTAATTATTGAGGAAATGGTTCAATGTTAGTAGCTAGAGGACATGGATGTGAGTTTATATCTGAACCCTCCCAGCAGCTCTGCAGGAAATGCATCCTTCTGGGCTCCTTTTGTGCTGCAGCAGCTGCCCTTTCTGACGGGCTGTCATTGCTGGCTTTGTCCTGAATCCGGGCTGCATTAACCGCTGGTGAATGACAGTTAAAATGACGGTGATGAGAACGGTATTCAGTGTCTGCTGTGTGCTTCTTTCTCCCTGCGCCGGTGCTGTTCTCCGTCAGAAGAGGCTGAGCCTCTGACGTCGGCGTGGAGGCACCGTCTCCCTCTCTCTGCTGTGCTTCAGCCTGTTTGCTGTTTGGTTTCCATGGTGCTTGTGACGCGGCCGTGACTCAGAGGTTTTTTGAGGCCGCTGCAAAGGCCTGAGTGGACTCGGCGTGTTGGGAAGGGAGCTGCGTTAACACGCTCTGACTCGCGCCGCAGACAGCCAGCAGCTTCTCCTTACGTCTGTTTAGCTCCTCGTTTCCCTCTGAATGTGACGCCCGGCAACAGGTGAAACTTTGAGCGCGGTCCAGCCGCAGGGACGCACCTGTTCAGCCTGAAGGCGTCACTCTGCATCTCTTTACACACAGCTTTGTTTGGTTAGCTACAACACATGTTCCCTCCCCGGAAGAAAACCCTCAAGCTGTCCGCTCGGCGTGCCAGACGTCCCTGCAGCATTGGTTGGTTTAGCAAATGATTAAAAACTATTTGAAAACCAGCAAATGTGCAACGGCAGGTAGACTGTTGGGCTGGTTGGAAGCCGGAGCTCCTTCTGGTGGTTGGTGGTTAGAAATATTTCAGGAAACTTGTAGCCCTGAGCTATTTGATAAATTATCAAATTGCTCAGTGCTGAACATATTGCTTATCGTTTTTAAACTTTAGATATTTGTAGCCTTTAACGGCTTTAGCACAGTTTCTATTCACTGCCAACATTTATTTCTCAGGAATCATAACAAATTAGACTTGAACCCCTAATTTAAACGGGGATCGGAGGGAAAAAGCCTGAATTTAAGCTGTAATCCTAACCATGTTTAAATGTAACCTTTAAAATCAGCCCTACTACCAAGCTTGCTTAGTTTTACCATAAGAGGTTGAGAGGCTAAATGCTTTATCTCAGTTCTACTTAATCTGATCAGACGCTCTGTCTGCACTGATGAAGATTCCCTCACCTCGGCATGCTGGGTTTGGCAGGGGGAGTTTCCCCGGTCTCCTGATAATTATTTGACCATTCTGTATAAAAAGTATGGAGAGAAAGCGGAGGTAAAAACACGGAAGGTGATGGAAAAGTACTTCACTTCGTCTCACAACATAAAACATCTGAGCTCTTTTTTTAAAGTGTTTCACAGAATGTCTCATGCCTTGCCACACATGAAAACACGCCTTTAGACACGCCTTTATACATAAAGCGTACAAGTTGTTCAGACGTTTTCCCCTCAAACTGTTTTCCCAACACTTGAACAAAATCAATCTATATTTTAGTGTAGACTTTCAAGCTTACAGCAATGAAAATGGCAATTTAAAATAATTAAAGATAACTATTTCAGAGATGTTGGATTGCTAGCATGTATTCAGCCCCACCCCCGATGCCTTAAAATCATTTACAGACACCTGAAACCAACCGATTATTCTCGTCAGGACACCAGATTTGGTCGTTCCAGGTTCTACACAAACTGGACACGTCAGTAACAAAAGACTTCAGAGTCCAACTTCGTGTCGGTCTGGTTCATTCTGTCCAATTCATCCAAACAGGAAAATGTAAAGAGGAAGTTTCTCCAGAGGCACAAACTTTTCTACACAAAAGGAGCGCATTCCTCGGCTGTTTTCCTCTAACGAGCCGTCAGACGAGCGAAGACTTGTTGGAGCAGTTTTATCTCTTACACACATCACCGCTGAGCGAATGTAGTAAAACCAACACCTTCATCTCTGACAGACTCGGATACCTAGCCTGGCTGAAGGCAAACAGACAAACCCTTTTCCTGCCCAGACACAAAGCGCAGATCTGCCCCACCTGTTGTGTTTTCAGGGTGTGGCTCCAGGTAGATGATTCTGAAGCTAAGGCTTCTATTTTCTTTTGATAAACTGTCTTTGGATTTGGATTAAGATGGTTTTCTGGTAGACGGAACGTGGTCTGACATGTTTCGCTGCAGACTGAACGTTAATAACGAAGCAAAGACGGCTTCTGTGATGCTGTGGAGAGACCCACAGCCCTGCAGGAAGTGGATTTATCATGTTTCCTGGGTTGGGAATGTTTCACCGCTGACTTTCAGTCTGTTCTGTCATAATTTAACATTATCTGCTTGGTCTTTACAGTCTTTACCGTCTGTGATGAATTGTTACAGCTTGCTCTGCCATAAACTGATGCCCCCATCACGCACCGCCTAAATCCTCTCTATAAATAACTGTAAATTGCCTTTACTTTGTGCAACAGCCTAGTTTTTATATATAATCTAGAGCTGCAGATTAAAGGTCAACATCCAAGCGACACGGAGAGGGAGAGAAATCACCAATGGGTCAATGTCTAATAAAAAGCTCCTCTGTGGCGTAAGAAGCAACAGGCCGTCATCCCAAGTGGTCTAACATTAGTAACAGGGTTCTGTTTCAGGGAGTAAAGTTTCTATATTTAACCAGGGAGGAACTTTAAAAGCATCTCAGAGGCTAAACATTAAACGTCTGCGCTGTTAGCGCTGGTAAGCAGAGCGAGGCCTTAAAGCTGCAGAGATAAAATGTTTCTTTCCTAATATGGAGAAAAGAAAGATGTGCTTCACATGAGCTAGAGCCACAGCCGGCCCAACGTTGAATGGGGCCTGGGGCGGAAATCGATTTGGGGCCCCTCCTTCTTTTCAGAACATCAGCACCACCAAGACTTTAGAGTAGCTTTATGTGGCATAATGAAGTCCCCGATGCATCTGAATTAAGTAAAATGAAATAACAAAATAATAAAAATCGATAAGTAATAGACAAGAGAGAAATACTAATGATAAAAATAGCCGCTTCATGGAATCTAGTAGCTAGGAATGATATCGACAGCGTTTTAATACGGATTTGGTGGAAATCTGACGAGTCCACGTTCAGTCACAGATGATTCTTATTTTTTGCGATGTATTTAATAAACTGAGCTCAAACACAAAGGATTGAACTCGTAGCTTCAGACTAACTATTGTAACACAACAACCAATCAATGAAGCTTATTCTTGATGCTTTCACAAAGTTAACTCAACCCCTTTTTAAATGTAAAATTTATGTATAAAATTTTGAAAACCGTTTATTCTTTGCTGAAAGCATCACATGAAATGCATGAATATTCACAATTAACATAAAACTTCTAGATCAAACTTCCTGTGTTAAAATTCAATCATTTACAGTTTGGTGGGCTTGGTTTGCTTTTGCCTTGGGCCGGCTCGGGTTAAAGCTCCCAAGTTGTTTGTTTTTTAGCTGTTTTGGAGACAAACGGCGAACAGTTTGGCCCCCGGCTGTTTGGAGAACCTCTCTGACGAGACCAGATCCGTCCGTCATCAGCAGCTTGTTCATTTAGCAGCAGCAGTCGTAACAGGACAGAAATGTTGCTGATTATTTTTATTTTCAGGTATGTTTGAGTCTTTTGATGTAAAGCTTGGATTCTCATGAATGTCTTTGAATTGCATGTTAGCCGTCAATGCTTAGATTTGAGGCTGTTGGTGATTAAGGGACTTAGATGTTTCAGAGGAGCGTGGCGGTGGTGCAGGGATGGAGCACACGAACCATGAGGCCTCAGTGGGTCGTCCGGGTTCAAGTCCTGGCCTGTTCGACTTTTATTTTTATTTTAAGGAGCAGAAGAAAGCTTCACTGTTTCTGACTGGAAAACATCAAACAAAGCAGGCTTGAAAGAAGTCCTGAAAACTTCAGTCAAACCTTTTCCAGCTATATCCGTCTTTTATTTGATCCGTTATTCTTAAACGGGGATCAGTGACGATCTGTGATCATATCGGACGGAAGCTTTACGCCTAAAAGTTTTCACCAGGTCGGCTGGAAGAAACGTTCACCGCTACAAATCCAAACCATTGGCTGATATAAAATAGTATAAATGCACTTTATCCGTTGAATTAAACTCCACCTGGAGACTTCAAACACATTTCTGGCACAAAATGGTTATTTTCTACATTTGCTCTGGTTTATTATAGAGAAGCATCGACCAATTCTTTGCATTTATTATGACAATAAAAACAAATTAATGTAGTTTTTCAGTGTTCAGGTAAAACACCCTGAAGCTGTTTTATATTCTACTTTTTTTAATAAGTTAACACATTTTGTTGTACTTTACTCTAGTCAATGCAACAGAAATATAACAATTCTTTACAATTCCCTATAAATAAGAAATTAGATCCAAAATTCACTTATCTAAGCTTATCTGAGAAAATGTTTTCACTTCAATCTTTATAATAAACTAATATTCAGTCAGAAAACTGAATACCTGAATGCTCCTCAGTCTTTTTTTAGTAATTTTTGTTTTTTAGTTCTAAAGACATTTTATTTCCATTTTAAGCTGTTAAATTCAGATTCTTTTGTAAAATAATCGATGCTGACAAAGCTAAACTGAGTAGTTTGGTTGTTTCTCACTTCTAAAGTGTCAGCAGTGACCCTCGTAGAGTAATAATCGTCCCATGAAGCTGGACGTCTGACCGCCGGACACATAACCGAGCGCCTCAGCGTGGCGTCGGGCCTGCAGCCACCGAGCGTCTCTCCCCTGCGTTGATCCTCCACCGATCGTTGCTTCAGTGCGGCGTTCTTCACAACAGGCGTAATGAGCTGAAATCTCAGGAAGAGCTCTGGTGGAACTAATGACTTTAATGGTGTTACGATGCTGATCAGTGATTAGTGTCAGATCCGTGGCATCGGCCCTGTTTGGGTCATTAGATCAGATTATTCCTCAGACGCGTCCTTCCTGCAGCTATCAGCCGGTTTAACCATAAATGAATCTCAGAGCTGATGCAGGCAGCAATCTGCCTCCAGCTGCAGACTTCATCGTCTTCTCTTCATGTCATTTGATCACTTTCCTCCTCTGTTCTCCTTCGGCCTCGGGGTGGGGGGGGGGGTTCCCCTCTCTTCTGATGATCTCAATTGTCTGCTGACACAATCCAAGCTGTCAAGGTGAGTCATGCCATGGAGGAAATGAGCTCAGAGAGCAGCTTTTATTTGGGAGTCATGCAAACTGAATCAGAGCTCCATCAGTACTGAAGTTGCTGGGTGGGGGGGGGCACCTTAAGGGAAAGGTGATTCATAGCTGAATTATCTTAGTTTCACGTTGGTGCAATGCTTTTGGCTTTTAGGCTCATGTTCTTCCAGCTGTTTAGTTCTGCTGGGTTCACATGTGGATTCTGGCCCAACTCTTTGGTGTTAGCTGGTTCCATCCAACATCGCTGTGTCCGTCAGCTGGTGGCCAGAAATCTGACATTAAATGTTAAAAGAAAGGAGACTGGAGTGTTTCAGGCAGAACTGTACCTGGATGAGGTCCATAAAATGGTTCTGGGCCTTTTACTGTAGCAGAGCATTGTGTTTTTTTATTGGTTGCATTAGTGTGCCACATGGTGCCAGGGTTCTGCACCAGAGCTGAGCTGGAAACCAGAACCTTTGGTCTGATCCAGCAGCTTTTTGTTCAGGCGGTTGAAGTGAAGTTCATGAGAAGAAACATGAAGGTGATTCTGAACAGGAACATTTAAACGTCCTTCTTTGAGATTGGTTCTTGGAGCAAACGAGTCCTGGGAGGAGACCCAAAGGTTCCTCTGCCCGGTCTCACTCTGCAGCTCCTAAGAGGCATTTCCTGGACACTCAGCAGGTTGTGGGTCTGCAGGCAGATCTCCTCCTAGTGGGATGTGTCAGAACCACCAAAGAGGAAGCGCCTTAATCAGACGGCAGAACCTTTGATGTAGATTCAGTTTACCCGCTTGTCTCATCTGACGGGCCGAGCTCAGCCACCCGACTGGAGAGACCCGCTTTAGGCGCTCGCCTCTAGGAGCTTGTCCATGATTCCCATCTATAGCTATACGAGGGTGGGACCTGTAACTGAGAGCTGAACCAACAAGCACAGCTCCATCTTCAGCACTACACACTGGAGCAAAGCTCTCCTTTCTTCTCTGGTGGAGCTTCCTGCCCGAAGACGTACAGGAAACATTTGTGGCCATTTCTCTCTTTATTAATGGAAAGAAAGCACGAGGAACACTTTATCAAGACTCGCTGGAAGATCTGCAGCTCTGCTAACCAGCATCTTCATCACAAACCCGTCGTATCGCTTTGATCTTTTAGCTGCATTCAATGAGGGATCAGGATTCCTCAAACCTAGCGCTCGGTGCCCAGGTTCTTTGTTCTGGGGTAAAAATGTGACGAGCTCTGAAGGTTCTTTGTGGATCCAGCCTCTAACAGAAGCCACATGTGGCGGTCCCGTAAACGTGCTGGCTGGAGAGCGTCCATGTTGGCCTCACTGGCGTGCGAGTAATGAGAGAGCGGGACCGCAGCGGGGCAGAACTTGGTGCCGATCGCAGGTTTTGGCCGCCTGCTTTGCTGCTGCTGTGTGTTTGTGGCGTTTACAGAAATGGAGTTTCCATTTCACGGCCGGCCAAGCGCTGGATGAGTCACTCGCTCAAGGACGGGGTAAATCACTTTAAGATGGCGGCGCTCCGCAGCCCTACTCCCAAACCACTTCCATCCTTTCTGGGTCTTTTTACTCGGTTCCTCTGACGCTCCAGCCCGGTCAGATCTGCAACATGTTTCTGTTTCCTGATCTGCCGAGGCCCGTTTCGTGCGACATGACTGGGATGTGCGGAGCAGTTTGGATAATCCAAACAGGCTGTTCTGCCAGTTTCCAGCCTCATATGTTCAGCATTATCTCTCGCTTTTGTTTGGACCGACTGAACACTCAGATTTGGATCCAAGTTCTGATGCGGTTCCTTTTTTTTTATAAGGCAGAACTTTTCTTGGAGGCTGATTGGTGCCGTTTCTCGTCTGCATGGCTCACATTTGAAATGAGAGAAATGTTTTGTAGTGTCAACGTTTCAGGGATTTTTATTTATTTTTTTACAGCTAAGCTTGCTGCTGGCAGATGGCGTGGAAAAGTGTTTGTTTTACTCTCAGCCGTATGGGTGTGGCTGGCAAAGCGAAGACAATTACAGGATACTTGTTAACGTTGATGCAGCAGCATTTTCTAGAGTTTTACAGCTCACCTGACGCCATGAGAATTATCCCACAGGACTCTTGTTTTACTCCTACCGTGGAGCTTTTCTCTCAGTCCCCGCGTATCCTGTTGCTCTGCAGGTTAGACTCCACAGCGCGGAGCTCTCCTGTGCTTCCTGTGTGTCACTACTGAATGCCAGTTTGTTGTAGCGTTGGCGTGTGAACGCCCAGCCACCAGGCCTCCCTCTCCGCCACAGCTTGATTGCACTCCAGTCATTAAATTCCCTTTTCTTTCCACATTCATGGACCAGCTGCAGCCAAACATCCTGAAATCTTAAGTTTCATAAGCTCCATATGGGTATTATTATTACTACATGCTCATCTTGGCTTTTTTTTTTTATGCTCCTGGAAAAAGCACGGCCATCTTTGAGAGGCTTAGATCAGCGAGGCTGGAGGTGACACTGGTGGTTCTAGACGTTTCTTTGGATTAAAATGGTTCTGATTGGGCTTACTGTGACGCTCCAGCTGAAGACGTTTCAGTCGGAGCGCGCCTCCCACAGCCACAGATTCTTGTTGACTAAAACAGAAAGTTTCCAAATAATGCAGCTCAACCTGCTGTTAAACAGCCAGCCGGCTTTAATTGGTGCCGCCGGGTGAGAGCATGCCAAACGCTTTCAGGTTGGAGCAGGAGCTTTACAGCGAAAGACAACTTTAACCAGCAGAAGTATTCGTGCCCCTTAAAGCGTTTCCAGCTCTTTGTCTCGTGACATTTGCAAAGCTTTGTGCAGTTTATTGGGATTGCACGTAATCACCGCAAAGTGACTCGGGCTTTTCAAAACTTCTTACAAACAGAAAATCTGAAAAGTGTGGTGTGCATATGTTTTTAGCCCCCTTTACTCTAATAGCCCTAAATGAGAAACAGTCTTAAGTCCAAAAGACTGGAGTCGTTGAGGTAGCATGACTATACCACCATTATGTAGGTCACAGCGTATTCACCTGTTAAAAAGGCCCAGATGCTCAGAACCCCCTCTATGCCAACCTCACTGAGCTTCAGCTACTTTAGAATAAAACCTACGGGTGGCGTAATATGCAAAGGCTGGCCGAGCCCTAAACCCGCAGATTTGTTGATTCTGCAGGGAACTGACTCTAGCAGGGAAAATACCAACACATGGCACATATTTCTTTATTTTAGACAGATATTAAAGTAGGATTGTTGCAAAACCGGATGAAAAGGATTCACTGTCACATAAAATCCCAATGAAACATGTTCAGATTTCTGAATGTAAGAGTTCAGGGTGAATCATTTATGTTACGAGGCGTGGTAGACTTCCCAGCAAACATTAACAAATCTTTATCTTTGCATATCACTGACATTCCTTATCTTTACCAAAGCAAAGTTGCAACACTTTCACAGTCCTTTGAAATGATCTTCCTTTGAAAAGTCTCCTAACCAATCAACAAGCTTCATTAACAGACTGGAGTCCATGGTTACGCAGATAAAAAGAACAAAACATATAAAACCATAAAGGAAGTTTAAAAGGATTTCAAATGGAGACTATAATATAAATATAACAGCGAAGCGTCTCTGACTCACTCTGAGTCATCAGGGGATCTGGCAGGGAGGAGAAGGGACCGATTCATACGTTTCATGTAAAAACCGACACACTACTAGGCGTGAACTGTGGGTGTGGACAGTTCTTCATTTCTCCAGATCACAGACGAGTAAAACTTTTCACTCCCTGCCGTTTGTTTCAGTCAGGACCTAATCACGTGCGTTTCCTGTCGGCGTTCATCACAAGCCGGCTCCCTGCAACACGTCGGCATCGGTCCCGGTCTGACAGCCAACACAGAGAGCCGTGTTCTGCGCTGCCGCCACATGTGGCGCCGTACGGGTGGCCCCTGGCAAAAACTATTTATCACAATCCCCCTCATTGTGCTCTTTGTCTCAGAGGAGAGACAGAAAATGGTCATCTGCCGGCCTGGAACGTTTATTTTAGAGCGCGAATCTTTGTGAAGAGGCCCTTAAACGCTGGCTGGAAGCTGCAGGCCTTTGTCTCCATGTTTTCCAGTCCTGCTAACAGCTTCCACATCAGTTCCAGCATGTGGAGAAACTAATCCAATGCATGTGCACATACAGCGTATTTCTGCATGCTATCCCCCAGGCTGTTCAAACAAAGCCATAATTATTCTAGGCAGGAGATATAATGGGCCACAGCTACAGTAGATCTCAAGTGTCCGAGCTCCTGCTGAGCTGCCAGCTTCTTGTAAATAAAACTATAAGATTACAAACTTCATTATTTCCACCTTCAGTGTCCTGTTGAATGAATGAATGAATGAATCAGCTGCACACTTGTGTACCTTTTTGCAGCCGATTCAGTACATATCTGGATCCTGCCTGTGATCCGGTTAAAACTACATGAGCAGTAAATAAGTCAGCGTACAACCAGGATTCGGTCCGACTCAGACAAAAAAGACACAGTTTAGTGCGACAAGATTCAATAAAATACGGTCATTAAAAGGAATGTTTGGAAACTGAGAATCATTATTATTAAAATATATTTTTTAAATCCTTGGTTATATCAGATATGTTTGTTTTTAATCTCTGTTCAGTGGAAAATGGAAAATCTTCCTCGCTATCGATGTGATGCTAAGCAGCTGTTCAGCAGAAAGTATTTTCAAGATTATAAAAATTAAACCATAACTCCTTAAATATTATGATGAATGTGAGCAGCTTCTTCTTACCAGACGGCGGTACCCTGCTCTGATTTTTAAAAGCTTACCGGCTCCTCTCTTATTTTACTCTTGAATACACATGCAGATGTCTATGGCTGTATCTATTGGCTAATATTTCAGTCTAAATTCTGGACAGGCTGATATCTTGTAGCCTCTCGGCTCCGTTGGCCTTTGACTTGGTTTCCTCGTTCTATTTCAGGGCCCCTGTGTTTGTTTTTAGAAACGCCATTATTCACCAGCCTTCCTCTTACTCACCTTTTCCCTGCAGGGTTCCTCACACAGAGCTGCTCTGTGAAAGGCTGAAGCATTTACAGGGGCGCTGGTCCGTGGAAAAGGTGATAACTTTTTTTTCTGAGGCGCTTGTGGGACTCGGAGAACCCGTTAGTCTCCCCCCCCCCCCCCCCCCCGCCCTGTGTTTGAGGAATGAGTCACGGGGAAGCACCCTCCCACACAAGGCCGGCCGCCGGCTGAAGAGTGGACACTCGGAGGACTGTGGGAGGGTTTTCTTTCAACGTGCTGAAGCGCTGCTCTGACTAAACGAGCTGCAGAAGGGTTTCTGTTACCTGGACTGCAGCTGCGTCTGTCTTAATGCAGGCATTTCAAGCTGCTTTTTAAAAAACAACAATGCATCCCCAGCTCAGGAAGTATGAAGCATTTGTCGTGTGCAGCAGCAGGGTTTTCCCCTTGGTTCACAGCCGCAGCAGTGGCCGTGTGGGGGAGTTTGATGATCACAGGGATGCCACCAAAATAATCTTAATAGAGCTGCACAGTATATGAATCATCTTCACAGCATTAGTAGTTACAGTAACTAAATCACAAAGGAAACAGGATATCTATGCGATATTTGGTCAGTTGGATAGACGCTAACCGGCCTGAGCGCCTGATGGACGTCTTTTTATTAGCTGAGATGCTACAGGAGATCTGCTTTGTTACAGTGAACAAAGCAAAGTGTCTGATTTTTATTTAATATGCTGAAAGACAGCCGGTTATGTTGTGACAGTCACTCTTTAAAAATTAATCATCAATCAGTTTCATTCTAAGGTATTTAGAAAAATCCAGCATTAAATTCTACTTCAGTCTCGATGTTGAGATGAAATAAAAGTCAGTTGGTGGTTTTCAAATATTTTTAATTCATTGTACACAGTAGTGAAGACCAAAGGTAATTATAAAATAAACACCCAAATAATTCATATTTAGCATTTAGGTGAATTTAGGAATTTTTATTTACGTCTAGATTATTAGTAGAAATTAAACGTTAATATGTGTAGTATTATGTATTGGTCCTTGTAAGAAATAAGTTGAGATGTTAAAATCTCGTTTTTGTGCTGGAAAGAATGAGGTTCAGGATATCTGAAAGTTTTTCGTTTTTTAATCAGAAAGAGTTCCTCGCTATTAAATGTTAAAACGACTTGCCGTCTGCAAGCGACTCGGTTCTATACAGAACTTTGTCTCCTTATCAAAGCGACTTTAACCTGCAGCAACAAAATGACGGAACATTTTAGTAGTTTAAATTCTTTAAAAAAAATAACTCCACCCAGAATTTGGAGAAATAACGCATCTGAAGGTGCTTTGAACGTTAGAAACGCTCCAGAGTCACCTGAGGAGATTTGTTTTATTCAAACGAGCCGGATCATTAATCCTGAGATGAGTAATCGGATCAAAGCAGGAACGTCGGCATCGGGCTGAACAGAATTTGACTTGCAAAGCAGCAAAAAAAACAGAAGATGCTGCTAAATTAGTGCAAAGGTCAGGCGGTGGCGCCGGCCAGGCCGGTGTGGTCGGTATGAAACGGGTCCAGAAGACGAGACGTAAACTCTGGAGACACGACTTTTTGCTGACCGACCGTCTCCTGAATTCCTTCAGGACTGCTCAGCGATGCGAGTTTATATATATTTCTCATCCGCTGCGTCCGCAGCAGCCTGAGCTACCGGGCCCTGGTTTCCATGGAAACAGCATAGCCAAACAGGGCACCCCCCTCCCCCCCCTCCCTCCTCTCTCCCAGGCGGCGAGGCGGAGTTATTTCTTGTTACTGGGATGGACAAAGATGTAGCTGTGAGTCATCCTGGAGGCCGGGAGCCCAGCCAAAGCATTCCTCCTCCCCCTCCATCACTCCCTCCACTTCTCCTCCTCAGATTTCTCCGTTCCTCCTCCCCGTCTCTTTGTCTGCTCTCTTTCCATTTTTTTTTGTTTGCACACTCTCTCTCTTCAAAAACCAATTTTCCCTCCTTTTTTATGGTGTGACAATTCCCAAACAGCTTTTATTAGCTCAGAAAGTCCCCCCCCCCCCCTGTTTACTCCTGCTTGTGATTGCCGACCTCTGGGTGCTGAATAATACATCTGGACGTCGGCCCTCTCTGCACAAAGGTCTCCATCAGTTGGCACACTTGGCCTGCTCTGCTGCCTTGTGTTTCCTGCAGCAGTCTTCGTGTGTCTTGATCAAACAGGCTGGTATTTTTTTCCTCTTCAGTCATGCAGTCGGAGCTGGAATGCAGTCTGCATGTGTTTGCTTATCTGTTTGTTTAAAAGCATATTGGTTGCTCTCCTATCGTTGTGAGATTTGTAAAAAGGCTGCAGAGTAGCTCCACGTGTCCCGAGAAAGCTTTCAGCAATTAACAGCCTGTAAACATAAACATAAACATAAAGTAATTGACTGGACTATAGAAACAGAACACGTCTGCATGAAAAGCTTTGGATCATCTGAACGGTTTCTAGCAGCTCATACCTGCATTTATATCTCATCCAGTGGAAACATTTCATCACATTTTACCAGTTTAAGCTTTTTTTTTTCCGCTCACATCTGAGCCACAGATGCAGGTAATCTGAAGGTACCGCTGTCAGAACGCCCACATATCACGCAGCGATGTTCAAAGCACATACAGCCAAGATTTTAATGGTTGTCTTTGTCCAAAGGCGTCTTCGTCGGGTTTGAGGCTTAAATCCAGGAACAGCATCCTGGACACAACAGACTCGAAGGGAAACGCAGAAAAGCCCAACGTCTGTCCCCTGAAGCACGTCGTGGGTGTTTATCTGAGAAATCTACAATGGCAAATGTGAAACAAGGTGCTGCGTATCCTCAAGGAAAATGTTAAGCAGTAAAGATGCAATAAATAAATAACAAAACCAGGGTTATATTTCAGAGTGAAATCACATTTTAAGATGTTTGAATTTCAAATTATTATTTTTTCTTACATTTTTATGTAACAGTCAAAGTTGTTGACGTGATGCAGTCAAAGTGCACTAAATACATGTGTAGGCAGGAGAGAGTTGCCTATTAAATGGATGAATTAACTGGTCATCAGTGTGAGCATCGTTCTAAGACCTGGTGTTTGGTGTTAACGCGATGCCGTCAGCCTCAGAGGAGCAGCAGCTGATGTGCTTTGACCCTTGGAAGGGATTATTGGACCTTTTATAATCTGAAGTTCATTAATCTGCAGAAAGAGAGAGAAATTATTCACCAGTGGAAAACATTTAAGGTGAAACAGGTCACAGCGTGCATCGTCCACAGAAATGACTGAAAACTCCAAGAGCTCCATCTCAGACTCTACAGGCCTCACATGGCAGCTTAAAGGTTAAAGGTCATGACCCTGAAGCACCCTGGCCGTCTGGAAAGCTGCTTCTGAATGAAGGACCAGCTTCCTGGGATGAGATCGAAGCAGAAGTGATGACCTTAATGTTGAGCTCCTCATACCTGGTGTTGAGCATGGAGGAGGAGGGCTGATGGTCTGGGCCTGCAGTCAGCCATGAACTCCAAACTACCAAAGTGTTCAACAGGCGGCGGTTACAGCTTGGCCCAGCTGGGCCGAAATTAATTTACAACAATGTGAGGCTGAAGAGATCCCAGGAAAGCTGCTGTATTGTTGCTGCTTCTGCAGGATCACAGAGAACAACGTGGAATCTGGAAATGAGACGCCATTAATTTTAGAAGCCCGTTAAGGCCGGGTTGTTTTTATGATGCCCCTGATACGTTGAACCATAGAAATAAACTAGTTAGTTGAATTTTCCCATGACTGTAAAACAACTAAAACAACAGCGGGAGGGAACGGACTGGGGCCCATTAGAGCCAATTAATGTCACTGCAGCAAAACGCGCTGTGTAGCCATTATCTGCTGCAGAATCCTCCTGTTCAAACTAACGTCTAGACCGAAAGCTTCACTTTTCACCTCGTATTTACCCCCATTTATCAAGGTGTATACACACCCCATGAAAATCTCCTTTCTCCCCTGACTCTACAGTTTGTTAATGAGGATTTTGGTGAGTTTGAAACGCTCGACAATTAAAATCGGCAGCGGTAAAACGAGCCTTCACCTCCGGAGGCCGACGAGGAGCACGGCCCCAGCAGCTGGGATCAAACCTCCCAGATGAAGGTCATAAAGACGTTTCTACCGCCGCCGTGATGTCTTGTTCACCGTAGCTGCTGCTCCCCCCCGCCTGATGGCTGCGCTGCGAAAGCCGCCGACGGCAGACGCGTTGGAGATAAACTGCCGTTGCCATCGGCGGCTGTTGGCCAGGAATGTGAGGAATGTTTGCGGTGTGAATCCTGGAGGTCCTGTACACCTGGGTCGTAAAGAGAGTTACGGCTAACTGAATGTTTCCCTCCTGCCGGAGATCGGAGCTGCTCATCATGTTGTAAATCTAACGTACGTGCACAGGGTCCCATGAGCAAGGCGTTTACCTGGGACTGCCACCAGCGACCGCCACAGAAACTGTAACACCTGAGCGTCTGCTGACGCTTCTTCATGGAGGCAGAAACAGAACCTGAAGGCTTCATTATGAGCTTAAAGTTTGGGTTTGTCCTCTGCCTCATGGAAAGCTTCAGCAGCAGGTGGGTTTATTTAGGGCTGGACGATGTAGGAAAAAAAGATATCGATAAAATAGAAATCATATCGATCGATATAGATAATTATCAACAAATTCAAAGCATGTAAGCGCAGCCCTGACAGTTTTATGCTGTTGCTTAGCGACTAATTTTTAGATAAAGACACAAACACTGAATTCAAACTCAACCCTTTATTCAACCAACTTTTTACCAAAACTGCAAGTTTTTAAAAAGGAAAAAAAGAACGTGTGCTCTGTGAACTCTTTGAAGGGGGCGGAGCTTGGTTCCTGGGTCTGCGTTGTGATTGGTTGGGAGGGTGTAATGACTGTAATATTAACCTACATGATAGAATGCATAAAGAAGGAAAACTGTTATTCTATTGAACTTTTTATTGACCTTTATTTTCTATCATCGCTATATATATTATTGAATTATCGTCCAGCCCGAGGTTTATTCTTGGTTCTGAGAACTCAACGAGCTTCAGTGACCTAAAACATGGTTGTACTGGTGTCATTTTGTTTGGTTCAGACTTGGGTTGTTGAGTCGCCTCAGAAACGGGTCGGGTTCCTCTCCCGTTCTTTCCTCCATTGGTGCAGCTTGACGCCGGCTTCCTGTTAGACGCTGGCAGCGGCTCCTCCTCAGCATAAAGTGTCCCTCAGAGGGAACACATTTCCCAGCAGCTCGGGTCAAACCGGGCTGGGATATTTCCACTGTCTGGTGCTTTTTACCAAGTGTTCCTCCATAGGAGCGGTTCCAGTTGTCGGTTTTTAGCGCCGCCTCCCTAATCCCAGAACATCATCAGTCCGGCTGTTTTCATCCTGGAACAACGGGGATATTATCCGTCATGTAATTTAATATATCCAAGTGGCCAGGTTGGGTCCGCTCGTGATCTTGGGACATCAAAACCAAAAGCCCCAACCAGAATTTTAAAAAACTGCATTCTTGGAAATGTTTTGCTTAAGAACCAGAATCTGTCCCAGGAACTGAGGAAGTGTTGGGGGTCAGAGGTCATTCATGGCTGCGATGGCTGACTAGGCCACCTTCGGGACTTTGTTCTTTTTAACCAGTGGAGTTTGTATAAAAGCTATTTTGTGTTCCTTGTTGATGTTGATTGAGTGGGTCTGAATGACCGAGCTCGGTGTCGTTGTAAAGCCGCTGCGGTGGAAACGTCTGGTGGATGTAGCGCGTATATCTGCTGTTGTCGGTTTAAAGGCTGCCTGTGAGCCAGAGCAGTGCGAGCGCTGTAGGAGCAGCCTGGAAGCATCTCCCCCAGCAGATGGCCGTTATTAGTGACAATGAGGACTAACCCACAGGGCCAAACGGAATAACAGGAGCCCATTTCCTCCTCGGCTCTGCATCCACCCCTCCCTCCGTCTCCATCTTCTGCTGGACACTTATTGTGTTTTTTTTCCACTGGTTCATCCACCCTAACCCCCCCCCCCCCCCCAACCCTGCTCAACCGTCACTCTGATTCCTGCAGAGATGTAATAAGGGGGGCGGTGCGGACAAGCACATGTGCAGCAAACGTGAGATCCCTTGAGACGGACCTCAGAGGGACCGTGTTCAGTCTGGATGGTTTAAACAGAGCCAAGTGTTGAGTTTGATGTTCAGGGACAGCTGGTCGTCTGAATGGGCCCACTGAGTCCGGCTGTAGCGACCAGTTTCACTCCGATTAAAAAAAAAAACTCAGTCAGCAGTCTGATTAGTCTTAAATGTTCTGTTTATGACCTCTTTTAGGAGCTGAAGGTAAATAATGAAATGCTAAATTAGTAAATAAACTAATTTACTAAATTAGTAAATAATTAAGTATAATAAATCTCTCTGCATTGTCAATAATGGGAATGGTCTGATTTTATGCATGTTGGTCCAGATGCAGAGCAGTGTTGGGGATCTGAGCTGAGGCAGAGCAGGAAGGAAGTCCAATGAAACCGGACTCTTTCTATGACTTGTAATTAATGAGATATTTACCAAAATTCATACCAAACACAAACCCAACGCAGCATTGGAAATAATTTCAATAAAAACCTAATTTTTGAAGCTTCATAACTGTCATTTATAGTCAGATCCAAATAAAACACTGACTCTGCTCACCTTCAGTCTCTGTTGTGACTGTCGGTCGCTCTGGGAACTGCTGGTGACGCTGGTACTTTTCTTGTAGCGCCCTCTGGTGGCCACTTTAGTCATGGCAGCTCTGAAACCCTCCCCCTCGCTGAGCTGCATGTGGGCGGTATTATGTTCTTGTTGGACCGTCCCTTCTACGCACTTCACCTTCATCCTACTTTATTGTTCTTTTAAGTGCGTTTCTACCATTAAATGTAGGTTTGGATTAATTATTTTGTACCTGAATATAAGTAAATGTGGCTGCCAGCACACTTTCTCTATCACTCCTATTTGATTGCAGATGTTTTGTCAACTTCAGCTTCATCATTTAGGTTTTTTTTTTTTTAGATTATAGAAGAATTAAAATTCACATCAATATGGCAAAACTTTCTTTTACATGTATTTGAATATTTATTCATTTACAGCAGCCTAGTGTATCTATTTCTACCTCTACAGTTATTTTTTAATCATTTGAGGATGATGGTTGTTGGTATTTTACTCTTAATCTTTAGTGCATTTATAATCAAAATATATTATTATTATTAATTAGTATGCTGTAATGTGTAAATATTGCAAAGAAAATCTGTTTTGCTGTGACTGAGTGACCCTGATACTTTGGGGTGATTCTCATGTGGGAAGTGAGGAAATAAATGAATTTTATTCACGGATTTTATTTTAACCCATCAGTTAAAAAAAAAAAACAATTTCATGTAATAAAATGTATCTTGTTGTTTCCCTAATCATTGCCTAGTGTTGATTTTAGTATTTTAACCATTTTTGAAATTGTTTAAATGTGTTCTCTACATGCAGTTCTATTAGACATGTATTAAAATATCATCTGCAAACTAAATCAAACATTATCTAAATATTTTTTAATTTTTTTTTTTATAAAGCAGTTTTTAAAATAGGTCTGAATGCCGTGATGTAACAGAGGAAAATAGCAGGACTGTATCAGAGGAGGAGGATGCTGCTCCAGCAGTGGAGCCAGAAACGCATCCAGCAAACTAACACCCACACCCCGTCGCTTCTGTCTCCACAGGAATGCTAAGAAGGAGTCGGACCTGGAGGCAGCTCTGCTCCGGCTGAGGGACCTCGAGGCCATGCTGAACTCCAAAGATGCTGCCTACACCACCGCCCTGGGGGAGAAACGAAACCTGGAGGCCGAGGTGAAGGACCTCAAGGCCCAGCTGGCCAAGGTAAAAGCAGTCTGATTCCAACTGAGGCCTCGTGTGGTTTCTGCGGTCAGGAAAGGTGCATTTCCTGCCTCGCAGCAAATAGAAATCCTTGGACTGAAGTCTGATTCGTGGTTTTTGTACAAATAATCCTTCTGAACCACACAGGTTTAGTTCTCCTGCTGCTTTATGACAGAAAGCCTGGAGAAAAACACCCTGCTACGCCCACAGGGTTGCTCAGGTCTTTCACCCCCACAGGTTTCCACCTTGCACAGACGTCGCCAGCACTCCCCAGCGTCTGCAGCCATCACCTCTACATGCATGCACACTTCTGCTTCATGCAGGAACCCGTCAATGAGAGAAATAATTTTCTATAAACACTCTGCTGCAGAGTATGAATGAGGTTATGGTGGCGAGGAGACGTTTTATCAATGAAGCTTAGCTCCAAACTGAGCTGTGGCCGTGCTCCACCTACTGTCCAAACTGAGGAACTGCATCTCTTCTGCCCAGAGCTCAAAAGCTGCACAGATTCATAACCCGAACTGGAGGTTTTCTCAGTTTTAGAGCCGTTTTCTCTCTCCTTGTGTTCCCCAGCTGGACGTCAACTTGGCCGATACGAAGAAGCAGCTGCAGGATGAGATGCTGAGGAGGGTGGATGCGGAGAACCGCCTGCAGACCCTGAAGGAGGAGCTGGAGTTCCAGAAGAACATCTACGCCGAGGTTTGTCCTCCTCACCTCAACATTTCTATTTCTCTTCATCTGCCAGTTTTTTCTCCAGGGTGTTTTAGCTTCCAAGCAACAACCGGTTTCTCCTCCACAGCTGCTCTGCTGATGCACCTTTTTCATCTTCCTTTAAGTGTGATTTTTTTTTTTACTTAATAACCCCGTTGCTGTGACTAATAGTTTTACCCGTAATTAAGTTCTAATCTTTTGTTTGGGTTTCGATGGCAGCTGCTGAGAAGTGGACAAAATTACGTTTAAACGTGACGATAATCTGCTTATAGATTTTTCTGCTGGAGCTCCAAACAAGTAATTTCTGCACAGCAGCCGGCTGATCAATACAATCATGGTTCCTGAGTTCTCTACAGGAAGACGAATTATTGCTGTTTAAATGCAGAAAATCTACATTAAATGGAGACGAGATGGAGTTTCTGGAGACCGCTCTTGATCAGCGCCCTCCGTTTGTTTCGTGCAGGAGCTGCGTGAGTCCAGGCGTCGGCACGATTCTCGGATCGTGGAAATCGACGGCGGCAGGCCGCTAGACTTTGAAAGCAAGCTGGCTGAAGCTCTGACGGACCTGAGGGCGCAGCATGAGGAGCAGGTCCGCATCTACAAGGAGGAGCTGGAGAAGACCTACAACTCCAAGGTAGGAGGCTCAGCTCCTGCGCCACCTACAGGCCACTCGGTGCACGGCTGTTAGATTTAATCATTCATGCAAAGTATTAATCTGCCCCATTTTACTCTGCATCCACCGTAGAAATCTGTCTAACAAGCGCAGCTGCTGCTCTGTTGATAAGGAAATACATTTTTTTAATTAAAGGAGGTTTTTTTGACCAAATTATGGTATTTGTTTTGTGATAAGCTGCTGAATGTTTTTGTTGCTCTGATTATTATTTAAGGCAGATTAAAACTGACCAAATGTGCATAAAGCAGAAATGAAAACATTGATAGCATTAATAACATTTTTGAATATTAAAAACTATAATCTGTGTGACCTTTATTAGTTATTGAGCGTTTTAAAACGAACTTTTGTTCAGAGAAATGCTTTAAATGAAAAATAATCCCCTCACAAATGATCAAATAAAAGTTTTTTTATTAAAGACTGTTAAAGGTCTGGTCCTGGGTTAGGGTTCTGATGCTGCCCGTCTCCATGTTTCAGCTGGAAAACGCCCATCAGTCGGCAGAGAGAAACAGTCACATGATCGGCGCCGCTCACGAGGAGCTGCAGCAGACCCGGGTCCGCCTGGAGGGCATGACGTCTCAGCTGACCCAGCTGCAGAAACAGGTACCCACGCTTCCTCCAGACGCCAAGCAGCTTTCACTCGCCGTTTTCTCTCTGACTCACCGTCGCCTCTGTGCATCTGCGGCAGCTGACGGCCAGCGAGGCCAAAGGTCGGGAGCTGGAGGAGAGTCTGTCCCGAGAGCGGGACCTGATGAGGCGTCGGCTGGAGGATAAAGACCGGGAAATGGCAGCGATCCGGGCCCGGATGCAGCAGCAGCTGGACGACTACCAGGAGCTGCTGGACATCAAGCTGGCCCTGGATATGGAGATCAACGCTTACAGGAAGCTGCTGGAGGGAGAGGAGGAGAGGTGAGCCCAGGTTTGAGTTAAATGTGAAAATGTGGCCCAGATGGGGCAACCAGGAAGCTGCTGGAGGAGAAGCTAAGGTGCTAATGAGCCACTGAGGGATTAGACGGAAGCTGAGCTCTCTGAGCCATGTGCTGATAACAGCCACTGCTGCCCAGCTGGCTGAAACACAGCTGCCTCATAAACCTTCAGGTGTGTTGATGGAAACCTCTGGCTCTCGCTGCATATCTAAAGTTTTCTTAGATCTCTAAACCTTAAATGCAACGAGCATAAACAAGTATTCATGCCGTGCAGCAGCTCTGCTGTTAAAATATGATTTTGATTAATTTGAAGGAAACCTGAGTTGGGTTGTAGATGCTTGAAGGTGTAGATACTCTTTGCTGCCTGACTCGGCGTATTTAAGGTGTGTCTGTATCCCCCCCCAGGCTTCGTCTGTCCCCCAGCCCCTCGTCCACTAAGGTCACGGTGACTCGCACCTCCGGCTCGGGCCACGCCAGCCGCCTGCTCCTCTCCTCCGCCGCTGGCTCCGCCTCCGGCGCCGCCGCAGTGGCTTCCAGCAGCCGCAACTCATCCAGCACCAGCAAGAAGCGGCGCCGCGACGACAACGACAGCGAGACGTGCAGCATGGTGGGCGGCACCGTGACCAAGACCCGCATCAGTCAGCACGCCTCCGCCAGCGGCCGCATCACCGTGGACGAGGTGGACCTGGAGGGGAAGTACATCCGTCTGAGCAACAAGGCTGACGAGGTAAGACGCTTCTTTCTGCTGGAGCTGGTTCTGGTTTGAGGTTTGATCAGTCCGACAGCTCAATAATGATTAGAATGACAATAATGATGAAATGTTCCCCAGTTAATACGACACTTGGTCAGGTTGTGCTTTGAGGGACATTTCACTTTGTTAAAAAAAGTCACGACACTTAAAAAAAAACTTTAAGTTCATCACATTTTTCTACAGATCAATTTAAACACAACTGGAATCTCCAATTAGTCAGACTCTAAACGCAAGAGGCTGTACGGGGTTTTATTTTGGGGTTTCAGAGTAAAGGGGCCTGAACACTTGGTTCCCTTTACGTTTTTTTATTGAGCATCATTGATACGTTTTATTGTTTCAATTAGAAGAGGCACAATACTCATATTTATATTTTAACCCCTCATCCCAAGAACATGTTGGACACCAATTCAGTAGGAGTAGATAATTGAAGGTAATACACATCCAAATATATACACACATACATGCATAAAAAAAGAGCGTATACCTGGGCTCGCCAGCACTAAGGCTGTGCACTAAACCAGACATGGTACACATGGGTTCAATCACAGTCACAGATACAAACGCAAGCTGACTGCCAGAAGATCATTAAGTGGGAACAGTTTTATGTTTACCTAAATACGTCAATATCAGACCCCAGACAGAGAAAAATCTGTCCCTGGACCCCCTTAGAGTATATTTTATTTTATTTTATCTCATTGTGTGAAGTGTGTCGGGTCACTAAACCACAAAGACACTTTAGGTGGATTTTTTGATTTCCAATGCAATAATATTCTTCTACGTACAAGCAGCGATGTGCCCTTTACGTTTTAGTTTTTTAGATGGATTATAAAAAGATTCTATTTTCCTTCCACCTCATAATTATGCAACATGATTAAGAAACTGTTGATTCTCCGTCTCGATGCCTAATAAACGTCGCTGCTCCCTCTTCTCTTCTCCGTCCTGCAGGACCAATCGCTGGGCAACTGGCAGCTGAAGAGACAAGTCGGGAGCGCCACGCCGATCGCCTACAAGTTTCCCAGCAAGTTCACTCTGAAGGCCGGATCCACCGTGACTGTGAGTTCGCTCCCCGGGTCGGTCGGTGGGTTTGTTCCGTTAAACCAGAACCTAACGGGGTGACTAAACGTGTCCCAAACTCTGCAGGTCTGGGCTGCGTCTGGAGGAGGAACCCACAACCCTCCCACCGATCTGGTCTGGAAGAACCAGGCTTCCTGGGGCACCGGCGACCTCCTGCAGACCACCCTGATCAGCGCCGGCGGAGAGGTTCGAGTTCACATCTCAGCTGTCCTTTTGCTTTTCCTTTCACAGACTGAACGTTTTCTCTTTGGATCCATCAACAGGAAATGGCCACGAGGAAAGTGACGCGCTCCCTGTTCCAGGATGAAGATGATGACGACATGGTAAACTCTTCCTCTAACATCTGAGCAGCACTTTGAGACGTTATTGGACCGTCGTGTATATTATCAGCGCTCATAGGACCGATTGAAGTTGCTTTAGCCGCCACTTTTCATATCTTTTGTTCATTAAGTGTTTATATATGCAAAGGAAAATGTCGCTTCTTCTTCATCCCAGATGTAACGATGCACCATGTTGCATTCAGTGTCTCTTGGATGCAAAAGTTCAGTCATTTCTTTCTTTACTTTGCTAGAGTTTCCAAATAATCAGAGATTATATATTTTTCTAAAGTATAGAGCTTCTGAGTGTTTTACAAACCAAACTGAAAAATCTTGAATGCACCATGAAGCCTAAATAAGAAAAATGGTTCCACAGTTGAGCCACAGGGAGGCTGAGAGCTGATATTCAGAAGAGAAATTACATCATTACAGCATTAACTCGGTTTGTTGCTAAAGCTCTGTTTCTTTACGTCGTTAAAATAATTTCAGGCAATGAAACTAAAGGCTCATATTGAGACTCTGGCCAAGAAGAGGCTAAATTATATGTTCTCCATAACCAAACGGCAGCATTTAAAATCGAAACATTTTAAAAGAGCTTTAAAGATTGGCTTTGGTTAAATGTTAAGGCATTTCTCAGGGACTGCAGCAGATGTTGCACACATGTTTAGATTGAGGCTAATTAGCTGTGGTGTGGCGCCCCCTGCAGGGAGCTCACAGCACCAGCGGAGAGCACGAATACAACCTGCGCAGCCGCACTGTGGTCTGCGACTCGTGTGGACAGGCCGCGCCGGGGGAGCGCTCCGGCGGATTGGAAGGCCTTGGAGGACACGCCTTCTTCATGGGAACCAACGAGCCCAGACAGGTACTGGCCCGGTTCTACTGGTCCTCACACAGCTCAACTGGTCCTCACTGATGGGTTTTATGATGACGTTATGATTACAAACGAGGAGTTTATTCCAGGTTAAAATCATAGGAAAGAATCCAGTAAAAGATGAGACAAAGTTGGTTAAAATGTACTCGGTTTGGACTTGATTCCAATGAACAGATAATTAATAAAAAATAATTTAATATAAATGACATTTTGTAATGTTGTTCTCTTGTAGATAAATCTATAAATTTAGCCAGTCATCTAGGTTATAGTTTAATTTCATAGATTTAAAAAATTAAACAACAAAACAAACATCCCTGAACAAAAAGGTAAAAAGAAATAAAATTCTGTAAAGGAGCAATGGGAAGTATAAACTCGTTTGCCGCTCTTCACAAAATCCTGACACTGTTTCAGAACATGTTCAAGTGCTAAAAGGTCCGTGGATTGATCTAGAAAATGTTTGATGCATGTTGTAATTCCAATATTTAAAGGACTGCATGTTAAAACACCAGCAGGATGATTGCGGTTAGGCGGGATTCATCTCAAACGGAGAAAGGCGTTCAAACTTTTACCTGGAAGGATTTGTTGGAGAGGAGAATCAAACCTGCAGCTGATCAGAGCTGCAAAAATCTGTTTTCTATTCATCTCAGCAAAAAAAAGCATGAAATACAAGAAAGGAGTGATCTGCTTCAGTGCAGATCCCAAAACGCTGCTCTCTGCCACAAACTTTGATGCCTTCAATGACAGAAACCCAAACCGACGTTTTGACTGAAGATTTTGGCCAGAAGAAGGTTAAACACCACATTGTTCCTCTTTATCAAGATTCTGACTATTTAATTACACTAGCTGACAAAATCTTCAGTGAAGTAAATTAGAGCCATTTGAGCTCCTGTTTTAGCGCCTTTTTCTGAATTATACGATATTCTTTTATGGTCAGAACAAATGGACAATAATGGTCTGAGAGAGGAGTTAGAAATCCAACTGGATGCTGCATCTCCTGACCATAAATACTAAAAATACCTAAAAACTGGGGCTTAAGCTTTCAGTTAATATTCTTACAGGTGGTGAGAAGCCAAAGGAAGCGTAGTCGAGTCTAAAGAGAGGAAAGATGGTTAAGGTTGTCATCAGGATGGGTCCTCACAAAGACAGAAACAGCCTCGGCACTTTCTGCATTAAATAAATCCAAAGTTTAGCTCTGAAAAAATCTGTAAATGTTTCCTTCAACTCCTCATGAAACGCTGGTAAATGAGTTCAGGGTGAGCTGCGTTGTTCGACGGCGCCAGCGGTCAGGTCAGCGCGTTAAGGTGGCAAACCTAAAACCCATCAGCCGCTGTAGAAGCCGGCCACGGTGTCCCCGGGCCGAGTGTCTGCTGACCTCCATTCAGTCCGAACAGCTCGGCACTTTTCCTGATGTCCGTGTTAACATCCCCCTCCCTGAGCTCCAGGTGGGCTAAAATGGCTCCAAATCAAACCTCCCTTCTGGGTCCTTTACTGATTAAATCAGCGAGTTAATGAGGCTGCATGTTGGCGTCCATCTTGGATCACTGTTACAGGACTTAAAAGGTTTCTGCTGGAACCGTTGTTAGAAAACGAGCTGAAGAATCACCTTTCAGGAGAAAAAGAGCCACAGATATTGAATGAAATAATTTGTTTTGTGTGTTTTCCTCTCAGGGTCGCATGAAGCCGGAGAACTGCTCCGTCATGTAACAACCACAGAGCACCTCACCTGAACGCACCACACAGCAGGATCCTTTTCTACCGTCGGGATATTTCTTTATTTTTTTATGTGATGATCTTTTTTGTATTCAGATTAATCTGCAGGTTGGAGATGGGCTCAGGATGTTCCGATTCTTTTATGTTGAATTCATTTTTTTCCCCCTGCATTTCTGCTGCACAACGCTTGTTTTGGCCTCTGCTCTGTCCGCACACTCAGCTCCGCTGACCGGCGCTCTGATCCGAGCCGATCCGGGCCGGGCCGGTCCAGGCTGTGGCCGCTGAACACGCACAGCTGGTGCACCCTGACTAGAGGACTTCTCTGCAGCCGCATGGCTGGGAGGAGAACAAACCCCAGGAGCTCCGTTAATCAGGCGGTCTGAAGACTTCTTTGTTTGTTGGAACAGTATCGTTTCTATTTTTCTATGCAACAGATCAAAATCATCCAAAGAGAGACTGTGGGCTCAGGTTTTTAGACAAACATCTTATATATTTAGGTGATGTAGTCGTGCAGCTTACAGATAAACGTAAGCTTATAGTTTAGAGCTAAGATGCTTTGCTTTGCAGAACAAGTTTAACTGATATTCCGCCTTATTTTACTCCTTTTTCTTTTTCTGAGGACGAGTTAGAATCACAAGACACACGAAGGTCTATCAGGATTACAGAATCACGGACCAAAACAGTCACGCAGCCCAGAAGGAGAGTTTCCGCCGGTCCACAAGCAGAGCAGCGATGGGATGTGAAGGACTGGTGTTTGCAGAGAGCAGGCGTAGAGATGAGGTCATCAGGCCGACACTGGAGCGTCAGTCAGTCGGTCAGAGGACAGAGGACGCCTTGCAGAGACATCAGACATCGTCACCAGAACTTAATGCAGTTTTATAGGGGTCTAGTTTTGGGTTGCTTGAGGCTCGTTGTTGTGAAATCCGGACGGCCAACACAGCCGGCCCACCCGTCCTCATGCACACCCACAACGTGACCCCTACCGAACTCCAACAGTGTGCTGATACGGTCTGGTGCTCCTAGGAGGCGTCCTGTGTCCTCTGGCTTTAACTGTTCCGACTGTAAGACGCTCCAGAAACCGCCTGATGCCCCCATGTCTGCAGCCAGCCGGACCCTCTCTGGTCCCTGCAGGTCCAGTCCTGTTCATTCCCATCCCTGGGCTGCATGCAGACCAAAGGAAATCATCCTTACAATCATCATTTACCTTTGATTTAGATGGACCAATCAAACAGGAAGGTCCAGCAGCAGCAGCAGCTTTAATTTCCCTTCCTGTTAGCAGAGATAAATGTGCCTTCAGACGAACCAAACCTTCTCTGCTCACATGATGCGTCCTTCAGTCTTGTGACGGTCAGCCGTCCTCCTGCTCGGCTTGTCGTGCCGTAACGCTGGTCACAAGGGCTTTTCTTTCCCTCCTGCCTGTAGAGCTTTGTGGCTTTAGATGGATTGTTGGGATCTCAGATAATTTGCCTTTTTGACTTTATGCACTGCTTTCATAGAACGCTGCAGCATGTATGCAAGCAGCTAGATTCGTATGGTAGTTTGGCAGCTTTATGCATTAATACTCGTGTTAGTTTATCTACATAGAAAATACTTATTTTTTTTCTTTATTTGCCTGATTTGTCATTCAGGCCAAATATTTTTATTTTTAAAATCTCACGTTGAACCCTAAAGTGCCTCAGCAATCATCCCGTGACCTCAATTTGAAGAAAGAGCAATCCTGTAGTTCTGGCCATGTTTTTATGCACAGCTGTGAGCTGCAGCCTCAGAGTTTAGCTCAATTAATCCTGAAGGATCTATTTTCTGTAAAACCGGGCGTTTTGTTCGGGTTGTGAAGGTCTTCCTGTTTAAGCCTCATTAATCACCTGAACGTCTCAAAGATTTAAACGTTTTACCCAAATCTGTTTGTGTCAAAGTTTTTCTTTCCATAAAGTGGAACAATGATTGGAAACAGAGAAGCCATGCTTTGACGTGTTGTAATTATTATTTTTCTAAAATGAAGCTAAATAAAGGCTATTTTTCCCACTCACTGTCGTATTTTCGTCCAATTTATCCCAGCGGCTGAGAAGTGCCAACATTTTTATTTGCATTTTACAAACACACACATATATGTAACCAGTTACATTCAGAAATACAAGGTTAAATGTTAAGAAACAGGAATATTTACAGCACAAAGTACATTCAGGTGGAAATCTCTTGTGAGCTACCAGGGCCACATGGCAGAGAGGTGAAGAGGACGACCCTCGGCTCTCTGGACAATAACGTCCCAAAATAAAAATAAAAGCTTCTTTGGAGCCTCCCAACAGTCAGAAATCTGATGATGGCAGGTAATTTCTGTTTTCACATCAAAACGCCACAATGGTGTCCAGAGGGAATATCTGATGCTGATTAGAAAAATGTGAATTAATTTGGTTGCTAATATTTGACATATCCAAGACCTGCTACCAAAGCCTCGTTCCCTATCATGGGGAAAATGTTTTCATTTAAAAAATATTTAAAAAGTATTTAAAGGGTTAAAATCCTAAAAATGTATAATAAAGATTTTTTTTCTAAAATGCCTGGGCATAAATGAGATTGCCCTTTACTAAAAATATGCTTGTAACACCCTGCAACACGACCAAAATGATCACAACAAACTAAATGTTGGGAGGAATGTAGGAAAACTGCATCAGGTTAATATAACCAGACAGGAGGTGAAGCCAAACCTACTTTATCTGAAGAAACGTCTTAATCTTCATCTGTACGGCTCCTAAACCCTCCTCCTGTAACTTAATGGTTTATATTGAGCTGGGAGCTTTTAAAACTGATCAATGTTGCTGCTCTATTTGAGAAATAAACATTTAATGGCTACAGGAAAACTATTTTCTCTTGGCGCTAACTGATCACTGACTCCTTGAAGCTGCGAAGGAGTCCAGCTGAAAACATTCGGTGCATCTAATGAGCAGATCGATCGCTGTAAAACAGGAGCTGATCTAATTAAAATCCTTTCCTTGCTTGTGACGGCTGCCTCCAAGGAAAGGAGTGCAGCTATTTGTTTGCAGCAAAGCGGCTTCACATGCAGGTGAACCGAGAACTTCATGTTGAGAGGCTCGGCTACAGGGAGGAAGACTTGACATCTACCCTGAGTTCTGTGTGGTGCCAGCAGTGAGACAACCAGCAGCCCTTCTCCGTGGAGGGACTTCCTCCTGCCTGAGAACACCGTCGCAGGCAAAACGTCCTCAATGAGTAACTTCTTCCAAAAATCCTGCAAGTTCGGTGAAGATCCGTGGATCTCAGAGCAGGATGGAACACCGTGTCACAAGATCCAAATGTTAAAATGTCAGATTTGTGGTCAGAAAAGTCCCCGGATCTGAACCCCAGTGAGAAACCACGGCTCTCCATAGAGAAGGTGGAGCAGCAGAAACCAGCCAGAGGTCGGCGTGCAGCACCTCAGAGAGAATTACAGAAGTTAGAACAGAAAATGTCGCCTGGTTCCATAAACTGGATGTTGGGTAATAAAAGCCTTTCAAGCTTAGTAAATATCTTTAACTGTTCTTCTGTATCTGGACCCAAAGAAAACAGATGATGCATCATTGTCTCAGCAGGACTCAGTGTCTCTTAGAAAAGAGCTTTGGGCTTTTAAATATGGGATATTTTCAATACTGTGAGATGGGAGAAAAAATCTGTAACCATAACAATATTCCTTTGTTAATAAGCAAATCAACGCTGGTTCCGTTGGTCTATTTAAAGAAATTATAAAATTTACTTCCATATTTACAGGGTTTTCATCCAGCAGCAGAAGGAAGCCACCATTTTCCTGGGTTTTGATGCTTTTCTTTGCCTTTCATGGCGTTTTTCTTTAAAGGCAAAGTTTAGGGGAAGCTGCAGGCTACAGAGATTTTTATGTGTTAATGTCTTCTACCTAAATGAAGCCACAAAAACAAAGAGAAAACAGCTCAGTTTCTTGAGGGGTTAGAACACGTGACAAACTCAAGGCCCGCGGGCCGAATCCGGCCCGTCACGGTAATTTATCCGGCCCTAAAGAGCCAGAAAAGGCATATGTCATAAAGTAGAGGCATATATCCTTTTAAATTGTATAAAGTGGCTAAAACGGTGCCTTCTGTAGCGAATGTTGATGTTTTTAACTGTGTAGTAGCAGCATCCTGTCACTAGATGTTTTCCCACAACACATTAAAACAACCCAGAAATGTCCAGAAAGAGAAAAAGTGATGCAGAATGATGAGTTTAAAGTGCAACTCACCCCAATATCAACTTTTTTTTTTTGCAGATAAACTGTTCAAATGGGCCTAAGGTGCTACTTTCATGTAACTGTGAAACTTTTTACATTTTTATGTGAAATGGAATGAAATTATGAAATCAAAAGTCATCTATACAGGTGCAACCGGCCCTTTAATGACTTCATGATGCCAAAGTGGCCCAATATAGAAATGGGTTTGACCCCCATTAGGGTTAGAAGCAGCTGAAGCCCCTCTGATGTGGCCACCTTTCTTCACCTGCAGACTGGATGTCTGTCCTGGTGACAACAGTACCATCCGATGCCCACAGGAGGGCAGCGCTGCTCTCAAACAGGGCAGCAGCAGGACGGCTGAGTTCACAGGTGAAGAGCATACAGTCCGCTCCTCTTCCTCAGCCCCAGAGCGAGGAGGATGAACCGGCTCCGCCTCTCCTACTCTCTCTGGAGGGTTCTTCTCGGGCAGGGCCGGGGGGACGGCGGCCGGCGGACCGGAGGCAGGTCGTAGTGTCCGGGGATGTGGCTGTTGACGGGGAGGTCGTAGTGGCCCTGGGGGTCCTCGTGGGGAGCGTGGCCGAGGGAGCTCTGACGCTCTGAGAACAAATACAGACATCAGGAGGAGAGAGAGAGGAGGTCCTTACACCTGAAGCCAGAATGTTACAGTCTAAGAGCCTTAACTACAGCCTTGGACCAGAGTCAGGGCGTATTAGCCTCCTATTTTACTCATCTCATATTTTAACTGACTATTTACTTATATTATTATTAGTAGGAGTGATGTAATAAAAACAGTGGAGGTTCTAGACCAAATGTACCAGGGGGGCCAAGGTGGGACCAGTGTGTTTTTTTCATAGGGGAACAGAACAAAAGATTGAAATAATAAAACATGATAATATTTAACCGTTTAATAATAATATTAAGTGAGCCACTGCGGGTTTAAGACCCCTGATCTAGCAGATAAAAACTGTGATCCCAGCTCCATGCAGCTGAAACTAAACGTGACACACGTTGATTTTGAAACCCTTGTTAGAGTGAAACTGTAGAGGTAAAAAATAAAATTGGTGAAAGTGACCAATCAGCTATGGTTTCTTAGCTGGTGCATATAAGGGCCGATCTTTTCCCCAGGGCGGAAAGTTTGATTTCATGATGAAAAGTATGGCCTAAAAGCATGACATGACATCATTAGTTTAACTTTGTAGTCAAACTGTTTTTAATATTTGCTTTTACTTTCTATTTTCCCATGTTTTATTTTGTTTCTACATTTTATTCCAACTGGCTTTTATTCTGTTTTACTTTCCTATATTTTGATCATGTAAAGCACTTTGCATTGTCTTTGTACTGAAATGTGCTATATAAATAAATTTACCTTGCCTTTAATCGTAAGAAGTGTATTTCATGTTATGTCTTTAGTACAGTAGCCATAACAGGGCCACTGGCCCCTGTTGGCCCCTCTCTAGAACCGCTCCTGATACAGAAAGCAATGATTTAGGGTTCCTTCCCCCTAAACATCTCTGGTTGCACACAGGGAGACACGAATTCGTGTGTAAAGGCCTCTGAGACGCGCAGCAGGCGCCGCTCACCTCTGCGCAGCGTGGCGATGCTGAACGGCGGGGGGCTGATGTCGGTGTACGCTCGCTCTCGGGGCACGGCCGACTTCATCTCCATGTAGCTGCTCTCTGGGGGGCAGAACGGCGGGCCCGGCAGGTCCTTGATGGTGGCGTACGGGTTCTCGCTGTTCAGAGAGCTGCTGCTCGCCGCCACAGAGTCCTTCAGCTCTGCTCAGCGGCAGGACGGAGAAACAGAACGTTAGGAGGTTAGTCAGCAGGTCTGGTGCTACAGGCAAGCAGCCCGACAGCCTCGGCTGAGCTTAGAAGGCCCGCTCTGCTTTAATTACTCAGTTCACTGAGCCTGAATGCTCCTAATAAGTCAAAGGCAGGTTTATCTGTCTAGCAACATTTATACACAAGGATAAAACCAAAAAACCAAAGGAAAAACATTAAAATGACAGAACCCTTTACATTTTTGGAGAAAAAAGCTGCAGTTAATGTTTTCCATCCAAATTTGGTACCACTTTAAAATAAGACTCCCCTTAAAAATGGCTAATAGTTTATAGGTGTGTTATTAATTAATCTGTAAACACTTTATAACTCATTCATAAGTGTTTATTATGCATTACGGGTGAACAGGAGACAAAACTGACCGGTTAGCGTTTACATGATAGTAACTTAGTCTGAAATGTTTAATATAAGTAACTATTCACAAAATATATAGTTGGACAGATCAGGCTCATTGTTTGGCAAGAAACCAGTCAGTATTGCATCTTGCTCCCTTAATAAAGACTTATGGATGGGCTATAAAGTGTTTACAGATTAATATACCTATAAACTATTTACTAGCAGTCTATAAGGGGACCCTTATTGTAAAGTGGTGCGTCAAATTTAAAGGAACCAGCAGTTTCTGCCCATTTCAGGTTTTCAGGCTTGATAACAGTAAGTAGACTTCATGTAGTTGTTAAATGTTGGTCTGACTCCAAAACCACAGCCAGGTTTGGTGTGTTTGAAGGTCTTTAACCCCACTGTGACGAGCTAAGCATCAAGGACTGCATTAAACTGGAGGAATTTCACACCCATCCACCAGCTGGTGCTGTGGACACATTGACTCAGTGACCGTGACACAGAGATATAAAGTTGTGTATAATCACTCTATAGTCGGAGCGAGTGGGACCACATAGATGTTAAATAACAGTGGCCAGAAAATGGAGCCTTGAGGAACCCCGCAACTCATTTTTTGTGTGCTCAGATATATAATTACCAAATGATGACGTAAGCCCCATCTACCAAATAAGAGCTGCACCAGTTTAGCACTGTAATCATTCAGCCAGTACGTTATCACCCAAACAGATCTACAGAGGAGAATATTCTCCTGTTCCAATCTTCTTTTTTTATTCATTAACGGTGGAAGAGCCACAAGACAGCCCAGACTGAAGGGACGGACAGAGGAAACGGTGGGGGGGTGGGGACAAAAGAAAAGAAAAACTAAACAAAAACCAACAAAAAATGAACTAAGAGCAACCATAAACTGAAGATCAATTCAATATTAATCCACATTAGCAACAATAACAGAGATTAGGTAAAAACACGAGTGAGCAGTGTTCCTGCCGTATATCACCGTCATCCATGTGTAGCTGTGCATGCATCCACAGACATGACATGAGAAAGACAAAGAAAAGGAGCTTCATCTGTTGGCCTGGATGAACAGCAGGTCTGCGGGGCCCCGTCAACACCGAGCATGCAATCTAACAGAGCACCGAGCAAACCCCCGGGGCCACAAGGGGCCCCAAATGCCCCCAACCCCGAGAGAAAGAACCTGCAACCAGGAAACAGGGTAAACAGAGGGGAGACCTGGAGGCGGCGAGGAGCTAAGAGCAACTCAGAGTTCATTCAGTTCTGTGTTGCTTAGCCTGTTTGGGGTTTTCTCTGTTTTCTGAATCCTTTACACTGATAATCATTCAGCCTGCAGGAAACAGGCAGAGCGGAGAAAGTCTGACGATAAACTACCTTTGTTGTAATATTTTCCGAGGCTGGCGCTGTAGCTGTAGCTCCGGTCGATGCCAAAAGCTCCTGCAAACGATAAAGAAAACACTATTTCTACCTGTGTCGGCGTAATGAAAAACAGAAAAGCAGCTTTGAGAAATGTTAAAAATCAAGACCAGGTGGGTGAATTCTGCTGCCAGTCAGCTTTTATGGGGTTGATGGTGTTTATGGCCTGATATCAGCCCTGTATTAGGGAACACGCCACCTGTAATAAAGTGGAATTTACCGTCTATTGCATATTTTTCCTCAGTGTGATTAAGGATAATATGATTAAGGATAAAACTGAGAAGCAACAATCGGATGTTGGGTGCAGGTCAGGGGGTCAGGAAACCACCTTCAGACTTTTAATAGCTTGTAAATGTTTGATTTGACTCCGCCGCTGAATGCGCCTCCTGTGGGTGAGCGATGTTTGTGGAGCCCTGTGGACGGACCTGAATCTTTGTGGGCCTCGTGATGTTTCCAGTCTGCAGGCAGGGTGGCGTTGGTCTCCACCCCAAACAGGCCGCGCCGCTCCCTCGCCGCGTTCTTCACGCTGCAGAACAGCTGGTTGTTGGTGTTCTGCGGGACACAAAAAGAACCGGATGGTGCCGGGAAGCTGAGTCCGGGCGTCGCTGAGCGGTTCAGGCTCGCATTGAACAGGTAAGAGAGCTGGGCTTCACCTTGATGATGCGGTCGTGGTTGTTGGGGAGGTGGGGCAGCGGGGGCCGGTTCTGGCTCAGCGTGTGGTAGCTGGGGTTGGAGTAGTAATGATGGTAACTGTGAGGAACGTCTGCAGAGGCAAAACAAACACACGGTGTCAGCGCTGCTGCGATTCAATCACCTCCGTCAGTAAAACAGAACTCTGCCGACTGTATGAAAATGACTAAAACTTAAAGAGGAATTAGGAGAGATTTGGAAATACACCTGGTCTGAGTGTATTACGGGAACATAGGATGATATAAAGTTCTTCCTTTTTCACAAGTCGGTCCTTAATGAAGTAAAGCAAAAGTCCTAAAGCTCATATCAGGCCGTAAATAAAAGAACCAGTTTAAAACAAACGTCCTACTTTAAGAGAAAAAAGAACCAAACTACATAATTTTGATTAGTCACTTATGACATATACTTTTGCATTAATATACAAATCAAATACATCTAGTTGTTAAAATGTCACTCCAGAGGACAGATGTTCGAAAGCTGATTTCTTACATGTGTCCTGGTGCTGATAGTTCACTTTACTTACACCTATGGTCTGGGCGAATACTCAATCCTGATTGGCCGCAGGGTGTCCATTAAAAAGTGTTTTTTATAGAACACTTATAAAAAAGTTCTGGTCAAATAGCCTGATTGTTCTAAATTAATGTGCTGGCTCAAACGTTAGCTGCTAACGGCAAAACAGTTGATACTGGTTACTTAGGCAATGCGTCACACCGAGAGATATTAAAGGTACATAGCCACGTTATATGCTTATAAAAAAATAGCAAAAACTGTTTGATCATGATAAAATAAAGCTATATACACCAAGCCTCCATCTTGATAGTGTTTTGATTGTCCTTTTTGAGGCTAAATAGAATCCAGCACCGGGAGCAATGACCAGATATAAACAGACGTGGCGCCATCTAGCAACAGTATCGCAGAACTAACATAATAATATAATAATGCCAGACCAAGCCTGACCCTCTGCAATGTCTCACAGTAAAGCAGCAGCTCGGCGTGATCGAAGACCAACCGTTATTAATTAAATAAACCGATCTACAGCAACTTTAAGAGCCTCATGTCAGAACATTTACTCACGTCAGTCAACTCTGTGGTCAAAGGCTTTATTTACCAACAAATTGAGCAAAAAAAAGTGTAAAATGCCAAAAATAACAACTAATACACTAGCAGAATGTGATAATCTTTCATTAAAACTTTGTATGCAACCAGAGTGACCAGCTGACGTATAAATAAAAAAAGTCAAATAATGTGGCTATGCACCTTTAAGTACTTCTCTCAACCTCTTGTGAAAAACACACGATTTAAACAGTGAAAAAAGTGTTAATAGTTGATTTAATATTTATTTATTTTGTAAGTGACCATGGTATAAGCGGGATAATGTCCTGTGAGGTTTCCATTGACAGAAATGAATGAACTCCGTGGAAGCGACGGTTCACACCTCCACGTTGTCCAAATTATTGGACATGTCAATTATCAGTTATAATTGACACCTCGTTGGGCATTATCCCTACTTACTGGACTCAGTGTTTCATACACTGCCACCTGCTGGGCAGCCAATGTAAGTTCACAACTGATGAGCACCTCAGGGATATCTGACTTTTCCGTCTATAGCATTAGACCCTTAAAGGTAAAACGTTCCGGTAATATCGACTAACAAATGGTGAGAAAAGTAACTGTTAGGATTTTGAGAATATTTAATATTTTCATAGCCATTGCAAATACCTGACATTTAAAGTGGACGTCATGCATCATGGCCTGTTTTAGCTGTAGATGTTACACTTGGCCGTGTCCTTTAGTGTTTCTCTCCTAGATGAAGCCACTAAATGAGTGACTGCTGCCATTAAGATTTGCTTTTCTCTCACATAGAAAGTACTCCTGGATCAATGTGAGCTTCTGAGCTTTCTGTGTCTCTGCTCTGTCTTCTCTAAGCCCCAGTGGGTCGAGGCAGATGAGCGTTCACACTGAGCCTGGTTCTGGTTCTGCTGGAGGTTTTCCTCCTTGTTAAAGGGGAGTTTTCCTCTCCACTGTCGCTTCATGCATGCTCAGTATGAGGGATTGCTGCAGAGTCAACGACTCACTGCCAGCAACCGTCCATTGTGGCTCTTACCTGGAGCTGCGTACTCTGAGTTGACGGTGTGGCTGGTGGAGAAGGACACGGTGGGCGTGTTGTTCTGCTTTTCCTTCTGCCGCCGGCGGTAGAGCAGCAGCAGAGCCAGCAGCAGGACCACCAGCAGGACGAGCACCACGATGCCCCCGATGGCCCCCCACGACTCCCTCTCACCTGGGGAAAGAGGAACCATGACGCTGCCCACCAGTTCTGAGGAGTCTGAAAGACAAAGAGTTGAAAGGTGCAGCAACCGGAGCTGTTTTCGCTCATGACCGCAGCTTAAAGACTGACTTACTGTTCTGACAGGTGGTGCCCCAGTACCCTGGACGACACACGCACTCCCCAGTCTTCCTTAAACACGATTCGCTGTTGGGACAGTGCTCAGAGCAGCTACGGTTGCAGTGGGGGCCCCACAGGCCCTCTGGACATGGCTCACTGCAGCGGGGGCCTGAGAAGAAAATGGACCAATACTTGCTAACACAGACCAGAAAACGTTGACGAAGTAACTAAGATATCAAACCCAAAATAATTGTATGCGTTTGTGCTGGACATAAAACTCCATTCATTGTTCTTCTAACGCAGAGAAAAGGCGGCGAATAAATTAATTAGCAGTGATGGTAGATAGAAAGTACACCCTGGTGCCTGGATCCATTTTAAGGCTTTAACACATGATCGATATAATAATTATCAGGCTTAAGAGGAATTTATTTTAATGAAAACTGTAAAAACAGAATAATGTCATTGTTAGGCGAGGACAATAAGGAAAAAAAAAATAATAATTTAAACTCAAATGCAAACAGTGACATTTCCAGAAATGATCCATGACTTCAAAGTAACTGCATAACAAACCTTCCCATGAAGAACTAAAACTATATATATATATATATATATATATATATATATATATATATATATATATATATATATATATATATATATATATATATATATATATTTTTTTTTTTTTTTTTTATGGGGCATATTCACGGTCGATCCAGAATTTATGCCTATTGAATTTTTCCGTATTCATTGTTCACTGCTATACTTCCTGAACTAAATCCACAGTATCAACATGAACTTCTTGTTTATTCATCAGTTTTTAATGAATTAAAGTTAAAATCTTAAAGGGACAGTGTGTAACTAATTTGGCTTTTAATTAGCAAAAATCAAGTATTACTTTTAGAAATACATGTTCTGGCAAAGTGTAATAACATCACATGAAAAAATGAAAGTGTTCTAAATGAAACTACTAATTAGAATTAGTTGTTTATAAATACATAGGTGTCGGTGCGCCCGCAGCGACACCTATGTATTTATAAACAACTAATTAGAATTAGTTGTTTATAAATACATAGGTGTCGGTGCGCCCGCAGCGACACCTATGTATTTATAAACAACTAATTAGAATTACTAGTTTATAAATACATAGGTGTCGGTGCGCCCGCTGGGAGGCGCCATGTTGCGTTGCTTTTTCTGATTTCAGAAGCCGAAAGGAGACGAACTTGTCAACTTTACATTTTCAAAGGAAATCCGGTTTTGATGATGACCAGCTATGTAATCGTTTCTGGGTGTGCAAACTTTTTTAGCTTCAGTTTCTCCCTCCAATCAGCTGAATTGTAAAGTGCGTACCTGTATGTCAGATTACAGCCGAACTGTTTTAAAACCTTCATCATCAGCTAATTGTTTTTATTTCACAGAAAACTGCCATGAAAGGGGTGTGGACAATTTCTAGATCTACTGTACAGAGAAAGATACCACAGTTAATGATTTATAAGTTTTATTTAAAATGTTTTTACTTTAAATGACTTTTCAGCAACTGGTTTGAAAATAACAATCCAAACAGTTCTTTCTTCGGTTTCGACCTTGTCTCTAATATTTGTAGCCATGAGGACATAATCACCTGCCTTCATTTTTAAGTTCCCTGCACTAACTGAATTTCCTATATAGATCCCAATTTGCTTTTGATGATGGACTGTTTCTAGATTTCTGTTTGTTTCATGCATGCATTTAAATGTTTGGTGCATTTCTGGCTGCACGGTGATTGTCTTTGGAGGCTCAAAGAGAAACGGGTCGACCGCTCCTTTAATTCAGACCGCAGCGCATCCAGGATGAATCTGACTGCGCCTGTTAAAACCTGTGGCTCCCTCCGTCCTCTTGGACCTGTCCTGTGAAACCAGAGCCAAGCTGGCAGCGGCGGCGGCAGGACGTCATCACTTACCCATCCAACCTGGCAGACAGCGGCACTCCCCGTCGGTCGCCTGGCAGCCGCTGCCGTGGACACAATCGCACCTCTTCTGGCAGCCCGGCCCAAATGTGCCCATCTGCACGGAGAGCAAGAGCCAGCGGGCAGAGAGTGATCAGGGGATTCTCTTCATTGTCGGGCCAGCTCAGTCAGAGTCAGACAAAATACTACACTGGCATTGTGGGTTTGGGTGGACAGCCTGTCAGGTTGGCGTGCTAAAGGCCGGACGGGTCTGTGTCCAAAGCAGAGATTAAAGCACGCAGAGAGGGAGGTAAAAGGGAGAGGACACAACCAACGTGTCCTGTAACATGTTTGTCTTCGTAAAAATGTCAGCTCATTATTCCAAACTGTGATATTAACGTAGGATTTTGTGATGTTGGTGATGTTTATTGTGAGATATGCTCTGGCTCGAGTCCATGAGGCGTTCTGTTGCTTCTAGAGGAAGGAAGGAGGGAATTAGGACATAAGACTGACCTTTTTATTAACCAGCTGCATCTCAGTACCTTACTATATTGTGTCATTTTAGTTAAAACAGCATTTTTTTTAAAATAAAAAGTGTTGATAGTGTCGGATGAAGATAAAAAGATATTTTTACGTATATTTCAGTCACACATAAATAACATTACCCGGTCTGCATACTTCCACCTTGGCAACATTAACCGCCTCCTGTTCCTCCCTCACCACGCCCACTGCCTCTGTCCTCATCCACAGCCTCATCACCTCCCGTCTTGATTATTGTAACTCTCTTCTTTTCTGCCTCCCTCATAAATCCCTCCATAAACTCCAACTTCTTCAGAACTCAGCAGCTCCTGTCATCACCAGAACCCCCTCTTTTCACCATATTTCCTCTGTCCTTCACCAACTCCATTCTCTCCCAGTTCAATTCAGAATACAATTTAAAATCCTTCTATATACTTTTAAAGCCACCCATAACCTTGCTTCTCCATATCTGTCAGACCTCCTTCACATCGCCACCTCCTCCCGCTCCTTCAGATCCTCCTCCTCCATCCACCTCAGTGTACCCCCGGCTCGACTCGTCACCATGGGGAGCAGAGCCTCCCCAGCTCTGGAACTCACTCCCTCCTGACCTCCGCAGTATTGACTCTCTCCCCTTATTCATAACCAGACTCAAAACCCTCCTGTTCCAGCTCGCTTATTTGTAAATACACTGCTCTTGTCCCTCCCCATAACTGTTTTTATCTTCCTGTATTTGTATTTTTGTATTTTCATTTTTATTTTCTGTAAAGTGACCTTGAGTGTCCAGAAAGGCGCTGTTAAATAAAATGTATTATTATTATTATTATTATTATTATTATTATTATTATTATTATTATTATTATTATTATTATTATTATTATTATTATTATTATTTCTATTGTTTGAAGCACACCAGTGTGGAGAAGAAAAACTTCAGCTTGACAGCTTCAGTTGGTTTAAGTTTGCAGACACTAGTTTCCACAGTTCTCTGGGTGTGGACTTTGACTTGTTTCTTTTTGTAATTGTTAGCCATGCTGTTGCAGAGCCGCTGCTGTGTTTGGGACCATCGTCCTGCTGATGACCCAGCTTGGACCAGGCTCCGGCTGTCGGACCGATGGACTCACATTGGACTCTTGGTTCAGAGGAGTTCCTGGTCAGCTTGGTGGCTGCATGGTCCCCCGGCTACAAACCAAACCATCATCCCTCCACCACTGTGCTTGATACGAGGTTTCAGTCCTGGGTTTGGCTTTCTCTAAGCATGGCTCTATGGATTACGTCTCTGCTTTGGTGTCATCTCACCAAAGCACTGAATTTCTTTTAGAGAAGAACCTTTCGTTCTAACTGTCTCATGATGAACATTTAACTAATGAAGCCTGCAGAGTCTGACATGGAGCTCTTGGTTTTTTCACAGAAGGACTGGCAGCCATCTTAAATGGTTTCCATCCTGTTTCTTTCTCCAAAACGATGGACGTCTGGTAGTTTATGACTCTTCCTGGACTGAGGGGAACAGTTGCTCCTTCCCTCCATCTTGGCACTGCATGAACACACATCTAAAGCGTCAAAACGACTCCTGCTTTTACAGAGTCGCTCCCACGAACGATGATCCGTTGATCTAAACTTGATCAGCAGCGTCTGTCCCTTTTTATTCCTCTAGAATCATGAGGATGTCTGTATTGTTCCACCCACAGCTCCTGCATATTTGATTAATTTTCTGGTGAAAAGATAATGGCCTTACGCCACATGGTTGGTCACAGTGTGCTCCCTGCCATCCCGCGGCGCATTTACACGATCCATCTGCCGGGTCGCAGCTCGCCCCGTTGCTGCAGCGGCAGGTGGCGTTGCATCCTGGGCCCCAGGTGCCCTCAGCGCAGGGGACCGAGCAGTCCGAGCCGCGCCAGCCTGCAGACACGAGACAAGCAGTCGAATATCTTTTTGTTCATGCTAACAGGACCAGTTTGGGAGGAGTATTTGGTTTTCCGACGGCGTTCGTTACCCTCTTTGCAGAAGCAGGCGCCATCAACCGGTGAGCAGTCGACGAAGTTGTCACAGGAGCACTCCAGGGAGCAGTTCTTCCCATAGGTGCCGCTTTCACAGGGACTCTCACAATGAACACCCTGCAGTTGTGAAACATGAAGACATGAACGCCCGGCGGAACAGAACAAAGGAAAACGCCTTTGAATCTAGTCATCGGGTTACCGTAAAGCCGGGGGCGCAATGGCATCGCCCCGTGGCGCTGTCGCACACGCCTCCGTTCACGCACAGACACGGCTCCACGCAGCCGTGACCGTAGAAGCCGTGCGGACACGTCTCGTTGCAGAACAGGCCGGCCCAGCCCGGCTGGCACGTGCACTCTCCTTTCATCGGGTGGCAGCTGCAGAGGGACAGCAGACATGAGGGTGTCTGAGATTCTGGCATTTTGGGCATCGACTGATTCTCACAAACCAAAATTTGTCCCATAACCAGCAAGAGCTGACATCAGATTGGCCTGAAAAGTAATCTGGGCGTACAAACTTTGAAAGGGCATCTATGATGACCTGCTGACCCAAAGCTAAATGAATTCCCTTTTGACGATTTAGAGATCAGATCACGATGTGCAGAAACCTTTCCACCGTCCGAAGACACGGTGAGAGGGCGGGACCAAACTGTAGAGCTGAGCGGGCCGAAGGTGCAGAAAACAAAGTTTAATCGGTAAATCAATAAATGTAAAACTAACAGAGAAAGAAGAGCTAGAAGAATACGTGAAATAATAAAATATGATCAGCAGATGTGCAGCAGTCAGCAAACACATTTAACATAGGAAAAAAAAATAAAAAATAGACTAACGAAAAGAAACATGAAGCCCCATCTACCTGAACAAAAGCCGTCTTAGCCATGAAATCAAAGACTAACCGTAGGATTTAGGAGGTAAAGACAAAACCTAGCAGATGAAGTCAAAAACAAAAATCTTTAATATAATGAAATCTGAAAGAAACTGAAGTGTTGAACATTTCAGGGACTCAAACTAAAGCTTAATGTTCATGTTTAAAATCCTGAAAGAAGAATCACATTTATTACAGGCTGCTTCAGTTACTACATATAAATGATCTGGGGAAAATGTTTTATCCTGTTTAAAAGCCACAAAACAAACAAATATTCAGAAACTTAGACCGTTTGTTGCTTTTTAGCCTCTTTAATAGAAAAAGTGCTGCAAGAATCAATATCTAGTTCTAGTATTCTGGCATTTAGAAGCTCAGCGTGACAAATATTCATGCTTATCTTAGCTAAAGTCCAAAACTGTATACAGGAACATCTGTTAAATAGAAGATTTGGTTAAAGATCCCCTTATAGAAGCTGTAAAAACGTCTCCCCCTCACCTCAGAGTGTGTTTCTCCTCGCAGAGACACTTGTTTTCGCAGTGCATGCCGTAGTTCCCGGGGCCACACATCGGGTTCCTGCACTGGGGCCCGCTGAACCCCGGTTCACACAGACAGCTGCCGTCGATGTTGAAGCAGCGAGCGCCGTTTGCACAGTCGCACATGCCTTTACAGTCCTGACCGTAAGTACCTGCAGCGCACTGCTCATTACACCTGAAAGATGAACGGACAGATTCACAGAGGAGCTCCTGCTGATCTCACACGACCATAAAAAACTAACTAGAGCTTCTGTTCTGCATGCGGTCGGCCACGTCACAGTTATTCTGCTGTGTCTGATGTCAGAGAAAAAGGAAAAGTCAACTTTTAAACTGTTCACTAACTAGGCTGCTGTGACTGAAATCCAGTCAGGAAAAGGGACAGAACAGAAGGATAATGTACAGAAATATGGAGGTTTTTGTGATTTGTTAAGTAAAATGCAGCAAATGAATGGCAAAGGACTCTAATGCACTGTTAAACTGATAAAATCAGCTTTTGCCTTCAAAGCAGCAATAAAGTTTTAAGATCTGTTTTAAAGGAGCCAACAGCTTCTGCATGTCTCAGGTTAACTGCAAAAAGGGAACTAAAAGTAAGTAAACTTGAGTGTATTTGTCCTTGATTTGAGTGTAAAAACATGATCTGCCAGTGGAAATATAAGTTTTGCACTTAAAATAAGAACAACTCATCTCCATTGTCTTATTTCAAATGCAGCATATCTAATTATCTTATTTTATGGGGTGAAAACACTCATTCCATTGACAGATAATTTTATTTACAAGGACAAATACACCGATACACAAGAAAATTTGACTTACTTTTAGTTCCCTTTTTGCAGTGTTTTCAGGAAGTGCGGAGGAGCATAAAAACTGAATGCTGCCCCCCCCCCCCCCCCCCCCCCCCCCCGGTTTAGTTCTGGTCCTGGGACCAGCGAGGTCTACATGTTCTTACTTGACAGGTAGCTGAGAAAGATTCAGATCAATAACCATTTAGTGCCTTATAGGCCAACAACAGTTTTAAGAAAGTATCCTTAGTAAATAAAATAAATGCAATGACGCAATGGCTGATTTAATCTGTGATTTTATGAAGCTGTAGGAATTTAGCTTTTACTCATGACTACACATTAAATTTCTGACATGATCTGTCAATTTTAACCTTGTTGAATTTCATTATTTTTTTAATTTAGCTAGAGGAAATTCTTACCCAATCTGTCAGTGACTGTAAGGGATTATTATGTTGTGAATCATTGCATAGGGACAGAAATTTAATCTGAATAATCTGAGTTATTGGTATGATATAGAAATGAAATAAAAATGACCCGGGAGCAGAGCCTTGAGGAACCCCTCATGTGACCGTTCAATATGATAAAGGTTGCCAAGAAGTTCATAACAGTGCATCATTATTTAAAAAAGCCCCAGACCTCACATCCTCTTCTCCTAACCCACCTGTGTCCAGTGAAACCTTCGCTGCACTGGCAGTGCCCGGTGGAGGGGTCACATCTTCCACCGTTGTGGCAAACACACTCCTCTGTGCAGTTTTGTCCAAACCTTCCGTCGGGACATTGTTCCGTGCAGACCGCACCCTGCCAAGCGATATTTGATATTAGATTCAAGATAGTGTTGCAGGAGAGAGTCCAGACGTTTCAGACATCTGGATCAGGCCCCAGTGGGACCTTGGGAACGTACCGTCCATCCAGACGGACAGGCGCAGATCCCTTTGCCCTTACAGTAGCCCTCGTTCTGGCAGGAGCATCGCGTTTGGCATCTCTTTTTACACGTCTTCTCACAGCTGCAGGAGTGACAGAGAGGTAGAGACGGCTTACTGGCTGCTCAGCGTATCTGGCTACTATCCCTTAGTGACCTTTGGGGACATTCCTGAGGACTAAGGTCAATGTTTTCATCTTGTCTTCATGAATTTGGTTATTAAACCATGAGCGCAGATGTGCTGATTCTGAACCAACTGCGAATTAATAGATGTTACGTTGTCTCGAAGAAGCAGAGGGAAACACTTATTCTTTTTTTATAATATGTTTTTTGTCACACAAGTACAGTTGGAACAAGTCCTTCGAGCCATGAGAGCAGAGGTTGTTTGGCTCAAACGGCCTAAACCTCCTTCATTTCACGGATGTTTTAGTCATTAAAGCATCCTGGAGGTAGAATGGACACATTACAAAGATCCATGAATCATCGCAGAGCTGCATCTTATCCTCCCCGTTGCCAAGTTTCTGCTTTTTCTTCCCTGAAAGTGAAAAGTGCTGAGGTCTGAAACTGTAAGGAGTGCATCGTGAGGAAGAGTTTTGTTTACTCGTCTTCAGGGGCAGCTAAAACCAGGGTGTAACAGATGACTCATGGAGAAGACCGTCTTTCCATCTTCAAATTAAGTTGGGAAAACTCACAACAGCCACTCATAAAAGCCATTAAAGATCCGTGCCTGAATTACCTAAAGGGGAAAGTTAAGATAATGAAGTGATCTGTAATGAAGTTTGAATAAAGCGCCTCCCTAAAGAAATACTTAGCGACTCAGAGTGCTTTAAAGATGCTTCATACCAAATCAGGAAATGCATGGTGTTCCTTTTAGCTCCGATAAGAACACTAAAAATGGAAATGTTGAGATCGGTGGTCCACAACCTGAACCCTAAACCCAGACTGTTGGTCTCCACCTGAAAAAACATCCACAAATCGAGCCTGAAACAGCTCGACAGCTGGAAATAAAGAAACTTTTTTTTATGTGAGATCAGAAGGCGCAGAGCCTGGATTTACAGTCATGTTAGAAAATACACCCTCATCTGGTTTGATAGTTTTATGTTCCAGGGCGTAATCTTGATCATGTTGTTTTTTACCAGGTTACAATTTAGCTTCAAAAGGTGCAAAAACAAAACAATTTCCAAGCCGTTGTTCTTTATTCCTGGAAAATACTGCCAAAATCTAAAAGATGGGAGTGAAAAACTAAGTACACCCCATGATTCAGAAGCTTGTAGGTCCACCTCTTCCTGTATGACCCAGTTTAGGGTCATGACCCAGTTTAGGCTCGTGGTTTAGCTGTTGTCCAGATGACCTCATTTTTGATTCAGGAATCAAACCGTGGAGAAGACGAGTCAACGGACAAGGTACCCTTGTCTTGTGGCTGCAAAGCAAGCCCGTGTCATCACTCCTCCACCACTGTGCTTAAAAGGTGGTGTGAGCTGGTTCTGACGTAGTGTTTGGTCCTGTGGAGAACAGCCCAACATGGGTGGAGGGTCTTAGATCACCAGTGGTAGCAGGGTGAGGGGCGGGGCACATTCTGGACAGGTTGCCCATCCCATGAGGGAGTCAAACGGAGACACACAGGAGAAACAACCATGCAGGACGACATCTACGCATAGTTTAGAGTAAGTAATTGACCTAACAATCGTGTTCTCAACTAACAGGGTCAGCTGGATGCACGGACCTTCTTCTTCTGAGTGCTGGTGAAGATTCTCAGTCATCCAGGTCATGGTCATTCCAAAAAAGTTAAAAAACAAAACAACTGGACTTTTTTTCCGAAGTTTGAAGACGTTTCGCTTCCTATCCAGAAAGCTTTCTCAATTCAAAAATGTCTGGAGTAATGTGGAGCATAAAGCTTTATAGTACTGCCCAACAAAGGCCTTGTAATGACTTAGATAACATGCAATCTAGTTTTCGGCTCAATTTGCATGGTAGCCATTACAAGGCCGTCTTCAAACTTCGGGAAAAAAAGTCCAGTTATTTTGTTTTTTAACTTTTTTGGAATTCTTCTTCGGAGGTAAAATTACAAACCATGGTGAAGCCCAAGCCTCAGTCCTGCTTCTTTATTCTTTTAAGCCGGAGAACCTTTGTTCTAGCATTTTTATCATAAAGCTTTCTCCTGAACTTTAACACAAGCTCTGGTCCTGCATGTTTTAGGTGTTTCCTGCATCTACACAGCTGAATTAAATGAATGGCTGATTAACCTCTGGTGGAGCAGAGATGTTTAAAACATGCAGGAGGCCCTGAGGACCGCGAGGAGTACATGGCTGCAACGTTTCAGCAGGGCTGGACTTTATTTTTCCACACACAGGTTTTTCTGTTTGATTCTGTTTCTGGTTAGTAAATGACGCCCCTGTGTGATCGATTCTGTGTTTTAAACAAGCTATCAATTTTGGACATTCTGTTAACCAAACTCACAGCTGCAGCTCTCAGTTGATGAACTTACAAAGTCCCCGTGGTGCCATTACGACACGTGCATTCCCCGGTCGCTTTATCGCACATTCCTCCGTTCTTGCACTTGCACCTCTGCTGACAGCGCTTCCCGAAGGTCCCCGACGGACAGGCGTCCTCGCAGAAGAGTCCGATGAAGCCCGGAGGACACTGACAGGCCCCGCTCACCGGGTCACAGAGGGCTCCGTTCTCACACTTGCACTCCTGACGGCAGCCCGGACCCCAGTGCTTGGCATCGCATGCTGGAGCATAAAAGGACAACAGTCAATCTTTAGCTTCCTGAGCAGAAGCTGCTTTTGGTTAAAATACCAGTATTCATTTTTCCAAGTGGTGTTTTAAAACTCTTATCTTTGACATGCATCCACAGATTGCTCGGTCATTTAAACGTCTTATTGAGTCTCCTAAAAGGTGACCTCATGTCAGACAAGCATCAGGTTCGTTTCAGGAGCCACTGAGGGACGTAGCCTTTGCTTCCCTTGTTTCTACTCCCATGTCGGCCCCTTTAGCCCGGGGGTGTCAGGTTACCGACTGACAAACGTGAGATTTGCACGGAGCTCGCAGTGAAGACAAGCTCCTTGCAGCGAGTATGGCAGAGGCCTGCTAGGCTCTGGAGGGGTTTGCCTGCATGCAGAGATTCACACAGGTTTAGGATTTCAGCTCATGATGAAAAGATCTCAGATTGGTCAGTGCTGCATACTTCGGATTTCTGTCCAATTACTTCGGCCGAGAACACATGATCTCCAGTAGCGCTGATGAAACCGATGGCAGGGCAGCAGCAATGACTCCCCAGATTTCATGCTGAATAAGCCTTTGTTATGTGAGCAACAGACATTTGACAGTCTGGGCCGTGGACGACTTGTTTTCACACACCTCCCCCACGCCTGCCAACACACCTTCTCGTCTGCAGCCACCATGCTGGACCATGACTTTTAAAAACAACACAATGAGCTCTGTGGACGATCCCTCTGAGAGTGGAGTAGAATCAAATTAGGCTTGAAGGGACGCGCCGCCACGGCCTGCAGTGTTTATCGCACCAACGTGGAGGAGGACGCGGTGCCTCCTGCTGTTTATAAAGAGTCACAACTTCAACGGTTCTGCGTGGGCACGGCGCAGAGGGCCGGCTGGACTGTGTCGGGTTGAGTAATGAGAATGTCAACTGGAGCATGTTTATGCAGACGTTCTGCAGATCGGCAAGGGTGATTCACTGAGGGGGTCTGCAGGACTGTAGGTACTGGCAAGCTGCCACACAGAGATCCAGTGAGCGGGAAACATTTACCTGAACTCAATATACCACTCCAGCCCATTAATTCTGGACTTTTATGGGTTGATTTAAAGCAGCACTGTGTAACTTTTAGCCACTAGGGGCACTAGACCTGTAACTTCCAGGTTTAGCGCCCCTGAAGGCCACTGGCAGTATTGAAAATTAAACAGTCCGCCTTCGTGTTTTGGAATCTGATAGCAGATCAGTTTGGACCAGCCACATTCACCCCTCTACATTAAATCCTACATCAGAGAACCAAAAATATGTCTGATCGGGTAACTGTCATTTCTGTTTAGTTTAGTTGTTACTGCCTAGGATGGGTCATGTGACCTAGGGTGCTGCTCTAGGTCACATGAGCCATTCAGCGACAAATCCGACCCTCTCAAGTAGCAAAGGCGAGTTTATGACAAGGACAGCCTCCATTGAGCATCCATATGTGCCAACTGCTGGTTATTGACCATAAAAATCCTCTAATATAGCTCAAATTAAACTAATACTTGGGTCAAAACTGACACAGTGCTGCTTTAAGCTGTTCTTTTTCCACGGTGGAACAATAATGCAACACACAGCTGTGGGGATTTTAAGAAAGAGGAGCTGTGTGCACTTATGGTGGATTTTCTCTAACCCACACGGGGTCAAAATTTCACATACAGGCTTAAATATTTCCATGCACTAATAATAGCAACTCAGTGTTTGGTTAAATGTTTCTTAGCAAGTTTTCTTTCAAGCACACATTTTTTGCAGCCTTTAACAAATTTCTGGCATCCTTCTGGTTGAATATTCGACCACTTTTCTATGCAGAGTTGGTAGACTTAAAATTAAAATTTTTAAAATAAAAAGCTTAAGATTTTGGTGTCCTCTTAATTATCTCGTTCACTTAGTGTGATGCACTAGAACCAATGGGAGTGAAACAGCACCACAGCACCATGCTGCCACCACCATGCCCAACAGTTTGTACAATGCTCTTTAGTCTAGAAAGCCTCACTACAACTCCTCTGACCAGATTTACTAATGTGGCAAATCACTTAAATCGTTGTCCAAAGACTAAAACTGTTCTATAGAAGGTGTTCGGTTCACCCATCTGTGCAGCTGCAGCCTTCAGTTGAGCTTGAAGGTGTTGATTACCTCAGCATGGTGGAGGTTGGTCTTCACTTCGTAACGCTGAACTAACATGTCTTATGTGAAATAAATATGAAAATTGACCCACAGGGGCATTTTGTAAGGATGGTCCGCTCAGAATTAGCATGAAAACCCACAATGAGTCGTGTGTGTTAGGGCTGGCATCACTTCAGATATGATGAAGACGGTTGTCTAAATATTGGTTTGGGGTTTGCTCCCGTCCCAGATCTCCGTGAAAGGTCCTCGGGTCTGGTCGGGTTATCGATACGGCACTTCCAAGATTTCTACCGTCTCAGTTTCCTCCATTCTCGTTTCCAACTCTTCTTTTATTGCTTACGGAGCAGCGCGCTCTGCGGCCACGTCCTAAATATTTACCATTTTAACGAGTAGTTAGTGTTCAGTATGAAAACATCAGGACCCTCTGCTCCTTCCCACAGCTGAAGAAGTCAACACACAGGCATCCAGGAAGCGCCGGCTCATATTTGGCCAAAAAGTGCTTCGGTTACAGAAGAGTTGAGGAAAAATGGGGAAGGAGGAGAGAAAAACAGCAGAGAGATGAGGAGCAGAAAGAAAGACAGCTTAAGTGAGGGTTTGGAAGGCGGTGTAAGAGGAGACGTGCAGGAGAAGCAGAGTGGGGTCACATTTTCCATTTCCCTTCCCATCCTCCCGCTGTCAAGGCATCGGCCGCTACACGCTGAAGCTAATTTGAGAGTTCTGCAAAAATAATGAGGGGGGAAAAAACAAAGAAGGGAGGAGGGCTGTGTACTATTGACCCAGCTGACTGAGGAGAAAAGGTAGTGGAAAACTTCATTTCCAGGAGGGAAACATCATCCCGCGGAAAATGTGGCTCTGGGTTAGCTCTCCGCTATTTAGGGCAGAAGAACTGAAGAACTGCTACGCAATCATTCTGCTGCCTTCGGGTCAACATTACTTATCAAAAGTCTTTGTTTTTTTGTTTTTTTTTAGAGACAACTGCCAAGATTTCTGTAGAAATGGGCCAACTTTTTACAGTGGAAGGGTGAATAAAAGAAGAGTTGCTTTGTGAGCTATTAAACCGTTTCCTGGACTGAGACCATGTTGATTCATTGCTGCACTTGCATGCCGTCATGCTCCCTCGCTGTTTCCACTGCAAAAGCCTCCTGTGTTACGAAGTGATGGAGGCAATAAGAAGTAACCACTTGTCATTTCCTGTTCTTTGCGTTAGTTCTGGACTGTAAACAGGTATTTTTTCTGCAGCGAGGAGAAAAATCCAACACCTGAGTGAGGAAATGTGTCTAAAAGGGAACAAGCAGATTCTTACAGCTTGAACAATCGTCGCCTCGCCATCCTTTCTCACACTGGCAGCGGTCCGGAGCGACACAGCGACCGTGGACGCACTCCTTGGTGCAGTGGGCTGTTAATGAGAAGGACAAAGACCTTTAAAATGAGCAAGTCATTTTAAAACGCACCTATCAAAGACTAGCATACAAAAATAAATACATTTCTAAGCATGTGAAGATTTCAAAATTGCCAGCAGACAAATTATTAAAACCCGAAGAAACCGTGGCAAGTTCAGGAGTCTGCAACCTTTGTAACCCAGAACAGAAAAATCCTTTATTGTCCCTCAGTGGGGAAATTCAGGTAAATGGAAGGAAAGAGACATTTTTGCCCTTAGTTCAGCTAAATAAAAATCGTTAAGTGCTGCTAATGTTACACAAGCTCTTAAAAAAATGGCAATGTTTAAATTGTCATAAATTGTTGTAATTCTATTTACTTCTAATTTTAGATTTTAAATTAAAAAAAAAACAACTTTTGAAAAAGAGGATGGCTACTTGTTCTTCGATTGGATATCTGTGAAAAATTTTGTAAAAAGCACAAATTTTCCATTCAAAATGACAAGAAAAATAGATATAAACCGGTATAACTGGTATATATATATATATATATATATATATATATATATATATATATATATACAGTATGTTTGAACAGTGCAAAGTACTTCCAATAACAACATCTACTGTTTACTGTACGTTCATCTGACCTCTAAATGTCTCAATGAGCTCAGCAGGTAGAAAATAACATTAAAATAACAAAGCTTGTGAACAAATAAGAAGTCTCACTTTAACATAAACTCCAGGTTTTTGTCTCTCTGGTCCATTTTTGGTTAAAACAAGTTTGTTCTTTATTCATGAAGTTACTCACAGCAGGTAGAGTAACCAGAAACTTTACTGAAGTAAGAGTAGTGATACAGAAATAATATGACTGAAGTAAAAGTAAAAAGTACAGTGGAGTAAAACTACTCCTAGAAGTAAATTGTGTTAAAAAAATTCTAATAAATCTAACTGAGTAAATGTAACTAGTTATACCCACCTCTGCCCCTGGTCTAGTTAATAACAGTTATCTAAATGGCCAATTCATATTGTCCTACTAATAAATCCAGTCAGCTATTAAGAAACGATTAAATCCCACTACTGGTGAGAGACGGGTCTCAAAACAACCACATTAACTTATTTATTAACCCCCCCCCCCCCACACACACACACACACACACACACACACACACACACACACACACACACACACACACACACACACGCACGCACACACACACACACACACACACACACACACACACACACACACACACACACACGCGCACACACACACACACACACACACACACACACACACACACACACACACACGCGCACACACACACACACACACACACACACACACACACACACTGGGGTCTTTCTACATAGAGTTTGCCTGTTCTCCATGTGAATGCATGGGTCCTCTCTGGGTACTGCAGCTTCCCCCCCACAGCTCAAAAACATGTGTCTCTGGTTAATTGGTCTCTCTAAGTTGCCCTTAGGTCTGTGTGTGTGTGGATGGTTGTTTTGCGTATCTCTGTGTCGGCCTGTGATGGACTGGCGACATGTCCAGGTTGGACGCCGCCTCTTGTCTAATGATCCCTGGAGATAAGCGACCCCTGCAATCCTGCACGGATAACTGGGTATATATACTGGATGAATGCATACAGATCTGTGAAAAACATTATTTTAGTTCATTTGAATTGGTGTTTTTGTTTTCCTTGCTAATTTATGTGTTTTAAATATTCAGTTTATTCATTTGTGTTCAGGCCCAGATGTTCAGGCAGATCAGAGTGATGCTTTACGTCACCAGCTGTGAATACAAAGTGTGGTGCAGTTGTGGTTTGGTAACGTGGCTAAAGCAGCTCCAGACAGAACAATAAATAAAATAAAAAACATACATCACCGAGAAAATAAAGCTGCCAAACAGAAAATGCAGTCCTGTCTGTTTCATGAGTTCAGCTACCATAATAAATATCAAAAGCAACATATTGTTTTAATTTTACTCATATCTGCCAGATGTGGCAATAACTGAAGGTGCTTTGCATTGTAGTGAGAAAATGACTAAACATTCCCTGTATGTAATGTTATTTTACTTGCAAATTGATTGATTTTCATGCACAGTGAATAATGTTGAGTCAGGCTGCTGCTGTGGATCTTAAATTCGTTTTCAAAAGCTGTTAATTTGTTCATGAAACAGAGAAACAAGCGTTTTTTTTCTTTCAAAGCAAAATGGTTATTTTGATGAGGAAACTATGTGCTCTACCACTCCTTACCACTAGAGGCTGCTTATAAATCATTCAAGTTGACATGCAATAGATCCTGGTTCAAAGATTGTAAATAATTGTCAAGATAAGCTGCATGGAAAAGAAAATTACGAGAGCATCAACTCAATTAATTACAGCAATAATAACACACATCAATTGCATATGTGAGGAATTGGGAGGTGAAACTGTGGCATGATGACTTCAGGTGACATAAATAGTCAAATATCATATATTACATGTCACCATAGTCAAAGACAAAAAAAGGATAGACCTTTCTTTAACTGTGCTTTAGAAATAAAGCTGATTGATAGACCACCGCTTTGAAAGCTGCTTGTTTCAGGTTTACAGAAAACACACATAAGTCTGTTGTTGTCTGGATCATTTGACTGTGGAAGATGAAATGATGCAGATCGTTTTCCCAGAGCGACATGACATCTTCACGTATTCTGTCTGATGAACTGAGCAAATCCCAAAAATATTTGATGACAAAACACAGACCTGGTCGGTTCTCTTATTTACTGTAGAAGCAGAAAATTGTTGCCTGCTGAGCTAATCAAATAACTCGGATTGTTTTTTCCCCTCGATTTCGTCTTTTCTCTGTCAGATTTCAGTGGGACCTGAATAAATCCGCATCTTGTCTCTCTCTTTAGTGTGTTTTTGTAAATCTGAAGCCCTTTGTGAATGGAGCAGATCACTAAAACAAAAATCTGTTCATCTAAATGTTTCCCACCTCTTCCGCAGCAGATTGTGAGCTGCCAGCAGGACAGCTGGGCTCAGGCTTTCAGCAGAAAGCAAGCATTGGGACGCAGCTCCAGCAGCTTCCACATAAACAGTTCTTTCTCTTATTCAAACAGGCATTTATGACGGAGGATAATTATTTACCACACATCGCTACTTTTTTTTTTTTTTTTTTTGCAGAACTCATCGTTCAGACACTAAACAGCAATTTCACTGATTATTTTCTCCTCTTTACTGGACAGCATGTGGAAACAAGACAGAGCTCTGGGGATCTGACGTGTCCTCAAATCCAAGAAGAAAGTATGATTACATGTAATTAGGCATGTTTGCAATAATTAAAAACGCTGCTCTGTGCAGAAAGAAGCTTCACAGAAAAGATGACATGTTGGAGGGAGAAATTACAAACTGAAAACGGCGATCAGCGGGCTCCCTCTTGGCTTCTCATTGAAATCAAAAGCTTTTATATTTGACGACAAAAGCAAACACAAAGTCGGCGAGGCGGCACGGAAAGGAGCTGCTGCTGTCTGAGGGGGTTTGTAGCTGAGACCATAAATGCATATCATCTCTGCTGAACGACAAGCATTTATCTTCAGGATGCCAAGTTTTCCACTACAGATGGCTGAAACCTTGTCATTACCATCCAGCGTCTCTGAAATCAGCCAGAGATGTTTGCACACAAAGCTGGTGAGCAACGTAAGGTTTCCCATTATTTATCTACGTCGCTGCTGGAAGTCAGCAGAAACAGTCCGTGAGGAAACTGCTCTGTTTTGTCTGTAAGAAGTTTAAAGCAGGGTTTGGTTCAACAACAACATCCCAAAAGCTTTGAGCGTTCCTCACAGCTCTGCTCAATCCATCATCTAAACAGCGAGGGAGGAGGGACCACCTGCAGACCTACCAAGACATGGACGTCCACCCAGGCTGGACAAGGAGAGCTTTGATCAGAGAAGCAGCCAAGAGGGCCACGATGACTCTGGAGGAGCTGCAGAGATCCACAGCTCAGGCTCTTTTCAGAAAGCCTGCACGGTGGTGGCAGCATCATGCTGTGGAATGAGAGAAGCTTCTCTTGAGCATTTGGGCAGAGGTTTTCTTTCAGGACAATCCTGAAAGAAAAACTTTTAGAGGCTGCAAACGACTGGTGCAGAGCTCGGCCTTCCAGCCAAGAACGGTGCCGTGTTTGAATGGCCCAGTCAAAGTCCAGACCTGTTAAGAATGTGTGCTGAGCCGTGCCCACGATAACGCCTGCTAATGCTCACAGTCTTCATCTATTCTAACTGAGCTTCATTAATTATGCAAAGAGGAACGGGCAAACGTTTCCATCCCCAGAAGATCTACTGTGATTGCAGCAAAGGGGGATTTAATCAACTCAGGGGGTGTAAACCTAAGAGCACGCCATGCTTTTCAGATTTTATTTGCAAAAGGAAATTAATCCCACACATGCTTTTCTTTGCACTATATAATTTTGTACTACTTTGTGTTGGTCTACCATATAAGACCACTGTAGTTTATGGTTTTAACAGGACAAACGATGAAAAATGTCAAACTGTATAGCTAATAGCTATAGTACAAACTGCTTAGAAAAGCCCCAATTTATCAGAAAAGATGGACTTATAAAAGTATTCAGAATTAAACATAATGATATGGTTTTTATAAAAAAAAAAATTTTAATGTTATTTTGAGAATTTAAATATGAAAAACAACTTTGTTGTGACTTTATTGTAATATCTCATTGTTGCCACTAGGTGGTGGTAATTCACCAAGTTGTTTGTCCACTTCCATGTAGGTTAGCTCAAACCAGGCATGCTGCCTCACTGCAGGAGTCAATATGAGATGCCAAGAAGGAAACTTGGTTCCAGTTGAAATTATATTTACAGAATTGGAGACTGGCTCTGTGTTGCTCATTTTGTCTTTCACAAAATTAGAAAATGATTGCAAACACTTGATAAAATTAATCTTTATCAAGGTGAACCCAACATATTTAAGAAATGTCTTCTCTACACGGAGATATTCTGAATTATAATAACTACAGTTTCATGGCTTAAATTATATGTTTTACATTATTTTGAATTATATACACAATTTACTATTTACAAACTGCAAACAAGTGTCATTTAAAAGATCTAAATGCTGAACTGTATCCAAATAATGTTTTAGGATTTTGTGGCTCCCTCTTATGTTTTTTAAGCACACATTTCTGCCACATTTAATCCGTATGAAATCTCTTTTAAAAAGTCTGTGGGCACCCTGGGCCCCCCTTTGGCTGTGGCCCTGGACGACAACATGCCCACTGATGCAATAAATCATCTAAGTATTTTAATCTGAGTTTTGCAAGAAGCGGAGATCCACTTCTTAAAGGATGCTTAGCTGACAAAAGTTGGAGGATTTAAGTGTAAAGAAAGCAAAACATACTTGATATGTTTTAGTTTAAGTTTCTGAAGCTTTGGTGGAAATCAAACCTATAATTTGAGTTTTTCATGTCCCGCAAAGTACTCAGGTTCACAGTGGAAAAAAAGGAACAGCTTTCTATGAAAATGAGCTGTTTCAGTGAAAAACCCCAACACCCAGGAGCCGTTCGCTGCTACAGTTAATTACTGCAGAGCTGAGGATTTTCCTGCAGCTTCATCGACACCCAGACTCAGGTTTGATAGATTTTACTGTAATGAATCGTATCTATTGACGGGAGAAGCAGAGAACTTGCTCTGTGATGCCAGTTTAAGGCCGTCAGTGAAAAATGTTCACATTCATATTTTCAAAGCCTTCTGGGAACCAGTCGTGAACGGGGGAACCTGATCACATGGCTGCAGAGCAAAAACAAACTGCTCGTCCCTGACATGAAAAATATTTACAACAGTTGAAAATAATTGGTCATAGTTTGTATTGAGTCAATGTTACTTTCTGGAATGTTTTTAGTCATTAAACTAACAGCCTCTGACATTTAATAGGGTTATGTCCTAAAACAATATCCCAAGCTGCAGAAGAAACCTAAACCAACCGTCTGCAACCTGTGGCTCTTTACACCTTCAGCTTTGGCTCTTAAAAACTTGGTCAATGTTTCTAAATCTAAAGGTAATTTAAAATTGCTAACTTTAGGATGCATTTAGTTCTGCAATATATGCATAACATTTCCAGAAAGAAAGAAACTAATGGTGTATAGAATATTTTACTATAGCTAAATGAAGTATCTTTTTGTCAATAGGTTGCAAACGACTTGCTTTTTCATCATTTTGATGCCACTTGCTATAAAAATCAAATGTCTAATTGAAGAAAATGTATTAAACCTAGATATAAAAATACTGTTGGTTTAAATAATAAAAACTGTGATCTTTAATTAAAAACATGTAAACACATTTCCTATAGTATACTATAACAACAAGCTCTAGCTTCAAAGAGATGTGTGCCTTTTGTGCCTCTAAACAAAATTTGTATAGCAAAAATGGCTCTGCAGGTTGTAAAGGTTGCTGACCCCTGACCTAAACTGTCAGGCTGGAAGAGCATTAATCAGAGAAGCAGCCAAGAGGCCCGTGGTAACTCTGGAGGAGCTGCAGAGATCCACAGCTCAGGTGGGAGAATCTGTCAAGGTGTAACATAACCACTATGTTTTTCTTTTGTGTAAAGACATTAAAGTAGGAAAAGGTGACAAACTGTTGGATAGAATAGTTGTTGATTTTTCCTTTATTAAAATGATTTCGAATCTCCACTGATTAAAACTGATGCTGGGCAAGTAGCTTACGGGTGAATGTAATTAGTGGATAAAAAGGGGCGTGTGCGCGGCGCAAGGGTCGACAGGTGGAAAAAAAAAGACGCACACGCTCAGATCTGTGCAGCGGGAGATTTTTGTTTTGTTTTGATTAAATGTTATGAAATAGATAACTCGGAAATCAAAGTTCATCCCAGCGCCACAGAAACGTGTATTCAGAAACCTGATCGGAGTTTGGAGCCAGAAGACGCAACCCGGTGCAAAAGGACGCCGCCCGAGGCAAAAGACGCTACCGAGGGGAAAGAAAGACGCGGCCGGTGAGATCTGGACTTTATTTTTCTTTTTGGGGATTTTTAGTGGTACCACTCTTTTTTTATGTTTTTTGGATGGGATTTTGACGTTTGGATTTTTTTCTTTTTGAACGGGACTTTGGACTCAAAGGGGAAAAACATTTTCCAAGGTTTTTGTTTTTGTTTTGGATAATATGGAACTCCGTTACGGACTTTATTCTTAAAGATAAAAAGATCGGACAATTTTGGATTTTTATTTCTTTTGAGTTGCTTTGCTGAGTCAAATAAGTATTTGGAATTAAACATAATTACTTTTGGAAGCATTTTTTTTTTTTTGTTATTGAGCTATTTATCCAAATAACCATCATTATTTAGTAATATTATGCCTTTTTTAAATAAATCATTGTTGTTAAAAATCAACTAAATTTCTTAATGAGTGTCTAGTTAATCAATTTCCTTTTCAAATTAATGGTGTGGCATTTTTTACCTGATTTCCTGTGACAGATCCCCTTGTGTATATTGTAAATTCTGCTTTTAATCAAGCATGATTGTTACAAAATGGTGGCCAGTATGGGGCCCAGGATAATATAATTTCAGGTTTTGTGCTACATTAGAGGATACCATTAAGAGAATCCGGATGTAGATTTGAATTTATTTGTTTTGAGTGTTTGTTTGTTTTCCAAGATGGATGACATTACTTCTCAATCACAACCCGCTGAGGAAAGAGATAGTGGTCAGGATGAAGGAGATAATGGAGCAGGTCTTTTTGTAGATCAGGAAGAGGCAATTAGCAACAGAGAGGGAGAAGCCTGGGTTACAAGGAGAAATCCTGTGGAGGAAATAACTTCTCTGATTAGCTCACTTTACGTATCAGATAATGAAGTTGAAGACAGAGAAGAGGACCAGGAAGAAAACCTTAATATGTCAGACATCAATGGGTTTAGGAATGATTTATCCAACATGGGGATTAGGATTAGCTCGCTAGAAGAAGATTTCCGGGCGTCGCTAGACAGTGCTTTGAATAGGGAGCAAAACATCAGGGCATATATAGATAAAAATGTTGAGGCCCTGAAACAATATATGAACACAGCCTTTCAGGAGTGGGAAGCTAAGGTAGTAGACTGTTTGCTGCGACGAGATGAGAAGTGGAAGGCTGAGATTGAGAGGCTGAAGCGCGCCAGACTCTCTACAGTTGTTCATTCCCTTGATAGTGTCAGACCAAGTCTCACCGTGCCATCTGACCCTCTCTCCTCTACCATGAAACATACTGTCCCTGGAACATCATCACCACCTTTAGCCCTACCGGTACAACGAGCACCACAAGGAAGCCTTGGACCTTCACACCCCCCAAGGATGGATCGAACTACTGCCTACATTCCTCCAGGAGCAGTTCCAGTCATGCCATCAACAAACTATGGGTTTATAGACCTCCCGGCATCGGCCTCCCACATAACAGGTCCTACGTCAAGCAGAACATCTGTAGTTTATTCTAAACCCCCTGTGCACATGGAGTTCCCTACATTTGAGGGTGCAGGAGAGGTTTCTGATGTCTTAAATTTCATTGATCAGTGTGAGACATTTCTAACAGTAAGGCCCTTGTCTGACCCTGAATTATTGGGAGCCTTAACCGCTGTATTAAAAGGATCTGCTCGGTACTGGTGGAGTGTGGCTAAAAACAAGATACACAATTGGATCGAATTTAAGAATGCCTTTTTTGCTGCCTTTCTACCTCCAGATTATCTGACAGAGGTGGAAGAGAAGTTAAGAGACATGGTCCAGTTGCCAGAGCAATGCCTGAGAGATTTCGCCTTTGAGTATCAAGCACTGTGTCTAAGATGGAAGCCAGACATCAGTGAGACAGAACTTGTGAGGAGGATTTTAAACAACTGCAATCCGAAGATAGCAGGCTGCCTGCGAGGCACAGTCAACTCTATGGATCAACTAATAAAGGTGGGATCCCAGGTTGAAAAAGACTGTGCTGGTGTTAAAATCTACTGGGGGAAAGTGGATCAACACAAAGCCAAAGGAAAAGGCCCAGCAAGACCTAAGGGGAATCCCAGAAAGGCAGCCGACTCTGTATCTGTTGTTCAGCGAGGCCCTGCTTCCTCCCTCCTTCATGTTCCCATAGAGGTGCGCGGCAGGATGTATAATGCTGTACTGGATACAGCTTGCACCTATTCCCTGATGAGACATAGTCAGTGGAAAATAATTGCACGAGAAGGTGAAGTTTTGAAGCCTGCTGACAACCAGAAGTTTGCACTTGCCAATGGCAAAACCTATAGTGCTTTGGGGAAAGCAACAATCATTTATGGTTGGCATGGGATGATGTGGTCTTTAGAGACCTTTGTTGTAGAGGATAACAACCTCACCTTTCCCGTCATCCTAGGTCTTGACTTTTTGACCAAAACCTCTGCCATTATCAACCTAGGTGACCACACCTACGGGGTAAAAGGGCCAAAGGGTTATACCTTTTATCCTTTTTCATCTTCAGCCGATGCCACATCACCTGTGCATGCTCGTCCTTCTTCACTTTATCTGATCCTGGCTCTGCCAAGGGAAGAGGACAACATACCTAACATAGAGTCGTATTTATCACAGACACAACATCCGCCAGAAGTCCAGAACCTTTTGAAGGCCTGGCCATCTGTATGCTCAGGGAGTTTGGGTAGAACATCTGTGGAAGAGCACAGCATAATAACCACAGATGAAATACCCATTCGCTGTAGAGCTTACCGGGTGTCTCCTTTCAAGCGACAAATAATAAAAGAACAGATTGAAGCAATGCTCAAAGATGATATCATCGAGCCATCTCAATCTTCATTGGGATCTCCAGTTGTCCTTGTTCCTAAGCCAGACCAATCCTTTCGATTTTGTGTGGATTACAGAGCTTTGAACACTAAAACTCTTCAAGATGCGTATCCCATGCCCATCATCCATGAGTTGTTGGAGTCGATGACAGGAGCAAACATTTTCAGCACCCTGGATTTGAAGTCTGGATATTGGCAGATGACAGTGGCAGAGGATAGCAAAGCAAAAACTGCTGTTATCACCCCATTCGGACTTTATCAATTTAAGTGCATGCCATTCGGATTAAAAAACGCTGGTGCCTCCTTTCAACGTTTAATGGAGAAAGTTTTAGGAGATCTACGGGGAAAGATCTGCTGTGTGTACATCGATGATGTGATTGTTTTCTCAGCCTCTGCTGAGCAACACTTGAAGGACCTGGACATGGTATTCGCAAAGCTCCACTGCGCTAATTTGTCCCTCAACCTTAAAAAATGTAACTTTTTTCAGAAAGAACTCAAATTTCTGGGACACATTGTATCAGCGGAAGGTGTTCAAGTAGATCCAGAAAAAACCCATGCCATTACTGTTTATCCGACTCCAACTAACAAGAAAACTCTTCAGAGATTCCTTGGGATGGTAGGCTGGTACCACAAGTTTATTTCACACTTTGCAGAAATAGCTACACCTCTCTATCAACTGCTTAAAAAAGATGCAAAGTGGGACTGGACAGTGGACTGCCAGCGTGCTTTCATAATGCTGAAAAAAGCTTTGGGTGAATCACCCATATTAGGACAGCCAGATTTCGAGTTACCTTTCGAAATCCATACAGACGCCAGTGACGTTGGTCTGGGGGCCGTCCTGGTCCAACCAACTCCTGATGGAGAAAAGGTTATTGCTTTTGCTTCAAGATCATTAAAGGGAGCAGAACATAACTACTCTACCTCAGAGAAGGAATGCTTGGCTGTTGTTTGGGCAGTAGAAAAATGGAGACACTTTGTAGAGGGTGTTAAGTTTACCATTTACACCGACCATGCTGCCCTAACCTGGGCATTCAATTGCCCCCGAACCAGTTCTAGGTTAACACGCTGGGTCCTAAGGTTGCAAGATTTCGATTTTGAGGTACGATATAGAAAAGGAATGCACAATGTAGTGCCTGATGCACTGTCCCGAGCAATGTCTTTTGACCAAGCTAGGCCGGCACATGTAGCCCTGAATTCTGCTAATGCCTCAATAGGTTTACCCCTATCGTTGGCAGAAATTAAGAATAAGCAGGGAAAAGACTCAGGCCTCCTGGAGATGGTTCAGGATCCAAGATACCAGAGACCTGACAGGATCCTCTTCGAAAAAGTTCACGATCTCTGGTATAGGAAAACCCCACTAAAAGATGGCATGAAATATCAGTTGGTGGTTCCCGAGTCCTTGGTTCCTAAATTTCTCCAATACTTCCACGATTGTCCATTGAGTGGACATCTGGGCAGGCTAAAGACACTCCTCAGGCTGTTGGAAGTAGCCTGGTGGCCGACAGTTCGGAAGGATGTTTGGACTCATGTAAAGAACTGTGCAGTTTGTCAGAAATACAAACCTGACAATCAAGCTCCAGCTGGTTTTTTGCAACCCACAACTCTGACTGAACCCTGGGAAAAACTTGGGGTAGACTTGATGGGACCTTTTCCACGCAGTAAAAAAGGTAATGTTTTCCTTCTTGTGGTGATCGATTACTTCACTAAGTGGGTAGAAATGTTTCCCATGAAAGACAGCAAGGCACAGAAGGTCATCACTATCCTCCGGGAAGAGATATTTACTCGTTTTGGAGTTCCTCAAAGCCTTGTGTCAGATCGTGGGCCCCAATTTACCAGTCAAGAGATGTCCAGTTTTTGCTCTATGTGGGGGGTAAGGCACTATTTCACCACCAGCTATCACCCCCAATCTAACTTGACTGAACGGGCTAACAGAACTATCAAAACAATGATAGCCTCATATGTTGGACAGCACCACAATCAATGGGATCAACATATATGGGAGTTCCGTTTTGCCATCAATGGTGCTCAACATGAGACCACAGGGAGAGCTCCTGCCGAGCTAATGTTGGGACGACAGCTTCAAGGGCCATTGGAGAGAGTGATAGCCAAACCACCATTACCTCAGCAAACCATATACAAATTCTTGGAGCGACACAATGCGATGAAAGAAGAAGTCAAACGGAAAGTTGGGATAAGTCAAGCCCGACAAGCCAAATATTACAATGCCCGGAGGAGGGGTGCACAGTTCCGGCCGGGAGATTTGGTCTGGGTTAGGTCTCACCCCCTTTCCAAGGCAATAGATAGTTTTTCCTCAAAGCTAGCGCCAAAGTGGTCAGGTCCAGCTACAGTGAGGAAACAGTTGGGCCCAGTAAACTATCAGCTCCAGTGGAGGGACCAGCATAAAGGAACAGACATGGTTAATGTGGTTAACATGAAACCTTATTTTGGGGTTCAGACTCCTTTGCCTCCGGCTGGGGGGGGGGGGATTGTAACATAACCACTATGTTTTTCTTTTGTGTAAAGACATTAAAGTAGGAAAAGGTGACAAACTGTTGGATAGAATAGTTGTTGATTTTTCCTTTATTAAAATGATTTCGAATCTCCACTGATTAAAACTGATGCTGGGCAAGTAGCTTACGGGTGAATGTAATTAGTGGATAAAAAGGGGCGTGTGCGCGGCGCAAGGGTCGACAGGTGGAAAAAAAAAGACGCACACGCTCAGATCTGTGCAGCGGGAGATTTTTGTTTTGTTTTGATTAAATGTTATGAAATAGATAACTCGGAAATCAAAGTTCATCCCAGCGCCACAGAAACGTGTATTCAGAAACCTGATCGGAGTTTGGAGCCAGAAGACGCAACCCGGTGCAAAAGGACGCCGCCCGAGGCAAAAGACGCTACCGAGGGGAAAGAAAGACGCGGCCGGTGAGATCTGGACTTTATTTTTCTTTTTGGGGATTTTTAGTGGTACCACTCTTTTTTTATGTTTTTTGGATGGGATTTTGACGTTTGGATTTTTTTCTTTTTGAACGGGACTTTGGACTCAAAGGGGAAAAACATTTTCCAAGGTTTTTGTTTTTGTTTTGGATAATATGGAACTCCGTTACGGACTTTATTCTTAAAGATAAAAAGATCGGACAATTTTGGATTTTTATTTCTTTTGAGTTGCTTTGCTGAGTCAAATAAGTATTTGGAATTAAACATAATTACTTTTGGAAGCATTTTTTTTTTTTGTTATTGAGCTATTTATCCAAATAACCATCATTATTTAGTAATATTATGCCTTTTTTAAATAAATCATTGTTGTTAAAAATCAACTAAATTTCTTAATGAGTGTCTAGTTAATCAATTTCCTTTTCAAATTAATGGTGTGGCATTTTTTACCTGATTTCCTGTGACAGATCCCCTTGTGTATATTGTAAATTCTGCTTTTAATCAAGCATGATTGTTACAAAGGTGTCCCCTCAACAGATTCATGCAGATGGCCTTTATGGAAGAGTGGGAAGAAGATGTTTGTCAAAGCCATGCAGGGGAGACAGCAATCACGTGGAAGAAGGTGATCTGCTCACCTGTGACCAAATTTAAAATTTTCTGCCTACATGCAAAACGCCATGTGTAGTTAAAGACTTCGCCCTAATCTATGCTGGGGAACGGATCAGTGTTTAAAATAGAAAAAAAGAGCCAGTACTCATTTATTTATTTATTTGTGTGTGTGTGTGTGTAATCATAATAACTACATATTTAAAATAAAAATGTTTAAAGCGTGTTATTATATACAAGGGAATACGAAAACATTTGCTCAACAGAAATATGGAAATCTCTCCGGTCTCTGCTGTGGTGCCCCCCTCCATGAGCCCAGTCTGAGATTGAATAGTGAAAAAAAGGTGATACTTTAACAAAGTCATGAGTTGATGAAAGAAAAAGGGTTGAAAAAAACTTGCAAAAATAACCTTTTTTCTATTGTTGTAGACAAAAATGTAGCAAAGCATAATTTCACATGCAGTTTTTCACTAAAGCAACAGTAAACCTCTTTGAACAAATGAAAAACATGAAAAATGTTGAACGCAAAAGAAACAAAGACATGAGAATTGATCCCATGTTCAGCCTGTTACATCCGTCATAATTAAAAAAGGCAGTCTAAAATAATTTGCAGAGGTTCTGCAGGTTTGAGGATCGTTGGTTTTAATGAGCTCCTCCTCATGAATCTTCATCAGGAAAACAAAACTTGTCATGATCAAATTGTTCAGTTTCCTCTGGAAAGTCAGACAGTAATGATGTTTTAGGGGTTTTCATCAAGCAAATACATGTGAAAAAGGACAGAAAGTATTAGCCTAAGAGCGCTTTTATTGTATTACACTCTCCATTGTTGCTTTTTACTCATTATACATTACATGTTTTCTAATTTTAATCCCACTTAAAATCAATTGTTTTTCTTAATTTTCCTCCTTGTGTGGAAGTAGATGAACCATTGTTGATACAAAATTAGTTTAATATTTTTTCAGGATTTTAACTTCTCCTTCTATTTATTACGACTGTTTTCAAAGCATTAATATTGAGACGTTGTTTTGGAAATAATGAGATAAACACTGACAAATCCTGTATTATTGTTAATTTCCACATGTTGGGGGGGGGGGGGGGGGGGGGACCACGCAGCATTTGTGCTCAGGGCCCCAAAGGGCTAGCACCGCCCCTGATCTTACAGAGACGCTAATGAGTCCAACCTCCATTTTCTTGTCTAGTGAAGGAGTGTTCAGAGCTACCATTCAACTTTTCTCCAGTTCAGGTCCTCTTGGAACCAGGTAAACATTTCATCCGCTTATCCTCGCTCATGCGAAGCGCCTACATCCACTTGAATGCATGAGAAGCGTTGTGGGCAAAGGCAATAGGTTTCTGATGAGGTTAGTTTTTTCCTAAAATCAACAAATAGGCTGTAAACTGTGGAGAGGTCGGCGGGAGGAAGGGAAGCTGGTCAGTTGATGGGGAGATAAATGGAAGAACGCCTGTTCAGAAGGTTCACCTTCTGACAAAAAAACATTCATGAAGAAGAACGGCCTAGTCAAAGACCAGCACGTAATCTAACTGTAATTCTGTGGCAGCATTCAGAAACTGATGCTTTTTATTCAATCTGACTGAGCCGGAGCTATTTTAAAAGGAAGAGGCAAACATTTTGCCCTGTGGACCCCAACCAAAGGACCTGCAGCTGTAACTGCAGCAGAACATTGACTTATTGGACTTGGTTATAAATGTTAACAGCCACGCATGCCTCGCCTTTCACGCCTTTCACAACGATGCACTACTGCACAAGCACTTCTGTCGCTCTTTCACCTAAAATCCCAATAAAATGCCCCGATGTTTGTGGTTGCAACATGAAAAAAAGGGAAAACTTCAAGGCCTGTAAATACTTTTTGTTTGTGCAAAATGAACTTTATATCTTTCAAACTGTTAGCTAGAGGTAATCGCAGACATTGCCGGGGTCAGATGAGTAAAACAGGTTAGGTCTGTGAGTTCCTTGCTATTCATATGCTTGAAGAAGAAGTGACACAACCTTTTGCAGTTGTCGTGTGTGCTGCATAAAGAAGAATCATTTTTCCGCAGCCACTTACGGACACAGCTCTCCCCGCTCTCGTAGTAGCCTGGGCAGCAGCAGTATCTCCTGCGGTACTTGGCCTTCACCGCCTGCCTGTAGGCCGTTTTGTAGGTGACCCTGAAAGATTCCCACGGTCAAACAGGATGCTTCCACGTAAAGAACAAACCACGGGGACAGGAGGGGAGTCCAAACCTGTGACGAGTGCATCTGTAAGACGTCCGGGGGTCCGAGCACGGCTCCTCCGTCACGTGGTCGTAAGGGTGGGAGTAGGACTCCTTCACTGAGGTGGTGTAGCTGAAAAGCAGGATAACAAGCGGAAAATGGGCTTAAATGAACAGTCAGGGTTGAGTGAAGAGCAGGAAAGATGTTTCTGTGGGACTTTAGATCGGTCTACCCTCAGCCCTCTGTGCCGTTTTTCCTAAAATGTTCAAAGTGGTGAACAGACTGACGGTGCAGACGTTCATGTCCCGCAGGATTCAATGTTCTCCTGACTTTGGTCATCCACCAGTGGCTCCTGAGCCTCGACCGGAAAGTATTTGTCCACATCTGTTTGTTAAATCAGGAGGTAAAAGTGGAGAACGACACGATTCCCAGATGGGCGACGCCGAATGATTTTGATGATCCACATTTGTGGCTTTTAAAGGAATAATTCAATAACCGTCCAGGACGGATTTTCAGAAAATGAGCACATGCCGTAAATTACATCCATCATCACTGCAACTGTCTGGAGGTTTTATTTAGCTTTACATTTCAGGTTCACCGACCCATTAAGAAGTCATGCTAAACGGGTTCAAAGTATAAATTTGTTTGCAATATAAATTTAGAGTACTTTTAGAAAGATTTTTCACGTTTTAATTTAGTACAATTCCATTATTTCAAACCTTTTTTTGGTGGAAACCTGAATAAGACTTAAAAAGAAGTGAAAAATATTTCATATATTTCAGCATGGATGTGTTTTTATTATTTTTATTTTCACTTAAATAAATTGAAGAAGAAATTAGGGGAAGAATTAACAGTAAAAAAGTGTGTAAAAGTGAAAAGTTAAAACATAGCGTAATAAGGCATTAAATATTAGATGATATTTGATAATTTATTGGACCTGAGCAGTGAGGTTCGGATAAATATTTCCACCTTGGAGTAGCAGGGCGCCAGAAACAGTTTAAATATCCCAGATCAGCAGCGAATGTGTGAAACATGTGAATATTGTATGAATCTTACAGTCAGCTAACCAGTGCTGTAGGTTAGCTCTAACCAGACATGCCGCCTCGCTGCATGAGTCAATGTGAGACACCAAGACGGCAACTTGGCTCCAGCTGAACAGTTATTTATAGAAGAGGATACTGGCGTAAAAATAGCTGCAGATTTCAGTAAAATATGTCTGCATGTTGAGCGAAGATGGTAAAAGATCACTAAACAAACACTCAGAGGCAGCTTTGATTTGCTGATTGGTATCTGGCGCCGTGTGGCTCTCTGTGTCTTAAACATCACTAGGAAATGATCAGAAACCATCCGGTTTGAGGTGTTTGTGGACGGGATGAGGAGGTGCAGTCATGGAGAGGAGGATGTCTGGTTTGGGAACCTCAGGGTCTCGTCTTTGCTTTCTGCAGTTGATGTGGTTCTGTTGGCTTCTTCTGGTCAAGATCTCCGGGGTGTACTGGAGTGGTTCGGGATGGGAGTCTGAGGCCGTGGTCCTCGACCGGAGAACGGTGGACTGCCCCTCTGGGTCGGCCTCAAGCGGAGGAGATCAAGTTTCCTGGTGTCTTGTTCACCAGTGATGGTGGGATGGAACGAGAGACGAGCAAACGGATCATCTGGAGTAATGCCGCAGCTGCTTTGGTGAAGAAACCAAAATGCAAAGCTCTTTGTTTACCGCTCTGTCTTCGTTCCGACCCTCACCTCTGGTCTTGAGGCAGGATCAGAACCAAAAGGACGGGATCTTGGCCGAGTTCAGAATTAGAGATAGCTTAAAGCAGAGCCACTGCTTTTCTGCATCGAAAGGGGACATTTGAGGTGGTTTGGACATCTGATCAGGATGTCCTCAGGGCGCCTCCCGTTGGGGGTTTTCTGGGCCCATAACACTGGGAGGAGACCCGGGGAAGAGCCAGAACCCGCTTGAGGGACTATAAGTCCCATCTGGCCTGGGAACACATTGGAGTCCACCAGAAGGAACTGGGAGAAGGAGGTCCAGGTTTCCTCCTGGACCTGGTGTCCCCGCAACCCGATCTCAAAGCTCCAAGACCAGGAGTTCATCAAAGGGAAATCATCATTTTTTATAAGATTTCATACACAATCTTGTATATTTGCATAAATTTTGTAAATGTTCATTACCATGTGCTGGGCATGTTTTTAAATACATCAAAAATAAAGAAAACAAATAGAAGCAACAGCTCTCACTATGCAAGCTGTTAAAGGAAGTATACAAATAATACATTTGATTTTTAAAATGTTTTTCAACTGAAAATAATACAGCTTGTTAAACAGGACTTTGTATTACTTTAATTCAATAGAAGTTGATTAGAATCCAGTTTAATTAAAGAAAGATCCTCTTCACACATTTATTAATCAGTTCACTCCTGTTCATTTAAAAAACTGCATACAGCCTCAAAGCATTCCCATTTAACACATTTAATTCATTTCAAATAAATACAACTCAATAAAAGCCAGTTATCATGCAGTATATGAGCAATCCGACTGAATGCAGTCTTCATTAAATCATTTATCTTCTGATTTATTCTAAATTTATCAGTAAACACAGTGAATATTCCAGCAGTCAGTTTCAGCGTTTGAGTGTAAAATGAACTAAATAGCCAAACTCATTTTAGAAAGCAGGTCAGAGAACTAACAAATTAACCCTAACATCTGAAGTTCCCTTAATCTCCACAAAGACTGAACATGTCAAAAAAGCAGAAAACCTGGAGAAGCTCCTCCTTCTGCTGGCCACCAGCCAATTAAAAGGCAGGAAATTATCTGAAATTCTGGGATAAAATGCAGCTGCTCCCCCTCCTCTCAGCCTGCTCAACAGCATGAAACAGACAGAAAACTTGTTTGTGGCACAACTGATCAGATAAACTAGGTGTTTCTACCCGTGTTCACGTCCCATTTGTGAATACTTCTACCGATATGTGATTGTGACAGGTCTGTGCTCATCGGCAGTGTATACATGCAGTGTATAAAAGTTTGATGGAGCTTTTCTCGATCCTAACTCCATGAGAGGGGCCTCACCTCTCCCACTGGCTGCACACGTTGGGGTCTCTGGGGTTCAGGGAGCTGCTCAGTCCAACCAGGAGGCCAATCAGCGGCAAGACTGCAGAGGAGCACAAGGTCTGCATGGTCCTGTGGGGGGGGGAGAGATGTTTAGAGAGGACTGCAAAACTACTTCGGTTTGGACAGAGCAAGGTAAAGAAAAAGCGTTATTGTTTCACCGGACCTTAACTTATGTTTATCTCCAGGTTCAGGCAGCAATATGGCACATTAACATCCATATTTAAGGAGTAATTCACTCCAATGTCAACCATTTTTTTGCAGATAAACGCTAAAAGCTGGGGCCTGAGGGTGCTACTTTAGTGTTCATTTTTTACATTTTCATGTAAAATTGTTTAGCGCTGCAATATTTGTCTTAAAACTGTCGTAATGCTGTCCTTAGGGTTGAACCATGGCTACTGCAGGTGAATTTTCCTATTGGCTCTAACGATAAATGCTTACATCTAGGGCTGGACGATATAGAAACATAGCATATAGATAAAATAGAAATCGTATTGATCAATATTGATAATTAACAAATTCAAAACATAGATTTGAAGTGCAGCCCTGGTCATTTTATGCTGCTTAGCGACTTATTTTTAGATACAGATACAAACACTGAATTCAAACTCAACCCTTTATTCAACCAACTTTTTACCAAAACTGCAAGTTTTTAAGGGGGCGGAGCTTTTGCATAATTAGTCTGGGGGTGGGTTATGCTTTTACAGCGGGGGGAGTCCCACTTTAACGTTACAGATGAATTAGAGAAAGTGACAACTTTATGTAACCGTTCAAAAAGTTGGTGGAAACGTCCAGTCGGGAGTGAGTCTCAGCAAACAGAACGGAAAATATTGTCCAACTGTTGATTTCCAGCCACCGTTTTGGTTTTAATTCATCATAACTGCTAATTCCCACCGTGATTAATGGAAAGACTTGCTGTAAACTGGTTCTGTTTACCAACATTATAAACTCTCGACTATAAAAGGAGTTAATAAAAGCTCGGCAGAGGTGAGGCGAAGCGCCAGAAAGGAGCGTAATGCTGCCTGCTGAGCTCCACACCGTCTCAAAGCAAAACATCAGGAGAGCCTCTGACAGCAGGCAGCAAAGCTGAGGCTCAGACACCACAAGAAAGGGACCAAACTGCAGAAATGTGACTCCCAACATCATCCTGACCCCTCTCCATCAGAGCAGAGGAGCCTCCACACTCCACCGCCATCCCCATCCACACTCCAGAAACATCTGGATCTGATCAGGGAGCCAGCCAAGCTCAGCAGCCCGGCTCAGGGACTCTGTCAGGCTCTCAGGGAGCAGCAGGGAACGCAGCGTTTCCATCACAGTCCCTAAAATATCCACAGAAATGAACAGAAGTTCAGCAGGCCAGATGTAGTCTTGCTGACGGAAGCATCGTGGGAACGTAACGGCTCCCCGCGGAGCAGGGAGCGTCGTGTCGATGCTGGATTATTACGCTGCGTCCCCCTTTCTGTAACATCCCAGCTTCTCAGATCCTCTGATCGAAGCCTCGGAGATCGCTGGGACGCTGGGATAACGACATCAGAGCCTCAGCGCAGGATTTACTAAAGTCATGCAGCTCGTATAAAAACATCTCAGATCTCAGAAAGAGTAGAAATCTAATATCTGTGCCAAAGTGGCTCCTTGATCTACAAGGTTGTCACAGACTGGATGTTTTTAGACACACTTAGCCGGAGAGAATGAAGACATTAAAACTTCCTTTATTTAAGGAATCTCTTTGGGATTTAAGGAAAATTTTGAAAATTATTTTAGATATGTGTATAATTTGCAAACAAAACCAAAGACAAGGCATTATCTACATAACAACCGAAAGCAAACATTTTTATGGCCGTATTGATGTCTAATTATGTAAAAAGTATCTAGATTTTGCTTTCTCTCTGGTTGCTGCTCAGCCAAAGCAAAACATAAAAAAAAATCAGGTTTTGTACTTTAGCTAACTTTAGCTCTCCTCATCCTCCGCTTTCTGCGGAGGATGAGGAGAGCCCGCCTGCCCCCGCCCATCCTCACGACCTTCTACAGAAGCACCATAGAGAGTATTCTGACCAGCTGTCTCTCTGTGTGGTGTGGAGGCTGCAGTGCCTCCGACTGGAAGAACGTGAGGAGAGTGGTGAGGACAGCAGAAGGGATCATTGGGGCTCCTCTTCCCTCCATTAAAGACATTTCATCGCAGCGCTGTGTGTCTCGAGCCCGTAACATCATCAGGGACCCCTCACACCCCCACCATAGACTATTCTCCCTGCTGCCCTCTGGAAAGAGGTTCCGCAGCATCCGCTGTAGGTCCACCAGGTTCTGCAAAAGCTTTTTCCCTGTTGCCATCAGACTGTTGAACTGCTGAACTGCTGAAGTATAAAAAACGGACTGTGTACCACACTAGATTCGCTGATTTGCACCTCTGCACATTTGCACATTGTATCGTATCCTGCAAAATTGCTGCTGCACCTTAACCGGAAACGTACTGCAAAACTGTGTACAATGCAACTGTCTACATTTAAATCACTGATGCACCTTACTGCATATTTGTTTACATTTGGTTTACATTGTTTACATTTCAACTGCCTACTGTTCACTGCTGCACTTTATCTGGAAGTCAATTGAAATTTATCCTGTAAGTGACTGCGATTGATCACTGCACTTTATCCTGTACTGTAATTGACTGCAAGGTATCCTGTAGAGTTACTGCAATATTTCTGAGCTGTGTGAAAACGAAATTTCGTTCTGTGTGCACTCTGTGTATACAAAATGACAATAAAGAAAGTCTAAGTCTAAGTCTAAGTCAAAGCAAAACATAAAAAAAAATCAGGTTTTGTACTTTAGCTGGCAGGCTTGAAAGAAAGATCCAATAAACTAACATTTCTCTGGGTGTCATAGACGGGCGTGATAAATCAAACCGAGCTTTATTTATATAGAACCTTCCAGCCACGCATTGCATTGGCCAAAGTGCTTTACAGCATAAACACAAATAAACACAGAACACATTAACACAAAGAACGTATCAATCAAAAAGCTAAAAAAAACAAAAACAAATATGTTGAAAGTCAAAATATGAAAATACTAAAAGTTAAAAGTGATAAACGCATCATTTTCTTTCCAACCTGGTAAAGTAAAAGTTCCAGGAATATTTGTCCCGGCGGCTCGGAAAATGTTGAGAAAGCTTTCGGGAATAAACTTTATGGTGCACTTCATGGCTTTTATTGATGCCAAATACTTTAACACAAACCCCTGATGTTTGTCTAACCAAACCCAAAACTTTAATTAAGCAACAAAAAGCACTAAGGCAACAGAAATCCAAGACAGCATGAGTCAAAGTCGTCTGTGGTCTTAGATTTGTTTGGGGATGTTTTGTCTCTGCTGGATTATCGGTTCCCTGTCTCACCTCTTGTTGTCCTGTTGGGAATCTCTTGTCTAGTTTAAGTCCGCTTGTTGGAATTGTTCCCCTGCCAGATTTGTTGAAGTGCTTCATCAACGCTAAAGCTTTCTTTAGTTTGTCTTATCTGCCTGCCTCCGGTGCTCAGACTCCGGCATTTACATCAGCCTTTCAACCTGGATTGTTAAAACAAGTAGAAACAAGCTGGTGTTGATCATGAGAACCTGCACTTGTCCATCCACTGCCTCCCCTCTGACCTCCCTACACAGACTGCATCACTTTTCTGATAAGTAATCATTCTAGATTAGGGTTTCCTGACAATATTCAGTGCTAGAGCAGCAGCTTCCGTCACAGCAGGCTAACTGGCAGGCAGGGTTCAGTTTTAGTTTCCTCCAAAGGGATGCAGAGCCATAGAGGCTAAAAGTATGAAAATCTGCTGCTGAACCAAATAAAACTCTGCAAAAATAAATGGTGATCAAACTGCACACTTTTTAATCCCATTTAGAGCTGCACAACATACTCAATCAGGACCACCACTGCTGTATCAATACATGCAACATTGCAAAGCCTATTATGCATCAAGCGGCTTGCCGTAAAACGTTGATAATGTCTGGTTGAATAGATGTTAACTCTTATTATCTGAGATGCTAATGCTCAGGGAGTGGAGCCGTAAATGTGGACTAATCACAGACAATATTATCAATGCAATGTTAAAATATAGAATCTCAATCAAACCCTATATTTCTGCCACACCATTGAGTTTCTGCCTTATGCTTCAGTGATGTAGGCGTAACCTTTGCAAAAAACACTCAAGCATCACCATCCGACACTTTAAACACTGCAACATTCAGAATTTGATCACCAGCTAATACCGGCTGCAATGGGTTGTTGCTGAAGCACAGATAATTCCTACTACTGCAGCTCAGACCCTTCAGCTGTGACTCCATTATGGCATCATTTAATCTCATGCAAGCACCATGCAACCACTCTGTCTGCATGGATGAAGAGTCACTCTCCTCAGGATGATCGATGCTTGAAACTGAAAGTTTTACTGACAACAGGATCTTCTTTCTGATTAATTTGGATTAGAATGACCACCTGGGGGCACTCACATACATCTTAATCCTAGACTTGATCCTTATATCACAGCAGAGGTAATGTAGACCTCTGAATTCCTCACTCTTGATCCCAAACCACATACTATTAAAAGTGAGAGTCTATCAAGAGCAACTTAAAGACAATGATTTAATCATCTTTAGACTTTAATTCAATTCAATTTTATTTATATAGCGCCAGTATATGTCATCTCAAGGCATTTTCCAAAGTCATACTCCATCAGATCCTCCAGGTTGGTCAGAAAGTTTCCTCTCTAAGGAAACCCAGCAGGTTGCATCAAGTCTCTCCAAGCAGCATTCACTCCTCCTGAAAGAGCGTAGAGCCACAGTGGACAGTCGTCTGCATTGTTGATGGCTTTGCAGCAATCCCTCATACTGAGCATGCATGAAGCGACAGTGGAGAGGAAAACTCCCCTTTAACAGGGAGGAGAACCTCCAGCAGAACCAGAACCAGGCTCAGTGTGAACGCTCATCTGCCTCGACCCACTGGGGCTTAGAGAAGACAGAGCAGAGACACAGAAAGCTCAGAAGCTCACATTGATCCAGGAGTACTTTCTATGTTAGATGGTAATAGAGGATGATCTGCCTCCCCTGATGATGTCACAGCTAACAGAACGCCAGACCAGGTGTACCTTCTATGAAGAGAAAAATGACAGAACAAACAGTTAAAAGATTAAATAACAACAAACAATACAGATTGGAGAGCAGTAGGAGAACTCAGCAGAGTGAGAGAAATAGACCCTGATGTCCTCCAGCAGCCTAAGCCTATAGCAGCATAACTAGTGAGGTAGCTCAGGGTAAGCTAAGCCACTCATGACGTTTCTTTAATTACCTTTAACATAAATGGCGAGACAGGAAACAGCATCGTGTACCAGACAACAACATAAACAGCAGGTAAAATAAACACCAACCATGGCAAAGGTTTTCTCAGTAAATATGCTTCCAGTATTTCTATTGACTTGAGAATGAGAGTAGATGTCGACAACAAACCCAGTAATCTATGGAAACAAAGCAAAGTACGTCACAAATAAGGTTATGGGTAACAAAATGATGAGACCCACATAAAGAAATGTGTTAAATACTTTCTAAGAAGGCCTTGAAAACCTAAATATGTCTCCATTATGGAGAAAGTATCACATGCATGATTCAGACGTGATTCTAACCCGTTCTTCAACGTACGCTGTCTTCAAATCTGGAGGTCCCTCTCTCTGTGCAGCTTAAGGTTTGTTCCTGGTTCAGTTCCAGCGCTTGACCAAGCCTGGCTTCTTGCTCTCTCAATCTTTCCTCTAATTTTTAAGAAACAGCCAAACTAGTCGACTATATAGAGATTAAATGCAGATCTCCCTCTGCCTTGCAGACTGTTTCTGTGCTGGTACCAGTCGGTCCGGCTCTACATCAGGTCTTTTGTTTGCAGAAAGGGAACGTTTTCCCTTCCCGTTTCATGCACATGTTTACGTTTTAAGCAACTCGGCCTGGAAAGGCGTGGAAGATTTGCTGAAATGAGAGGAAAATTTGCCTGTGGCTTGATGAATAATACATGGCTTTAATATTTGCAAAGTCAGTGGTTCAATTCCCAGCAGAGAGACTTCAAGCATGTTTACAGAACATGTTTGTCTTAAGAACCGTCATCATTTAATGCAGTTTTTTTTTTTTTTTACAAGGAGAACTGGACAATGGTGCTACGCAGCAGTCGGAGTGTTCTCAGTTTGGAGAATCAGGGAATAATTTTCATCAGTTAGTTCAGCTAAATGCTTCTCAGCAAATTTCCACCGTTTGAAGCTAATCAAACACAAAGCATTTATCGCTTGTTTCGCTATATTTCTTAACGAGAAACATGGAGTGCCTCCCACAGCCAGGCCTCGTTAAGACAAGCAATCACAACTCAATTAATGTTCTGAAGAAGAAAAAAACAGTTTTACACTTAATAATTAAACGCTTTATTACAAATGGACATAAAAACATAGAAAAAAACTGTTAAAATCTGTTACTGGACAAAAAAATAGCCATTGCCACTTTAGATCTACATTTATGGTGCAACAGTTTAACATCAAACTCATGTAATTAACTTATTTAATTAATTATTGAAGAAACTAAATAACTGTAAAACATGGTGGGAACAATAAAATATCTGCCATGTTGGCTGATAGCTTTTATACACAAATTGTTTCATATCTCTAAAGTTTCATTGCATTCATTCATTTATGCGGCTTCACAGTATTGCTTTATTCAATCACACAGTCCTGTTTTTTCAACTTTTTTTACTTTGACTAAAAGACATTTTAATTAGTTATCACCAGGTTTGTTGTGCTCAGGGTGTTTTTGTGCCTGATGTAATGAAATAAAGTAATTTCCCAGCACAGAGTCTGAGTCCAACTCTTCATCTAGATGAATACTTCGGTATGCTCACCAATCATCTGTGTGATCTCACGCACCAATCATTCCTCTATTACTCTGACAGCCATCTAGGAGCAGCGGGTCATGTGACACAGACGGGAAATAAAGATTGTTGTGAAGGCTGACCATGCAAATGACATCTTCATCTGCAGACCAAACCAGATTATTACAACACAATGATCTGATATGAAGCTTTGGATTAAGGTTATTAATCCAAAACTGAACCTTCAAAGGCATCTAAAGACCATAACAGAGTTGGCTTTCTATCATCTGAAAAACATTTCCAGGATGGATGTGATGCAACTTATTTTATATCTTGACCTGCTGCTTCTATTCCACAGAAATGTGCTTTCCTCTGTAATATTTTATTTTAAGTTCTGGTCATGTTCATTACTTTGAATTGTCTTGTTACCAAAATGAGCTACAAATAAACATGCCTTGTCTGTTACACCAGCTTTTCCCCCAACTAAAACATATTTGTGCTCTTACACTAAATGCAATATAACGGTTAAAGAATCCTGCAGATGATCCACAGAATCTGTCACCCTCTGTCTCTCTAACCTCCGGTTCTTCCTCTGCATAATCTGGTTTAAATATCTATCTAAACCAGTTTCTACAGGTTCATTTAAAAAAATAAGAAAACTGTGAACAGGTAAAAAAAAAGTGCCACTTAAAACAGAAACAGAAACTAATCTAATATAAGATGTAACACTGTCAGCTTCCAAAATGTAACTTTTTCAGAATATTCACATTTATTTTAGATGTACCTGTATGTCCTTCTTGTAATCACTCAGTTTTGGGTTCTAGAGCTGCAATGACAGTATACGTGAAGTACAAGTGTTTTTTTCTTTCAGAGAATATTTCGATACCTGAAACAAAAGTTCAATGCCAACATAACCGGTTTCAACAATTCCTTAATGTATTTGTTTAAACTTGTAAGCGCTGGTGTCAGACCGATTCTCCAAATCAGTTCATCCTGTCACACTACAGCAGATAAGATACTGACAACTCCTAACTACACCATACAACCAGAAAGAGAAGTACTTGTTTAAATGAGGAATATTCCTTTAAAGTCAGTTAAGTGACTGATTATCACTGGCGAAGATTTGCACGACGAAGACTAAAGTATAAAATCAGAGATCTCCTGTTTGTGATTAACGACTTATTTCTCCCCTACCCACCGTCAGGAGTCAATTCACTCGCTGGCACAGACGCCACAAAAACAACATTTTACGGGGACAGACATGTGGCTTTTATTAAGAGGACTCCTCAACTTCAGCCACCACTTCATTGGACTGGGGGTAAATATTTTTCATTACCTTCTCTCTGTTTTAATTGCCCTTTATTAGAAAAGGCCCTCAAACCGCATGGGAATTCTTAAATGCTGAGAAGCGGCGCTTAACGAGTGCAGACGGAGTTGTTTTGAAGCCGGCTGGAGTTTGCTTTACGTGTTTGGGTTACCTGATGGGGGCAGGTAGATGTCTGGAGCTGCAGGTGGTCTTTACTCAAAGAGGCAGTCCTTGTTTTGCTTGAATAAAGAGAAGCAGGTGCTCTAGGACTGCAGTCCTCTCCTTTTTCCATTACTTCATAGATTCAGCCAGAAGCTGCCTCCAAACTGCAGCTCTGAACCTTTTTACGCTGCAGCCAAAAAACCTCGAAGGCAGAGATGTATCCCCAAACCTTACGCATTGAGCTGGGTGGCAGTAATTTATTCACACCTCCAAAAAGTTTTGGTCTTGGATCAGTAAAAAGGCCCAATTGTGGCGGTTAGCTGAAGTATTTTTAGATGCATAAGTGATGAAAACAGCAGACAATCTTGTTCAAAGCAGTGACTTTGATGTGGCCCCGTAAACCAACAGAAAATGAGCAAATAGCCACAGACAAAGGCACACATGCGACACAATGTGCTCAAACATTCAGGCGAGCTCCAGAAATCCAAAGTCTTGCATCGGCTGCTGGTTTGTTTTCACGTTTTGGAGACTTCAAACAAGTCCGGCTCACTGAAACGGGCTCAGAGAAAACAAACTATTTTTAGTGCCTTGTAGGAAACTTTGTTGATTCACCGGGTCCAAACTGACTCATTCAGCCCACGTTTACACACACAGCAGCGTAGGAATGCCGCAAGGCCGCAATGCTCTGTCCAGAACCGCACACGAGAATCACAACTCAAGGCCCAAATGGAACCATATGCACTGCTTTTACAATGATCTGGTGAGAAATCATCTGTTTCAGGCACAGACTCTGCAGCATGGTGGCACAGGATGATTACTTTGGTGTGATTTCCTGCTTTCTGGTGAGAGGCTAGGAATGGATTATTGATGGACTTCAGGTTCAGAGTTACCATGAAGAGATGCTCCACAGACATAGAGAAACAAAAGCCTGAGGAGCGGTCCAGCTGAGCTGAGACCAGCACTGGGTGTGTAAATGATTTACTGAGTCAGGATATTTTAGAGCACTCGTCGCGTGCCATCCCAGAAATCATTGTTCAGAGTCCATCCCTAACGCCACAGGACCACCGCCTCGTATCACAACAGAACACTAGAAACCAAAACCAGATCCTATCAAACTCCATCAACTGCTGCTAATGCATCTAATTCATCCACAGTTTCTGTTGACCTTCACTTCCTGTTTGACCGCATGTCGGATGTTTTGGTACCTGCCAGTGGGTCGACTCCTGACGCCACCTTCTGCTGCGTTTGGCCGGGTTGGACCATCTCTTCTGGGTGTTTAACTGATTTTATCTCTAAATATTTAACAGATTTTCTCTCTAAATATTTAACAGATTTTCTCTCTAAATATGTGTCAGTGTTGCACAACATTGCTTTACTCTGGCGACTGTGGCGCAGAGGTTACAGAGCTCATCCTGCATTTGGCAGGTTGCTGGTTCAATCCCTCGCTCTGACTGTCTCCATTGTTGTGTCCTTGGTCAAGACACTTCACCCACATTGCCTGCTGGTGCCAGCCAGCCCCAGGGCAGCTGCAGTTACTAACATAGCTCACCACCGTCAGGGTGTGAATGGGTGGATGACTAAACTGTAGTGTGAACTGCTTTGTAGGTCGTCAAAACTTGCTAAAGTTTTATACAAGTACAAGCCATTTACTTTCTCAGATTCAAATAGTTAAAGCTGCTGGTTACTGGACTTGAACCTGATTGTGACTTTATGATCGAATGAACTGGATTCCTTTAACTGGAATTTGAAGTAGTGCTGCACGACTTCAGGAAACATTGTTAATGTGACAATATTACTGAAAGAAATTATGCAAAAACGGAATACGATTTTTGCACTTAAAATAAGAACAATTCATCTGTATCATCTTATTTCAAGTGCAGGATGTCTAATTATCTTATTTTAGGGGTAATAACATTCATTCCATTGGCAAATAGTCTTATTTATCTGCTCAAATCAAGGAAAAATATACTAATTTCAAGAAAAATGTTACTCACTTTTAGTTCCCTTTTTGCAGTTATCTTCCTTTTTAAAGGACACTTTTCTTTTCGTGTCATTACATAATGTCCCCACCTTTCTCAATGAGCATCTCAGCCAGAAAGTTCACCTGGTTTGGACAGGTGAGGGAGGATAGAGTCCATTTGATTGGCCAAATATGTTATGGATACGCAGAGCCTTAAAGCACCAGAAGTGATAAATCTGACCAAATATTACATTCCTGCAGTCCTTGGCAGTAGCAGTGAGGTTATTATCGCACACGATTATGTTTTTCTTTATTGTACAACTTGAATTAATATAATTAGATCTGAATCGGATCAATTTATCTTGTAAAGTGGCTAAAGGTGATATTTGTTGTAATTTGACATCATTTAAATAAAACTCAGTTGCAGTTAAAGAGGAAATTTGAAATTGTTAATCTGGGTAATAAACAGAAATAGCGCAAAAATATAAATACAAACTAATTACATAATAAAATTAAAACAAGCTTTCTCCAATTCTCTTTTTATCTCATCTTGGAAAATAAAATAAATAAAAGAGCTAAACTTTAGGTAGATCAGCTGAACCACTGTCTTATAGCGTTGCATCATGAAGCCAAATAAGAAAAACTAAATAAAAAAATTTAATAAATACGCTTTCCAAAGAAAAGTATCATTAAAAGTATATATGTTTTATAGGAACTGTTCATAAAATGTAAACATTGTTCCGATTTAGAGTTGTAAAAACCTAAAGATAAAGAAACCACCCTTAAAAATGAACACCTGCGAGGAGTTTTCATTCAAACAACAGAAATAGAGTATCTATCTCTATTTCCGGCTCTACTATGTAACAAAGAAGATGGAAAATTATTTCTAAAGGTCCGACTGAACAGGACCAGAAATTCAGATGTCAAAGTCCAGCATAAAAGACACACATGGACTGGAAATCTGATCACTTATGCATTAAAAAGCATTTATTTCCTGTTAAGCGTGGCTAAAGTTAATAGCACGCTGTTTCTGAGTAGGCATTTAACAAAAATCTGGCACCAGTGAAAGTGTTTGCATCTCTGTTTCCGACTCATCTAACCACAGATTTCTGTTTTCTGTGTGTTTCTGCACAGCTTCACAGCTAATTAGGGTAGAAAATATTAGTCACACACTGGAGAGAAAAAATCAGGAGGAAAGCAAAATAAACTGGATGGAAGAACGTGTTTTACTGTGGATTATAGACTGAAATACCAGCTGGGGTTTGTAAAGTTCATTTATGTGTCGGACTCATCGACTGCAGAACAAATCTACCATTTGAAAGATTTAAACATATTCTCTCCTTTCTTCAAAGCTTCTGGAAACTCCAGGATGTCCTTTTGCAATTAATAACCTGAAACTTTCAAAGGCGTTTTTTTATTTGAGCTGCCGTGCTTCAAAAAGGGCGACGATGGGAAATATTGTCGTTTTTCTTGCAGAGGTTTTACTCCAGAGTCGTGGAAATGAAGGATTCTCCGCTGGGCCGAGGAGTTTGATTCAAAGTTCGTTCGCTACCTTGGAAATGAGTGACCTGCAGATCCTCTCAAGGCCCAAAATGAATGTGTTCATTATAGGAGGAGCAAAACCGTTCGACGAAGATGGAAAACTAGTTTCTCTACTAAGACTGTTTCCCAGTTTAACCAGGTCTGTGTTCTTTTATAAAAAAAAAACAGGTACATAGGCAAAAACGAACTAGAATTGAAGTGTTGGCGTTTATGCAACACGAACATAGTCAGAACTCAGAACAATGGGGGTAAAAACCAAGTTGCCTTCATCTTTAGCAGCATTAACTTGAAATAACACTGAGATTTTAAGATGCATTTATCAAAAAACGAGGATATCTTACTTTCCTGTTGAATAAAACCTGAGTAGAACTGTTGCTCCCATCTCTGCTACAATCCTGTCTATATTCCACTTTAATTTTCTCTTTTTACCAGGTCAGAAATGCTCTGAAATCATAAGAGAAAAAACATCCAGAGAACACTTCATAATGAAATCATGAGGCTTGAAAGGCTCCATAAATGGAGACTGTTATAATGCTTCAAAAATAATAAAAGAAAATATTTCATCGTCTCTTGGGTTAGGGTTTTAAAATAGGATGTGCCTGAATAATGCCGCCACACACTGACCTTTAGGGGATGATTTAATGAACCGACGGTCTCCAAAGGGACACATAAGCAGCGGTTAAACTCCATTAAAGCGCCATTAAAACTGCAAGAAAACAGAACTAAATAATAGCTGCTTCTCTATCTGATTTTTTCCCCAGGAGTTTATAAGAATTTAAAGGCAAAATCTCCTCAAACTGAGACAGAATGTGAGTCAAAGCTGTGTGTGGCCTGCTGCCAGCCCTCTGAGAGGCCCCTGCACCCGAGTCTGGAAAACCCTGCGGCACAAAGACAAAAGAAATGGAGACCAGAAGACCGAAATCAGCCGAAACGTTTCCTGACAGCATGCTGGTCACTCTGCGCATGATTAAAGCAAATCCCCGCACCGTTACGCACAAAGCTGCCCCGTAAACCTGTGGTGTGTGTCACAGCATCAAGGAGCTTTAAACGAGCGCCGCCTGATTGAGATCATCACAGAAATCTGAAACTACCCTCCAGAAGAGTCAGCAGCCAAACCTTCGCATCCAAAATGTGCAGATCTGATAAATAAGAAATCCATTAAGTGGCTCCAGAGTTAAACCGGAATAAATTCCTCCGTGTGACACATCAGCCGCAGCCGCGGCCCCCTCCTCCTCTCCCACCCTCACATTAAACCAGGGTAACTGTAAACTGAATATAAAACCCATAATCCTCTGCATCTGGGTTATCGTCTTGGCTCGCGGGACGGATTCTGCAAACCGCTACGAAGCTGGCACACACCGTGTAGTTGCAGTCATGCCTCACGTTTGTAGGGGGGGGGCAGAGAGGGGCCCCTAATGAGACTCTGGGGACTTGCAGAAAACTCGACAAAACGTGCCACACCCAGAAAGGAGTAAAAAAAAAAAACCTGAAAAACAAGAGCCCGCATTATATAAAACACACCCACAGGTTCAATGACACTTTTCAGTTTTCCACATTATTAACCCAGATGTCAGCGTCTGCAGTGAGGACTTACAGTAAGAGGTGGTACCCCGCACCCAGGCAGAACCCCCACACTGGAAAGAGCTCCCGAGCGCCAAAACCTTGGCAGCTCGCATGCAGCTGACGGTGTTCGGGGGGAGCTGCGTGCATGACAAAACGGTGATCCAGCGAGGGAATGAAGAGGAGGAGAATTTGCAGAGGCCTTGGCAGGCTGGGTTTCGCTGAGTGAGCTGAGCACTCTGTGCTATCTGCAAAACTAATGAAAGCTTAGAGGAGAGTTCCTGAACTCCTGGCCTTTTGAACCGGCACGCCAACGAATCTTTTGTTGAACTTTTCAAACGCTTGGATTCGTTCGGGCTCGTCGTCTGCTGCAGATAACGAGCCCGCCGTGCGTTAAATGAGCTGTTTGGATGTCACGGAGCGGGGGAGGGCCCGGTGGAGGCACCGTCAGAATCGAGCTTTCCAGCGATGGGCTCTTAAATGTGACGACAGATGCCTGTGAGACGTTGCAATTAAAAGTCACAGCCTCTCTTCTTCATTCTACAGCAACACAACAGCAGCTCTCATCAGATGTTTCAGGCTTTTTAATTTAATATAAAGAGGAGAAAACAAATCTCACGGTGAGGTTCCTGAGGGAACACGGCCTGGAGATTGTAAGAACTTTGGGTTCTGCAGATTTGGACTGAAAACATCTAAGGTGATGCAATGCGGCGCCTCCACCTTTCCCCCCTCACCGGTAACGAGTAAGGCGCTCGTTAAACTCTGCGTGATTCTCTTGGCGGCAGCTCAGGAGGTGCTGCGGCTCATGTCCACACGGTGATGGAGCGCAGAGCGCCTAGCCTGATAAGGTCACCACAGTGATGCTCTTGTTTTGGCCCTCAGCATCATTCAAACCGACATCTGGGAGAGTCGGTGCTGGATATCAGGTCACAGGAGGAGCTGCAACAACACTGATACGAGTCGAGCCGATCCTGGGATTCAGATTCGGTTTAGTTAGCAGAGAAACCTGCAGCTCTGTGAGGAGTTTCCCAGCGAAACATCCACAGATTACAACATTTCAGATTGAAGAGGAGTTTAGAAAACTTTAAGTAGGTGTTCAGTTTTTGGATTTGTCAGGTTGGGATTAGTGGCTGTGATTCAGAAGCAGTGCTGGACGCTCCCTGCCTGGGGGAGGACTTTAACCTCCTCTCCCCAGAGGGGAAAGCTTGTCCCTGAGTGTCTCTTCATGAAGGAGGACACGCTGGATCAGGCTGATGGGGAGTCCGTTACTCCGCTGGGAAGGAGGAATGAGCTTAGCTGCAAATGCAAACATTTATCTGACTCTAGAGGCACATTTCCACCACAGGAACAGGAACCAGGGTCATAATCTGGGGGGATTATTTATCCCGTACATTTCTACTGCAGTCATCAGGGTTTAGGCACCAGTTTAGACTCATTAGCTGACATTCCTCCAGATTCCTTAGTTCGGATAGCTTCTGTTCAAACTTTATTTATTAATTTTATAGTAATAGCCATCTGTATATTTATTCATAGTACATATTCACCTGTAAACTCTGTTATAGTAACAATCATCTGTATATTATGCTATTATATATATCTGTAAAAACTCTATTTATAGTAATATCCACCTGTATATTATATTCGGTACATATCCAGCTGTAAATTTAGTTCACAATACTAGTTATCTATATCATATTCATATGACAAATCTATCAGTAAAATTCTGTTTATAATAGTATTCATCTCTATATTTATTCAGTAATAACCCATGTCCTGTACTTATGGAACCATTGTTTGTCCTGCACTTGCTGCTATTGCACTTCTGGTTAGACCTAAACTGCATTTCGTTGCCTTGTACCTGTACCTGTGTAATGACAATAAAGTTGAATCTAATCTAATCTAATCTTAATTTAATGACAATCTGCACTTTGCAGGGACCTTTCTAATCTGTACTTACTGTTTAAACAGGTAAACTGTCTTCAAACTTCTATTCTTCTAATGTTTTGCTCTGCAAAGATCCAGCCTTTAAATGCACTGAGCTGTAATTGTCACAATAAGGACGTTGCAACATGTTAAAGTTACTGAAGGCGAGACTGTTTTTATAATTCCCCCAAAAAGAGTTCTGCAGAATAAATTTGCATGACTTAGAGCAAAAAGAGCTTTTCACAAAGAGTCTTCCAGTAAGTCCTTGCAGCCGATAGTTGCCAAAACAAAGAGTTTCCGAGGCAGAAGTCAGGGAGCTGGCTGCGTCTCGCTTCTTTAACTCTGGCTGTGAGAATGGACGGATAACATCATCTGGACCAGCCCTGCATGTAAACAAATACAAACCGATCTCTGAGGACAAATAGCACAACATGGCTTAAATGCTGGCACACAGATTTATCACTAGGGTTTTTTTTACGGTTCTCTCTGGGGACTTTGATAAGAAAACAAAAACCATTTTTTTGTTTTTTCACTCATTAAGACTTTGGTTTTTGCTGATGTGGTTTACTCTGACACCCCACGTGTTGTTTTAGTTTCTCTCCATCTGGGTTCGGAGCCCGTTTTGGGCCTTTCCTCTCCGTGTTACTTCGCTCTGACACGTTTAAGCCTCTAGCTCTCTCACTCGCAGAGCTGTGGTGCAAACAGCTGCCTGGTCCTCCTCACAGCAGACCCAAAGAAACCACAGGCGGGGTGGCTGCGGCTCCGCTGGTCAGAGAGAGCCGAGAGGTCCGCAGAAACAAGGAGTGAGATAAATCTCACCTCTGAGGGCCCGAAACCAGCGGCCCGCACAGAGACGCTCGCCTTCGACACCCGCTTGCCTCTTTAAACGGGAAATAAACCGAAGCTTCAGCGAGTGAGATGGTGGAAAACCCAAAATGGAGGCCCTGGCTGAGGTTTGAGAGGGACATGACCATACGGTGCTGTAATTATATGTGCTCTAATGCTCTGTGGATCACGCTGGCACTGGGATGCACAGAGCTCTTGTAAAATAAAAACACAAGTTCTCCACAAACTGTGACCAAAAACACAGCTTTGCATTGTGCTGCAGACTCACTCAGCATGAAGGAGGTGAAAAGCCTTCACATTATGGGCCAGCTGCATGTAACACAGATTAACGTGTGGGTCAGGGTTCGCCACACGGGCGGCTTCATCACAATATCGTCTGATTTAATGCATGAACCACCAGCAGCGTGACTGTTAGTGTCAACGTCGCTTATTTACCCGTTCAAAACAAGAACACTGCAAAAAGGGAACTAAAAATAAGTAAAATATTCTTGAAATTGGTGTATTTGTCCTTGATTTGAGATGGTAATTAAGATTATCTGCCAATGGAATGGGTAGTTTTTACCCCTAAAATAAGATAATTAGACATCCTGCACTTGAAATAAAATGGTGTAGATGAATTGTTCCTATTTTAAGTGCAAAAGTCTTATTCCATTCGCAAATAATCTTATTTACCTGGTCAAATCAAGGAAAAATACACCAATTTCAAGAATATTTTACTTATTTTTAGTTCTATTTTTGCAGTGAAATCAGGCAAAACGATGAGCTTTTCTGTCTCTTGGAGGACCTGCACAGCCCCTCAGACCAACATGTCTGAGATGCACTGGTGAATTTATAGCAGAATTATAGCAACAAAGCACTTATAAACAGGCTGGCTTTTCTTTGCAGAGGATTTTAGGATCTGCAGGGAGACACCAAACATCACGTCTTCTGCAGTTTGTGTTGTGAGGACCATAAAAGTTAACAGCATGCTGCAGATTAACGGTGCACTGCAAGAAAGGAACTAAAAGTTAGTACAGTTTTCTTGAAATGAGTGTATTTGTCCTTTATTTAAGCAGGTAAACAAGATTATCTGCCAATGGAATGAGTATCTTTACCCCTAAAATGAGATAATTAGATGTACTGCACTTGAAATAAGATGATGGAGATGATTTTAAGTTCAAAAATCTTATTCCATTGGCAGACGATCTTATATATATCTAGTTAGAGCAGCATATTTTTCATCATTAATTGAAGAGAATAAAAATAATCCTAGATTTCTCTTTAGTACAGTTGCCAAACGTACTCAGAGCTGCAGCTCTGTTGATCCATCCATTCCCTTAGCTCTTAGTAGTAATGATTTTATGGGATTCTTCATAAATAAAATTGATGCCATTAAAAATAAAATAATTGGCATCCTCCCAAACATGATTACCTCATCCCCAGTAAGTAAGGCAGCATTGGAGGAATCTTTAGAACCTGCGCTGTGTCTGAACTGTTTAGAAGCAGTAGAGCTTTCTGAGCTATCTAAAATCTTAGCTTCATCTAAACCTTCTACCTGTATGTTAGACCCAATCCCAACCAAGTTGTTTAAGGAGGTATTCCCTTTGATCAGTGGTCCTATTTTAGACATGATTAATCTATCCTTAGTAAATGGATATGTACCACAGGTTTTTAAAGTAGCTGTTATTAAACCTTTACTTAAGAAACCTTCTCTTGATCAAGATGAGCTAGTAAACTACAGACCTATATCTAATCTTCTTTTCTTATCTAAAATTCTTGAGAAAGTAGTTGCTAATCAACTTTGTGAACATTTACAAAGCAATGACCTACTTGAGGAGTTTCAGTCAGGCTTCAGAGCTCATCATAGCACTGAAACGGCTCTGGTGAAGGTCACTAATGATATTCTCATGGCCTCAGATAATGGACTTGTGTCTGTACTTGTCCTGTTAGATCTTAGTGCTGCATTTGATACAGTTGATCACAATATTCTCCTACAAAGACTTGAACATACTGTAGGGATTATGGGGAAAGCATTAGGCTGGTTTAAATCTTATCTGTCGGACAGATTCCAGTTTGTTCATGTTAATAATAAATCTACCTCAAACTCTAGGGTCACCTGTGGAGTACCACAGGGTTCAGTCCTTGGACCAATTCTCTTTACTATATATATGCTTCCGATCGGCAAAATTATCAGACAGCATGGGATTAATTTCCACTGTTATGCTGATGACACTCAGCTATATCTATCCATAAATCCTGATGAATCCAATCAATTACTTCGACTGCAGTCATGTCTTGATGACATCAAAAGCTGGATGACTTTAAATTTCCTGCATCTAAATTCTGACAAGACCGAAGTTGTAATCTTTGGGCCAGAGTCCTCAAAAAATAAACTTCTTAATCAATCATTTAATCTGGATGACATTAACTTGGCCTCTGGTAATAAAGTAAAAAACCTTGGTGTTATTTTTGACCAAGACATGTCATTTAAATCCCATATTAAACAGGTTTCCAGAGTTTCCTTTTTTCACCTCCGGAATATCGCCAAAATTAGAAACATTCTGTCCAGGAGTGATGCTGAAAAACTAGTCCATGCATTTGTTACTTCAAGGCTGGACTATTGTAATTCTTTACTATCAGGAAGTCCACAAAATGCAATTCAAAGTCTTCAGTTTATCCAAAATGCTGCAGCAAGAGTTCTGATGAAAATCAACAAGAGGGATCATATTTCTCCAATTTTAGCTTCCCTTCATTGGCTTCCTGTTAAATCAAGAATAGAATTTAAAATTCTTCTTCTAACGTATAAAGCCCTTAATAATCAAGCTCCATCATATATCAGAGCTCTGATTACTCCGTATGTTCCTAACAGAGCACTTCGCTCTCAGACTGCAGGTCTGCTGGTGGTTCCTAGAGTCTCTAAAAGTAGAATGGGAGGCAGATCCTTTAGCTATCAGGCTCCTCTCCTGTGGAACCAACTCCCAGTTTTGGTCCGTGAAGCAGACACCCTGTCTACTTTTAAGACTAATCTTAAAACCTTCCTTTTTGACAAAGCTTATAACTAGAGTGGCTCATGTTACTCTGAGCTACCTTTATAGTTTTGCTGCTATAGGCTTAGGCTACTGGAGGACATCAGGGCCTATTTTTCTCACTCTACTGATTTCTACTGTTCTCCAGATTTGCATTGCATTACATTGAAATGACTGTTGTCATTTCAGCTTTTAAGTTTTTGTTCTCTCTCTTTTTTCTTCATAGTAGGTACACCTGGTCTGACGTTCTGTTGACTGTGAAATCATCCAGGGAGGACAGACCACCGACTATTACCATCTGATGTAGAACAGATTACTGGATCAATGTGTGCTTCTGTGCTTTTTGTCTCTCTTGTTGTGTCTCTGCTCTGTCTTCTGTAACCCCCAGTCGGTCGAGGCAGATGACCGTTCATACTGAGCCTGGTTCTGCTGGAGGTTTTTCCTTCCCGCTAACGGGTGTTTTTTCTTTCCACTGTCGCTTCATGCTTGCTCAGTATGAAGGATTGCAGCAAAGCCATGTACAATGCAGACGACTCTCCCTGTGGCTCTACGCTTCTCCAGGAGTGAATGCTGCTTGTCGGGACTTTGATGCAATCAACTGGTTTCCTTATATAGGAACATTTTTGACCAATCTGTATAATCTGACCCAATCTGTATAATATGATTGAACTTAACTTTGTAAAGTGCCTAGAGATGACATGTTTCATGAATTGGCGCTATATAAATAAAATTGAATTGAATTGAATTGAATTGAATTTACCTGCTCAAAACAAGGGCAAATACACTCATTTCAAGAAAACTGTACTAACTTTATGTCAAAGCTGAAAGCCACGTGTCTCGTGTCTGCAGGTCGGCCACGAATATTTGGTGAGGATCCAACCTCTAAGTACAAGCTCACAGAAAGTCAAGCATTAAGCAGGCTCAGGCTGGTGAAACGCTGCATAAAGAGCCTTTAGTCGCTAACATTAACATTACTTACTGGAACGTTGTAACCGGACACACTGAACCAGTTCTGTTAGTTTAGCTGGAAAACTTAGATTAAGACAAAATTTACTGAGTGTATACAAAATGACATTGTGTTGCATACAGTTTACGACAATGTAATGAGATTGCTGTTAGAATAAGATAACATCAAGATTGTCCTTGATTTGAGCAGATAAGTGAGATTATCAGACAATGGAATAAGATTTTTGCACTTAAAATAGGAACAACTCATCTCCATCATCTTATTTCAAGTGCAGTATATCTAATTGTCTAATTTTAGGGGTAATAATACTCATTCCATTGGCAGATAATTTTATTTATCTGCTCAAATCAAGGACAAATGCACCAATTTCAAGAACATTTTACATACTTTTTGTTCCCTTTTTGCAGTGCAGGTTTAAATCCTGCAGTAATTTGATGATTTACTGCAGGATTTGGAGTTGAAGCTGGGAAGGCTGCATCTCTCCTGCTCTAATGTTTCAACATTACGTAACTTGGAGCTTCAAAGTCGTCACAGTAAAAAACAGAGATTTTCTAGGTGGAGAAACTCTAATTTATCCAGATTGCCTAAACTTGCTTCCACAGCTTAAAAAGAGCAGGCTGCATGCAGACTTTTATATTTAGGTGAAAAGAGTTTTATTTTTAACCAAGTATTTGGAAATGAGCTTTCTCTGAGTGGGATGTTTCTACGGGTCGTGTTTTTTTTTTCACTGATCCATTGGAACGTCCTCTGGGCCATTGTTCCAGCATGGATCTGTTGATTCAGACGCAAACTTCCTCCACATCTTTTCCTGCCACTGAACTTCAGGAAACGCTCCAAACGCCACGATGAACGCCAACCGATCAATCACGACCTGATGACCGCTGACACTTGACTAACAGGTTATAAATACTCCAAACTCAGTGGAAACTGATGATCGTTACGATGAATTTGAACACAACTAATAAGAAACAGGTGTGGAAATGGTGAAATATGCCATTTAAATGGAAAACTCTGAGTTTTTTTTAGTATTTTCACAGCTTTTGGTTTGCAGTCTTTGTTGAGGCAGACAGGCTTTATAAATAAGGTTACCGTCTTTATGTTGTTTGCATTAAATGGTGGAAAATAAACAAAGAATCAACAGAAGAGGCTCCATAAGCCTCAGATTTTATAGCAATTGAGTCAAAAATAAGCATCAAAGAAAAGAATAAAGAAATGTTATTATTTGTTCATCTTTTCATCTAATTAGAGACATATTTCTCCTCACAGAGCATCTACAGTTTGTGATTGTTTAGAGAGTACGCTGGAGGCTTGTTGTGTTTTTATGACCTCTTCTGAATATTTTCTGACCCCCTGGCCCGTTCTGTAAATGTTTGTAAATCTGCGACTGAATAAATGTTGTGTGAGAGGGAGGTCTGTGTAAGGCGGCGCAGCCCACTTTATTCATCTTCTGTCACGCAGCTTTCAGACCCCACAGAGGACGACTGAAATTATTTATCTCCACACTGATTTGAAGCAAAGAGAGAAGCATTAATGATCAAAGAAATCGAGTTTCATGGAGGGGAATGAAGATAAAGATTGTTCTCTCTGATTTTTAAGAAGAATAAGGACCAAGGCATGGGGGGGGGGGGGGGTGTAATTAAACTTCACTGACTGACTGCAGTGTTGAGAGAAAGAGGCTGTGCAGCTGCAGACTGGTGTACTTTTCACACGTAGAATCCTTTTTTATCTCAAATGTTTCATGTGCAAAGATCAGTTCTTTCTTAAAATGTGGAAAATACGTATAATCTTAGCATAACCAGATATAAACATGGTAAACCACAAACAAAGCTTTTAAAAATGATTTGAGATGATGATGCAACACTTTAGTCCCGCTATGGATGAAATTTGGCATTAAAGGGACGTTCAGCGTTTGAACAGTTAATATCTTTCCAAGGACAGATGTTTCTCTTAAAATCTTCAACCTAGTGAAGATTTTAAGAGATAATACAGAAGAAGATGGATCAAAAAATAGTTCAGAAAGTTATTTTTGGTAGATTTGGGTAAACTAACTTTAACAAGACAAATTAAGCAGACCTGACACGCTGACTTACACGCTGCTCTTGAAGGTTGTTTAAAACCATGAGGTCGTTGTGTTTTTCTCCCATCTGTGCTTTTGGCATCTGGGATTAACTTCAAGAAAACACATACGTGAGGTAAAAGTGTGGGAACTATTCTTCAGCCAGCCGGCGGGCAGTGCCCAACGTTGGGTGGATGAGGGACATCACTTCCGTCTCCTCTGCATTTTTGGCATTTTGGCCAAAAACAGCAAAAAAAAAAAGCATACCCAAATTCAACTAGATGCTGTTCATGAACCTTACGGAGAAGATGCAAAAGCTTGTCTTTGTGAAGGTAACACTTCAAATTGTTTAACTGAGCAGTCCAATTTGTTACACTGGTAACCAGTGTTTAGTTATTGAAGTTGGACCACAAATAAATTATGCTTTTTTTTGTTCTTCTTTTTTTTTACAGTTTTTATTGATTGCTTTGACCTGTTTGAAGAAACTGGCAACCTCTAAGTTTTCATCATCACCACCTCAGCAGAGCAAAAGACACCTCTTGCAAATGAGTTAACCCATTCTCATTGGTTGGACACATTTTCCCCGCCCTTTTGCAGAACAGTTAACACAGATGTCATTCAAGCAGTCCAAACTCCATTGCTTTAGCTGTGATAGCCAAACAGAAACCATATGTTCCAAGCTCTTAGAAACTTCTTGATCAGAATGAAATCACTGAAGCACCTGATTAACACTGCAATCAGTTTGCAGGCTTTACGTAAAAGGTGCCATGTGTGTGTTGTTCTTTGCAAGCATGGATGGTCTAAGGCAGATGAGAGTCAGAGTAAGAGGTAGATGGGTCAGGGGAAGAAGATTATGAGGAAGAGGAATCCGTGTGCGAGGTTGAGGTGTAGCTGGAAGGGCTCAAGTTACAGATGAAATTCAGGCATCTATGATTGATCATGTGGTAAATCATGGCCTTTCACTTGGAGGGGCGGGACAAAGAGTCCAACCTGTTCTCAATGGAAACACGGTTGCATCCATTGTAAGAGTCTTTCGACGGGGGAGCAGGTATATACAGATATATCTCTATCTATTCCTATAGAGGAATTCTTCAGTGCATGGAGATGGAAGGTATATGATCACTGTTCCTATGAGCAGATGCCCTCGCTCAATGCAATGACTGCTGCTGCCCAAGATATAGATGCAGACGCATGTCAAGGATGGATCAGGCATGCAAGAAGATTTGTCCCTAGGTGCATCGCAAGGGAAAATATTGAGTGTGATGAAGATGAGGCCATCTTCATCAAGAGAGAAGAGACTAGAAGAGACAGACAGCTCCACTATCTTCTGTTATATTTCATTTGTAGCCACAATCTGTAAAAAATAATCAATAATCAATAAAATTTGGATCACAGCATATCTGATTCTGCATCCATTTTTTGCAAGAAGGCATATTTGACTACAAATGACGCTGTCATGTAAGCTGCGTACAGTCTTTGGCTACAATGAACCAGCAATGCTGCACTGATTCACATTGAGTGTGGTATTTTGTATTTTGTTGCCCCTTGTGTAATGAATGACTGGAGGGGCTCAAACATTTGTGTGCAGGTTGTGTTGTTTGAGGGCAAAATTTGCTTTTGGTTCATATTTTAAATGTTTTGGCAGAGTTGGAGCCTTTTGCAAACAAAATGTGTCATTTTGACCATTGTTGCCACTGTTTAGGCCTCTGCGTTAACTGTTTTGAGTTGACTGCTGCGTCAAAGCAATCAATAAAAACTGTAATTAATTGTCTTTGTCACACAGCTGTAGACTGATACTAGTCTGAAATGCAGCAGGTGAAGAATAAACGTGAGGAGGGAGTTTCAAAAATGCGCTCTGGTCAATGAAGAAACCGTAGATCAACACAGTTGATCAAAGGAGGAGGGCCTGGACGACCATTTTGAAACCAGAGTCTTTAAACTAGAAGTCTTTGGTAGAAACTACGATGCTTAGAAGTCAGAAATACGTTCCGTGAGGACACAGCTGTAACAGTGACAGTAACAGTTCAGAAATCTTGGCTGCTGCAGCCAAAGACTGGTTGTTAGCTTTCAACTTGTTAGTGAGATGTTGAATAAAACCAGATCTTCTACAAGCAAAGGAGTCACAAACTGTTAGCGTAGACGGTAACCGGGGGGGGCGGGGGGGGGGGTCTATGTTACCCTGATCTGCCTGAAGGTCTGAGGGAAGCAGAGGAGGACTGGCCATCCTATAAGAATCTTATAAGAGGACGAAACACACCTGCAGGTTCAAAGGTTATGCTGGTGGTAGCGTGGACCTGGAAGGTTTGAAGTTCCCGGCCTGAATTATTGTCCCAGGCCACCCCTGGTGGGAAGCATCATCCTTTGCTGTGACTCAAGGCTTTGGAGACACGTTTGTGTGTTTGTTTCAGCAGATAACATTCCTGGTGCTTCAATTTCATCATAAATCTTTGACTCATGGCTTTATGAAGACAGAGGTAATTTACGGTAACAGTCTCTCTTAACGTGGCGACATCTGCTTCCGCCTAAGGCAACGCGTCACGTGTGACTGGATGGCAGCTTTTTCTGCCGCTGTAACCCTTTGAGCATCGTCCTCTGATTGTTATTTCCTGGCATTTGTTTTTTTAAGATGAAGGTCTCAGGCTGGTCCTGCTGCACACGTGACGCCTGAAAGATTTCCAAAAATGCGTTGCTGCCTGCAGGGAGGTGAAGTTGTTGCAGGGAGTGAAGAAGTGAGAGCTGCACGCTGTGAGGCGAGATGTGGATCCTAAATGAGCTCCAGCTGGTCTGCTGTGAGCGACTCGCTGAGACGATCTGCTGGAACCAGCGCTGGTAGGAGCTGCAGGACAGGTCGGGGTTATCAGAGCAGCTTTTATCAGCAAACAACCCCACTGTTGCTTCCTTCTCCACCAGAACCTTCAGGAAGCCCAGGCTGCAACAGTAGACTCCTAAAACTGAAACCCTGTTGATTTACAGACCAGAACTCTGTGCTGCCTTTCTGGAAGGTGAAGTTAAAAACCTGAAACTCATTAAGGTGGCCTAACTCCCCCCCCCCCCCCCCCCCCCTCCAGATGGGCCCCATCTTGCAGCATCTGGACGTTAAAGCTTTATTTTCTTCTCTCCAAAGCTTGAGCCACGTGTGCAGCCCGAAGGTGAACCTTTACAGACTTTCCTGCTCTTTTGTGCTGCGTTTCTGGACTGGAACCATTTCAGGCGACGCTTTTAGTTGTCTGTTTGGCTGCCCTGTGGCAGACGGAGAAGATCTATTTAAGAGAAGATTGTGGCGCTGCACACCTCGTTCATCTCTTGAGACATTTTGCTCTGACACCTGCATATCCGTCCCACACAACAGGAAGCCGGGGAAGGGGGCACAGAGGAGACAGGATCCAGATACGAGCCACCAAACAGGACATCCTGGGCAGCGTGGGAGGGCCAGCAGTGCAGGGTCCTGCAGCCTGTCCTGGTGTGTGGGCACGATGCTAACTCTTAAGCACTTTTCTTTTTTTGGACAGCCGAAGGCAAACAGAAGCAGCAGGAAACGCAGCGGGTCGTCTCTGAGTCACTTCTTACTCTCACTGTGAGAAATCTCAGAGGTTTCCAAACGCTGTCGCAAATGATTTTAGCATTTTAGGAGCATGGAAGCAGTTTTGTTGTCAACTAGCTTTATGAAACGGAGGCACCAGCTTTTTAGACATTTATTGTTAGATTCTTTGAAGAGAAACATCCTTTAATCCAGGGGTCTGCAGCCTTTACAATCCAAAGAGACACTTTATTTATCTTAATCCAGCTAAATAAAACTCATTTAGAGGAGCAAATGTCAGGTGATGAAAAATACAACTTATCACTTGATGAATATGTACTATGGGGAAATTGTTGTCCTTAAAGAACCACCATTTCATTTCTATTTTTGAGTTTTAAAAAAAAAAGAACAACATGAAACTTTTGCTAACAGATGATGGAAACATTTTCATCTATGTGTTGTTGATATTTGTGGGAAATGATGTAAAAATAAAAGTACAGTTTCGCAGTTAATGATAAGAAAAATGTCTTCAAAATTTTTTTTCTTACTGATACCTTTAATATAATTCTGTTGAGAAAATTCAATGCAACTATTCCATGAAAAAATAAAAAACTGCTAAAGTCTGCATTAGTTATTATATCTGTAATTAAAAAGATTAGTTGGTTATTTATCATTTTTTATCAAAGTTATTTAGAGCCACTGTAGGAGGTCCAAAGAGCCACCTGTGGCTCCAGAGCCATGAGTTGCAGACCCTGCTTTAATCACTTTATTACCGGTTTTAATTCTGACTAGGAAAAGTATTCACACCTCTTGAAGTTTCATAAATGATTTGGTGTAGATTTATAGATCTGAAAAGTGCGGCAGGCATTTCTGTTCATTCCACCTGAGTCGAAAGTTTCTGGAACCACCTTTCTGTGCGAAGTCCTTCTGGCTGGCTCTCCCAGCTTTGGACATCTAGACTGAAATCTGATGGAATTAAGAGCCACAGATTAAGGTCTGGACTTTGACTAGGCCATTCTAACACATGAATAAGCTTTGATAAAAATCACTGACAAACTGAGCGAAACGATTTTATTTTGGGGTATGAGCGTGAAGGGGGGCAAACACAAATGCAAACTTTTTTTTAGTAAAAGAAAAAGCTATGCATTACTTTATTTCATACAAAGCACCTATAAAATACATTGATGTTTCTGGTATGAAAACATGACAAAAAAGCTCAGGTGGCGTGATTATTTTTATTTATATGTGTCTCGTCTTTTCTTCTTCACCTAATTTAGCGAAAGCAAACTGAACCACGTGCTCACGGCCCCTCAGGTCCATTCTCTCTTTCCTCGCTCCACGCTGCACAACGGGGATCAAATCTGACAGAGGAAGGAAACATATTGCATGTACATCCACAATTATTTCCTCTGACATGTAAATAAAGGCCAGAGTTAAATGGCCTTTCTGGCTGAATCAGACCTACTCCTACTACGTTTCCCAGCAGTCCCTCTGATTGCTCCTATTTTACAAACAACTGCCTTTTTTTTTTCCAGGCAGAGCTCGTGTTCTTTGTGTTCTTTTGAATAACGTAGATGCTGACAAACGGCGCTAATCGTTCATCGTGGCTTTTCTAGGCCCGAGTTTGTCTTTCAGAAGTGGTCTGGAAAATGAAGCAGTGCAAGAAAGGGAAAATAAGTCTCTAATAAAATGCAAGACGGACGACTGTGAGTTTAAAACAGCTGGTGGAGTGGGTCTGCGTTTGAGTTCTCGCAGTTCATGTCCATGTGGTGCCAAGCATGACATAAAGGCCATTTGTTTTTAACATGCAAAGCTCACATGCTGAACACAGACGGGCAGATATTCAATCTCTAAACTCACAAGCATTGTGCTTAACGAGCATCGAAATCAGTCAAGAAAAACAAACATGACCCCAACTCCATCGGAGAGTGAGAGCCCCTCTGAGCGCTGCTTTAGGAGCAACGCCACATCTCAGGTTACCCCTGGTTCCAGGCGCCACAGCGAGAAATCTTAATGAACAATGTCTCCACTGCGGCTCCACCCACCAAGCCCAACACCAAGCTTCAGGAAGGACCCTCGCCACAGTACAAGCAGTCTGTGGTCACCCCGTCAGCCCATTGGCTGCCTCCATCAAACGTGGCCCAAACCCCCCGACCTCTGCTTTTTTTCTGACTTGAGCCGAAGCCCAAGGAAACTGCTCGTGTTGTGAAGCCGGAGCAGAACCAGCGACCCAACCCCCCCTGGCAGGATGGCTGCAGTCCAATCTGCTCCAAATTATTTGCACGGCTGCAGAACATATGGAGTTGTAAGCCTTATATAAGCCTGTGGTAGGAATATTCAACAGCGTCACCTTCTTTTGAAATCCCAGAGCTCTTTGTTTTGTTTTTTTCAGCTGAGCTATTTTTACTTCAAAAAGGAACAATAAGGTTTCTTCTTTTACATCGTGGTGACTCTCATACAGCAGGGATGGAGAGAGACGAAACGGTTGCTGTGAAACTTATAAACTTATAAACATATAAATAAACATCAGTAGGTTTTAATTCACTGATCTTTGAGGTGAAAAAAAAGAGTAAAAACACACAAATCAGGGAAAGAACTGCAAATCATTTTTGATTACTTAAATGTTCCATTAACTATCATCATAAAAGTGACTTTTTCACATTTTATGAAGTTTTATCAGTGTTTACTACTCATCCAACAGTTTAGCTTTAAAACAACTGGATTTTATGCAGAACCCACAGGGAGTCAGGTCTGGGTCCAGGAGGGGGTCATTGCTACCGAGAGATGCCGTTGTCAGTAAAAATCAAACATGGCTGACAACCGATCATGACATCATTGTTAGTGCAGCATCAAACCAAACAAAAAAATGACACATTTTTGATTCTTAATTAAATAAACGGTGTAAACAAAATCTTTGGACAACTGACTAGTAAATAAAACAATCTAAACGCTTCCAGCCACGCAGAATGTGGCCATGTAACTGACCCCCAACATTTAGCGCAGTTACAGATAATTGTTCTGCTTTTACAGGCAGGCTGTTACTGGCCTGCATGCAAAGTTATGATAATTTATGCATCAAACCGCGTCTCTCCAACTTTTACCGGAGTTTTACTAAACTTCCAAACAAAGTGCATCATGGGAGATGCTGTTTTAAGTTTTTAATGAGCAGATCTTCTTTTACAGATTAGGAATCACTGGTTAGAGCTGATCAAGATAAAGTTTGGACCACCGAATATCCAATTATTGCATCAGGAGTTGAAGGCCAATCATACAGCAACATTTGTAACAAGATGAAAAAAACATTTACCCAACATAATGGTATTCAAAATGATCAGTGAAGTATAAATATGTCAAATCAATATGCAACATCTGATAACACATAGAGTGTCCATCTAACAGCGGAATAAACGAACTTCTACTCCTTAATTCAGTTTCAATATCTGGGTGTAGAGTTAACAAAAGTAATTTCAGTCGACTGATTGGAATCTGTTGATGCTATACAGCAAGAAAAACAAAGTTGGCCGTTAGCTTTATAGAGTGAAGAACAACTAAGAAGGAAATCAGTTGCTAGTAACAATCACACTGGACAGGTCCTGGTGCTTTAAGCTTGTTTCCCAAATTCAGTCACATTTCAACTGCAGATTAAAATGTATTTTATTTGATTTGTATGTAGTAATGAAACATGAAAGACCTCGGAACAGAGCAGCTGTCTCTAACGCAGATTAAATCAGGATTAGGAATAAATTACAAAGGTCAAATATATCTGCTTGTTGTTGAAGGTAGTTTGGTTGCATTCAATCCTGTTTAAGCAAAGTAAAAAGGGTTGAATACAAAAGTTTTCAGATCTTTTGTTAAATAATGTCAAAAGTCATCTTATTTTTCCTTCATCTTCACAATTATGAGCTACTTCACTGCAAAAACGGAACTAAAAATAAGTAATATTTTCTTAAAATGAGTGTATCTGTTCTTGATTTTAGCAGGTAAATAAGATGATCTGCCAATGGAATAAGATTTTTGCACTTAAAATAGGAACAACTCATCTCCATCATCTTATTTCAAGTGCAGATGTCTAATTATCTTATTTTAGGGGTCAAAATACTCATTCCATTGGCAGATAATATTATTTACCTGCTCAAATCTAGGACAAAAACACACATTTTAAGAACATTTTACTTATTTTTAGATCCGTTTTTGCAGTGTTCCTTGGGTTCTATCAGATGAAATCCTCATTAAATGTCAACGAGTGCGATATTCATATCTCAAAGGACTACTGACAGTGCAGGAACTGTTGGCTAACATGTTCCAAGTGTTATGAAATAGCCTTTTTTCATGCTATTGTAATAGTTTGCCAGTTGATGGAGGCACAGATGAGAAAGCGAGGAAAGAGGAAAATATGCATACATAGCGACTGAAACCGCAATCACAAGATGTTCTGATAGCTTGCAGCCCAAGTAAAATACGCAGGAGTTTCGGGTTTCCAAAGTGCTGTGATACCAGAGACGATATTTTGATATTGCCTGTTTGATTGTGAATAAAACAAGTGAAGCAGGATGTCAAACACTATTTCCATCATGGGAGAAGAACTGGAGGTGCTGGAGGAGCATAAATACCTCAGTGTTCATCTGGACAACAGATTGGACCGGAGATGCAACTGCAGAACCATCTACCCAAAACGAGAGCAGACTGGACTTCTTTAGGAAGCCTATGTCCTTCAGAGTCTGCAGACGTGTGGTAGATCTTTCATAAGTCTGCTGTGGAAAGCGTGATCTTTTCTGCCATCATCTGTTAGGGTAACAGCATCAGAACCAGGAGCTTAAAGAAGCTGATAAAGAAGGCTGGTTCTGTTCTGGGGAATCCACTAGAACCAGAGGATTGTGCCATAAACTGAAGAACAGGACGGACAACCCAGTTGTCAGACTGTCGTACAGCAACAGAGTAAATAATAAATGGTAGACGGACTGAACTTATAGATACAGAGTGTCTTCAGTGAGAGGTTCTCCAGAACCGCTGCGACTCAGACCGCTACAGGAGATCCTTCCTGCCTGCAGCCGTCAGCGTCTCCAACAACTCAGAGAAACCTGTGTGGGTTACAGCAAGTTTCACATTCCCTTTGGGATCGATAAAGTACTTTTCGAATTAAACTGAAACTTAATCTGATGTTTTTTATCAGCTGTGAGGCTGAAGTATTTGCTGTTGGATCTCAGCAGAGCGTTCGGTAGTAGGCGTGGCCTGATGCACACACCTGGTTCAGAGGTGTGGAAACGGCGATTCCTGATCATGATCGCACAGCCGAGGGCCGGCCAACATCCAGGATACTGAGTGGTGCCTTCTGTCTCTGGCAGCATACATGAATAAATACTCAGACAGAAAACATGTGAGGATGAGTCAGTGTGCTAACCAGAGCCATGAACGTGTTTGGGTTCCGGGCTTCAGGTGATTCAGTCTTCTGGTACCTGCGGCCGGGTGGATAACACAAACAAAGGCCTCCGGCTGTGATGTTTGGCTTGTGAGGTCAAAGCGTGGCAGGAGAAGTTGTGACATTCAGAAAGGACGGGCTGCAGACCCTCTAACTGCCCTCTGTGGTGTTACAGGAAGGATCGAGTTCATGTAAATGAATCCAGCCACGGCTCTTTTTAAAATTTATTCCTCATCCCGTTTCGTGTCTGGCCAGCCTCATCTACAACCAAAACATATCCAATCCCCCCGCCTGAAACCAAACCTTCCTCTGGACAAACACATGCTGCTTAACCAGATCTCCAGCTGTCTAGAAAAAAAGATGGACGCTGTAATGTCTCTGATCTCTGAAACAGCCCTGAAGAGGGCAGATTTCACCTAACGAGGATCTCATATGGCCGCGCTGAAGACAAACAAAGACTTTTTCTCAGCTCAGCTCCATAACTGGATCCTGGAGAACAATGGCACGTACGGCTGCTTTTAGGAATAACTGGAAGAGAAAGAAGCAAAACTTCCTGGAGGCGTCGTGGTGCCAGAACAGAGGTGAGGTCCAGACAGCAGATGCTCTCTGACGGCTAACCGCGCCTCTTCCAGCTGATATCTTTACACTCCCAAAACGGCAAAGACCTCTTCGTCTAAAAGTCGTTCATTTCTGGACAAAGAACTGCAACAAAGCGAAACATGAAGTGATGCATTGTGATTTTATGGCCCCAGTGTGGAGAAGAAATTAGTTTTTCTCTTGTCAAAGCAGTGCGCTTCAATGCGTACGAAGTTAATCATTCTGAGGCTCTAAATCTGACCGTAAATGTGTCAGCCTGTCGACACGTAACTACAAACAACTGTTCTCAGTGCTTTGGCTTTAATTTGGTGCTTAACGTGTCCGTTAACATCCCTTTTTTCTGAAATTCTGGAGCAACGCATCTCAGATTAATCCGTTAATTGAGTCCAAACGAGGACCAAAGATCTGTGGACGTTACAGGAGGCGTTACTCGGCCTTCATCTGCTTAACTTCTCTGACGGCTCATGACAAGTTGAGTCACCGTCACAGACCCGCCACGTTTCACTCGCTCCAGAACCTGGACCCAATCGGAGCGGCTTGATGAAAATCAAACGGTGGGCAGAGGAGGAGGAGGAGGAGGAAGCAGCAGACCAACTCCCAGCCACTTCCTCTGCAATTAATCGATGGAGGAGACTTGGCAGAAGAGGGCAGCGTTTATGAGTCACACGCTGGATGAATCTGGACGGCTTTTCAAAGCGATGCAGAGAAAGAGAAAAGGGAAAGGCAGGAAATGATAGAACACAATGAAACAAGTTCAGTGAAATCATGGTGCAAAAGCAGGACGCCAGCGATGTAATCCTGAACCCGTTACTGAGTTTGCTGGAGCTCAGATGAGACAGAGCGCAGCAGGGATCTCTGACTGAATCTCACAGGATTTAAGGGGTTTTAATGGAGAACAAAGTTCTGTTTGTTTATAGTCATTATTCAATAAATTATAACATTGTTGAAAAATAAATTTATTTCAGTAACTCAACTCACTAAGCCTCTATTTATGTTAATTATTTAAAAAATGTGCATCTCCTATTAATAAAAACATGGCATTTAAGTTTTGAATATTGCAACAAACCAATAAAAAAAACAAACATTTTCATGCAGAAATGGAGACTTAATGAAAAGTATTTTAAATGTCAGCTTAAAAGCTGTTGTATTTTTCAAAAGGTACTTTTAATCTGACAAACAAGCGTCTTAGAAATGCATGTTCTAATTTATTGAACACGACTGTAGATAGGAATAAATCGTGTATGGAGGAAATTCAAAGGAAAGTTGCCATGACCGTGTGTGATCTGCGTGAAGGAAGATGTGTTTTTTATATGTATATTGATTCAATGGCTTAAATGTTAACTTTGGAGTTTTATAAACTTAGAAGAAAAGCAGGAATCAGGAAGATTATTCATTTATGTTAAAGACTATAGGAAAGAGAGGGGGTATGATTAAATAATTATATAAAATATTACTTCATACCCCTTTTCAGATATAATCACTATCTCTCTCTCTCTCTCTCTCTCTCTCTCTCTCTCTCTCTCTATATATATATATATATATATATATATATATATATATATATATATAGAGAGAGAGAGAGAGAGAGAGAGAGATACATTACACACACACATATATATATATATATATATATATATATATATATATATATATATATATATATATATATATATATGTAATGTTGTTTGTATTATATTGAGGTATATATACGGTGGCCCTGAAGTGCAAACCACAACTACAAATCTAAAAGCACAACAACATTAAGGAAAACGCAACAACATTAAGCAAAACGCAACAACATTAAGCAAAGCGCAACAACATTAAGGAAAACGCAACAACATTAAGCAAAGCGCAACAACATTAAGGAAAGCGCAACAACATTAAGGAAAGCGCAACAACATTTACAAAACGGAAGAGGTAAGAAATCGCTGATTGGACTACAGCTGGTTTTTACATTTGAACCGGAAGTTATTCTGGCTTTAATGTGTTTTTTTTAAAACATGAATGTTCTCGGTGATCTAAACCATAAAATGCAGTCTAAAACGCAGCTTAGTCTGTTTATAAGTTTAGTTTTTATTAATTCTGCTTTTTTTTTAACTACGTGTGCTGTGTTTCTGTGCCTCAACGCTCTAACTGGTCTGCTCCTCTCCCCTCCCTCCCCTCGGACCCAGGGGCTTTTATCAGCGGCCAGCCTTATCACTACGTTTAATGTCTTTCCACTCCTACCAAAATGTCCCAATTAAAATCAATAGTATAGTCAGTAGCTGTGTTTCATGCTCTTCTCTTTTTAACGACACAGAACCAGTGGCGCTTCGGTGGGCGTGCTGCCTTGGCTTGTATTCAGGTGCACAAAATTAAGTTACATGCAATTAAGGTGTGCACTTTTAAGGGTGATTTCAATAAGCTTGTAGCGTAAGGGGCTTCAGTTCAGATCCATTAGAGGAGAGGAGCAGACCAGTTAGAGCGTTGAGGCACAGAAACACAGCACACGTAATTAAAAAAAGCAGAATTAATAAAAACTAAACTTATAAACAGACTAAGCGGCGTTTTAGACTGCATTTTACGGTTTAGATCACCGAGAACATTCATGTTTTTAAAAAACACATTAAAGCCAGAATAACTTCTGGTTCAAAAGTAAAAACGAGCTGTAGTCCAATCAGCGATATCTTAGGTCTCCCACTGGGACGTTCCTCTTCCGTTTTGTAAATGTTGTTGCGCTTTGCTTAATGTTGTTGTGTTTTCCTTAATGTTGTTGCGCTTTGCTTAATGTTGTTGTGTTTTCCTTAATGTTGCTGCGCTTTGCTTAATGTTGTTGTGTTTTCCTTAATGTAGTAGTGCTTTTAGATTTGTAGTTGTGGTTTGCACTTCAGGGCCACCGTAGGTATATTTCTATGTGTTAAATGCAACATAATATAACATGTTGGTGGAGTGGGTTGGCTGAAACATTCATTAATTCAAAGTAGCAAACTGTTTTAAAGTAGAAGGAAAATAATAAATAGTAAATGCAATAATAACATTTTCATAGTCTTATTTTTAATAGATTCTGCAACCTTTTAATTTCCAACATGCTGGTTTGTGGCTGAATGAAAACAATGATGTTTGTTTTCACACGACTCCATCTTGACCCACTACCGCCTCAATAGTTCGGAAAGCGACCCAGCACGAGTCGGCCAATCACGTTGCACTATTATAGCAGAAGGCGGGACATACCGGTGTGACATACCATCTTAAACATGGCAGCGCAGGAGGACGCACGCGTAGCTGCTGCTGTCACATCTGATTGGTCAGAATCCGTGATTCTTTCTTCAACAAGAAGCACTTTGTGCATTTTGTTGCATGGCAAAGATGTTTGTGTCTGCACACGACATTTTCATTTGATATCGTGATTGGCTAAAACCAACCTTTGGTAGGCGGGCTCTAGATGTTGCTTCACCCAATCAGCACAGCAGTTTCTGTTGAACATTCCTCCTTTTCCTGAACGGATTCGATGGGAGCAGACCCAGACTGATGATGTTCAGAATATAGAGAGCTACAGATTGTCAAGATGGCTGGCCGGATTATAAAGAGTATACATACTTTGAATACTCTTAACTTACTAAGAGTAACAGAAGGAAGTAATCTGGAAGCAATGCTCCTTTGGGTACATTTAAAATTGTATTTCCAGATGTAACAGGTGTCCTGAATTATCCAAGTAACTTTTATCTTTTTTTAAGCAGTATTTGTGATTGTGAGGCTTTGATTGCTGGAACATGGAGTCTAATAAAATCTATTGCCAAAAGGAGACAGCTGACATATTTATCCTGCCTGTCACGTCAGTCTTAATGGTTGTGGCTGCAAGCAGAGACTGAAAATGGTCATTTATTGACTTATGTTATGTTATGTTATGTTATGTTATGTTATGTTATGTTATGTTATGTTATGTTATGTTATGTTATGTTATGGGTGAAATGTGACTCCAGAACAGGCAGCGCAGCAGAAATCATAGGGATTACATCATGTATACTTGATAGTTCTTTTAAACTCAATCTCATAACATTTTCACAAGTTTTCTATTCATTATCCTTTAATGCTAATTTAAAAGTAGGCTAATTTCTCCATAAACACACCCACAGATTTGGACCTTTGGATGTCTGGGGTCTTTGTGAGAAGTCAAGCATTCTGGGGGCCCCCAAATGCTGGCCTGGAGGGCCGTAGGCAGGGCCGTGGTTTGCTTACACTCTTTGGCTGGACCTGATCTACTTGTGATTACATTTGATCAGTTGATGCAATTTAAAAATTAAATGAATTTAGGGTTCAGGGAGAATGAGACAGTCAGCTCCCACACTGTCAAAACCTAAACAAAATATAATTCAGGGGGACCAAAAGTGGTAAAAATTTACATTGGATCATTAATTGTGCAGCCAGTAGGGATGGGCGATGCGGACTTTAAAGCCGATCACAAAGTTTGAGGTATTTACTGCAATAACAAAAAAAAAAGGAGATATTAAAAACTAATAAAATCTGTGCTATAATCAGATTCTGGAGTGTTGAATACAGCACAAGCAAACAGTCAAGATTGGGTAATTTAGGAGATATTTAAGGTGCAGCGGTGGCCACCCTGCTCAGGGCCCAATAAATCATTGAGAGGGCTCTGGCTCCGATACATATCCAGTAAAATCAAATTATAAAATCACACCCAAAACCAATCAGTCTAATTTAAAACTAATTATAACACAAGCTGATCTTTTAAAGCTCACTGGTAAAACGTTATCCAACTAAGGAAGCCCAGAAGGCTGCATAGAGTCAAACATTTAAAAGCAATCCCAAAGAAAAGCAAAATGAGAGCAAAGAATCCTGCCACAGTACGAGACGAGCCTTCAAACAAGCACTTAAACAGATTTAAGCCCCACTGACAGCATCAGCTGGAGTCAGATCACAGCTGGAACACTTTTATCACTGCCGGACCTTTAATGGGACCTTTTTCTGGGTTTAATCTGAGAAACCGAAGATCTTTGAAGCTAATTTTTCTGTTTAAGGGGCACTTCAAGTCCATTATATCAAACTGCAGCTGCCTACAGGATAATTCATGAAGACCATAAAACTGCTCAGGAGAGTCTAGCGACGCTGCTGTAAATTACAACGAAAACTAAAGCACAGATTAACTTTAACCTGTCAGTTTTTTGTTGTTTTTTAAGGTCAATTACGACTGCATGCACCAGATATCCCTGCTGCTCTTTAACTAGAGAAAGAAAAACTGCTGCAGCGCATCACGGTTCTGATCAGGTCCATATTCCCCGTCTGGGAAGCAGTTCTTTTTTATTTCCCATCACTTTCCTGCTCAGCAAAGCAGCAACAAGCAGAGCTTTCACTCACCTATCAGCCAACAGCTGCCCGGCTGGGAGAGCCTTCAGTTCATAACCGACTCCTCAGGACCGAACCGGGGGAGAAGAACGGCCAAGCTGGCTCTTCAAGAAGCTGCGGGTCCGTGTAAACACGGAGAAACGTCCAAAAAGAAACAGAACCGAGCATCCAACACGGGGGAGGGTCCTGAAGTGGAGCCAGAGAGAGAGGGGCAAAATATTCCTGACAGGAGGAGGAGGAGGAGGTGCGGGAGAAGAGGAGGTCTGGGAGGTCTGGGAGGGAGGAGGACTCTGGGTTTTATCTTGAGGGGCCCCCAGGCTGAGTGTGAGAGTGTGTTTAGGAAATTTAAGGGAATGAGTGCTCCGCCGGGACAATACCTGGAAAAACAGACGAGCTGTTCTCTGAGCCTGCAGGTGAAAAACAACAATTTTTTCAAAAATAAGGGAAAATCGTGGCTGCATCTGGTTAATTCAGAGGAAAACATTCTCTTTTTGTAGTATTACATACAAATAAATTATATAATATTGTAAAAAAATATATTATAATGCATTTTATTCCGCTTTTATTTAAAATGAATGCTCACCTGCCCACCTCACACACCTGGTTCCTCCTGGTTGGACGTCCCTCCTCCTCCTCACACACCCGCAGCTTCTTCCTGGCTGTGTGGTCCTGAGTTTATGTTCTTGTCACATTTTAGTTGAACAGAGCTCTGGATTTATGGCTCCATGTTTCCTCCTGCTGCTGCTGTGTTGATGTGTGGTTTAAATAAACTTTATTAATCTCCACCTGGCTGCAGACTGTTCCATCTTTATGGTCCGTCACTACCTGAGCCGTCCAAACGGAAACGATAGTGAATAAAAAGAAATGTTTCATTTAAACTGTAAATATTTGTGGCACCTATTCAGACCCCTGGAACGTTTTCACATTTTGTCCAATAAAAACTACAACGTTTTAATGCTGCAGACCCTAACAAAGTTGTGCTGAATTGGACCTTGTGGTTTAAAGAACATAGTTTTCAACATTGTTTTTAATTCAAGAATGATTTGGCCTGCCAGGACTGCTGCTTAATGCAGATGGAGACTTTTTACTTTTGAAGTACAAACTCATTACAAACAAGTTTTTTTTTATTTTTCACAATTTACAACTGAGCTTTAAGTTAATGTTTCTGGAAGGAATTTGCAACAGGTTTTTGATGTAGTCTATATTTGAGTTCTTCCACATGCATTTATAGAAAGTTCTTAAGTGCAAACTTATTACAGACCAGTTAGGATCTTCATACAATTTAAAATGCTATGCACAACACAAAGTATTTGTGTTTTAATGACCACACTTTTTACTTTCTTTTTAACGTCATAGTAAATAAGATCACATCTGTCCAGTGACTTTAACTTTCACCAAAATCTGCTTTAGTCCATTTATCACAACTGGTTAAATAAAATAAGTTGTTCAAAAAAAGAACCAAATGTTTTTTCTTGTTGCTGAGAACAGACACACTTTTTTCTACTTTTTTTATTTTAATTGAAGCCAACATAATTTGCAAACTGGATGACAATCTTTTAATAACCTATATGTTTTGGATCTAAAATTAATTACTTGTCTCTTTCCAACAGAAAATCGGACTAATTTGTTTCATTGCATGCTCATATTTTGTGGAGCAGAAAATAAAAAACTAAATCACAGTTTAGGTTTTTTGTCATTTTATATTTTTTTGGCCCTGGAGCAGTTTTGACTTGACGATTTTGACCCACATGACGAAAAGTTTAGACACAGCTGGTCTAAGCTGACAAGCAGAGTTGTCAGAGAAGCAGCCAAGAGGCGTGTTGTGACTCTGGAGGAGCTGCAGGGATCCACAGCTCAGGTCAGTCTGTTAACAGACCAACTGCCTTTACGGAAGAGTAGAATAAAGGTGCTGCATAAATAAAGCCATAAGGAGTCGATTATGGATTCTTGTGGGACACAATAAACATGTAGAAGAAGATGCTTTGATCCAATTAGACCAAGTTTTTGTCTGTAGGTAAAATGCCAAAAATAACTGACACTGTACTGAAAACAACATCCTCAGAGGAAAACATGGTGATGGCAGCACACTGCAAAACTGATCTAAAAACAAATAAAATGTTCTTAAAATTTGTATTTTTGTCCTAGATTTGAGCAGGTAAATAATGTTATCTGCCAATGGAATGAGTATTTTGACCCCTAAAATAAGATAATTAGACATCCTGTACGTGAAATAAGATGATGGAGATGAGTTGTTCCTATTTTAAGTGCAAAAATCGTATTCCATTGGCAGATCATCTTATTTACCCGCTCAGATCCAGAACAGATAAACTCATTTTAAGAAAATATTACTTATTTTTAGTTCCGTTCCGATGCCTCATGCTGTCTGAATGCTTTTCTTTAGCAGGAGTAGGGAAACTGGTCAGACCTGATGATGGATGGAGCCATAAGGACAATCCTGGGAGGAAACCAGAATCCAAGAAAAGACTTGAGACTGGACTGGAGAATCACCTTCACCGTAAATATAGATCCAGTTCTTCAGCGGAACGGTTTAGATCAATGTTGATCGATCCTGGTCTCAGGAGCCACCGTCTAACATAAAAGGACAACTTCCAGGTTTCTGCAGCACCAGGTGGAAGCTAAAGAGCTAGTCCAGAATCGGGTTTGCTGGAACAGGGACACATCTAAAACCAGAAGGATCAGATCAGGTTTAGATCAGATCATATTCACGTGTTAGAATGGGTCTCAGTCCAGAACCGAGCCCAGTGTTCAGTCTCCATGAGCAGAGTTTTTAGAAAAATACCCCAAAATACGTGCAGCTGTACCTGCAGGAAGATGCTTTAGGGTAGCTGCATATAAATGCACGCCACACATTTCAGATTTTTATGGGTAAATGATTTTAAGAACAACATATTGTTTTCCTTCCACCTCAGAAAGGCGCTGCTGGTCTATCGCAGGAAATCCCATTAAAAGGATGTTTGTAACTGTAACGGGATAATAAGACGTTTATATACTTTTTATAAGACACATGATGTTTTCTCTCCTTCTCCCTTCTGTGAAAAGTGTCTCGTTCTCCCAACAAACACATCTCAAGGTGTCCAGCCGGCAGAGTCACCCTCTAATTTTAGTCTCTACTGAGACCGGATCAGAACCGGAGGCGGGCCGGTCCATCAGCCGTACCCTCTTCTTCCTCGGCCATGCCTGTGGAATTTTCCGTTCTCCTGGGGAAAACGCAGAGATGTCCTGGGAAAAGACGCGGCTTTGAAGGCAACATCTCTGGCTCTAAAGTCTCTGCTGGACTTTTCTGAAATTCTTGCTGGATGCTGAAGAGACTGAAACCAGAAATCTTCCTCTGTGTTAGACATCCAGGGAATATAGTCTGTTTAATCCATGCAGAAATGATCAGTTTAAAGCGTTTTGGGGTCTTAGAGGTTCTTGGCACACAGACTCGGTCAGTGAGAGTTAATTTCTCTGGTTGTAAACGAGCTAAAGCCTCTCTGCTCATCTGGCCTCAGCCTGTTTTCCTTTTTAAGGAGTTGTTCTTGCATGGGTTAGATGGACTCACAGAGATACTGGACAGCGGTAACTTGAGTATGTAATAGTTGAGGATTCAGCTGCAGTGGCTAAAATGTGACGACTGAAGAAAATGAGAATTAGGGATTGATTTAAAGTAGAGCTGTGTTAAACAAATTGATCCTCCAATTCTGAATTGATTCTCATATTAATCCCTAAAGATGGATTCATATGACCAAAGATTGATTTATTAAAAACGTATTTCCCACTGTGAACTTAAATGTGTGTTTCCCGGCTCTCACGCTCCACTCTGGGAGGAGAATTTATAACGTCATATTTTTAATAAAGCACCAGGTTAGTGTCCAGATAGCAGCTGTAGACATCTCTGGTGTCTCTGTTTTCTACCCTGGATCTGTTCGGGTCTTCTGCCCCGCAGCACGTTGGTTCTCACAGCTGCCATTTACTACCATTACTTTATTCATTTGCTGTTGAATGTTGATATAATACTAGTATGAATATGTTGCATAATTACACAGTCATGTAATTCAGGTAAAAGCTAAAAAAACTTTTTTAATACCAGCAATCCAATTTTATTTTGGATCGAAAAGAATCAATTCTAAATCTTGAGAATCAGAATTTAATCGATTGTTCAAATTTAACTACCCAGCCCTATTTTAAAGGCCTGAATTCAGTAGGAAACCTGAGCTGAAAATAACGTTTCTACATGTTTAGGTTTGTTCCCTTTCTTCTCTCCTAACTTCTTTTTACTGTTTCTCTAGTTCACAAAGCATTTGCTAATTATTCTCATTACATGAAGGATGGTTTGGTAATGCTCGAGATATTTGATCTGCGATAATAATTCAGATTAATGGAACATTTTCCAAATTTTCTGGAACCCATGTTTATATAGATAAAAGTAGAGTTAATTTAAAAAAGCTGGAAAAGTCTTATTTTCTTTAGTTATGAAACTTAAGGAGACCTTTTCTGGATCTTCTCTGAGCTACACAGACAAAACCAACTCATTATGGCTTTAAATCTGACTTCTTGATATAAGGCAAGGCTCCTGCAGTCGCCACAGAGGAGTTCAAAGTGTTTTACGGCAGCAACAGTCAAACATGAGACACATTAATGTAAAAGAAAAGTAAAAATTACAAAAAAAGATAAATTAAAAGCTAAGACATGATATAAATTCAAAATATTTGGTCTTATGGTTGAGCTGGAGTAAACAGTGATGATTTCGGTCCTAAAAGAAAAGCCCATCTCAGGTTTACAGGCAGTTTATTCCAGAACTGGGACTAGTTCTGGTCCTGGGAACACAGGAGGAGGAACCATGCGGACCCTTCTTACCTGAAGGGTCCGCATGGTTCACACCAGCAACTCTGAAATGGTTTTAATCCAAACCCATTCAATGCTTTATAGATCGACAGTAAGATTTTAAATTCAGTCCTTTCTAAAACTGGGAACTGGTTCAGTAATTTCAAAGGTTCAGATTCATTTCCCAGCAGCAGCTTTCTGGGATGAGCTGCGGCTACATGATTGATTTTTACTGACACCAGTAACCTAACCGACTGAGAATAAAGCTCCATTTTCCTGTTTCTGTTTTGATCATAAACCTTTTATTATGTTAATATTTCTAAGGTGGTGTTAAACTGACTTGCTGACAGACTTTATCCAGTCTGAGATGATGATACTCAAAGGTTTATTCTCTTGCTGTCTAGTGTTTAATCCCACAGAGTCTTGATTTCTAACTTTGCATTTTTTGGACTGGAAAAGCTCTCTAACTGGACATATTTCCCACTGGGCTACCAGAACCAGCTACGGCGGTGCCTCGGTTAAACGTCTGAGCCCCCATGCTGTGGATCTAATCCTCTCCAATGGTAAAATGTATTTTCCTTTCTGCTGTAACAGCTTTGGTCATCACTGAAGAGTCGAATGCAACAAACACATGATTTGAAGCGTTTTATCTTCTGCAGCCAGACTCTGTGACGGATGTTACTGACGGCCGTGTAATGGCGTCTACTCGCCAAACTTTAGGCCAGCTTCGATGACCAGTGAGAGCAGGATATGGGGTTTCCCCCCCGCTGGGTGCTGACACAGACAAATAGCCCGTGGATGGAGGTCTGCAGGAGAAAACACCCCCACTGCATGGAGAGCAGTTCAGGAGGAAACAGGATGGTTTCCTGTCAGACATCCAGAGGCCCGGACCGGCACAATCTGAGGGAACTGAGGAGGGTTAACAGGCTTCAGGAGCTTTCTGCCAACACGCAGCAATTCTGGGTGTAACTGTCTTCATTTCCTACATTCAGAGTAATTAGATTTCCTAATTCTGGGAACTTCTCAGCAGTGCTGATGATTGGTTTCTGCTTGCTGAGCTTTGGTGGTTTTTCAGCTATTTAAGAAACAGTTGGGGGGGGGGGGTCTGTTTCAACAGTTTTAATTGAGATCAACCAAAGGTTGCTTTAAGAGAAAGTGAACAGTTTATTATTGTGGGAATTTTTACTCAGAAAAGTCAAAATGAAGTAGATGGTGAACCAGAGACAGAGAACACAGCCAATGAAATCATTTTCTTTTCAGATGTAAAACAAATAAAAATCCTTATTCTGCATATTTTGACTCTGTGGTCGTTAATAAGACGTTTTAATTTGCAGAAGCGTCACTTGATCTGTCATGGTTTTTGTTAGTTGTCGTTTATTTAGGGTGTGGGAAATGCTGCCCCCTGCTGACAGTTCAGGCAGCTTCCTCAGTTTACATCATTTTACTTGTATGAATCAATCAATCAATCAGTCTCTGTATTTCTGTCCATAAATAATTAAATAGATCAATAAATTGGTTTATGGGTTTGAATGCTTACCTGAATACAGAGGAGCACCAGCTGAGAGGAATGTCTTTATAACATTATGAGGAAGGAGGCATATTTGTCATCATGAGGGTAAAGTGGTTTAATAGATGTGATGAAGGACTTTCAAACTGTTAATTAAAATTTTTATTGAATCTGAAGCCTGCATTAATAAAATGAGAACAACAGACAGTTAAATTCAATAATACAGACACCACTGGCACAGATTTAGATTTAAAATATTTTTTATGTAACAGAGAGGTTTGTTTCTAATAGAAAGTGACACCAGTGTATCTCCAAGGACACGACAGCAAAGTACAAGGGGCTTCATTTTAAAAATAATAATCCATTTTCATTTACATTTGAACAGAAATTACATTATCAATATTATTTAAACCTTTCTCGATTATTAACAGGGACAGCTTTAGTAGCATAACAGCAATCAAACGCTTTTTACAGCTGTTGGCTTTTTTCATGTTTCTGGTGATACTTTGAAGACTTTAGAAGGGCGTAAAGAATGTCAGACTTTACTATAGACATAATATTCTACTGTAAATCTTTGATAAAAAAGAGTAAATTTGCCTTGTAATGGACTAATGTCATGTCCAGGGTTATTCTGTCCCAGTTCTCACCTCCATACATGTGACTAAAACATTCCTCCTGTGAGCCAGGCTAACGATCAGCCTAACGACTCTCCATTGTTGGGGCGACCAGTTCCAGGTGAATCTACAGGTGAATCTAAGCTCTAAAGCCGGGCGTACACTGTACGAGTTTTTCAGTCGTGGTACTTATATACATCTCAAACTGTGCGACGGAACCGCGGGGTTTAAAAAGTTCACCGCTCACGATCTGTGCGGCGCGGCGCTTGGACGCGACCGGACTGCTCACACTGTACGTCGTGCCCCCTCTGGGACCGCTCGCTGTGATGGCAGAGGCAGGCGAGCGACGGTAGGTGACAGGGACCCAGAGCAGGGGTTCGAGCCCAGCTCTGGCGAGGCCCGCAGGAGGCACCGGGCGTTGGGGGAACGGAGGGGAGAGAGGAGGGACGAGACGCACCGGCGGCCGCTCGGCACGGCAGGTCGCCCGGCCCGCACCCCCCCCCCGCGAGCGGAGGAGTGCCGAAACAGGCGGCGGACTGCGGAGGAGTGCCGAAACAGGCGGTGGACCGCGGAGGAGTGCCGAAACAGGCGGCGGACCGCGGAGGAGTGCCGAAACAGGCGGCCAGCGCGTTGCCGCCCTCCCCAACGCCCCCGCGAGCGGGCCGGGCGGAGGTCGCTTCAGGGACGCCCGCTCCCCTCCCTCCGCTGGCGGGGACGGAGAGGAGGGGAGGGCGCCCCCTCGTAGCTCTGCTTGAACAGCAGGATGCGCTCACGAAAACCTCACGACAGCCGACTGAATTTCAAACATGTTTGATTTTCACCGACTGTCCGATTCCTGATCGGTAGGTGGTCGTGAGAAGCCAGTCCCCCCTCCTCCCCCCCTCTACGATCAAGCTGAAATTCGGCCCGATTCAAAAAATGCCCGCACGAGTGAAGAATCGGCCCGAATAGGGCAAAAACTCGTACAGTGTACGCCCGGCTTAAGGAGACCTGCAGGTCTATAAAACTGGGAACTCCACACGACTCCAGACATAAACGTCTTCAGCTACAGAATAGAAGTCCAGTTGTTTAATTTTTAAACCTATTTTGGACTGGTATTCGCCCACTATATGTGCAAAAGACGCCCATGCCTATCAGATTGGGAGGACATTTTTGACCACAGCCCTCTTTAGTTGACCCCATAGAGTTGCTCTCAGATTTAATTTTGGACTCTGGCTGTGCCATTTCAGAGCTCCAATAAAATCATTGCTTTGTTTTTATTTTATTATTTTATGCTTGGACTTACTGTGAAGCTTTAAAATTAAACCATGTTTCATCCATGACTTTATTAGACACCTGAAGATTTCTGCTAAAACTGAAAGTTGAACTTTAATTTTATTTGTCTTTTAGAATAAAACTCAACTCCATAAGAAAAGAAGCAGCCTAAGAGCATGTTTTGCTGTGGGCATGGTTTCTTTCTGCAATTTGTTGTCTTGTTTTGGTAGCAAATTTGTCTTTTAATAAATCTCCCAATTACAGATTTTTATTATTTATAATTTTCCCTCAAGTAAATGTCTTGTTTTCATTTGAATCATAAAAAAATCACATTAAAGGTTAAAAAAATATGGTATTAAATAATTATTTTTGTTCTTTTCAGAGCCAACGAGCTTCTTCTGTTTGGGGGCGGACTGGTTGTGGTGCGCAGTAAAGTCCAGCAGGTGGCGGTAGTGCGCTACGTCGTCTGGTGAAGAAGAAATATACTTCCGGGCTTGAGCAGGAACCACGTGGGTCTGCTTTGCGGACACCCGGCGAGGAAAAACTCCACATAACAAAACAAGACGTGAAGAACAGGTCTGTTAAACATATTTCCTGCTTTACTAACGACATGAAAACGGTTTGATCGATTAGTTTTTCCGGGATTAATGACGCGATCTGAAGTTCTGCTAATTAAAAACAGCTAGGGTTCCAATTAAAGCCTCTAACAATGTTTAGATTATCAGATCGTTTCTAGTTTAGGACATTATTATTTAGAGATTTTCCCTGTAAAACTGATTGTTTAACTGGATTAAAAACTACCTCTAAGGTTTTGTTGTTTTCTGGATTAATCGGTGAAGATCTTCTGGAGGACTGAACCTGATGCAGAAATCTTTAGATTTCATTTCACAACAGTGAAGCTTTATTGTAATTAAACCTTATGTATGGGACATGCTTATCCCGTTTTGTTTATAATCTATTATTTATTTAACCATTTGATTTTAGTTTAAATGTTTTTTTTCTTTTAAATTCATTTGTTTTATTTCCCCTTTGAAATTTTTAATAAGGAAAATTTTAAAAATAAAGGAGAAAGAAAAATGCTTAAAGAATACATTGAAAAAAAAAAACAAAAACAAAGTAAGAATATTCAAGGGGGGGAAAACCCCCGCTTAAATGCATTTATTGGGCCTTTTATAATTCTGTCAGTTTTGGTCCTCAGAAGTCTCTTTGCTGGGAAGGAAAACACCTCTGCAGAATAAAGTGGTGCATCTTTTTTCTTCTGTAACTAAAGAGTAAAAAGCAGCTCCTGTTTTAACTCTAAATGTGTTTAATTAGTTTGATGCATTCTTTTGTCCAGTTGAACTTCACGTCTTGTCCTGCCGGTCGTTTCCGGTCTGATGGCTGAAGCTGTGCTGGACAAAAGCCGAGGCTTAAAGTTTGCAGAGCAGCAGCTCCTGCGTCACGGCTGGGAACACGGTGAGACTCTTGTCACCTTTTCTCGCAGCATCGGCTGAAGGTGCTCAGCCTCTTACTTTGCTCCGCCTCCTCTGCAGGTAAAGGACTCGGGCGAGCTGAAAACGGCATATCGGAGGCCATCAAGGTCAAGGTGAAATGTGACAAAGGAGGGGTGAGTGGCCGCCGGCGTCCTGCAGCTTCTGGGTCGCCTCAGAAAGAACTACAGCTAGCTCTTTGTTTCTGCTTCTCCTTCAGATCGGCCACAGAGAAGGGGAGCAGTTCAGCTTCCACTGGTGGGATCACGTCTTTAATAAAGCCTCCTCCACTCTGCAGGTGGAGACGGACCAGGTGAGCCCAGACTGATAGCAACTCAGGCAATAAACCTAATATATTGCTCTTGTTCTGGTGCACAAGTCGACTTTAGCTTCTGTGTCTGCTGCTAAAAGGCTGATACATTTCTGAGTGAAGAAGCGATCATTAGTTATTTTTTGCCGGTTAACCACCATCTGCTGCTGACCTTTAAAATGGGAGAAGTCTAAAGGAAAACCTTGTCACACTCTCCTAAGTTCCTGGTTGTTCACCTGAATCATGAACTGGACTGGAGTCTCAGCACTGATGCTCTTTACAGGAAAGGTCTGAGCAGACTACCTGCTGAGGAGGCTGAGGTCTTCTGGACTGCAGGCGCTCCTGAAGACCTTCTTTAACTCTGTGGTGGCATCAGCCATCTTCTCTGGTCTGTTGGAGCAGCAGCTGATCTGTAGCTGAGAGGAAGCAGCTAGATAAGCTCATTAGGAGGACCAGCTCTGTCCTGGGATGCCTCCCTGGAGCCGGTGCAGGTGGTGGGAGACCTTCAGGACCTGAAGTTTATGCACTAAGTAGCGTCATCACAGATCCTTCCTCCCAGCAGCTGTTAAACTTTAGGACCATCACTGCTCCAACATTCCTGCTGTTTTTTTCCCTACAGTGGTTTTATTTTTCTAAATGGGCTGTTGATGTTTTTGTGTTTGATGTTTTTACACGTTTCATGAAATCATCCTGCTGAGTTGCACACTTCTTTAAGTTTTAACATCTAATAACTGTACAGCATTTATTCTTATCTGCCCTTACTTAATCTTATTCTCATTTTCTGTCTTTATATGTTTTACCTTTGTGTCTCTGCATCATCTGCCTTTCACTTTGCTGCTGGGACACCTGAATTTCCCCATAAAGGAGATTTCTCTAATTAAACATTTTGCTGAATGTTGGTTCATATCTAAGTGATAGAACGCCGAGTCTGGTGTCGTTGGAGAAGAGAAGTTCTCCTTTAAAGAACCATGGGCCTTTCATTCTGATTGGACTAAAACTGACAGAGTTCTGAAGCTTTAAATGTGAGAAGTTTATATTTAATTTATTTCCAAAGCTGCGTCGGGTTCGTCGTTGGTCCCAGTTTTGGTTCATATCTCATTAATCACAAGTCATAGAAAGCTGAGTCTGGTGTCATTGGAAAGCAGGTAACTTTGAGTTCGGACATCTTAGTAGAGGAGCGACTGATTCTCTTATTTTCTGTGAATCAGAATGGAATTAAGCTTAAAAAGACAGCAGAGGATGACGATGAAGAGGACGGAACGATTTCAAACAAGAAGCCCCGGAAATCCCTGCAGGAGAAGTCCAAACTGTACGGCTGCTTCGTGAAGGTAAAGGTTCTGTCTGGACCCAGTTGGGCTCTGCAGGTCGGGGGAGGAGTTACTCCTGTGGGTTAACGACGGTGTTAACTGGTCTGCGTTTCAGTCGGCCACGCTGCTGTCCGGTCAGGAGGAGCCAGAGCCAAAGTCAGCAGCTTCAGGAGACAGCAGCAGTTCTGATGAGGAAGAGGAGCAGAAGCTGGATCTGTCCAGCACCACCAAGTAAAGTCTTCATCCTCTGCAATTTAAACTGTGTTTTTAACACTTAAGTTCTGTAAATTCTTATTGCACCAAGCGATGCCATGACATCGTCGTCACGCGACAAACATTTTCAGTCAAGGTTCTTGTTCACATTTAAATCAGTTCAGTTAATTCCAGTAAGGTCAATCATAGACGGTGTCTCATTGCTTTATTGAATTGATTTGTTGCATCTGGGATCAAAGTAGAAAGGCTGCATGAGTAAAATATGAAGCTGTTTGTATGACCTCCAAACGTTTGCATTATTTCAGTGGATTCATGAGTTGAGAGATCAGATTCTTTAGTCCAGGAGGAGGTTGAACACTTGGCAGCGCCGCCTCCATCTATGCATGTTTTGCAGAGAGGAAACAACACTCCTGTGTTTTAGACCATCGTTGTGCCAGAAAAGAAAACTGTCGTAGTCATAGGGCTGGAAGATAATTCAATAACAATATATATCGATGATAGAAAAAAAAGGGTCAATAAAAAGTTGAATAGAATAACAGTTTTTCTTCCTTTTGGATTCTATCATGTAAGTTAATATAACAGTCATTACAGCTTGCCAACCAATCACAACACAGACCCAGAAAGCAAGCTCCGCCCCCTTCAAAGAGTTCAGAGAGCACGCGTTCTTTTTTCTTTTTTTTTAACTTGCAGTTTTGGTAAAAAGTTGGTTAAATAAAAAATAGTTTGTGAAGCATCAGCATAAAATGGCCAGGGCTGCACTTTATGTTTTGAATTTGAATTATCGATATCGATCAATATGATTTCTATTTTACTGATGTGCTTTTTTTCTATACCGTCCAGCCCTATGTAGTCAGCAGATTTTTAGTTGCATGTGTGCTCTGGAGGCCTGTAAGCGGCGAGATAAGTCCGCTGATTCAGTTTTTGTTGATCACTCTGAGCTTCTCAGTCTGCAGAATTATAGATGCTCCTGAGGAAATATTCATACATAGTATGAATAGGGAGGCACTGATATCCCTATACTCATCCAAAAGAATAGAAGGATGCAACAATATGAAGGTTTGGGCCGATATCGATATCGGCCGTTAATATTGTTACAATGATATTGTTAAAACCAATATTATACTTATTTCTCTACCCTGAACACATACCACGTCACCAGCCTCCTCCCCTCCAGAAATGCAAAGGACAACAAGATGGGATTAAACTTTGTTATTGGCCCAGATTTACAGATTGGCCCAAGCAAACATATTAAAAATTGATAAACGTCGCCTGGTACTGATGCTCATATATCGTGCATTCCTATGTATGATGTAATATTCGCTCATGTTTCAGTTTCTCAGATTAAAATCGGACCTTTCTCCTTGTTTCTGACAGACTTTCTGACGCTGATCTAATCAAGGTCTGTGGAGGACGGACCGCTCACAAGTAAGCTGAAAACTAAAAATGTGGATCAAATCCGACATGCTCCAAAGGATTTAATATTTCCTCGTAACTACCGGTGTTTTTATTTTTATTTTAGAGGGGCTCGGCACGGTCTGACCATGAGCGCCAAGCTGGCCAGACTGGAGCAGCAGGAAGCAGAGTTCTTAGCCAAGTATGGGAAGACCAACCAAACAGGAAGTTGTTCCGCCGCGACGCGTCCAACCAAGGAGATGGTGGAGACGGCGGACAGGAAGAAGAAGAAGAAATTGAAGAACTCCACAGAGAGCCGTGCTGAATTAAACGGTGATATAGTCTCTGAAAGTCCTGAAACAGATTTTCTACCAAAGAAGAAAAAGAAGAAGAAGAAAGTTAAGACTGAGGAAGGAAGTGAGGCAGCAGATGAAGATTTGATCCTCGTTGAAAGCAGCGAAGAGCTTCGGCCTAAAAAGAGGAGGAACGTTGAGGAGGAGATTGAAGATGGAGGAAATCCTGAAACTGAAGATCAAACCTCTGACTGTCACATGAGGAGGAGGAAGAAGAAGAAGAAACGTGCTCAGCATGATGCTGAATCTACAGAAATAGAGGAGGCTGATGGTGAAGAATCCATCCAATCAGATCCCAGAACAGGGCAGGAAGCCGACGCTACCATGACAACGGAGAAGCCGAGAAAGAAAAGAGAGAAAACGTTTGACGCATTAATGGTGGAAGCTGACGGTGAGGAGGTGCTTCCTCTAAAGAAGAAGAAGAAAAAGAAGTCAAAAGGCATAACTGATGAAAACTGATTTAAGTTGGACTGAGACGCTGGTTCTAATCTACCCGGAGCAACAGGCCTCCTCTTTATGAAACACTCTGTGATTCTGAGCCCAAACTCTCAGAAAGAAAACTGAGGAAACGTTCCTCTGCAGAGACTAAAAACCAACACCTCTCGTGTCTGATAAAGTATTTTGCTAAATGTTTTCTATAACTGCTTTTTAGCCTTTATTACTAAAATGTGCTGAACCTTTTAATGGACCACACAGGCAGCAGGAAATCTGAAGTTAATGGTGATGGAAAAACAGGCAAACATGAATGAAATGAACTGATTTATGAAATAAAAAACAGCCTCAGATGGATTTATAATATCAAACTGTTGTGAAATGCATGTTATTCATACTTAACATACATAAACAGTTGTTAATTAACTGCTTTTTAACAACAAGCTCAAACTAAGTTGAAACAAATCACAGAAAACATTTTTACCAGAGTGAAAAACATAACAGCCTCATCTTGGTCCTGTTATCAGTATTAATAATTAAAGCTGTATACATAATTATTGTAGGAGCCATAAATGAAAGGATAATTTGATGTTCGTTGGTCTGGGTTTAGAGTTGTTTTGTTTTTTGGTTGTTTGTTTGTGGAGTATGGGTAAACAGGATGTGGGCGGAGATTGCTAATTGGGCATATTACTCAACTGTTGGAGTGTCACGGTAAGAGTGGGTGAGCGGGCCGCTGTATTTTTTGTTGACCGCTATACAGATCGCTGAGATTAACCTTTGTCAAGATATTTTGGATATGTTATTCGTTTACTTTATTTTTGTTAATAAAGTTCACATCAGCACCACTGGATCTCAGCGGATTCCTCCTTTTTTGTCAACGAGCGCGTCAGACAAGGAACGGCCCGACCTCAGCCTCTCAGCAACTTTTTTAGTTTCCTGAAGTTGCTGCAATAATTATATCTTTTTTACTTTTCATTAAATAAAATCCTTGTTTATACAGTAAACTACATGGAGGACAATAAGTTATCAGTTTGGTGAAAAAAAACTGGGACCCTGACCCAACTCTAAATTTGATGTTTCATTAAAGACTGGAAGAAAAATTGAAGCTCTGGGTTATTTTTTTTTTAATGTTACTCTGTTTCATTGCTCAGGTTGAGGGGGTGTTGTAGTAAACGGTTTACCTGAGTCAGAGGTGGTCTCAACTCAAATCAAAAACACTATGGGTCATATTGAACATCATTATGCTGTTTAGAATAAATGGAAAACATCCATGGTTCGAGGAATTCAATCTACAATGAAGCAACAGCGCTAAAATCCCCCTTTTAAGACCAACAGGCAGGATTAATAAACCTTTATTCTGTGAAATTGGGCCATTGTGCAGTACGAACCGACACCTGACTTTCCAGGAGATCATTTTGAGGTCAATTCTTCATATTGACTGTTGTCAAAGATGTTATTTTGTTTATAAGGACAAGTAAATTATAAATGTTCTGTGCTGAGCCTTGGAGCTAAATGTACCAATCGGGTCAAAAGAACGTAGATTTTCCACGAGTCCCTGAAACTGAATATTTTGTGCAATCTTAACTCCTGTCACGTTATTTAATTAATCATGTTTCCTTAAAGCAGTTTGGATGTAAATATAAGACTTCCTTTTCCAGTCTAAGGTGGTTTATAAATACCACATATTTAAAGGCATACTATGCAACATTTTTCAGTTAATGTGTTCCATACCGTTTTGGATGATTAAATGAGTCATTTCAGGTTGAACAAAGGTTTTCTTGGCCGCCCTGGTGGTCTGTGGGGGAAATACCGCACTTGCAATGGCGTACCGCGAGCGAGCTATTTTTAGAAACATAACGTCACGATGACGTCACATCACGTGGTACGCAGTAGGGCAAACTCCCGAAACCCGCCACTGTTTTGCTGTGGAAGAGACGTGCGTTAGCCTAGGTTGTACTCGTTTAAAAGACTGCTTTTTCCAAAATCTAAGACCATGGTTTATAAACATTGTTGCTATGGAACGTGCAACAGCGACTCGAGGTACGCTGATCGGCCGCATATGAAGGATGTTTTCTTCATTACTTTCCCGAAATTAAGAGTGCCAAGGAGAAATGTGTGCGCTTGGTACACCGGTGCGGTCAGCCTACATATGTAGCAAGCATTTTGTCGGAGGAAAGGGCACAACCGAAGAACATCCTGACCAGTGGCGGCTGGTGAAAAAAAATCTTGGTGGGGCTGGCCAATAGATTTCCCTGCCTAACCCAGTACATGCATTTAAATTAAAAGTCGGAAAATTACTACGATTCCACAATAAGCATTTAATTAATAAAAAAAAAAACATTGTTCACAAAGGATTATTTTGGTGTTTTTGTCTTGTTAATCCTTTTCACAGACTCATGCAAGAGGGTTTGCATACATTGTTCATGTACGTATATTATTACAAAACAAACGTTTACGTCTTGACTATAATATATGTATCCTAATTTTTTAATTATATAATGATTTAAGTAGTAGAACAATGACTAGTGCAAAATTAAGTTGTATTTACCGGAGATGAAGTGTAGACTGCAAATTCTGTCTTAGTATGATGGCTCCCACAGTCCATTGGCATCCTGCATCCTTTTCATTGAAATGATCCATTTCTTTCTTATTTCTTTGTCCTTCGGTAAACGAAACAAACGTACATCCGACGATTTGGAATGCTTCTGTGTGCAACCGGGAGCACAACAAGTCGTAGGCATTGTTTAGATTCCAAAAATAAACTAAAAGTACGCTCTAATTCACCCGTTTTGTCACGCTGGTAAGCGAAAACAGTGCTGTGTTTGCCGTCCAACGTTACCCGGATGTAGCGCGGATGTAGCTCGTGACGTCACGCGTGAAGTGCACCTATCACTGTGCAGCTAGGGCTACTACTCCAGGAGCCCCAAAGCCATTCATTTTGGCGATGCTGATTGGCCAAATATTTATAAATCTTCCCTAGCAACAGTATACGATTGGTTATTTCGCTACACTTGTAGGGCTACTTCAGTCACAGCCCCAAAAGTGTAGAAGAAGAGAAATGATACGTTCTGTTGGTGGAAATGCACTGTTAAATGATAGAGTAAATCAGTAGAAGTGTTTTAATAATTCTTATTACATGTAGCCACGTACTATTAGGTAAAAACTGACATTAATAATACTTTTAAAATCTATATATATTTTGACTTCTCCCCTCCACATCTAGGGAGGGCAGCGCCCGAGCGCCCCCTATGGGCCAGCCGCCACTGATCCTGACCCAATTCCAGCGACATCAAGTAGTGAACAGGTAAGAGTATTTTGGTGGCCGACATGTTAATAATGAAGCGCCTGCTACCATGATAGCATATAGGCTATCATGGTAGCAGGCGCTAACATGATACCCTGCTACCAGGATAGCCTACTCAAAAACATTTCAAATGAGACAAACATTAAACATATACTGATCCCTGGACGGTGATTACAAACAAAAAAAACGGCCGACGACGCCATGATTGCCGCGCAGGAAAAAAACCCAAAGCTTACCGTTCGATCAACTCGGCCTGTTTTCCGGTCTTTTTAAGCCCTCGACACTCAAGCCATCGTTTGAGCTGAAGGTTGGTGTGTTCTTCGACAGTGACCAGTAAACCGTGCGCCTGGGACATCGTCTTGGGAATGTTTAATGGCTGCAAAGTCGGTCATATCGCTGGTTCTGTTGTGCGTGTAATAGCTGGTTGCTATGGGCGTTCTCTACCTGTCTGCCCTACCTAAGCGGCAAAAGGGGCGTTGCTCTTGAGGCGGTGACGTCACGTGCGCGGTACGACATTGCAGGAGCCCTCGGCCCGCGCCCACAGACTCAAAATCTCGTGCAAGATCGCGAGAGTCGGTCTTGCTTTACGGCGAGAACTGCTACACACCCCCAGTGAAATGCATGCTCGTTGCTAGCGCAGTGGCGATATCTGTGCAGTTATCATGGCGGAACCAGCGATAAAACAGCGAAAGCCCATGTTGGAGCAGGCAAGAAAGAGGAAAAGGGCTGTGGACAGAAAGAGGAGTCGTACACAGGTGAACATCAGGCAAGCTTTTTCCGAATGGCGAGAGCTAAAAGAAAGAGAAGGCTGCAAGGACCTCGCGTTTCTGCTGATGCGATTGTAAGTAACATTGTAGGGTTTCCCTCAATGCCCCCCCCCCCCCGCCCCCCCCCCCCGCTCCGCCGGTCGTCCGGTAAGCAAATTCCTAGGGGAAACACTGCATTGGAATGGTTTCTCTCTCTCTCTGTGCATGTTCAATACTTTCACTGTGTTAGTCATTGTTTGTACTGCCGTTTTTTCGACTTTTGTATTCGTTGCGTTCGCCTGTCTGCTAAGCTCAAAACAACCGCGCCTGGCTTGACGGAGAAACCAGGAGAACAGCTGAGCATATTTACGACAGTGCACTTTTACTTTCGCCCTCTGGGGGGAGCCTCGCTCAATCAACCCTGGTTGCATAGTATAGACCAGTTCACGCGTGACGTCACGCGTGACGTCAGCGCTACATCCGGATCTCGGTGGTTGGCAAAAACAGCGCTGTTCTCGTCTACTACTGTGACAAAACGGGTGATTTAGAGCGTATTTTTAGTTAGTTTATTTTTGGAATCTAAACAATGCCTACGACTTGTTGTGCTCCCGGTTGCACACAGAGGCATTCCAAATCGTTGGATGTACGTTTCTGTTGTTTACCGAAGGAGGAAAGACGAATAAAAAAATTGATATTTTCAATGAAAAGAGCGCAGGCAGACACTCACAATGGACTGGGGGATCCATCATACTGCGACAGAATATGCAGTCTACACTTCATCTCCGGTAAATACAACTTAATTCTGCTCTAGTCATTGTTGTACTTAAATAGCGGCGGAGGGGAGGTGGCGATCGCTACACGGGCCGGAGAAGCGTTAGCAGCAGCCGCTGACTATTCCGGCCCGTGTAGCGATCACCACCTCCCCTCCCCTCCGCCTTCACGGGCGCTAGTACTTATGTGTTTACGCTGCAATGTCGCCGACACCCCCACCCATTTTAACAAGACAAAAACACCAAAATAATCCGTAGTGAACTATGTTTTTTTTTTAACCTACCGGGCGGGTCTTCCTGTCCGACTCCGCGTTCGTATGTTACACAAACATGTCTGAACATCCATCCATCCATGTTCTGACCCGCTTAATCCCTCATGGCGTCGCGGGCGTTGCTGGAGCCTATGTCCAGATATAATATAATTGCAGCCGTCCAGTGGTTTCATGCTTCCATGCTCTCTCGTGTGTACTGGCCTGCGTGTTTATAAGGTAGCTGTATATGTCGCGGTACTGAACACTTGGCAGCATTTCACAGACTCGCTCCGTCCCTTCAGGCTTTTGCTGTGTGGATCTGGCAATCTGATACCATCAACCATCAACTTAGTCTTAAAACGATCTTGTGATACGTTATCTAAAGAAGAAAAATACGTGGAGAACTCGTCAGTTTCTCTGTTTGCGTCCGCCATTGTGTTCGTCTTTTGCGAACCAGTCCGGCGCGCATGCGCGAAAAACCCGAATCAAAACAATAACAATGAACTGGTCTATACCTTTAATGTGTATTTATACACATGTATAAATATTTCATATTTAATGCTGATACAGATGCTTTTCATACTAAGGATGCTATTAGAGGTGCTTTGATACCGTCCAGGGGTCCAGAGGGAACCAAAGAGCAAGGATGCAGTGGGCAGACCACATGGCAGATGATCCATAAACTGATAACTTATTTAAAAAATATCCCAATGCTGTGTTTCCAAATTGTATTTAATTTATTTCTTTTGACATTTTTGCCATTTCAAAGGAAGTGTTATGGAATGGCTAAAGCAGAATATTGCACATTATTCCCATTATTTTAGCTTTTTGTTCATGTTTCCTGTCGCAGCGTTTCAGGCGTGCCATACGTAGAAGCTGCTTACCGACACATTCCACAGCAAATTTGCTCCGTAAAAAGGATTTCCCAAGATGGTATCCTAGTTGATTTTATTAAATCCAGACTGGATCCAGCATCAGAGGAGGCGGGCCATATTATAATAGTAATCTGTACGACGTCCAACCATCTGCATTGGTGTGTGGGCGTGTGTATAGTTCTGCTTTTTCTAAATAAATAATTGTGAAAAATCACAGCATGTTAGCTCATGTCCCTTAATTTATTCAGAGCTTTTACACGTTTAGGAGGATATTTTAATCACATTGAATTCAGAAGAAGTAGAGGTCTTCAAAATAACATTTTACTAGTTTGGAAAATATATTCCTGCTAAGGTGAAAAAGTTAAAGTGCTAATGAGGTTACCCTCCAGTTTGAGTTGTTTGCTTTGTCGTCGGTATGCTGATTGGCTTCAAGGAGGAGCAGTTCAAAGCTGATTGGCTTGCGTCGGAGTCTCCGATTGGATGGAGGCAGGCAATGAGTTTCTTCAATTGAATTTCCGCTTTAAGCTCCATTAACCACATTTTGCGGGTTATTTGTAATCACAGACACCTTTCATCCAACCATTTCGCCACACAGGAAACTTTTATTAAATTACAGCTGAAGAAAGTTGTACCCATCATGAAATGCTTTGAAATTTACTGATGCAACTTTGAAGCTGTAACCAAAAACATATAGTTTTTTTTCCTCTTATAGAAAAACAAGAAGTTTTCTCTTCCTCTTAAACGTTCCAATGGCTGACAGCGAAGGTAGTTCACACTTTGTAATGTTATTTTTAAAAACATAAGGTGAAAAAAAGGAGAAACGGAAACTCTGCATTTAGGAACAGATTCATTTTTAGACAATAGGAAAAAACACAACATTTTTTTACACTTTGATTTTTACAAATATAAGCAAGAGCTTTCCATAAAATAAAATGTAGGAGAATGGAAAATATAAAAGCATGTAGAGATAGTTTGAAAGAATAAAAATGTGAGGAACTAAAGATTGTTAACAAACAAAAAAATCTTATATTTTATAGGATTTTTTTGTTATTGTAGTAAATACGATAACTAATAAAAGCTAAAAAACAGATTTTGCTGTAAGATCAGTCAAACTGTCTTTAGAGATAGATTTAACGTACAGAAAAACAGTTCGTGGTCACATTTTCTATTTATTTAGCTTTTTTTTTACAAATAGCTATTTAATCAAATTTAATTCTTCCCTCCTAAAAATCAGCTCATCCGCTTCTGATTACATCTTGTAAGGTCTAATGCAACTCAACACGCTTTACAGACCTTCCACGTATCTTTCTTGATTTTTTTCGGTTTGTATTTGAATTTGTTAAAATCTAATTCTCCCTTCATATGTGGTTTTCTGTCAAACATTCAAGTCATTTAGATTTCTGACAGATTTGCCAACAAATCAGCGTGTTGTGCCAAATCTGGACTCAGATGTACAACAAAATTTGGTTCAGACAGTAAGATTAAGTTTACAGTTAAATCAACTATTCAATTCACTTATATTTTATCTATATAGCGCCAATTCATGATACATGTCATCTCAAGGCACTTACACCAAACAACTTGATTGATTCAAGCATTTGAATTTAAGCTTTTTGTAGTACAGTTTATTATCACTAGCTGAGAAAATTCTGGAGTTAACTTCTTTCTTCCAAAAGTCTAAAAATGTCGCCAGTGATAATTCTCATATGTGTGCAGCGCAAGCTGTATTTACGAACGCCCACTCAGAGACGCCAATTGTTGTGCGATTACACACTGTTTTAAAGTTATTTAATGTTTAATAAATAACTCTCAGTCTGTTAGGTATTGTCTGGTGAATATCAGCCCAAACAGCTGATAATAGGACAATAGTTGAAAGAAATGATTCAAACACTAGTGTACTTTTAACAGCAAACGCTCCACACATTTAGAATAAGGAGTGACAACATTCCTTCAAGTTCAAGAATGTATTAACAGAAATAAAATCAATATCCAGACTGACTTTTTAGGCCAGTCCCAGCAGACCTCAGCCACTTTGTTTGGAAATCATGGAAATATTTAAGGTGGCACAAGCAGAATGGGGCATTTACTGTTTTTAAAAGTGGTGATAAAAACCAGGGCTTTGAACCGGTTCAAGGAACGAAAACGAAAACCGGGAACTTTTTGTATTTTACAGGGAACAGAAACGAAACCGGAAACGTTATTATTTTTTATGTTCTGGAACTGGAACACTTATTTAAAAATAATGGTAACCAGTTAATACCGGTTTTATTTCATTCCTCAAAGTTTTCGTTGCCTAATTAACTAAAAAAAAAAGTAATTATTTTCCTGCGCACGTTACCATGACGGCTGAGGTTCACTTCCTGTGTGACATCACATCACACATTCGCTGACTGAATGCAGCGAGAGCGGTGTCTCCACTAGAGCTACACATCTTAAATAAGAGGTAAATTACGATCAGTGACGGACTGGACGGTCTGGCGTTCGGCATGATCGTCGGGTGTGCGCGGCCCCTTTCACCCTGTTCATTGTAGGCCTACATTATCTCTCGGCCCACTAATAAGCCGCAGGGTTTCCCGCAGCGCTGTCTTGCCGAGGCGGCCGCCTCGCCAAACTCACGCTGCCGCCTCACCAACATTCCAAAAAAAAAAAAAACACACAAAGAAAAAAAAAAAAAAAACTCGATATGCTTGCATGTTTATTTGACGTTAACACGCGGTTTTTTGTTGCTGCTTTCGCGCGTGCATATACTGAATGGCAGGGAAGAAAACACATGGATACGCCGCCCCCCCTCGGTCCGCGCAAAACTTGTCGTCTCGCCTAAGCAAATTCCTGCGGGAAACACTGAAATGCCTCTTGGTTCAGTTTTCATGCATATTAAAGTTAGAGTTCAACACCAATCGGGCTACAAACTTCCGTGTTATTTCCGTGCATGTGAAGTTATATCTGTGTGTTGCGGGCACGTGCACGCGTGCGCGTCCCCATGTGGGCCGCTGGTTGGTGAAAATGCCAGGGCCGTTTTTTAATCCCAGTCCGTCACTGATTACGATCCATCGTTAAGTAAAACGCTCATTCCAAACAGCTGACAGGAACGAAATTAACCGTTCCGGGAACAGTATTTTTTTGTTCTAACCGGTTCAGGAACGTCAATTTATTGGTGGAACTCATAACCGGAAACGTCATAATTCCGTTTCTGTTCGGAACGAACCGATTGGGAAAAAAAATTGGTTCAAAGCCCTGATAAAAACAGTAACATGAACCAATTTGTACCTAGAAAAGTTATGATCATTATTGTTCAAGTTCACCTCAGCTTCTTCTTCCACCGCAGCCCTGGAAGGAGTGGGTGGCAGTTTTCTATATGTCTAAAAATGTATTAATATCAGTCTTGAAATGTATGAAAATGAAGCATTTATTGTTCTGTCATATTCATATGATGAGCAGTTCAAGCTAACATCACACAACCGTTTTCTTCTAAGGCCAGTAAGCTGCAAGTATCTGCAAATTTATATATTTTCAACAGGAACAGAATAGATTACATCAGATGAATCATAAATGATTTAATTAGAAGCACAACGTTTCACTGAATGCAAAGTTTCCCGTCACTTTATTTCTTTCTGGGACTCTAGCTTCTCGGCGTTTGGGGCCAGTGGGGCCAGGCCCCACCAGATGTCACTGTGGAGCTCCATGTTCACAATAATCAGTGGTGACATGGTCGTTGTTTATGGAGCAATATTGTAAAAAGACTGATTCCCTTAATAATAAAATTCTGCAACATTTGTGTCTATATATCTAAGTCTGCCAGAAAACTAACAAGCTCAGTAGGCTAAATCCTCTTGAGGCGCCTTGATATTTGGGCTGGGCCACCAACGTTTGTTTAAATAATGAACATCTGAAATCACAGTGATCATGCCCAACACGCTCTCAGTAGAGAGTGGGGCACAAATCCTACGGCCCCAAACTCAGAGGGTCCAATCAAAACACTGGAAATGCAGACTTTATGTTTAAGCTCTGCTGGATAGTGTGAGACCAGCTAGGCAAGGCAAATTTATTTGTGTATCACATTTCAGTACAAAGACAATGCAAAGTGCTTTAGATGATTAAAACATTGTAAAATAAAAGCAGAATAAAAGTTTATAAACTAAAAGCAAATATTAATCTAGAGTTGATTGTCCTTGCTAGCTCAGTGAAGGATTGATGTGAATTGTTTCTCTTCAAATAAATGAACATTATGAGTGAGCCATTATTTATAATTTTATGTATAAAAATGTAATTACATTAAGGTTATATAAAAATTGATTTTCTAGTGTGTTGTTTATGCTAATTTATCTGTTTAATTTAACATTGATCAAAGTCAGGTTCTATGCATCACAAAAAAATTTGTTGCTGCTGATTGGTGTTGACTTTCTGTGCCCCACTTAACTTATCCCAGAGACCCCACTGGTCTGGAACAATTGTTTCTTTTACTAGGAAGATCTTGTTTTTACAAGCATGTTTTGGCCAAGATAGGAAGCTGCAACACAATTAGGTTTCACAGTTACACTCACAAAACATCCCATAAGAAACATATGAATATGAAATACATTTATGATACAAAACTAAGAAAATCTTGCAAATTTAATTGAATTATGCTCTAATCTCCTCAGGATCAACTGAAATTTAAAAGAAAAAGACATTAAGTGTCTCAGTTTTCAGTCGTTCTGCAACTTATTTCATGAAAAAGGAAAAGAACAAACAAAGGCATTTTTCAAGAATCCTTATTGTCTGTGTTATCATAGAGAAGTTTTTGATGAAAGCATTAACTATGTACAAAGGCAGTAGTCCAACTGTTGCCCTTTATACTAAAATAGGCCAGTGACTGTTACGTGTTGTGGCCAGAGCGGACCGCCCCACATGAGGGTTGATTCACAGTGATGTGTCGGTGCGTCACAGGTAGTGAACCTGAGAGCGACAGGACAAGCAGTACTGACCAGAGGAAGACAGTAAGAAGAAGCATTCACATAAATGTCTCTAATCCATTACAGTTAAAAATGTTGCAGCTACAATTGACCTTTTTACTTTGAAAAAAAAAAATCATTATGAAAAAAAAAAAAGTTTTAGGCTTCAAGTCTTCCCAAGTATAGAACTGCCAACATTTTATTAAGAAAAAATGTGGTTTACATCCATTAATTAAGCTAAATATCTCTCTAAAAAGATCTGCAACTATTCTTAGAACGTAGCTTTTGTGTAACTCAAACATTGCTGAAATACAGTATCTCTGTGTATAATTGTTTGAATATTCTTCTTATTTTTGGTTAAAGTGTACTTTTGTTTGCAACGTGAAGAAAATGAAGTAGGGCCCAATGTTGATTATTTTGGCCACGGCATTTCTTCACTCTCACAGATAAATCCGTTTAGATTAGAATATCCTTTTGAGCTCCAGTTCTCAATGATATTCCCTTCAGGTGTCAGCAGCCCGCCTTCTGCCCAGTACCTGCAAACACAAAATACACAGCACAGCTAAATTTACTTATGATTACACACATACTAGATAAAAATGTGATAAGCGTCAGTTTTTAACCCGAAAGAATACTATAGAACTTTAGATCATTTTAGTTTTTTTTCTAATTGACGTTACCACAGAACAAGCCTACAATCATGCAAATTGCAGGTTTTTTTTACATTTATGTAATTAACTACTGTTTTTCTTCTTTTTTTGACTTTTCTTATTTCTCTGAATATGCCCTATTATCTGTTAATAAATGCACAGTATTTCTCCCCTGTTGATAAGTCTTTCTCTTCTGTTGTACAGCTTAACTTTAAATGCAGTTTTTTTAAATTAATAAATCTTGTGTATAAGTCTGGTGTCTTCTGTCTACTTGTTTTTCCCGCTGTCAAACCCAAATTTCCCATTGTTGGATAATAAAGGTATTTTTTATTTTTATTCCATTTTAAAGCTAATTCTGATTCTGGAACCATGATCGTCTAATCTGAACTAATAGTTTAAATTGAGTAGAAGACAAAAACTACTGGTCTTGCACTACAAAATTTATTGTGAGTGGTTTCTAGATGTTTGAAATCTAGCTGATAACTTGTTCTCAGATAGATTTCAAACATCTAGAAACCAAACAAAATAAAGAAATCAAAGGCTTACCCAAAAGATTTTTGCACTTCACAACGCCAGTAGTTAGGGTATTGTGATGGATTGTTGAAACACCAGTGAGTGTGATTTTTGAGGAATTTCTAAAATTAAATAATAAGTCAAATTATTAAAAGTTGTTTCACATTATTTTCTTTTGTGTCATTTTAAAGTTGTAATGTTGCATTTTGAGCTCACCAGTTCTTGCAGATTATCAACAAAGACCAGATCAGCAGCCTCCCCTCGACAGAACAGCTGAGCATACATTGACAAGTAGCAGTAAGACCAAAACAGGTAACACTTTCCCTGGAATGGGATCCAGTCTTTCTGGCATGGCTGACACTCTGGATTTATTCAAATTGACAACAAAAATTTAATATTAGAGGGGTTTCCTGTTTAATTTGAAGAACCCAATGATTTTTTCTTCTCATATTGAAGAAAATGTTTATATATAAAGGTTGTCACAACGTGTGATGCTTTTATAGATACTCACTTTTTTCAGGGCAGAAGTCTTTTACTGGGAAGTTTTCAAAAGCTAGAATGACTTCCCTCATCCTGTTCAGCTCATCGTTTCGTCTGATTGTTTCCTTAGTCACATTCTCCAACATGATATTTTCCAGGGTTAGGTGCTTTGTCTGGTTTTCCCAGCTTTTCACCTTTTCTTCCTTTTTTACCAGTTCTACACTGACTGTGGACGAAAAGAGAGAACTTTAGACCGATTAACAATGAATCAGAGGTCTATACTTCCAACCAAAAAACAAATCTCCATTCTTCATTTGTTTTTCATCATTGTGGGCATGGCAATTTTCTCTTGGAGGAAGGTTTCTGTAGTATTATGATGAGACATAACCAGTAAAAGATTAACAAAATAAGAATCCGCCACTACAGTGAAATGAAACAAGGAGTTAATTGGGATCAGTATGATAGGAAGTTTGAAGGAATAGAAAAATGGAAATTGTTTTGTAAAAAAGATTTGGTATGGTAAAAATAAGACATAAAACAAATAAAAAAAAGATGTCACTAAAAAAAGATCTGAAGTAGAGAAAATAAGGTTTAACAATAAGACAAGGACAAAATAAACAGATGAATAAAAAAGGCACAGGATGAACACAGTGAAAGGTGAGATGAACGGCAACATGTCACAGGAAGGATGAAGGTCGCTTAGCCTATTAGACATTGGCAGATCCTGTCCATAACTCAGGTCCCAGAATCCTCAGAGACATAATAAAATAAAACAAACTGAAATGACAAAGAAAAACCTTTGACTCACTCCAGCTGATGATAATGATGCTCACCACCAGGAGGAGACAAAGTATCCCCAAACCCAACAGCATCAGACGGGAAGAAGAAGATTTTGCTCCTTTACCGCCTACTTAGAAAGACAACAGGCTGTCAGAGTTGCTTTAACTTTAAAAAAAATGTCTTAAAAAGAAAAATGGAAACCAATTAAATATCAAGATGATTTTAAACATCTCATGAGATCGGGTTGTAATTTCCCTCTGGGATTATTAAAGTATTTCTGATTCTGATTCTAATTAAAATGTACTTGATTTGTCAATTTTGATCCATTAATAAATGTTTAGCGCTTTAAACACAAGAATACAAAACATTAGCCAACATATCAGCTATAAGGTTCTATATTTCTACCCAATATCATGTTTTTTCTACTTAAATATCGTTGTTAAAGAACAATAAACACCAAATACTAAATTATATCCAAATCCATTTATTTTATAAAGTAGGCCTATGAGATGCATTTCATAACTTACTAGGAACATTGATTTCAGGTTCTTTAGGACAGTGATTCTCAAATGGGGGTACGCGTACCCCTGGGGGTACGTGGAGGTACTGCAGGGGGTACGTGAAGCTTTTCAAAATATATTTTAAAAATCAGTAGGCTCCTCATAATAAGTCTTGGGAGAAATTATTCTGTAAAAAGTTTGATAGAATATAAATGTGTGTTCATGCACTGCATTTTATATTCAGTATTTAGTTTCAACATCCTTTAAAATAAAACGGACCCCCCACCAAGTTAGTTTGACCCACGGACCCAGCGCACTTGTCAACGACCTGTCGTTACCATGGTTACGCTGTAACTATGGAGACGTGGCTAAAGCGTAGCAGCAACGCTGCTGAAAGTGCAGATGAAGTTAAAAAGAAGGCAAAACCAGAGCCAACGAAGTACAGAACGTACATGGAGAAGTATGCTTTAATGGGATTTACATCCACGATCTCTGACCCCCTCCAGGCACTGTGTTTTTTTTGCGGGGAGAAATTAGCCAACGCTAGCATGAAGCCAGCGCACCTCCAGCGGCATCTCACAACAAAACATGGATGTCACGTTGGTAAGCCACCAGAGTTCTTCAGGAGGAAACTTTCTGAGTTCAAGTCATCCCAAGCCATGCGAAAAGCCTCCACTACATCAGCCAAAGCCCTGAAGGCTTCTTACGCGGTGTCTTTGCTTGTTGCTAAAGCCAAAAAAACGTTCACCATAGCGGAAGACCTACTGCTCCCCGCTGCTGTTGTACTGGCCGAAACTATGCTGGACAAAAAAATCAGCGGATACATTAAAAACTGTGCCTCTGTCTAATGACACAGTTTGCCGCAGAATAGATCACATGGGCACAGACATTGTCGAACAAGTTGTGGGGAAAGTTGGCGACTCATTTTCACTGCAGCTGGATAAATCCACAGATGTGAGTGGAAATGCGCAACTTGTTGCATTTGTAAGATACATTGACACAGACGACATCTGTGAACACATCCTATTCTGCAAAGAAATGGAGGGGCGAACAACCGGAGAGGACATTTTTAATGTCGTTAACATGTTTTTCACTGAAAACGCTATCAGCTGGAAATCCTGCAGCAGCGTCTGCAAACATGCGTCTGCATCAATGACGGGCAGCGCGAAAGAGCTCATAGCGCGGATTAAAAAAGAAAATCCCCTCATCAAGTGGACGCACTGTGTGATACATAGGGAAGCGCTAGCGTCCAAGAAAATGAGCCCTGTGTTTCACGATGTTTTGAACGACAGCATTAAAGTTATAAACTTCATCAAGTCAAGGCCAATTAACGCACGTTTGTTCCGCAGCCTCTGTGAAAATACGGGAGCTGAACACACTGAACTGCTCCTGCATACTGAAGTGCGCTGGCTGTCTCGTGGAAAAGTACTGAACAGGCTATTTGAGTTGCGAGCTGAAGTGCACACCTTCCTGACAAAGCACGGAACTCCCGATGCCACCTTGTTTGAGAACACGGACTGGCTTGCAAAGCTTTGCTATCTGGCAGATATATTCAGGAAACTGAATGAACTGAATATGTCCTTGCAGGGCAAGGGCACCAGCATCCTGAACCTGTATGACAAGGTGGGTGGTTTCCTGAAGAAAGCAGAGATGTGGAAAAGGGCATGTGATCAGGAGGATTTCACCTGCTTTCCTCAGCTGGATGCTTTTCTCTGCAGTGAGGATGTGGCGACAGCTCCGGTGAAGTTAGTCATAGTGGGACATTTGGCTAACTTGATCAGTGGTTTTCACTCCTACTTTACTGACATGGATGAGAAACCTGCACAGCCTGATTGGGTGAGAAATCTGTTTGCTTCTTGTCTGAAGCAAACAGAAGCAAGCTTCCTGTCAGTCATCAGGAAAAACTAATGGAAGTAGCATCTGACCGTGGCCTGCAGATGAAGTTTGGTGCATCCACGCTCACACAGTTTTGGGTGTGTGTGAGGCAGGAGCACCCTGAGCTGGGACAGAAAGCTTTGGAGCAGCTGCTACCCTTTGCATCCACATATTTATGTGAGGCCTCCTTCTTTGCAATGATGCTGATCAAAACAAAGCAAAGAAACAGACTGTGCCTGGAGAAGAGCTTGATCACTGCAGTTGCCTCCCTGCCAATAAGAATGACAAAGATCCTCAGTGAGGTGCAAGCCCATATTTCTCATTAAAATGTATTGAGTAATTTTTTTCCTGTTCATAAATCACTGCCTGTTACATACTGTTCAAATCAAATCAAATGTTCAATGCAAAGTGATTAAAGTGCAATCTTCTTTTTTTTTTATCCTAAAAGATGTAACCTTTATTTTTTTGTAAGCAAATCTTTATTTAAGTTAATTTATTTTGTAAACAAAATATAATTTATTTATAATTAAGTTATAGATTTATTTCTGTGAACTCATTTTAGTTATTTATGTAAATATTCAATTTTGTACCATTACAGAGACCAATATAAATTAGCAGCGTTAGCAGCATATTTCAGTTTTGACTGGTTTTATGCCTTCCTGGTGGTCACCGTCTTCTGTTTTTCTTTTTTTTTTTCTACATGCAATGGTTGGAGTATGGATCAGTTGTTTGGCTTTAATAAATAAGACAGTGATTTTACAGCACTGTACCTCTTTTTTCTTCCAAAAATGTTTTGCCTGTGTCAGGGGGTACTTGACTAAAAATATATTTTTAAGGGGGTACATCACTGAAAAAAGTTTGAGAACCACTGCTTTAGGAGATCCATCGGTCTTTAGTTTTTCCTCTAAATGAAAGAGAACAAAAATAAGTTACATCATGAAAATAGTTGGATTGGGCAGAGATTTTCACTTTTGGAACAGTTCACCAGAGAAACAGCCTGAGGGAAGAAGCTGTTCTCTGTGGTGGACGATGTGTGAGGTGATGGCGTTGAAGGCCGAGCTGAAGTCAACTAACAGGATCTTGGTGTACGTGCGTCCTCGGTGGTCGAGGTGGTGCAGGATAAAGTGTAGCTGGCCTGTTAGCAGGAGGGAACCTCACACAGCTCCGGACTTATCACACCCAAAGGACCTCAACAGCTACAGGCTGGTTGCACTAATATTGCATCTGATGAAGACCCTCGAGAGTTTTGTCCTCAACCATCTTCGCCCCCTGGTGAGGTCTTCACTGTATCCAGCTTGTCTACCAGCCTGGCATTGGGGTGCATGATGCCATCATCTACCATCTACTGCAGGTTGTTCTGCAGGACGGGAGCACCACAGGGAACTATGCTGGAACCATTTCTGTTGCTGGTTCCTCATAGTAGCTTCTCTTATCTATCATATCTGCCCTCCTGTCCTTGATAAGTTTATTCCTTGCCTGCTTATAAAGGCCCCAGTCCTCGCTGCCTAAAGCCTCTTGTTTTGTCTGACGCACCATCCTCAGATGAAAAGTGAACCATGGTATATTGTTTTTGTGTGTGTTAAAGATCTTGATCTGCACACATATAACCTCACAAAAACTAATTTATGATGTCCCAGATCAGTAAGTTCATTCAAGTCAGTGGACGAAGCGGCAAACACACTTGAATCTGTGCAGTCAAACAGGCCTGAAGCGTCTGCTTTGTCTCTTCCTAATAGTCCTGACCACAGGCTCAGAGGTTTTCAGCTCTTTTGCCTGTAAGCTGGAATGAGACGACAGTGAACATCAAAGAGTCTGCTTTTTTTTTCTCCACATCTGTTATGATACCAGGAAGCTGTTTTCAGCTTTTGATGCGCAAACCTGTGATGGGTGTAAACACTGGCCAGAAAAATGTAGGAGGAGAACTCTTTCTTGCCTGCATGTCGCCCATTTATTTCTGATACTGAACACCTGGAAGGGCATTATCCCTTATATATTAGACAGTCATCATCACTGGCCTGAAACCAGTGATCTCTGAAACCAATTATCTTGCATTATTTACAGCAATCAAAGTAATTGGCGCACACCTTGTCTCAATTTATCTATTAATTTGCCCAACTTGTCACTCTGGTGATCATCGGGAAGAGGAATGTGATGGTAGAAAACCCCAATAAAATGTTGTGCATACTTTTATTTAAAGGTATATAATGGACATTTTTTCCGAAAATGTAGGTAAGAAACACCCAAGGCACATTTTTAAATGTATTTACATTCTTTTTATTTTATTTAGTTTTTGACTAACTGGATGCACAAGGCCATCCTATCCGCTCTTCTACTCCTTAGGGAATCGTGTGAAAAAAATATTCCAAATATACTCTGGTTTCATTTCTTTCAACTGAGGCCTTCCTCTTCTTTACATAAACTGGTACACGGTTTGCTTCCTGTGACTCTCAGCCATTTTCAAAGTATACGGTGAGAGCTGCTGAGCTACAATGAACAGCTAACGGCGAAGCTAACCGCTAAGCTAACCGCTAAACTAACCAGATACGTAAACACTAGAAGTGCGAATGCTCAGCCAGCAAGAAGAAACTAACAAGGTACGAGCACGCACACTGGCATTACATGACTACCTCACAATTGTTGACATGTGGGACAACTAATAGGTAAGGTGATCTCCGAGGAACTCAAGAGGGGGTATATTTACATTGATGCTTTAAGCTGACATGTGGATGAATGTGCATTGTCCTTATTCAAATAAACAAATAAGCGCTATTTCCTTTGTTGTTAGCCAACTTGTTAATGTCATTATATCATTAAAATTGTGTTTTATTATCCATTTGCATTGCGACCTGGTTATTGAACATATAGCATCTGTTGTTCTCTGTTATCTTTTAAATCTTCTTTGGCCTTACTCCAAATTCCTCAAAACAAACCATGTTTTTTTTTACATACATCCTCACAATGAATTGTGATGTCAATGCATTGTTTTTGTGGTTATTGGTTCCATTATTATTTATATCTGTTCCCTTTTTCTATTTTTTAGTTTTAGTTTTCCTTATTTTTTTTCTTTTTTGCTTAGTAATTTAGTTAAATGTTACTAGTTAGTGACTTTCTTGACTAAATAATCAGTAACTGACTGAGACAGCTCTTTGGCTAGTTTCCTGATTAGCAGACGGCACCCACATTTCATTAAAATTACTATATTAATAATTGCCCGTGGCACCTATCAATAGTTTTTCATGGCCATATCAAAACTTTTATTGCATCGAAAATCTGCCACAATTTTCTTATCTTTTTATATATTACAATACAATTTAGAAAGAGTATTTATAAAGAGAATTAACATTACACAAAGCTAAATTTAAACACCAAGCTACCCTAAAACCTATATAAATGTTTTAATAAAAAAGCAGCACATGAACAAAAGAATAAGAGACACATCAGTTATTGTACATTATTTTATCATCTTTAAACACAATCCATGTATTTATTGATTGTGTATTTATTGAGGCTATTTGTATTATTTAACTAAATTATAATATATTCCACAAACTTAGGACAATTCATTATGTTGATATCATTTGGAGAAAAAAGTATTTATTAACCAACAGATTTCAAATAGTTGGTTACATCCTAATTTTTCACAGGTTTTACAGATTTATGCATGAGATTTTTTTTTTTGTTGTTCCAGGAACTTCTTACCTTTTTGAGGTTTCGGGTAATTTTCATAAATCACTCCTGAAAAAACGTTCACATCTGTCTCTGAAAGTTGGGGTCAGAAAAATTAAAATCACTATATGGTTTTATACAAACATAGAAAGAAACTCTATATAGAAAGATTATAGACATAATTTAATATTTAAAAACTAGGCATGTATAACAACTAAGTCAAACTTTAAACAAAAGTCAAACTTTAAACAAAATATCTGAGGTGCTGAGAGTTGATGAGATGTTTGAAGCTTCATCCTGAGTTATTTTAAATTCAGTTGGATAAAATTAGGTTTCAATATTCCTAAATAAAATCCCTATAGACTGAAGTAAACGACAAATAACCCATAATCTGACTTGTTTGTCCTCTTTTTCCTGGAATAAATAATTTTGTGTGATTTTTCCAAGTAATATATTAATAATTATTAATTTATCAGGTGATAAAGTATAATGTTTTCCAGGAGTCTTACCTTTTCTGAATTTACCCAAATTTCCATAAATGTTGGAGGGGGAAAGTTCCACAGACATGTTTAAATGTTGAAGAACAGACAACAGAAACTGAAATGGAGGGTAATTAAAGCTTCAACTGAACAAAGCCTAGGTGGTTATAGTTTATGCAAAACAGTTTAAAGGTTCCTCTTCCTCTTGAAATTGTATAAAACACATATAGTACATATTTTTTAAATGTCAATGTGATTACCATGAAAGCCGAAAAAGAGGAAGTGTTCAGACTTGGAAAATCAGTTTGTTGGCCAGTGTGTTGTGCAATTACACAAGTATTTAATTTATTTAATGTTTATCAAATAACTCTCTGTTAGGTATTGTCCGGTGAATATCAGGCCAATTGGCTTTGATAGCAGGACAATAGATGAAAGGATGATTAGAGCACTGGCGATCTTCTAACAGCAAACTCTGCACACATAAGGAATAAAACAGGGAAAACTTCTCTTCAACTATAATAATTTATTAACAAAAATAAATACACATCCAGAGAACACCATGATATAATGTTTACCTCATTTAACACTATTTTTCAATCAACAAAACCTTTCTACTAGGCCAGTGAAACTTACACACAAAATAACAAAAGGACAAATAAAAAATCTAGATGAAAACCATCAATTCAATTACATTTTATTTATATAGCTCCAATTCACAACACATGTCATCTCAAGGCTCTTTCCAAAGTCAGATTCCATCAGATCCTCCAGGTTGGTCAGAAAGTTTCCTCTCTAAGGAAACCCAGCAGGTTGCATCAAGTCTCTCCAAGCAGCATTCACTCCTCCTGAAAGAGCGTAGAGCCACAGTGGACAGTCGTCTGCATTGTTGATGGCTTTGCAGCAATCCCTCATACTGAGCATGCATGAAGCGACAGTGGAGAGGAAAACTCCCCTTTAACAGGGAGGAGAACCTCCAGCAGAACCAGAACCAGGCTCAGTGTGAACGCTCATCTGCCTCGACCCACTGGGGCTTAGAGAAGACAGAGCAGAGACACAGAAAGCTCAGAAGCTCACATTGATCCAGGAGTACTTTCTATGTTAGATGGTAATAGAGGATGATCTGCCTCCCCTGATGATGTCACAGCTAACAGAACACCAGACCAGGTGTACCTTCTTTGAAGAGAAAAAATGGCAGAGAACAAAAAGTTAAAAGTTGAAATAACAACAAACAATGCAGATTGGAGAGCAGTAGGAGAACTCAGCAGAGTGATAAAAGTAGACCTTGAGACAAAATAGATCCTTAATGCCCTCCAACAGCCATAACCTGCTAGAGGGCATTAAGACCACTTTCCCTCACTCTGCTGAATTTTCCCAATATTCTCCAATTAAACATTATTTTCTATTATTAAAGCTTTTCAGTCATCTGGCCTTTTAAGCCGTGACACCATCACAGAGGGGTGGGTGGGGGGCATCAACTGTGCAACTGCTGCCAACTACTCCTATAGACAAGTTCACATGCGTTTCCGGTTAATTTCTAGTTGAGGAAGGGCAGCGATTATTTACATTGGTTGGTGATGGCTCTAAAATGGGTGCATTCTCATTTAGTTCTCATAAAATGTGGTTTATCAAACATCCACCCTGCTACAGTATTGAACTGGGAAAATAATATGATGAAATGGCCTGTTACAATGGGGAAAAATATTTTCATACTTTGTTGAGTCCGTAGACGGGAACGCTATGAACAAATTCGGAAGCTTATCAGTACTTACACAGCGACAAAGTCGGATGTGTGCTGATACACAAACACAGGAATTTGGTAAACATGAAGTCGGATTTTCAACCAACCCAGTGTATGAATGGTTACTGCCATGACGCCTGGGCGGTTACGGAGGACGGAGAGGTGGAGACTGCAGGCTACACAGGTACAGCGGTCATGCAGCCACGCAGCTGCCAAAAGGTAAGTTCGTTCACCTTACAATGTAGCTACATATTTGTGTGTTGATTAGTGGTTATTTGTGAGTAAGTTGTTGAAATTGCTGCAATGTGTGCGATGTGGTGGCCTATTTATTATATTAGCATGAGTCTCGTATATGTGTCATATACAATTTTGAAATCAAAAATAATAATAAAAAAATCCCTCTGTTCCTTCATAGCACTATTTCTCCCTATTATTCTAGTTCACACAGAAACATAAGAGAGCACACACTCAGACAGAGAAGCACATATACATGCCCGTGGTGCGCAGGTCCACTAGGACCACAGATACTGTAGCCTACTTAGTTAATAACTCAGAGACGTCGGACAACGAGGCTGATCATGGCTAACCTGTAAAATAAGTGGCTAGAAGGTGGATGTAATAGCCTGCTGCTGCAGGTTATTACAAGACATGGGAATTGCATTTGTTTTGCGTGAGGTCGGTAAAAGCTCATGCAGATGGAGACGACGTGACTCTTTTGCGATTAACTGTCTGCGATAGTTTCTTTTAAGGAGGAGTTTTCCTCTCCGCTGTTGCTACATGCATGTTAGGTATGAGGAATTGCTGCAAATGTCAATGACAATGTGAGCAACATGTGGCTCCATGCTCTTACAGGTTTAGTGAATGAGAATATCTGGTTGATACATTATAATATAATGCATCACTCAGTGCGGCCCGCGAATAGATAAATAATAATTTAATAAAAACAATAAAAAACTTGTAGTTACACTTTTGACCATACTCAAACAATAGCAGGCACGGGCTGCTTTGCAACAGCGAGGAAGAGAGTCAAGAGCCATGGCCACTAGCAGTGGCATAAAGGGAAAACGTGATCAAGAAAATCGCATTTTTCAGACCAAATGGGAAGAAGAGTACCTCTTCACCGAGTTCAAAGGAAAACCAATGTTTATGTCTAGTTTGCTTGGAGACATTATCAGCCCTGAAAGATTACAACTTAAGTCGACATTACAACACCTTGTATAAGGTTAAGTATGAGAAGTACACTGGAGCTGCCAGAGCCGCTGTAGAGCTATTTGCAATCAGTTTTTTTAAAACTTTTTTGTTCTTTGTTATGAATGAGTTCAAATTCCTTTTGCACTTTTTAAAGCAAATGTTTTGTCTTTGTTGCTTGAAGGACATGTTAAAATGCATTTATTTTATACACAGAAACTATTTGCAATCAGTTTTGTTAAGCAAATTTTTTGTTCTTTAATATGAAGGAGTTCAAATTCCTTTTTGCACTTTTTTTTAAAGTAAACGGTTTGTCTTTTGCTTAAGGACATATTAAAATGCATTTATATGCAAAAAATAGATGTTGGTGCAGTAAACATACAGATATAAATTCATATAAAATTTGTTCTTATTGAGAATCATTTGTAGCGTCTTTCATATCCAATTATTTGAAGTGTGTGGTCACGTGGCCCTCCAATGGTCGTGCTGAAAAAAATTTGGCCCTCTTTATCATAGAAGTTGCCCATCCCTGCATTATATGATAAAAAGGTTTCCTTGTAAGTAAGATGAATATGAATGAATTCCTTCTGGAGCCTCTGAGTAATACCATTCAGTTAAACACACATAAACAACATGTGCTTGTTTTCTTGTGTATTTCAGTCAGAATAAGAAAATATATGTTTCACCACAACCCATCCAGTAAAAGCATTTATTGGGTCATAGATTTCACACAGAATCAATAACATGAAGTGACTGCAACATTTTTCAGAGCGAACGAAAACATGGGATTATAAAATGAGATTAAAATCTTGAGTATTTTTTATTTTACTCATAACAGCATGAAGTATTTTAAAATTCTCTGGAATAAAATCACAATGCAGAGCAGCAATGAGAAACAGCGGTCGCACCACATAAACAGTGAAAGAAAATAAACATAAACATCTGAATGATTTGAATGATGATTTGACTCTGATGACATGCTGCAGCTAAGGTGTTCCACGGAGGAAATAGGAACGGTTTTAACTAAAGCAACCCCTTGAGAGCGTCCTGATCACAGATGCTATTGTTCCAGCTTCCTGGTGTTGGCTGGGTCCAGTTCTTTGTGTTGAACAGCCACACGTAAAGCATCACTGCATATGAACCAGTAGAATTAGCATCATCTATCCAGAACCTTTAATTGAAAAACACAAACATCAGGAAGTGGATCTCTTTACCACAAACCAGTGTAACAGATGCAAAGAAATAAAAAACAGGAATTGCTTTTTGCAGTAACTTTTCCATGGGGCTGATCTAAAACGATGGGATGTTTGTATTGTTTCTCATTTGCTGAAACAAGTTTTAACTAATAGGGAGACGGTGTTGCTGCAGAGACCTTTTCATCTGTAAAGTCACATTTTAAGTCAAGTCCATTTTAATTTCAATGAAGGCTTTATGTACATAGAAACATTTTGTTTCTTCTTCTGCATTTGACCTGCAAAACTCCTAAAAATCCATCAGGGACCAGTTAGCCACCCCCAAAGTAAAAAAATCCGACTTCTCGTTTTATATAGTGGATCAAAAACATTTCAATTCATTATGTTGGACGTCTGATCCATTGTATAAAACGAGAAGACTATACAATGTTCATATTTATGTGTATATAAACATTTGAGTCAGCAAAGGATGTAGCCTTAATTAAAGGTACTTTCTGACAGAGAAGACCTTGAGTTGTCTTATTTTTCTGCATTCCTCTGCAGAACTCATGCTTGCAGAGCAAAACATTTTCTTTTTACAGCTGGCATGTAGCCCCAGCACGAACCGGGCCACAGTTGGATTTCACACATGACCTGCCTTGATACAACTGTCGCTTTTTAATTGGAATATAAAATATTATAGATTAAGCATGATAATAAGTAAGTTTTAAAACTTTAACTTCTAATTAAATAAAAATGTGTCCGTGTGGACTCATTGTATTCCACTTTCATGGGGTCTTTTTCACTCAAGGTGGGCTATATGGCCCCGTTCACACAGTCAGACATGGCTGCCATGGATTTAAGACCAAACTCTTCCAAGTATGAAACATTCAGGAGTGAAGCAGTTCGGTTATGAATTAGAAGATTTCCAGTATTAATAAAATAACAGTATACCTGAACAGTCACCATATTATTTTTTCTATAAGATAAATGTCTTACCCAAGAGTCTCATTAACTCCATCGATCCAGAACCAGTTGTTATCAGTTCGGCCCAATGAACAGAAATCCATGATAACTTCATTACTGAGAAGATTCTGGAACAAGAACCCAGAACATTTTTCAGAATTTTTTTCATCACTAGTCTTGAAAAGCTCTGGTTGTCTTTGTGAAAGCTCACCTGTTTGCTGAGATCATCTACAACAACCAGGTCTGCTGATGTGTTTTGACAGTAAGGTCGAGTCCCTCTCCAGGTTTTATGAGGAGAACCTTGGTTGTAATACAAGCTACACCTTTCCAGGAAGCTCAGCCAACCTGCCTGGCATGGAAGACACTCTGTTCATGAAATAAAAGAAGCAGAACATGATGAGGCAACACAGAAAGGTGTATCTCTTTATTTTACGTTTAAATATTGAATATTCATTTATCTGGTCTGTAGTGGTGCTTCTCAGTAAACTGCAACAGCATGATCTTCTTTTTCTTATCAGAATCAGAATCAGAAATACTTTAATAATCCCAGAGGGAAATTATTTCAGTAAACGTGATATGCAGAATAATTCCCCAGAGTGAAATGTATTTTCAGTGTTTATTTCTTTTAATTTTGATTAGATTGGCTTACAGATGATGAAAACCAGAATTTACCTTCTCGGTAAAATACATAAAACCAATAAAAAGGAATTATGATACAGAAATGTTCTCCTACTGAACAGTTTCTGCACTCAGTACTTGGTCTGGGCTCCTTTTTCATGAATTACTGCGTCGATGCTGCTGGGCATGGAGGAGATCTGGTGTTCAGAAAGCCCAGGTTGCTCTGATATCTGCCTTCAGGTCATCTGTATTGTTGCTTCTGGTGTCTCTCATCTTCATCTTCACTATACTTTAGATATTCTCTATAGGGTTCTGGTTAGGAGTGGCTTGACCCGAGGAATGCAACATTTGGGTTCTTTGGGTCGTCTCGCTTGATGTACCGACTCCAGCCTCAGTCCACCTCTTTTGAAGTGGATTTTGCTTTACAGTCCTGTCAAGAGTGCAGCTCATCTCATTGCTGTTGCACCTTTCCTAACACACCTTTTCCTTCCACTCAACCTTCCATTGATATGCTTGTATACAACACTGTGTGTAAGCCAACTTTCTGCACCAGGGGTGTCCAAACCTTTCGGTTCATGGGCCGAAAATATCAAGTCAAATGAATAAAAAAAATAAAAAAGTGTTTACCTGTCTTACAAAATTTTCTCATTTGAAATAAACATAATATACCTTTAAATACAATTATTGTATTTAGCCATTTTTCATAAATTATTCCATTCACATTCTAATACACCTAAGTCTGCATTTGAGTCAAAGTCATTGGATCATTGCATCTAAATGATCTTTTGTGGCCAACGATCCTTTATATATATATATATATATATATATATATATGTATATATATATATATATATATATATATATATATATATATATATATATATATATATATATATATATATAGCCTATATATCAATATACCTAAAATCTGCATTTGAGTCAAAGTCATTGGATAGCTGTGGTCCTATTTACTATGAAATGTGGCCAACGATCCTTTATATATATATATATATATATATATATAGCCTATATATCAATATACCTAAAATCTGCATTTGAGTCAAAGTCATTGGATAGCTGTGGTCCTATTTACTATGAAATTAAAGAGAATGGAAAAGTGTGATTATTGAGAGACAAATGTTTTGCGTTGTACCAAACATTTAAGTAAGCTTTTAATTTCAAGACTTTAATTGTAAAGTATATATATATATATATATATATATATATATATATATATATATATATATATATATATATATATATATATATATATATATATATACGTATATCCATCCATTTTCTGACCCGCTTAATCCCTCATATATATGGTGCCTATCTCCATATATATATATATATATATATTAGGGCTGGGCAAGTTAACGCGTTAATTTCGCATTAATTCATTAGACTATTAACGGTGATATTTATTTCATCGCGCATTAACACATGTTGCTCACATGCTTTCAGTCAGTGTCAGTCAGCACGCGCGCTGACTGCAGCGCGCTGTGTCACGGCAGCACTCCAGCTGCTCCCCCTCCCGTCTCGTACATGGCTTAGCGGCGCCAGCCAATCAGCACGCAGGCTCAGCCTGGCCCGCCCACTCAGCTCTCACACAAACTCAACACACAAACAATCGCGTTGCTGAGAGAGACCGCAGCAGCGGAAAAACATGAACAGGGGAAGTAGCACCGTTTGGCTTTATTTTAATACCGTAAATGAAATCAAGCTGTATGTTTTGTAAAACGCCGGTTAATTTCAGTGGAAACACAACAAATTTATCTAAGCACGTGAAAAAACATGAGCAAGAAAACGTCGAGCCACAGAAACGGAGAGAGGAGACGAAACTTCTGTCATTGCCCCGACAGACCCACAGACGTCTCTGACTGAGGCATTTCAGTCCTCCAGGGAACATCCAGGTAGATCAGTGGTCATCTTCAGCAGCAGTTCATGTTAACTTTCAAAGTAGATATTATCCATCATTTGTTACTGGAGCCCACACAGAAAATGTAATTAAGACCTTGAAAGAACCCAGTACATATATCCTATTAAAAAGTGTTATTTAAGATAAGATAACATTAGCTAATCCTTTTTTTATCCCACGACGGGGAAATTTATAGGATTAAAGCAACAGGCAGGTGCACACAACACAGACAAAATTACATAAGGATTGAAAGATATAAGAGGTGGATTAGGGAAAAAACACTGAACATAACATTATTGTTATTATTATTATTATTATTATTATTATTATTTAATTGTAATAATAAAATAAAAACCACAAAACCCAAAAGGTCAACAGTTTCATGATACATCAAGCTTAGGGACTGGCTAATATACAGCAGAAAAAAAAAGAAAGAAAAGAAATATATATATATACAGCAGGTCAAAAAAGGCCATATTTTGGCTGCAGTGCTTGCTGTTCTCTTATGAAGAAAAGATCAACTAGTGCATTAAACTCAATAGATGGGTTGAAAATATCCAGTATAAAATGCAGAGATTCCCAGGGCATGAAGTATACAGTTAAGTTGACTTTTTTTGGTGTGTGTGTGTGTGTGTGTGTGTGTGTGTGTGTGTGTGTGTGTGTGTGTGTGTGTGTGTGTGTCTGTGGTGGCGGCAGGTGTAGAGGGGGGGCCAAAAAGACTGCGTTGTCCCGGGCCCTAGCAAAGCTGTCAGCTGGCCTGGTTGTAACCACTGCCAAGTTAAACTTTCTTATCACCGGAGCACCTTGAGCTTAACATATCACTTAAATGCCAAACACACTGTAGACATCACCAAACAATTCAATGACTCAGAGAAGCTAACCAATGTAATGGCGAAGTGGATAGCTACTGTAGACCTTTTTTGTGCTTCAAACTTTGGTATTGAACATACAATGGTAATGCTGCTCCCTGCTGTTACCTCAGAAATTGCCAGTTTTTGGTAGATTTTTTCCCCATAAAGAGAATTTCCTGTCAGTGACAATAAGCTTTAATTTATTATTATTGCTATTTTTTGTTTTACATGTTTTAGTTGAGCTTTACACTAAATATGTATTACTGATAAGTGCTACAAATGTTACAACACTTTTGTTCATATGGCAGCAGAACATTAAAATAAAAGTGCTCTTTACACTACTTTAGAATTCATTCTTGGAGTTTGCGCATACAATGCGATTAATCATGATTAATCAGGCAAATTATGCGATTAATCGCGATTAAAGATTTTAATCATTGCCCAGCCCTAATATATACATATATATATATATATATATATATATATATATATATATATATATATATGTTCTAATTTACTGAGATTATTAATGTTAATTAATGTAAATTTTAACATTTTAACTAACAAATCCTTTATGAATGGAACTGTATGTCTAACATTTGCAGAATATGTATATTCAAATCACAGTGCTTGTACATGACACACATAGCAGAACATTTGAATCCCTACAATTTGTCTTTGAGTCTTAGATCATGCTCTCCAAAAACATCCTGTGAACAACAAGAGCTCTGATCATTGGAGGAGAGCTGCCATTAGTGAGTATGGCTGTGGTTATGCTCCAATAATGGAGTCAATAAGTTAATTAAAAAATCCCCTTATAGTCCCACAGAGGGTAAATTACTCTAAGGGAGGGAATGAGTGGATCACGGGGGGCAATCTGTGGTCAGGGGCCTTGCTCAGCTACTAACTTTATTACATAGTTGCACCACCACCCTTTGGGACCTTTCCAAGACACAAATGCCACCCCTCCCACAGTAAATGTGAGATATATCAACAAATCTTAAAATCCACCATTACAAAGATTAACTAACATGTAATTTGTTAACTTGAAAAGTTAGATTCAACACTTAAAATAATGAATATTATCATAAACATAAAAGAACACAACCTTTAACTTCCTCCAATCCTAAATAGCCATCATAGCAAAGTACTCACGCTTGTCTGGGCAGAGGTGATTCATGGGGAAGTTGTCGAAACTCATGAAGACCTCCAGCACCATCTTCAGGTCGTCCCATTCACTGATCAGCGGCTCAAGCACGATCTCCACAATGCTCTTTTTAATAAGCAGATGCAGGTTCTCTTCCCTCAAGTGTAGAATTTCTTTCTCCTGATCTCTGAGCTTTCCTTTTAGGTTATGCAGGTCAATGGTGACTTTAAAGGACAGGAAACAGAACATGTGACCCCAGGGCCGGTGTGTCTTGAACTAAACCTGCTGGTTTAGTTTTACATAAAGTAGCCTGAGAAGTCGTCATGTGTAAAAAGCAAATACAATCTTCTCAAACTGAACTGAATAGAATAAAACTGATTTGAACTGAGCTGAACGCCATCCATCCATTGTCCTCGCTTGTCTGTGCAGAGTCAAGGGGGAGCTGGGTTATCTCTAGCTGTCACTGAGCGAGAATAAAGAAGAATAAATAAAAGGAACTGAAAAGAATGTAACTGAACTAATATGATCTTAATTAAACCTAACTGAGCTAAATCGAACCCACAGAGTCTCACTGCAGCTCTGTAGGTCAGTCAGCCTCTAATAAAAATGGTTTGTAATAATTTTTGTTCACCTATTAAATATCACTGAATATTCAACCAGTGTTAGTATAAACAAATACTAAAACAAATACTCAAATCACTGATATTCAATGTGTTCTGAGACACTTAAAGGTATATAGCCACGTTATATGCCTATACCAAAAAGACCAAAATCCAGTTGATCGGGATAAAATTAGGCTTTATACTCCAAGCGTCTGTCCAGGACGGAAGGGACACAGCATCATGGTATGAACCACTTACACAAGACTGCAGAGGCTAATAAGAGCATTGCTATCACTATTATCACTGTGTCAATAAGGACGTTTACTCACATTCTGTGTCAGTGAACAGCAACGTGTATTCTGTATTCCCAGTGAGATTCCAGGCTTTTCCCTCTTGGAATCTTTTTTTTGTTTTACATTTTGTTACATTGGATCTTGGACCATTCTGCATTGTTTCACTGGGCGATGCTAATAGCCGTTAGCTGGTACCTGCACACATGGAATGGCCTACTTCCGTTGTTATTATAAATAAACACGAAGGGCTTTATTTACTAACAAATTGAGCAGAAACAAAGCATAAAAGCACCAAAATAACAACTAATATGGCAGCAGGACGTGATAATCTTTCATAAAAACGTATGCTACTAGGGTTAGCTACTGTCCTATAAATTTTAAAATGTCAAATAACGTGGCTATGTACTTTTAGGTGTCCTAAAAGGCTTAAGTGGTCTGAAAATATTTGATAAATTCAGAATAAGAAGAAAAAGACTCACTCCAGGTGACGACGCCGATGCCCAACAACAGCAGGACGCAAAGGATCACCAATGACAGCAGCAGCAGGTGAAAGCAGGAAAGTCCTTTTTTTTTCTTGTCTGCATATAAGGAGAAAACCCCAGTCTTCTTAAATATAGTTGTGGTTCTGAGTTTACAGTAAGTTTACAGTAATTTAAAGGGGACATATATCAGCAATAATCAGCAGTGTTGCTGATTATTGATTCATATTTTGTGGTTTGGTTTTATCTGATCCAAAGTCAGATCAAATCACAGCATTCAGTCAGTGTTTGCTTCCACTAATCTTTTTAACTGTTAATGGTTTAGCACTAGTGAAGCTAATACTTCGGTAATGTGGAACACTGATTAGCAAAGCCATCTTTTTGGTAAGCTTTGGTAACCACATATTTTTAGGCAGTCTGCCTGAACCAATTAACTTTAACGATGGAGACTCAGTCATATTTTGAAGCTACTCCTGGACTCACAATGTTAGCCCATGTTTTTCGACTGGTGGAGCTGAACCCAGAGAACTAATCAGAGCCTTGAATATAAAACAACCAAAACTATCAGTTTGAACCTTAAATAGCTATTCTTTGTGGTGTACTCAATTTAATATTGAATTAAAATTATTTAAAAGCCATTGTGGTCTGATTTATAAATTTTTTACACAATGTCACACCTTAATTGGAATTGGGCTTGTACAAAGAAAGTCCTGAGTACAGATATAGTATAATAGTTTAGTGCAAACTAATAAATAAGCAATGGTTCATCATTTGACACTCTTTCTTCAGGAAAGTGTTCTGCCGCAGTCTCTTACCTCCATCCAGGTCCTGTGTGTTTTCATATATTGTTTCAGTACTGTTGCTTCCAGCCATCTCTGTTGGCTAAAAAAAAAAAAGACAGTTAGAAGCTGCAGGCGATGCTTTAAAGAAGAGCAAAAGATCCCAGCAGAGATCCTGGGAAGAACATCTCCTCTTCCTCCAAAGGTTCTGAGGACTAAACTCACAGGCAGCCTGTTTCCTATGGGATGCCGCAGTGGAAAACAGGAACACTAAACAACTTGTTTAACGCAACAGCTGATTTGCATTCCTCCAAAAATAAATCAGTTAAATGGAATTGAGCTTACACCAGCGTCATCCTCAGTTGTTTTCTGTTTCACTGGAAGATTAGAGCTTCTTCATGTGTGTTACCTTTAAGTCCTGATAGTTCTAGGCTGGAGAAAAGGTTAATGAGAGTATTAGCTATAATATGGATCTCAGGTTTTCTCCATGTAATATTGGTTTTTACAAAACGTCTTTGAGTGATGAGGTAAAACTTGTCCAAGCAGAGTTGGTCCCCTCAGGGAGGAGGTTTTGGGCCCAGACTTCAGTCACAGACATCCAGACTTTTTAAGACCTAAAGCAAAATAAAACAAGGTTCATAACACTTGCATTTCAAGTTTTACTGCCTGCCGAAGGAATAATTTACATTTCAGATCCGTTTTTGTGACTAATGGCAAGTTCACACCAAACATGAACAATACAAATTTTGATCTGGTTCCTCTTGTCTATTCAACTCACCGTGGTGGAGACGGATTTTGGCGAGCAAGTCAGGGTGCTGTATTTGATATGGAAAGCAAAACAACGGCGTTTGCACTCCTAGGTCCACTAGATCCTCCAGAGACGCATCCGGTTTGGCCAGTACCACCACCTGTAGTTGCGTTTGGATGATGGTCGCTTCCAGCGCTACTTCCATCTTTCCAAGACCCAGCATGAGGAGCTGCTACCCTACGTCCCTCCAGTACACAAACTACAGGCGTCTTCACTCAACAAATCAATCATTGCTCAATGAAAATATAGCCTAATTGTACTGTCTAAATATGTAACACATGAATAACTACTTTTGTGCTTAAAAAAATGGTCGAGGAGCACCCTTAACATGATGAGAACTGACAGAAAACTGTAGTTTTGCTTCATATTGCAGGCCATTAATTTACTGCTGAATGCGCAGTTACACAGGGATAAAATGTAACTCACTCCATTCGTCTTCTTGGTGTTCGGTGTGAACGTATCTTAAGCCTCCTGCACCACTAACTTTTAATGGTTAAAACTTAAGGAAGCAAGTTATGACCAGAGACCAGGTAAGGTCCTATATTTATTTGTTTAATCCTAAATTCAGTCTGAATAATAGAATTTAGTTGATTATATTTCAAAGAATTTATTTTTAAGCAATGCCACACGAATCTTCTAAAAATGTTAAAGGATGTGAAATATTTTTGCCCTGTGTCATGTAGCCGGCCTTTAGCGATTGGAGAACGTGAGGTGCAGGAGAGATGGAGAGGCAGGAAATGGTGTGTTCCACAAGTTTTAATTATTATTATTATTATTATTATTATAACCACTAAAACTCTCCCAGGGGTGTACATGTTAAGATAAGCACATCTAAAACCCTCCATAAACCATAACCACAACCATAAACAATATAAAAAACCCAAGCTATATACGCAAAACCCTAAACCAAACACCAAATAGAAACCCCATAAGCTACTAAAACCTCAACCTGGTTCCCCTATACATTTCACTACCTTTTCCAGGGCCCAATCACTATTAACGTGCTGCAGTGCCACTGGATCTAAAACCAGGAAAAAAAGGAAAGACAATAATCAATAAACACTTATAAAATCAATTATGTACAATTTCTGCCAGTATGCTTCCGTAAAGCGCTGTGTGTGATCCAAAGTGCTAAATATACAAGTTAAAGTGCTGAAGTGAAACGTTAAAGGTGTTTCTTCTTAGACGTAACAAACAGCTCTTTGTTACACCCTGAGACTTTAGGAGGCTGAATAGAAGTATCGAACACATACAGTATGTGTTGTTCATACAAATCCTGTCTTGTTTCAGTTAAAAGTTTTTTTTAAGTTGGATTTGTTTAATTAAATGACCTATGGGATTTTGCATGAATGCAAAAATTAAAAATAAGTTTATCATAACTGTTTGTGAGATAGTCAAATGATTATTTTCACCTGCAGTTATGATGCTCTTATGAAGACTTACCTTTCATTAGGAAATGAGAAAGAGTTTTTTCTGTTTGTGCTTACATTTCTTAGAAAACGATGTATAATATCAATGCTCTACATACTAATAACAGTTATTCAGATATCCATATCTGCATTTTATATCTTCTGTGCCCACTTGGACCATGCAGCCTCCAAACAGAGAGGTGCAGGTGAGGTTCAAACTGCAGGTTGTCCTGCTGTAAGTTATGTTACTCACCTCGATCAGGTCAGAAACAGTTGACAGAAAATTTGTTGGATGTCAGAATGACTCCATTTCTGGTTGAGGTTTTCCAGAAACAAATTCTCGTTTGCCGATCTTTGCTTTCTGCTTCTTTATTTTCAGACTGCCTTCAATTGGGAGGAAGCAGCAGGACAAGCAGTTGTTTGTAAAGATTAAATTCATCTCTTCTCATCATTATTGTTCTTACGATGATTCATTTCGGATATTAAAATTAACTTATAGTTGGGGGAGAAAAACAGCAGAGATGGTTTTATGATGTGGAAATCAGGTGACTAAATCTGAATTGTTACTTCACAAAGTACGTTGGTTTGCCAAAAAGATCTCCACATCTTAACTAAAAGGGGATATAATGATATACATTTTATTTAAAAGGCGTCTTTCTGGACACTCAAGGTCACCGTACAAAAGGATAAAAAAAAAACACAATGTCAGAAACAAAGTCAAAACAAAAAATATTTAAAAATACAGAGGCTGGGACAGGGAAATTGATATTTAAAGAGAATAGGCTATCTTAAATAGATGAGTTTTGAGTTGTGATTTGAAACTGAGAAGTGAGTCCATGTTTCTCAGTAGGGGTGGTAGAGAGTTCCAGAGGCGGGGGGCAGAGCGGCTGAATGCTCTGCTCCCCATGGTGGTGAGACGGGCGGAAGGGACAGACAGGTGTAAAGCAGATGAGGATCTAAGAGCACGGTAGGGGGTGGGAACATGCAGGAGGCCTGACAGATATGGAGGGGGGGGGGGGCAAGGTGGTGAAGGGCCTTGAATGTCATCATGAGAATTTTGTATTGAATGCGGAAGTGCACGGGGAGCCAGTGGAGCTGTCGGAGGCCCGGGGTGATGTGGTGGATAGAGGGAGTTCTTGTTATGATGCGAGCAGCTGAGTTCTGGACCAGTTGTAGTTTATGGAGTGATTTCTGCGGAAAGCCAAAGAGGAGAGAGTTGCAGTAATCCAGTCGGGAGGTGACAAGGCTGTGCACAAGTATGGCAGCAGTGTGTGGGGTAAGGGAGGGACGGAGGCGGTTGATGTTTCTTAAGTGAAAGTAGGCAGACCGGGAAATGTTATTGATATGGGATTGAAAAGATAGGGTGCTATCGAGGATGACACCCAGACTCTTAACCTGGGGGAGGGGGAGATGGAGGAGCTGTCAATAATAAGTGGGAAACTGTTGGTTTGTTATTTATATTAGTATTTTTGCACGAATCTTTGAAAAATCTAAGTAGAAACTGTCTGTTTTCTTTGGTGTTCACTCATTGACTTCCTTCCGCTTTTGAAGAAAAGCAGCAGATGAACAGGAAGCTAGTTCTATTTTCATCTTGCCCAGTCCCCCTTTGACTTTCTAGAAGTGCCTCATAATGATGTCATGGTCCACAGAGAATTTCAGCAGACTGAGCTGATTGTAGCATAGAAAGTATAACCCATAAGTTATAAGTGTATCTTATGTTTAGCTGTGTTTCAATTCTAGATAAAGCTCTAAAGAAGCTGTGGCTTCCATTACGTCTTTCCTTCTTTCTTTAGTGTAGAAAGTACACCTGGATCAGTGCTTCTGCCTGTTTTGTGTTTCTTGCTCCGTCTTTTCAAACACCCAGTCAGTAGCAGATGGCTGCTCACTCTGAGCCTGATTCTGTTTCTGCTGGAGGTTTCTACCTATTAATTTGGACATATTCTTTTTTAAATTCTTCCTTTTCACTTTTGAATCATTCAGTTCTTATTTATACAAAATGGAACTGCAATGCTTGGTATGAAATCTTCCATTATTGTTGTGTGGAGTAGGGGTTAAAGAAAGCTAAAATATACAAGTTGTTTTGAGTTATTTCACAATTTTGTGTTTGCACAATTCTATACCCGTTCTATAATAAATATGCAATATAGAAAGTCATAAAAATAAGAAAAAAGCAATTGAATAACAAAGGTGAGTCCAAACTTTTGACCGGGAGTATATGCTTTTACTTTGAATCCTTATTACCGAGGTGGAGACAAGAAATGCTGTGTAGTTGCTGAGGTAACGTCAGTTGAAAATAAATGATAGGAGATGCAGTTGATTTTGTAGCAGTGAATTTTGCCAGTTTAACATTGATTAGATATACATTGTAAACAATCAATCACAATACAAACATAAAATCAGCACCTCTCTGAAAGCCTTCATCTACCCTCTGCTGCATGGCCAAGTCTATAACAATGGCTGTGTGTTACATCAGCGCTCCATTATTTGTTGCAGACTGTGGTCTGCAAGACACTAAAACTCCGTTTTGCCACATACACACGCAGGCACAAAAACAGGGCTTTCTCAAATCTCCACTTTGGCCTCAGTTTTCAGAAATAATCTTATTTAGTGATGTAAAACAACGTGTTTGTGTGGACGAAAGGCCAAAATATGTAAAATATTATTATTTTATGCCTGATATCAAGCTATGTGTTGACAAGGCCTGAGAGCATTTTGTTTTGTTGCAGCCATTTAATGCCAGGAAGGCACTTTGCAGCCCGCCCCCTCCAGGTCACAGGACGGTTCGCTCCACCCTGTTCTGCAATTTTTGTACGCCGGGGGACGGTGCAATGAACTGTGTGTTAATACAACCAACAACTGCATATTTAAATTAAACCACTTGTAACTTCAGCAAGCTTGTGCTTCAACTACAAAATCGTAACAAAAAACAAATAAAAAAAAACAAATAAAAAACAGCAGATTTGTGAAACTGTTTATCCAAGATATTTAGTTAGCAGCTGCTGTGATGTAACTGTTTCAAAAACCTAATAGAGAAAAGATATGCAACGTGGACAGAATAAATAAAGCTTCTCTGCACACAGTAAACAACACAATGTATTTAAAGGCTAAAAAGTGGATTTTGCATGGTTTTTTTTTTTTTTTTTTTTTTGCACGTCACCTTAAAAGGGGAGTTTCCCTTTCCACTGAGGGATCGCTGCAGAGTTAAGAGCTTGATGCAGTCTAGTTACTGTGGCCACATGCTTGTTTGAGAGGAGGGATTGCTGCAAAGTCAGTGACTGGATGAAAGGATATTGAACTAGAATGTGAGCAATTTAATCAAAATCTGCATTTTTGACTGGGATGACCATGTTTCTTTGACAAGAGCGGCAGGGGCGTGCATACATAGACACTAGGTGGTGCTAAAGCACTAGGAAGTTTGCCCTTTATCAACGAAAATGCCCTTTTGAAACTCGTTTTTTTTTTTTTTTTTATTAATATTCAGGGCAGTCAAAAGTAGCCGGTCAACATTTCCCTGATTATATAATGGAGCGATATTTGTGCCTTCTGGGTGAGCGCGGAGCAGACCCTGGACTGGAAGCCGTCTTTTTCTTTCTTTTTCTTTTTTTACCTCGGAGTGGCCATCCTCCTTTTAGTACTATCTTTGATGTGTCAATCATACAATTTAACCAATCAAATCAACGACTGAAGGCAACATGCTAGCCAATCACAGCTGGGGAGGGGCGGGACACTGAGTCATAGCCTTCAGTCTCCGCTACAGTTCGGCTGTGGTCACCGTTGGTGTCGGTAGAGCGGGATGGAAATTTGGTCTGATTACCAAACAATTAAAAGAAGTGACAACAAAGCAGAGAGCGAGCTGGAAGGAACGCTATTAATTTATGTTTGAAATGTCAGCGCTGAAGTCTAAACTGGAGTAAACATTCACGCTAGGAGGGTTAGCTAGGGGACAGCTAGCAGGGTGAGCTAGGACAGCTAGCAGGGTGAGCTAGGACAGCTAGCAGGGTTAGCTAGGGGACAGCTAGCAGGGTGAGCTAGGACAGCTAGCAGGGTTAGCTAGGGGACAGCTAGCAGCACAAGGAGCAGAACCAAGCACTAAAACTGCCAAACTGAAGAGATTTGAGTTACTTGCAGGTAGAAGGGAACTCTGCTTTGTTCTGATCCTTGTTCTCATAGCTGCTGTAATTACAGAACCTGTTCTAGTCAGAATTGTTACTTCAGTCAGTGTTCAGCCTTACACCAGCGCTCATGTTTATTAGCGTGTAGCTTATGCTGGACTTTTGAGTTAAGACACAGCACTACAGGTTACCCTAGGTCACTGTTAGTTTCCAGTAACCCAAACCAGCAAAAAAACTGCCCAACTTAAAAGAAAAAACAAGGCCAAATCTCAAACTCTCTCATGTTAAAAGCAAAGAACTATTAAACACATAAGAACATTCCATTAGCACACAACTGAGCTGAAGCAAAGAAAAAAAAAACTGCGCATATGGGCTCCAAACAAAATGTACAATCAGACAACCAAATAACACACAGGATCTCTTTAACAATCAGGATATTTCACCCAGAAAAAATAAATTATAAATAGCTTCCCAACATGAGTTGTAAATCTACCTTTAATATGAACTTAATTTCTCTCACTATAGCTCAATTAAACATTTCTCTTACACGCAGTTATGAAATATTTTTAAGTATATAAGTAGAACTCAACCCCTCTTGGGCGTTTACATTGACCAAACACTTGATTAACCATTATTCTTTTCTTGTTTTATTATAACAATCAATATTATTCATTATAACTAATTTTCATTGACGATGTCAGATCGACAGATTCAACATATTTAAAAAATAAATAATGACTATTTTGATATATTTTGTTAGTCATTCTTTCTAAAAGCCCAACAAATGTTATGAAAAGCTTACGAAATTTTTTACAATCTACCCAATCTCTCAATGTGTTCAAAAGCCTTATTGGTTGGAAACCTGCCTAATTTGGCAAGACCGACTACACTATTGCTATTTGTTTGTTACAGTAGTCACAGAGCCACTGTTCAGTCTAAAGTATATATATATATATATATATATATATATATATATATATATATATATATATATATATATATATATATATATATAGTGCACCCTCCTACCTGGTAGTGTGTAGCCTGCCACTGTAAAAAAAGTTTGACTGCCCTGAATATTATTAAGATCTTACTGAGGTCGGTTTTGAAATTATCTTTTGAAAACCTGAGCCATTAAAAACGACTGAAACAATGCCCCGAAATGAGCCACCTCCTTGTGCACACCCGACCAGCCTATCTCTCTTCCTTTGTCACGTGAACTCGCGCGGTCGCCTGCATCTTCTATGGAGAAGATGAGGAGCAGCTTAAGACAGAACTAAAGGTCTTCCACTCCAGCTTTACTTCAAAGAACCTATAAGAAATATGTTCAATACTGAGGGAAAACAATGGCCAGCTGATCTTTCCTGCCTTTGTCAAAATGATCCAAATATATACAACATTACCAGTGACGACAGCTTCAGTTGAAAGATCATTTTCCAAGCTGAAAATCATCAAAACTAAACTAAGAAGCCTGTGTGGAGAAGAAAGGCTCTCTGACCTTCTTCTGCTTGCCATTGAAAAAGACATTGAGGTAAACCACAGCGAGGTCATCAACATCTTTAAAGACATGGCACCAAGGAGGATGCTGCTTTAAAGTAGTACGCTTTAGTCTGTTCTGTTGGTGGTGTGACTTTTTTCCATTGAAAACTCACATTTAGAGAATGTTACAAATAAAAGTCAAATTTCATTCAACATGCGTGTATATTTTATTATTATTTTTTTTATAATTAAATGTTCCACGTGCGCTAAAAAGTGCCCTCCCCCCCCCCTCCTGAGCACCTGCCCCCCAAAATGTCTGTGCACGCCACTGAAGAGCGGATCTGTTTGTATTGTAAAGTGCAATGGCATTAAATAAATGTTATAAACTGACACTTAATAAATAAACAAAATTTATTAGATATAAAGTGTAAGAAGGACATCAGCTTTAATCTTTTTTTTAAACACAGTTACAAAATAATAAAAAAAAGGTCAGCAACAAGATAATTGGCCCAAGCATCTGCATCAGTGGTGCCCAAACTTTTTGTCACATGGTCCAAGATCATCAAGTCAAAAGTACATGTGGGCCAAAGAAATCAAACAGTTTTTAACATTCAAATTTGAAGAAGTTGTATTTAGATATTTTTTCTTAGCTGATTAAAAATAAACAATACATGTAATATTTTAATTAACCAAATAAAGTGACAAAGTAACCAAATAAAGTAGCCAAGTAAATAAAAAAATCGATTCTCTGTTAAAACAGGATTTTGATCACGATTTCTTAGAAAATGCTTGCTGTATTCAGCCAAGCGTAAATTAAAAGCACATTATGATACAGCAAATTCTGCTTTGAAGTGGAAGTCACTGACTTGATGTTGCCCCATTTACTGTTAATTGGATAAAGTACAAATACAAAGAGTACTTAAAAGACAAATAATTTATGTAGAATCCACCATTTTCCATTGTACGATTTCTACTTGTCTGCACTAATTTTCTCTTGTTTAGAAATGAAAAGTCCCCATCAGCATCAACCACTAGGGATTAGGTTGGCATGTTTCTTCTCCCTACGCTGGACATTTTGGACATTCTGGTCAAAGGTGCGCTCACCTTTGCTCATTCAGGGAAACACCAGAGGAGAGGGAAATGCGCCGGTGCGCTGGTGTATCATCGCCAGCACGGACTCTGCTCACCGCTACCGAGCATAATCCTGTCCAACGTGCGTTCCCTGCCCAACAAACTGCACGAATTACAATTGATGCTGGGAAAAAACAGAGACTTCTCTTCATCTGCTGTTTTGTGCTTCACAGAGACGTGGCTGTGTGGACTAATACCGGACTCTGCGCTGCAGCTGGCAGGCTTCCAACTCCACAGAGCGGACCGAGACACAGGAACTCTCCGGCAAAGCGAAAGGTGGAGTTTTACATTAACAGCGGCTGGTTCAACGATGTGTCAGTGATCCAGCAGCACTGTTCTCCTGACCTGGAATCCTTCATCATAAACTTTAAACCTTTTTATTCACCCCGCGAGTTTGCTTCATTCATTCTGGTTGGTGTTTACATCGCGCCGCATGCAAACGTGCAGGTTGCACAACGCACGCTCGCAGACCAGATACTGAGTGTGGAGCAGAGCAATCCGGACTCCTTAGTTATTGTCCTTGGTGACTTTAACAAAGGAAACCTCAGTCATGATCTTCCTAAATATAGACAGTTGCCTGACCAGAGAGGAGAACATTCTGGATCACTGTTACACCACAGTCAGAGATGCTTATCACGCCGTCCCCCGTGCTGCACTGGGCCAATCCGACCACGTCATGGTTCACCTGATTCCTGCTTACAGGCAGAAACTAAAGCTCTGCAAACCTGTAGTGAGGACATCAAAGAAGTGGACCAGTGAGGCTGTGGAGGATCTTCAGGCGTGTTTGGATTCTACTGACTGGGACGTCTTCAGGGCTGCTACCAACAGGATGAGTTCACAGAGGCTGTGACATCATATATCAGCTTCTGTGAGGACTGCTGTGTTCCATCACGGACCAGGGTGAGTTACAACAATGATAAACCCTGGTTCACAGCAACACTCAGAAGGCTAAGGTTGGAGAAGGAAGAGGCCTTCAGGAGTGGGGACAAATGCAGATTCAGAGATGCAAAATACAAGTTTAGCAAGGCGGTGAAAGAGGCTAAACGACTGTACTCTGAGAAGCTGAAAAAACAGTTTTCAGCGAACGACTCTGCTTCTGTCTGGAAAGGGCTTAAGCAGATAACAAATTACAAGCCTAAAGCCCCCCAAGCCATGCACGACCGACAGTTATCCAACGACCTGAACAACTTCTACTGTCGTTTCGACAGACAAAGAGACAGTCCTGCAACCACCCCCCACAACACCACCCAACAGATCACCTCCACCTCCTCCTCAGTGACAACTCTTTCCATACACGAGAGAGATGTTAACAAACTCTTCAGAAGACAGAACCCCCGGAAAGCTGCTGGACCAGACTCTGTCTCTCCATCCACCTTGAAGCACTGTGCTGATCAGCTGTCTCCAGTGTTCACAGACATTTTAAACACCTCACTGGCGACATGTCACGTATCAACCTGCTTCAAATCCTCCACCATCATCCCTGTTCCCAAGAAGCCAAGGACCACAGGACTTAATGACTTTAGACCCGTCGCTCTGACCTCTGTGGTCATGAAGTCCTTTGAGCGCCTTGTGCTTTCACACCTGAAAGAAATCACTGATCCCCTCCTGGACCCCCTACAGTTTGCCTACAGAGCCAACAGGTCTGCAGACGACGCTGTCAACTTGGTCCTCCACCACATCCTCCAGCACCTGGACTCTGCAGGAACCTACGCCAGGATCCTGTTTGTGGATTTCAGATCTGCCTTCAACACCATCATCCCAGCTCTGCTTCAGGAGAAACTCTGCCAGCTGAATGTGCCTGACTCCACCTGCAGGTGGATCACAGACTTCCTGTCTGACAGGAAGCAGCAGGTGAAGCTGGGAAAACATGACTCTGACTCACAGCTCATCACCACTGGTTCCCCCCAGGGCTGTGTTCTTTCTCCTCTGCTCTTCTCCCTGTACACCAACAGCTCCACCTCCAGTCATCAGTATGTCAAGCTCCTGAAGTTCTGGACGACACCACTCTCATCGGACTTATCTCTGATGGTGACGAGTCCGCCTACAGGTGGGAGGCTGACCATCTGGTGACCTGGTGCAGGGAGAACAACCTGGAGCTCAACGCTGTAAAAACAGTGGAGATGGTTGTGGACTTCAGGAAGAACTCAGCCCCAGCTACCCCCATCACCCTCTGTGACTCCACAATTGACACTGTGGAGTCTTTCCTCTTCCTGGGAACTATCATCTCCCAGGACCTAAAGTGGGAGCTGAACATCAACTCCCTCACCAAGAAAGCCCAGCAGAGGATGTACTTCCTGCTGAAGGCAGCTGAAGAAATTCAACCTGCCAAGGACAATGATGGTGCAGTTCTACTCCTCCATCATTGAGTCCATCCTCACCTCCTCCATCACCATCTGGTACGCTGGTGCCACCGCTAAGGACCAGGGCAGACTGCAGCGTGTCATCAGGTCTGCAGAGAAGGTGATTGGCTGCAATCTTCCATCTCTCCAGGACCTGTACGCCTCCAGGACTCTGAGGCGTGCAGGAAGATTTTCAGTCACTTCCCTCTGGCAGGAGGCTGCGGTCCATCAGGACCAGAACCTCACGCCACAACAACAGTTTCTTCCCATCTGCTACCAGCCTTATGAACAAGGCCGCCCGTGACCTTTGACCCTGCCTCTCTCCCCAGACTTACAAGCTTCTGCATTACATTAGCACACAGTTTACTGAGTGTATATAGCTTCTGTATATTTATCTATTCTGTTTTATTTTGTTTTGTCTGCACCATCAACACCAATCAAATTCCTTGTAAGTGCAAACCTACTTGGTAATAAACTTGATTCTGATACTGATATTGATGGGAAATTCTCTTTAATGAAGGCAGTCCTAAATGAGTACAATTGACATTAAATATCTTATGCAAGGAGGAACAACTCCTTCTGAGCTGTTCTCTCCACACACAGCTGCAAAGTTCTCCTTTTATGGTCAACAGCAGAGGGACGTGATGGTATTCATTAATATAAATACCTGCGTTGCTAAACAACTGAACGAAGTAACCTTCCATTAGTAATACTTGTGTTAAAACTGCTAAGTTTCCATTCAGCCAAAGGCCTGTGTAGAAACAGGGAAACCCAGAAGTCCAGAGTCTCTCCTATTCTTAGCACAGACTTGAATCAGAGAAACCAAGGCCTTTCACCTCCTTGCACTAAGCAGAACTAGATCTATGTAGAAATATTTTAGTAATACTGTGTAACAAAGCATATAAATCCTCAATAAATTTGACAAATGTATGTTTATTGAAGTAGCTGCACAAACTCAGTAAAGGGGCTACATAGCCAGTTCATACTTCCATAAACTATTAAAGATACATCTTTAACCTGCTGCTACAGTGCATCTACTATAGCTTTCTGCTGAATAAATGAGTTGCTTGTTTGATGTCTAAAGCTTGTTGCATACTCTGTAAGAAGCGAGAAATGTGTTTTCATTTCCACAACTGTGCAACCATTGTGGTGAAAACACATTTCTCAGTTCCTGCATGTGTGACAGACTTAAGACTCCATCACTGCTGCTGACAGTTAAACTGCAGCCAATAAGCTCTGAGCATTTTAACATGTTTAACTAATCATTTTTAGAATGTGTTTAACTTTAACTTTCTCATTACGTAGCTCTACTACCACTTGTAGCTGCACACACAGACAGACATGCACTCTGCTGCAGCCTTAAAGGCCTAATGTTTAACGTTTGAGGGGCTCAAATCTAACTTTTTGGTTAACTGAACCCTGGGCTGGATGGTCCTCCAGTCTTCTACTGCATCAGGACAGGGTAGGCTTACTTTTGCTATGTCTTCACTGTCTCAAACTATACAATCTGCTGAACATCTGGGAATCAAAGTTGTGCTCTTCAAGCATTTAAGTAAATCTTCATCAGCGCATACAGAGCATCTGCAAGGTGTAGCATTGGATTAAGTAAAGCTGATATTGGGTCATGGACATTTCAGAAGTACTTCTGGAAATTCCCTTGCAATGGGTCCACTCTCAGAGTTGTGACGCTAATCCTGCAGAGATTTCCCGCAGAGGTTGCCAAAAAACTCAGAGGATTTAGTTTCAGGAATTATCAGGGCTTTTTGCTCACAGATGAATCTGTTATGAAACAAAGAATCTGACGTGTCCCAGCTCTTTGTTGGAGGTCTTCCAGGGATCAACAGAACATAATTACCAGATTCACCAAAGGGTTGATCCATCCAGTACCTTCAAAAGGAAAGCCTGAAGATTAGTAGCTAAAAAACAAATTCAGAATCCTGCTGGTGCAGCTTTTAAAACTGACATGTAAAAAAGAAAAAGCATTAGATCATGGCCAGAAAACTGTATATTCCACATTGCTACAGCATTTGTTTATCATGTGACTCTGAGAAGAAAAAATTTAATGGTCTTTTTTGTTTCTGATCAATTTTCACTTTTCTTTTACTTAAAAGCTCTTACCGAAGAGTGTCGTTGCGTCCATCAGGCCATTGCCAAATGTTGTTAACTTTACGTAGCCCCAACCAGTATCCATGATGCTTATCAAAGTAGTAGGTACTGTGATTACTGAGAAATTCCTGCAAGTCATTTGGTCTCAGATCATTATTTTGATATCTTCATTCACATCAAAATTGAAATTGACAAAGATAAAGCTGTGATGAAGGGATTATGTGTTTGTATCAGAACTCACTTGTTCCTGCAAATTATCAACAGTAACCAGATCTGCAGCTTTGTCTTTACAGTACTGCTGACTTCCCTCAAGGCTCTTCGTAGGTGATTCATGAAAAAACAGATAGCACCTTTTCTGAAACTCAATCCAACCTTTCCGACATGGCTGCCACTCTGTTATCATGAATTAAAATGTTAAGACATGTAAATGTTTAAAACATCAACCAGCAATAATCCTTTGTTTTATAACCCAGCATTTAGTTGGTATAATACTAACTTACCTTTGCCATTACAATATTCTGAGAATAGAAAGTTTCCAGCCTTCAGAAGCTGCTTCAGGACACGATTCTCATGAATCAGCTCCTCACTAGGATTTTCTAAGTCTCTCATCATCATTGTCGGTTCGCTGATGTTTGCTTTCTGTTTTTTCAATTGAAGACTTGCTGGAAAGAACAGAGTAGATTATATGAGCGAGAACAGGAGGTGAATTCAGTCTAGTACCATAGGCAGCTTTTCTCATCCAAATCTGACTGCATATTACAAGACACATGGCCCATATAGTGGCAAATGTTCTACTCTCCCTCTAAATTTAAACCTTGTGCAAAATGTGTCACTTTTAACAGAATAGCCTGTATAGTCTACAGCCTGTGTTTACAGCAGTGTAGGGTGAATCAGGGTTCAGTTTCTCATTGTGGGTTTACATGGTCGTAAAGCATTGTTAGAACTTTGTTACCTCCTGTGTGTGTCAAAGTTTAGGGGATGATGGTAATTTAGAGTGGGAGGGGAGAGCTGTGTCCTCCCCAGGCTTTAGGAGAGGTTAAAGGTCAGGTGACAGGATGGAGCTGTTATCTTTCACAGAGGGGTTTGGTTCTCCATGATAGGCTCATGCTGTTTGTGTATAACCGTTCCCTATAAAGATACAGGGTTTGTCTTACTTGCTGTGCATTTGGGGAAGAGTACACCTTGAATGCTGTTTTGCCTTCAATAAAGACCGGTCTCTGTATTGAGTATCTTGTTTCTTGATAATAATTTTTTCCATGACGCCCACATGTGCAGTCCACAAGTATTACTGGTACAGATGTGATGTTGTGGTTTAACGGCATGAAGTTGGGTCAGGGTTAAGGTGCTACTTTCAGGGCATGAAAGTAGCACCATAGCCTTGGTCACCATGGTAGAGAATGGAAATAAATGACTATAAGAACTAAAGCAATTATAGATTGTCTTTTACATTCTTTTTGAGACAATTAGGCACATATCTATTGTAGGAAGTATTATTTTGTGTTGCTGGAAAAGTCTTAATGACGGTTATTGTCAAGGCTTAGACTTTATTGCCATTCAGCTGTACATTATGGGATGTGGGGAAGAGGTGACTAAAGTATTGTGTTAAAGATGTTGGTATTTGCTGCTGATGAACCAGTGGTTAGGATAAGTTTTGTCTCTGGACATAGGTTAGCGCTGTCCCAATGATTCTCTCTGCTGTCAACTATCAACAGGGCTAAACTCCTTTACTAAACAGTCATCTGCTGACAAACTTGACTTGACTGCACCTGCATTTAGATGCACAGGTGTGGCAGCGAAGTGATGTGCTCAAAATGCCGCAAAAATGTTTCAGATCCTGAAAAGTTTTATGGGAGTCCTAAAAGATCCCAGGAGACTCGCACAAAGGCAGTGGGAGGTTGTTCTACAAAATATTCCCTCATGGGGGTTGAATACAAACGCACACTACACTTTTCAGGCTTACATTGTTAAATCAGATTGAATCACAACAATGCACGACTTTGCACTGGTCTGTCAGAAATAAAAAAATAGGGGTAAAGTAGGGATAAATGTGCAAGTAAAAACACAAGTCTGTGTTCGTAACATGACAAAATGTGCAGAGCATTTATGCAGTATGAATATTTTCCTAAGGCCCTGTTACAAGAATTCTTACAACTGACGTAGGACCTGCTGCTCCTGAGAGGACTTGTAGGCTTTAACAGACGGGTAACACAAAGAGAGCCAAGCTGAACTCATGTAGCTTCATGATAATCCTTCACTAAAGCCTAACAGATGGTTTGGTTTAGTCTAAATGTGGTGTATTAATACAAAAAGAAAAGGAACCTTACTCCAGATGTTGAGCACAATGCTTCCCAACAGGAGGAAGGTTATCCCTAAACACAACCACATCCACCAGGAACGAGGCGTTGATGTTTTCTTTGTACCTGCATGAAATTTAAAAATTCAGACATTATCATATTTTTGGACCAACAGAATGATCCTTGACTGTTTTTAAAAAAGGGAAAGGAAATACACTAAATCTAATTAATCCCAATAAGAAAAACTGGTACAAACTAATAAATAGATGGAAGTTCAGTAGAAAATATCTTTGACCGAGTATACCGCTAACATTTCATGACCCTAATCAGGAACATTAAAATTGTTTAGAAAGAAAAGATTTTCACAATATATTTACAGCCAAAATCAATACAGCACAAAACAGTCTTTATTTATCAAGTATTTCCTATTAATTACCAACCCACCTTCTTATTGCTTCTAAAAAATATGTACATTCATATTTTTTCTGTTTTATATCATTAAACATTACCAATGTGTTACTTACCTTTTACAACTGGCTTGACGTTTTCATAAATCTTTTCAAGTTTGCCTTTCTTTAAATTGTCAGCCATGATGAAAAAATGCTGAATCTGAGGAAAATGTTTAAAAGTTAAGTCTAGCCAAAAGATTGAAACTCAATATATTTTAAGAGGTTTGTCTATAAACTTTCTGAGGTCCTGTTCTTATGCTTAAGCCTGATTCTCCAAGTTCAGCACAGACACAAATGAGTACGTTCTTACTTCAAGTGCATCAGCTTTCACAACTTTGAATTATTTTTGGTTGGTGTGACCCCGCCTATAAGAAGGCTGCTGTTCACAGAGTTACCATAAGTTATAGAAGATCTCAATCTTCAAAGAAAGAAGATTGAGATCTTCTATGAAAGCTGAAGTTGCACTTATTTTCCAATGTTTTAATTATCTAAATCAATTTGCTTTGTCCTTATACTGAAATGCGCAATACCAATAAATGTGCCTTGCCTATAAGAAACCAGTTTAGCCTTCTTTTTTTAGGTAGAAGACAGTCAGACGTTTTTGACACTAAAAAGGAAAATAGTTGCTCTGCAAATAAACTTCTCGAATGCACTGCAGAAATCATGGATATCTACAAACCTTTTACACCAGAACAATAAAAGACGGAGTTAATGTTGTTTGGGCACCTTGATGTCTCAGTGTTGACCTGAGAACTTTGTCAGTATCTGACACTGACTGCTACAGACCTGAGAGTAAGACTTTAGAATAATCTTAACTTTGATGTTCAGTTAAAATCTGTGGTCCAGTCCAGCTTTTTCAAACTGAGACACCTGACTAAAGATTTTAATCTATGCTTTAATTACAACTTGGTTAGATTCCTGCACTGCACTTCACTCTGCGCTTAACAAAACTCCAGTGGCTTTACTGCAGCTGGTCCAAAATGCTGCTGCTCTTCTTTTAACTGGTGCCAGGAAATGAAAGCACATTTCTCCAGTTTTAGCACTGGACAATTGGTTGACTGTGGCTTAATGGGTTGGATAGTTGTCTTGCAATCGGAAGGTTGTGGGTTCAATTCAAGCTTCCCCTTGTAATATATCAATGTGCCCCTGAGCAAGGCACCTAACCCCAACTTGCAAATCAGTGTATGACTGTGTGTGCATGATTGGGTGAATGTGGCTCTGGGGTACAGCACTTTGGGCAGGCAGCATGACTGGAAAAGCATTATAAAAGTTCAGTCCATTTACCATAGCAGCAATTCATTGGCTGCTGGCTCAGATTGATTTAAGAAAATATTTTATTTGTTTTTATATGTCTTCATGGCTTTGCTTTCCAGTATCAGACCTGCTTCATCTGCACACTCCCTCTTGTTTGCTCAGGTTTGCATATTGTTTTTTATTAGTCATCCAAAAAACAGTGCAAAGAGATAACTTCACTTTCCACGTCGTTGCACAAAACTCTGGATTCAAGTAGTTTTACATATCAGGCAGGTCATTGCACTTTCGGTGTTTAATGTTCTCTTGAAACACGTCGTTTTTGGCCTTTAACCCAGTTTGAGATGTTTTTTGTGGATCTGTATTTTATTTTACATTTTGCTGGGTTTAACAGTGTATTCTGTTTTATATTACTAGTTTTTGTATTGTATAAATAATGTTGAGTTGAAAATATTATTAGTTTTTAAAAAGGGGGAAATATGGTTGTTTTGCAAGCAGAAGTTCTTCAAAAGCAGCTCAACAACATAACACAATCTTTTTTCCCCCTTTTCTTTAATAGTGTCCTGTCTGGCAATGTTGGCAATAAGAATCGTTGTCTTCATGCCAAAAAGCGTCCAACAGATTTTACTTTCACAAGCGGATCTAACAGAACTACTAAAAACATGATGAACAGATGCTGACTAAAACAGGAACCGAATCCAGCTGATACAATAAACTACTAACATAAATGCTGAACAGAGAACTAAACTAATGAGGAGATTTTACAGATAATAATACTAAAAGTTGCGAGTCTAAATGAACTGTGGGACCCTAACAAGCCTAGCCCAGTTTCTGTTCTTTTTAATTTGTTTGGTTTGTATTAACCATAAATGCCAGTATCAAAATCTGATGCGAGGTGAACATTGTTTTGCAAAGGCTGTCTGCTGAAAAACTTTCATCCCTCCATACTGCTCTACTGGAAGAGTCAGTGAAACAGCGCCCTCTAGAGTCACATAATCTACAACAAATGTGTTTTCCTTCGTAATAGCAGCAGTGTTTCCTTTCTTCTGAGTATCTGATATGTCCTTCAGTTCCTCATCTGCCTCCATCTAAAGATGTTGCTCCTTTGGTTTGAAGTTTGGTGCACGCAACTCATCAGTGAATCTATGATCGACCTCATGGTCTCCTGAAAAAAGCTGGGGGAGGGCATTTATTGAATTACTTAAACCTGGCTTGACATAGTCGCACCTCCTGAGCCTGGATTGGGTTTCATGAAATGGACAAAGCCAGGATGCTCTGATCACACTAAGTCAAGCCTGGCTTTATCCAGGCTTTCTAAATTCTGCTTTTGAGAAACTGGCCTGCATTACATACTGTGGGTTGTTGTTTCAGACTTTGTTTACACTGCAAGTAGGGTTGCAAACCGTAAGAATCCAAAGTACGTGTCCCGTTATGAGCTAAAATGGGATGCACCTAGTCCTGTAACTTCGGGAGAATCAAAAGCTCTAAAATGTCAATGGAATTAATAAATGATGGTGCGCTTTATATTAAATATTATGGTAAATTCATTCCCAGCCACGTCCTGATCTGTGACCAATGACTGACAGGTACTGTATCGTACGACTGGAATTCACTGGGTTCAAACAATGCTGAAGTTTCAGCTTTGAGCTGTAACCCCACCACTCTATACGTGTATAAATGATTAATTTGCTTTATCAATTGAACTTAACGTCAATCATTACTAGCTGCCCAGGAAAAGGGAAGACAATTCACAACAGAGTCTGTGTTCAAAGGATACTATATGAAGAACTGTATATCGTGTTTTCCTGTTTTTTCCACGTTTTTTATTTTTTAAGCACTTTTCAGAAGTGGAATGATAACATCCTGGTGCCATAAAATATTAAACTCTGGCCAATAATGGCCAAATCACTAATCATAACACCCTGATGTTCACACAATGTCTAAACAAATGTGTAAATAAATACCTGTTTTCATGCCGAAATATTTTTTTGCCTCATAAATAGAAATGTTATTAAGCATTTACATATAAGTTAATACATTTTACATTTGAATAAAGTCAAAAGTTTTATAAGTTTAATCACTTATTTTAGAGACCAAATAAGCGACTTCACTTTCAGAAACAAGCCCAGAAATCTGCAACCCGCGACTCATGAAATTTATAAGCAACTTTAGAAAAAAGAAGCCCAAAGCTGCATGAAATAAGCAGACCTGGCAACAGTGAGCACGGGTCTGTTATGCTCACTGATCTCTATTATATACTGGAGTGCTAATAGCCCGCTGTTAGAACGAGTCGCTTTGAAGCCACCAGCCGCCATATTGGTACTCTCTAGGGAATATGTGCGCTACAGCATCGAATAACGATGATTTTCTCATGTTCAGGGGGGGCTTAAAACTTTTAGAATGTCAAATGCCATATACTTTTATGTTATGTTCTAAAACTATCAAGTACTGAGAAAGTCATGTGCTGAAATGTTTTGCATGTTATTTATTTATATATATATATATATAAATAACATTTATAAATATATAAATAACAATATACAAAAACATATATTTACATATATGTATACATATATATACATATACACATATTTATATATACATATATATATATATATATATATATATATATATATATATTTAATATGAATAACATGAAAAATATTTCAGCACATAATTTCCTAGTAGTTGATAGTGTTAGTACATCCAACGACCTATGAAACGTTTTCACACAGCCATAAAACTGCTTGTTGTTGCAAACAAATTCTATGGGATTCTGTGAGAGTAGGGAGTAGCAAGATGGCGGCCAGTTACTTCAGTTTTTCGGTAAAATCAGCAATCCAGTGTATAATAGAGATCAGTGGTTATGCTACAGTCTCTAGCATTCTGCGGGGAAAAAAACATTAGGGGATGGTGTGTGTGTTTTGACGCGCAAATAACACGCGTTAAAAAACATTTCGCCGTTATGGACTAACAAAGTTAACGCGTTAAAACTGACAGCTGTCTGATATATATATATATATATATATATATATATATATAGATAGATAGATAGATAGATAGATAGATAGATATAGATATAGATATAGATATATATATATATATATAGATAGATAGACATAGATATAGATAGATATAGATATAGATATGTACGTGTGTGAGAGAGAGAGAGAGACAGAGAGAGAGCGAGAGATAGTTGTGCTATTATTACACACTGACCTTTAGTCATTAAGTTATTTAATGTTTAATAAATAACTCGGTCTGTTAGGTATTGTCCGGTGAATATCAGCCCAAACAGCTTATATCAGGACAATAATTGAAAGAGATGATTAGAGCACTGTTCTTTAACAGCAAACTCTGCACACAAATCTAAGTTAAAGAACCAAAGTTCATCTTAAAGAATGTGGAAGGAGATCAAATTAGCTTGACTAATTTAAAACACTTGGTATGTGTTTTCAACCCATTCACAAAGCAATTCCTGAGTTAAACAAAACATTATTTGACAAAATAACATTTTAAAGATTTATTTGCTCAGTAAAATCTGTAACCTTTAGGACACTTGATTTTATTAATGTGATTATTCCTCTGGGAACCTCGGGGTCACTGTAGTGATTGGTCACTTGATGGGTTAATCCTAAAGTTATACAAAACACCAATAAATCGACATAAATGCTCCATATTAATGCAGTAATAATGCACATAGCACTATCGAACGATGGTGGAGTGAAGGGAAAACAGACCTTATGTTTAAAAAGAACCATAGTTGTGTGGTAGCACAAAGGATATCTGGGAAGCTAATAGCATTATGCTAGCGGACATCCATCCATTTTCTAACACGTCTATCCCTTGAGGGGTCGTGAGGGGTGCTGGTGCCTATTTCCAGGTATCAATGGGCGAGAAGCGAGGTACACCCTGGACAGTTCGCCAGTCTATCGCAGGACATGCTAGCGGACATTCGGCGCTAATTTTAAAAGGCCTTAAGCTCTATTTTGGTCGTAAGGAGCGGACTGGTAAACACAAACATCATTATCCCATCAATCTATCAAACCCTCATTGAAATAAAGTTTGTTATAACAGTAAAAACACACTTATACTACATCAGCTACGCATGGTTTCAAAATCCTAAAGGGAGCTATATATATATATATATATATATATATATATATATATATATATATATATATATATATATATATATATATATATATATATATATATATATAGTTGTGCAATCAAGCCATGAGGAATAAAATCAGACTGAGTTAGAAACAACATGAAATGTGAGACTGTTACAGGCACACAGGGGACTGCCTCTCACCGCAGGGAGGTCACTGTATAAAGACTTGCTGTCCACAGACATTCGCTCTATACGCCCGCTGTTCCTCAGCCGCAGCATTGGGCACAGCCACCTGGGTCTGAATGGTTTTGGACACCCACGAATATTTGCAGTGCCGGCCAGCCTAAATAGTCTGTTTTCTGAGAAGCCAACATTGGAACTTATATGTGTTTAATGACATCCATATAAATGCAGACTGTGGAAGAACCACAGTGCTGGTTCTATTGGACCTCAGTGCAGCATTCGATACTGTCGATCACTCCATTCTGTTAGGGCGCCTGGAAAACTGGGTCGGCCTTTCTGGTACAGCTCTCCACTGGTTTAAATCCTTCTTAAAGGACTTTTTTGTGTCAGTAGGTGACTTTACATCAGAGATGACAAAAATTACATGTGGGGTTCCCCAAGGGTCCATCCTGGGTCCCTCCTCTTCAATATCTACATGCTCCCTCTAGCTCAGATCATAAAAATAACATAAGCTACCATGCAGACGACACACAGCTCTACATCACCATGTCACCAGGTGACTATGAACCAGTTCATGTAATAGCCTGCGTTCTGCCCACTGTTTAGTTTTCTCTGTTTTGAGTTTTTTTCCTGTTTAGTCCAGTTCAAGGGGGATTCTAGGATCTGACCTTTAGGGGTGCTCAGCTCCCAGTGTTGACTGTGATTCCTGGCATGAACAACAGGCTTTCCATTTTTAGTCCAGATGTAAGATTCTTAGAGTTGACTCATTTTTGAGCTAAAGCTCGTCAAACAAGCTACAACATAGGCCCATCCAAAAGCAGTGACAAACGGATTGAAATGATTTCACTCGATAAAACCTTGTACATTTGTAAAACCTGCATGATGGCAATAGTTAGACTAGCTATATTGATAAAAGTAAGGAATAATTTCCCTAAGGACAAAAAACTAACTTAGCTTTCTTGAAATTTAATTTTCTCAGCTTAACAGAGCAAAACATGGTAGCCCACAAAAACCTTTTGCTGCACAGTGTTTGTCAGCTGGCTGAAAAAAGGGCTGATACTACTACACTTTCCTTATTATCGTATTGCTTTGCTTACAAGAGAGACAAATTTAGCAGTTTGGATATATACACAGAAGCATTTATTTATTGCAGTCTCATATAAGACATAAGCCTGCCATATATTATGGCGGTCTCATGACCAGTCCATGTCTTCTGTCAAGCAAATTGCTAATAAGTAAATAAATCCCTACACATTTCCTTTATGAATTTGCATACTGAACTTTGTCTTTTTTAAAACTCAGATTAAGAGAAATAGTTTCCTTATTAGGAAAAAAAAGACAGGCATTCTGAATCCACGACTGCATCTACTGAGCTCATGTTTAGAAACAATTCATTAGAACAGCTGAAGTGCTTCGGACACAGATGACATATGTGCAGAAAAGAATATAGCTGCAGATGTAAAATGTTCCAATAGAAATAGTCCAAATAGCTGTGCTCTGCTTTTTTTTAGCAACTAAAAATATCTGTGGTCCCATATGGTCTGACTGTGAAACAAAGATGCAGGGGCGTAGGTTTGATTTGAACTTTAGTAGGGACACCTACAAACAAGCCTTCCCTGGTCTGACGTCATTGGTCCTACGCAATATGCATGCTCCTATTATTTGATGCTTGACTTGAGCGTCAGGGCGCATTTTGTCTGTCTAAAGAGAAAAGCAGTATTTCTTGCTACATTTATCCAAATCTTATACCCACGACACACACTAGATGCTGTTTGTTAACGTTTAAAGAATCACAGGATCTGATGAATGTCGAATTGGGACTTTTTTTCCATTTGAACTAACAGCAACAGACACAAACGGTAAATATGTGCCTATTAAACCAAATATCACAATATGTCTGTTGTCTATCCTGTATTTTCTTTTGAAGATATAGAAATGCACAGAGATAAACCCCACCCTCATTTTTTTTAATCTAAGATACTCTGTCTGCATCATAAAACACAGCAAATTATACATTCAAGGGACTGCAAATAAATTTATTGTATTTACTCTGCACTGGAAGTAGAAGTGTAACTGATACTAACAGCTTTTCAAATATTAAATTCAAACAACAAATGTACAACTGGGCTGTAGTTACTCTCTTTAGCCCATTTCATGTAATTTATCTTAACATTCCAAACACATTTCTTACATCACATATCTGAAGTGTAGATAACAGCTTCTCCTTACCTACATCCTCTCAGACAACTAATTATTTCCCTAACAATAGTGAGTTGTCAATAATGTTTAAATGTGCAGTAAATCTTAATACATAAGCAGCATGGAGGACCCAATACTGTACTTTGAGTAAGATTTGTGACACCAAGATTGAACTGTAACCTGAGTGGTTGTCCATTTCATCATTCAAATGAGAACATATTAATATACTATTGGTATATACTCGTATGACTATTAAAGAACAGCAGATTAAACTTTAAGATATGTAAAGGCCTATATTAAATTAATTTTGCGACCACATCAACTGATTACATAATTACTTACTTTTTGGTGTACCAAATTACCCTCGTAATGATGTAATATTTTATGGGCTAAGCCCCTGATGATGAGAATGTCTAGCTCCGCCTCTGGTTTGTACTAATTTACTAATGGACAGTGTGGAAATCTATGTACAATAAAACCAATGTAAATAGTGTTCCTCTGTTTTATTTGTCTTTATCCTAATTCTAGAAGTAGAAATAGTCAAATAAATAGCACTACTATTTTATTGAACCCTAATCATGCTATTATAACTAAGCAAAAGTCTAAAAAAAAAAAACCTGTTGTTCAGGCAGCATCTAGTGTTCTTATATTGTATATTATGTAAAAGAAATGACACCTGCTATTTATACCTGAACTGCCTCAAAGGGTCGACAAAAAATGAAAACAATAATAGCAACGAAATATTGGTAAAAGAGAAACCCTCACCTTTTCTTTTTCAGACGGCTGTGGCTAAAAATCAGAATTTTAAATAGCCTACAGTCTTTGCTTTTCCATCTTTTCAGCAGTCTTCAGAACTCCTGCCTGGCACAGAATATTTAGTTTTATAAAAGAGATTAGGTTTTTGTTGATAAAATGTGTTATACTTCAGAATTAAATGCTATTTTGAGATGCTAATGTTGGTTACTTACATTTCTCAATTTCAACAAATCAACACAGTCTCTCCTGCTTCTTTACAGAACTGCACTCTGCAGCTTTCACCTATTTTAGTGCAGATAATATTTAGTTTCTAAACTGGGACTAGTTTCGTAGCCTAGTATTAATTGTGGTAACCGCAGTATCCCAGTATGAATCGAAACTTAAATCTCGCGCTCCAAGCATGCACGCACAAGAAAACAGCCAATCAGGAAGAGGGAAGGCGGAATTTAAGGCAGCACAACTAATGAGAGTGGAGCTAAGGGGGGTGTCTACCTTGTCAATCAAAGGCCAGACGCGTTAGTGATTGGCTGCGTGGAGCGCCAGGCCCCGCCCCTGCTGGCGCACAGCAACTTTTAAATGACACAGTGGTAACGCCGAGCGCTTCAAACGGAGGCGCTCCGGGCGAACCTGTGCATGTACACACGTCTGGCGGAGCCGAAACGACACGCAGGAATACTCTAAATCAGTAATTTTTTAGGGGTGCTTGAGCACCCCTAAAAATGGCCTAAATACGCCACTGGTCCAGTTATTGTTTATGTTCTGTCTCTGGCCTGCTCCTGAGTTTGTTTGGGTCTCGGCACTGATGCTTGGTCTGATTACTCATTCCTCACACCTGCCCAGCTCCACTCCCTTTGTAATCAGCTTTCACCAGTTTCACCTGTTCCCATCACCATATAACTTGCGTTCAGACCAGACAGCAGTGCCAGGTTGTCTTGTCATGTGTACGGGTGAGTCAAATCCTGATCTCATGTCTAATTTTTGTTTTTGGATTTTGACCCTGTTTTTCCCTCCAGAGTACCTGAGCCATTCGGTCACATCATGTTACCTGTCTGTTTCTGTTCCCACAAAGTTCTGGTGGTTTTTCTGTAGTCTTTTTGATTCCTTGGTCCTTTTTGATGTTGCTCTGCTTTTTTGTTTAATAAATTCCATTTAAAGAACCTTTGCTGGTGTGGCTGAATTTTGGGTCCGCTGCCGTGATTCGTTACAGTTCAAGCACTGAGTAAATGCTTAGAAAAAATCAATGCATGGATGTGCCAACATTTTCTTCAATTACATAAAAACAAAACTGATGTAATAATTTTTGGACCAATAGAGGCGAGATCAAAAGTTAGCACACAGCTTCCACTGCTTCAGCTAGTAACCACTGATCAGGCCTGAATTAACTGTGAATTAACACATGTGGAATTATATACTTAACAAAAAAGTGTGAAACAACTGAAAATATGTCTTATATTCTAGGTTCTTCAAAGTAGCCACCTTTTGATTTGATCACTGCTTCGCACACTCTTGGTATTCTCTTGATGAGCTTCAAGAGGTAGTCACCTGAAATTGTCTTCCAACAGTCTTGAAGGAGTTCCCAGAGATGCTTGGCACTTGTTGGCCCTTTTGCCTTCACTCTGCGGTCCAGCTCATCCCAAATCATCTCGATTGGGTTCAGGTCCGGTGATTGTGGAGGTATATAATGGAAGTATATAATTCCACATGTGTTAATTCATAGTTTTGATGCCTTCAGTGTGAATCTACAGTTTTCATAGTCATGGAAATAAAGAAAACTCTTTGAATGAGAAGGTGTGTCCAAACTTTTGGTCTGTACTGTACATTGTAAACAATCAATCACAACACAAACATAAAATCAGCACCTCTCTGAAAGCCTTCATCTATCCTCTGCTGCATGGCCAAGTCTATGACAATGCTTGTGTGTTACATCAGCGCTCCATTATTTGTTGCAGACTGTGATCTGCAAGACAATAAAACTCTGTTTTGCCACATACACACGCAGGCACAAAAACAGGGCTTTCTCAAATCTCTACTTTGGCCTCAGTTTTCAGAAATAATCTTATTTAGTGATGTAAAACAACGTGTTTGTGTGGACAGAAGGCGAAAATATTATTCTTTTATGCCTGATATCAAGCTATGTGTGGACAAGGCCTGAGAGCATTTTGTTTTGGTGCAGCCATTTAATTCCAGGAAGGCATTAAATGGAAGCCCGCCCCCTCCAGGTCACAGGACGGTTCACTCCACCCCGTTCTGCAATTTTTGTACGCCGGGGGACGGTGCAATGAACTGTGTGTTAATACAACCAAGAACTGCATATTTAAATTAAACCACTTGTAACTTTAGCAAGCTTGTGCTTCAACTGCAAAATCGTAACAAAAAAGCAAAAAAACAAAACAAATAAAAAAGAAGTATATTTGTGAAACTGTTTATCCAGGATATTTAGTTAAGAGCTTGATGCAATCTGGTTACTGTGGCCACATGCTTGTTTAGGAGGAGGAATTGCTGCAAGGTCAGTGACTGGATGAAAGGATATTGAACTAGAATGTGAGCAATTGAATCAAAATCTGCATTTTTGACTGGGATGACCATGTTTCTTTGACAAGAGCGGATCTGTTTGTATTGTAAAGTGCAATGGCATTAAATAAATATTAGAAACTGACACTTAATAAACAAACAAAATTTATTAGATATAAAGTGTAAGAAGGACATCAGCTTTAATCTTTTTTTAAAAACAAAGTTATGAAAGAATAAAAGAAAGAAGTCAGCAACAAGATAATTGGCCCAATCAGTGGTGCCCAAACTTTTTGTCACATGGTCCAAGATCATCAAGTCAAAAGTACATGTGGGCCAAAGAAATCAAACAGTTTTTAACATTAAAATTTAAAGAAATTGTATTTAGATATTTTTTTTCTTAGCTGGTTAAAAATAAACAATACATGTAATATTTTAATTAACCAAATAAAGTGACAAAGTAACCAAATAAAGTAGCCAAGTAAATAAAAAAATCGATTCTCTGTTAAAACAGGATTTTGATCACGATTTCTTAGAAAATGCTTGCTGTATTCAGCCAAGCATAAATTAAAAGCACATTATGATACAGCAAAGTCTGCTTTGAAGTGGAAGTCACTGACTTGATGTTGCCCATTTACTGTGAATTGGATAAAGTACAAATACAAAGAGTACTTAAAAGACAAATAATTTATGTAGAATCCATCATTTTCCATTGTAAGATTTCTACTTGTCTGCACTAATTTTCCCTTGTTTAGAAATGAAAAGTCTCCATCAGCATCAACCACTAGGGATTAGGTTGTCATGGGAAATTCTCTTTAATGAAGGCAGTCCTAAATGAGTACAATTGACATTAAATATCTTATGCAAGGAGGAACAACTCCTTCAGGGCTGTTCTCTCCACACACAGCTGCAAAGTTCTCCTTTTATGGTCAACAGCAGAGGGACGTGATGGTATTCATTAATATAAATACCTGTGTTGCTAAACAACTGAACGAAGTAACCTTCCATTAGTAATACTTAAAACTGCTAAGTTTCCATTCAGCCAAAGGCCTGTGTAGAAACAGGGAAACCCAGAAGTCCAGAGTCTCTCCTATTCTTAGCACAGACTTGAATCAGAGAAACCAAGGCCTTTCACCTCCTTGCACTAAGCAGAACTAGATCTATGTAGAAATATTTTAGCCATACTGTGTAACAAAGCATATAAATCCTCAATAAATTTACAAACTTTTATATCTTTCTTTAATTAGCTGCACAAACTCAGTTAAGGGGCTACATACCCAGTTCATACTTCCATAAACTATTAAAGATACATCTTTAACCTGCTGCTACAGTGCATCTACTATAGCTTTCTGCTGAATAAATGAGTTGCTTGGTTGATGTCTAAAGCTTGTTGCATACTCTGTAAGACGTTTTTGCTCCCACAACTGTGCAACTGTTGTGGTGAAAACACATTTCTCAGTTCCTGCATGTGTGACAGACTTAAGACTCCATCACTGCTGCTGACAGTTAAACTGCAGCCAATAAGCTCTGAGCATTTTAACATGTTTAACTAATCATTTTTAGAATGTGTTTAACTTTAACTTTCTCATTACGTAGCTCTACTACCACTTGTAGCTGCACACACAGACAGACATGCACTCTGCTGCAGCCTTAAAGGCCTAATGTTTAACGTTTGAGGGGCTCAAATCTAACTTTTTGGTTAACTGAACCCTGGGCTGGATGGTCCTCCAGTCTTCTACTGCATCAGGACAGGGTAGGCTTACTTTTGCTATGTCTTCACTGTCTCAAACTATACAATCTGCTGAACATCTGGGAATCAAAGTTGTGCTCTTCAAGCATTTAAGTGAATCTTCATCAGCGCATACAGAGCATCTGCAAAGTGTAGCATTGGATTAAGTAAAGCTGATATTGGGTCATGGACATTTCAGAAGTACTTCTGGAAATTCCCTTGCAATGGGTCCACTCTCAGAGTTGTGACGCTAATCCTGCAGAGATTTCCCACAGAGGTTGTCAAAAAACTCAGAGGATTTAGTTTCAGGAATTATCAGGGCTTTGTGCTCACATATTAATCTGTTAAGAAACGCAGAATCTGACGTGTCCCAGCTCTTTGTTGGAGGTCTTCCAGGGATCAACAGAACGTATGGACCAGAGCCACCAAAGGGTTGATCCATCCAGTACCTTCAAAAAGAGAGCTTGGATATTAAAAACAAATTCAGACTTCTGTTGGTCATACACTCATTGCCACAAGATATCATGTGACTCTGTGATAAGACAAATGTAATACTGTCTTTTTTCTTCATCACCAAATTTTACTTTAATTTTACTTAAAAGCTCTTACCGAAGAGTGTCGATGCGTCCATCAGGCCATTGCCAAATGTTGTTAACTTCACGTAGCCCCAACCAGTATCCATGATGCTTATCAAAGTAGTTGGTACTGTGATTACTGAGAAATTCCTGCAAGTCATTTGGTCTCAAATTTTCAATCACATCAAAATTGATTGACCAATTAACACCTGTCACTTGCAGAGCTAAAGCTGTGATGATGGGATTCTGTGTTTGTGTCAGAGCTCACCTGTTCCTGCAAGTCATCAACAGTAACCAGATCTGCAGTTTTGTTTTTGCAGTACTGCTGACTCTGCTCCCAGGTTCTATAAGGTAAACCTTCCAAGAACAGATAGCACTTTGTGTGAAACTCAATCCAACCTTTCTGACATGGATGACACTCTGTTACCAGGAAATAAAATGGGGAGAGATCAACAGCTTTTACCATCAACCAAGTTAAATTGTTTTGTATCCAAGCATTAAGTTATAATACTAACCTTTACCAGTGAAATACTCTGAGACTGGAAAGTTGTTGAACTTCAGCATAAAGTTTAGAATGAACTTCAGGGCACGATACTCATGAATATGCTGATCACTGTCATTTTTTAAGTCCCCCATCTTCAAAGTTAGCTCGCTGATGTTTGCTCTCTGTTCGTACAATTGAAGACCCACTGAAAATGACAGAGGACATTATGTGAATGTGAACAGAAAGTGAATTCAGTCTAGTAACATAGGCAGTTTATTTGATCCAAATTTGACCGCACATCAGAAGACACATGGCCCACGGGTGCAGTCCACAAGTACCACTAGTACAGGGGTGGCCAACTCCAGTCCTCCATGGCCGGTGTCCTGAAACTTTTAGAGGTGTCCCTGGCCCCACACACCTGAATCAAATGGCGCAATTAGCTCCTCAGTATGCAGTCAGGTTCTTCAGAGTCCTGCTAATTAACGGATTATTTGACTCAGGCGTGTCAGACCAGGGACACATCTAAAGGTTGCAGGACACCGGCTCTAGAGGACCGGAGTTGGCCACCCCTGCACTAGTACAATCTTAAGTAATTATATGGTTCTACCTTAGGGTGGTAAATGGATTGAGGGTTGTGGTCAGGTAGGGTGGTGCGCAAATAGCTGGAAAGTTCAGTGTTCATGATGCTAGCATTAGCAAAATAGTCTTGGTGTGTCCTATTTGGGCAGTGATAAAGGTGTCCAGATGTCTTTGAATTTCAGGGACAGTCAGACTTTTTGGATTACTGGTCCCCAGCTAAAGCTGTCCCGAGAAATGTTGCCGATTTCAGGGGTTTATGAATGAGAAAATATGTGGCACTATACTACAGCTATTATGGCAACTGCATGTTTGGTAAGGTAACCCCCCCCCCACACACACACACACACACACACACACAAATGTCAATATAATACATACAAGTATGTGTATAAGTGGCAGTAAAAACACAAGTTTGTCAAGTAACATGATAAAATGTACATGAAATTTATGCAGTATTAATGTTTCTCAAGGCACTTTAACAAAAATTATTAGAACTGATAAAGGACTTCGTGCCTCTGAGTGGATTTATAAGTTTTATCAGACACGTAACACAGAGAGCTCAGCTGAATGCATGAAGCTGTCACAATCTCCAGTTGTTTGTTTTTTGTGTTAGTTCCTGGGATTATGAATCTTTCTGTTTTTCATTCCTTTGTGTTTTAATTAGTTTTGCATTTCTTCGTGAGTCAACCTGATCTGTACATTTAGGATCTAGCCAGAGATTTCTGATAGTTTCTTCGATATTCTGTTTCCTTTAGATTATTTGTTTCTTCCCTGTCATTCGTCTGCAGCTCTTCCCCTTGTCATTTGCTTCTCTTCCTTAACTATTGATTTACTGCCTTCATTTGATTTCCTGCTTTTCTCTTTGCTTTTCCCCCTATTTAAACCACCTGTTACTACCCTTAGTTGTTGGCTCATCTGTTGTGTCACCTCCCTTTTCTCCCTTCCTGTGTTCCTAACAGAAGGTTTAGTTTGCAGTCATATTCAATGAATTAGAATGTGCATTTTAAAGAGGCTTATTTGTAGGATAAACAGCGCTTATTGAAACAATTGAACATACTTTTCATTAAGCCCCCATTTCTGCATTAAAATATTTGCTTTTTCATTGGTCTGATGCATTATTCTAAATATCATTATTCTTAAATGCTGTGTTTTTAATAGCTGGAGGTGGAAAAATATGGAATATCAGAAGAAAAGGCTTTAAAACATCATCGGTCTTTATTCATCTATGTACTGTTTTTCCTTTAGTCAATCGCGTTACTAAAATAAATTAACTTTTCAAAAATATTCTAATTTATTAAAAATGATTTTATTCTCAAATGAGGTATAACAATATGAAAAAAGGAGCCTTACTCCAGACGTTCACAGCAATGCTTCCCAACAGGAGGAAGCAAGTTATCCCCAAACACCACCACAGTCGGCAGGAACGAGGCGTTGCTGTTTCATTGGTCTCTGCATGAAATTGAAAAACCCAGACATCAACATCAGAATTTTAGACTAACATAATTGTTTTTAAAACATCTGAAAAGGGAAAGGAAATAATGTTAGGTTTAAAGTTTCACTATTTGAACAAATAAATAAAACAAACTTCAAAAATTGGATACATCACTAATAAATAGAAGAAAGTTCAGTAGAACATATTTTTTGACTGTGTATGCCATGAACATTTCATGACCCAAAGCAGGAACATTAAAATTGTTAAAAAAAGAATAATCAATCACAATATTTAAACAGCAAAAACCAATATGGGACAAAACAGCCTTGATAATCTGCTATTCATCACGTCTTCCGTATTAATTACTAACGGAGTAATGAGTTACTTACCATTTGTAACTGGCCTGACGTTTTCATAAATCTCATCATGTTATACTTTGCTCATCTTTAAATTGTGAATGTTGAAAACTAGCTGAACCTGAGCAACAGGTTTGAAAGTTAAGTCTGACCAAAAGATTGCAAATAAATATATTTTTAAAGACGTTTGTCTACGACCTTTCTAAGTTTATGCCCGATTCTCTGAGTTCAGCACAGAAACTGAACGTTCATAGGAACAAACGTTCTAATTTTGAAGTGCATCAGCTTTCACACCCTTGTATTATTTTTGGTTGGTGTGAACTCGCATATAATTACAACAGTATTATCACTAATTTTAAACATCTTGATCTTCAAAACAGGAAGTTCCATGAAGCTAATACTTATTTACCACAAAAAGCATAAATATGCAATGTTCTCTTGGAGGCCACACAGGCTGGTGCCTATCTCCAGAGTTTATGGGGCAAGAGGTGGGGCACCCTGGACAGGTTGCCAGTTCATCACAGGCAAGACAAGACAACTTTATCTCTGTCCCCGCAGACTATGCTGGTGCGGTTAGCGGAGCCTCCCTCTCCGGGTGGGTTTTTGGGGAATGGGGCTGCCTATTGGAGTCAGTGGGAGAGCTTACTTCCTGCCCAGTCATTCCTCCCCCATCCCCAGACGCCTGCCACACATGTAGGACCTTGGGGGGTGGGGCGTCGCTGGGGTGCAGGGTTGATCTCCCAACCCTGCTATCTTGTGATGTCCTTGGCCCCAATATTATTATTCATCTTAGACACTTTCATTTAAAACACTCTTGTCCTGGTTTTTAGTGATTTGACCCACATGCAGAAGACACTAAGGAGACAGGGAAAAAGTTTAAGAAGTTTATTTGATTGGTTGAGTAATTAATCTGGAATCCGGAACTGGGAACACAGAATGGGTCTTCAACTGAGAGGTGATGATAACCGCTAGGGAGGAACGAGTGGGGCCTGGGAGTCTGGTTCAGCCGGAGAGAGGTGAATCCGATCTGAGTGAGGCTTGTATGATGATGAAGACGATGGAGGGTGAACAGGGTTTGCAATTGCCATTCAGAGTTCTGGGCCTGGAGGAGTAGCAGGCCACCTGCTCAGGCTCTTGACTGAGGGTCAGCGTTGGGTCCCGGTGGTCGGCTGGCGCTGGCACGTCTGCTCTCTCCCCGAATATGGGTGTAGGGCTTGAAAATGGGGTGGGCTCTGGTTGGCTGGCTCGTTCAGTTCATGTTGGTCCCATCTCTGGGTGGATGGGCCTATGGGTCATCGGGCTGGGATCGGGGTGGGAGGTTTAAGACCAGAGTATGGATCAGGTAGATATCCCTCTGGGTCTGAGTGTGTGTACTGCATTCCTTTTTTATGAGTAAGAGTGTTTGCATGTGGGGGCCATAGGGTGGTAACATGTAAATGTGACTGTGTACCTGGTTTTCTCTTTGTCTTTTTGTCAGGTTGGGCTTGCACTGCCCCCTCTGCTGGAACATCTCAGCTCTCCACTAAGTGTGGAGCTCATCCCCCCGTCATGTACCTGGGGCTCCCCTCTGCTCTTCCCTGGGATGGGGGAGGCAGCTATCCCTGTGTTGGTCCCTCCTGGGCACCTTTACTCCAGGGGCCCTTTCAGGTGTTTGTGGTTCTGGCTTCCATGGTGTCTGCCTCGGCGCTCTAGGGGGCAGGTCTTTGGCTACTCACAACCACTATTGAGCATTTTCTTATGGATAAACCTTACATACCCAAGTACACTCTCACAAAGACCTACAGGTGCTTGGATTCAGATATTTACAGACTCACTTCTATACAGAATACCCCTATTAATATCTTTAGCTGCCACTTCATACATGTCATGTTAATTAATACAGAATTTTCTTCAGTGATGGTATGAAGCCATTGGTTGTTTGTACCTGTAATACTTATAGGCTGGTTCTGCTGTTCTTTTTATAGCTCTCTTTGCAGGTGAAGAAGCAGACTCAGAGGATGTTATATTGATCTCTCCCTTTGCGCTGCTCTATTTTTTCACCTTTTCTCCCTTTTAGCATGTTGTCTCATCTTTTTTCCTTTTTTTTCTTCTACCTCCCCGTTTTTGTGTCCATTGCACATGAAATAGTCCCAGCATAAAATCCAATAAAGCTTACATAAACCAAGCGGAGCACTATGGCAAAAGCAGTATGGTAATGGTCCACTTGTGAAAGTAAACTCTGTTGGGCACTTTTTGGCATTAAGACAACAATTCTTAATGCTACACTGCCAGACAGGATACGTGAAAAAAAAGAGAAGGCAAGTTTATTCATATAGCACTTTTCAGTAACAAGGCGATTCAAAGTGTTGTACAGGAACAGAAAAACATAACAAATAGTACATAGCAAGTAAATCGTGACGCAACTTCTTTCAAACATTAACAAACATACAGGAGGCATAAAATCACATTACTTTTCAATTCAATCAGTTTTATTTCTATAGCACCAATTCACAACACATCAAGGCACTTGACTCAATCCCAGAATAAAAAGTGTGATCATTTTTAAACATTCAATTCAATTCAGTTCAATTTTATTTATTTAGCGCCAATTCATGAAGCATGTCATCTCGAGGCACTTTACAAAGTCAAATCAATCACATTGTTTTATTACTTTCTTGAAGGACATACGTTTATATCCATTTTAGTTCATATTTGGTACCCTTGCCTTTAAATTGTATGACTTGAGTCAAACATTTTGGATATCCTTCCACAAGCTTCTTACAAAAGTTGCCAGGAACTTTGCCCTATTCCTCATGAGAGAACTGGTGTAAGAGCCAAGTTTGTAGGCTGCCTCGCTCGCATAAGCCTTTTCAGCTTTTCAACCAATTTGGTTTGTCTTTAAGCATAACACTGCTGTTTCTTTCTGGACTGCTGGTGCTCCACTGGCGTTATCAGCTGCAGTTGGAGTTCTTTGCAATGCACAGCTTCTGCTGGTTTTTGACCAGCCTTGCTCTACCTCCATTTTTGAAAAGCAGCTCTGTTTATACGTTTCTTATTTTATGAGCACATGCCTGAAGACTACAGCAATATATATAAATGGCTTGTACTTGTATAGTGCTTTATGAAGTCCAACGACTCCAAAGCATTTTATACTGGTCAGTCATTCACTCACACATTCACAGCCTGACGGTAGTGAGCTACATTGTAGCCCCAGCTGCCCTGGAGCACACTGACAGAAACAAGGCTGCACAGCACCACATACTGGTGCTCAGTTGCATTTTTTGTCTCAGGCAAACCAGAAAATCCCAATCCAGTCTCTCCCGATAGCAGAGTTCTCACTCTAGCTCCTGAATATGATTCAGAAACCCAGTTGATCCTAGTCGGAGGCAGACTTAGACGGTGTGATTCCCTCAGTGAAGACACTTTACACCCCAAAATGGCTTAGCACCTAAATACATCACAGACTTGTTATCGGTGTATCAACCATCCAGAGCACTCAGGTCTTCTGGCTCCAGCCTGCTCTGCATACCCAGAACCAGAACTAAACAAGGAGAAGCAGCATTTAGTTCCTATGCTCCACTGATCTGGAACAAACTTCCAGAAAATTGTAAAGATGCGGAAAGCCTGAGTTCCTTTAAATCAAGATTAAAAACACATTTGTTTAGGATTGCCTTCAACTGTTCTAGTTAACTGAATCACCACTTTTTTGCTCTAATTTCTATCTACATTTTATTCTTACTTGCTTTTATTCTGTTTTAATTTGCTATATTTTAATCATGTAAAGCACTTTGCATTGTCCATGTACTGAATTGTGCTATATAAATAAATTTGCCTTGCCTTGCCCTGCCCATTGTTCTCGATTCTCATCATCCCATCACCAAGCCCACCATTGCAGACTATGACAGCAAATTCGAAGATTTTGGATTCTGTGTGGCAGAGAGGAAGTTTACAAGTATCAACACCACTGTCCTGAATGCTGCAAATGGCACAATCAACCTGTCACTCCCAAAATGGCTGACGTTCTGATTTCCAGCTTAAGGTTATATCAACCAGCATTCTACTCAACTGGCATGGATTGTTTTGGGCCTTGTCTGGTCAAGATTGGGAGACACAACAAGACGCAATGGGGCATAATATTTAAATGCCTGGCAACATACGCAATGTACCTTGATCTGCTGGCCAGTATGGACACTGACTCATTATTTCTTAATTAAAATCAATACAGAGTGACAGTAAGACACAGATAAATATAGCCTTCTGAAGGAAAGACATGAGTTTTTAGGTCATTAGACTATTCAGTTTTATTACGAATCATGCAAATGGTTCTGTAAAGCTCAGACATTCATGTATTATTTTTGTGTTCTTAGCTGAATAGACTAAGGTTAACAGTATTTCTTTAATATGAGATAAATAAGGCATTCATTGAATTGTTAAAACACAAGGATGATGTTACAAATTGCAAAACAGGTACAGTATTAAAGATTCAGTAACATATAAGTCTCAATGTTTTCTCTGTTTAACTATAAATAAAAAAAAGTTGATTATTTAGTCTACCATGCTCTTTTTTTCATAGAATAGTTACACGTCAAACTAATCTAATATCTATAAAAGCCCAATATCATCTACAATTATATATTTTTTATATTTGTTATAAAACTTTTTACAAATATTGAAAAAACTCTAGTAAGACATATATCTCATGAGCGTGACAGATTTCAAATTGAACCACTGTATGAATATCTGAAACTCTACTTTTTTTAATTCAACAATGTTATTTTGTTTTTGGAACCACTGTAAAATGAAACTATTATTAAAGAAGCTATAAGTAATAATAACACTTAGTAATTAAAATCCAAACAACACGTACACACATACACAAATAGGCATATATCACAACTGATATTGCCATCACAATATTCTCTAATACTGTGCAGCACCAGGCATCACCAATATCTAATGTTAATTTAAGCTTTTTTTACTACATCTTAAAGAATTAGGCTTTGATATTCCCTGTCTTATTCCCGTTTCTAGCATTTGAGTGTTCTTAAAACAGGATTAATGGGTGGTCGGATAAAATAAAAATGTAATCTCTGGAATTAGTTTTGCTTGTTTTCACATAAATAGCTTTGAGATTACTCTTTTTATGTATAAAAACCCAAATTACTTGAATATGATGGAAATTCATTAAATTCCCTACAGAAAGTGTTTAAAGTCCTTCTCAACTATGCCATTTATCAACACTGGCATTTACAATTCTGATCCTCTGGTAGTCTTAAAATAAGTAACATAATACAGCATTATTAAAACAGTGTTACTAAAACAACTTCCTTATTTCACAAGATAGACAAAAATCTCATGTAGAGTTTCAGTCCTTTGTTCTGGACAGCTGACCTGCTTTTCACCTGCATCAACAGTTTGTTACACTGACTCCTGAAACATGTCATATTCTGGCCCAGAATATGACATGTTACTCTCTGCTTCTAAAGCAAACAGGAAGTCAAATACATGAATAGAAAGACACAGAGAACCAACAGAAGAGGAGGTGAATACAAAACATCAATTAATCTGTAAAGAATTAACCATATCCAGTTAAGGTTCTCTCAGGTTCTTTACCCTGAAAAACGTGGTCTTCTTTATCGTAGACTTCTGCTGTAATAAAAAGACTATTGAAACAGAAACTATACTTTAACATATTTAATCTTACAATTGGGGGTTTTCACTGACGTCACTGGCCAACTTCCGGTCCGCCATATTGGGTGTCACACTTCCTTATCTCTAGTTGTCCTACACGTATTTTCGTATCGCGAATGGATAAGTACGCCAGCACGCTAGAGCGACCAGATAAGGACGTATATCTGAGGAAATGTTCCGTGATCGACCATATGGACCCCTATGCCTTCCACGGTGCCTTGTTTAGCCGTAATCCTGATGATTGGCCAAATGTAGAGCACGGCGACATCGTGCATTACCTGGTGTTCAGTGAAAACCCTCTGCACACTCTTGAGGAAATGAGAGCTTACAAGGGTCTAGAGGCTCACAACCAGTTCACATCTGGTTGGGTACGAGATGTCGAAGTTATGTACATCAAGGAAATCGCCATCATACGTGGACGGGTGAGTTTTAATAAGATGGTAAAAATGTAAACAATCCGACGCAAATGCGTCGCATGCTTCTGCGGTGGCTGACTGCCGGCGGTGCGCGAAGGCGCTTGGCTGCAGGGCTGATCGACGCCGCTCGCGGCTTTAATTATTTAATCAGAACAATGACCAGTGCAAAATTAAGTTGTATTTACCGTATTTACGCCAGCAAAAGCCTACCGGCGTAACCCGGAAGTAGCGCGGACGTCACTTTCCATATCGGACGTGTTCGGCTACCTTGTTTGTGGTGTGAGCGCCTATACTTCAGAACAGTTCTGAAGCTACAAGTCCTTGGAGTCTCATGTGCAGTTTACGAATGGATGGGTTCAGGAGCTGCAGATCATAAAGCCAGCAAACAGTGGGAACACAGTAACTCGTACAAAGGTAAGCTGCGCTCAGACGGGCTCTGGCACATGCTAACTGTTAGTGCTAACAACCACTCACGCATGTAATGTACTTTTAACTAGCTGCTATGTGTTTCAAACGTTTAGAACACACTCTCATTGACATCGGGATACTGTGGAAAGTTATGTTCGGTCGTCTTACAGCCGCGATCCAAGCGAGCCGACGACTCTTTGTTATCTATAACAGTTGTTCTCCGTGGTTGCGCCTCCAGGCAGGAAAGCGGTGGAAAATTAACCCGTTTCTATGTTTTTCCCATGGCGATCATGTGTTGCGCTGTTACAGCCCACAATACAGCAACGGTTTACATGTTTTAAATACTTAACAGTTAATTACCTGTGACAAAGTGAGCACCGCAGACTCTGGCGTATTCCAGCTTAACACCGTCCAAATCCGACCTGGATATCCGTGTCAGCCATAGGTGACGGCGTTGTTCAGAGAGCTGTTTTGTTTTTTCACACTGATTCACTATTACGGCTGGTAGGCGATAGAAAGAGCGTTGATCTCCACCTCCACGGGCCGTGCAACCAACCATTAAACACGTTTTCCCCATTGTTCACTTCTAATACTGCCTAAGGCGTCATACAATGCAGGTGAACGGTGCGAAACGACTGACACCCAATATGGCGGACGCGCAGAGTAGTCAACTGAACGTGACGTCACCTGAAAACCCCCAATTAAGAGGGATGCTACAGCTTCAGTACTGGACTCTCATACATAAAAGAATACAGGAAGTGGAGCAAGCTACAATTATCACTTATGCAAGCAATATATAGAAGCAATTTTTTTTAGACTTTAGACTTAGACTTAGACAACTTTATTGTCATTTTGTATGTACAGAGTGCATACAGAACGAAATTTCGTTGCATACAGCATACAACAGTGTAAGGGATTGCAGGTGGAATAGGCAGCATTACAATATAAAGTGCAGCAGTGATCAGTTGTAACAGTGCAGGAGAAAAACTGTGTGCAAGAACAGTATACAGAAGAATGTTCAGCCGTTGTTTATGTGCAAAAAGCAATAATGTTGCAAAAAGCAATAATGGTGCAAAAAGGCAAACGGATAATGAAAGTTCAGCAATATTTGTAGTGCAAAATAAGGATGCAAATGTGATGCAGAGTCCAGTTCAGAGTTTAACAGCCTGATGGCAGCAGGGAAAAAGCTGTTGCAGAACCTGGTGGACCTGCAGTGGATGCTGCGGAACCTCTTCCCAGAAGGCAGCAGGGAGAACAGTCCATGGTGGGGGTGTGAGGGGTCTCTGATGATGTTACGGGCTCGGGATACACAGTGCTGGGATGAAATGTCCTTCATGGAGGGGAGAGGAGCCCCGATGATCCTCTCTGCTGTCCTCACCACTCTCCTCACGTTCTTCCAGAACACGTTCTTCTGTGTGGTGTGCACAGCAAAGCTATGCTGCACAGTAAATAAAATCCAAGCTGAACTGTAAACAAAATAACGGTTAATAATGGTTAATTTTTAACCATTTTGCAACTCTCGTGTGATGGTGTACCACAGTCTCGCTCTGTGAGGGCCATGTGCTCATCGGAGCGCACCGCTGATGGATGGGTTGGGTAGATGCCTTTATGGTTGGGCGGGTTGCTCTCTGCGTCTGTTCTGAGCGTCGTTTCAGAAAAAACGGCTGATCTACCCTTAGTAGAAAGCTGCTACTCTGAGTAGTTCTTCCTCCCTCTGTCATACTCAGCATTGAAAGGACATGGCAGCAAACAATTTGTAAAAAATAAAAATAAAAAAGCCAGTCCACAAGCATCCTCGTTCACAACATGTTTACTTAGAGGTTATTATGATACAAGTTCACATTATTTATTGACTGTATCTAAAAAAAAATCAAATATGTTTAATTCAAATGAAAATATAAAATAATACAATGCAACATACAATGATTTAAATTGTATTATTGTGTATACTTGGTTATCAAATCAGTGTCAGTTAACTCTGTCAACCAGGTTGCCTGTAGGGATTTTTAAGGTCCAGCAGGTGTCAGTATTCAGTGACACAGTATCGGCACAGTATCAATACAGTTTGGCAATGTGTCGAAACGCTTCATGACGCCTCATCGACCCATCACTACTACACAGGACTATCAGAAAAGAGTACACTGGACAAGACTCACCAAAAATGGCATGAATTGTTCTGGAAGATTGCAGGGGGCAGAGACAGGTATAAGTAGGGGAGTGAGCAGGTGAATGGAGTGAAACTAATTACCGGAATGGGTGGAGCTGATCAGGGGAAGGGAAGTTACTGGAAGTAAGCTGAAGCTGATTGGATGGTGACTGGAGAAGGGGAGTGACAGGGTGGTGACTAAGAGGTGAAAGAATGCTGGCAGGTGAACAGAATAAAGGCTGGTGACAGAAGTGATCGGAGCAGGCCAGAAGAACTGATACCATAAAACAAAGTACAAAATCAAACCACAATGAAACCCAAACTATTCCATAAACCAAAACTAATACAGAACCTAAATCTAAGGCTAAACAGAACACACAACCATAACAAAACCCAAATCATGACATATACTTGAGTTTCTGGACAGTGAGACCTTCTTCAGAGATCTGAGAAGCACAAATTCAGCGACGAGGCACTTTGGCTCAACTAAAGTGTGACCGGGTGTGCCTTGGATCAGCTGGAGTTCATCTACAGCAAGATGAACTGATCTGGGTCCAGTGGTTCATAGACAGAGACAGGACCTCATCCAGCAGATCTAAAATGTTACATTAAATACCTATATGTTGCAAATATGATGATAAAATTAACACAGTATCATAAATCTATGAAAACATTTGCCCCAAAATCTACATCGGTTTTGGATAAACACCAAATTAGTCCTTAGTAAACTTGATCAACTGATGGCAATGCTGTTCTGTTTCTCATGACACTCATTCAAGGTTCTCAGTTACTGTCAGATGCTGCAGCAACTACCTGAAAACACGGCCTGGACATTGGTGATGCAAGCATTTATATTCTTATCGCTGGTCTGCATGAGAAGAAAATTACATTCAGATCAGATCATTCCTGAGCTTAACAAGAACAAAGCCACTAAAAACTTTTTTTTAATATTCAGAGATTTCTAAGATTAAATTGGTAATACTGGTGCACTCTGCAACATTCTTACTAAAGTGCTGCTTTCAGTGGGTTTATTAGAAATATCGAGAAATCATAAAGTTTACAACAGAAAGGAAATAGATGTTCTTAGTATTCAAACACTTATGATACAAATGTTTAAAACACAAAGATAAGATACATACAGTGCTAGCTAATTGGATCTTATCAAGGCTTTACGTTCGCAGACAAAACGGTTCTTAAACACATTGTCTCCTTGTTTCCAGTTCTCCTTGTAATTCCTCCCAGGAATCAGCAGAGCAAATGGACGTGAAGATTTAAAACCTTCCTTAATCCAGTACCTGTCAAAGGAAAACACACACATTATTGAAATAATCCAACAGGTTCAGAAAATAGGTTAATGAAAATTGCGGGTTGAAGTCCCGAAACTCACCCTAATTTGTGAGAAAATTTAGCAGATTAAATCTCCTCTAGTAAAAAACACAACCTGCTTTGTGGAGTAGATTGTTTTAACTTAAATTGCAGCTTCTGTATCAGAGTTATTGAACACAGCTCAGTCATGTAATAAAAACTATTACACTGTGTTATTGGAAAACTATCCTAAAGTCACTATGGCCTGACACTACTTCGGACATGTGAGCACTGGAGAAACGAGAGTCGCTGCTCCACGGTCCTGCTGATTGCCAAGGCCAAATGCTTACATTTTACTCTGCAGATAATGAATGTCTGGGATATAACTGTCTCTGTTTTGCCTCACAGCAAGGCCACTGTCGGGTATTAGGCAGAGCCGAAAGCGAGGAGGGACAGAAACAGGGCAGACGGGCTTGCAGCCGCACCGTGGGGTGCGATTACTTTTCAACTTTGTGATCTCGGCTCTCTTTCTCAATAAAAGTGCTGGAACTTCATCACTTCACCATTTCCTTATTCAATAAGTCTAGGAAGTCAGTTATTGTTCTGGATTCCTATCACACACTGCAACTAGGAAATCTTAAAGGAAGCCTTTTTCATAAAACTTACATTTCAGTCCACAGCTTATTTTATTAACTAGGTTCACAACCTAACACAAGCATACATAAATGATAATATATGTCCTTGTAACATAAATTTAAAAAACAGTCCGAAAAAGGGTGTATTGGCAGAAGCAATAAGCTTATAATGCCCACCCTCCAAAACCAATTCACATTGGACTAGAAAAAAAAGATAAAAGAAAAAAGAAAAGAAAACAGATGGCTGCCTTTTATAATACTGTTATGCCAATGCGCCATGGCAAAATTCAGATTGAATTTTGAACAACATGCAGCATCGGGAAGAAGTCTGGAGTGGTTGTAAGCAAAGGAATTTCACACATCCATGCAAAGACAGCCTCTCTCAGCAGGGAGCCTGCTATAGAGCCAGACTTCTCTCAGTCTCCCCCACTTCTTCCTGGGTCTGCTCTGGAGGACAGGGCCCGCACTGGCTGAGACTGGCCAGCCAGCCATGCCCTGCGAGCCACATGGGACTCAGCCACATGGGGCTCAAGGCCCACAAACTGAGTAAAATGTACTTTCTGTGAAACTCATTTTCCGTCTCTTCAATGGAGCCACATAGGGGGATTTCTCTTCATCGGAGGACCTGACCGGGTGAATAAGAGTTAAGTCTGCAGTCTTAACTTCAGCGTCAGACACCAGAGGAAAGAATCCCTCCATGCCAAAAACAGCTTTGTTTATTTCTCCTCAGCTGTTACAGGAAAGCTGACTTGAGACGGCACGGATCGGCCTCCTCTACCCACTTCCCAAGCTGAGAGAAAAGGGGAGCTGAAATCACGACTGCAATCGGGTCATAGACTGCAGGCAGGAAAAACTAACGAACAGCACAAGAGATATAATATTTTTTGATTTAAACGGTCTTTCTATTGTTTTAATGCACTTTGCATTGTCTCTGTACTGAAATGTGCTATATAAATAAATGTGCCTTTGCCTTTTGCCTTTGCCTATTGTTATCCCAATAAAGTTTACATCACTTACTCTTTCAATATCTGTGTCATTTATTTTCAGTTTTGTGTGAATATTATAAATTTAGTTTTCTTTAGATTTAAGGTTAATTTGTTTGAATCAAACCAACACTTTAATATATTTAATTCTTTTTCAATTGTCTCCATTGGGGTTTTTACACACCTTATTCCATATCTACATATTTTTTTAAGTAATAATTCATGATTAACAGTATCCAAAGCTTTAGCTAGGTCTAATAACACTCATACAGTGTATTGTTTATTATCAATGGCATCAGATATTTTTTCCACAAGATCAACAAGTGCCAGAGCAGCGGTCCTATCAGGTCTGGACCCATTTTGCTGTTCACAGAGAAAATTCTGTTTTACAGTAAAATTATATAATCTTTTATAAAATATTTTTTCCAATATTTTTGAAAATTTAGATAAAAGGGGGATCGGCCTTTATTTAGAAAAGTCATGTTAGTCCCCAGCCTTGTAAATAGGGATAACCTTAGCAATCTTCATCTTTTTTGGAAACCTGCCTAACTGCAAGGACTGGTTACAGATGTGTGCAAGTGGTTTGGCAATAAACTCACTGATTTATTTTAATACTGACATATCCAATTCATTCCAGTCTTCTGAGTTTTTAATTTTAGTTCAATTGTAATAATTTCATTTTCAGTTTGTAAGAGATTATGAGATTACAGAGACAGGACTGCAAAGTTGGTTGCCATGGAAATTACAGATAAACTGACTCTGAAGGCAAAGTGTCTGACATACTCAGACTGGACAGAATCATTGTTATGGGTTATGTGTCACCAAGGACGTCTGCATTACAGATCTTCTCTACCAATGGGATAAATGGAATGCTCATATCATACTGGGAACGCCCTGAATGGGTGGACACACGTTTGCTACTTAAAGTAACTAACGAGGTTCTCAGGGACCGTTTTGCATTGCGTTGTTAGGAGAACATAATTCTGTCTGTAACATTCCTCTGCCTATTAGAATAAATATGGAAAAATGTAGTTAAGGTTTGAAGAGTCTTTTTATTACTACAGTAGTCTACAATGCAAACACCACATTATCAGATAAAAGAGCCAGGGGAGGCCGAGAACAGGCCAATACCTGAACAAGTTGTACCCTGTAAAAATATAGTTTTATCTAAATTTGTTATTTTACCTACGATATCATCGTCATCATGATTAGAATTTATCCCCTTTGCCAAGTGTGGCCCAATATCAGCAAATCATTTTTTCAATTAATTTGCAATGTCATTAGATTGGATGATTTTACATTTCTCTTTTGTTAAAAAGTAGTTAGTAAAACTAGAACTGCCCTTTTTAATTATCTGGTTTAATAGACGGCAAGTGTTTTAGATATTTGATTTATTTTCTTCCATAATTTTGCTATAATAATTTATTTAACTAGATCTCATTATGCTTATTAATTTATTCTTATAAGATTTATGTGTTTGTTCTGCTTCCTGAGTTCTATTTTTCAAGAAGTCTTTAAACAGCTTATTTTTCTTTGTACAAGCTTTTTGAATACCCTTGGTTAGCCATGGCTTTTCGACATATTTATTTCTCTTTAGTTTATGGACTAGGGGGCAACTTTTTTCATACAGGGTTATAATAATATTTAGTAATTATCGTATGCCAAGTTTACATCTTCTACATAAACCTCATCCCAGCTTTGTTTAATTAAATCAACTTTAAATAAGTTTATTGCCTCTTGAGTTTTTTGTCTTGAAACTACAATAGTTTTGCTTTTTGTGACTTTTGGAGGCCTTTGTACTATTGTAAAAACAGGTAAATATTCAGATATGTCAGCAATTAAAAGTCCACTTAACACATCACTTTAAATAACATTAGTAAAAATATTGTCATTCAATGTTGCACTATTTTTTGTTATTCGAGGTGGTCGAGTGATTGATGGAAACAATCTTAAACTTAACATGGAAGTAGTGAACTCTGTATTAACATTTTGCATTTGAGGATTCAACAGATCAATGTTAAAATCCCCACAAACAAAACACATTTTCTGTTGTTTATGCCGAGATACATTTGTTATTTTTCCATGAACTCTTCAACACAGGATCCTGGTTTTCTGTATATACAGCTGATTATTACATTCTTTGACTTTTCCATCTCAATTTCCACATTAACATACTCTAGAATTGTATTAATAGAAAATGACATTTTGCTCACCAATTTACTTGTAAGGTTTTGATCAATATATAAGGCCACCCCCCCCCACCTTTTTGACCATTTCTACTTGTAAAGAACATATTATATCTACCTTATGAATAAAAGTTCAGCAGAACACAAGTAGTAGGGCAACGGAAACAGAACTATATGAGTAAGAAAAGAGAAAAGTAATAAATCTACATTATGTTTATCGGGCAAACTGTTTTTAGTTGCTCTATTAAAGTTTAAAAGTGCTGATAGAACGTTCTTTATTATTATGAACAGGATACAAGAAGGTTCCACTACTTTTCTCTTACTTCAGAGTATCGATGCGTCCATCAACCCAGGTCCAGTTGTTGTTAACTTGTCGTAACCCCAACCAGTATCCATGATGCTTATCAAAGTAGTAACTGGAGTGATTACTTATGAATTCCTGTAAATCATGACACAGCAAATCATGAAAAACTTTTAAACGTCACTATTTGAAGCCATTTGGAAACTTGTAGCGGTGATGTTGATGTGAAGCTCACCTGTTCTTCCAGACTGTCAATAACAACCAGATCTGCTTTCTGGTTTTGGCAAAGCTGTCGACTTTGTTCCCAAGTCTTCCATGGAGCCGGTTCAAAATTAAACAGGTAGCATCTGTCCTTGAACACCATCCAACCGTCCAGACATGGCTTACACTCTGTGTTGATAAAGTATGATTGAGATCATATGAAATCATATGATTTTTATTTAATTTTACAACCATAAACTTACAAAACAGTCCAAAAACTGGTGGAGTTGCAGGATCCCAATAACAGACGTTTTCACGCCACTTACTGTGGTTCCAGGTGAGCTGAGCCTGGTACAGCTGCCATAAAGTGTTAGGTGGAAAATTAAGCTACATGGACAAAGATGATGGGTTCACTCAGCTAGCTCTGAAAGTTAGGAAGGTGAAGAAACACACTTAGGGAAACTAAAGAGATGAAGGTTTCTGAAGGATAGAATATGGGGAAAAAAGACTTTCATGGGTAGCTGAATGTCTTGCTCTGAATGAGCAACTGGCTGCTGTGATGGGGAACAAAGACTTTTGATGGGTTTTGCAGCTGCTGGAGCTGAAGAACATCATTCCCCATTCACCACAGAGCTATCTGAGCTGTAGAAACAAGTTTGCCGTCACTTTCAAGTCATCTGATATGACTGTAGCTAAGTAATATATATTTATCAACTGCCTTTTACACAGAGAGCAATCACAAAGCGCTGTACAGAAAACCAATAAAACTACAATTAAAATAAAATGATAAAAGTCCAAATCTCCAAATGTCGGCCTAAAATGCTGACAACCCAGACCAGGAAGCAGAGCCGTAGTTTAACACACCTCTCTGCAGCTTCTGTACTGTTACCCACCCATTGCGATGGTGTCTTTCTCACGGCCAAAACTAAACAGATTAAAAACAGATCTAAAAGGAGCAAATCATAAAAATCTCATAAAAAGTAATACATCTGAACTTGAACCGAAAAATAAAACGAATAAATATTTTGTCTCACAGAAACCTGGCTACAAGAGGACTACGTTAGTATAAATGAGTCAACTCCCTCCAATTATTTAAATTTCCACATTCCCAGATCTGTGGGAAGAGGAGGAGGAGTGGCAACCATCTTTCAGTCTGATTTATTAATTAGTCCCAGGCCAATTAACTACAGTTCTTTTGAACATTTAACCCTCAGTTTCCCTCATCCAAACTGCAAAGCAATAAAACCTCTTCTGTTTGTTGTTTTGTATCGTCCACCAGGCCCTTACACTCAGTTTTTATATCAGTTGTCAGACTTCTTATCTGATTTGGTGTTAAACACTGACAAGGTTATTATAGTGGGGGATTTTTTTTTTTCCCGTGTCCTGTCTGGCAATGTGGCAATAAGAATTGTAGTCCTAATGCCAAAAAGAGCTTGACAGATTTTACTTTCACAAGTGGGGCAGTACAGCTTTTGCCATAGTGCTCCGCTTGATTTATGCATGTGAATAGTTTTATTATGATTCATGCGGGGAATATCTCACATTATATGGACACTACAAGAGGAAAGGAAGGACCAGAAAAAAGAAGAAAAGGAGAAAAGGTGAAAGAAAGATGGGATAACAGTAAGAGAATGATAAAACGTTTTATAGTGGGGGATTTTCTCCTTAGGTGTGAGTGTGTGCGAGAATGGTTGTTTGTCCTGTTTGTCTCTGTGTTGCCCTGCGACAGACTGGCGACCTGTCCAGGGTGTACGCCACCTCTCGCCCAGTGAGCACTGGAGATAGGCACCAGCAACCCCCGCGACCCCATGAGGGATTAAGCGGGTCACAAAATGGATGGATGGATGGATGGATTTTAATACTCATGTTGACACAGAATGTGATAACCTTAGTGTAGCCTTTAAAACTATTCTAGATTCAATTGGTTTTGCTCAAAATGTGCATAAACCGACACACTCTTGGCTCCATACTTTAGACCTTGTGCTGACATATGGCATTGATTGTAAAGAATTAACAGTATTTTCTCACAACCCTGTCCTATCTGGCAATTTTTAATAACCTTTGAGTTCAATTTAACTGAGTTATCCACCCCCAAAAGAGGGTTTCATTATAGTAGATCTTTATCAGATAATGCTGTATCAAATTTTAAAGAATCTGTCCCCCATTTAATTTCCTCAATATTACAGAAATGCCCAGTAGAGGGCAGCAATGTTGTTTCTTTCCACTCACAACTAGACACCTTTGTTGACACCTTTATTTCCTCATTGCGTTTTTGCATTACAACGTATCCCCCTTGAAAATGAAGGTAATTATTCACAGGAAGCTGGCTCCCTGAGCTGCATTCTTTCAAGCAGAATTTTAGGAAATTGGAGAGAAAATGGTGCTCTACACATCTAGAGGAATCCTACCTAATCTGGAAAAAACATTCTACTGTAGTATAAAAAACACCCTTTGCAAAGATATAGCAGGATGTTTTCATCATTAATAGTTGAGAATATAAATAATCCTAGGTTTCATTTCAAGACAGTTGCCAAACTTACCCAGAGTCAGAGTTCTGTTGAGCCAGCCATTCTCTTAGGCATGACAAATTTCTTGGTATAGCACATTTCAGTACAGAGACAACGCAAAGTGATTTACATGAGTAAAACAATAGGAAAAAAATCAGAATAAAAGCAAGTTGGAATAAAATGTAAAAATATTTAAACAAAATACAACATGGGAAAATAGAAACTAAAAGCAAACATTAATGATTTTAAAAACAGTTGGACTACAAACTTCAACTAATGATGTTTCAGTAAAACAGTTTACCTAGAACAGTCAAAGGCAACTCTAAATAAAACAGGTTTTAACCTTGATTTAAAGGAACTCAGGCTTTCAGCACTTTTACAGTTTTCTGGAAGTTTGTTCCAGATCAGTGGAGCATAGGAACTAAATGCTGCTTCTCCATGTCTGGTTCTGGTTCTGGAGCCAGAAGACCTGAGTGGTCTGGAGGGTTGATGCACTGATAACAAGTCCAGGCCAGCTGACAGCTTTGCTAGGGCCCGGGACAACGCAGTCTTTTTGGGCCCCCCCTCTCTACACCTGCCGCCACCATACACACACACACACACACGCGCGCGCGCACGCACACACACACACACACACACACACACACACACACACACACACACACACACACACACACACACACCAAAAAAAGTCAACTTAACTGTATACTTCATGCCCTGGGAATCTCAGTATTTTATATTGGATATTTTCAACCCATCTATTGAATTTAGTGCACTAGTTGATCTTTTCTTCATAAGAGAACAGCAAGCACTGCAGCCAAAATATGGCCTTTTTTGACCTGCTGTATATTAGCCAGTCCCTAACAAATGTTTTCCCTTCCGTTGCAGGAAGTAGAATATGTTAGATACTTTGGGAATTCTCTGTCCCCTGAATCTCTGAGAAAGGCTTCCATTTGCCATTAAACATAGAACATTCATTTGATTAGAATCAGTCCTATACAAATCCTATACATTTCCCCGTCGTGGGATAAATAAAGGATTAGCTAATGTTATCTTATCTTAAATAACACTTTTTAATAGGATATATGTACTGGGTTCTTTCAAGGTCTTAATTACATTTTCTGTGTGGGCTCCAGTAACATCTGATAGATAATATCTACTTTGAAAGTTAACATGAACTGCTGCTGAAGATGACCACTCTGATCTACCTGGATGTTCTCTGGAGGACTGAAACGCCTCAGTCAGTGACGTCAGTCTGTGGGTCTGGGTCTGTCAGGGCAATCAGAGATGTTTCGTCTCCTCTCTCCGTTTCTGTCGCTCGACGTTTCTTTCTCATGGTTTTTCACGTGCTTATATACATTTGTTGTGTTTACACTGAATTTAACCGGCTTTTTACAAAACATACAGCTTGATTTCATTTACGGTATTAAAATAGAGCCAAACGGCGCTACTTTCCCTCGTCATTTTTGCGATCTCTCTCCGAGTCTGAGCAGCAGCCGCACGGTTGTTTGTGTGTTGAGTGGAGTGAGAGCTGAGTGGGCGGGCCAGGCTGAGCCTGCGTGCTGATTGGCTGGCGCCGCTGAGCCATGTACGAGAGGGGAGGGGGAGCAGCAACGTGCCGTGACACAGTTGGGGAGACTTTGGTGAAGCTGCTGCAGTCAACGCGCGCGGCTTCAACTATATATTTAGTTACTCTAATATTAAATATTTTTCACACAAATATTTTCTGAAAAATTATTTCTGCCTTTATTTTAATGGTCAGAGTGTCAGTTTTGGGCCCCCCCTCCTCTGTCCTGGGCCTGGGACAATTGACCCGTTCCCCCCCCCCCATCAGCCGGCGTGAACAAGTCTGTGATGTATTTAGGTGCTAAGCCATTCAGGGATTTATAGACTAACTATAGACGTATTTTAAAGTCTATTTTCTGAGATCCAGGGAGCCAGTGGAAGGACTTCAGAACCAGGTCCATGTTCTCTACTTTCTTAGTCTTAGTGAGGACGCGGGCAGCAGCGTTCTGGATCAGCTGCAGCTGTCTGATCCACTTTTTAGGCAGACCTGTGAAAACACCGTTTCAGTGATCACTTCTACTAAAGATAAACGCATGGATTAGTTTTTCCAGATCCTGCTGAGACATCAGTCCTTTAATCCTGGAAATGTTCTTCAGGTGGTAGAAGCACGCCCGCCGACGGGGGGGGACAAACGGGTCAGTTGTCCCGGGGCCCAGGACAGAGGGGGGGCCCGAAACTTCACCAGCAGCTTCACCAGTTTCCCCGTCTGTGTCACGGCACTCTGCTGCTCCCCCTCCCCTCTCGTACATGGCTCAGCGGCGCCAGCCAATCAGCACGCAGGCTCAGCCTGGCCCGCCCACTCAGCTCTCACACAAACTCAACACACAAACAACCGCGCTGCTGCTGGTTGTTTGTGTGTTGACGGGCAAATCAGCACTCCAGTGTATAATATAGCTCAGTGACCCTGACCCACAGACTGACGTCACTGACTGAGGCGTTTCAGTCCTCCAGAGAACATCCAGGTAGATCAGAGTGGTCATCTTCAGCAGCAGTTCATGTTAACTTTCAAAGTAGATATTATCTATCAGATGTTACTGGAGCCCACACAGAAAATGTAATTAAGACCTTGAAAGAACCCAGTACATATATCCTATTAAAAAGTGTTATTTAAGATAAGATAACATTAGCTAATCTTTTATTTATCCCACGACGGGGAAATGTATAGGATTAAAGCAACAGGCGGGTAACCTGACAAAAGCCAGATGTATGTCGCTCCGCCTAGCTCCACTCACATACATCTGGGACTCCGCCATAGGAATTGCATTTACAGAAGGCTGGGCCTTATAAAAAATTCTTGCATATGATTGGATAAGCCACTTGTCTGTCATCTTTATTGACGTGCTATTTCAACCACTCACACCGAAGCTAAGCCGTGACGCTGATGATAGCGACGCAGGAAAAAAATAATAATAATGTGTTTGCGGCTCTAGTGGCATGCGTTTTATTGACAGTGAGCTGACAGGAAGAGGGGGGAAGACAGGCGGCAAAGCGCCGCGGGTCGGAGTCGATTCCGGGCCGACCGCGTTGAGGACCAAAGGCCTCCTAACATAGTTAGCGCTAACCGCTAACCGCTCCGGGGCGCGTCCGCGTCTGCACGTCCGCTGCAGACGCGGACGCGCCCCGGAAAACAAAACTTGCCAAATCCGGTCGGGAGAAGGGCGAAAACATGGTTTCCACCAACAAAAGCCTTCAGAGCCGTTCTCTGATGTTCTTTTAATGAAACAATATAAGGTAGATTGGACAACACGGAAGAAATAGCAGCATCAATGTTAACGCTTGCTTCCTCGACGAGCCGCCATTGCTATCAAAACAGTCTCACGTCATGGTCACGTCTCCACTACGTCACATCTATGAAAAGCCAGCCCTGCGTCCTGATTGGCCAGACCATAAATTTGGTTGGAGAAATCACTTTCTATCGGCGGTGTCCCAGATGTATGTGAGTGGAGCTAGGCGGAGCAACATACAGCTGGCTTTTGTCAGGTTAACAGGCGGGTGCCTGTTGCTTTAATCCTAATTTTGTTTTTGTCTTTTAACTTTTTGTTCTTTCTCTCTTTTCTCTTCATAGAAGGTACATCTGGTCTGGCATTCTGTTAGCTGTGACATCATCCACACTCTTTCAGGAGGAATGAATGCTGCTTGTCAAGACATGCAACCTGCGGGGTTTCCTTAGAGAGGAAACTTTCTGACCAATCTGGAGGATCTGATTAAGCAGATGATTATAAGTGTTTACAAAAATTACATGTGCTGTGAATTGGTGCTATGTAAATTAAATTGAATTCACATTCTTAAAAATGAAGCCTTTTGCTACTTTGTACGAAGCCATCAAGTATAGGGTTATTTCATCATGGTAGAAAACTTACTCGTATTGGGACAAAAGTCTTTTACTGGAAAGTTATCAAATGTCAGGATGATTTCCAGGGTCCAGTTGAGGTTGTCTTTTTCTCTGCTCAGCTCTGCAATTTGGTTCTCCATGATGCGGGTCTTTTCCATCAGCTGCTCAGCCTCCTCTATTAAGCTTCTCTTTTCCATAACAAGGTGCTCAGTCTGATTTGTTAGGTTTCTGTTTTCCAGAACCACATGCTTATTTTCCGCTGCAAGGTCATTGATGGTTGCTTTCTGTTTATTCATTGCCATGGTTACTATATATGAAATAAGAGAAGATATTAGCCATTTAATAAATGCATACCTGCCGGTGTTAGAAAAAAAATAATTTCCTCAATTTCTTTCATTAATTTTGTCCAAAATGTTCAGTTTTCCTTGGATTTTCATATTTGAAATATTGTAGTTTTTCCAACTAAAAGCTGTAGTTGAAGAGTAACTGCACCAACCTTCCATATTTAAACCACTATCTTAATTGTTTTTGAAGTACATTAGAAGGAAAATTACTATTGACCAAAATGACCACCACCACCAGCGGGCGAAAAATTATGCCCAAACACATGCAATAAGACCTGAATGGTCTGGAGTTAGTGTTGTAATTAGTTTTGCATTTTCTCCCTGAGTCACTCTGTTCTGTCCATTTAGCACAGAACAGAGTGGCTGTTAGTTTCTTCTGTATTCAGCTTTGTTACATTATTTGTTTCTTCCCTGTCATTTGTCTGCAGCTCGTCCATTTCTTGTCGTTCACCTGTCACAAGGGGTGTAACGGTACACGTGGGTGTATTACATCATTTCAGTCCAGCATGTTCAGATCATTCCACATGTTTACCATTTCTGTTATCTTTTTTACTCATTGAATTATTTAATTTTATTTTTAGTAGAGATTAAGCACAGCTGAACTAAAGTTCCTAAGCGTTTTTCACCTGGACGCTGTTAATTGTTGTAGTGTCTTGTCGCATGTATCCATCCATCGTCTTCCACTTATCCGGGGTCGGGTCGCGGGGGTAGCAGCTTCAGTAGGGAGGCCCAGACGTCCCTCTCCCCAGCCACCTGGGCCAGCTCCTCCGGGGGAATCCCAAGGCGTTCCCAGGCCAGCAGAGAGACATAGTCCCTCCAGCGTGTCCTGGGTCTTCCCCTGGGTCTCTTCCAGGTGGCACGTGCCCGGAACACCTCACCAGGGAGACGTCCAGGAGGCATCCTAACCAGATGCCCGAGCCACCTTAAATGGCTCTTCTCAACGTGGAGTAGCAGTGGCTCTACTCTGAATCCTCCCCGGATGACATGTCATGTAATGTTTCCTTCCGTTTAACATTTATAATCAGGCTCCAGAAGAAGCTGGCTCTTGGGACGTGGAATTTCACCTCTCTGGTGGGGAAGGAGCCTGAGCTAGTGCGCGAGGTTGAGAGGTTCTGGCTAGAGATAGTCGGACTTACCTTGACTCATGGCTTTGGCTCTAGAACCAGTCTCCTCGAGAGGGGCTGGACATTCTTTCACTCTGGAGTTGCCCCTGGTGAGAGGCGCCGAGCAGGAGTGGGCATACTTGTTGCCCCTCATCTTGGTGCCTGTACGTTGGGGTTTACCCTGGTGAACGAGAGGGTGGCCTCCCTCCGCATACGTGTGGGGGGACGGGTTCTGACTGTTTGTGCGTATGCACCAAACAACAGTTCAGATTACCCACCCTTTTAGAAGTCCTTACAGGGGGTACTGGAGAGTGCCCCTCCTGGGGACTCCCTCATTTAACTGGGGGACTTCAACGCTCACGTGGGCAATGACAGTGGGACCTGGAGGGGCATGGTTGGGAGGAACGGCCCACCTGATCTGAACCCGAGTGGTGTTCTGTTGTTGGACTTCTGTGCTCGTCATGGATTGTCCATCACGAACACCATGTTCAAGCATAAGGGTGTCCACATGTGCTCTTGGCACCAGGACACCCTAGGCCGTAGTTCAATGATCGACTTTGTCGTTGTTTCATCTGACCTGCGGCCGCATGTCTTGGACACTCGGGTGAAGAGAGGGGCGGAGCTCTCCACCGACCACTACCTGGCCCTGGGTCAGGTTCTCACATCTCTGGTGTTGAGGTCACCGAGGTGGTTAGGGGTGTGGCTCTTTCTTGGATCAAGAGTTACAGTATTTGGAGAATAGATCACAATATGTCCACATTAAAAATACTGATTCGCAGCTGCTGACAATGACCACTGGTCTACCGCATGGTTCAGTGTTGGGCCCTTTACTATTTATCCTTTATATTAATGATATATGTTTAGTTTCAAAAATATTACATTTTATATTATTTGCAGATGATACTAATATCCTTAGTTCTGGTAAAGATTTAAAAACCTTATTGGAGACAATAGAAAAATAATTAAATATATTAAAGTGTTGGTTTGATTCAAACAAATTAACCTTAAATCTAAAGAAAAATTATTTATAATATTCACAAATCGTGCTATTAATGTGCACACAAAACTGAAAATAAATGACACAGATATCGAAAGAGTAAGTGATGTAAAATTTCTTGGGGTAACAATACAAAATAAGTTAAGTTGGAAACCACATATTGACTATATCAGATCAAAGTTATCTAAAACATTGGCAGTGATATAAATTTAAAGACCTTTTAAATCAAAAAACATTATATCTCTTGTACTGTTCATTAGTTTTGCCTTACCTGATGTACTGTATTGAGGTGTGGGGAAACACCTATAAAACTAATTTAAACCCTTTGTTTATAATTCAAAAGAGAGCTATTCGAATTGTAAATAAAGCAGATTATAGAGACCATACAAACCAACTTTTTGTACATTTAAAAACATTAAAATTTAAAGATTTGGTTGACTTTAAGACTGCTCAATTTATGTACAAAGTAAAGAATAATTTGTTGCCAGCACACATTCAGGGTCTGTTTTTGATCAGGGACAGTGCTTATGATCTCAGAGGGTATAAAAGTTTCAGAAGACCAAAAGCAAGAACAAATATAAAACAACATTTTATTTCTTTTGTTGGGGTTGATGTATGGAACAAATTAGATCAGGAGCTAAAAGACTGTACAACATTAACAAGGTTTAAAAACATATTTAAGAATAATACGATAAAAAATAATGAATAATGTGAATGCAATTAAGAGCAGTAAGATAATGGGTGTGTTACCTTTTTTCCCAAAATGTTATTATTGTAGAATAATAATTTTCCTAAAATCATACGTTGGTATGTATTATAAACGGTAGCCATCTTTTTTGTTTTTCTTTTTTCTTTTGCTTTCTAGTCCAATGTAAATTGACTTTGGAGGGTGGGCATTATAAGCTTATTACTTCTGCCAATACGCCCTTTTTCAAACTGTTTTAATTTATGTTATATGGACATATACTGTCTTTATTATATACTTGTGTGTCTGGTTAAAAAGCTCCTGGGTGGCAAGGCCCCGGGGGTGGATGAGCTTCACCCTGAGTACCTTAAGGCTCTGGATGTTGTGGTGCTGTATTGGTTAACACGACAGTTCCCCTGGATTGAACTGAGGTGGTGGTCCCCCTTTTTAAAAAGGGGGACCGGAGGGTGTGTTCCAACTACAGAGGAATCACACTCTTAAGCCTCCCTGGTAAGGTCTATTCTGGGGTTCTGGAAAGGAGGGTCCGTCGGATAGTTGAATCTCGGATTCAGGAAGAGCAGTGTGGTTTTGGTCCTGGCCGTGGAACACTGGATCAGCTCTACACCCTCAGCAGGATCCTGGAGGGGGCATGGGAGTTTGCCCAACCAGTCTACATGTGCTTTGTGGATCTGGAGAAGGCATTCGACCGTGTCCCCCGAGGGATCCTGTGGGGGGTACTCCGGGAGTATGGAGTACCGGGCCCTTTAATAAGGGCTGTCAGGTCTCTGTATGACCGGTGTCAGAGTCTGGTCCGCATTGCCGACAGTAAGTCGGACTCGTTTCCAGTGAGAGTTGGACTCCGCCAAGGTTGCCCTTTGTCACCGATTCTGTTCATAACTTTTATGGACAGAATTTCTAGGCGCAGCCAAGGTGTTGAGAGGATCCGTTTTGGTGACCTTAGGATTGCGTCTCTGCTATTCGCAGATGACGTGGTCCTATTGGCTTCATCAGGGCGTGATCTACAGCTCTCACTGGAGTGGTTTGCAGCCGAGTGTACTTCTTTTCCACAGATATTAATCTTTTTGTTCGCTACTGTGCACTCATGGATCATGTGTCCTGCATATCCACACTTTTAACACTTGATGCTGTGCTCTTCACGTGGTGACTGACAAGTAGCAGCTAGCTTCTTTAATCTACATAAAAATTGTCTACAGACATTCCTTGCATTTGTTCCCCTTGTCTGAACACGTCTTTCATAACAACTTAACACACTCATAACAACTTTATCCCTTTTGCAGGGAAGAAAAGCAGCTTGGTGCAGAGATCGATATTGGCATTTAAACAAGCTTTAGCAGGTAATTCAGATCGGGCCAAAGCATAAATAAACTATACTTACAATTGGTTGCTATAGTTTAGTTATTGTAAAGAATGGAGTTTATTTAAAATATCACCAAAATAGGTCGCTTTTTGTCTACTGTTATGCAAAAACTATATTGTTTATTTGCCATATTTTCAAGATAAATATCTTTTTTAAATTTCTTGGCTTTTTTGTTCTTTAAATTAACCAAACCGAGTTCTCCTTGAAACTGAAACGAACAGAAATATGATTTTAGTGTTCTGTTACACCCTACCTATCACCCTTAATTATTGATAAATGCCATCACCTGCTTTCCTATTCGCTTTCTTTCCCATTTAAACAGCCTGTTACGTCCTTTAGTTGTTGGATCATCCATTGTGACTGCCTTCGTTATGGCACCCTCTGTTTTATCCCTGCCTTTGTTCCTCAGTAAGTCATTATTTTCTTTCTTTAAATCTGAACATCTCATCATGCGTCTCCCGAGCTCTTGTTGCACTTTGGTCCCACAACTAGCCCCATAAACAGGATTGGTGCTTCATGATAAAGCCTGACAATAGCCTAACATACGGTTTAATTTACTGTCATATTCAGTAAATTGAGGCTTGTTTGTCAGAATAAAACCGGGATTGAACATACTTGTCATTAAGTACCCATTTCTGCAAGAAAAATTTTGCTTTATCTATTGGTCTAATAGGATGCAATATTCTAAATATTATTATTCTTAAATGTTGTGTTCTTATTAGCTGGAGGTGGAAAAATATTGTAACAGAAATAAAGGCTTTAAAACATCCTCAGTCTGTTAATCTATATAACGTTTTTCCTTTAGTGAATTGCGTTGCTAAAATAAATGACATGTTCAATAATATTATAATTCATTAAATGTGATTGAATTCTCAAATGTGGCATAACATTATTAAATGAAAAGGAGCCTTACTCCAGACGTTCACAGCAATGCTTCCCAACAGGAGCAACCAAGTTGTCCCCAAATACCACCACAGCCGGCAGGAATGAGGCGTTGCTCTATTATTGGTCTCTGTATGAAATTGAAAAAAGAAAATTAGATATTATCATCAAATTTTTGGACCAACAGAATGGTTTCTAAAACAACAGAAAAGGGAGAGGAAATACATGAAATAAAGTTAATCATTTTTGCTTTAAGGTTTAAAGTTTCAGTATTTGCACAAATAAATAAAACTAATAAACAAAATGGCACAACACTAAAAAATAGAAGTTGAGTAAAAAATATTGGCTGGCTACTAACATTTCATGACCCAAAGCAGGAACATGAAAATAGTAAAGAGAAATAATTAACAATATGTATACAGCCAACCAAAACCAATATGTGACAAAACAGCCTTGATAATCTGCTATTCATCAAGTCTTCAATTTTAATTACTAACCGAGTAATGAGTTACTTACCATTTATAACTGGCCTGACGTTTTCATAAATCTCATCATGTGATACTTTGCCCATCTTTAAATTGTGAATGTTGAAAACTAGCTGAACCTGAGCAAAATGTTTAAAAGGTTAAGTCTGACCAAAAGATTGCAAATAAATATATTTTTAAAGAAATTTATCTACGACCTTTCTAAGTGCCTGTTCTTATGCTTATGCCCGATTCTCAGTCTCTGAGTTCAACAGATACTGAACGCTCATAGGAACAAATGCTTGACAAATTTTTTCTCTCAGTTGAAGTGCATCAGCTTTCACACCCTTGTATTATTTTTGGTTGGTGTGAACTTGCCTATAACCACAACAGTATCATTACTAATTTTAAAATATTTTGATCTTCTGTAAACCCCAGTCGGTCGAGGCAGATGACCATTCATACTGAGCCTAGTTCTGCTGGAGGTTTTTCCTTCCCGTTAATGGGGAGTTTTTCTTTCCACTGTCGCTTCATGCTTGCTCAGTATGAGGGATTGCTGCAAAGCCATGGACAATGCAGACGACTGTCCCTGTAGCTCTACGCTTCTCCAGGAGTGAATGCTGCTTGTTAAGACTTTGATGCAATCAACTGGTTTCCTTATATAGGAATTTTTTTGACCAATCTGTATAATATGAATTTGACTTTGTAAAGTGCCTTGAGATGACATGTTTCATGAATTTGCGCTATATAAATAAAATTTAATTGAATTAAATTGAATTGATCTTTAAAACAGAAAGTTCCACGAAGCTGTGACTTATTTACCATAAAAAAGCATAAATATGCAAGGTTCTCTTGGAGGCCACACAGGCTGGTGCCTATCTCCAGAGTATATTGGGCAAGAAGTGGGGCACCCTGGACAGGTTGCCAGTTCATCACAAAGCAACAGAGACACAAAGAATAAACAAGCATGCACACACTTATACTATGGTGTCATATTGGAGTAATTCCATTGCTTCCAAATGGATGTCCAAAGTGAAACGAACTGACAGAGAGGCACTGACAGGTTTGGCAGAGAAATAAACAGGGAAAGTCAAATGGTTAATTTAGAAGGTTTACTTAATGTGTTTTCAATAAAATTTTATTTATGTAGCTCCAATTCGTGAAGCATGTCATCTCACTGTGATTTTAAAACACCTGTAGCTTACAGGGTAGCTCCCGCTAGCTTCTTCAAAACAATGCCATGCTGATGTAATTCGATTGTGTTTTTACAGTTATAACCTACGTTATCTCCACAAGGGTTTTATACATTGATGGGATATACATATTGATGTTTGTGTTTTCCAGTCCACTCATTGCAACCAAAATAAACCCGAAGCTTTTTAAATTTAGTGCCGAATGTCCACTAGCCTATTGCTATTAGCTTCCGGATAACATTCGCTCTTTCCGGAAACGTGACTACTGTTAGTTTCAAGCATAAGGTTTGTTTCGTTTTGCTCCACCATCGTTTGATAGTGCTACGAGCGTTATTACCACATTACTATGGAATATTAATGTTGATTTAATGGTGTTTTTGTATAACTTTAGGATTAACCGATTTTTGCGACCGATCGCCACAGACATCCCTAGCTTCTCCGAGGAATAATCGCATTAATAACACCAAAGGTTTACTGATTTTTACTGAGCAAGTCATTCTATAAGTTGTTATTTTAATCAAATAATGTTTTGTTTAACTCAGGATTTGCATTGTGAATGGGTTGAAACACATACCAAATGTTCTTTAGAATTAGTTAAGCTAATTCCACATACTTTAAGATGACCTGTGGTTTTTTAACTTAGATCTGCAGTGAACCAGGATTCACTGAATCATTCACTAGCGTAGCAGAGAGGATTTGTTGATATAAATATAGTGTTAATTCAGATAAACAGCATTATATAGTGATGTTCTCTGGATGTTCATTTTATTTCTGTTAATAAATTCTTGAACTTGAAGAGAAGTTGTCACTCCTTCCTTCTATATGTGTGCAGAGTTTGCTGTTAAAAGAACGCGAGTGCTTGAATCATCCCTTTCAACCATTGTCCTAATATAAGCCCTTGGGCTGATATTCACTGTACAATACCCAACTGACAGTCATTTATTTATTAAACATTAAACAACTTTAAAACAGTGTGTAATAACACAGCAGAGTCGACTCATTGACTTCCTTCCGCTTTTGAAGAAACGCAGCAGATGAACAGGAAGCTAGTTCTATTTTCATCTTGCCCAGTCCCCCTGCGACTTTTTAGAAGTGCCTCATAATGGTGTCATGGTCCACAGAGAATTTCTGCAGCCTGAGCTGATTGTAACAAAGAGATTACGTCCCATAGATTAGAAATGTATCTTATATCTTTAGCTGTGTTTCAATTCTAGATAAAGCTCTAAAGAAGCTACGGCTTCCAATAACTTTCCTTCTTTCTTTAGCGTAGAAAGAAAGCTGACACTTCCAATTATCAGCAACAAGATAATTGGCCCAAGCATCTGCATCAGTGGTGCCCAAACTTTGAGTCACATGGTCCAAGGTCATCAAGTCAAAAGTACATGTGGGCCAAAGAAATCAAACAGTTTTTAACATTAAATTTAGAAGAAATTGTATTTAGATATTTTTTCTGAGCTGGTTAACAATAAACAATGCATTTAATATTTTAATTAACCAAATAAAATGACAAAGTAAAGTACAAAAAACAATTTATTCTCTGCTAAAACAGGATTTTGATCACTATTTCTTTGAAAATGCTTGCTGTATTAAGCTAAGTGTAAATGAAAAGCACATTATGATACAACAAAGTCTGCTTTGAAGTGAGTCACTGACTAGATGTTGCCCCATTTACTGTGAATTGGATAAGGTACAAATTCAAAGAGTATTTAAAAGACAAATAATTTATGTTGGATCCATCATTTTCCATTGTAAGATTTCTACTTGTCTGCAATAATTTTACCTTGTTTAGAAATGAAGTCTTGAGGAGGAACAACCCCTTCAGGGCTGTTCTCTCCACACACAACCACAAAGTTCTCTTTTTATGGTTAACAACAGTGGGAGGGAATGCCGTTTATTAATATAAATACCTGCGTTGCTAAACAACTGAACGAAATAACCTTCCATTAGTAATACTTGTGTTAAAACTGCTAAGTTTCCATTCAGCCAAAGGCCTGTGTAGAAACAGGGAAACCCAGAAGTCCAGAGTCTCTCCTATTCTTAGCACAGACTTGAATCAGAGAAACCAAGGCCTTTCACCTCCTTGCACTAAGCAGAACTAGATCTATGTAGAAATATTTTAGCCATACTGTGTAACAAAGCATATAAATCCTCAATAAATTTGCCAAATTTATGTCTTTCTTGAAGTAGCTGCACAAACTCAGTAAAGGGGCTACATAGCCAGTTCATACTTCCATAAACTATTAAAGATACATCTTTAACCTGCTGCTACAGTGCATCTACTATAGCTTTCTGCTGAATAAATGAGTTGCTTGGTTGATGTCTAAAGCTTGTTGCATACTCTGTAAGAAGCGAGAAATGTGTTTTTGCTCCCACAACTGTGCAACTGTTGTGGTGAAAACACATTTCTCAGTTCCTGCATGTATGTGACAGACTTTAGACCACATCACTGCTGCTGACAGTTAAACTGAAGCCAATAAGCTCTGAGCATTTTAACATGTTTAACTAATCATTTTTAGAATGTGTTTAACTTTAACTTTCTCATTACGTAGCTCTACTACCACTTGTAGCTGCACACACAGACAGACATGCACTCTGCTGCAACCTTAAAGGCCTAATGTTTAACGTTTGAGGGGCTCAAATCTAACTTTTTGGTTAACTGAACCCTGGGCTGGATGGTCCTCCAGTCTTCTACTGCATCAGGACAGGGTAGGCTTACTTTTGCTATGTCTTCACTGTCTCAAACTATACAATCTGCTGAACATCTGGAAATCAAAGTTGTGCTCTTCAAGCATTTAAGTGAATCTTCATCAGCGCATACAGAGCATCTGCAAGGTGTAGCATTGGATTAAGTAAAGCTGATATTGGGTCATGGACATTTCAGAAGTACTTCTAATGGGTCCACTCTCAGAGTTGTGACACTAATCCTGCAGTTTTCCCACAATGTTTGCCCAAAAACTCAGTGGATTTAGTTTCAGCAATTATCAGGGCTTCTTGCTCACATATTGAATTGATTCATATGATTGAATTTGATTTTGATTTGATTGATTTGATTTTGTAAAGTGCCTTGAGATGACATGTTTCATGAATTGTACTATATTAACTATATTAACTAACACTATATAAATAAACTTGAATTGAAAATTGAATTGAATATTAATCTGTTAAGAAATGCAGAGTCTGATGTGTCCCAGCTCTTTGTTGGAGGTCTTCCAGGGATTAACAGAACATATGGACCAGAGCCACCAAAAGGTTGATCCATCCAGTACCTTCAAAAGGAAAGCCTGAAGATTAGTAACCTAAAGACAGATTTAGACTCCTTTTAAAACTGTGACATGTACATAAAGAAAAAGGATAAGATCATGACTAGAAAACTGTATATTCAACATTGCTACAGCATTTGTTTATCATGTGACTCTAGGATCTTCCTGATCAATTTTTACTTTTCTTTTACTTAAAATCTCTTCCCCAAGAGTATTGTTGCATCCATCAGGCCATTGCCAAATGTTGTTAACTTCATGTAGGCCCAACCAATATCCATTATGCTTGTCATAGTAGTTAGTGTGATTACTGAGAAATTCCTGCAAGTCATTTGGTCTCAAATTACTTTTTGTCATGGTTTTAAGGTGTTTGGCCCACATGCAGCTCACAGTCAGGAGGCAGAGAGCAGTTTAAGGCGCTTATTGTGACACACAGTTGTACAGGGGAGAATGTGTGGACAAACCACGACGGGAGAACGCCAGACAGGGACACGAGACCGGGGCTGGTTCGATCTGCGGACGAGAGGCAAGGGGGTAGACAGTGCTTAGAGAATGGAAGGTGCGCGGGGTTGAGGTGAGCTTACCGCCGAGTACGGGAACCTAGCCGGGGGAGTGGAGCAGAGAGACAGACTCAGCGGATGACTCCCAGTGATGGCAGCAGGTGACTGAGCGGCTGATCACTTTGCTCCTCCTCTCTGCCTGTTCGGACGCTTTTTTCTCTGCTCTCTGCTTGCTTGCTTTTTCCTGCCTTTTACTTTTTATCTCCTTTTTATCTCTTAACCTAAACCACAGAAAGTTGGATTTAGTTTTTATTTATTTATTTTCTTTTACTTATTTTTTTATTTTGATTTTGAAAAGATGCTTTCCTTCAACACAATGGACTTTGACAAGCTTTTACAGAAGATAGCTGTTATGGAACTGAAAATCTGTCGACTTGAAGTGAATTATGATGTAAACGCCACGCATGGAAATGAAACAACCCTACCTGTGATTCCGAGCGGTGACCACCAGCCCAGCGACTCAGCGAACAAACAGTTCCCTGAGGAAAATGAGAATCCCTGGATCACTCTGGGTGCAAGACCAAAGGATCCACGAACCCCACGCCTAGACAAAGAAAACTGGCCGAGACTACAGAGAGATGTCCCAGGACAAGGGAAACAACAGCGGGCTGTTCTCAAAACAAATGATAGGAGTAAACCTGCTGGAAATGCTGGAATTCCATTACTAAACAGATTTGCTCCACTCCAAAATGTGACCCAGGAGGACAAAAATCAGAGGTATGTCAACGATTTTTGTTCTAAGACATCAGAGAAAAGACATGCCACAGGGCCAAGGACCCTGATATTATGCAATGGTTCTGTAAGGGGGATTAAACATTTCTGTAACAAGAAAAACACAGAGGTGTTGATTTATAACGATCTGAACAGTGGCCTGGTGTCTGATTTAACAGACATCCTTCAGACAGACCTTCCAAGGGTCTTGAAAGAACGTCCGACCTTGGAAAAACTCATAATACAAGCTGAAGCCCTGAAGGACGTCAACCGGATAAGAAAATCAGAAGTATTAAAAGAGGATTACATTCGTTTGTTGAACATTGTTGATGGCCTGAATGTCAAGGTGTTTCTTAGTGGCCCACTTGCCCCGGTTAACTGTGGAGATGAGATTTTTTCCAGAATTCTGATGCTAAACAAATGGCTGGAAAAAACATGCAAAGAAACAACTGTAACCTTCATAGACAACTTTAACATCTTTTGGGAAAGAAGACATCTGTTCAACAGAGATCGTTTCTCTCTAAATAGGTCAGGTGCAAAACGGCTGATTTCAAACATCTTCTATTCTGTGAACCATGCGTCATCAGCTTTGTTCCAAAACAAAGTACATCCAGTGCCAAAACAAATGATAAGCCCAGTGCAGCCCGAACAAGCCAAGATAAAGATGGCCAGAAAGATGACACAGAATGAGGCTTCGTCAGAGCTACAGAACGATTCATCCCAGATCTCAGCAGGACAAAGAGAGGACCAAGAACCTCCATCGTCACAAACACCGGTCCAGACTGCACCCGCCTCCCCTTCTTCTCCACAAAGCCCAGAAGTTCCTTTTCTGGAATTTTCTCACAACATGAACCAAGTCCTTAAGATTGGCCTACAGATGACATCCTCTCCACATAGCCATTCTGCTGTGAATAAACCAGGATTCTCCAAAGGCCTCAGAGCCTCAGATCCTCCTCCTCCACGTATCACAGAACTCTCTGGTACTGAGGAACTCCAAATTACTTCGCTGTGATACAGATTGGCCCCTGGCCACACGTTTATCAGACATGACAGTTCCCAGCATCAGCCGGGGCCTTTCGCTGGAGATTATGGAATATCTGTGATAATACGTGGCAGAAATAAGAAAAACAAAAGAAAAACAGGAACAAATACTTAAAAATCATAAACTGTCAGATGCAACCTGTCACAGAGACATCATCAACCACTAAGTCATATAAACTGGGTTTATTAAATATTAGATCTCTGTCAGGAAAATCCCTTTTAATTAATGACTTCATTATTGACAATAATCTTGATGTAATGTTTTTAACAGAAACATGGTTACATGAATTTAGTGAAGCAGCTATACTGATGGAGTCAACACCTCCAAACTACAATTTTCATTGTGAGAGCAGACAGCAAAGGAAAGGTGGAGGAGTAGCAACATTGTTTAATGATTCACTAAAATGTAAAAAGGTGTTTTTGGGAAAATTTGACTCTTTTGAACATTTGGCTCTCCAGGTAAAGAGCCCGGTACGAACTATGTTTCTGAATGTTTACAGGCCTCCTAAGTCCACATCAAACTTTTTTAAATATTTTAGTGACCTGCTGTCTGTGATATGTGTTGATTATGACTGTTTAGTTATTGTGGGAGACTTCAACTTTCACGTTGACAACCCTGAAGACAGAAGTGCAAAAGAACTGTGTGACACACTTAGAAACTTTGGTTTAAGTCAACATGTTAAACAGCCAACACACAAACAGGGACATATTTTAGACCTGATCATCACTAAAGGTCTAAAAATTTCACAGGTCAATATAACTGATGTTGTCCTATCTGATCACTTTTCTGTTACCTTTGAAAGCATCATTTCCAGTGACTCATTTAGCCAAATGGACATCGTAAGAAAACGCACCTTTAAGGACAATGCCACGGAAACTTTTATTCAAGCTTACTCTGCTACTTCAACCTTGGGCTGCAACTCAGTAGATGAGCTAGTAGATAACTTTCAGTCTAAAGTCTCAGACATCATTAACTGCATTGCTCCAGTTAAAGTGAAAGTTATTTCCGGGAAGAAAAAATCTCCTTGGAGAAATGCTCCAGCAGTTAGAGGTGAAAAAAGGGAATGTAGGAAAGCTGAACGCAGGTGGAGAAAGAATAGACTCCAGGTTCACTATGACATCTATAAAGAGAGACTTTACAGATATAACTTACAACTGAAAAATGCAAGAGAATCTTTCTTCTCAGAGATCATCAAGAAAAACATTAATAATGCTCGTGTCTTATTTTCCACAGTCGACAGGCTAACAAATCCTCCTGTGTCAGTGGCTTCCGAACTCCACTCCACCAGAGCCTGCAATGAATTTGCTAACTTCTTTACTGAGAAAATCCTAAAAATTATAGGATCATTTTGTACTACCATATCAACACCAGAACCAATGCTTTATTCAGCTGGAACTATTTCTGACAAAATGTCCCATTTCAGCGAAATAAACCACAAAAGCTTAGAGCAGATCATTCAGCAGTTAAGTTCCTCTTCATGCAGCCTTGATGTTCTCCCCACAGCTTTCTTTAAAAAAGTTTTACCTGGCATAGCGTCTGATTTGACCCAGATAATAAACACGTCCCTTCTGTCAGGTGTTTTCCCCCAGTCCCTAAAAACAGCAATTATCAAACCACTGCTGAAAAAGAACAATTTAGACAAACTACTACTCCAGAACTACAGGCCCATCTCAAACCTCCCCTTTATCAGTAAGATTATTGAAAAAGCTGTATTTGAACAATTAAACACCTTCTTAACAACGACCAGCCGCTTTGACGTTTTCCAGTCAGGTTTCCGTGCTCACCACAGTACAGAGACCGCCCTTATCAAGGTGTTTAATGACATCCATATAAATACAGACTGTGGAAGAACCACAGTGCTGGTTCTGTTGGACCTCAGTGCAGCATTTGATACTATTGATCACTCCATTCTGTTAGAACGCCTGGAGAACTGGGTCGGCCTCTCTGGTACAGCTCTCCACTGGTTTAAATCCTACTTAAAGGAAAGGGACTTTTTTGTGTCAGTAGGTAACTTTACATCCCAGACGACAAAAATCACATGTGGGGTTCCCCAAGGGTCCATTCTGGGTCCCCTCCTTTTCAATATCTACATGCTCCCTCTTGCTCAGATAATAAATAACAACATCAGCTACCATCACTATGCAGACGACACACAGCTCTACATCACCATGTCACCAGGTGACTATAAACCAGTTCAAGCACTGAGTAAATGCTTAGAAGAAATCAATACGTGGATGTGCCAAAATTTTCTTCAGTTGAATAAAAACAAAACAGAAGTAATAATTTTTGGACCAATAGAGGAGAGATCAAAAGTTAGCACACAGCTTCAGTCGCTTCAGCTAAAAACCACTAATCAGGCCCGAAACCTGGGTGTAGTGATGGACTCAGACCTGAACCTTCAAAAGCATCTAAAGACAATTACAAGGTCGGCTTTCTATCACCTGAGGAACATTTCCAGGATTAAAGGACTGATGTCTCAGCAGGATCTGGAAAGACTAATCCATGCGTTTATTTTTAGTAGAACTGATCACTGCAACGGTGTTTTCACAGGTCTGCCTAAAAAGTGGATCAGACAGCTGCAGCTGATCCAGAACGCTGCTGCCCGCATCCTCACTAAGACTAAGAAATTAGAGCACATCACCCCAGTTCTAAAGTCCTTCCACTAGCTCCCTGTATCTCAGAGAATAGACTTTAAAATACTTCTGTTAGTCTATAAATCCCTGAATTAGCACCTAAATACATCACAGACTTGTTAACAGTGTATCAACCCTCCAGACCACTCAGGTCTTCTGGCTCCAGCCTGCTCTGCATACCTAGAACACGAACCAAACACGGAGAAGCAGCATTTAGTTCCTATGCTCCACTTATCTGGAACAAACTTCCAGAAAACTGTAAAAATGCTGAAAGCCTGAGTTCCTTTAAATCGAGATTAAAAACACATTTGTTTAAAATTGCCTTTGAATGTTCAAGTTAAACTGTTTTAAAGTGTTCAATGTTCAAGTTAAACTGTTTTAAAATTACTTTTTTTTTCTTTTTTTTCTACATTCTATCCCTACTTGCTTTTATTCCTATATTTTAATCATGTAAAGCACTTTGCATTGTCTCTGTACTGAATTGTGCTATATAAATAAATTTGCCTTGCCTTGCCTTGGTGGGCGGGCCTGAGGAGTTGAAGCGGGATCTGAGCAGCACCAATGGTGGGAGCAGTGGTCCGTGGACAGCTGGAGTCACGCCCACCTGCCAACTACAGTCACCTGCGGAGAAAGGAGAGAGCAGAGAAGGCAGGGCCGGCAATAATCTGCTCGGCGCTGCCTGCTGAGTCCTGACACTTTCATGTTTTCACTTACATCAACATTGATCAAGCAATTAACACCTGTCGCTTGCAAAGCTAAAACTGTGATGATGGGATTCTGTGTTTGTGTCAGAGCTCACCTGTTCCTGCAAGTTATCGACAGTAACCAGATCTGCAGTTTTGTTTTTGCAGTACTGCTGACTCTGCTCCCAGGTACTCATGAATATGCTGATCACTGTCATTTTTTAAGTCCCCCATCTTCAGTTAGCTCACTGATGTTTGCTTTCTGTTCATGCATCTGAAGACCCGCTGAAAATGACAGCGTATATATGAATGTGAACAGAATGTGAATTCAATCTAGTAACATAGGCAGTTTATTTGAGTCAAATTTAACTACACATTAGAAGACGCATGGCCCACGGGTGCAGTCCACAAGTACTACTAGTACAATCTTAAGTAATTATATGGTTCTAGCTTAATAGCTACGGGTGGTAAATGGGTTGAGGGTTGTAGTCAGGTAGGGGTGGTGCGCAAATAGCTGGAAGGTTCAGTGTTCATGATGCAAGTATTAGCACCATAGTCTTGGTGTGCTCTATTTGGGCAGTGATAAAGGTGCACCTGTGCACTAATCATATTGTCTAATCAGCATCTTGATATGGCACACCTGTGAGGTGGGATGGATTATCTCAGCATAGGAGAAGTGCTCACTATGACAGATTAAGACTGGTTTGTGAACAATATATGAGGGAAATGGTGATATTGTGTATATGGAAAATATTTTAGATCTTTGAGTTCATCTCATAAAAAATGGGAGTAAAACCAAAAGTGTTGGGTTTACATTTTTGTTGAGTATATGTACCTAATAATGTTAGGTCCTTTAGTCAATCTCGTTACTGAAATAAATTAACTTTTCAAAAATATTCTAATTTATTAAAACTTATTGTATTCTCAAATGAGGTATAACAATATGAAAAGAAAAGGCGCCTTACTCCAGACATTCACAGCAATACTTCCCAACAGGAGGAAGCAAGTTATCCCCAAACACCACCACAGTCGACGGGAACGAGGCGTTGCTGTTTCATTGGTCTCTGCATGAAATTGAAAAACCCAGACATCAACATCCGAATTTTAGACTAACATAACTGTTTTTAAAACATCTGAAAAGGGAAAGGAAATAATGTTAGGTTTAAAGTTTCACTATTTGCACAAATAAATAAAACAAACTTCAAAAATACAACAGTAATAAATCGAAGAAAGTTCAGTATAAAACATTTTTTGACTGCGTATGCCAACTACATTTCATGACCCAAAGCAGAAACATTAAAATTGTTAAAAAAGGATAATAATTCACAATACTTATACAGCCAAAACCAATATGAGACAAAACAGCTTTTATAATCTAATCATCAAGTCTTCCGTATTAATTACTAACCCACCTCCTGATTGGTTCTAAAGAATATTTACATTTTTTATTTTTGAGTTTTATATCATTAAATGTTACCTATGAGTTACTTACATACAGAGGCTGGTTCCTATCTCCAGAGGTTTTTGGGCAAGATGTGGGCAACCCTGGACAAGGCAAGTTTATTTATATAACATTTTTCAGTAGCAAGACGATTTAAAGTGCTGTACATGAACAGAAAAACATTACAGAGGGAAACATTACATAGGGCGGGGGTCGGCAACCTGCGGCTCTAGAGCCGCATGCGGCTCTTTAGCGCCCCCCTTTTGGCTCCCTGGAGCTTTTTTAAAAATGTATGAAAATGGAAAAAGATGAGAGGGAAAATATATTTTCCATTTTAGTTTAATTTCTGTAGCAGAGGAAACTCCGAGACAGACATTCTCAATGTTTTCCAATTATGTAAAATGTGTAGAATACGTGTTACATTTCAAAATATCTGTCAACGGAGATTTGCGTCATAAGCTGCGGCACACGTTGCAGCCCGGCGTAGTGCCAGGCGGGTCGCAGTTGTAAAAATACCGGTAGGTGTTTGATGAGCCATAGTTCCCAAAGGGAAAACGAGAAAGATAGCTGAGGAGAACAGAGTTCTTGGACCGAACCGTTTGCTTTCATTGGCGATATAGTAAATTGTGCAAAAGACGGCTATTTCTGCCCTGCGATGGACTGGCGACCAGTGTTCCCTCTAAGCCGCGCGTGTGCGCCTTCGCGCACAGCAAATCTATGCTCCGCAGAAAATAAAATCCTAGCTGAACTGTAAACAAAATAATAATAAACCAAGTTGTACTATTTTGCAACTCTGGTGAGACGGTGTTCCGCGGCCCGCTCTGTGAGCGCAGGTGCTGATCAGAGCGCACCACTGGTTGATGGGTGGGGCAGACGCCTTTATAGTTGGGCAGGTTGCGTGTGCGTCTTTGTTCTGGACTCCGTTAAAGAAAAAAATACAGATCTACCCCGAGTAGAAAGCTGTTGCTCTGAGTAGTTCTTCCTCACTCTGTCATACTCAGGTTTTTGGTTTCAGAACAGGTTTTCAGCCTAACTAAACTCAGCGTCCAACCAACCATGACTTCAACGCGAGCACGAGCATGAAAGAAGCCCTGATCAATGGAACGCAGATAACGTGCTTCACCATGACAACGACAGGGAATAAGCCTCAAAGTGCGCATGAGTGGAATTAGAAAATCTTAATGAAAGCATATGGAGAATATTTAACCACAGGAAATAATGCTGTTGCTGCTGAAAAGCGAGTTGGCTTGATATGAGAGTTATTTGATGGAGAATTAAAACTGTTTTCTCACAATTCACTAATTCAACACAAAAGGGGAGTGGGGGGAGGGCGCATTAATTACAAAAAGCATTGAAAGGACATGGCAGCCAATCTTGATGAAGTTTAATCAGGTATGGTTAAGTTCTAAGTTTTACTATGTTTAAAGATACTCAACTAAATAATTAATTGGCTATATTTAACATATGCAATTAATATTGGGATGGTGTGAGTTATTGAATAACTGATATGTTCATCTTTTTGCAAGCGTTGGTCACCCATCCTTCTAAAAATTAGTTGACATTAATTGTCTTGTAAGTGTTTAATTTGTTCCAATCTCACTTTATATTAATCATAGGCTTAATGTATATTTCCAGCAGAGGTAAAGGTAGGGGTATTTAAGTGGAGAAATGTGCAGTAGACCTAATAGTGTTGGGGAGGGGGGGGGGGGGGATTGGTGAATGAAAACTAAAATGGATGAATAGAAAAGTAGAGCTGGAAGTGCCAAAATTTGACACAGAATAAATTATTGCTTTCATTCTGTAAAGTTCTGTTATTAATCTTGTGGGTCTCTGACTATGGAACAACTTTCCTAAATCAGTTTTATCTAAACTAAATAACCTAAAAGAAATTATTGCTGTAACTTGATTCTTTTATTAAACCATGTAGCTTGATATAACCTCAGGTTTTGGACAGGCGTAATGTAGCCTCAGTGTGCACGTGTGATCTTACTCACAGAGGTCCAGTGAACGATCAAGGTGTTTGTGTGTTTGCTCAGACACATGAAAAATTAGGGGGAACATTGCTGGTGACCTGTCCAGGTTGTACCCCGCGTCTCACCCATTGACAGCTGGAGATCAGCACCGGCACCCCTCAGGACCCCAATAGGGACAGATGTATTTGAAAATGGATGGATGGACTGGGCTATTTCGTCTGGAAACAGATACAACACTTTACGGGCGCAGCCATGATGAACTGTTGAACTTGCACGGCTTGGACAATACAGCAATCTGATTGGCTGAGCAGCAAAACTTAAATCACATGACCTCTTGGACCAGAGCGCAACGGTTTATATTTTATATTGGCTATAACTTACTAATTTGCAACTGAAGACGTGGGAACATTGGTGTTTTGAGATCACTGCTATGTGTAGCAACTGATCCAAGTGGAAAAAAGTTGCCCCTGACAGTTCATATGAAAGTCATCCTACAGATTTAGACCCACGGCCTAATTTGCACAAAACCAAAGAGAAGAGGATAATGCACAGAAATTAAGCTAAAACTCTATTGTTTTATTCTATATACGTTACCTTTTTAAAGGTCTGCAGTTTTATTACACTCTGTTGCCTAAATAAATGGGGGGGGGGGTTGTTGTGTTAGTGAGCAATAAAGATAACTGCACTTTATTTCCATGGGGAGGTCTGAAGTTGTAGGAGGCCTATTGTACATGTTTCATTGTTGTTTTTTCGAATCCTCAAAATAAAAATTACATAAAAAACAAATTTCTTCAATATTCATCAACGCAATGAAATATAATACATTAATATTGTTATGGAACTTAAATTTAAAGCCTCATCATAGAGCAGTATAGTCAAGTGGTGCTTTATTCTCTCCAGGATGTGCTGCAGGGAAAATAATGAATGCTCATTATGTATTTGTAGCCTACTTAGCCATTTGATAGGAGGCTAACATAGCTAATATAGACACAGCCCATGTTGCCTTTATTATAAGGCTTATATCAGACTTTTCATTTTTTGCGGCTCCAGACGGATCTGTTTTTTGTTTTTTTGGTCCAATATGGCTCTTCAAACATTTTGGGTTGCTGACCCCTGACATAGGGGAAGAAAAATATGACATTAACAAATGAATAAGCCAAGTATATCCTTAACTAGATTTCTTTCATACATCGACAAACATACAGAAAGCATAAGATCACAGAACTTAATTATTTCTATTCATAATTATAAATAAACAAGGTAAATCCTTGAGGGTTTCTGATCTAAAGTAATTTCATCCAACTTTTCTAAAGCTACAACTAGAAAAACTTGTTTGATTGTTTCACTGGAATGAGCCTCATCACTAACATTTTAAAGCGTAATTGTTTACAGGACAACATAGAGACACAACGGACAAAGAAGCAAGCAACCCACTTCCCAGATAGCAAACAGACTCTGGACTGGATCTGATCTGGATGTAGCGTAGGCTTTGGAACAAATCCACAAAACGGACCCTGATCAGAGTGCACTTGCACAATGGAACAGATCCGGAACAGATTATGATCACAGATCCGAATCGGATCCCGTCTGGACGTGTTTATAACGCATATGATCCGGCCCTGGTCCACTTTGATACCCGTGTCCAATCTGGACTCATTTGGTCCAAAACCTTTGTTTATATTATCAAAAGTAACTTGCTTACCAACTACATTACTCTATAAAAATCAGAAAACCTTCCACAAGTTGAACTTTAAAACTCATGGAAATTAAGCTGTAAGACCTTAACTTGGGTTATTATTAGCAGGAGATTAATAGAGGTTGGAGGCTGCACGGTGACACAGTTGGTAGCTTTGCAGACGGATAGTCCTATATTAAAATCCTGCCCTTGGATCTTTCTTTGCATGTTCTCCTTATGCATGCCACGTGCAACCCTACAAGGATAAACAAGTATAGATAACAGATAGATAACACAGTTCTGATTGGTTGCCGGTGTGTTTCAATGATACTAATGCCAAATAAAAGTGCTAATAGCTAAGGAATACAAATGCACTTCAGTCAATCCTAAAAGCAGCCCATTTTTTCACTATTTGTTTTAAGATAGATTATTTAAGGATCTTTTTTGGCTTCCACGTGGTTCTTCAGCTTTCCCATTGCAGCCATTGATAGACTTTTTGAACACTTATTTCTTTGTGCCAACATTTCACTTCCATTAAAACTGTCATATAGTAATGATAATTCTACATTACTTGCAGTATACAGTATTCAATGTATTAGCAAAATAATTTAAATGGATGAAAAGGCTGCTGTGAGTATCCTTCATCAGACCAGCTACTCACAAACTATGCTATGCTTAACTCACTGATTACCTCCTGTACTGTACCAGGACAGTCACATCAACCAATCTCTGATATTGACCTGAAGTTATTTGCCATTATAGTATGATCCTTTTGTGAATGATCATATGAATGGTTGTGTAAACAAGTGTTACGGCACATGCCCCAGAGATCCTAACGTTTGGCCTTGTATTAATGTGGGATTAAATTAATAAAAGTTCTGCCACAGACACCAGGTAGACCAACTCATCTCTGGAAGTGATCAATAACAAGGCAATACTCACATAAAACATGGCAAAATGTTGTAAAAATGAATAAATGTATTTGGTGAAAGGAGTCATTATAGTACATCAGTAATGTTTGTGTAAAGTTGCAAGAAAACGTGAATTAGGCAACTGGCAATTTCAACTTTGTCCAGAAACATTTCAACATAGTAGAAAGGAATTAACAATACTTAATAATACAGACAACAAAAACATCAAACCAAAACTGGCATAACACTCTGTGATGCGTGTTACATCGATGTGTTGTTGTTAGTAGGTTCAACTTCCTGCGTACGGCAACGTCTACTTGAGCTTCCCCTGTCTGCTGCCAGGTTGAACCAGCGAATCCGCTTGCAGACCTCATGCTCAGCAGAAACACAGGCGATGGGATTCCTTCTCACAAAAGCAGATTTTAATTTAAGTGCCCGTCATCCAAAATCACAACAACAATTTCTAATTTAACAGGATACACAAGTGACAATGTATTTTTAAACATCTGCTAAGACTTGTTGAGAATTAAAAATATATCTTAGTTGGGGTTACTGAGGAAAGCAGAGTGGGGTCTGTCCCTTCCTGCTCCAGCGTAAGATAAACATGGAGTTTTATTGCCCTGAGGGGGTGGTCAGAAGGAGAGGGGGTCAGTCATCCTCCCCCTGAGCCATGCAGGAGGAGTTTAAAGTTGATAAAAGGAATGTCTTGGTAAAACTTACCTCAGACAGACAGACAGACTTCTGGACCGCGCGGTGAAAGATCTTGGTTGGTAATGTAACTCTGTCTCCATATTTAATTTCTATGAATTAAATATGTATTTAAACCGTTCTACCTCTGATAAATGATTCCTCATTTATTGCCAAATCTAAAACCGGGGTAAAAATGGGCCTTTTGTAGCGAAGCAGGATTAGGCCAATAATACATAAATCACAGACTACATGAGAATTTTTGAATATTTACTACAAATACTTACGCATGTCTTTGAGTCCTGGCTGAATGACTTCTTTCCATTGACACCCTTCCAGTTGATCATCTTAGCAACATCATCAAGGAAAATGTGCGCCAGGATGTTCCATGTTACACATCGTGTGTCATGGCCTCCAATTGCTGCCAGGGTGGAAATCTAAAACAGAACAAAGAAAAAGATGACAATTAAAATAATATTATCTCAATACTTCACACAGAAGTTTTAAAGTACACATCAAAGGAGCTATAAGTAATATTGACACTTTGGGGCTCAAATCGGTACAACAGCTTGCCTATCACAACAATCCAATACGCCGTTTTATAAATGGTGTTATGAAGTTGTATTCTGTTCTAGTTCCTGGCTTCCATGTTTGCAGGCTGCTTCTCTTTAGCCAAGATAAAATACCAAATGCTGCGCTCTGTGTTGGGAACCCTTGGAACGCTCATATGATTGGCTGAGGAACCAGGAAGTAAACGCGGGTTACGCTCTGAACCGAAGTAGTTCCAGACAGTACCTCTAGGTTTCAAAGGAGAAAAACGTGACTAGTTGATGGAGAGGACCAATTGTTTCTAGGGAATGTGACTTCCAGCCTGGGTGAGAAATGAGAATGATCTAGGTTGATTTTATAGTAAATATCTTACTTATAGCTCATTTAATTTTGCCCTCCAAAAACCTGTGCAGGATTTGATCTTGAAGCATATGACCAATGGATGACTTTGAATATTTAAATGCTTTTATAAGTGAGATCATGGTCAAATACAGGGTATCAACAAACCATTTACATCTTTTCAGGTCGCGCTTGTACATGAGACACTCAAGGGACTAACCAGTATAAATGAAGAATTAATAATAATAAAAAAATTTACAGCACTTTATCCAAATTTGGTTATGTTTCAACCTTATTCCAAATGATATTAAAATAGTCTTTTTTCTCTGAATCCTAACCCATTATGTCACCGTGAAAAAAGTGCGGCTGCACGGCTGTCAGTCAGAGGTGACACTCTGCAGCACCGGGGCCCCCCAGGGCACCGTCCTGTCTCCGTTTCTTTTCACCCTCTACACCTCGGACTTCACCTACAACACGGACAGCTGCCATCTTCAGAAGTTCTCTGATGACTCGGCCATTGTGGGCTGTGTGTCTGAGGGGAACGAGCTGGAGTACCGGTCGGTTATCATGAACTTTGTGGACTGGTGTGAGAAAAACCATCTAAACACCAGTAAGACCAAGGAGATGATGATCGACTTCAGGAGAAGACCCCCACCTCACTCACCTGTGAACATCCAGGGGCAGGACATAGAAACTGTGGACAGTTTCAGATACCTGGGTGTTCACGTCAACAATAAACTGGACTGGACTCACAACACCGACGCCCTGTATAAGAAGGGCCAGAGCCGCCTCCACCTCCTCAGGAGGCTGAGGTCCTTTGGAGTGAGCCGGCCTCTGCTAAAAACCTTCTATGACTCTGTGGTGGCCTCAGCCCTCCTCTACGCTGTCGTCTGCTGGGCCCCTGGCAGCGCAGAACGGGACAGAAAGAGACTGAACAAGCTGGTGAGGAAGGCCACCTCTGTCCTGGGCTGCACTCTGGACTCAGTGGAGGAAGTAGCTGAGAGGAGGGTGTTGTCCAAGTTCACATCCATCATGGACAACACCTTCCACCCCCTGCACCAGACTGTAGAGGAGCTGAGCAGCTCCTTTAGTGCCAGACTTAGACATCCTGTCAGGGATGAATGACCTGCGTTACCGCAGGTCATTCATACCTGCTGCTATCAGACTTTACAATGCTGCACTATAACTGTAACTACAACTGTAATAACTAATGTGCAATAACTATTGTGCAATTCTATTTAAGACACTGTGCAATACCCTGTGCAATAATACTGTTAAATAATCCTGTTTAATAAGCGACTTCAGCTGTATAGTTATCTCACTACTTCACTGTTGTTCTTTACCTGGTACCACTTAATGTAAAACGTCATTCCATTTGTATATAAGTCACCTGAGCGTACATAAGTCACCCTAAATATCTGCTATATTTCCCCTGTACTTTTTATTTTATTTTATTTATTTATTTTTTGATATACTGTACATACAGTATATATTCTGGGGCTACTCTGCATAGCCTGCACCTGGGATCTTGCCTGGTATGATAGATTTGGGCCTACACACACACACACACACACACACACACACACACACACACACAGACAATTACACTAAAACATATAGGCACACACACACCGCCACCTGTACTGTGCTTTCTTCCCTTACTGCTGCTTTCTGTTTTAGCTGTAGTGTTAGAAAGGTCAGATCAGAGACCTCAAGCTGTAGCTTTCTTAGAATGTTTTGTGATAAAGCTCATTCCAGTGAAACTTTATTATGAATAAAATCAATTCTCTCATTTTAGCTGTGGTTTAGAACGGTCAGATCAGAGGCCTTAAGTTGTAGCTTTGAGTAATGTATCAACAGAAAAAAAAAAAGTTTTGAGTTTTTAGTGAAACAACAAAACAAGTTATTCTTTATGTAGCTTTGGGAAGGTTGGACAAAATTACGTTAGACCAGATATCCATAAGAATATACTTAGCTTATTTCTTATTAATAGAAAGTCTTTTTGTATGTTTCAAAATCAGAAATACTTTAATAATGTTAATGTATGAAAGAAGTCTAGTCAAGGATTTATTTGGCTTATTCCTTTGTTTTTTTTCTATGCATGTCTATAATGTTTTTCTGAATGTACAGCACTTTGAATCGTCTTGTTATTGAAAGGTGATATTTATAAATAAACTTGCCTTACCTTACCTCTATTGCTCTGGTGCTCAAGGCCTGCTCCTGTGCTGCCATGATCAGTGCTTCTGTGCTGTCCTTCAGTCCGGCCCTCTATAGCCATTGGTATATATATATATATATATATATATATATATATATATATATATATATATATATATATATATATATATTCTTTGTACAATATACTGATGGCAATGCTGTTCTGTTTCTCATGACATTCGCTCAATGTTCTCAGTTACTGTCAGATGCTGCAGCAACTCCCTGAAAACACCGCCTGGCCACTGGCCATGCAGCATATTCTCATCGCTGATCTGCATGTGATAAAATTACATCCAGATCAGATCATTCCTGAGCTTAACATCATGAACAAATCCACTCAAAACATTTTTTTGTTTTTGTTTTTTCAGATATTCATACAATTCTGAGATTAAATTGGTAATGTCGGTGCACAAATCTGCAACGTTCTTCCTAAACGTCTGCTTTCATCAAGAGGTTAGGTTTATTAGAAATATGGAGAAATCATAAAGTTTACAACAGGAAAGAAAATCCTCTTTTCTGTAAATGTTCTTAATATTCCAACATTGAAGATACAAATGTGTAAAAAGAAAAAAGAGAAATAGTGTTAGCTAATTGGATCTTATCAAGGCTTTACGTTCACAGATAAAACGGTTCTCAAACACATTTTCTCCTTGTCTCCAGTTCTCCGTGTAATTCCTCCCAGGAATCAGCAGAGCAAATGGATGTGAAGAATCAAAACCTTCCTCAATCCAGAACCTGTCAAAGGAAAAAAAACACGTTATTGAAATATTCCCACAGCTTCAGCAAATATGAAACAAAACATTGTTCATGACACCTGCTCTAAGTCACTTTGATTCTCTAACTTGTGAGAAAATTCAACAGATTAAACCTCTTCTTGTGACTGAATTAAAAAAAAAACAATCTTTGCAGAGTAGGTTGCTTTAACTTGCAGCTTCTGTAGCAGAGTTATTGAATGCAACTTTGTCATGGAATAAAAACTTTTAAACTGCAACAAGGACATTTTGAAGGGAGGCTCTTTCATTAAACTTACATGTCAGTTCACTGATTATTTTATTAACTAGATTCACAACCCAAGTGGTTATGTTGCATTAAACAAAATTAATTCTCCTCTAAATTGCTAAGTGGGTGGTCATGCTTGCATTTATCATTTTATCAGATTCATTTCTCTCCACTGTTACAAAGTTCCTGTTGTAGTGGTGCAAAAATGCCACATCTTTTGGATTTACAATTGAATGCAACAAAAATACCTTTAATGTCCCACAATAGGGAAATTCAGCCGTTACAGTGGCAAAAACACATAGACAGAGTTACACGCTAGATTAAATAATATGAATAAAATACCTAATTTAAAATAAAAAAACATCTTCAGTTAAAATGCATAAACATTTGTTTCTTTGGCAATATTTACACTGGGAATGAAGAAACTATATTTATCGCTCTAAAATCTGCCCTAAGAACAAAACTTTAGCAGAACACAAATAGAAGGGCTATGGAAACAGAACTATATGAGTAAGAAATCAATTAGCTTTTATTTATATAGAGGTGACCAAAGTGCTGTATGTGAAATGTACAATATAGAAACAGAATTAAAAACATAAAATATTTACATAAAAGCAAGTACAAAATAAAATACAAAATATGACATTGTGCTACTGAATGTTAAAAGCCAGTCTGGATAAATCGGTTTTAAGCCTGGCCTTAAAAACGTCTAATTCTGGTGTGGTACGACTGTCAGGAGGGAATTTGTTCCAGAGCCTGGGTCTAGTGACTGAGAAGGCCCAATCACGCCAGTTTTTGTACCTAGCTCTAGAGACTTCTAAAACCAGCTGGTTTTTTGATCTTTAAGGCCCTCATTGAGTTCCAAACACACAAGAGTTCAGACAGATATGGAATATAAGGGCTTTATAAACAAACAGCAACATTTTAAAATCTGAAGACAGTTGATTGATGATTTGGAGAAACCGACAGAATGTGTTGCAGTAGTCATTCTCAAGCTTATAATACATGTAAATAGTTGACAAAGAAGACTCCAAGGTTCTTTACAGCTGCTTTAGATTGCTTTTTTTAGATTGTTGTGCAATCGCCATGGGGGAATAAAATCAGACTGTAAGTTGGAAACAACATGAATCATGAGACTTTTACAGGCATCAGGGGACTGTTCTCACAGCAGGGGGCCACTGTACAAAAAAACCCTGACCACAGACAAACAGTCTCTTTTGCCCAGTATTGAGGAGAACACTCTCCATTGCCTGTGGATCCTCGAGGAGGGTCACATGGGGTTCGCAGACTCACAAACGTGTTCATCTGGGAATGAAGCCAAGTCTGCAGCCTATCTTGTGCGTAACCAGACGCCGGAGTAAAGAATCCTTCTATACCAAAATCAGCCTTGTGAGTTTTCTCAGCTGTTGCAGGAAAGCTGAGTACGCTTCAGCCTCCAGAGAACGAACACAACTACGCCAGGAAGGCCGTGCAGAGAGCCCACGCTGCAACCCCCTTCACAGGCCGAGTGCAGACCACCAGGGCCGTGTAAGCGCATCCCAGGTCAGGGTTCACGAGGAGTTTCCTTCAAGCTAACCGCCTGCACGCAGCTCAGATAACCAGCTTTACCTTGGAGTAATTCACTTCAACCGGACTCCACAACTAGATACAGTGGTAGAGGATTGACAGAGAAATGAACAGGGAAAGTTTAGAATGGTTTACTTAATGTGTTTTCACTGTGCTTTTAATGCCTGACCAAGTTATAGGCAAGCTTCCGCTAGCATTCTGAAAACCAAGCTTTGCTGATGTGGTTCAAGTGTTTTTACGGTTATAACAAACTTTATTTCAACAAGGGTTTTATACACCAATGTGATATTAATGTTTGTGTTTTCCAGTCCGCTCTTAAAAATGCTCTTAAAAAGTCTTTTAAAATTAGCGCCGAATGTTCACTAGCATAGCACTATTAACTTCCCTGGTAACATTAGTGCTACCACTGAGTCAACGCAACTACGGTTAGTTTTAAACATAGTGCTTGTTTTTGTTTCACTCCACCATTGTTCAATATATCTACGAGCATTATTACAGAATTAATATGGAAGATTGATGTCAATTTAAGGGTGCTCGTGTAACGTTAGGATTAATCTCAAGCTAATGTAAACATCGGCCACAGGAAGTGTCCCGACATGTCATTTCCGATCTCTTGTTATTGACTTGGTGGTTTGATCCTAAGTTTACAATTCAAGCCTTCATTATTTCAACTATTTTGTCTTTTTTGTTTCTCTTGTGTGTACATAGTTGCTTAGCTTCCCTTTATCTTCATTTTGCTTAGTAGTTTTATTTAAGTTTCACTAGCCTGGTAGAGAGGATTTGTTGATTGAAATACAGGGTTAATTCAGACAAACAGCATTCTATAGTGATGTTCTCTGGATGTTCGTTTTATTTCTGTTAATAAATTCTTGAACTTGAAGAGAAGTTGTCACTCATTTATTCTATATGTATGCAGAGTTTGCTTTTAAAAGAACGTCAGTGCTCGAAACTTTCCTTTCAACTATTATATCAGCTGTTTGGGCTGATATTCACCGGACAATACCTAACAGACCGAGAGTTATTTATTAAATATTAAATAACATAAAATAGTGCACAATGGCACGAAAAGATTTAGAAGGTAGAAAATTAAAATCAGAATGGGCATATTGAACAATTAAAACATACTCTGTTTTATCTTAATTCAAGTAAAGAAAACTTTGCTCTAACCACATATTAATGTCTAAAATGCTGGCAGTTAAGGTTTATATTTGGAAACAGAGAGATACATCAAGAGATCATCCGCATAGCAGTGGAATACTAGGTTGTGCCTGGCTATACTAGATCCCAGTGGCAGCATGTATAGTGAGAACAACAATGGACCTAGGACGGAGCTTGAAGGCACTAAGCAAAAAAACAAAGGTTAGAGTGGAGGAAATGTATCAACATACTGATTAAGAAAAAAGAAAAATTAGTAAATCCACATTGTTTATTGAGCAACTTCTTTTTAGTTGCTATAATTTATAACTAAAAAAGTTTTTTGATAATTATGAACAGGAAACAAGGAGATTCCAGTATTTTTCTCTTACATCAGAGTATCGATGCGTCCATCAACCCAAGTCCAGTTGTTGTGAACGTGTCGTAACCCCAACCAGTATCCATGATGCTCGTCATAGTAGTACCTAGAGTGATTACTTAAAAATTTCTGTAAATCATGAAAGAGCAAATCATGAAACACTTTTAAACATCACTACATAATGCTATTTGGAAACTTGTAGTGGTGATGTTGGTGTGAAGCTCACCTGTTCTTCCAGACTGTCAATAACAACCAGATCTGCTTTCTGGTTTTGGCAAAGCTGTCGACTTTCTTCCCAAGTCTTCCATGGAGCCGGTTCAAAATAAAACAGGTAGCATCTGTCCTTGAACACCATCCAACCCTCCAGACATGGCTTACACTCTGTGTTGATGAAATATGATCAAATCATACGATTTGTCTCTAACTTTACAACTATAAACTTAGTTTACAGGTTTACCCAACGTCACTGTTTAGCCTCACAACCTATGGAGCGATTTATCGTTGATCAATCATTCGCTGTCGCGCATGTTGATTAGTGCTATGGATCCCACACTATAGGGCAAGGGCCTCAAACTTCAGTTCTTGAGGATCAGTAGTCGTGTTTCCATTGACCAACAAATTGCACAAATTGTAATTCCGAAAATAAATTTGTTTAATGAAAACACAATTTCGAAAATACTACTGTTCGATAAAAGTTTTTTGCGCTAGGATGAGGTGGTTTGTCAGCCATATCGAAATTTAAATATTTCGCAAAACTGGAATGGAAACAGTTTTTTCGCATCACACGAGTCACATGATCAAGACCCAGATGTTACTACTGGTGAAACATACAAAGAAGATGATAGAGAGTAGTAGCAGGATGATGGCTCGGCATGTTTTGATTCATGAGGAGATGCCAAATTTTTTACATTTAGTTCGTGACAGGGGTATTACCAACATACTAGATTCAAAACAGCAAAGAAATGCGAGCATTTACCAAGACCTTGCGGCAGCCATGAAGGAAGTAGCGTTCCACAAGCCGTGGCAAATCTTACGTTCAAAATGGAAAACTATGAAACAGAAATACCTGGTGGAGAACAGAAGGCTCGGCAAAAGTGCAGCCAGTGGAAAAAATAAAATTTGTTTCAAATACTTCTCCCTCATGGACAAGGTACTCACGTGAAACATATTAACTTATGATTTTAATTGCATTTCTTAGTCAGTGAAAGCTGGAAATGCGAAAAATGTGTTTTATCGAAATTAGCAGAATATCGACAATGTTTTCCACACATTTGTAATGAAAATGTAACTAGTGTCTCAATTGAATCAAATAGCTAGGTCATTAGCTGGACTCTGAAAGTAGGACACCGCCCTGGAGGACTGGAGTTTGAGGCGCCTGCTGCAGAGCGAATAAGCAAGAAATCTATGCTATTGGGAATCAACAAAGAGCATTCTGATGTAATTCAATACTGCACTACACAGCAATAGGTTTCCAAATGCAGGGTGCTTTGTGATTTACACACTCCAATAGACTTCCTAAAGATATCCAACCCACTCCCACTGAAAAACGTGTAATATAGATGTTGGTCCACAGGGGGAGACATAGTATTGTCAAAACTTTGGCTCTTCAAAATGTAAAGAATTGCAGATCCTGTCTTTAAGTGTTGCCTTTCCCTCTATAAATACGGTGGATGGGTTGAGAGTAATTGGAACAAGACCTGCTTTTACTCAATCTACGCACAGTAGAACACGTGACACTGAACCCTTCAGCAAAACTAATAAATGAAAAGTTGTCTACCTTCCCTGAATAAAGATTATGAATATATTATGCATACATTTTGCTAGAGATATCAGCAAAATGCATAAAACTGCAGATTTTTGCTAAAATGTTGTTTTCATATGTCCCGGAATCTCGCTGCCTTCGGTGACGTAGGTAGGAAACGTCACTTTTTCACGTCTTTCTGAGAAAATCTTTGGCAAAACTAATAAAGGAAACCTTATCTATTTTCCTGGAATGAAGATTATGAAAATAATATTCATACTTCTCGCTCGAAATGTAATCAAAATGCATAAAAACACAGTTGTTTTGCTTAAATGATTACTTTTCCACTGGCAATGGCAGCCATTTTTTTTTTTTTTTTTTTTTTGCTGGGAAAAACCTGATAGTCACGTGACCTGGTTGCAAGCCAGTGGATAGGCCAAATAAAATGTAAGCCTGACCGGTACTAAAGAGCCAAATTGTGACAATACTACATCTCCCCCTGTGGACCAACGTGGATATTATACGTTTTTCAGTGAGACTGGGTTGAGATATTACTCTACAAGTGGACCTGAGATAACATTTTCACTCCTCTACTCTCCACCTATCAGCCAACATCAAGACTAGCTACCAGCCACCTGAGCAGAAAGCACATAGTAGGAACACATAAGCTAATTAATGCCACAGACACCAAAGTTTTCTTTAGGGGAACCAATGACAGGCCAATTCAAATACTTGATCAATGAAATTAATCCAGTTTAAAGTTGAACTACCTGCTAAATTTGTTTAGCCCTGATTACATGATTTAAAGACCAGTAAATTGGCTCCAACAGAAAAAAATGTAAACCAGATTACAGATTGTGGACTTCAGGCAAGTGAACCTTACTCTGACCCTTCGGTTGGTGGGAAATAATTAACATTGTATAATTTAAAATACTCCAATTCTCTTCTGTGTAATCAAAAACATTCTTAAAAATAAAGCCTTTAGCTATTTGGTACAAAGCCATCTAGCATTAGTTTATGTCATCAAGGTAGAAAACTTACTCTTATTAGGACAAAAGTCCTTTACTGGAAAGTTATCATATGTCAGGATGATTTCCAGAGTCCAGTTGAGTTTTTCTTTTTCTCTTCTCAGCTCTGCAGCTTGGTTCTCCGGGATTTGGGTCTTTTCCATCAGCTGCTCATCCTCCTCAGTTAAGTTTCTCTTTTCCACAAGAAGTTGCTTAGTTTGATTTGTTAGGTTTCTGTTTTCTAGGATCAAATGCTTATTTTCAGCTGTGAGGTTATTGATGCTTGAGTTCTGTTGGTTGATGGTTGCTTCCTGCTTGTTGATAGTTGCTTCCTGTTTGTTGATAGTTGCTTCCTGCTTGTTGATAGTTGCTTCCTGTTGGTTCATAGTTGCTTCATGCTGGTTGATGGTTGCTTCCTGTTGGTTGATGGTTGCTTTCTGCTTGTTGATAGTTGCTTCCTGTTGGTTCATAGTTGCTTCATGCTGGTTGATGGTTGCTTCCTGTTGGTTGATGGTTGCTTTCTGCTTGTTGATAGTTGCTTCCTGTTGGTTCATAGTTGCTTCCTGTTGGTTCATAGTGGCTTCCTGCTTGTTGATAGTTGCTTCCTGTTGGTTGATAGTTGCTTCCTGTTGGTTCATAGTTGCTTCCTGTTGGTTGATGGTTGCTTTCTGCTTGTTGATAGTTGCTTCCTGTTGGTTCATAGTTGCTTCATGTTGGTTGATGGTTGCTTCCTGTTGGTTGATGGTTGCTTTCTGCTTGTTGATAGTTGCTTCCTGTTGGTTCATAGTTGCTTCCTGTTGGTTCATAGTGGCTTCCTGCTTGTTGATAGTTGCTTCCTGTTGGTTCATAGTTGCTTCCTGTTGGTTGATGGTTGCTTTCTGCTTGTTGATAGTTGCTTCCTGTTGGTTCATAGTTGTTTCATGCTGGTTGATGGTTGCTTCCTGTTGGTTGATGGTTGCTTTCTGCTTGTTGATAGTTGCTTCCTGTTGGTTCATAGTTGCTTCCTGTTGGTTCATAGTGGCTTCCTGCTTGTTGATAGTTGCTTCCTGTTGGTTCATAGTTGCTTCCTGTTGGTTCATAGTTGCTTCCTGTTGGTTGATGGTTGCTTTCTGCTTGTTGATAGTTGCTTCCTGTTGGTTCATAGTTGCTTCCTGCTTGTTGATGGTTGCTTCCTGTTGGTTGATGGTTGCTTCCTGTTGGTTGATGGTTGCTTTCTGCTCATTGATGGTTGCTTTATGTTTGTTCATCGCTATGGCTATGGATAAAATAGGAGAGGATATTAGCTATTCAATAAATGCATACCTGCTGGTTTTATAAGATTTTTTTTTTTTACATTTCCTTCTTCTCTTTATTAGTTTGTCTCAGATGTTCAGTTTTCATTGGATTTTCATCTTTGAAGCAATTTTAAAAGTTGTGATTAAAGACTAACCACACCAACCTTTCCTATTTAAGCCATTATATTATTTTTTTAAGAATTAAGTTAAAAAGGAAACTCACTGTTGACCAAGAGGACCACCACCACCAGGAGAAAAATTATCCCCAGACACACCAGCAACAGAGTGATGCGAGACTTCACCGCAGCTGGAAAATCTGTTTAGAGTCAGAACAGGGGCCCACATCATTCATCAACATTGTGGACTGAGATATTGGAAAGTCAGTTATGTCAATATGACACGACTTTTAGTTTTTTAGATGAAGTTTGAAATTATAAGACAGTTTTCTTCTTGAATATGACACGAGAACTGTGTATTCAGCACAAAAAAGTGTAGGAAGCTGCTTTTTTGTAGCTCTTAAATACATTTTGTTGTTTACTTCAGGTCTATATGAGTGCAGAAAAAGTGAACATAGTCTCTTCAGGTGCTGTTTGGATGTCTTTATATTCTGTGTGGGTCATATTTTTCAATCCATTCAGTTTTCTTCTCCATTAAAGCTTTTTGAACAATTATGACACATTGATCACACTTAGTTTTTGACATGCAGCTTGTTCGTTTCAGCTTCCTCGCTGCTTAATAAATTATTACATGATAATAAAATGTCAGTGTTTTAATCTTCTCTATTTTTGGACACTTGAGGTTTAATTTAAATTACTCCAAGTCCTGTAAGACAGTATTACTGTCTGTCCTGATAAGTAAAACCAGAACTGAGAAAAGGCGTATTTTCTTTTCACCTGGTTTTAAATTAAACTTTTTCTTCCATGTTTAACTAACTTACTGGGTACAGTAGCCACAGGCTCTTCAGTTTTACCTTCAGGTTTTGCTTCCAGGTGGTCTTTTTCCTCTGAATAAACAAACAACAAATCTGAACATTTGTGAAATAGTTAAGGGCAAATAATATGTCCGACCAAGATTTTACCAATCTATGAAGGTTACGCTGGTCCCCATCCAGGTTATACTTATGTGATGTTCTTAATGACTGCATCGCTGTTGAGTATCAATCGTTATGCTGCACAAGAAGAGGAGGTGTATATTCATTCATAATGTTTTTGGTTTGATTTTGTTGTTAAATTATTTCTGCACAAGACGGCAGTGAAGTAAATTATTAAGAGGAGTACGAATTAAATTCTTTTGATTTCACATATATTTCTGTATTCACAAAATGGTTTAAAATTGATTTAAAGATGCATTTCTAAGTTAAGGTAAGCATGTCATAGCTTTATAATGATCATAAAATGTGTTTGCAGAAACAAAGACTGGGATTTAATTCATGTAAATGTAATTATTGTCCAAGGTTAACAACCTATAGCTCATGAAGAAACAAAAGAAAAGAAAGAAACAAAAATGAACCTCTGTTGGGTTCCAGGCCTCGCCGAGTTTAGTTGGATGAAAAATAACTCGACAGTTGTTAACCAGCAGTACAGCCTAAACTGGAGGATAAACGGCCTCACAGGCTGCAGAGCTGTAGATACAGGAGTGGAAAGCTTCCAAGAACTTTCTAAAGCTAAAAATCTAAAGAATTTTAGCTTCCCTTCATTGGCTTCCTGTTAAATCAAGAATAGAATTTAAAATTCTTCTTCTAACGTATAAAGCCCTTAATAATCAAGCTCCATCATATATCAGAGCTCTGATTACCCCGTATGTTCCTAACAGAGCACTTCGCTCTCAGACTGCAGGTCTGCTGGTGGTTCCTAGAGTCTCTAAAAGTAGAATGGGAGGCAGATCCTTTAGCTATCAGGCTCCTCTCCTGTGGAACCAACTCCCAGTTTTGGTCCGTGAAGCAGACACCCCGTCTACTTTTAAGACTAATCTTAAAACTTTCCTTTTTGACAAAGCTTATAGTTAGAGTGGCTCATGTTACTCTGAGCTACCTCTATAGTTATGCTGCTATAGGCTTAGGCTACTGGAGGACATCAGGATCTATTTTTCTCACTCTACTGATTTCTACTGTTCTCCAGTCTACTGTTCTCCAGATTTGCATTGCATTACATTGAAATGACTGTTATCATTTCAGCTTTTAACTTTTTGTTCTCTCTCTTTTTTCTTCATAGTAGGTACACCTGGTCTGACGTTCTGTTGACTGTGAAATCATCCCGGGAGGACAGATCACCGACTATTACCATCTAATGTAGAACAGATTACTAGATCAATGTGTTCTTCTGTGCTTTTTGTCTGTCTTGTTGTGTCTCTGCTCTGTCTTCTGTAACCCCCAGTCGGTCGAGGCAGATGACCGTTCATACTGAGCCCGGTTCTGCTAGAGGTTTTTCCTTCCCGCTAACGGGTGTTTTTTCTTTCCACTGTCGCTTCATGCTTGCTCAGTATGAGGGATTGCAGCAAAGCCATGTACAATGCAGACGACTCTCCCTTTGGCTCTACGCTTCTCCAGGAGTGAATGCTGCTTGTCAGGACTTTGAAGCAATCAACTGGTTTCCTTATATAGGAACATTGTTGACCAATCTGTATAATATGACCCAATCTGTATAATATGATTGAACTTAACTTGTAAAGTGCCTTGAGATGACATGTTTCATGAATTGGCGCTATATAAATAAAATTGAATTGAATTGAATTGAATTGAACTGTAAAGTCAATATGGCAGAAGTCCTGGAGAAGACTGTTCAACAGCTCAAGAAGGAACGATCCACTGCAAAAAGGAGTTTCACAAGACAGGCCAACTTCCTTTATAGAGAAGGAGAGCTCAGGGTAAAAGAAGAAGGGGAAATTAACAAACTCTCAGAATACGTCAGGAGGCTACTGGAGGCCAATGATGGTTATAAAAGTGGTCTTTCGACTGAAGCAACAAAAGAGGATGAGGAAGTATGTCTTGACAAAACAGAGGAGACTGACATTGAAAAGAGTTTGAGTGAGGCTGAAACAAGATTTAAAGAGGTGAGAGACTTTATTCAAGATAACTTGTGGTCAAGATATGGTCAACAAGAACTCACAGGAGCAATCCGCGAAGCAGAAAAAAGTATTGAGTTAACAAACAATGTACTTGTGAACAGTATTAACCTGGAGGGATATGATGTCTGTCTCATTCTCTCGGAGAAAAGGCTGAATGAGGCTATCAGAGTTATGTCAGACTGGGAGAGAGGGATCCCTGGGAGTGAAAGAAAAGATCTTGACAGGAGAATAAAAGACTTGAAGATGATAACAGGCTTGAGCTGAGGAAAGCTGAGTTTGTCACTGGACGGCGGACTGCAGAAGAAAACCAAGTTTCAGAAACGTCTGGTGTGACAAGTGGAGCACAGCAGGGACCTACCTTTCTACTTATTGTGAAGATCAGACCAATAGCACTTCCCATAGCACTCCACCTGTGATAGGGACTATCACAGGTGGAGAAAGGACTGGGAAAACCTTCAAAAACAAGGTGAGCCTTCCAGATCTGCTGAGGTCAAGAAAGTTCAACTGCTAAACAGCATTGATGATGCATTATTAAATGATCTCACTGTCAACCTAGAGTACTGCTGATGAGATTTTCATGGTTTTGGAAAACCTATATGGAAATAAATCAACAGTTGCTATAGAGATCCAATAAGAGCTGGAGCAAATTTCCCCCCTAAAAGGGAAATCAGCCATAAAGAGTCGTCGACCTGATAGACTACGGAGAAAACTCTGAAAGATCCGACAGAACTGGGAAACTCTGGTGCAATTAAAAATCCAGTTGTGAACTAGACAATAGAGAGCAAATTTTACCTGACTTTATTAAGAGAGACTTGCTGATCTATATGTTGGAGCCACAGAATAAAGTAACTCCAGAAAATCGTTTTAATGAACTCCTAAAGTTCCTTAAAAAAACAGGAAGGAGTTCTTGAAAGACTTGAAAAATTTAAAGTTAGAGAAAAGATAGAGAAAATGTACCAGAGTCCAGGAAGTAGGTCCGTCAGAAAGTATGCCTCAACAAGCTCTTTAAAGAAAAGATTGGAAGATGTGTCTGTCGTGTGTGGAGATGAAAAGCATTACAACAAAATGTTCTTCTGTAAACCACTTTAAGGCTTTTGTCTTCAAGAAAATAAAGCTGCTTTGAAATTATCTGGAGCTTGCAGAAAATGCCTTGCAATTCATAATGACATTGACTGCAGACATAACTATCTATGCAGAAATAAAGACTGTAAAAAAGAAGGCACCTCTAGGCACCATCATTTTCTCTGCCCGAAAGAACACAAAGAGAAAATCAAGACTGGGGAGCAGTGAAAGACATGAGGAGATAAGAGTAAACTGACGGACGAACATGAGAGCTTCTTGTCAGAACTCACCCCAGGACTGGACTTTGTGAGTTTCCTCTCATCCTAATGGTGATGGAGGTTACTGCCAATGCAGGTCGAAAAACTGGAACCCTGGTGGACCTTGCATCTGACACAAATTACATTACCCATATAGCTGCTGACAGAAATTACAAAGTGAAAATGTGACCTTAGTGTTATATGGTGTAGTGAAGTAAAAACCAAAAGATACCTCCTTAGAGTCGGGGTAAAAACGTCTACAGGAAAAATGAAAGGCCATCAAATGATCTGCCATGGACTAGATGAGATTGCCACGGTACATGAAGTCATTGTGTTGAAATCATTGCAAAGATTCTTCCCACAGGTCATGAAAGAAGAACTGAGAAGGCCCAAATAAGTAGAGCTTCTCATCAGTCAGAGAGGGAAGGCTGGCTACACAAAGGATGAACGTTGTAGGCTGGTTTTGTGGGGGGGGGGGGGGGTGGCTCATATGGATCTTTTTGAGGATGTGGAGGTGACAAATCACAGACATACTTTGCCAGATCTATGAGGACAGCTGCTGTAAAATCTAGGGAGATTATTGAGTCCTGAATGCTCTTCTGCACCATGTGAACAAACAACAAGACTTTCTTGAATGGTGGAGATGGGAGAGCATTGGAGCAGCCTGTGAGCCAAAAGGTGGAGGATGCAGGTGTGGACATTGCCAGCCAGGAGGAAAGGAAATGACCCTGAGAGAGGGAAAAGGACTTGAAATCCTAAAGAGAGGACTAACCAATGTCCAAGGAGATGAGCATACGGATTCTCCACATTGGGATGCAAAGTATCCATGGATAGAGAATCCATCCTCACTACCAAACAGGAAAAGAGCATTGGAAGCTATATGAGGAATGAAAAGCAATTGCAGAACCAACCAGAGTGGAAAACTGCCAGCAAAGCTCAAGTTCATGAAATGATTGAACAACTCCACAACATTAAGACAATGAATTGCTGCTAAAACTGGAGAAATGTGCTCTCGTTTTCTGGTAGTAGTTAAAACAAGAGCAGCAGTGTTTGAAACAGTTGCAGTCAAGCTACTACAGTTTTGTTAAGCCTAGAGTGAAGTGTAGTAATCTAAATAAATTTTTATTAAAGCAGAGGCTGTCTGTCTGATGGATGGTGACTTTGATAGGCTGCCACGGTTTATTGGACTGATCCAGAAGGTCCTCTGCTGTGCTTGTGGCTCTGTTTGATATTATAGGTGCTTTTGTTTGCTTCAGTTTTTTTGCTGTGTTTAGCAAGCACAGATATGCTTTTGGTATGTATCTACGTTTTACTTATTTTTCTAAATTAGTAAGAGGAGTACGATTTAAATTTCTTTGATTTAACATTTATTTCTGTATTCATAAAATAGTTTACATAAGAATGGATTTAAAGATGTATAGTTAGATTTCTGAGTTAAGGTAAACATTTTACCTTATTGTGATTCTTAAATGAGTTTGCAGAAACAAGCTTTGGAATTTAATGTATTTAAATGTGTTTGTTCTACAGGGTTAGCAACCTATAGATCATGAAGAAACAAGAAAGAAAATAAAGAAACAAAAATAAATGGAGTTGTCTGCCGTCCTCTGTTCAGTGCCAGGCCATTCTGAGTTTAGTACAGGAATGTCAAACTCATGCCCTCGAGAGCTGTGTCCCTGCATCCAACACGCCTTAATCAAATAGCTAAAATACATCTTCAAAAACGTCTTCGTTCCTGCTAAAGGCCTAGTTATTTGAGTCAGGTGAGACACATCTAAACATTGCAGGATCAGTCCTCGAGGACTGGACTTCAACACCTGTGATCTAGTGTAGTATATGTATCGCATGCTTAGTGGTAAAATTTGTATTCAGGTTGTATCTTAGACTGTAACATTTGAAACTAAAATCAAAAAAAGTTCATGAACTTTGGGCTCATTCTGCTGTTGGTCAGAAATATTTAAATTAATCATTTAAAACCTACTTGGTCCCGCAGTCACAGCATCTTTCTGCTTCACCTCAGAATAAATGGTCAGCTCTTCATTTGGCTCTAAACAGGAAAACAAGATCAGGTACTGATGAGTGGCAGCTCAAGTAATAAAAGTCATAAAGATAACTTTCTTTGTCAGTGGGAACAAACACAAACCTCACTAATGGTGTAGCATCAGTGTCTCTAATTGGACTTATGATAGTATAGTGGAAACGTTAGGTGAGCAGGATTATAGCAATATTAGTGCAGTTTTAGCTCTGATTGCAGCAATCAGTAATTGTCCTGGACAATCTGAACCAGCTGATAACCATAATCATCATGTGCCAGCAGGATTTCTTTTTTTTTTTTTTTTTTTTTTTTTTTTTCCCAGTGTCCTGTCTAGCACTATGGCAATAGGAATTGATATCTCAATGCCAGATGGAGCTCGACAGATTTTGCTTTTACAAGTGGAGCAAACAGCTTTCGCCATAGTGCTCCACTTGATTTATGCTTGTAAATAGCTTTATTATGATTCCTGCAAGGAGAATTTCAAATTATATAGACATGACAATGGGAGAGTAAAGGAAGAACAAAAAGTGAAAGAAAAGAAAAAAAAAAAGAGTAGAGGTGAAAGAAAGAGGAGATAAAAGGAAGAGAATGATAAAATGTCCTCTGTCTGCTCCATCACCTGGAAAGAGACACAAAAAGAACAGCACAACCAACAGACATAAAGCAACAGCTACACTCGAATAACACCTAGATGCCATTGCTAAATCATATATATTATTATGTAAGCTGACATGTGTAATGTGATATTTGAAAAAAGAAGGTGACACAACATAAATAAATAAATAAATTATAAGATTACTGTATATAAGTGAACACTTAATACCTGGGACCCAGCACCAGTGGGAGATGTGAAAGTGCACTAGTTTAGGTGAAGATTATCCAGAGATAGCTTGATAGTGATTGTGGAGAACCAAAGACCCACCTTCCCCGAGCACAGAGGCAGGCGTCAGGGGACCCGTAGCCCCGGACTCCCAAAGGGGTCCCTAAAGCAGGTCGCCCAGGAGGGGCCGACACAGGATATCTGCAACCCCCCCCCCAAGGAAGGAGCAGAGACGACCCCGAGGAAATCCCCCAGCCACCGCAATGCCGACGCCCTCAAGAGCCGCGGAGACGAGCCCGTGGGCTCCGCCGGCAGCCAGCCCCGCTGAAGTGGTCCCGGCCATGGGCCCTGAGGGCCAGAGGCCCCAGGGGCGCCCCGCCCCCGCGACGAGGGCCCCGGCCGCCCCCCGGGGGGCCAGGCCCCGCGAAGAGGCCGCCAGGAGCGGGCCGGCGCACGCCCGGGAACCCGCCCCAAACCCGAAGCCAACCAACGCGCCAGGGGGCCAAGGCGCCCGCCAACGAAGTGGAGGAGGGCAGGACGTGGGGGGATGGGCTCCAGCAGGATTTCTGAAAACCCGCTCATTTCACAATCTACCATCGGCAATGTGCTCCACCAGCTGCCATTGTTCCCCAATAAGGAGCACCTTTACACAACTATTTATGGACATGTGTGATTGTCTCCACCTCAGGAATCGTCAAATCTGACTCGTTAGGAATTAATCTGCCGATCCGACACCATTTTATTCTCTGTAAGAATGAAAAAGTGTATTAGATAATTTACATGCATTTTATGCTCCTCAGTGCACTGAACGATGTGCATTTACATCTGTATGTGACAGAAACAAACAAATATTTACCATTTATATCTGATTGAAATTGTTTCCATTGATATTGAGGAGTGTAAGGTTATTGTACGGTGCCAACTGTGAATCAATTTCTTTGTACAGGTTTAGATCATAAAAGCTCAATCTCATTTGAAAAACATCGGGTTTGATGCTCCTTGAGTTAAATAAAACTGAATTGAGTTATATGTCAGTGTATTTGGGTGAGTTTTAGGGCTTTGTGGTTTGTTATTGTCGGTTGAAAAAGTTTGTGTGGCTGCCAACATTTTCACAGCAGGTCAAAAGTTTACATGGATTTCCGCACACAACTTCATTCAACGTTCATTTTTAAACACCCAAGCTGTGCTTGGATGTTTTTTGTGTGTAGGTATACATGAGGCTCCAGGATTTATTTTTGCCTTTGTGGGTGTAGAAATATCCAGAAAGCCGCAGTGACTGAGCAGATCTGTGGGTTTTCCAAAGTATGTTTAGTATCTGGCATTTATTCAGGATTTCTGAGATTTTGACTGTGCAAAAGAACAAACGTCTCCGCTGACCGGATGCCAATATTAGGGTTAAGAAAAAATGCATAATATATCTAAATGTAGCGCCATCACATTGGAAAAAAGTTAGGAGTCGCTTACCTTTTTCAGGTAGAGCCTTATTTTGCAAAACCAGAGATGAACAATTGATTTCTTCCTCTTTCATTGTTCAAGCTCACAGTCAGTCCTGCAACAATATTGCTGCTTCAATGCAGAAGAAGATACCAGATTAAACTGATGCAAAATTTTATAAGACGTGACCAGAAAAAAAAATTTCCTCTCCGGGAACAACAGGTTCCTCTTTATGTCCTTCTGTTGAAATAAATGCCAAAGTCTGGCAACAAACTTCCGCTTTTAGCTAAAAGTAAATCCAGTTTAAATGAGGGTCTTATGGATTCTGTTCAGTTTAAGACATTTTAAAAATGTGGGTTTCATGCTTCCTGTGTAGTGGATGGTGTTGAAAGTCAACATAAAAGACATCAATAACACGATAACTAATTGTCTACGGCTAACTCGGTTAAATAAAAAACAGTCATGGGAATCCTTTTCTCATTGTTGACAATAGACAACAATATTTTACTTTATTTGAGGTGATACAAAAAGGATTAGCCATTTAATCATAAAGCAAACATGCTAAGGTTTTGGATCTAGCGGGATTAACACATCCCTTTCCAACAAAAAAAATCTGACATCTAATTGAGCGCAAAAGAAACGTTCTGGTGACTCCCTCAAGGAATCCACTCCTAATGACCCTGGAGGATAAACTGTGCAACCACACCTGCCTGATGCCACTCTGTGGAGAGAGGTATAAACACATACAGCCTGCCCACAGCTCCCTGGATAAAACACTCAAAACTTAAAATCGCCTGCTAAATTCAATGTTGAGCAGGTAAGAAGAAATTAAAATGATAATTTCTTTGTGATTTTAGTGTATACATATATACAGACAGATAGATATACTTGCCAGCGAGTATTTTTGACTTTACAAGTTCGTCCCGCATGAAAACATGTTTGTACACCCCTGATCTAGAGAGATCATGGAAAGAGGAACCGTCACAGATGCTGTTCTCTGTATGGCCTAAAGTTGTGAAATGTCAGAGAAAAGACAGAAAGCTTTTCTGCTGGCTAAAAATAGCTGTAGAGAAGTCCCAAGTCAGATTACAATATTGTGTTTGTCTCTCTTGTGCCAGAATAAGGAGTTCACTATAGTCAATATACAGCTTTTATGAGCCTACTATGGTGGAGATAGTTTAATGCATCAGGTGTAGCATTTTTAAATGTAATTCACAGAGAAAATGCATCACTGCTGGCCGTCTTATCTGAAAATATATAGAAAAAGCTGGAACAGAACTGAGTTCAACAGATCTTTAACATTAAGTAATTTGGTTTTAGTAGAAATTATGACATGACACAAAAAACATAAAAATTACAATACCAGTCAGAATGTGTGGACTCACCTTCTTATTCAATGGTTTGTATTCATTTTTATTACCTCTGGAAACTCCAGGACAGGTGGAAAACCATTTCAGGTAACTGACCCCATGAAGCTCATCAAGGGAAGGCCAAGAGTGAATTATGTTCCTTGCTGGATAGATTTTTTAAAAACAAAAAAGTTAAATGAATGTGTAAGATTAAAGTATCCACTTGCATAGGACGTAAAATATAAATCTCTTTAGAGGAATTGAGACTTGTAGTGGTTTTCACATTTTCTACACTCTGAGCTACTGGTGTGAGTGTACACCTGTAATATCCAATCTGCAGTCAAAGGAGAAGGGACCCATATGTCAGCAGCTCCACAACAGTGACAGCCCACTGACCTCCCATCCTATAGGTCAAGTTGAGTTTATTTGTATATCACAGTTCAAAGTGCTTCACATCATGAAAACATTGAAACAGTCACTGGTTGTGAGACCAGTAACAAACAATAAATTGTATCAGGTGAAAACATTAATACACATCAGATATGTTGGTCAGTGTTATTATGGCTGAAAGCAGCTCTAAACAGGAGGTTTTCAGTCTGGATTTAAAGGAAATCAGAGTTTCTGCTGATTCTCCCTGCATGATCCGCAGTGTCTTTTGAGCTTTGGAACAGGGGTACACACCATCCAGGGTGGCTTTTTACATAATTTACTGCAGTAATATAGAAGCTTCAAAACAAAAAGCTTGCAGATTTGTGCATCACCCAAACAAAAATAAACAGCTGGAGAAAATAATTAATTTCCTTATCCGAACGGACAATTATGGAGCATTCAGCATATTCTTAATAGTTTTAAGTTTTGAACCCCCAAATTAGTATCTTAAAAATTCTATAATGATGAATAAAACACTTCTCCATCTGATAATGTCCACCTGTGTAAAAGCAATAATGTATTTCATATAACTGTAGTGCTGAGTTATCACAAGTCATGACGACAACGGGATACAGAAACCAAGTTCTGCTCTCACATCACAATCAGATATAAACGCACTATCATTGTGTTCTATATGCAGACAGACCTATAATGGATCATTTAAGAGGTCTGGGTGTGGCACGGTGCTTTGAAGGAGCTATAAGTGAGACATTTACTATAAAAGCAACCCAAATCATTCTCACTTTGTCTCCTGGCATGGAAGTAACATTCCTTATAAACAATCAGTCCTCTCCATCAACATCTTAGTCACGTTTTTCTCCTTTCAAACCTAGAAGTACGTGTGACGAGTAACTGGGCAGGCAGGATTCAAATGACAACTTAGACAGTTTCCAAAATTCTGTGTTTTAATGACATTCCAAAGGTCAGTACAAGGAGAATCAGTCGAGAAGGAAGAGGTATCAAAAAAACACACTGGGCTGTGTTGAAGCCGCTTGCTTCCCCGGGTCCGTTGAGTCATGTGCAGGACTTAGTCTAAGAGTGCAACAAAAACTTAGCCAAGGAAACAGAATTGAAGTTTCACCTTTGCAAAAGGAGAGAAGTTGCACCAGCCAACACCTGCGAGCAATAACTCTACCGTCTTCCTTGTGCAGGCTCTTTTTATTAACTTCAAAGGGGAGGGTCTCACAGAGTTACATGAGCGAATGACACACCTTAACAATACTTCTACCCAATATGGGGTTGCTTCTTTGGCTGCCTCGTTCTGGTTCTTCCGGTCATTGCTTGCAGGCTGCTACACTACACTGGTTCTTCCGGTCATCGCCTGCAAGCCGCTGACCACAACCTCGAACCTTGTGCTACCAACAAAAGGTTGTGCAAGACAGAAACCCGTCTTGCAAATTCCAAGGATTCCAAATTCTCTTACCAACAGGCCCGGTTTTGAAGCTTTCTGCCAGCTATCTTAAAAGCATATTAAAGCATATAAACACATGTTAAACCTTCATAAAAGTGTAACAAACGGATCAAAGTTAATACATTCCACAGCTGAGAGAGATGAACACAAAAAAAGGTCAAAAAGTCACTAGAAGCTAGAAATTTTGGGGAAAAAAGGCTGGAATACTTGCTGGAAGAAACAAAGATGAACTGGCATTGAAGGAAGGGAACAGACTGATGTTCCTTCACACAGGAGGAGATGATTGAGAGCAATCAAAAATTTCCTATATAAGGGAACCAGTTGATTGCATCAAAGTCCTGACAAGCAGCATTCACTCCTGGGGAACCGTAGAGCCACAGGGAGAGTCGTCTGAATTGTACATGGCTTTACAGCAATCCCTCATACTGAGCAAGCATGAAGTGACAGTGGAAAGAAAAACCATCCATTAGCGGGAAGGAAAAACCTCTAGCAGAACCGGGCTCAGTATGAACGGTCATCTGCCTCGACCGACTGGGGGTTACAGAAGACAGAGCAGAGACACAACAAGAGAGACAAAAAAGCACAGAAGCACACATTGATCCAGTAATCTGTTCTACATTAGATGGTAATAGCGGTGATCTGTCCTCCCTGGATGATTTCACAGTCAACAGAACGTCAGACCAGGTGTATCTACTATGAAGAAAAAAAGAGAGAGAACAAAAAGTTAAAGCTGAAATGACAACAGTCATTTCAATGTAATGCAATGCAAATCTGGAGAACAGTAGAAATCAGTAGAGTGAGAAAAATAGGCCCTGATGTCCTCCAGTAGCCTAAGCCTATAGCAGCAAAACTATAAAGGTAGCTCAGAGTAACATGAGCCACTCTAGTTATAAGCTTTGTCAAAAAGGAAGGTTTTAAGATTAGTCTTAAAAGTAGACGGGGTGTCTGCCTCACGGACCAAAACTGGGAGTTGGTTCCACAGGAGAGGAGCCTGATAGCTAAAGGATCTGCCTCCCATTCTACTTTTAGAGACTCTAGGAACCACCAGCAGACCTGCAGTCTGAGAGCGAAGTGCTCTGTTAGGAACATACGGGGTAATCAGAGCTCTGATATATGATGGAGCTTGATTATTAAGGGCTTAGAATTATAATTTTAAATTGTATTCTTGATTTAACAGGAAGCCAATGAAGGGAAGCTAAAATTGGAGAAATATGATCCCTCTTGTTGATTTTCATGAGAACTCTTGCTGCAGCATTTTGGATCAGCTGAAGACTTTGAACTGCATTTTGTGGACTTCCTGATAGTAAAGAATTACAATAGTCCAGCCTTGAAGTAACAAATGCATGGACTAGTTTTTCAGCATCACTCCTGGACAGAATGTTTCTAATTTTGGCGATATTCCAGAGGTGAAAAAAGGAAACTCTGGAAACCTGTTTAATATGGGATTTAAATGACATGTCTTGGTCAAAAATAAAACCAAGATTTTTTACTTTATTACCAGAGGCCAAGTTAATGCCATCCAGATTAAGTGATTGGTTAAGAAGTTTATTTTTTGAGGACTCTGGTCCAAAGATTACAACTTCGGTCTTGTCAGAATTTAGATGCAGGAAATTCCCCAGCCAGCCTGATTGACCAGACCTATGTGTACCTTCTATGAAGAAAAAAGTGAGAGAACAAAAAGTTAAAAGCTGAAATGATGACAAGCAATGCAAACCTGGAGAACAGTAGAATTCAGTAGAGTGAGAAAAATAGACCCTGATAGGCACTGTCATGATTTGGGTTTTTATTATTTGCTTATGTTCTGTTTGGTCTTTATGGTGGTTTGGTTTAGTGATTCTTTTATGTAATCAATTCTGTACTAGTTTTGGTTAATGGAATAGTTTGGGTTTTAATGTGGTTTGATTTTGTACTTTTCTTCTGGCCTGCTCTGATCACTTCTGTCACCAGCCTTTATTCAGTTCACCTGCCAGCATTCTTTTGTCTTGCTCTCACTCCCCTTCACCAGTTACCATCCAATCAGCTTCAGTTTAGTTGCAGCCATTTTGTCTCCCCTGATCAGCTCCACCCATTCTTGTAATTAGTTTCACTCTGTTCACCTGCTCACTCCCCTACTTATATCTGTCTCTGCCCCCTGCAATCTGCCACATCATTGTTTGTTTCTGCCATGTCCATGGGTGAGTTTTGCCAGCATTCCATGTACAGTGTTTTTCCTCCCTTATCAAATTGCCTGCTTTTTCGCCTTGGACTGTTTTTTACCACAAGCTTTGTTTTTGTCCTGCCCTTCATTTTTGCCTGCCTGTCTTGGTTTCTGCTCACATCTTATTTTGGAAAAATAAACCTTCTTTAATCTAACCTCTGCTTGTCTGGTTGAATACTGGGTCCCTCTGTCTCTGGTTCGTGACAGGCACAGCCCCAAACGCTGACAATCTGTTTATTTGTAGTCAAATTTCCCATAAAATCACAGAAAAAGAACTTCTATCTTTTGCTGAACAACAAAACGTAACAAACAAAGCAATATTGTACGAGTTTGTTTGTCTTCTGAGCGCTCAGACTGGACTTACACCAGGTTCTAATTGTAGTTGAGCTGCTTCTGAATTAATAATTTTGAGCTCTTTTAATGTTTCAAATAGAATGGTTGTATCGAGAGCCCCGACAATTTTGTTTCCTGACATAGTTTTGCCACTCAAAGCAGAAATATGTCACGTTGACATGGGGTGCACTCAGCAAGGCTTGCCTCATTCAGAATAACTTGATCCTGACAAGCATTTACATGGATGTCGATCGGATTGTCAATCACATAAACACCCCTCTCATTCACTACGTTTACATGGAATAAAGGGCCAATCTGAATAAAAATTAGTCATGTAAACAAGCCAATCGGAATAGGACGATCGGATTAATCTCAATCAGAATGAAAATGTATTCTGAATGAGAGGGATGGTTTATGCTGATTGATAATCCAATCAACGTGCATATAAATGCTTGTCAGGCTGAAGTTATTCTGATTGTGGCAAACTGACTCGGGTGCGTGTGTCCACACGACGTAAACGTGACGTATTTCCACGTTGTTGAGTGATAGAAATATGTCAGGAAGCAAACCTGACGGGGCTCCAGATACAACCTTTCTGTTCTGAAAAAAAGAGCTCAAAATCATTGCTTACTCAGTAATGTTTCCACCGTAATTAGAACCTGCAAGTCCAGTCTGGGCGCTCGGAAGACAAACAAACTCATATAATACTGCTTTGTTTACTGACTGCATACGCTCTGCTAGGGGTGGGCGATATGAAGAAAATCTAATATCACAATAACTTTGAGCTATATCACGATACACGATATATATCGCGATATGTTCAAATAACCTTGAATAACAAATGTTTTTAGCCACATAGTGCCTAAAGTTGCATTGGTATATCTAATATTAACGTGTCAATTTATTTTTTTTGTTTGAAAAATTAATTGCAAAATAAAAATGAATTTAAAATGTTTTATTTTAGCCATTTTTTAACCACAGCTGCACATAGAAGCTTTTCACAAATTACAATATTGTCACATTAAAGCTCTTTCATGGTCAACACTGGACCTTAAAAACAGAACATCCCAGCGGCCAAAAGGAACACCAAGGAAAAATCTGACACAAAATAAACCTGAATTAAAAGGTGCTCTTTTGTGCTTAAGACATAAAAATTTGTATAATTAAAAATGTGACAATCCCAAAAACAAAAGCCTGTATTGTGACTATAAAATCAACTGACCAGTCGCAGCTACATATTCAGAGCATCTCAAAAATATTTCCGTTGCTCTTTTGGTGCTGGGAAATTTTAAACAAACGTTTTTTTCTGTCATATGGGTTTTAGCAAAAGAAGACGCCAGTTTCAACAGTTTTACGACTGGTTTAATTAAAGTTCCCTTCGGTGTGTGTGTGTGTGTGTGTGTATGTGTGTGTGGGGGGGGGCGACACGCAGAGTTTACAAGAGTCTTCATTTTGCACTGGATGACGTTTTAGGTAGAACAAATTTGTGCTACTGCTACCTTTTGTGGCAATGGTGTGACGGCATGTTTTGCAAATTACCGCATTTTGTGTCAAAGTTTCTGTTTGCTGTTTTGTGTCACGATTTGTCTTCAATGAACTCAGAACCACACACACAGAGCTAAATTTGAGAGTTTTATTGAAAGGTGGAGGGAGTGGTGGATGATGAACCAGAGAGACAGGACAGAACTGGAACAGAGGAGTAGATGATAGCAGGAGCTGACGGCCCGGTGAGAGTTCTCGGAGACCAGAGCTCCGTAGAAGGATCCACATCACGACAGCGAGAGAACCAGGACACAGCAGCAGATTCCACAGCACAGCAGAGAGTGAACCAGGGCACAGCAGCAGGTTTCCCAGTACAGCAGAGAGTGAGCCAGAGCACAGTAGCAGGTTCCTCAGCACAGCAGAGAGGGAACCAGAGCACAGCAGTAGGGTCCACACCACGGCAGAGAGTGGATCTGGTCAGAGTCACAACAGGATAAAGCTAGGCTAGGTGAATACTTGCAGATCTGAGTTCTTGACAGGATAGTAGCACCGATGAGGCTGGGATAAACAATGGCAGGCTGAGGTTAAAGAGATGCAGAGGTGGCAGGGTTCCAGCAGCAAGCAGGTAACACACGGGTAGACAGGCAAGGAGTAACTGTTGTACGATGACGAACCGGCAGAGGAGTGGAAGCAGAGGGAGGCTTAAATAGAGAGGCTGGCAGTTGAAATGAGTCTGGCTGGTTAATGACTAACAGGTGTGACTAACTGCAGAGGGAGTGAAGGGAAAACTAAGTGAGGGGAAGGAGGAGCTGAAAACTAACAGAAAATAAAGTCAAATCATAACAAAAACCCTAACAAGGGGTCCGTTCTTCGTACGTCGCTAACTCAGTTGGCTGGATTTTATTGTTGACGATTTCGCATGATCTTGGATCGTTTGGTTCTTCAAAACTCATCCTGGACTTGCTGTCATAGCAACATGTGCGCCAACTTAAACCTGCTCGCGAGCAGGCTTATTTCATATAAACAGGATTAGATCGCAGCTTTATAAGCGGAGGAGATAGGGAAGTCTGTCCAGCCAGTGCACTTGGACCACCTAGTGGCAGAGGACGGGACAGAATTGTGGAACACCATTTTTTAATGCTTAATAAAAGACAAACAAATAATGCTTAGTTCCTCTTGTTTTATTTAAACAATTGTTTATAAAGAAAAGCCAGCAAGTCATCTTTTGCCTGCAATAAGAGATAGTTATGTAAAGTCAGCAATATTACTGTCAAATGGTGCATTAGAACTTACGCTGAAGGTCCTTTTGAAGCAACTCGATCTCTAGTGCAAGTTTCCTCTTTTTCAAGTTGTGGAGTTCAATTTCTCCTCTTAATTAGTGTTTTTTCAGGTCAAAATACTACATTTTTTGTTGAAGATGCCGTTTATATAGGGAATGGATGGCACCCTGTGTCATTTTGTGAAAGAAAAAGAAAGGGTGAAACATGCCTCATGCAACAAAAGTAAAAAGAACCTGTTTTTTTTCAGCCTTTTTCTTGGTGGCTGTTATAAACAGACAAATACATTATTTAACAGTGGCCTTTAAAAAGAGGAAAAAGTGGCTTTTTAAAATATAGTTTAATACTTAAAGGCTACCATTTTGTAGAATATTCTTGTACTTCACTTTTTTCCCCATGTTCTAATGTGTCCCGTGGAGGCTCTGACATAAAAGAACAAAGTAAATATGAATTTATTAAAATGCAAAAATACATACTGTAGAAAGTGATAGAAACATCTAACATGGACAGCACTTATGCATGTAATTTGTCTGCTACTTTTTGCCAGCCCTTTCTCCTGGCTTTAGCAGACTTTGAGGTGTTACCTGTCGTTTTAATTAATGACTCAAATTCAGCATAACCTTCCATTAAAAGCTCTTGTTCTGCTTGGGAGAAAAACTGTGGGCGTTCTTTGGCCATGCTGAACAGCCAATAGCAGCGTTGCTGATCATTGTTTCTACTATCGATACATTTCCCCTTTTAAACAAACGCATGAACGCGCAGTTATCTCAGTTAACTCAATCCAGCCTCTGCTTCAGTTGCGTCCACATCCTCCAGAAGCCCATCAGTCTCTTCTGAGTCCAGCTGTGGTTTTAGTGGCTTTCCTGTTTGATCCAATAGGTAGTCAACACCCAGCAACTCACCTATGGAAAAACAACAAACACCCAAAGATAGTAAAACTGTTCTTCACACATTATATATATTAGTGATTCAGTCATACAATAGTTTAACTAAACAGTTTTTCTCTTCACAGATTTCAACTTGAAATACGTGTATTTTTTGCTGGAGGTGTGAAGTTTGGTATGTATTCTCGTCCAAGCACATTCAGGCTGTTTTTGTTGATGCACTGAGTCAAGTCCCCAGCGTATGTTAGAAGACATGATGGCTTGCTGCTCACTGCTGCAGTGGCTCGATCCTGGTTCCACCTGTTAAGGCCTTCCAGGAGATAGAGCTGGAAATTTAGAAGATTTGCAGTGGTTCCTGAAAGAAACAAGCAAAAGAAAAATCACGGTCAAGCCTTTGAATAAATGCTGGTTGATCCAGTTCTGATATAAAATATAGCTAAGTGGTGTAATCATGCTAGAGAGTGACTTACCTGGAATAAACCTGTTCAGATGGCAGTGAAATGACTCTAGAGATGTTGATCCTCTAGCACAGCGGTATCTGGTGAGCTTGATGCCACTCTTGTTGATGCTGCCAACTTCAGTGTACAACTGAATTCCTGGAACATCCTGGATGCATTTTATGTGTCGTTTTTGCACACGCCAGATGTGAGCCATCCTCACCTCATCCAGCAGAGGGACACCCATCAAGTCTCTTCCTTTTGGGCCCCTCAGCTGCTCCAGCAGCCGTTCAATTTGTAGAAGAGTTGTTTCCTCTCCCCGAGTCCTCCTGCGGCAGAAAGTACTCAACTCTTTTTTTGAGATTTGGCTGTCCACCATGGAGCTGGTTAACCCTGGTCTCTGTTCTTGCTGGAGCTGCTTTGCCTTTGCTCTCCTGAGTAGGTCAAGGTCCCCTGCATCCCACTCAAAGATACAGGAGGACAGAGCCCCCATGAATGCAGGATACAGTGGATGAGCATCAGTCGTGCATCCTACAGCCAGCCGCCGCATGAAATGCCAAATGTCAAGCCGGATATGGAGATCTGGCCACTGTCCAAACCTGGCCTGTAGCTTGTTCAGTCCCTCGGTCTTACAGCAGCCACAGTCCACATAAAGCACCTTGGGAGGTGCAACCCCAGCCTGGCGGTACCGCTCCATCAGGCCAGTAGCCATCCTGTCCAGTCCTGGACCTTCCTGCACAGTCAGGACACTATTTAATATTTGGCCCATCTCGTTGCTAACTGAAGACACCCACAGAGCCGTTCCTTTGCTGTGTCCTGCCAGCTTCTTTGTGATCTAAAATAAAAATGGGATGGTAAATCAAACAGTTTATCTTGTTTAGAAGCCACTGAGTGCCCTGGATTTCATAGCCTTTTTTATGTACTTTGTACAATTAACATTTCACAAATAGTTATAAGACAAGTTTAATTGTTTGCGAAAAAAATCTGTGATCCCAAACCTTTTAAAATGTGTGTATTTAATAATGTCTCTGTTTCTTGGAGGATCTAATAATAGTACTGAGGATGATAATAATTGTTATTTGCATTACACTGTTACTAACCTTTTTTGTGGAGTCCAACTTTAAGATGGTGCCCAAGGTGGATGTGAGGCTGGCCTTGATGTGGTCTATGCGAGACAGGATTTCTCTGCCATACACAGACAGCAACCAGCGATCCGTGGGGACGTCAGCGGGCTCTGGGGGCTCCTGGCACACAACTGGAAAAAGGCTGGGCCGATTAACAAAGTTAGAGCACTCTTCAAAATAGTGCCCCAACCTATCTAGCCATTCTTCCCCGTGATTTTCTTTCAGTTGTTTCAGTAGCCGTGCAGAGCTGTTGCCCTGAGTCCGGTCCCGCATCAAGCGAATGACCCGTATGTCACAGGCATACCTGGAATTCAGAACAATCAGTTGTTTAGTCTATAGCTCCATCTACAGGTAATTTATTTACATCATGCATCGAGTGTCCATTTTACTGAATGTTTTACTTACTTTTGGGTCAGGATAAGCCGGAAGAGTTTTTGGTGTGGCAAGTCAAGCTGATCCCGGATGGTCTGAGATGTTGATATATAAGTCAGATTGCACCCACTGCACCTGAGTGTCTCTGTCACCAGCAGGTGAAACCGATCAATGTCCAGGACCTTCCTAGCCCTTTTGTGGATTCCAGCACCTGTGAGATGCTTCCCACAAGCTCGGCAGAACACGCTGACCTTCCACTGGTGATAGGGCATCCACACCAGGAGCCGATGAGAAAAAAAACGATCAGGTGTTGGTACCTGGTGGTAGATCAGGGCTGGCCTGGGAGGCTCATACCAGAGCTTTAAATCTGGGCGTAGTTGGCGGGAGCGAAAGAGGGTATTGGAGATCCATCTTTGGTCCTGAACAGGGATGGTTTTCCTCATCTCATTCGGCAACCAGAAAGAAGCTGCATCCCCAGCTGCAGCTGATAACAGAGAGGTTGCAGGCTCTTCCTGAAAACAAAAGAAGAGATTTAGAAATCTGCATAAATGTCTTATTAAAGATTACCTATATCTGCATTAATTTAATGAATACATACTGCTGTACTCACAGATGAAACTGTCTCGCAGGTGTGTGTTGGCCCAACGCTAGGGCTCCTCACGAAGGATGGAGAGGGACTTGGACTCCTCACAGAGGATGAAGAGGCGCTAGATGTACTCACAGAGGATGGAATAGGACTCCTCACAGAGGATGGAGGGGGGCAAAAGGTCATCACAGAGGATGGAATAGGACTCCTCACAGAGGATGGAGAGGCGTTAGATGTCCTCACAGAGGATGGAGGGGGTGTTGGTGTTTTCCGGGCCACCAAATTGGGCTTCACTGAATCCGACAGAGACCCACCAAAATGGGATTTATTGAACTGAAATAACAAACATATGTACACTTGTGAAGTAAATACAATATAAATAACTGTACCAAAACTAGTATAACAAAATGTTTTGTTCAAAAACTGATATTAAAGTTTGTTGCAGAAAGCAAAATGAATCATATGAAGTATTTAGTAGACAGACAAAAACATTTACCTTTGACAAAGATGGAGGGCACCTAAAGAACGTCCGTGAGGCTGTAGCTGATACAGCAGACGTTGATGGGGAAGCCACAGAGTGTGGGGTCACAGGAGGAGGAGGAGGAGGAGGCTGCAGTGCAGGCTACAAAAACACAGATATTTTAAGTGTAAAAGCCATCATCCAGCAGAATTGTAAAAGACATGACATGGCTATAAAATTGAAGTGATTGTAGTCAGAATTTACTTTAAACCAGATTACCTTAGCAGCATGAAAGCCACAGTCACAGGTCGCAGACCTTCCAAAAAGGGTGGTCTGACCGCGTGCTTGCATGGGGCATTTATCTATCTGAAACAGTACAACATCATCTTATTAATGACAATTACTCATGTCTATTCGGCTTTATGGTGGCTGCACTTTACCTTCTGATAGAGATCATGCCATTTCTTCTGTCTTGGGGCTGGTCTATTTCCAGCATTTGTTGGCCAAACCCCATTGCTGGCAAATGCTTTAAGCCTTGCCATCCATTCCCCATCTCCCATACCTTTATGGCTCTTTGTCTTGGAGCTCATCTAAAGAAAACATTAGAAATGAGCAGAATCAAATGTAATAAAATCAATAATGCACCTTTTGAACAACACAATGAGGATGACATTAAAGGATTTAAACACTTCAGAATCAGAAATACTTTAATAATCCCAGAGGGAAGTTATTTAAATGCAATCCTTTTATCCATAAATCTAAAGTTATATAAGTAATTGTATGCTGATTTTTCCCTTGCACAATGACAAGACAGTAGGTAGACATTTTTAAATGACAGAAATAGCTAAGCTATATTATTTCCTAACTCTGAACTCTGTGCATGTCTGGTATTTGAATTACAGAGCTTCTTACAACAGATTTATAAAATGTTTGTTAATACAGCGTCCTTCAGAACATGATATGGTTATACCACTATTTTAAATGATCCATAACATATTTGTAGCTGATGCTAAGAAAATAACGTTTCTTTCAACGGATGAGTACAATAAGCAGTATGAACGGACACTTACAGTAATATTGCTTCTACCTATTTTCCGACGGTTACTTTGAAACGAAGCCAAAGTGTTTTGATTTGTTTTCGTCTGAAGCTACGTGAACGCTAGAAATGCGACGTTTCTTTCAATGAAATGATACAATATTCAGTGGGATCGGACACTTACAGTAATATAAGTTGGGTAAATATTGCTTGTACCAATTTTCCACGGTCGCTTCAGCATGAAGCTGACGTGTTTTGATTTGTTTTCGTCTGAAGCAGGAGAATAATATTTTATTTCTAGCTGATCGAGCTACAAACAATATATTAAAATGCAACTTTTTTCAGCGGAAGGACACAATAAATAGTATGAACGGGTACTTACAGTAATATTGCTAATTTCTACTCTTCCAACGGTTACTTTGGAACGAAAATATCACTTTTCCGACGTTTACTCTGGAAGTTTTTTTTTTTTTTTTTTTTTTTTCCCCCGTCTGACGGGGCTTTGCCGTGATTGGCCGGCCATCATTGTCACTGTCATTGTTGTGAGAGATTGATTGGCGTGGTCATAGTGAGGCGGTGCGAGACTGGCTAATAATCCAATGTGAGAATGAAAGGGGGAAAAGCGTATTGGGTGAGAAACGCCGACTAACGTGAGCCAGGTAGGGCGAGAGGCGGGGTACACCCTGGACAGGTAGCCAGTCTGTCGCAGGGCAACACATAGACAGACAGGACAAACAACCATTCACACACACACTCACACCCCAAGGTCAATTTAGAGAGACCAATTAACCTAATAGTCATGTTTTTGGACTGTGGGAGGAAGCCGGAGTACCCGGAGAGAACCCACGCATGCACAGGGAGAACATGCAAACTCCATGCAGAAAGACCCAGGGTTGGATTTGAAACCAGAACCTTCTTGCTGCAAGGCAACAGCGCTACCCACTGCGCCACTGTGCAGCACTGAAAAAATAAAATCCTGTTTGTAAAGTTATACCTCCAGCAGTTTTACACATTAGAATTGAACGTACATAGTTAGCATGGCTGTAACTGATATTCACAAGCCTATGGCACAGATTCTACTCCAGACACCCAATGGTTGTTGGGAAGCCTTCACTCAGACACCAAAGGAGAACCAATACCACTATGTTTATATTTGAGTGTTAAGTTAGACAGAAGACTCTCCTGACAGAAATGAAGTAGATCCAGGCCTAGTGTGGGTAAATGAGCATTTTGGGATATATCTGCTTGCACATTACTAAAAAAATGTTAAAAGCCCACCACATAAATCAAGGTGCACAGGGTAACATGAGAATCTAGGAGTCTTAAATGCAAATGGGGCTACGATTTAGTAATAATAAGTAATAGTAATATTGTCTTTATTGTCACTGAAACATACATTACAATGAAATTTGCTTTGTGCATTTAACCCATCCCCCTTGGGGAGCAGTGGGCTGCCATGTGCGGCACCTGGGGAGCAATCTGGGGTTAAGGGTCTTGCTCAGGGACCCAGAGTGCCAGCACTGGGGATTGAACCGGGTACTTGCATCCTTCTCTGAGTGCAAGTGCACTGCTGTAACCACTCGGCCACGACCCCCCAATTTAGCCAAATTGAAAAACTAGACACATACCCCACCATCTAAATAATGGAAATTAGATGTTTTAACCATTTTTATGGCCACAGGTGTATAACATGAAGCATCAGGCATGCAGACTGTTTCTAAAAATTTTTTTGAGATAATGGGTCACTCTCAGGAGCTCAGAGAACTTTGTTGGGATTTTGTTAGAGAAGGCCGCCAGTAAAACTTCCTCATTCCTTAAATATTCCACAGTCAGTTCTCCACCCTAACTGCAAACTTTACACTATTAATTTCATTAAAATGTAAAGAATTCTATATTTAAATGTTGCATTTCCCTTTATAAATATGGGTGATGGATACAGAGTAAATGGTTCTGCTTTGGCTCCAGCCTATACACAGTAAAACATGTGACACTGAAACCTTTGGCAAAATTAATAAAAGAAAGATTGTCTACATTGCCTGAACAGATATTATAAATATAATATGCATGCCTTTCACTTTTTCAGTGAGACACAGAGGTTGGTTGAGAGAATCTTGGGGAGCAAACAGCATCATGAAGTCCAAGGAACTGTAATATTCTGTCTTGGTTCCTGTTTATGATTTGGTTAGTTAGCTTTTCCCTGCTTTTTGGTTTATTTGTGTTTTAGGTTCTGTCATAGTTGGAGTTCTGTCTTAGTTTTGGTTTGTGTTTTAGTGAGTTTTGAGGTTTCTTTTACAGTTATTGTTTTAAGTTTGGTTTCTGATCTGGTCTTGTTTTGAGCCTCAGCACTGATGTCTGGGGTCCGTTCTTCGTACGTTGCTTAAAACATCCAAGATCAAATGACACATCCAAGATGATTTCATCCGGCTAATCATGATCCGGCTAACTGGGTTCTTCTAACACACCTGTTGTTTACGATTAGTATGGCTGGATTGACTTATCTGAGACAACGGCGCGTTCATGCGTTTGTTTAAAAGGGGAAATGTATCGATAGTAGAAACATTGATCAGCAACGCCGCTATTGGCTGTTCAGCATGGCCAAAGAACGCCCACAGTTTTTCTCCCAAGCAGAACAAGAGCTTGGAAGGTTATGCCGAATTTGAGTCATTAATTAAAACACCTCAAAATCTGTTAAAGCCAGGAGAGAGGGCTGGCAAAAAGCAGCAGACAAATTAATGCGTAAATACTGTCCATGGTAGATGTTTCTATCACTTTCTACAGTATGAAGTTTTGCATTTTAATAATCTCATATTTACTTTGTTCTTTTATGTCAGAGCCTCCACGGGACCCACTAGAACATGGGGACAAGTAAAAGTGAAATACAAGAATATTCTACAAAATGGTAGCCTTTAATTATTATACTTTATTTTAAAAAGGCACTTGTTATGTCAAGAGATCCAAATTTAAGTGTCATTTCTTAGACACGGGAAGTAAAGGACGCATGCAAACTGGGATTTTTAATAAAAAAAATTTTATCTATAAAAAAAATGAAGTTCTTCCTTTTCCAAGTCATCCATAGTTTACACGGTAAAACTGTATTGCTCCGTGGCTAGATAATCCATCCATAGTTTTTTCTAATACAATATACGGCTCGACAGGATGCAAGCCTTTCAAAGTAAAACTAAACTTCACAATAAAATGGCCCGAACAAATCTTCTTACTGAATAGGATAAAAATAAAAAGCAAACCATCATACAAATAACTTAAATATTTTAGATTTATGGCTCCAACACCACTTTTTCCTCTTTAAAAGCCACTGTTAAATGATGTGTTTGTCTGTTTATAACAGCCACCAAGAAAATCTCTCTACAATTACACTGTCGCGCTGCGCTAAAGGGTCCTGTCTATTGCGCAATACGCGATTAATTTGAAAAACTCTGCAAATTATTCTTGCACCTTCCGCAACAGGTTGCAGTCGTAAAAATGGACATGGCTACGGCAGACTTCCCTATCTCCTCCGCTTATACAGCCGTGATCTAATCTTGTTTACATTAAATAAGCCTGCTCTCGAGCAGGCTTAAGCTGGCGCACATGTTGCTATGACAACAAGTGCAGGATGTCTTTCGAAGAACCAAACGATCCAAGATCATGCCAAATTGTCAACAATGAAATCCTGCTAACTGAGTTAGCGACGTACGAAGAACGGACCCCTGGTCTAATTACTCTGCACACCTGCCTAACTCCACCCCTCCTGCAATCACCTCTCACCGGTTTCACCTGCTTCCTCCTCCATATAAACTGTTGAGACCAGACATCAGTGCCAGGTCGTCTGTTTGAGTATGGGTGAGTCTCCTCCTGTAAGTTTCTGTTCATTGGTTTGCTTTTGGATTTTTTGACCCCTTGTCTCCAGTGATTTGAGCCATCCCGTTTCTGTCTGTTCCTGCTCACTGGTCTGTTTGTCTCTCTGCCGTTTTTGTTGCAACAGGCTTTTTGGATTTTGTCTCCTTTTTTGATTTCTGTTATTAAAGATCCTTCTTTTTATAGAAACCTCTGCTGGTCTGGCTGAATTCTGGGTCTGGTCATTACAGGAACACACAAACAGGTCAGGGATAAAGTTATGGACAAGTTCAAAGCAGTTTAGGCTATAAAAAGATTTCCTAAGCTTTGAACATCTCAAGGAGAATTGTTCATTCCATCATCTGGGAATGGAAAGAGTAACAGCTGTAAACCAAGACAAGGTCGTCCACCACAGATGACTATCAGTCGTGCACAAATATGGTCTTTATGGAACAGTGGCAAGAAGAAAGCCGTTGTTAAAAGAAAACAGTAAAAGTCCTGTTTGCAGTTTTCCAGAAGCCGTGTTGGGGGACACAGCAAACATGGAAGAAGGAGCTTTGGTCAGACGAGACCAAAACTGAACTTTTTGGTCAAAATGCAAAACGCTATGTGTGGCCCAATCCAGAATCTGTGACAAGATCTGAAACCTGCTGATTACAAACATTCTCCATCTAATCTGACTGAGCTTGAGCTGTTTTCCAAAGGAGAATGTGCAGAAATTTCAGTCACTAGAAGCTGGTAGAGACAAACCCCAGAAAACCTGCAGCTGGAATTGCAGCAAAACGTGGTTCCACAAATTATTAAAACTTTTTATTATTAAAAATTAAAACTTTTGCACAATGCACTTTTCTGTTTTTTTATTTTGAAAATAAGTAAATAAATAATGCATAAATTTCTATGTCACAAATGTATACCACTTTGTGTTGGTCTTTCACATAAAATTTCAATAGAATATATTTAGGTTTGTGGTTGTAATGTGGTGTGGAAAGGTTCAAGGGGTATGAATACTTTTGCAAGCCACTGTATATGTATAATATGAATACATATGTAACCCCTTTTTATTTGGTCGGCCCAGCAGGCTGACATAATAACAGACGCATTCTGGCTTTCTGTATTTATTCTAACAAGAGACAATAAAACAAGTTGATGTTAGCAGCTCCAGCAGCGTCTGACCCTTTACTTTAAGTAAAATACAATAAATAACTAAACAACCTACAGAGTCATGGCTTCAAGCAAACAAATACAAAACATGGCAAAATTAAACATGAAACAATGTACATAGTTCAATTAGTCTAAAATATATGTTAAAAGATAATATTTGTAAAGAAAAGAGAGCTGGGGTCCGTTCTTTGTACGTTGCTTAAAACATCCAAGATCAAATGACACATCCAAGATGATTTCATCCGGCTAATCATGATCCGGCTAATTGGGTTCTTCGAACACACCTGCTGTTTACGATCAGTATGGCTGGATTGAGTTATCTGAGACAACGGCGCGTTCATGCGTTTGTTTAAAAGGGGAAATGTATCGATAGTAGAAACATTGATCAGCAACGCTGCTATTGGCTGTTCAGCATGGGCAAAGAACGCCCACAGTTTTTCTCCCAAGCAGAACAAGAGCTTGGAAGGTTATGCTGAATTTGAGTCATTAATTAAAACACCTCAAAATCTGTTAAAGCCAGGAGAGAGGGCTGGCAAAAAGCAGCAGACAAATTAATGCGTAAATACTGTCCATGGTAGATGTTTCTATCACTTTCTACAGTATGAATTTTTGCATTTTAATAATCTCATATTTACTTTGTTCTTTTATGTCAGAGCCTCCACGGGACCCACTAGAACATGGGGACAAGTAAAAGTGAAATACAAGAATATTCTACAAAATGGTAGCCTTTAATTATTATACTGTATTTTAAAAAGACACTTGTTATGTCAAGAGATCCAAATTTCAGTGTCATTCCTTAGACACGGGAAGTAAAGGACATGTGCAAACTGGGAATTTTAACAAAAAAAAATCTTTATCCATAAAAAATGAACATTTTCCTTTTCCAAGTCATCCACAGTTTACACGGTAAAACTGTATTGCTCCGTGGCTAGATAATCCATCCATAGTTTTTTCTGATACAATATACGGCTCGACAGGAAGCAAGCCTTTCAAAGTAAACTAAACTTCACAATAAAATGGCCCGAACAAATCTTCTTACTGAATAGGATAAAAATAAAAAGCAAACCATCATACAAATAACTTAAATATTTTAGATTTATGGCTCCAACACCACCTTTTCCTCTTTAAAAGCCACTGTTAAATGATGTGTTTGTCTGTTTATAACAGCCACCAAGAAAATCTCTCTACTGTCGCGCTGCGCTCAAGGATCCTGTCTATTGCGCAATACGCGATTAATTCGGAAAAACTCTGCAAATTATTCTTGCACCTTCCGCAACAGGTTGCTGTCCTAAAAATGGACATGGCTACGGCAGACTTCCCTATCTCCTCCGCTTATACAGCCGTGATCTAATCTTGTTTACATGAAATAAGCCTGCTCTCGAGCAGGCTTAAGCTGGCGCACATGTTGCTATGACAACAAGTGCAGGATGTCTTTCGAAGAACCAAACGATCCAAGATCATGCCAAATCGTCAACAATGAAATCCTGCTAACTGAGTTAGCGACGTACGAAGAACGGACCCCTGATCCTAATACATAACACAGCAACAGAAAAAGGGGAGGAGCTGACGGTTACTGGTTGCTATGGTAACCACCAACTGTCAAGCGTAACATAAAAAAAACTTATATAGCAATAAAAGTCAGGAAAAAATTACTTTTTGACTAAATAGAATGAATTCAAAAGACAACAAACCAGTTCTGACAAACTTCACGTCAATAATAATGTTAAAATAACATGTTTTCTTCAGAAATATGGAGGAATCTGCATAACTGAGAATTTTCACAGGCATATGGAGAAATTATAACATTTACAACAGAAAGGAAAAACATGTTTTCTGTAAATGTTTCAATATTCAAATATTAATGATAAAACACAAAGACAAGAGGACGCAGGCAGTATTAGTTAATTGAATATTACCAGGGCTTTACGTTCACAGATAAAACGGTTCAGAAACACATTTTGTACTTGTTGCCAGTTCTCCGTGTAAATCCTCCTAGGGATCAGATATGCAAATGAATGTGAAGAACTGAAACCTTCCTTAATCCAGTACCTTTGAAAGGAAAACACACACATTAGTCAAACAATCAAACAGCCTGAGCAAACTGAAAAATACATACTTTTGGGCCACTTTGGCATCATGAAGTCATTAAAAGGGCCGGTGGAACGCATATAGACAATACTTTTGATTTCATAATTTCATTTCAGTTCACATAGAAATATTAAAAATGCACAGTAACATAAATGTAGCATCTTTAGGCCCAGTATATACAGTTTATCTGCATTAATGTGTTGTGGGGAAACTGACATCTAGTGGCAGGAGGCCGTTACTACACAGTTTAAAAAAACTTTTAGACTTAGACTTAGACAACTTTATTTGTCATTTTGTATGCACAGAGTGCGTACAGAACGAAATTTCGTTTCGCATACAGCTTGAAAAGTTACATTAAGTAGCAGTGAATTACAGTGCAGCAGTGATTTCCTAGTAAACAATTGAAATGTAAACAATGTAACAGTGCAGGAGAAAAACGACAGTGGTAACAGAGTTCGGCAGCATTTGTACTGCTAGATAAGGATGCAATGATGGGATGTGCAATATACGAATGTTGTACAGAGTCCATTTTGTGGCTGTTCAACAGTCTGATGGCATATGTGCAAATGTGTAAATGTGTAAATGTGCAAATGTGCAAATATAAGAATGTGGTAAAGAGTCCATTTTTGTGGCTTCAGCAGTTATACAGTCTGATGGCAACAGGGAAAAAGCTTTTGCAGAACCTGGTGGACCTGCAGCGGATGCTGCGGAACCTCTTCCCAGAGGGCAGCAGGGAGAACAGTCTATGGTGGGGTCTCCACACCACAGAGAGAGACAGCTGGTCAGAATGCTCTCTATGGTGCTTCTGTAGAAGGTTGTGAGGATGGGCGGGGGCAGGTGGGCTCTCCTCATCCTCCGAAGGAAGTACAGTCAATTCTGTGCCCTCTTCACCAGTGACGGGGTGTTCACAGACCAGGTGAGGTTGTCTGTGATGTGCACCCCCAGGAACTTGGTGCTGCTGACCACCTCCACAGCTGAGCTGTTGATGAGCAGTGGAGCGTGGTCAGGCCGGTTCTTCCTGAAGTCTACGATGATCTCCTTCGTCTTCTCCACGTTCAGGACCAGGCTGTTGTCTCTGCACCAGCCCACCAGCTGCTCCACCTCCTCTCTGTAGTCCTGGTCGTTGTCGTCTCTGATCAGGCCCACCACCGTTGTGTCGTCTGCAAACTTCACGATGTGATTGGTGGTGAACCTGGGGACGCTGTGATGAGTCATGTGAACAGCAGGGGGCTCAGGACGCAGCCCGGGGGGAGCCCGTGCTGAGGGTGATGACATCAGAGGTGTTCTGTCCGACCCGGACCGACTGAGGTCTGTTGGTGAGGAAGTTGCGAAGAGGTGTGCTGAAGTCCAGATGTTCCAGTTTTCCTACCAGGTGCTGTGGGATGATGGTGTTAAACGCTGAACTGAAGTCCAGGAACAGCATCCGCACGTGCGTGTTCTTCTCCTCCAGGTGTTCCAGGCTCAGGTGAAGAGCGGAGGAGATGGCGTCCTCAGTGGAGCGGTTCCGTCGGTAGTCAAATTGGAACGGGTCGAGTGTTAGGGGGAGACTGGAGACGATGTGTTCCTTTACCAGCCTTTCAAAGCACTTCATCATGATGGGAGTCAGTGCAACAGGCCGGTAGTCGTTGAAACAGGTGACTTGAGGTTTCTTTGGCACCGGAAAGATAAAGGCCAACTTAAAGCATGCCGGCACTGTAGTTTGGTCCAGCGAGGTGTTAAAAATGTCTGTGAGGACACCAGCCAGCTGACCTGCACACTCCTTGAGGACCTGCCCAGGTATGTTGTCTGGACCTGGGGCCTTCCGTGGGTTGACTCTCCTCAGAGTCTTCCACACGTCGGCGGTGTTAAGGCGGAGGACCTCCTCTTCCTGATGGGGGACAGCTTTCACTGCTGGAATGCTGTTCAGTGCCTCAAACCTTCCAAAGAAGGTTGATGCTGACTTCCATTGAGGAAGTCAGCATCAACTTCACCCACCGGGGGGGAGGGCGTGTTGTATTCTGTTATCGCCCGTATGCCTTTCCACATGCTCCTGGTGTTGCTGGCGTCATGGAGAAGCTCCTGGATTTTCTTAGTGTGGTTCCGCTTAGCTAGCCTGATGGCGCGGTTCAACTTGGCTCTCGCTGTCCTCAGTGCCTCCTTGTCACCAGACTTGAAGGCTGAGTTCCGTGCTTTTAGCGCTCGATGGACCTCCACAGTGACCCAGGGTCGTTGGTTGGCTCGGGTGATGATGGTCTTGGTGGTGCTGACGTCCTCAATGCATTTGTTGATGTAGGCTGACACAGTCATGGCGTACTCATCATTGTTGATCTTGTCCTCATAAGTTGCTGCAGCTTTGAACATGTCCCAGTCAGAGCACTCAAAACAGTCCTGGAGCACCTCCATTGCTTCCTCAGTCCACACCCTCACCTGCCTCACTGTAGGTTTAGCTCTGATCAGCAGGGGCCTGTATGCAGGGAATAGCATCACAGAAAGGTGATCTGAAGAGCCCAGATGGGGGCGGGGGGCTGCCTTGAATGCGCCTTTAATGTTTGTGTAAACCAAGTCTAGAGTGTTCTCTCCCCGAGTTGCAAAATCCACGTGTTGGTAGAAATGAGTGAGAACAGTTTTCATATTTGCCTGGTTAAAATCCCCAGCAATGATGAAAACCCCCTCTGTGTGTGCAGATTGCAGCTCAGAGATAGTCCGATATAAAACACTCATAGCCTCTTTTGTGTTTGCGCTGGGAGGAACATAAACCGCTGTGATGTAAACAACAGTAAACTCTCTTGGTAAGTAAAAGGGTCTGCAGCTAATAGTCATCAGCTCGATGTTCGGAGAGCAAAAATTTGTAACTAATCTAGCAGTTTTACACCAGTTGTTATTAGTGTAAACGCAGAGTCCTCCTCCACGGGTCTTACCGCTGAGCTCTTTGTTTCTGTCGGCACAGAAAGTAGCTAGCTCCTCCAGGCTAACGGCGTTGTCCGGGATTGATGATGTGAGCCATGTCTCTGTCCCCATGTCTCTGTCAGGAGACATGGCTCACATGGCTTTGCTACAGGAGGCACTGTTTTAGCCACTTTATACACTTTAAAAGGATATATTCCTCTACTTTATGACATCATATGCTTTTTTTGGCTCTTGAGGGCCAGATAAATTGCCTAGACGGGCCGGATTCGGCCTTGAGTTTGACGTGTATGCTCTAACTTGTGAGAAAACTTTGCAGATTAAATCCCTTCTAGTAACTGTATAAAATACACCTACTTTGTAGGGTAGGTTGTTTTAACTTAACTTGCAGCTTCTGCAACTTGCAGAGTTGTTGAATGCAACTCAGTCATGTAAAAAAAATTATTAAACTGCAGTAAGAAAATCTTGCAGGAAGCCTTTTTTATAAAACTTACTGCATAAAGATCATTATATTTAGCAATATTTGCACTGTGAATAAAAAAAATTATTTATTGCTTTAATATCTGCCCTACAAACAAAACTTCAGCAGAACACAAGTAGGAAGGCTACGGAAACAGAACTATATGAATAAGAAAAGAGAAAAGTATTAAATATACATTATGTTTGTGGAGCAACCTGGTTTTAGTTGCTCTATTAAAGTTTAAACATGGTGATAGAAAGTTTTTGATAATTATGAACAGGAACAAAAGGTGATTCCAGTACTTTTCTCTTACTTCAGAGTATCGATGCGTCCATCAACCCAGGTCCAGTTGTTGTTAACTTGTCGTAACCCCAACCAGTATCCATGATACGCGTCATAGTAGTAATTGGAGTTATTACTTATGAATTCCTGTAAATCACAACACAGCAAATCATGAAAAACTTTTAAACGTCACTATTTGAAGCCATTTGGAAACTTGTAGTGGTGATGTTGGTGTGCAGCTCACCTGTTCTTCCAGACTGTCAATAACAACCAGATCTGCTTTCTGGTTTTGGCAAAGCTGTCGACTTTGTTCCCAAGTCTTCCATGGAAACGATTCCAAATAAAACAGGTAGCATCTGTCCTTGAACACCATCCAACCCTCCAGACATGGCTTACACTCTGTGTTGATGAAGTATGATTGAGATAATATTAAATCATATTTTCATTTTATCTAATTTTACAACTATAAACTTACAAAACAGTCTCTGTTTCCTCATTGCATTTTTGCATTAAACGGTGTAGCCCCCTTGAAAAAGAAGGTGATTATTCACAGGAAGCTGGCTCCCTGGTTTAATCCAGAGCTGCATTCTTTCAAGCAGAATTTTAGGAAATTGGAGAGAAAATGGCACTCTACACATCTAGAGGAATCCTACCTAATCTGGAAAAAACATTCAACTGTAGTGTAAAAAACACAATGTGCAAAGATATAGCAGAATGTTTTCATCATTAATAGTTGAGAATAAAAATAATCCTAGGTTTCATTACAATACAGTTGCCAAATTTACCCAGAGTCAGAGTTCTGTTGAGCCAGCCATTCTCTTAGGCATGACAAATTTCTTGGTATAGCACATTTCAGTACAGAGACAACCCAAAGTGGTTTACACGATTAAAACAATAAAAAAATAAAATCAGAATAAAAGCAAGTTGGAATAAAATGTAGAAAAATTTAAACAAAATAAAACATGGGAAAATGGAAACTAAAAGGAAATATTAAAAACAGTTGTACTACAAATTTAAACTATTCAATTTTCAATTTTATTTATATAGCACCAATTCATGAAACCTGTCATCTCAAGGCACTTTCCAAACTCAAATTCAATCAGATTATACAGATTGGTAAGAAAATCTGCTATATAAGGGAACCCAGTTGATTGCATTGAAGCGAAGAGCCACAGGGAGTCATCTCCATGGCTTTGCAGCAATCCCTCATACCGAGTACGCATGAACCGACAGTGGAAAGAAAAACTCCCCATTACCGGGGAGGAAAACCTCCAGCAGAACCGGGCTCAGTACGAACGGTCATCTGCCTCGACCAACTGGGGGTTAGAGAAGACAGAGCAGAGACACAATAAGAGAGACAAACAAGCACAGAAGCACACATTGATCCAGTAATCTGTTCTACATTAGATGGTAATAGCGGGTGATCTGTCTTCCCTGGATGATGTCTCAGTTAACAGAACGCCAGACCAGGTGTACCTTCTATGAAGAAAAAGGAGAGAAAACAAAAAGTTAAAAGTTGAAATGACAACAGTCATTTCAATGTAATACAATGCAAAACTGGAGAACAGTGGAACTCAGTAGAGTGAGAAAAGTAGGCCCTGATGTCCTCCAGTAGCCTAAGCCTATAGCAGCATAACTATAAAGGTAGCTCAGAGTAACATGAGCCACTCTAACTATAAGCTTTGTCAAAAAGAAAAGTTTTAAGTCTAGTCTTAAAAATAGACGGGGTGTCTGCCTCACAGACCAAAACTGGGAGTTGGTTCCACAGGAGAGGAGCCTGATAGCTAAAGGATCTGCCTCCCATTCTACTTTTAGAGACTCTAGGAACCACCAGCAGACCTGCAGTCTGAGAGGGAAGAGCTCTGTTAGGAACATACGGAGTAATCAGAGCTCTGATATATGATGGAGCTTGATTATTAAGGGCTTAGAATTATAATTTTAAATTGTATTCTTGATTTAACAGGAAGCCAATGAAGGGAAGCTAAAATTGGAGAAATATGATCCCTCTTGTTGATTTTCATCAGAACTCTTGCTGTAGCATTTTGGATCAGCTGAAGACTTTGAACTGCATTTTGTGGACTTCCTAATAGTAAAATAGTTTAAGGAGGTATTCCCTTTGATCAGGGGCCCTACTTTAGACATGATTAATCTATCCTTGTTAAATGGATATGTACCACAGGCTTTTAAAGTAGTTGTTATTAAACATATACTTCAATATGAGTTAATAAATTACAGACCTATATCTAATCTTCTTTTCCTATCTACCATTCTTGAGAAAGTAGTTGCTTATCAATAATGTGAACATTTACAAAGCAATTACCTATTTGAAGAGTTTCAGTTAGGCTTGAGAGCTCATCATAGCACTTAAACAGCTCTGGTGAAAGTCACCAATGATATTCTCATGGCCTCAGATAATGGACTTGTGTCTGTACTTGTCCTGTTAGATCTCAGTGCTGCATTTAATACAGTTGATCACAATATTCTCTTGCAAAGACTTGAGCATACTGTAGGGATTAAGGGGAAAGCATTAGGCTGGTTTAAATCTTATCTATCGGACAGATTCCAGTTTGTTCATGTTAATAATAAATCTTCAAAACTAGGGTCACCTGTGGAGTACCACTGGGTTCAGTCCTTGGACCAATTCTCTTTACTATATATATGCTTACGATCGGCAAAATTATCAAACAGCATGGGATTAATTTCCACTGTTATGATGATGACACTCAGCTATATTTATCCATAAATCCTGATGAATCCAATCAATTACTTCGTCTGCAGTCATGTCTTGATGACATCAAATGCTGGATGACTTTAAATTTCCTGCATCTAAATTCTGACAAGACCGAAGTTGTAATCTTTGGGCCAGAGTCCTCAAAAAATAAACTTCTTAACCAATCACTTAATCTGGATGTCATTAACTTGGCCTCTGGTAATAAAGTAAAAAATCTTGGTGTTATTTTTGACCAAGACATGTCATTTAAATCCCATATTAAACAGGTTTCCAGAGTTTCCTTTTTTCACCTCAGGAATATCGGCAAAATTAGAAACATTAGATTAGATTAGATTCAACTTTTTTGTCATTACACAGGTACAGGTACAAGGCAACGAAATGCAGTTTAGGTCTAACCAGAAGTGCAATAGCAGCAAGTGCAGGATAAACAATGGTTCCATAAGTACAGGACATGGGTTTTTACTGAATAAATATAGAGATGGATACTATTATAAACAGAATTTTACTGATAGATTTGTCCTATGAGTATAATATATAGATAACTAGTATTTTGAACTAAATTTACAGCTGGATATGTACCGAATATAATATACAGGTGGATATTACTATAGATAGAGTTTTACAGATATGTACAGATATGTATATATAGATAACTAATACTTTGAAAGTTAACATGAACTACTGCTGAAGATGACCACTTATCTACCTGGATGTTCTCTGGAGGACTGAAACGCCTCAGTCAGAGACGTCAGTCTGTGGGTCTGGTCTGTCAGGGCAATGAGAGAAGTTTCGTCTCCTCTCTTCTGTTTCCGTCGCTCGACGTTTTCTTGCCCATGGTTTTTCACATGCTTAGATAAATTTGTTGTGTTTCCACTGAATTTAACCGGCGTTTTACAAAACATACAGCTTGATTTCATTTACGGTATTAAAATAGAGCCAAACGGCGCTTCTTTCCCTCTTCATGTTTTACCGCTCCTGTTTTCTCTCTCTCTCATCAGCAGCGCAGCGCGGTTGTTTGTGAGAGACACCAGAGAGCTGAGTGGGCGGGCCAGGCTGAGCCTGCGTGCTTATTGGCTGGCGCCGCTGAGCCATGTAGGAGAGGGGAGGGGGAGCAGCAACGTGCCGTGACACTGCTGCTGCTGCAGTTAGCGCGCGCGCTGACTGCAGCAGACGCGGAGACTTTGGATGAAGCTGCGCGCTGACTGACACTCTGACTGACCATTAAAATGGTCAGTCAGAGTATTGATAGATAGGCACACACACACACACACAAACACACACACACACACACACACACACACACACACACACACACACACTTAGAACTTTGAATATTTATGTTTACAAACTTCTGATGCTATTAAAGCCATACAAACGTCAATTACTTATGCAATGCAAAAGAATCATAAATCCTACTTTAGCATGTTTTGAAATCTAAAACATGTTTAGTGTTTAGACAATCAGTGAAAATAAAATGCAGGCCAACATCACATCCACACATCTCGTGACAAGGTATGCAATCAACAGCAATAACAGTAGTTGAATTATAACAAAAGCAGGCTATAGACACCAAACATTTATTTCTACATTTAACTGACTGTCGTGAGCATTGTTGATAAACAAAGCAGAAAAGGCTGGGGTGTCAAATGCGCACGACCGCTAGCTTACCTCAAGTTCTTTCTGTAAAACTGACAGACCGTAGTAGCCACGTTTCCTCAGCCATGTCTTTGTCCAAATACGTCGTCGCCTTTTCTTTTTAGGGCTTTCTGCACACAAAATTGCACAAATTGCCAAAGCAGCGCGTTTCTCTCTAGTGAGCCTCATGTTTACAGGAGCCATCGACACTTCCGTCATCTTCTTCTTCTTCGTCCTTTCTCTTCTTCTTCTGTCTACGTTTGGCTTAGACGTACAGTGTGAGCACTCAGGTCGCATCCGAGCATCGGGCCGTACAGTGTGAGAACACAGATCGTGAGCTGTGAACTTTTAAACCCCGCGATTCCGTCGTACAGTTTGAGATGTATATAAGTACCACGACTGAAAAACTCGCACAGTGTATGCCCGCCTTTAGCTATCAGGCTCCTCTCCTGTGAAACCAACTCCCAGTTTTGGTCCGTGAGGCAAACACCCCGTCTACTTTTAAGACTAGGCTTAAAACTTTCTTTTCACTGCATGAAAAGTGAGATTTTCGTCCCCGTAAACTACCGCAGATCTCCCTCATTTTCGGCAGTTGACGACAATTTGCAAACCGCGCTTGTCGCCGTTTGTCAGTGCCACAAATTGTCGAAACCGGACAATGACGTATGTGGAGAGCGATCAGCTGTACTAATGGCCCTAATTACCATATGAATGCAGCGAACCCGCGCGGCTGGCCAGGTCTGGCTTGAATAACCTACTCAGTATTGGATGAAACCACTTTCAAACAAGTAAAATCGCTCGTTATTGGCAGCAAGACCACACGTGGCCAGGCCAGGCTTGAATGTTCTTACTGAGTATTGGATGAAACCATTATTTTCAAACAATTAAAATCACTCGTGATTGGTTGGTATATATATATATATATATATATATATATATATATATATATATATATATATATATATATATATATATATATATATTAGTGCTGTCAAACGATTAAAAATTTTAATCGCGATTAATCGCATAATCTTGATAGTTAACTCGAGATTAATCGCAAATTAATCGCATATCTTATCCTTTTATTTCTGAAAGTATAATAGCCTGTTTGGGCATTTTAATATGCAATTTTGCAATAAATGACACTAATAAAATACATGCTTGTACAAAAAATATTTTTATTTTGTTATTTTTCAAGCACTTTTCAGAATTGGAATGAAAACATCCTGGTGCCAAATGTTAAACTCTGGACTATAATGGCTAAATGACTAATCATGACGCCCTGATGTTTACACAGTGTGTAAACAAATGTGTAAATAAATACCTGTTTTCATGCCGATATATTTTTTTGCCTCTTAAACAAAGATAGACATGGTATTATGCATAAACATATAAATAAATAAAAATTGTACATTTAATAAAGTCATAAATTTTGTTCATTTCTTCTCTCTCTCTCTCTCTCTCTCTCTCACACATATCTAATTCTGAGCTTTCACACCAACAACAATAATTTCTTTGAATATTTTTGCTTGCTGTTTCTATCCATATTCATAGAGTTTAAGCCTGGAAAAAGGTTTTAAATTTCCAGGTCATTCCAGTCTTACACTTTGCTTGCAACTGGGCAGGAGCTTAATACCCTTGAAAGAGACTGTTTAGGAACTGATTAGTAACTCCAGGTACTTCGTTTGGCAACGTGATTCATCCTTGGTTTGTCAAATACAGAGACAACAAATTAATAAGCATTAAAGTACGGTTTATGGGTTGGGGTTTCTGCAATGTTATCAACGTGTAAAAACTCATCTTCAGAACCAATATCTGCTTAAAATGGTGATCTGCAACGACTAATCTACTTTCAGCAGTAGACTGCAGAAACTGCAGAAAATACGAGCAGACTTGCTCTGTCTGCCTTTACTTCCTATGGCGGAGGGATATTTCAGCTGGATACACTCTAGTGCAGGCAGGTCTCATAATGTTGCGACTCCAAAAAGAATCAGCCTAGTCGCTTGAGAGGGAAAGGTAGGGTCCTGTTTGTCTGAGGCGCTGCCGTCGCTTGAGAAGAGAAGCGCACTGAATCCAGGATTATATCGTGAATAATTTATTATTCAGCGGCCTTCAACGTTTTTTACACTCAGTTGGAAATAGGTCTATATGGTGTTACATGATCTGTAGTTCATCTTAGCACGGCAAAACGGTCAAAAAACATTACGGCTACCCCGCTCCCCTCTCTCCTGTCAAAACCTGGTACAGGTAAGCACTCCTCTTTTGAAGCAACCAGCCCCCTTCACCAAATGTGTCACATGACATACACGCTACACATCACCATAGCAACCATTCACCATGTGACAAATAAACATAATACATTTATGGCTCCTACACACCAGCCCCTTTAATTATTACTCAATAATTAACAAACAACAATTCCACAAATAGGAGGCATAAAATGCATTAGCAATAATAACTCACGATTTTAAAGCCTGCAAATTAATGTCCATCAATAAAGATAATATAATCCATGCTGGACTCTTGTTTCTTCATTTTTAAGTCATGAGTCAAAATCAAGTTGAAAGAACCCTCGATCTCTACTGAGGCTAGTTCTCAACCAGTCTCAGCCTCCTGCAACAAACAGACCTTTGTAATAGGTCGGTCCAGGCAGCTAGTCCGAGTTTTTATTTGAACCTGTGGAACAAATCCTCTTCTGTCCGGGAAGGTTTGAACAACTCGTCCCATCAGCCATGAGTTCCGCGGCGCTGTGCTGTCCATGATGAGAACGAGGTCTCCTACACAGAGGTTCCTCCTTGCTCCTGTCCATTTTTGGCGCTCCTGTAGCTGGGGTAAATATTCTTTGACCCATCTTTTCCAAAAGAGATCAGACATATATTGCACCTGTTTCCATCTCTTGCGCGCATATATGTCTGTTGGCTGGAACACTCCTGGTGGTAAGGATGGAGAGGTTTTCAACAATAGCAGGTGATTAGGAGTTAGTGCTTCTAAATCATCAACATCCATGGAAGCCTTTGTGATTGGTCGGCTGTTGATGATGGCTTCAGCTTCACAAAGCACTGTATGCAAGCCCTCCTCATCAAGATTTTGCACTCTTAAGGTCGAATTAAGTACCTTGCGGATGGATCTTATTAACCGTTCCCATGGTCCTCCATGGTGCGAGCCAGCAGGTGGATTAAAGTTCCATTTTATTCCTTTCTGCAGCATAAAATCCATAATCTGATCACTGTTCCACTGTTCAATAGCTGTCCTTAGTTCTCGCTCTGCTCCTACAAAGTTGGTGTCATTGTCAGAACGAAGCTCTTGGACTTGACCTCTTCTTGCAATAAAGCGTCTCAATGCATTGATAAAAGAGTCAGTGTCCAGCGAGGGTGCAACTTCAATATGCACAGCTCTGATAGCTAGACAGGTAAAAATCACACCATATCTCTTCACAATGCTTCTTCTGCTCTTTACCTCAAAGGGCCCAAAGTAATCCACTCCCACACGAGTGAATGGTGGTTCATCAGGGATAATTCTTTCGCCGGGCAAATATGCCATCTGCTGGTGAACTGGCATGGCATTCAGGCGGCGACAAATAACACACTTTGACAGCACCTTCCTTATGGCTGTAGTTACCCCAGTTATCCAGTATCTCTCTCTTAACTTAGACAACATATGGTTACGGCCTCCGTGTCCTCATGCTCATGTATATGTCTTAATAGAAGCTCTGAAACATGTAGATCTTCGGCCAGTATCACAGGGTGTTTCACTTCCACAGGCATAGACAATCTACTCAGTCGACCCCCAACTCTCAGGATTCCATCTTGCAGTTGTGGGCAAAGCTTTCGAAGATGACTGGAGATCTTAATGGGTTGTCCTTTCTCCAGACTGGCCAGCTCCTCAGGAAATTGTTTATGCTGACAGTACTTGATGATAGCCGTTTCAGCCTGGTCCATGTCTTCCGCTGTGAGTAGTTTGGGCACAGTGGTTCTTTTAAACTTGTTCATTTCCTTGTTCACATAGGACTCCTTTTGCTCTCATGTGAGGTCAGAGTGTGCTATGGTCAGACATAACTGTCCCCTCTTCTTCACACAGGACAGAAGCCAGTCTTTTATTCTTAGGATCCATCCCACAGATCTTTTCAAACGTGTCCAGGATGAAAAATACTGGATCAAGCAAAATACTGGTTCCTCTTCTGCTTGTACAGCATTCACTATTGCTGTTCTCTTCACCTCAGGATCTTCCCAGTCAGATGCAGTTTATTCATCAGACTCTCTGTACAAAAAACTGCTGTGCTACCTTGGTCCAAAAAGGCATATGTGGTGACAATATGGCTTCCTTTTTTAGATTTTATTTGGACGGGCACGATTGGTAGCTTACAATCATGGTCTCCAGCCCCTGTAAGGCCACTTGACACCAGTGTGTTATATGAAGGTTATTTTGCTCCAATACTATTTGTGCATTGTAAGTGTGAATTTGAAGTTGTAGAGGGAGTTAAATTCTAAAAAAAAAAAATTACAAGTACAAATTTTTTTTACACCTCTTCAAATTTTGAGTACAAGTACACACATTGTGTTCTGTGAGTTGCACATCAAAAACCTCTTACATTCTCAGTTTTGCTCCAAATGGTCCAGAACTATTGTTGCTAAACTATTTGTGCATTGTAATTTTGGTGTTTTGTAATTGTAGATTTTTTTAAATCTGTCACAAGTACAAAATAAAGTTACACCTCTTCAAATTCTTGAGTACAAGTACACAAATTGTGTTCTATGAGTTGCACATCATAAGTGTCTGTCATTCAGTTCTGCTACAGTTGATCTTAAACAAATGGTGCAAAACAAATTAAAACACGTGTATTAAAATCTTCAAAAAAAAAAAAATTATATTTTTTTCCCTTAACACAAATACAAATCAACAAGTACAACTGCACGAATCTGCTCCTGTGAGTCACAAATTCATCTTTACAAGTTATGCCTTCATTTTCACTTTTGACACAACCGCCCCAACGGTAAAAAATGATCTGTGACTTGTGAGTAGTACCCTTGATCAGACAGCAGGGGGAGCTGCCTGCTCGGTCAGTCTGTACCAACCGGAAATACACACTGCCTTGTTGCCTTTTAAGTACTCTGCACGCATATGCCTTTGAAGGACGCAGCTGTCACTGTCATAAACAAAGCCATGTTTTTCTTTCCTGTCACTACATTTTTGAACCGAAAAACCAGAAAATTTTAATGAAAAAAAAACCGCCCGTTTTTGGATTTCGCCAATTCCATTTTCCATTTTCTCCTTCGGATTTAAAAGATAAAGCCGGTTTCACGGCTGGCCCGGAAGTGCAGGAAAATATTTCAAAATAAAAGCATCGATGTAACATAATGGAAGCCTGAAGAAAAAATAATAATGAAGCGTAGAGATGTCTTGAATAAAAAAAGGACGGTTTTACGTTGCAACATGATAGTTTATTGTAGAGACATGAGCTTTATTACATTTTTGGGTGTTTTATTAATGGAACATGAAGCATAAAAGCAAATCACATGCTGTAAACCAAAAATATAGAAGCAAAGTTTATTTTTCTCATCAAGCAAAACCCACCTTCACTATAGGATTACTGTCTATATGTGTCTTGATTTTAGTGACAGTACATATTTTTTAAGCTAACAGAGAAATGAAGATTTTTTCATAGATATAATTGATTTATCTTTACTCACAAATACATACAAATACTGCCACGGGGATAGAGTGCCTCATATATTTCATATTTGTCATACAAAAGATGCTAATTAAAAAGTTACACTGTTCCGTGTCTGGGCTAGAAAAGCATCTATAGCAGCTTTCACGTGAGTTCCTCAGTGTTTTCTCTCTCCACGATGGAAATTTTTGATTACATTTTTACTAAACAAGAGTTACAATCTCCCTTATTGAATAGCCTATAGATGGAGATTCTTATTCATAAGACAACTGAGATCCAATCTAACCAATAGCTAGATAAGCTGCATTGCCTATCTTTGCTTATGTCCTACACTGTACCCAGGCTAGCCTTTTTATTTCAGGCTATTTAATTTTGGAGTGGGTTTTTATTTTGTTTTATTATTGTATTATTTTTTATGTGAGTGCTGCTTGTTAAGCAGCATGAGTTGCCTCTATCCACTATATAAAATAAAAATGCCATGCCATTAATCAAGCTTTTTTTATTAAATGAAAAGCAATAATAGTATTTTACAGATCAAATAAGATGCATAATACACACGCACACACAATGTGATACAGATTATAATAACCATTATAACCAGTTATGAAAGTGTTATACATCAATGTAGGAGCTATTTCCCTATTTTTGTTTTAGAACTCAGATTATTTAGTTCATTTGGTGTATAAATACATGTACTCCAGGTAGCTCAGGAGGAAAGTGGGTGGGCTTATAATTTTTTACCAGTCTTCCAGTGCTGCAGTCTGTCAATCTACCAGTCCTTTCAGGAAACCAGGGCAGGAGAGGTGGCAAGTAGTTTTTCAGTTTGTATCAAGTTTATTTTTTCCTGAAGAAACCTGGAATAAACTCACGGAACTGCATTTTGACGTATTTTGAGAATTTTTTGTACTGCGTAAAACCAGAAACCCACTATTCATCAAGAGACAATTTGATTTGAATTTATTTTTTGTTTGTTTACTTTTAAGTTTTTTTATAGACAAGTAGTCACTACAATCAAGAAAAAAAATGGAACAGGAAAAAAAAAGGTCCCATAACAAATTTTCTTCCGCTGAGCAAGAAGTGGATCTAGTGGGAGAAGGAGGGACCTGTCTATTGCCTCCCCTGTCCCTTGATCCGATCAGCCATTTCTAAACTGCCATCTTCACATCATTCCTGGTGATCTCGCTGGTTAAGGTGTTCTTCTTTAAAGCTCCTGCAGGAAATATATGTTATGGTCACAATAAATTAGTATAAATTTCTCTGGACTAAAGTTACTATATTACAGTTATTATTATCCATCATGCACTTACCAAATATGACTTCAAACAGCTTTAAAGTCCTGAATTCCCGCTTTCCATTCCGTACCTAAGGGGGAACAAAGTCAGTACAAAGTTAAATCATTTTTAATTTTTTTGCAGCTTTTAATGGCTCGCTTTTATTGACAGTAGACTGACAGGAAAGGGGCGGAGGAAGGGGGAGACATGCGGCAAAGGGCCGCGGGTCAGACCAAAGGCCTCCAAACATGGGCCGCGCTACCAGCTACTTCACGAGCGCACCCCCAGCTAAATCATTTTATAACCACTGGAGTAAACCTGACAAAAAGACAAACTCTGGATCTAGATTATTTTCATTGTTGATTAATCTATCGATATAGATTAATGTATAATTGTTGATTATTTCAACATTGTGATTGGTTGCTATAATAATAAAATGTTAAAACATTTTGAAATATGTTGGTGCTTCCCAAATCTCTTGTTCTGTCCACAAAACAAAGAGATACTCGGTTTATGGCCATGAATGAACAAAGAAGACCAAGATATTCCTATTTATGAAGCTGAAATCATAGAATTAGGACTTTTTTGCTTTAAGAAAACTATAGTTGCCAGTTAATTGAATTATTGATTACTGTTCAATTTATTGATGATTTGTTGCAGCTCAGATCACATCTACTGCCAGCCCCCCAATAAAACTGAATGAAATTTCACTAGCCTAGACTTTACATACATAAAGGGAATGTCGGAAAGCTGAACGCAGGTGGAGAAAGAATAGACTCCAGGTTCACTATGACATCTATAAAGAGAGACTTTACAGATATAACTTACAACTGAAAAACGCAAGAGAATCTTTCTTCTCAGAGATCATCAAGAAAAACATTAATAATGCTCGTGTCTTATTTTCCACAGTCGACAGGTTAACAAATCCTCCTATGTCAGTGACTCCACTCCACCAGGGCCTGCAATGAATTTGCTAACTTCTTTACTGAGAAAATCCTAAAGATTAGACGATCTGTTTGTACATCCACACCAACTCTAGAACCAAAGCCGTATTCAGCAGGGACTTATCCTGACAAAATGTCCCAATTCAGCCAAATAAACCACAAAAGCTTAGAGGAGATCATTCAGCAGCTAAGTTCCTCATCAAGCTGCCTTGATGTTCTCCCCACAGCCTTCTTTAAAAAAGTTTTACCTGTCATAGTGTCTGATTTGACCCAGATAATAAACACGTCCCTTCTATCAGGTGTTTTCCCTCAGTCCCTAAAAACAGCAATTATCAAACCACTGCTGAAAAAGAACAATTTAGACAAACTTCTACTCCAGAACTACAGGCCCATCTCAAACCTCCCCTTTATCAGTAAGATTATTGAAAAAGCTGTATTTCAACAATTAAACACCTTCTTAACTACGACCAGTCGCTTTGACGTTTTCCAGTCAGGTTTCCTCACCACAGTACAGAGACCGCCCTTATCAAGGTGTTTAATGACATCCATATAAATACAGACTGTGGAAGAACCACCGTGCTGGTTCTATTGGACCTAAGTGCAGCATTTGATACTGTTGATCACTCCATTCTGTTAGAACGCCTGGAGAACTGGGTCGGCCTCTCTGGTACAGCTCTCAACTGGTTTAAATCCTACTTAAAGGACAGGGACTTTTTTGTGTCAGTAGGTAACTTTACATCCCAGACGACAAAAATTACATGTGGGGTTCCCCAAGGGTCCATCCTGGGTCCCCTCCTTTTCAATATCTACATGCTCCCTCTAGCTCAGATAATAAAAAACAACATCAGCTACCATCACTATGCAGACGACACACAGCTCTACATCACCATGTCACCAGGTGACTATGAACCAGTTCAGGCACTGAGTAAATGCCTAGAAGAAATCAATGCCTGGATGTGCCAAAATTTTCTTCAATTGAATAAAAACAAAACAGAAGTAATAATTTTTGGACCAATAGAGGAGAGATCAAAAGTTAGCACACAGCTTCAGCTGCTTCAGCTAAAAACCACTAATCAGGCCCGAAATCTGGGAGTAGTGATGGACTCAGACCTGAACCTCCAAAAGCACCTAAAGACAGTTACAAGGTCGGCTTTCTATCACCTGAAAAATATTTCTAGGATTAAAGGACTGATGTCTCAGCAGGATCTGGAAAAACTAATCCATGCGTTTATATTTAGTAGAATTGATTACTGCAACGGTGATTTCACAGGTCTGCCTAAAAAGTGGATCAGACAGCTGCAGCTGATCCAGAACGCTGCTGCCCGCGTCCTTACTAAGACTAAGAAAGTAGAGCACATCACACCAGTTCTAAAGTCCTTAAACTGGCTCCCTGTATCTCAGAGAATAGACTTTAAAATCCTTCTGTTAGTCTATAAATCCCTAAATGGCTTAGCACCTAATTACATCACCGACTTGTTATCGGTGTATCAACCATCCAGACCACTAAGGTCTTCTGGCTCCAGCCTACTCTGCATGCCTAGAACTAGAACTAAACAAGGAGAAGCAGCATTTAGTTCCTATGCTCCACTTATCTGGAACAAACTTCCTGAAAATTGTAAAGGTGCGGAAAGCCTGAGTTCCTTTAAATCAAGATTAAAAACACATTTGTTTAGGATTGCCTTCAACTGTTCTAGTTAACTCAATCAACCCATTTTTGCTCTAATTTCTATCTACATTTTATTCTTACTTGCTTTTATTCTGTTTTAATTTGCTATATTTTAATCATGTAAAGCACTTTGCATTGTGCTATATAAATAAATTTGCCTTGCCTTGCCATACCAGTTCAGACATGAAGCTTGGGTCAGACAGTTTTTCCTCCATTACTTCGACCTCCCTAACTGTCTTTAGGTGGAAACCATCTGGGATGAAAGAAAGGATGTCACCACTGCTGCCACGCTGTGCCATGGTTTGTAGCATCCTTCTAGTGACTCGATTGTCTTCTTTGAGTTCCTCGAGGACTGTCAGGATGTGAACAAGGATGTTGTCCCTTATTTGCATTTGCGGGGTTTCGGGTGGTGAAATGGTTGACCTAAGGAGGAGTACAAGCAAAAAAAGTGTCATTGTAGACCAGTTGGATAGAGCAAAGGAGATGTCAGCACAGACACTTCAATCAGACAATTAAACGGGCCGATTGAAAGTACACATTCCAATCAGTTTCACTCACATCACTGTATGTCAGAATTGGAGGCAGTAGAGGTGTCGGGGCAGACCAGAGGGTGGCTGGAGGCAGAGGAGGTGTAGGCCTGTGGGTGGATGAAGGCAATGGAGGCGTCAGCACAGACCTGAGGATGGATGGAGGCAGAGGAGGTGTCTCAGTACATACCTGTGGGTGGATGGAGGTAGTGGAGGTGTAGGGTCATCATCATCTTCTTCCTCGCTGGACAGAATCACTCTCCTAGACCTGTAAAATATACCAGCACAATCAGATAATTCATTTGTTACAGTTAAGTGAATTGAAGTGTTTTAAAAGTAGTTTGGTACAGAATACTAAAACAATATATTTTGTACAACAGGTGACACAGTTGTGCATATAATCATACAATGTAGACATCAGTGTTTCCATAGACTGTCAGTGTGTGTGGTGCTGGGAGACGACACTAACATACATGCATAATCCAAATAGCCTTACCTCTTTTTGCGCTTCCCCCTTCCCATGTTCTCCGCAGAATCAGACACAGTCGGGACATCTGTGTTCTGGTCAAACTCAACCAATTTTATACAGGCTATCTCGTATGTTGCTGTCTGAGAGATACAAAAGAAAGAGTTACAATTACTTTCATTTCAGAGAACAAATTCTAACCAAATCAATGGTGAGCTCATCATGTCGCATCATATCATACATTAATTAAGAAAGATGGTTACACTACCTGCTTTTCTCTTGACAGTCACCCAGTCAGAATGTGGGTCCTGTTGCTCTATGACCGCCTTTGCAATTTTAACTTTTGCTGGTGGCCAGTAGCATTCATCCTCCTCAGGCCCGATAAACCATTTGGTCGGAATCACTGCCAATCCTCCACCATTTTCAAAATCAACAAATGCAAAAGGCAACATGCTTAAAGAAAAAAAATACACATCAATAGAAATTCATACATGCATAACAACAAATAAAAAACAAAAAACAAAGCACTAGTGCAGGAGTGGCAATGCCACATATCCAGTCTTGTGTGGTAACATAACCATTTTTGTTTTTAAGTCCTCCAGAGGTAGTAGCTGCAAGTGTTCAGATAAATTGAAGACAAAAAGAATTCCAATAAGTGAGGAGTCCATTGGATAGGTTAAAAACGGTTGGGCGTTTTCAAAGGAATTACACAGTACTTTAACGGTGTCGGAATGTGACAATATGTTTTGCACAATAACATTTCCCCCAACAGAAAAACAGTTATTGCCACGAGAAGAGGAGATCAGCGTCTGTCCATCATTGTAAGATCTATACTGTCACTATCTAGCATATCATATGAATCCCAATTTTCATTGATATGATCAAATGATGGAATGTTACAGTCATAAAAAACATCAGTGGAATTTTCTTCTTCATGATTACTTGATAAATTCTCATCGCAAGCATAGTAGAAAGTGTCCATGTCTATGTTCTCAGAATTAACTGCCAACAAATCAGTCAACTCCTTTTCGAGCATAAGCAAATGTTCCTCCACTTTTGCCAATATTTTCCTCCTTTTTGAATTCTCCATTATTTAAAAAAAATAACAATAAATGTTTTAGCTTTCAGCCATGATAACAAACACAAGAGATAACAAACTCCAACCAACAACTGCAAATGCTTTGGTTAGAAAATTTATTTCTGTGGTTAATCACAGATCTAAATCCATGTAAAATGAAGCTAGATTTGTTTTGAGTTTATCGCATCACAGAGGTGACTATAGGCTAATGTGTGCATTATAAGGCGGGGGGGGGGGATTTCAGCTGGATATATGCACTGCATTATCATTTATTTAAGAGTCAAAAAGCGACTTCACTTTATTGAAACAAACCCAAAGAACAGCAACCCGCAAATAGAAAAAAAAATTAAAGTCGTTTTAAATAATCAGGCTTGGAAACAGTGATCGTGGGTCACTGGAACTACAGCATCGAGGGGAAAGAAAAAAAAAGTCCAGCACGGCGAGGGAAAAAAAACATCAGCGCCATTAACGTGCGTTAAAAACAGTCGGCGTTGTGGTCTACTCACGGCCCTTTTAACTTTCCGTCAAATACCGACTGCCAAAAAAACAATAAAAAAAATAAATACACTAAACAGCCCAAGTAGCTAAGGTCTAATAGTGTAAATCCAGCTCTGATTCCCTTACGACGGTAGAATGTGCCACAGAGCCGAAGCTCCGAGCCAACGGCGGGAGCAGCTGCGGTCGTGGTCACCTAAAACTGTGGCTTTTTTTGTTGCTGCTGTTATTACTCTCAAACCCGTAGCATTCTCTAAACTATGTCTGCAGCACTTTAAACCTAACCCCTGCACTGTTTATAGTTACTTTTCGAAAAACAGTATTTATTAGATGTAGAGGTATATTCTTACCTGTATGTTGTCCGAAAGACAACCGTCTCCTCTCCTAGGATAACAAGATGGCGTCTGTTAACTTCCGGCTAAGCGTGGTGTCGAAATCCACTTCCGGCAGAAATTAAACTGTTTTCTTAGCGAGACTACTGGATGATCCTGGATGATCCAAGGTTTAGTTCTGTTTCAAACTATTTTCGTATTTGTTTAGTTAGCTTGGGTGATTTTCAAGATACTAATTTAGTTGTGAAATTATTAAAATGTGAACATTATAAACGTTCCCCAGTCTCGTGTTCACTGCCCCCTAGTGACTGAATTGAGAATTGTGGTAATTTATTTTTCCCCTTCTAAAGTTTGTTAATAAAGGCCACAATTAATGAAATACTAAATTCTTAGCATGCTTCGTTTGCAAGACATCTTAGCAAAACATGTTTTTTTAAAAAGCTCTTAAAAGCGACTTAATCCACAGCGTGGTGATGTTAGAACAGAATTAACTAAATGAAAAGTGTACAAAATCATTACGCTATACATAAAATAATAAAAAAACAACGCACATACTTTTTGGTTTGACATTAATTCCAGTGTATCAATATGAAAGTGGAATTCACCTGTGTGAAAACAATAAAGGAAGAGACATTACCGTGGCAGTATTTGTAGTTATTTGTGAGTGAAGATAAATCAAATAAATCAATGAAAAAAATCTTAATTTCTCTGTTAGCTTCAAAAATATGTACTGTTCACTAAAATCAAGACACATATAGACAGCAATCCAATAGTGAAGGTGGGTTTTGCTTGAGGGGGTTTGCTTGATGAGAAAAATAAACTTTGCTTCTATATTTTTGGTTTACAGCATGTGATTTGCTTTTATGTTTCATGTTCCACTAATAAAACACACAATAATGTAATAAAGCTCATGTCTCTACAATAAACTATCATGTTGCAACATTAAACCGTCCTTTTTTTATTCAAGACATCTCTACGCTTCATTATTATTTTTTTCTTCAGGCTTCCATTATGTTACATCGATGCTTTTATTTTGAAATATTTTCCTGCACTTCCGGGCCAGCCAAAACCGGCCGAAGGAGAAAATGGAAAATGGAATTGGCGAAATCCAAAAACGGGCGTTTTTTTTCATCAGAATTTTCTGGTTTTTCGTTTCAAAATTGTAGTGACAGGAAATAAAAACATGGCTTTGTTTATGACAGTGACAGCTGCGTCCTTCAAAGGCATATGCGTGCAGAGTACTTAAAAGGCAACAAGGCAGTGTGTATTTCCGGTTGGTACAGACTGACCGAGCAGGCAGCTCCCCCTGCTGTCTGATCAAGGGTACTACCCACAAGTCACAGATCATTTTTTACCGTTGGGGCGGTTGTGTCAAAAGTGAAAATGAAGGCGTAACTTGTAAAGATGAATTTGTGACTCACAGGAGCAGATTCGTGCAGTTGTACTTGTTGATTTGTATTTGTGTTAAGGAAAAAAAATATTAAAAAATATTTTTTTGAAGATTTTAATACACGTGTTTGAATTTGTTTTGCAACTTTTGTTTTAGACCAACTGTAGCAGAACTGAATGACAGACACTTAAGATGTGCAACTCACAGAACACAATGTGTGTACTTGTACTCAAGAATTTGAAGAGGTGTAACTTTATTTTGTACTTGTGACAGATTTTAAAAAATCTACAATTACAAAACACCAAAATTACAATGCACAAATAGTTTAGCAACAATAGTTCTGGACCATTTGGAGCAAAACTGAGAATGTAAGAGGTTTTTGATGTGCAACTCACAGAACACAATTTGTGTACTTGTACTCAAAATTTGAAGAGGTGTAAAAAAAAATTTGTACTTGTAATTTTTTTTTTTTAGAATTTAACTCCCTCTACAACTTCAAATTCACACTTACAATGCACAAATAGTATTGGAACAAAATAACCTTCATAGTGTTACCACAGACCTCTGCATCCCTCTCAGCTTGCTCTGAATCCTTTTCTTTGTGGCGTACAGTGGGGTGTTTCAGGCTACATTTTGAACAGGAAATCCTCTTGCGACAATGCTTACTCATGTTTCCTATACATAAACAGCTGAAGCATATACCATTTTCCTTTAAGAAGTTTATCTTCTTCTCATGTGCCATCCTCCCCAACTGTCCACACATTATCAGTGCATGTCCTGCTCCACAGAGAATGCATGTGTTCATTCCAGTTGTTCCAATTTCTTTCTCTCCCTTTACAGGCTGACTGACTTGTGTTTCCTGCTGACTTCCTGTTTGCGGTAAGGCGTATTGTGTCACTTCCTGTTGTTGCTGTGTGAACGACGGATTTTTGCTCTAGGCTCTCTCGCTTTTTATCTTTAAACCTCTTTGCTGTAACATCTGTTTCCAAACATAAGCACTTTTAAAACATTTTCTGTGGCTGCTCATCACGTTTGGGAACTCCTCGTGTTTCACACGGTTTGTTCTTTGGCATGATAACAGGGCGCTAGCCTAGCTTTAGCCTAGCGTTAGCCTAGCGTTAGGCAAGCCTTAGCCTCATAATGGCTTCTCCGTCTCTGACTAAGTCTCCTATCTGCTGCTTTCTGTGTCAGATTTTCAGTTATTCCTCTGCCTCCTTTAGTGATAATGGTACATGTAATAAATGTAGTATTTTTGTAGCTTTGGAGGCGAGGGTGTCAGAACTGGAGACCCGGCTCCGTGCTGTTGAAAAACCAGCTGATAGCCGCTCCTTTGCTAGCGCGGAGCCACAAAGAGTAACTTCACAAAGAGTAACTTCACGTAGCGAACCAACAGCCGCACTCGAACAACCGGTTAAGCAGGCCGACTGGGTGACGGTTCGTAGTAAGCATAGCTCTAGATTTCAGCCCCCAGATCACCACCAACCCGTCTGCGTTTCTAACAAATTTTCCCCTCTGAGCGACAGTCTCGCCGAGGAGCCGACCTTAATTATTGGCAGCTCTATAATAAGAAATGTGGCACTAAAGAAACCAGGTACCATAGTTAAATGCCTACCAGGCGCCAGAACGGGCGACATAGAATCTTACCTAAAACTACTGGCTAAGGATAAGCGTAAATACCGCAAAATTGTTATTCACGCTGGCGGTAATGACACCCGGTCACGCCGATCAGAGGTCACCAAAGTGGGTGTTGCTTCGGTGTGTGAGTTTGCTAAAACAATATCGGACTCTGTAATTTTCTCTGGTCCCCTGCCTGATCTGACCAGTGATGACATGTTTAGCCGCATGTCGTCATTCAACCGCTGGTTGTCTAGGTGGTGTCCAGAAAACGACGTGGGCTACATTGATAAATGGCAAATTTTCTGGGGAAAACCTGGTCTGATCAGGAGAGACGGTATTCATCCCACTTTGGATGGTGCAGCTCTTCTTTCTAGGAATCTGGCCGGATTTATTAGTTCTCCTAAATGCTGACAACCCAGGGTCCAGACCAGGAAGCAGAGCCGTAGTTTAACACACCTCTCTGCAGCTTCTGTACTGTTACCCACCCATTATCCTATTGAGACGGTGTCTTTCCCACGGCCAAAACCTAACAGATCAAAAACTGATCTAAAGCGAACAAATCATAAAAATCTAATAAAAATCCATATGGATCACTTTGAACCAAAAAATAAAAGAATTAAATGTGGTCTATTAAATATAAGGTCTCTCCCTCCAAAGACTTTGTTAGTTAATGAATTGATTTCTGATAATCAGATTGATTTATTTTGTCTCACAGAAACCTGGCTACAAGAGGACTACGTTAGTATAAATGAGTCAACTCCTTCCAATTATTCAAATTTCCACATTCCCAGATCTGTGGGAAGAGGAGGGGGAGTGGCAACTATCTTTCAGTCTGATTTATTAATTAGTCCCAGGCCAATTAATAATTACAGTTCATTTGAACATTTAACCCTCAGTTTCCCTCATCCAAACTGCAAAGCAATAAAACCTCTTCTGTTTGTTGTTTTGTATCGTCCACCAGGCCCTTACACTCAGTTTTTGGATCAGTTGTCAGATTTCTTATCTGATTTGGTGTTAAATACTGACAAGGTTATTATAGTGGGTGATTTTAACATCCATGTTGACACTGAATGTGATAACCTTAGTGTAGCCTTTAAAACTATCCTAGATTCAATTGGTTTTGCTCAAAATGTGCATAAGCCAATGCACTCTCGGCTCCATACTTTGGACCTTGTGCTTGTGTATAACAAGAGCCTTTGCAGAGTTAGAGCAGCATATTTTTCATCATTAATTGAAGAGAATAAAAATAATCCTAGATTTCTCTTTAGTACAGTTTCCAAACTTACACAGAGTCATAGCTCTGTTGATCCATCTATTCTCTTAGCTCTTAGTAGTAATGATTTTATGAGATTCTTCATAAATAAAATTGATGCCATTAAAAATAAAATAATTGGCATCCTCCCAAACATGATTACCTCGTCCTCAGTAAGTGAGGCAGCATTGTAGGAATCTTTAGAAGCTGCACAGTGTTTGAACTGTTTAGAAGCAGTAGAGCTTTCTGAGCTATCTAAAATCTTAGCTTCATCTAAACCTTCTACCTGTATGTTAGACCCAATCCCAACCAAGTTGTTTAAGGAGATATTCCCTTTGATCAGTGGTCCTATTTTAGACATGATTAATCTATCCTTAGTAAATGGATATGTACCACAGGTTTTTAAAGTAGCTGTTATTAAACCTTTACTTAAGAAACCTTCTCTTGATCAAGATGAGCTAGTAAACTACAGACCTATATCTAATCTTCTTTTCTTATCTAAAATTCTTGAGAAAGTAGTTGCTAATCAACTTTGTGAACATTTACAAAGTAATGACCTACTTGAGGAGTTTCAGTCAGGCTTTAGAGCTCATCATAGCACTGAAACAGCTCTGGTGAAGGTCACTAATGATATTCTCATGGCCTCAGATAATGGACTTGTGTCTGTACTTGTCCTGTTAGATCTCAGTGCTGCATTTAATACAGTTGATCACAATATTCTTCTACAAAGACTTGAGCATACTGTAGGGATTAAGGGGAAAGCATTAGGCTGGTTTAAATCTTATCTGTCGGACAGATTCCAGTTTGTTCATGTTAATAATAAATCTTCTTCAAACTCTAGGGTCACCTGTGGAGTACCACAGGGTTCAGTCCTTGGACCAATTCTATTTACTATATATATGCTTCCGGTTGGCAAAATTATCAGACAGCATGGGATTAATTTCCACTGTTATGCTGATGACACTCAGCTATATTTATCCATAAATCCTGATGAATCCAATCAGTTACTTCGACTGCAGTCATGTCTTGATGACATCAAAAGCTGGATGACTTTAAATTTCCTGCATTTAAATTCTGACAAGACAGAAGTTGTAATCTTTGGGCCAGAGTCCTCAAAAAATAAACTTCTTAATCAATCACTTAATCTGGATGGCATTAACTTGGCCTCTGGTAATAAAGTTAAAAACCTTGGTGTTGTTTTCGACCAAGACATGTAATTTAAATCCCATATTAAACAGGTTTCCAGAGTTTCCTTTTTTCACCTCCGGAATATCGCCAAAATTAGAAACATTCTGTCCAGGGGTGATGCTGAAAAACTAGTCCATGCATTTGTTACTTCAAGGCTGGACTATTGTAATTCTTTACTATCAGGAAGTCCACAAAATGCAGTTCAAAGTCTTCAGCTGATCCAAAATGCTGCGGCAAGAGTCCTGATGAAAATCAACAAGAGGGATCATATTTCTCCAATTTTAGCTTCCCTTCATTGGCTTCCTGTTAAATCAAGAATAGAATTTAAAATTCTTCTTCTAATGTATAAAGCCCTTAATAACCAAGCTCCATCATATATCAGAGCTCTGATTACCCCGTATGTTCCTAACAGAGCACTTCGCTCTCAGACTGCAGGTCTGCTGGTGGTTCCTAGAGTCTCTAAAAGTAGAATGGGAGGCAGATCCTTTAGCTATCAGGCTCCTCTCCTGTGGAACCAACTCCCAGTTTTGGTCCGTGAGGCAGACACCCTATCTATTTTTAAGACTAATCTTAAAACTTTCCTTTTTGACAAAGCTTATAACTAGAGTGGCTCATGTTACCCTGAGCTACCTTTATAGTTTTACTGCTATAGGCTTAGGCTACTGGAGGCAGGGATGGGCACAAATACATCAAAATGTATTTCCAAATAAAATACAAAATACCGACCATAAAAATGTCCGTCCGTCCGTCCGTCCGTCCGTCTTCTTCCGCTTATCCGGGGTCGGGTCGCGGGTGTAGCAGCTTCAGTAGGGAGGCCCAGACGTCCCTCTCCCCGGCCCCTTGGGCCAGCTCCTCAGGAGGAATCCCAAGGCGTTCCCAGGCCAGCCGGGAGACATAGTCCCTCCAGCGTGTCCTGGGTCTTCCCCTGGGTCTCCCCCCGGTGTGACGTGCCCGGAACACCTCACCAGGGAGGCGTCCAGGAGGCATCCTGACCAGATGCCCGAGCCACATCAACTGGCTCCTCTCGACGTGGAGGAGCAGCGGCTCTACTCTGAGTCCTCCCCGGATGACTCGATGAGCTCCTCACCCTATCTCTAAGGGAGAGCCCAGACACACCACGGAGAAAACTCATTTCAGCCGCTTGTATCCGGGATCTCGTTCTTTCGGTCACAACCCAAAGCTCGTGACCATAGATGAGGGTAGGAACGTAGATCGACCGGTAAATCGAGAGCTTGGCCTTTTGGCTCAGCTCTCTCTTCACCACAACGGATCGGTACAGCGCCCGCTTCACAGCAGACGCTGCACCAATCTGCCTGTCGATCTCCCGCTCCATCTTCCCCTCATTCGTGAACAAGATCCCAAGATACTTGAACTCCTCCACTAGGGGCAGCACATCCTCCCCAACCCGGAGAAGGCACTCTACCCTTTTCCGGTTCAAGACCATGGTCTCAGATTTGGAGGCACTGATTTTCATCCCGGCCGCTTCGCACTCGGCTGCGAACCGCTCCAGTGAGAGCTGTAGATCACGCCCTGATGAAGCCAATAGGACCACGTCATCCGCGAATAGCAGAGACGCAATCCTAAGGCCACCAAAACGGATCCCCTCAACACCTTGGCTGCACCTAGAAATTTTGTCCATAAAAGTTATGAACAGAATCGGTGACAAAGGGCAACCCTTTGCCCTTTGTTGCCATAAAAATGTATCAAAATAAACTACAAAATACAGCAGCCAAAAATGTATCAAAATAAAATACTGTATTTTTGTATTTTCAAAATACTACAAAATACTTCATTCTAAGCGCCTTTTTCTTCTATCCCTTCACTTGTACACTATCTGGAAAAACATATGCTGACCCCTCATGTTAGACACCCCAATATAAACCTCTGCCCTGAGAAATGTTCAGTAACTCAAGAAGCCCTTCCTTAAGTATACTTATTTACTCTATTGGTGGAATAGATTGCCCACTATGAATCAGTGACAATAACTCAAAGACAAACAATCCAAATAGGCCGTGGGCCAGAATCTGTAGGGTGACTTTTCGTATGAACTGTCAGGGGGCAACTTTCTTTCACTTGGATAAGTTGCTACACATAGCAGTGATCTCAAAACACCAATGTTCCCACGTTTTCACTTGCACATTAATAAGTTTAAGCCGATAAAAAAATTCAAACTGTAGCGCTCCGGTCCAAGAGGTCACGTGATTCGAGTTTTGCTGCTCAGCCAATCAGATCGCTGTATTGTCAGCTGTGCGAGTTCAACCAGTTCATCATGGCTGCGTCTGTAAGGTGTTGTTTGCATCTGTTTCCAGACGAAGAAAGCCCAATAATAGCATTTTCTGGTGGCAGTTGGCAGAGAACTTGATGGCAAGGAAAAATAAATAGCCCAGTCCATCCATCCATCCATCCATTTTCTAACACGCTTATCCCCACTGGGTTCGCGAGGTGCTGGTGCCGATCTCCAGCTGTCAATGGGTGAGAGACGGGGTATAAACTGGACAGGTCACCAGTCCATCGCAGGGCAGAAATAGTCCAGACTTTTGCCCAATTTCTAAGATTAAATTGATAATACTGGTGAACTCAGGCAGGGAAATCTGCAACATTCTTCCTAAAGTGTTGCTTTTGGTGGGTTTATTAGAAATATCGAGAAATCATAACGTTTACAACAGAAAGGAAATAGATGTTCTTAGTATTCAAACACTGATGATACAAATGTTTAAAACACAAAGAGAAGATACATACAGTGCTAGCTAATTGGATCTTATCAAGGCTTTACGTTCACAGACAAAACGGTTATTAAACGTATAGTCTCCTTGTCTCCAGTTCTTCCTGTAATTACTCCCAGGAATCAGCAGAGTAAATGGATGTGAAGAATCAAAACCTTCCTCAATCCAGTACCTGTCAAAGGAAAACACACATTATTGAAATAATCCAACAGTTTCAGCAAATTGAAAATTGTTAATGAAAGTTGCGGGTTGAAATCCTGAAACCCACCCTAATTTGTGAGAAAATTTAGCAGATTAAATCTCCTCTAGTAAAAAACACAGCCTGCTTTGTGGAGTAGATTGTTTTAACTTAAATTGCAGCTTCTGTATCAGAGTTATTGAACACAGCTCAGTCATGTAATAAAAACTATTACACTGTGTTATTGGAAAACTATCCTAAAGTCACTATGGCCTGACACTACTTCGGACATGTGAGCACTGGAGAAACGAGAGTCGCTGCTCCACGGTCCTGCTGATTGCCAAGGCCAAATGCTTACATTTTACTCTGCAGATAATGAATGTCTGGGATATAACTGTCTCTGTTTTACCTCACAGCAAGGCCACTGTCGGGTATTAGGCAGAGCCGAAAGCGAGGAGGGACAGAAACAGGGCAGACGGGCTTGCAGCTGCACCGTGGGGTGCGATTACTTTTCAACTTTGTGTTCTCGGCTCTGTTTCTCAATAAAAGTGCTGGAACATCATCACTCCACCATTTCCTTATTCAATAAGTCTAGGAAGTCAGTTATTGTTCTGGATTCCTATCACACACTGCAACTAGGAAATCTTAAAGGAAGCCTTTTTCATAAAACTTACATTTCAGTCCACAGCTTAATTTATTACCTAGGTTCACAAACTAAGTGGTTCTGTTGCGTTCAACAAAATTAACTCTCCTCTAATTTGCTAAGGGGGGGGGGGGGGGGGGTCATGTTTCCCGTTATTAGTTTATTAGATTCATTTCTCTCCACTGTTATCAAATTCCTGTTGCAGTGGTGCATGAATGCCACAATGTTTGGAATTAAAATAGAACAGAAAATTCAGCCATTACAATAGCCAAATCACGTAGACAGAGTTACACGCTAGATTAAATAATATGAATAAAATACCTAATTTAAAGATAAAACAGTGTCAAGTTAAAAATGCATAAAAATCCTTATATTTAGCAATATTTGCACTGTAAATAAAAAAAACTGTATTTTTTTATCTAATATCTGCCCTACGAACAAAACTTCAGGAGAACACAAGTATGTGATAAATCTACATTATGTTTATCGAGCAACCTGGTTTTAGTTGCTCTATTAAACTTTAAACACACTGATAAAAAGTTCTTGATAATTATGAAAAGGAACAAAAGGTGATTCCAGTATTTTTCTCTTACTTCAGAGTATCGATGCGTCCATCAACCCAGGTCCAGTTGTTGTTAACGTGTCGTAACCCCAACCAGTAACCATGATACTTGTCATAGTAGCAATTGGAGTGATTACTTATGAATTCCTTTAAATCATGACACAGCAAATCATGAAAAACTTTTAAGCATCACTACATGATGCCATTTGGAAATTTGTAGTGTTGATGTTGGTGTGAAGCTCACCTGTTCTTCCAGACTGTCAATAACAACCAGATCTGCTTTCTGGTTTTGGCAAAGCTGTCGACTTTGTTCCCAAGTCTTCCATGGAAGCGATTCCAAATAAAACAGGTAGCATCTGTCCTTGAACACCATCCAACCCTCCAGACATGGCTTACAATCTGTGTTGATGAAATATGATTGAGATAATATGAAATCATATGATTTTTATCTAATTTTACAACCATAAACTTACAAAACAGAAAAAAATGGATGTCCTTTAAAGAGGAAGTCCGGTCAACAAGGAAAAATCAGTGGATCATTAGATATAACTAAAGCTAATACTATCAGGACTCAGCAGGCAGAGCCGCTCAGTCTCTGCCGGCCCTGCTCTCTCTCTTCCACAGGTGACAGTAGTTGACTGGTGGGTGGGGCGCACACACCCGCAGTGGGTTCAGCAGCGTTTCCCTGCACTATAAGAACTGTGCGCGGACAACGGGAGGATGCCAGAGTGTTAACCCAGTCGTGGTACGCCTAAGGCCACTGATCCGTCTCGTGAAGCTTCACATCCGTGAGTTCTCGATCTCCATTTTTTGATCTAATCTTTTGTCTCGTGTTTTTCTCCAGTTATCTCGTGTTTTTTGGAACCTCTCTCCCATGTGACTCTGCGCCCTAAAGACCAGGCTCCTGAATCCGCTCCCGCTCAGATTCTGCTCTGGCGACCTCCCCCTCAAACTCCCTTGGAAGTACCAAGTCGGGCACGAGGTTCCCCTCCCCGGATTCACCCTGGTTTCCCCGGACTCTCCTGGTTCCTCCCGTTGTCCCTCTGGATCCCTGGACCCGCCGGCGCTGCTCGGACCCTGCCTAATCCCCCGCTCTCTGGTCACTCTGTCACCTGCACCACCAACATCTGCTGAGTCTGCCTCACTCCCCCCCGGCTTAGTTCTCGAGCTTTGTGGTAAGCTTACGTCCTTAGTTGTTCTCATCCCGTGTGTTTTCTTTTCTAATCATTTCCCTTACCTCACAGATCTCGAGTGTTCCGCCCGAGTCGATTCCCACATCAGCTCCGTTCCAGATAGATTCACCTCTGAAGTCTTTTTCACCAAAAACAAAATAAAAACTGTAAAACTGCCTCCTTTGTGCCGGTGTGTTCTGCATGTGGGTCAAATATCTAAAACCAATCATGACAGAAGAACACTCTGGCCAAAAAGACCCAGCAAACACATTTGGCAGGGCGCTTACCACACAGCAGGACCAAATCAGAGGCTTAGAAACGACAGTTTTTTCCATGCAGGGTGAGCTCCAGGGTTTCGCAGCCCAGATCCATCAACTAACGAGCTCGCTCTGCGTTAACCCCCAGCCTTCCGCATCCGTGCAACCTAACCCCGCCCCTGAGCCAGCGTCAGCCGAAGTTTCTCCTCCTATCCCCGAATCTTCCTCACCCTGTCCGGAGAAGTTCTCTGGGGATAGTGGAGATTGTGCAGGTTTCCTGTTCCAGTGCTCTCTAGTGTTTAACCGTTCCCCGCAACGTTTTTTCCTAGACGATTCTAAAATTGCCTTTGTTCTACGTTTGTTAACGGGCAGAGCCTTAAGATGGGCTGAGTCCCGCTTTTCGGGTTGCCAAGGTTTTGGCGTTTCCTTTCCCGAGTTTATTAATGAGTTTAAAATGTTTTTTGTTGCAGAGTCCGACGAGGTCCAGGACTCGCGTCGTCCCTTCAGTGTCAGGCTACGTTGGCGACGGGTATCTGATTTCGCAATCGAGTTCCGAACACTTGCAGCCGCAGCCGGCTGGGAACAGCGCGCCTTAAAATCAGTTTTCTTCCAGGCTTTGGATGAGCCACTTAAAGATGATCTGGCCCGCCTGGAAGAACCGGCTTCTTTAAATGACCTGATCTCCCTCGCAATACGTTTAGACAGCCGTATTAGAAGTCGGGGTCGGGGTAGAGTGGAGAGGTCGCTCCCTACCCCAGAGCCTATGCAGGTGGGCCGGGCACGGCAGGTGGGCCGGGTACGGTTTTCTCCTGTAGAAAGACAGCAGTGGATGGACGCCAAACTCTGTATTTATTGTGCCTCACCTGATGATTTCATTAGTTCTTGTCCTGAGCGGCCAAAAAATTGGGTCCGTCGGCTGTAGCTGAGAAACCGGCGGACCAATCCGAGTGTGTACCTACTTCTCCGCGACTTAGTCTTCCTGCGAGTATTATCACCCTCCGCGATACATTTAAGTTATCTGCCTTAGTTGATTCTGGATGTGACTTTAATTTAATTTATCAGTCTTTTGTTAGTCGAGCTCGGCTGGAGACTGTCCCTTTAAAGTCACCTCTCCGCGTGTCCGCTTTAGATGGCGGGGATCTTCCTTTAATTACCCGTCAAACTAAGCCGCTCGAACTAGTGATCTCAGGTAATCACTGAGAACAAATTTCTTTTTTTGTTTTCCCAGTGAAACACGCGCCGTTAGTTTTAGGCTACTCCTGGCTGAGCCTGCACAATCCCTATATTAATTGGACCGAGCAGCGAGTTGAGTCATGGTCCCTTAACTGTCTCTCACAGTGTATGCGATCAGCTGTCCCGGCCAGCTCCAGTCAAACCTCTGCCGAAATTGATCCTGAAAACCTAAAATTAGTACCAGAGCAATACCATGATCTCAAGCCAGTCGTTAGTAAAACTCAGGCCAGCTCGCTGCCGCCCCATCGCCCTTATTATTGTGCGATAGATCTTCTTCCAGGTGCTCCATTGCCGATGAGCCGGCTTTATAATATTTCTCAGGCCGAACGAAAGGCCCTGGAGAAATACATAAAAAGAGTCATTAGCTGCTGGCCTCATTCGCCCCTCCGCTTCCCCTCTCGGGGCTGGGTTTTTCTTTGTTGGCAAAAAGGACGGTTCTCTTCGCCCGTGTATTGATTTTCGCGGATTAAATGCCAACACTGTTAAAAATAAGTATCCCCTCCCGCTTCTCTCCTCCGCCCTAGAGCCAGTCCAATCTGCCACTATTTTCACAAAATTAGACCTCCGTAATGCTTACCACTTAGTTCGGATCCGCCGGGGGGATGAATGGAAAACGGCCTTCAAGACACCTTTGGGACACTTCGAATATCTAGTGATGCCTTTCGGCTTGTGTAATGCCCCCTCTGTTTTTCAAGCTCTCGTGAATGATGTCCTTCGTGATTTCCTAAATATTTTTGTTTTTGTCTACTTGGACGATATCCTGATCTATTCCCGTGACCTAGCAGAACACCAACATCATGTCCGTCTTGTCCTCCAACGTCTTCTCGAAAACAGACTTTTTGTTAAGGCCGAAAAATGTGAGTTCCACAAATCATCTGTTACCTTCCTTGGGCTCATCTTAGAAGGGGGCTAAATTCGATCAGACCCCAAGAAGATCAAAGCAGTCCATGATTGGCCCAAACCTGAAAACAGAAAAGAATTCCAGCGTTTTCTTGGCTTCGCAAACTTCTACCGGCGCTTCATCAGGGGCTACAGCCAAGTCGCAGCCCCCCTACATGCGCTCACCTCTGTCAAAACCCCATTCGTGTGGAGCCCTGAGGCAGACTCATCCTTCAGTTCCCTCAAGAAGAGTTTTTCCCACGCTCCCATATTAATCCACCCCGATCCATCTAAACAATTTAGAGTTGAGATCGATGCCTCCAACACTGGAGTGGGAGCGGTGCTGTCCCAACGCTCGGACCAAGATCAGAAGTTACACCCCTGCGCCTTCTTCTCCCTAAATCCAGCGGAGCGAAACTATGATGTTGGTGACCGAGAGCTCCTGGCCATCAAGCTAGCCCTAGAGGAATGGAGACACTGGCTAGAGGGGTCCGAGCAGCCCGTGAAGATTTGGACTGATCATAAAAACCTCGCTTACCTACAATCAGCCAAACGCCTCAACCCCAGGCAAGCACGTTGGTCATTTTTTTTCTCCCGTTTTAATTTAACCATCTCCTACCGCCCTGGATCCAGGAATCAGAAACCCGATGCCCTCTCCCGTCTGTACTCACCGTCGGCCTCAGAGAAAGAACCTGCTCCTATTCTACCCCTGACCTGCACCTTCGGAGATCTCCACTAGGAGATTGAGGACCTGATCGCCCAAGCTCGAGCTTCTGACCCTGATCCAGGAAATGGTCCCCCTGATCGGATCTACGTCCCGTCGTCTGCCCGCGCCCGTGTTATTCAGTGGGCCCACTCCGAGAAGTTTTCTGCTCATCCTAGTGTTTTTCACACGAGTTCCTTCCTCTCGAGACACTTCTGGTGGCCCCATATGTCCCGCGCCATTAAAGACTTTGTCCTCTCCTGTCCTGTCTGTGCTCAAAACAAGGCTTCAAACCAACGACCCGCTGGCTTGCTCCAACCTCTACCGGTCCCCGAACGTCCCTGGTCCCATATTGCTCTCGACTTTGTAACCGGCTTACCTCCCTCGCATGGCATGACCACCATACTCACCATCATCGACCATTTCTCCAAAGCCTGCCATTTAATTCCCCTTCGTAAACTCCCATCCGTCCTCCAGACGGCCCAGCTCCTGGTCAAACATGTTTTCCACCTACATGGTATACCTCATGACATCCTGTCTGACCGTGGACCTCAGTTTATCTCCCGTGTTTGGAAAGAGTTTGCCTCGGCCCTTGGGGCGAGGTATACTTTAACCTCGGGTTACCACCCCCAAACAAATGGTCAGACAGAGAGGATGAACCAGGAGCTGGAGTCCGCTCTCCGTTGCCTCACGTCCACTAACCCCTCCGATTGGAACCAGTTTCTACCTTGGATCGAGTACGCCCATAATTCTCATGTCTCCACAGCCACCGGAATCTCCCTGTTTAAAGCCTCCCTCGGTTATCAACCCCCGTTGTTCCCCTCTGAAAAGAAACAAATCACTCTCCCCTCTGTGCATCATCACATACGCCGCTGCAGACAATTCTGGACCCAGACCATTCAAGCCCTGCAGAGAACAGCTGAACAGAATCGCCGGGTCTGGCTCTCCAACCGTGACCTCCCTGCACAATCCTCCCGTCAGAGGCCATTATTGCCCAAATATGGGCAGTAATGGCCGCCTGACATCACATCCTGTGAGGTAACATTGCGGAGAGCCGAGGGTAGTTCTCCGCGCTTTACAAGCAAACTCAATAGGAGCTGTTGTACACAGCTGCGATCAACAACAATTATTTCGGATTTCCAGAGGACTTCACCATGGAAATTCACGGGAGCTATTGTTGAAGCAACAATGCTCACGTGCATAGCAGTTGGATGTAACAATACATCGGGTAAAAGTGGAAAAAACATTAGTTTTTTCACCTTTCCGATTCAAGATCCACCGGGTTATTTTGTTGGATTACCTACTTGAAGAGAGAGGATTTGCCATCGTGCTTCTGGCCAGAGAGAAAACACGTCGTCTGTAGCCAACATTTGGAAGAAGAATGTCTTCAAGATGACATGAGAGCGAGACTTTTCGGTATGTTTTTCTTTTTTATAATGTAGAATTTGCCGGAACATTTGTGTACCGACCACAGCGGCGGAGGGATACGACACACTTATGTGTCGTATCCCTCCGCCGCAACAGTGAGCATAAGTATGCTCACACTTAGACACACTTAGAAAGCATGCTCACTGTTGTGAAGCCCACTTATTTTATGCAACATTGGTCTCATTTTTTCTAAAGTATATTTCATGATTTGAAGAAACACACTGAGGGAAACTAAAGAGATGAAGGTTTCTGAAGGAAAGTGTTGAGATTAATGTTTATACTTCATTAATCGATTTATCTTGTGGCTCCCAGTGACTATGCAGATGACCAGGAAGAAGAAGACAATTGTAACAGAAAATGTTATTTGTCGACCATGTGTGAACTCACAACCCCTCTGAGTGTACGTGATAATGTTGCTGTTACTCCATGATCTAGCAGCCGAAAATCGTCGATGAAGTGGCTGTTTAGTGAAAATTGTAATTGTATTTTTCATCTGACAATATACACCATAAACAGGGGGGAATGTTGAGATTAATGTTTATACTTCATTAATCGATTTATCTTGTTATGATGTAGTAATGTAAGCTTCTGATATAATCATATTACTCACATGATTAATTTAAATTAATTAATCATGTCCCCTGTGAAGAAACAGAAGAGACTCTGTTTCTTCCCTTCCTGAAAAAAGAAGACTCAGCTACAAGATTATGTGCTGACTGAACGTGATTACTCAGCTGTGTATCTTTGTTGACAACTGAGGCTGTAAACTATCTGTTCCCCACCCCTCAGTACAGCCTCAGTCATTATAACTAGGGACACGCCCCTTTCTTAATAAAATCGAGGAGAACGTTGAGACCGACAGAGTGGGTTGGAGATTGTAACTGTGCGGTCTTCTTCCTACTCTCCTCGAGAACGAAACCAAACTAATTGTCTTTGTGCCTTTCTTTTCCCGTTTATATGATGTTCTAGGTGCTTAGACCTGACAGAAAGCATATAGGGGAAAAAAGATTACATGGGAGGCCGAATGTCTTACCCTGGACAACCAACCAACCTAGTATGTGATGGGGAACAAAGACTTTAACGGGTTTTGCAGCTGCTGGAGCTTCACCACAGAGCTATCTGAGCTGCAAAAACAAGTTTGCCATCACCTTCAAGTGATCTGATGTGGCTAGCATTTGCTCGACGCCCCTGATTAGCCTCACAACGACTTGATTGATTCATTGTTGATCAATCAAGGGCTGCATGTTGATTGGTGCCATGAATGCTAAACTTTAGAGCAGGGGACTCAAACTTCTGGCCTTGAGGATCTCACTTGAATCAAATAACTAAATCATTAGCTGGATGGTGTAGAACTTGTTGGCATGCTGAGGATGTAACTCAACCCTTTGATACTGGTGAGGTGGACCATGGACACATCTGAAAGTAGGACACCAGCCCTGGAGGACAGGAGTATGAGGCGCCTGCTGCAGAGCAAATAAGCAACAAATCTATGCTATTGGGAATCAACAAAAAGCGGTCTGATGTAATTTAATAATGCACTACATAACAATAGGTTTCCAAGTGTAGGGTGCTTTGTGATTTACAGACCAGTAAATTGGCTCCAACAGAAACATTTTTAAACCAGATTACAGGTTGTGGACATCAGGTAAGTGAACCTTACTCTGACCTACAATTTAAAATACTCCAATTCCCTTCTTTATAATCGAGGAAATTCAGCTATTTGGTACAAAGCCATCTAGCACATGTTTATGTCATGGTAGAAAACTTACTCTTATTAGGACAAAAGTCCTTTACTGGAAAGTTATCATATGTCAGGATGATTTCCAGAGTCCAGTTGAGTTTGTCTTTTTCTCTGCTTAGCTCTGCAGTTTGGTTCTCCAGGATTTGGATCTTTTCCATCAGCTGCTCATTCTCCTCAGTTAAGTTTCTCTTTTCCACAAGAAGTTGCTCCGTTTGATTTGTTAGGTTTCTGTTTTCCAGGATCAAATGCTTATTTTCAGCTGTGAGGTTATTAATGCTTGAGTTCTGTTGGTTGATTGTTGCTTCCTGTTTGTTGATAGTTGCTTCCTGTTGGTGGATAGTGGCTTCCTGCTTGTTCATCGCCATGGTTACTGTGCATAAAATCAAAGATATTAGCTATTCAGTTAATGCAAACCTACTGGTGTTATAAGAATGTACATTTTTCTCAATTTATTTCATCAGTTTTGTCCCAGATGTTCAGTTTTCATTGGATTTTCATCTTTGAAATAGTTTTTTGCAACTAAAAGCTGTGATTGAAGACTAACCACAACAACCTTTCCTATTTAAGACACTGTGTTAATTGTTATTTAAGAGGTACGTGAAAAAGGAGACTCACTGTTGACCAAGAGGACCACCACCACCACCACCAGCAGGAGAAAAAGTATCCCCAGACACACCAGGAACACAGTGATGCAAGAATTCACAGCTGCTGGAACTTCTGTTTAGAGTCAGAACATATTTCATCAACTTTGGGGACGGAGATATTGGATACTCAGTCATGTCGGAATAAAAAAAACCTTTAACTTTGAATTAAAGAAGACATCATGAATATGAGATTATAACTGCATATTCAGCACCAGCAAGAGTTTAGGAAACACAGTAGAACATAATTAAGTTTTCTTTTAATTTTCCTTGTTACGCCAGTTCAGGACGTGACAGACTGCATTTCCCATGATGCAATGTGGTGAAAATGGACACCAACTCCCATCATGCAACACGGCATGAACGAACGACGAGATAACGTTACTATGGAGGGTTTTATAAGCGATGCTTGATTACTCCAAGACGGAGTTTGTTTAACTGCTGAATATTTCTGATGTATGTGCATGCATTTTGTAAGTGAGTTTGGCTGTGTTTGGTTTGTAGTTTTATAAGTGGCTTCGCCGAGAGCCGATCTCCACTCTTTCCCCCCCTTTTTCCTTTTCTCCTTCTTATCTCAGTTCAATCTCTTTATTTCTGTAACTTTCCAGTTCGCGCTCTCCCTTTGAATTTCTCTTTCAGGCCGCCTCCCGAGTCAAGGTACCCCCCACTTTAGCGTAAGCGCTGATTACGTCATTAAGACCTCCCCCTTACGCATCACGCAAGGTTGTAGGTCACGTGTCGTCATAGTCGCCATCTTGGGAAGGTGCAGCGTAGCTAAGCTGTAGCTACTTGTTGGAAAACATTGAAGCATCCATCTGGATTCTCAAAGCTGTTTTGTCTTTCAATGCTGCTGCGTCAGTGCCGACGTCTTGAATGTGATGTTTAAACAACTGAGTTGAACTAAGATTTGCTACCTCTCATTTTAATCAATTTTTGACTTGTTTATTTTCTTTTATTCTTGTATGTTTAGTTTAGTAGTGAATAGAGCTTCCTAAGTTATTGAATTAGAATAATTACTGTAACAGGAGATTGTTTTGGTTCAATAAATAACAACCTGTGGAATAGTAATTGTTGTGTTCATTTCAATCCAGAGTTGCATGGTCATCAGAATATACAGAGCTATCTCTTTCGAGTTAACATCTGACATTAATACAGAGACATTTACTTTGGATTGGTGATAAAGGAGTAAGATTAAACACTAGTTGCAGTTATAATTTGAGTTATCAGCTTACTGGATAAATCTCATCGGTCAGAAACCGATCGGATAATCTTGTCCCGGCATAAATGAGTTCATAACAGCTAATTAATAAATGCATTATTGGTATTAGTCATTACAAGCTTATAGCCCTGAGATCACCACCATTTTGAACCATATTTTGTTATAGCTACTATTTGAGTTTGAATGACCTATTGTTAAAATTATAATACCAAATTATAATTAATAATAATAATCATATTCAAACAGCTTTCTGGCATAACATCCTTAAGAGGAACATATCATGCAAAATCCACTGTTTTAGCCCATAAATACATTGTGTTGCATACTTGCATTCTCTATAAATGCAGAAACATTTATATCTTTGGACACATAAGACAAATATGGAGATATTTGACCATAATTCACCATGTATGGAGGAAACCAAATTAGGCAGATCAGGGCTAGCACCTCATACCAGCTGCCAAACACAGTGATGGAAGGCTGAATTGAATTTAACTAAACTGAATATCTTGAGTCCCATGTGAAGCAGCTGAAGCTTGGTCCAAACAAGGTCATGCAAACATCGATGGAATTGTTGAATAAAGAAGAATAACCCAAAGTTCCTCGACATTAATATTAGACATTGAAACATAGTGTATGCTAAAGTCTGTACCCAAAGTTCTTAACCTTGAGGGGTGAACTTAGTTTTTCACATACAGCTTGTTCGTTTCAGCTTCCACGTGTCAGATGCACAGAGCTTGTATAGATCTGTGGTGTTTTTGTTTCCTTCCTTTCCTCCAGCAGGGTGTGGCTGACAGGCAGCAACCACCAAGGGTTCCTCGTCATCCATAATATCCACCACTCTGTAAATCAACCATCTCCTCACTCACATCACATGGCTGTTTGTAAGTGCTCACTCCTGTTTTCTTCCTGTCTTACAGTCAGCGACCAGAGCCCTCCCGGTCCCCCTCTCATTTCAGTAAAACTAATAAACAGTATTTACTTTCCCATTCATCGTTGAAACAGAACGTGGCACCACTCTGCGTTAATGTTAGCGTTTAAGATTCATGTTTCTGGACACTTGAGGCTTAACTTAAATGATTCAAGAACCTGTTAGACACCAGATCGGTTTCTGCTTAGTAAAAGCCCAGAACTACTTTCCTTTTACCCTATTTTAGCTGAAATGTTTGGTATTTTGTATGTTTAACTAACTTACTTGGTACAGTAGCCACAGGCTCTTTAGTTCTCCCTTCAGGTTTTGTGTCCAGGTGGTCATTTTCCTCTGAATTAAAAAAAATATATAACATTTGTGAAATAATTCAACATAAATAAATATATATGTGACAAAGACTTGACCAATCCATGAAGGTTAAGTTGGTCTCTATAAGTGTTACATATGTGATGTTCTCAATCACTGCATCACAGTTGAGTATCAATTGTTTAAGTTCATCCTCAGCAAACAAACAAAAAATGCAAATAAATGAAACACTAACAGCTTTTTGTTGGTCAGTGAGATCAAAGTTGCCCCGCTCTAAAATAAACTTTTACTGTGTGGAGTCTAGTGCAGGGATCTCAAACTCATATCCTGCAGCTTTAAGATGTGCCTCCGGTCCAACACACCTGAATCTAACAGCTAAATTATTTCTTCAGCAAGTCTCTCCACAGAATCGTACCGCAGTGGCAGGGCGCCGCCATTTCTACAATCAATGGCAGATGTTGGTCCTGAAATCACCAGAAGTCGGTCCCAACAGGAAGTTGTGCTGGTGAAGATTCTCAGTCATCCAGGTCATGGTCATTCCAAAAAAGTTAAAAAACAAAACAACTGGACTTGGTTGGGCAATAATATAGCTTGGAGCTCCACACTATTCCAGACATTTTGAATTGAGAAAGCTTTCTGAATAGGAAGCGAAATGTCTTCAAACTTCAGAAAAAAAGTCCAGTTGTTTTGTTTTTTAACTTTTTTTGGAATTAATGAAGTTGTATTAAATCCACTGATCTTATGTTTGGGCTTCCTTTCTCTCAGTCTCCACATATTGGCAAGGCAAGGCAAATTTATTTATATAGCACAATTTAGTACACAGACAATGCAAAGTGCTTTACATGATTAAAATAAAGGAAATAAAGCAGAAAAAAAGTAAGTAGGAAAAAGCAGTTGGATTATATATATAAAAAATAAAAATAAATAAATAAATAAAAAATAAATAAATTTGCATTCGACTGTTTAACTAGTGCAGTCGAAGGCAGTCCTAAACAAATGAGTTTTTAGTCTTGATTTAAAGGAACTTAGGCTTTCAGCATTTTTACAGTTTTCTGGAAGTTTGTTCCAGATCAGTGGAGCATAGGAACTAAATGCTGCTTCTCTTTGTTATATTATAGGAAGAAGAAGAGTAAAATGTCCAAAACCTCCTGTGTGAAGTTCTGGCATTGATTGTAAAAATGGCAGTGCCCTGCAACTGCAGTAGGGGGAGCTTTCAGTTCCCCAGAGTCCTGCTAATCACCTAATTATTTGATTCAGACAAGACATCTAAACGTTGCAGGAGATTGGTCCTCGAGGACTGGACTTCAACACCTGTGATCTAGTGTAGTATATCAATTGCATGCTCAGTGGTAAAATGTGATTTGTATTCAGACTGTAAGTAAAACATTTGAAACTAAAATCAAAAAGAGTTCATGAACTTTAAGCTCACACTCCTATTGGTCAGAGATGTTTAAACGAATCATTTAAAACCTACTTGGTCCCGCAGTCACAGCAACTTTCTGCTTCACCTCAGAATAAATGATCAGCTCTTCATTTGGCTCTAAACAGGAAAACAAGATGAGGAAGGCAGCTCATGTAATAAAAGTCATAAAGATAACTTTCTTTGTCAGTGGGAACAAACACAAACCTCACTAATGATGGGGCATCAGCATCACTAGTTTGACTTCTTAGTCTTCTTTTTGTTAATAAAGTATATTGCTTATTTCCATGATTCATAAGACTTACTTGGTACAGTAGAGACACCTTCTTCAGGTTTTTCTCCAGGATTAGTTGTTATGTCTGCTTTTTTCTCTGTTTAGAATAAAGAATAGCTTTAAGAAGTCTGTATACACTCATCATGTGCAGGTATGGCTGTTGTTTGGCTTTTAATGATTAGTTTGTTGTTTTCTAGGGTTCAATGACCAAATTAATGTACATTGTAAAAGATAACCCGATTTGATTGCACAAGTTGGAACTTACTCCAAACCCACAGAGGTTGCTACAGGTTTGACCTTTAGGTTTTATCTTGAAATAAGCCAACGTTTGTTAACTTCTTGTTAAGAGCCTGGATCCACCGCAGCCATTAAGTGGAAACTGTCACCTCCCACAATGAAGCCAGTTTTACCTCATCATGGACTGAAAGGGTGCCAACGAAGAGAGAAGCACCTTCCCCAAAATCAATCAAGGTTGAGAAAACTAGATTAACATTAAATTTGCAACAGGATGCATGCACATCTCGTGAAATATTTCATATTCAGATGAAACAGTGATTGAGCTTGAAAATGAGCTATTTGGCCACAATCACAAGATGTTTGCTTGGAGAAGTCAAGCTGAAATGTTTAAAATACATCCAACATACTGTCTGTAACGCGTGGTGGTGGTGGTGGTGGTGGTAGCATCATGTTAAGGAACTTTTTTCACTGACTGTGGTGCTGGAGCAAGGCACCAGGTGGAAAACATTCGCCCATCATCATGATGGGCGAATGTTTTCATCTTCAACTTTACGTGAAATCTACAGATATTTAAAACTTGGACACAACTGGGTGTTCCAGCAGGATAATGATCCCTAACACAAATGCAAACGTGGCCTTCAACACCATCAACCCAGACATCCTGCAGCAGAAGCTCACCCAGATCATAGCACTGGCCTCCACCTGTCAGGAAGGTTTGAAGATCCACCTCAACACAATGATTACTTGCACCAATCTAAACACATCTTCCATTTTCGCTAAAATGTATATATACATTATATAAAATGTAAAAACGTTGTTTTTAGTGAGTAAAGTTTTCCATAAACATCGTTTTCACAGATAAAAATCAGTGCTTCACAAAGATTGCCAGGATCCCTAAAGTGTTATAATAATGACGTCTCTAGTTTTATATCTGTTTGTGTGTGTTTGTTAAAAAAACAAGGTAGTCATGGATTTCTGTTCTTTCAGAAAAACACAAGTCACTTACCGTTTTCAGTTAGAGCCTTATTTTGGAAAACCAGAGTTGAATAAGTGATTTGTTCCTCCATTTTTTAAAAACACAGTCAGTCCCGCAGCAATGTCGCTGCTTCAGTGCCGAAAAAGAAACCCTGTTCAACTGATGCAAAAATTTATAGGAAGTGACCAGGAAAAGAATAAAACAAAAAAATCACATTTCTTCCCAGGGAACAAACAGGTTCCTGATTTTTTGTTATTGTTTTGAGGAACAAAGGCCACACGATGATATCTGTTTATCTGTTCCTGTAAATGTGACTTTCAGTGCAGAAACGGAGTCAGAACTCAATCTTTTTAAATGATTTAATGTTTGAGCTTTAAATGCCAACAACTACTAAAATGTGTATTTTTGCTGATGATTGGTTTTAGGCAACAAAGTTGTATTTTTGTCCTGTCTACAAAGTTTTCTAATTTCCACTTTTAGCTGAAAGAAGACCCAGTTTAAATTAGGGGTTTTATGAAATCTTTTCAAAGTAAGATTCTGTTATAAATTTCCTTTTCACCATTATAAAAATGCAGGCTTCATGGGTAGTGGATGGTGTTAAAGTAAATTTATATTACAAAGACTATATAATAATAAGAGTAGTACATCATTTGTGTTACTTGGAAATAATATTATACAAAAAACATCATAAAATGCAAACTAAAAGGGGACATTTCAATCTACACATTATCAGTATTTCATTTGGTTTTAACTTTCTCTACCTTTCTTACACTATAATAAATAAAACTAAATTATGGAAATCATAACATTTTCAACAGAAAGGAGATCAGATCATTTATAAATAGGCTATTACAGATGTAGCAGTACAGTTCTGTAAAAAAAAGACAATTTACCATCTCCCTGGCAGCTTCAAATTGATGGAACCATCAATTCTGCACTCATATTGTGACCTTGGGATAAAACAGACTTGGGTTATGCAGCAGAACAATGATTCAAAAAGAGGTTTTGGAGTGGCTTAGTCAAAGTTCAGGCATTAATCTGATTGAAATAATTTTGAATGACCCTATAGAGATTGCTCATGTGCAACACTCCAATTTATGTGAACAAAACAATTCTACAAGGAGTGGTCCAAAATTCCTTCACAACAATGCAAAAGACTCCTCATCAGGCTTGACAGTAATTACTGTAAAGAGTGTCTCATAATGATTAGGTTTCTCTTTCTGAGTGGTTGTGTCTGTGTGGTGTACTTTTTCCTCCTCTTTCCCTGGAGCTGCAGGTTTACCTGGTGGGCGGGGCTACCTGGCAGCCTATTCAACAGTTTGTAATAGACCCCTTGCATCTGACGTCACGGTAACGTGATCGGGAGTGCGCGCCGCCATCTTGGTGGGCAGGCTAGCGTGACTACCCACCACTGCACTGGCCCAGTTAGCTTATTACCGGCGGAGCGTATACAAAAGACTATTCAATATGGTGCAAACCTGTTGCTTGGTTGGTTGCGGGAATCATGCTGGGAGGAACAAAAAGTCTTTCTATAGGCTGCCTACCATAATAGACCGGCAGTGTGCTATGACACTTGAGTTTTCAAGGCGCAGGCGGCGTGTTTGGCTGACACGAATTTCACGTGCTGATCTGGAAAACGTGAACATCAACAATGCACGCGTGTGCAGCGATCACTTTGTAAAAGGTAAGCTGCTGATTCATCAATGGATATGTTGATTGTAAATTCAATTAATGGAACGGCCTAGTAGCATGAGTAGTACTTAGTTAGATAGACTGGTAGGCATGTGGCGTTGCTAACTCCTACAGTGTTTTCCCGGCTAAAAAAGCCGGGCATACACTGTACGAGTTTTTCAGTCGTGGTACTTATAAACATCTCAAACTGTGCCACGGAACCGCGGGGTTTAAAAGATCTGTGTACGGCGCGACCGGAGTGCTCATACTGTACGTCGTGCCCCGGTGGGTGACAGGGACCCAGACCACAGGAGGCACCGGGCGTCAGGGGGAACGGAGGGGAGAGAGGAAAGACGAGACGCGCCGCCGGCCGCGCGGCACGGCAGACCACCCGGCCCGCACCCCCGTACGGAAAAAGACGGCCAGCGCGTACAGTGTACGCCCGGCTAAGTTATGAGAATAAACAACATTAGACTCACCCTTCAACGGACAACTGCTACATCATTCAGGTAACAAACAGACAGTTCACGTATCCATCCGGCAGTGAACTGTTTGTGCGCTTCCAAACTCTTGTAGGCCTTCATCTGATCGCCACTGTACGTTGGGGTGGGTGACAACACAAGGTAGTTCACCAGATCCGCGTAGCAAACTGATGGCCAATCATCGGGATTGCTAGAAAAAACCTTATCAGGAAGAGCCAAAGGGTCCGCATTACCGATCCTTGCACATTTAGCGAAGTAAGCTGCCTTATCAGAAGGCTGTAACTCATCCACGTAAGACTTTGTTTGCATGTTGGCGCGTTGTGTAGACAATGGCATGCCAACCAATATGGCCGCCACGCAAGGGGTTCTGGGTAACGAGTCACATGGTTGCAAGGGGTCTATTGTAAAAGCCAAAGTAGAATGAGTACCATGACAAATATATGAGTCCAGTGTAGCATTAACTCCTACTGTCATACTCTGTGATACTGTGCCAGGAAAGGACCACAAGAGTTTTCCACATAAAGTATGAGGAATGGCGGCCATGTTCTTTTCTTTTTTTTTTCTTTTTTTTCGTGGGAGAAACTTGAAAGTCACGAGTGGGTTCTAAGCCAATGTAAATGAATAGGCCAAAGAAAACACAGGTCTGAAACTGTCATGATCTCTGCACTGATGTTGGTCTGATCATTCACTCAACACACCTGCTCAGCTCTGCCCCACTTCTCATCACCTCTCATCTGATCCACCTGCACCTGCCAGTATATAACTAGCCTTCAGACATCAGTGCCAGATTATTACGAGCACTAGAAAGTTTAGTCCAGTGTTTTTCTCATATCCTGCCTGCTTGTTACCAGACCTGTTTTTGACCTCGGATTCTATGATTCTGCCTTGCCCTTGTCGGACCTGGGCACAGAATCAGGTCAGGTAGTCCAGTGGGCAAAATCAGGGCCAAACAGGGATGGGGCAAGCTCAGAGAATCACAAGGCAGATCAGGTCAGGCAACAGCAGTCTCAGAATCAGAGAATCCGAGGTCAAAAATAGGTCTGATAACCAGCAGGCAGGCAGGAAAACGCTGGACTAAACTCGCCTACGGCTCTTAATAATCTGGCATTGATGTATGGTCTGAAGGCTAGTTATATACTGGCAGGTGCAGGTGGATCAGATGAGAGGTGATGAGAAGCGGGGCGGACCTAAGAAGGTGTGTTGAGTGAATGATCAGACCAACATCAGTGCCGAGATCATGACAGAAACATTTCCCCCTGTGGACCAACGTGGCTATTACATGTTTTTCAGTGAGACTGGGTTGTATTTATCTCATGTTTAAAGGGGAAGTCCGGTCAACAAGGAAAAATCAGGGTATCATTAGCTATAACTAAAACTAATACATTTGTGGTTATTTAATGAACTTATCTTTAATCAATAAGAAAATAAAAACATAAATTGTCGTCTGAATCACTGTGTATGGGGGCTGACATGACTGCCCAAATATGGGCAGTAAGGGGCGTTTGACATCACATCCTGCGACGTGGAAGAGCGGAAGCGGCGACAGTATTTCTCTCCGCTTTCCATGCAAAGTCAATAGGAGCCGTTCTACACAGCTGCGATCATCAATAATTATTTCAGATTTCCAGAGGACTTCACCGCTGACATTCCCAAGAGCTATTGCTGAAGCAACAATGCCCACGTGCATGGCCATCGGATGTTCCAACACAACTGGTAAAAGAGGAAAAAACATTGCTTATTTCAACACAGTCACTTCAGCGATCTCTCCTCCGCTGTGTGTCTGTGTGTGTGTGCGCGCGCTCTGCTGCAAACTGAAACTGAAACCCCGTCTGTTAGATGCAAAGCCGTGCTGCGCGGAGCGCGCACACACACACACACACGCGTGTATAGATATATACTGTAGGACCCGACTGAGTTTGATCTTGGAAAATAGTGCGCCGTGACAAACAGAGCGTTGAAACTTGCTCAACAGCGGGTCCGCCGAGTGACGTAAAAAAATGGGAGGTGACAGTACTATTCTTGACCAAGATGGATTCCTCCACATAAACATGATTAAATGAGAATTATTATTAATTAAAAAAACTTATAATTTTTTGCACAGTATGTAGTAGTTTTATATTTAAAGTACTTTCAGCAGTTTGAATTCTGATTTTGACCGGACTTCTCCTTTAACAATCGAGGCAAAAGAGGCATTATCTTTGAAGATTAGCTTGTCAACAATGATTACAGCCATGTTTCTAGTTACATTTAATGGAGCAAGAGATAGGGATTCAGTTTGGATGTAGATAGGTGGTGTATAGTCAGTTTTGCTGTGAAGACAAACAGTTCAGTTTTAGAGAGGTTTAGTTGAGGATGATGGGCTTTCATCGATGGCGACATGTCAGAGAGACAGTCTGAGATTCGGACTGACACCGTGGGATTTTCAAGTGGGAATGACAGTTAGAGCTGGTATTGTCAGCATATCAGTGGTATGGGGAGCTCACGTAATTGGATGATGTGGCTCAGTGAGGTCATCTACATGGTAAAGAGATGAGGTCCCAGTACTAAACCATGTGGGACACCTGGTGAGAAGGTGATGATGTCTGAAAAATTACAGATTCCTCACACAGACATTAAGTAGGAACAATCGTGTACACCCATTCAAAGACATGCACAGTATGACATCAGTGTTCCTCTCATCACATTGGTGGAGAAGATCATACTATAATGTAGACGTGTCCAAGCCGACCCATTTTCCCCTAATCAGTCATTCTGTCCAATCTAAGTATGTCAGCCTCTGTGTCTCCAGTGTCCGTGGTTTACCTGCTGTTTCTGTGGTAACTGCCTTTTGCAGCCCAGTCTCTGTTCGGATTATCACATAATCCGTAACAGTCCCCCTGTTGATGTGCCCAAAAATGGCACATCATATCTGTTTTTTCAACAAGAAAGGAAGAAACTTATCCAAAGATTTCAATTACTTGTAGATTTGGAGACAAATTGCATCTCCACTAATAGGATAACCTGTAAATGTTTCAGTGTATTTTAAACCAAAATCCAAACTCAAAAAGTATCTATGGTTCATTTATTTATACAAGACTCACAGCCTGCAGGCCCTGATATCATCTGTCCCATTTCATGTGTAAAAATAACGCCAAAATTTAAAAAAGAAATTGTCTTCAGACCTCAACCTTTCAGCTTGCAAAACATGTTTGATGTTCTTTTGCATTATCCATAATTTGGATTTAATTGTACAGATAAATTTGACAGAAAAATTTGGCTGTTGGTTCATTACCTGTTTGTGTGTCAGTTTGCCTTCATTATGTGTAATGTGAACCGGAGTGGCCAAACAGAAATTTTCTCCGCGGTGACAATAAAAGACTCTTGACTTGATTTTAGATGTTCTATAATTTTAAAGCTATCAAGGAAAAGCAAAATGTTCATTCCTAAATTGTGTCTCATCTGCCAAATAAACAGCCATCTGCTTTTAATATCAAAAATACATTTACATTTTTTTCTCATTAAAATGTCTATTTGATATTCCTTTGATAAGAGACATCATGTAAATAAATAATAATTTTGTAAAACATAGGAAACACATCTTTATAGCTGTTGACTGGGCAAATTGTTGGAACAGATGTCAGTAAAAAGGCAACCAGGAGGCATCCTGATCAGATGAACCAGGTCAGAAGGGGTGATGCAGTGACCAAAAATGACTCCAGTAAGAGCAGCATTAATCTGATATATTTCTATTCAAGTAGGTGTAACAAGTAGTCATCTAGCAGGACGCTTGTGTCCTGGATAAGCTGCAAGGTTTCTGGTTTGAATCCCACAGACTCCCACTCTGAGCCCCTGAGTAAGACCCATAGCCTCAGAATGCTCCTCTGGCGCCGCCCAGTGGCAGCTCCTTGAAAGACGGGTTAAATGCAGAGGACAAATTTCATTGGAATGCATGTTGCAATAACAATGAAGATTATTATATTATATAAATCTCGTTTATTACCCCTCAGTGAGGAAATTCAAGTGGAGCAGCAGAAAAGTGAAAGGCAAAATGAAGCATGCAAATTCACACAAAGATTAAAAATAATAATAATGGAGCTTAAGCGAAAATTCAGACTGAAGAAACTCTAGTGCCTACCTCCATCAATCAAAGACTCATCCGCCTCTGACGCAAGCCAATCAGTTTTGAACTGCTCCTCCTCGAAGCCAATCAGCATACTGGGTTCATCTTAAAAGAACTCCACATCCTCGTCTCGGCCTTCTGCTCAGCGAGCAAGCGGTGGCTGCGCCGTGTCTGGTTTGGACTCTGATGACTGGATTCAACCCACCTCCATCCCCTTCTCCACCATCGTAGCCAAGCTCCGCCTGGTTTTCCTACGGTCCTCCTTCAACCTCGTCCCTATCAGAGTGTAATTCCTCCCGGATTCTTACGGATTTCCCCGTCACTCCTTAAAACGGTCCGGCAGAAGACCGCCATGTTGAGCCTGGTTCTGCCAGAGGTTTCTTCCCAAAGGGGAGTTTTTCCTCTCCACAGTCGCTTCATGCTTGCTCATCATGGACAGTTCAGGCAAACCTGTGTTTATCAAGTTGGACATCTAGCTCAAACAGATCATCATATGGACTGAACAAACTTCGTATATCTCCACTCCACCACCAGTTTCAGGCCTGGGTGGAAACATACCTATTCTCATACACCTGCTTATGCATATTGAAGTATAATTCAGCGTGAATGTTTCCTGCCGAGGTCTGAGCACCAAAGTCTTAAAATATTGTATCAATAAATTCTTCTAATTGCCTTTTCTTTCCGTGTGAGTTTTTCAGATTGAAATATGTGTGTTTATGAAAAAAGAGTAAGAAACTGTTTATTAAGGGCAAATTTACAACATATGGAAAATAATTCTGTGCTGGTACTAAAACTAGCATACTCAGATTAAAAGAAATGTGCGATTGAATAGCTTGACTTAAATAAAATATACAAACAAGCATGTAAATTTGTGCACGTAAAAAAAACAGTCTATTTGCAATAAATGAAAAGAAAAACTGTGCATAACAGCAGGGATGTAAAGAGGTTATTGAGGATGTCGGGAGCAGTGATGTTTTTAAAGTCTAACAGCTCCTGAGAGAAAGGATCTGCAAAAGAGTTCACCTGGGAGGCTTCAGCCTGTCCCTAAAGGAGCTCACCAGTCTGCAACTGCTTCATCCATGGGGGAAAGGAGATGCCATTACTCAAGTAAGAGGGAAAAAGTTACTGCTTCATACACTGAAACAACTGAAGCAGGTAAACTACTCCTAGAATGTGGTTTTTTCTGTTTGTTTTATGTTATTTAAAAATTTTGTGCAGGAATATGGAACTGAGTAAATGTATCTAGCTGCTACCAGTAGCTGCTTGTCAATACTAAATAAAAAGTAATTCTCAATGAATGAATGAATACTTTTTATTTCAGATTCATACATAAAATACATCTCTGAAGAATAGACAGTCACTTCAGACAAATGGTTTACAATCAGTTCTACAGTCAGTACCCAAGAGGAAGAGGAATAGGCTGAAGCACACGGCTTTTTAATGCCCATCACATAAAAAATAAGAACAACCAAGAATATCATCACTAAAAAAGTTAAATATCAATTATTTAATGAACTTATAATCCTTAACTACATTACATTTAAATCAGCTGGCATCATAAGCATGTATTATTCTACATTTTAACATTTTCTTAAACCGTGACAGAGAACTACATAGCTTCAAACCATCATTAAGACGATTCCACAACTGGACACTATTGTAATTTTAATGTCAAGGGATGCAGGACATAAAGGCTCTCCTCAGTGTGCAGCTCTCTGCTCCCGTGGCCTATCAGAGTTTATTATTGTTTTTGTTCCCGTCAGATTATTTAATTGAATGTGTTTAAAGTCACACCACTGGCAGCTTAGACAGATGTTCCTCAAACATACGATGCAAACGGAGAAGTAAGACAGGAGAGAATGGTGCAGCACGAGAAAACGTGGTCATTTACTTACAACATATTCATTTCATAATTGAAATAATCATTTCAATTATGGAAAGCAATTTAGTAGAACAACGGCAATTATAAATTTCTGGTTAAATGTTAAGTAAGTCATAAATAGCTGAAATAGTTTGTTCGACAGTTCTCTTTGTGTATTTTTCACTTAGTATATTTGTGAGCATTAGTCTAGTATCAATTGTCCTTCAACCTTGGTTTGAAATAGGGAAAGTTTTAATGCTGTAAAAACGTATGGTTCATTATTAGTACCTTTAATATCCAGTCCCCCTGTCCATGAACAACTGTAAAGCAAATAAATGATGTGTTTCATTCACTGTTGTTGGTTTCATCCTTGTTTAGTCCACCTGAGTGAAGAAACACTCCCGCGTTGGTTGCACAACATTCAGCTAAAAAGAAGAAGTGAACATCCTGTTGCCACTCACAACCCAACAATTGAAAACTTCTTTGTGGGGCTCCACTGTGTCATTCTTGCTGTGAGACCAACTGTTTTCTGCTGGTTGCAGATTTTTAACAATGGAAGAAGACCTGAATTATGTAAACGTGATGTTTAGGACTGACGGTGTCTCCACACACGTCGAGTCAGGTAAGATTTTCCTTTTAATAGTCAGCTTATTTTAATCCATCTGCTATTCACTCAGCATTGCAGTGTTTAGACTCATTTAAACGACTTGAAAAACTGTTATTTTTCAATGCCTTTTTTGCTCATTAATTGATTTTTAAAAGCAAATCAACACATTTTCAAGACTAAACACCTCACTGAAGATGACCGTGAAAATTAAGTTCTTTCTCTCTGTAAAAGCAGCAACAATCATCTTCTGATCTCCTAAAGTAACTCCAGCCATTCAGTGACCTCTTAAACAAGCAGCAAAACTAGTTTAGAAGATAAGCAGCTGTATCTAGACCGGATCTACGTGACAGAGGACTCCCCTTGCCAGTCGTGTCCACAACCAACCTGAATAAAACCCAACGGGCCACTTTAATTAGATCTCCAGACTCAGTAGAGTGATTTCCCCAAATAGATTGTAACTGGAATTTGCCTCATTCTAATGACACTTTTTCCTCTGAATCATGTGTTTCCTTCTCCTTTTTATGCATGTCAGTAATTTTAATGACGAAACATTTGATGATTGCAAAAAATGCAGATAGTTTAGACACGGTAACAAAGTGCATTTATTTTCTAGGAAACAAGTTGGAGGCTTTTCTAAATTGCAACTAAATCTTTTCTTTCTGTGATTCCTGCGGGGAGAATTTCAAATTATGTGGACACTATAATGGGAAAGTAGGAGAGTAAAGGAAGAACAAGAAGAGAAAAAAAAGAAAGAAAAGAGGTGAAAGAAAGAAGAGATAAAAGGGAAAGAATGATAAAACGTCTTCCGTCTGCTTCATCACCTGGAAAGAGAGCTGTAAAAAGAACAGCACAACCAACAGACATAGTGTAACAGATACAATAGAGTAACACCTTGATACCATTGCTAAATCATATGTATTATTATTTAAACTGACATGTATAATGTGATACCTGAGAAAAGAAAGTAATAAATAAATAAATAAATAAATAAAATTACGGGCTTTCTGTATAGAAGTGAACACTTAGTGCCTGGAACCCAGCACCTGTGGGTGTTTGTGAGAGTGCACTTGTGTATGTAAAATTTATCCAGAAGAAAAATGCTCAATAGTGGTTGTGAAGAACCAAAGGCCCGCCTTCCTCGAGCACCGAGGCAGGCGCCAGGGGATCCATAACCCCGGACCCCCAAAGGGGCCCCCAAAGCAGGGCACCCAAGAGGGGCCAACACAGGGAATCTGCCCCCCCTCCAAGGAAAGAGGAGAGACGACCCAGAGGAAATCCCCCAGCCACCGCAATGCCGAAGCCCCCAGGAGCCACGGGGGCGAGCACGTGGGCTCCGCTGGCAGCCAGCTATGCTGGAGTGGCACTGGCCATGGGGCCCAGGCCCCGCGAAGCAGCCGCCAGGAATGGGCCGGCACCTCCCCGGGATTCCGCCCCGAACCCGAGGGCCACCAATGCACCAGCGGGCCAAGGCGCCAGCCAGCGCAGGGGGGCAGGACGGGGGGGATGGGCTCCGCACCTAGCGGAGACTTGAGATGTTCTTGGAAGAGGGAGCGGTTCAGACCCAAAACTTGCAAAAAAAAAAAATCTCATTCACACCATCTCACCCTAGTGCCCCACTCACCACACACAGACTTCTAAAAAAAAGGGGACGACTCCGTACACACATTTCCACATAACACTCACATCCAACAATTCCAAGTGGGGGGGGGGGGCACCACAATCCAACTGTCCGACTGCCAGTTCCCGACCCCCGATCCCGCACCCGGACCAGACGCCCCCCGGCCCAGGCCCCCCAGGGAGGGGGCCAACATGACCCATACGGGCCACCCAACCAGAACCCCCCTCACCCCCTAAATACCTAATAAACCCACTCCCTCCCCCACCTTACCCTAGCCACCCCTCCCCCCACCCCTTTTTGAGGAGAGCAGAGGCGTCAGCCCCAGTCCTGGCAAGCCACCCGGGCCCCACAGCAACCCCCCGCCAAGACCCCCGACCCGGTGGCCCGCTCCTCCTCCAGGCCCCAGACTCCGTGCCGCAATCGGAGAACAGGGGTGTGGAAAAGACCCCGATCCTCCCTACGCCCGCTCAGATGTTGTGTTGTTGCATGTTGTGTGTTTAAAACTGGGAGCACCGAAGGGGGTGCCCGGCACAGTCCACCCCCCCCTCCAGAAGGTAGCTGGTGCCAGCGCACCCTCTCCAAGCAACTACCCAGAACCCTCAATGTCTAAATGCGAGAGGGGGTGAAGGGAGCCATCCGAAGCGAGGCTCACACAACTTAAGCCCCCCCCCCAGATGTCTTCACCCCCACCCCCCATACTATGCCTACATGTATGTGCGTTGTGACAATGTTTGGAGTGAAAGTGTCTAAAATGCGTAATAAAATTGTGGTGAGGGACGTCATCAGAAAGCGGCAACCTCCAGTAACGCCCCCCTCCCCAAGGTCCTACATGTGTGGCAGCATGATGGAGCAGGCTGAGAGAGGAGTCCGGGGATGGGGAGAAAAGGACTGGGGAGCCTACAGCAGTCCCAGGGAGCCAGCTCCCCTACTGACTCCAATAGGCACCCCCGCTCCCCGAAAGTCCACCCGGAGAAAGGGGCCCCGCCAGCGGCACCACCATAGCCCGGGGGCCAGGGAGAGGCGGTAGGGCCCATGAGCAAACCACCCACCAGGACCAACACCTCCACTCCCCCCCAGCCCACCCACCAAGCCTCCTGGCTTTACCCAAAAAATAAATAAATAAAAGGGGGGACCCCGTCTAGCCGGCCCGCACGAGCCATCCACAACCCCACCCCCAGGCGAAATCCGCACCGGGAGACGACATGGACCAGGACCGAGACAGGGGGCCGGACACAAAGCCCATCAAAACGTCCACATCCACACACACACACACACACACACACACACACACACACACACACACACACACACACACACACACACACCCCACTCGTAGATGTAATCCCTCCCCAACACTTACATTCAAACAACTCACCATACATACAACAATAGACATCCAGACTGGGTTAGTCCCTACTCCCGCTCCCTCCCCTCGCCCCACTAGGAGAGTGCCAACCCAAAAAGAAAGGGAAAAGCATCTGCCCTGAGATGTTAATGTCCATGCCCCCCTACCAGCTCAACAGGCCCCGAGGCCCCCCAGCACACCAGAGGCCCCGTGCAGGGGCAGACACCCAGGCGCGCTGGGCCAGATCCCAAGCGGCATACCCCCCGGAACCCGAACCCCCAAGGCCCCGCCGGGGGGTTCGGGTTCCAAAAGATAATAAAAAATCTTTTCACCTTTTTTATTATCTGAACTGATCGACAGTATTAAAGTCATGTGCAAACATATTTTTCCTTGCATTAGTTGTTCACATCAGGCAACAACTCCTGCTGATAATTTGGCACAGCTGAACCTTAACTGTTCAGCAGCAGAATATGAACTTGCAGAGGAGCTACAGAACTTTGTGCTTGTTTCCGTCTCTTTAGACTGGTTGCCATTGTTTATCATGCCTTTGGCAGGGTCCCTCGCTCTGGTTGCCCATAGAGCATCATGGTTTTTTGTTGTTTTTTCCTACACTTCTCTGATCCAGCCAAGCCTTTTGCAGAAGGCCTTCTCTGGGACACCAGACTAAGCTAACAGATGAGGTTGTTGAGAAAACATGCAGTGTTCTGATCCAGAAACTGCCTGAACTCCTCCCAATGCATAGCAAAGCATTTCTCAAAGTAAATGATCTTTTTCTAAAAGCTCAAGCTTTTTAAACTATTTATTTGCATTGATGATGAGGGCATAGAAATGCAGCTAATGTGAAACCCAATAAGCTTCTGACGGGGGTGACAAGGTGAGACTGAGTGCAGGCATGGAGCAGAGTACAGTCAAGGGGGTAGGGAAGGATAGATGCTAGGAGATGTTCTCTGAAGAGCTGGGTCCTCAAAAGGTCCTTGAAGATAGTCTGGGACCAGATGTTCTGGTAGCGCTCTGTAGTTTTATTCCACTCTGTTAAAAAACTCTTGAGTCTTGATCTTCTTTAGCGAGGTGTAGGCACTGCTAGCCACGCAGAGTGACCTTGTCCTGACATCAGCCTTTATAGAGCAGAACACTTTGAAACACTTTGTGGGCAAACCTCAATTAATTTGATGCTGGAGGCTAAGATCAGCCAGTGGAGCTCAATGAACACAGGGGTAACTCTTTTGGGCTGATTGAAGACCAAACGCATCGTCTTGACCTGGGCCTTCTGCAGAGAAGATTTCTAAAAACATGAATTTTTTTCACACTATTTATACCCTTTTATTTTTTGCAGAAAAGTCGTGCCAGACAGAAGTAATTTACGATGAGGTGAAGACACAGGAGAAGACTCTGGAGACTCGTCTGATCATACCAGGTCACTTACGGTAATTATAGATATGGATAAAAAACATTTTTGTTTCAAATACCAGAAAAATCTGACTTTTTCATTGATGTTCTTATAGAAAATCAAAACAGACCTCAGTTTCACAAGCAGCTTCGTTTGGTTCTGACATTGTTTGGACTGACCTGCCTAATGCTGGTGTTGGCCATCATCATCCTCAGTGCCTATTGTAAGTCCGTCTATTTCTCTGGCAGTCTGAGCGTAAACCAGAGTAGGTGACACCTTTTATCTGCCTGATTGTAGACAAAAATGAGCAGAGGCAGTCCAGCCTTTTAATGCAGCAGAATCTGAAGCTGCAGGCAGAGACCACGGCTTTAAAGAGACAAACAGCAGAGCTGCACCGAGACAGAGAACAACTCAACTGGACCATTGGGGTCATACTGGAGTACAACAACTTTCCAGTGACTGAACACTGCCCAGACAAAGGTTAGACATTTTTACAACTTTAAAAGGTATAGAACCACATTATATGCTTATAAAATGAGGTTATATACCCAAGCCTCCATCCTGATAATGTTTTATGGTCCTTCTTGTGGATAGAATTAGCCCCAATTAGCCCCATTTAGCTTTGTTAATTTGATTTCACCTTGCCTGAATAAATTATCTTTAATAATTGTGATAACTGGAAAGTGATCACTTCCTAGCGTGGACTCTCCCCTCACCATGCCCGCTGACAGGGGGGGACAAACGGGTCCATTGTTCCAGGCCCAGGACAAAGGGGGGGCCCAAAACTGACACTCTGACCATTAAAATACAGGCAGAAGTAATTTTTCAGAAAATATTTGTGTGAAAAATATTTATTAGAGTAACTAAATATATACATATATTTCTGCATAAGGTATATGTAATATGTTTTCTTTAAATAAGGGACCATTAGAACTCCCCCCACCCCAACATAAAATGGTTTGACCATTAGGACAACGGCTGGCTGCAACTTTGAAAGTTGCAAACTAAGAATCACAGGTGCACAGAAAAGAGAAAAAGAGAAGATGACACCAAAGGCTTGAGGGATTTTATGAGTAAATATTTTTATAAACTGAGGATGAGTCAGGAACAGGTCTAGGAAAGGAATTGCAGAGGAATGATGCCCATCCAGAGCCAGGTAAGAAGCAATGCGTTTATCAATGTGATTTTAAAGTATAGCATCCGCTGGTTAGTGTAAAGGGAAAAAAACACATTTTCTTTTACAGAAATACTTAAGCTTAGCGCCAAAAGTGCAAAAAGCAGAGAGAGGGCAGAGGTCCAGGTACAGTCTGAAAGAGCCAACTGAGGCGGGGAGCTTGGTGGACAGAGAGAAAGGAGGACAACGTAGCGGTTCTCCCGTCGCAACATGCGGCTTCGGGGGGGGAGAGACAGCGTGTTTGAGGAGGAGGTAGAGAGAGCCATCCCTACCGGTAACAGAGACAGGACCGGTGGGGGGGCACCGATCGGAGAGTCTGAGCATAGTGGTTCGGAGACGGACCACGGCGTCGATTTCAATGATCTCGCGTTATGGCCAACAAAAATGACTGATTCTGATTGAGTGAATGTTGTGCATTTAACGGCAAAAAGGAAGCCTTTCTCAGAGATGGCGAATGAACTGCCAGAGGATTCAGAGGGTCTAACCACATCTAAGTCATCTAAGACATGTTTGGAGGACAAAAAAAATATTTCTGTAAACAGCAAGTAAGTAAAAGGCATAGGAGAATGAAGTATACAGTTAAGTTGACTTTTTTTTGGTGTGTGTGTGTGTGTGTGTGTGTGTGTGTGTGTATGGTGGCGGCAGGTGTAGAGGGGGGGGCCAAAAAGACTGTGTTGTCCCGGGCCCTAGCAAAACGGTCAGCTGGCCTGCCCCTCACAATCCACTGACAAGAACTAACGATTGAACTAGATACTAAAGTTAGATCAAGGCCTGACATAGCACCTTTATGTAAGTCAATTCTAGTTCCCTGCCCGTTATTAAGGGACACCACTGACCTTTCATCCATCATTTATTCCACTATTCTACCATTATTATAGCCCATAGGCTATTATGTGAATTGAAGTGGGGTTCCCCAAGGGTCCATCCTGGGTCCCCTCCTAATCAATATCTACTTCTGTAATTCTATAAATTACTGAACGGCTTTGCACCAAAATACATTAAAGACATGTTTTTGCTGTATCAACCCTCCAGACCACTTAGATCTTCTGGTTCTGGTCTACTCTGCATTTCCAGAACCAGAACAGAACATGGAGAAGTAGCATTTATGCTCCACTTATCCGGAACAAACTCACAGAGGACTAAAGGTGCTGAAACCCTGATTTCCTTTAAAACAAGATTAAAAACCTGTTTGTTTAGAGTTGAAGTTTGTAGTCCAACTTGTCTTGTTCTGTATGTGACCTGCTGCTGCTGTTCCAATGCAATGTGCTTTCCTCTGCAATGCTCTCTGTCTCTTTTATTTCCTCTGTATGTTTTCTGTTTTGTTCATGTACAGCCCTTTAAATCCTCTTATTTCTGAAAATCATTTATAAATAAACTTGCCTTGCCTTCATATAGAAGACAGGCAGGGAAAACACGTATTGGCTGACAAGTTTGTCTCCTATCGACTTCTGAAATCAGAAATGGGGACACAGCATGGCGCCTCCCAGTGGGTGCACCGACACCTATGTATTTATAACTACTCATTCTAAGTTAAGAGAATACTTTTATTTTTGATGTGACGTTATTAGACTTACAGAATATGTATTTATAAAAGCAATTCTTGATTTTTTGCTAATTAACAGCCAAATTAGTTACACATTAGTTGTCCCTTTCCGCTTTTGCTTCCATTTTTGTGTTGTTTTCCAGTGTGTAAGCCGTGCCTGGATGACTGGCTGCTGTTTCAGTCAAACTGTTACCTGATTACAAAATCTCTGACCTCTTATTGGTGGAAAACCTGGAAGCAAAGCCGAGAGTCTTGTGCTGAAAAGAACGCCGAGCTGGTGGTGATCGACAGCAAGGAGGAGCAGGTAAAGATCTTTATACATTTTCATTTTAAATGTGAAGTATCCCAGCTTGGTTTGTGGACAGCGATGAAAAGCAAATAATATTTTTAAAAAATCGTCTCAATTTCAAATGCAGGAATTTGTAAATACGAACATAGAAAAATACGACGACAATAAACACGGCTACTGGATCGGGCTGCAAAAAGACACGAAGGACACGTGGACCTGGGTAGATGGAAGAAATGTCTCTGTGACGTAAGCAAACACAAAAAAATATGTATTCTATAGACAACAATATATAAACACAAATACAATATCCAAGGACATTAAACAATAGACAAATTATAAAGTCACAACTAAAATGGTGCTCAAAGGTTATGGGTTTTGAGGGAAACTATATTCTAAATGGCTTTACCATTTAAGCTTTGTTTTAGGGGAGTCTACATAAATATTCCTTGAAGATAAGAAAATCTGGAATGTAGGTTTTTGGTGAAGATATTTGGAGGTATGAATATATTTACCCTAAATAATAAAAAAGTTAACAACATATAACAGATCTGTATTATTGAAGTCACTCGATTCTGTTCCAAACAAAACCCTAATTTATTAAATTCATTTTCAGATTTCTTTGGGAAAACTTTTTACATGTGGATCCAATTCTCTTCAATTCTCCAATTCTCTTATTTAAAAAAAATCCCAAACAGATTAACTACATTTTCTTCATGATTATTACAAAAAGAAATACGCATAAAGTCCAAGTACCATTTAAATGTGTTTATCAATTTTTTTTTCCTGGATAACAATTTCATATAATCTAAAAGGAAGTCTGTCTCTTATTTATTTACTTATCAAGTATTTGTTTATTTAATTTTTATTTATTTATTTGCTTTGGAAGCAGCCAGATCCATTTCCAGTTAAATATTTTTTTATTAAAACAAACACATGAGATTGTGTAGAGATATCTCTTTAAACAATAATCCTTATGGTTCTGTTGGTTTATTTCTCACTAATAAGGAAGTTCATAATCAGTACAAGTTGTACTGTCTTGGGTCAAAGCATGGAGCACACACACACACACACACACACAAAACTTCAGTTTCCTAATAGCTCCTAACCTTTTAGCCTCCTTTTAATCTCTGAAAGTTCAGAAAACCCCACTAGTTTCACAAACCTGAGGTGAAAGGTCAAACCAAATGGAGAAATAACATAACATGATCCTTCTTCTTTAATGGAGCATGAAGAACTGAATGTGGCTGAAAGAGCGAAGCAGGAGTAGTGGCGCCACCAAGTGGTCTAACTAAGCTCTACAACCTCTCATTTTCCAACATCAGATCACTTCACTTTGTATAACAGAGCCAGTAAGGTCGATTTCATGTAAATAATTTACATCTTTGTGACTTTGAAGGATTTGGGGAACAAACTTTTTATTATTACCGAGGTTTAAAAAAAAAATCGGTTTAATTATCTTTAAACAGACAAATGTGCGAAAGGAGACCGTCATTCTTTTTCTAACAAATCACACAATCGTTTTATATATAAAATTATTTTGCAGGAAGATTTAAGGTAGTCCCTCAATTCAATTCAATTCAATTTTATTTATATAGCGCCAATTCATGAAACATGTCATCTCAAGGCACTTTACAAAGTTAAGTTCAATCATATTATACAGATTGGGTCAGATTATACAGATTGGTCAAAAATGTTCCTATATAAGGGAACCAGTTGATTGCATCAAAGTCCCGACAAGCAGCATTCACTCCTGGAGAAGCGTAGAGCCACAGGGAGAGTCGTCTGCATTGTACATGGCTTTGCAGCAATCCCTCATACTGAGCAAGCTTGAAGCGACAGTGGAAAGAAAAAACACCCGTTAGCGGGAAGGAAAAACCTCTAGCAGAACCGGGCTCAGTATGAACGGTCATCTGCCTCGACCGACTGGGGTTACAGAAGACAGAGCAGAGACACAACAAGAGAGACAAAAAGCACAGAAGCACACATTGATCCAGTAATTTGTTCTACATTAGATGGTAATAGTCGGTGATCTGTCCTCCCTGGATGATTTCACAGTCAACAGAACGTCAGACCAGGTGTACCTACTATGAAGAAAAAGAGAGAGAGCAAAAAGTTAAAAGCTGAAATGACAACAGTCATTTCAATGTAATGCAATGCAAATCTGGAGAACAGTAGAAATCAGTAGAGTGAGAAAAATAGGCCCTGATGTCCTCCAGCAGCCTAAGCCTATAGCAGCAAAACTATAAAGGTAGCTCAGAGTAACATGAGCCACTCTAGTTATAAGATTTGTCAAAAAGGAAAGTTTTAAATCTAGTCTTAAAAGTAGACGGGGTGTCTGCCTCACGGACCAAAACTGGGAGTTGGTTCCACAGGAGAGGAGCCTGATAGCTAAAGGATCTGCCTCCCATTCTACTTTTAGAGACTCTAGGAACCACCAGCAGACCTGCAGTCTGAGAGTGAAGTGCTCTGTTAGGAACATACGGAGTAATCAGAGCTCTGATATATGATGGAGCTTGATTATTAAGGGCTTTATACGTTAGAAGAAGAATTTTAAATTCTATTCTTGATTTAACAGGAAGCCAATGAAGGGAAGCTAAAATTGGAGAAATATGATCCCTCTTGTTGATTTTCATCAGAACTCTTGCTGCAGCATTTTGGATCAGCTGAAGGCTTTGAACTGCATTTTGTGGACTTCCTGATAGTAAAGAATTACAATAGTCCAGCCTTGAAGTAACAAATGCATGGACTAGTTTTTCAGCATCACTCCTGGACAGAGTGTTTTGTCCTAATTTTGGCGATATTCCGGAGGTGAAAAAAGGAAACTCTGGAAACCTGTTTAATATGGGATTTAAATGACATGTCTTGGTCAAAAATAACACAAAGGTTTTTTACTTTATTACCAGAGGCCAAGTTAATGTCATCCAGATTAAGTGATTGGTTAAGAAGTTTATTTTTTGAGGACTCTGGCCCAAAGATTACAACTTCGGTCTTGTCAGAATTTAGATGCAGGAAATTTAAAGTCATCCAGCTTTTGATGTCATCAAGACATGACTGCAGTTGAAGTAATTGATTGGATTCATCAGGATTTATGGATAAATATAGCTGAGTGTCATCAGCATAACAGTGGAAATTAATCCGATTTGCCAATCGGAAGCATATATATATAGTAAAGAGAATTGGTCCAAGGACTGAACCCTGTGGTACTCCACAGGTGACCCTAGAGTTTGAGGAAGATTTATTATTAACATGAACAAACTGGAATCTGTCCGACAGATAAGATTTAAACCAGCCTAATGCTTTCCCCTTAATCCCTACAGTATGTTCAAGTCTTTGTAGGAGAATATTGTGATCAACTGTATCAAATGCAGCACTGAGATCTAACAGGACAAGTACAGACACAAGTCCATTATCTGAGGCCATAGTCTTTGAATTCTTCTTAAAAAAAATTGTTTTTTTTTGTTTTTTTACAAAGGGCTGCACAACTCAAATGTCATTGTTTTGGAATAAAATAACTTCAATCCCTACTGTCTGTCTTCTCCATTATCACAACGGCCCCACCTCTCTCCATTCAGAGTTACCAACATGCCTGTGCAAATTCTCACTTATCCGGGTCATCGCAACAGCAAACAGGCTTAAATGAAAATGAAAGTCCTGTTGCCTCAGATTTAAGCCTGTTTCCTGTTACCATCCTGCTCATCAAGCTCTATCAGGTGTGGACTGTGAAAATCCATCAACAGGCCAATTTCAATGTGATCCCATTTATTTAATCAGTGACAATCTACAACCAATATTGTTTTAAGAACCTTTATAAAGGTTAATTAAAAACAAATCAGTTCAATCCATCAGACAGATTCCATGTCAATGACATACATTACATTTGTTCCTGCTCATCAAACAATGCAGTTTAGTTCATTGTTATGAATGGTTGAAAAGTTTTGTCGAAGCAAAGTCGCTTGCATTGTGTCGCTAACTTTGCAGCAGTCCCTCATAACGAGAATGCATGAAGTGACAGTGGAGAGGAAAACTCCCCTTTAACAGGGAGGAGAACCTCCAGCAGAACCAGAACCAGGCTCAGTGTGAACGCTCATCTGCCTCGACCCACTGGGGCTTAGAGAAGACAGAGCAGAGACACAGAAAGCACAGAAGCTCACATTGATCCTCCATGCACTTAAAAACGACACATCACACCACGCTAAAACCTTTTAAAACATATCACATACACTAACACTTAAGCATGTTACTAAAATCACATATTGCACAAATGATTGCACATTTATAATTGTTGTTTCTGCAGGCCAGAGCTCTGGGGATGTGCCGCTGCCAGACCTGCATGGGAAACCCAAAATATTCAATAAATCTTTTAAAATCAATTATGTGCAATTCTTTAATTTTGCTTGTGAAAATTAGCCACTAACTTAAAAGTGCTGTGTGCTTCAGGTGAGGTGCATGTGTGTAGTTGTCCAGTAACGAACCGGGCCTTCGTTACACCTTCTCAACATGTTACTGTCCTTCTTAATAATACTGTTGATGTGAAATTATGCTTTTTATATGTGAGAATTGCAAATGTTTAATATTAACAACACAAACAAATGTCTAAAGGTTTCTGTTCTGATCTGCGCTGATCTTACTAAAATCCTTCAGATTTGATGCATTTGTGTAAAAAAAAAAAAAAAACCTGCCAGGCATTAAAGCAACTTGTTGTTTTTCTGAGGGTTGGTGCAGAAATCAAGACTGACTCCATGTGTCGTCTTCCTTCACCAGGTACTGGTCGACAGCAGAACCCGGCTACAGCACCGCCTGTGGTTTAACCAACCCTCACATAAATCATCTGTCCAACTGGGGCAAAGCGAGCTGCAACATGAAGAACCGCTGGATCTGTGAGACGAGAGCCTTGACCAGACCGGATCAGGAACCCAGGACTGGATCATAGTATTTATAGTTATTTATAAGTCAGACTGGTTTTCTGTAATCATTGTGCTGTTTTCTCTGACTAAATCTGTAATTTACATATTTGTGTAAATATGTAAATTGAACATTTAGGTCTTTGACTCATGAACCACGCAAATATGGAGGCAGAAGGTATCATGTTTATGTTTGGAGAGTGTAGAAATGTCTTTTCTGTTTAGTTGGTATGTTTCTGAGGATGTTTAAGGTGGGATGAAACCCCTCAATGTCTCCTCTATCTGCTCCTCGTGTCGCTGTTGTCTGATTTGATCTGATCTCGTTTCCATGAGCTGATTGACTGAAACACACCAGACAGGATCTTAGAGATTATAAATCTACCCTGCCTCCCTGCTTTGAAATCTGTATATCACTGATTTCAGTGATACACACTTCTAAATCTTTCTTTCTTTCTATCTATCTATCTATCTATCTATCTATCTATCTATCTATCTATCTATCTATCTATCTATCTATCTATCTATCTATCTATCTATCTATCTATCTATCTATCTATCTATCTATCTATCTATCTATCTATCTATCTATGATAAAGATATACTGTTTGTTATGCTGAAGTGTAAAGGGTCCCACACGTGTGGAAGGCAAGAAGCTGCATTATCCTATTTTACTCTTAGTGTGAAACCTCCAGCTACATTCACTACATTCAAAGGTCACCAACAGTTTTTTCTTGTCTCCATGTGCTGAAGGCAAGGCAAGGCAAATGAAGATGAGAAAATGAAAGCCATTACAATGAATAAATTAATCTAGTAGCTTGTCATTAAGCTTATGTTTTAAAAATATTTTCTTATTGGTCTGATGTAATATTGTAATCCTAAATCTTATGTTTTCATCAGCTTTAAGTGGAGAATCATCATAATTAACACCAATAAAGGCTTAAAAACTTTCTGTTTCCAATTAATTTTTCCTGTAGTGAAAAGAGTTGCTGTAATTAGCATTGTGATGGTGATAATATAATATATACTCATAAACTCGACGTCAGGTCATGAGCAATAACTAATTACAGTGGAATATTCTACAGGGGCCTCACCTGGGGCTCCGTGAGACCAGTAGGCGTTTCCATTTAAAGCAGCAGTAGGAGGTTCTGAGGAAACTGTGGCCTGCCGTGCTGCTTCTGTCTTACCTGTCAACCAGCCAGGTTGATAATGTGCAGCACTTTCCATTCTGCACATTATTAACCTGGGTCTGCTCCCATTGAATCCATTGGGGTAAAGGAGGGACATTCAGCAGAACTCTCCAAGCTGATTGGGAGAAGCGACACATAGAGCCCACCTACCAAAGGTTGGTTTGTAACAAATGAAAACGTAAGTAGCAGGCATCACGAAAAACCACAAAAAGGTAAGCCAGTGAGGGCGCTTCTTGCTGTTTTTCTTTCAAAGACGTTGAGGATTCTGACCAATCAGATGTGATAGCTGCCATGCGTATGTCGGTTCAGCTGTGGGCTCGCCAGTTCTTGCTCTCGTCACACCATATGCTATAATACTGCAACGTGATTGGCCCAAACTGTTTTTGGTTCAGGCTCAAATGATTGAGATTGGGAGCGGGACAAGATGAATTCTCACATGTTTGTGAACACACATAACGAGGAGTCCAGCTTGCAGGTGAGGTCATTTCTGAGCAGGTGTCACTCCAGGAATCAGCAATTTTCCTGTAAAGCCGGTTGTTTCTCCACCATTTCTCCACACAGCTGCAGCCCACTGGCAATCTGGAGCTTGAATGATGATAACGCTGTGCATGGAGTGGGTGTAAGAGTGACTGAGGACCATTCTGAGACAACCCCCCCCCCCCCCAGCCCCCTCCCCCCGTGCTGGCCTCCTGCCCCTTCTGCCAGCTTCTCCTGCCGGCAGACGAAGAACGGAGACCAGCCTGCTCCACGGTGGCTGCTGAGGAGACATTTCCGTTAGCCGGTCGCTGCTCGCTGGACCGAGCCATCGCCTCTTTTATAGATGAGCAGGAATTGGATGAAGTCGTTCACACTGATAACTAATCAAGTAACTGTTGAGAGTAATGCTACATGTTGTGCTGAGGTTTTGAGGCTCAAGTTGAATATAATGATCTGGAATATATACTTATACACTTTTACATTACGTATCATGATATTTTATTAATATTATTTTTTGGTTGAATTACTTATTTATAGTTTTTTCCATTGTTCATCGTGTACACAGATTACATGGTTAGTCATCAGTTTTAATCTTTGCCACTGAAAAGGCTTCTTCACTATGGACTACAACAGGAAAAGACAGATGTCTCACTCTGAAGAAAAACGTGTCTAAGTGTAAACAAACAGATTCACCAGCAACAATCTGTTGTTGTTTTTTGACAATGTTGACTAATTGTTGCAGCCCTGCTGTGAATTTCCATTTGAATGGAATTAAATAGTTTTTCTTGTGTGTTCTGTTGTGTGATACAAGCATTGCTTTGATGCTCAAAGTGGACAGGGCTACTTGGCCTACCGATTGAAAACCGTTCAATGTAACACTGCAAACGTCTTCAAAAGGAGCACTGAGTCTGCTCATGAAGGTGACCCGTAAAACTCTGAGGGAGACGTTAACATCTCATAATGTAGCATTTGTCAGACCAGGAAATCGTGAAGGAGAAAATCAAGGCCACACGTAATTCAATTCGATTCAATCCTATTTTATTTATATAGTTCACAGCACACATCATCTCAAGGTTCTATCCTAAGTCAAATTCCACCAAATCCTCCAGGTTGGTCAGAAAGTTTCCTCTCTAAGGAAACCCAGCAGGTTGCATCAAGTCTCTCCAAGCAGCATTCACTCCTCCTGAAGGAGCGTAGAGCCACAGTGGACAGTCGTCTGCATTGTTGATGGCTTTGCAGCAATCCCTCATACTGAGCATGCATGAAGCGACAGTGGAGAGGAAAACTTTCCTTTAACATGGAGCAAAACCTCCAGCAGAACCAGAACCAGGCTCAGTGTGAACGCTCATCTTCCTCGACCCACTGGGGGTTAGAGAAGACAGAGCAGAGACACAGAAAGCACAGAAGCTCACATTGATCCAGGAGTACTTTCTATGTTAGATGGTAATAGAGGATGATCTGCCTCCCCTGATGATGTCACAGCTAACAGAACGCCAGACCAGGTGTACCTTCTATGAAGAGAAAAATGACAGAGAACAAAAAAAGTTAAAAGCTGAAATAACAACAAACAATGCAGATTGGAGAGCAGTAGGAGAACTCAGCAGAGTGAGAGAAATAGACCCTGATGTCCTCCAGTAGCCTAAGCCTATAGCAGCATAACTACAGAGATAGCTCAGGGTAACATAAGCCACTCTGACTAGAAGCTTTGTCGAAAAGGAAAGTTTTAAATCTAGTCTTAAAAGTAGACGGGGTGTCTGCCTCACGGACCAAAACTGGGAGTTGGTTCCACAGGAGAGGAGCCTGATAGCTAAAGGATCTGCCTCTCATTCTACTTTTAGAGACTCTAGGAACCACCAGCAGACCTGCAGTCTGAGAGCGAAGTGCTCTGTTAGGAACATACGGGGTAATCAGAGCTCTGATATATGATGGAGCTTGATTATTAAGGGCTTTATATGTTAGAAGTCCGTCCGTCCGTCCGTCTTCTGCCGCTTATCCGGGGTCGGGTCGCGGGGGTAGCAGCTTCAGTAGGGAGGCCCAGACGTCCCTCTCTCCAGCCACTTGGGCCAGCTCCTCCGGAGGAATCCCAAGGCGTTCCCAGGCCAGCCGGGAGACATAGTCCCTCCAGCATGTCCTGGGTCTTCCTCTGGGCCTCCTCCCGGTGGGACGTGCCCGGAACACCTCACCAGGGAGGTGTCCAGGAGCTATCCTGACCAGATGCCCGAGCCACCTCAACTGGCTCCTCTGGACGTGGAGGAGCAGCGGCTGTACTCTGAGTCCTCTCCGGATGACTGAGCTCCTCACCCTATCTCTAAGGGAGAGCCCAGACACACTACGGAGAAAACTCATTTCAGCCGCTTGTGTCCGGGATCTCGTTCTTTCGGTCACGACCCAAAGCTCGTGACCATAGATGAGGGTAGGAACGTAGATCGACCGGTAAATCGAGAGCTTCGCCTTTTGACTCAGCTCTCTCTTCACCACAACGGATCGGTACAGTGCCCGCTTCACAGCAGACGCTGCACCAATCCGCCTGTCGATCTCCCGCTCCATCTTCCCCTCATTCGTGAACAAGACCCCAAGATACTTGAACTCCTCCACTAGAGGCAGCACATCCTCCCCAACCCGGAGAAGGCACTCTACCCTTTTCCGGTTCAAGACCATGGTCTCGGATTTGGAGGCACTGATTTTCATCCCGGCCGTTTCGCACTTGGCTGTGAACCGCTCCAGTGAGAGCTGTAGATCACGCCCTGATGAAGCCAATAGGACCACATCATCTGCGAATAGCAGAGACGCAATCCTAAGGCCACCAAAACGGATCCCCTCAACACCTTGGCTGCGCCTAGAAATTCTGTCCATAAAAGTTATGAACAGAATCGGTGACAAAGGGCAACCTTGGTGGAGTCCAACTCTCACCAGAAACGAGTCCGACTTACTGCCGGCAATGCGGACCAGACTCTGACACCGGTCGTACAGAGACCTGACAGCCCTTATTAAAGCGTCCGGTACTCCATACTCCCGGAGTACCCCCCACAGGATCCCTCGGGGGACACGGTCGAATGCCTTCTCCAGATCCACAAAGCACATGTAGACTGGTTAGGCAAACTCCCATGCCCCCTCCTGCTGAGGGTGTAGAGCTGGTCCAGTGTTCCACGGCCAGGACGAAAACCACACTGCTCTTCCTGAATCCGAGATTCGACTATCAGACGGACCCTCCTTTCCAGAACCCCTGAATAGACCTTACCAGGGAGGCTTGAGAGTGTGATTCCTCTGTAGTTGGAACACACCCTCTGGTCCCCCTTTTTAAATAGGGGGACCACCACCCCAGTCTGCCAATCCAGGGGAACTGCCCACGATGTCCACGCAATGCTGCAGAGCCGTGTTAACCAACACAGCCCCACAACATCCTTAAGGTACTCAGGGCGAATCTCATCCACCCCCAGGGCCTTGCCACCGAGGAGCTTTTTAACAACCTCGGCGACCTCAGCACCAGAGATGGGAGAACCCGACCCAGAGTCCCCAGGCTCTGCTTCCGCAATGGAAGACGTGTTGGTGGGATTAAGGAGGTCTTCGAAGTATTCCGCCCACCGAAACACGACGTCCCGAGTCGAGGTCAGCAGCACACCACCCCCACTGTAAACCGTGTTGGTACTGCACTGCTTCCCCCTTCTGAGACGCCGGATAGTGGACCAGAATCGCTTCGAAGCCGTACGGAAGTCTTTCTCTATGGCCTCTCCGAACTCTTCCCACGCCCGAGTTTTTGCCTCGGCGACCAGCCGAGCCGCCTGCCGCTTTGACTGCCGGTACACATCAGCTGCTTCCGGTGTCCTACAGGCCAAAAAAGCCCGGTAGGACTCCTTCTTCAGCTTGACGGCTTCTCATTTCATATGTTAGAAGAAGAATTTTAAATTCTATTCTTGATTTAACAAGAAGTCAATGAAGGGAAGCTAAAATTGGAGAAATATGATCCCTCTTGTTGATTTTCATCAGAACTCTTGCTGCAGCATTTTGGATCAGCTGAAGACTTTGAACTGCATTTTGTGGACTTCCTGATAGTAAAGAATTACAATAGTCCAGCCTTGAAGTAACAAATGCATGGACTAGTTTTTCAGCATCACTCCTGGACAGTCCGTCCGTCCGTCCGTCCGTTGTCTTCCGCTTATCCGGGGTCGGGTCGCGGGGGTAGCAGCTTCAGTAGGGAGGCCCAGACGTCCCTCTCCCCAGCCACTTGGGCCAGCTCCTCAGGAGGAACCCCAAGGCGTTCCCAGGCCAGCCGGGAGACATAGTCCCTCCAGCGTGTCCTGGGTCTTCCCCTGGGCCTCCTCCCGGTGGGACGTGCCTGGAACACCTCTCCAGGGAGGCGTCCAGGAGGCATCCTGACCAGATGCCCGAGCCACCTCAACTGGCTCCTCTCGACGTGGAGGAGCAGCGGCTCTACTCTGAGTGCTCCCCGGATGACTGAGCTCCTCACCCTATCTCTAAGGGAGAGCCCAGACACACTACGGAGAAAACTCATTTCAGCCGCTTGTATCCGGGATCTCGTTCTTTCGGTCACGACCCAAAGCTCGTGACCATAGATGAGGGTAGGAACGTAGATCGACCGGTAAATCGAGAGCTTCGCCTTTTGGCTCAGCTCTCTCTTCACCACAACGGATCGGTACAGCGCCCGCTTCACAGCAGACGCTGCACCAATCCGCCTGTCGATCTCCCGCTCCATCTTCCCCTCATTCGTGAACAAGACCCCAAGATACTTGAACTCCTCCACTAGGGGCAGGACATCCTCCCCAACCCGGAGAAGGCACTCTACCCTTTTCCGGTTCAAGACCATGGTCTCGGATTTGGAGGCACTGATTTTCATCCTGGCCGCTTCGCACTCGGCTGCGAACCGCTCCAGTGAGAGCTGTAGATCACGCCCTGATGAAGCCAATAGGACCACGTCATCCGCGAATAGCAGAGACGCAATCCTAAGGTCACCAAAGCGGATCCCCTCAACACCTTGGCTGCGCCTAGAAATTCTGTCCATAAAAGTTATGAACAGAATCGGTGACAAAGGGCAGCCTTGGCGGAGTCCAACTCTCACCGGAAACGAGTCCGACTTACTGCCGGCAATGCGGACCAGACTCTGACACCGGTCGTACAGAGACCTGACAGCCCTTATTAAAGCGTCCGGTACTCCATACTCCCGGAGTACCCCCCACAGGATCCCCCGGGGGACACGGTCGAATGCCTTCTCCAGATCCACAAAACACATGTAGACTGGTTGGGCAAACTCCCATGCCCCCTCAAGAATCCTGCTGAGGGTATAGAGCTGGTCCAGTGTTCCACGGCCAGGACGAAAACCACACTGCTCTTCCTGAATCCGAGATTCGACTATCCGACGGACCCTCCTTTCCAGAACCCCTGAATAGACCTTACCAGGGAGGCTTAAGAGTGTGATTCCTCTGTAGTTGGAACACACCCTCCGGTCCCCCTTTTTAAATAGGGGGACCACCACCCCAGTCTGCCAATCCAGGGGAACTGCCCCCGATGTCCACGCAATGTTGCAGAGCCGCGTTAACCAACACAGCCCCACAACATCCAGAGCCTTAAGGTACTCAGGGCGAATCTCATCCACCCCCGGAGCCTTGCCACCGAGGAGCTTTTTAACAACCTCGGCAACCTCAGCACCAGAGATGGGAGAACCCGACCCAGAGTCCTCAGGCTCTGCTTCCTCAATGGAAGACGTGTTGGTGGGATTAAGGAGGTCTTCGAAGTATTCCGCCCACCAACGCACGACGTCCCGAGTCGAGGTCAGCAGCACACCACCCCCACTGTAAACAGTGTTGGTGCTGCACTGCTTCCCCCTCCTGAGACGCCGGATGGTGGACCAGAATCGCTTCGAAGCCGTACGGAAGTCTTTCTCCATGGCCTCTCCGAACTCTTCCCACGCCCGAGTTTTTGCCTCGGCGACCAGCCGAGCCGCCTGCCGCTTCGACTGCCGGTACACATCAGCTGCTTCCGGAGTCCCACAGGCCAAAAAAGCCCGATAGGACTCCTTCTTCAGCTTGACGGCTTCCCTCACCGCTGGTGTCCACCAGCGGGTTCGAGGGTTGCCGCCACGACATGCACCGACAACCTTGCGGCCACAGCTCCAACTAGCCGCCTCAGCAATAGAGGCGCGGAACATGGTCCATTCAGACTCAATGTCCCCCGCCTCCCTCGGGACGTGTTTAAAGTTCTCCCGGAGGTGGGAGTTAAAGCTCCGCCTCACAGGGGACTCCGCCAGACGTTCCCAGCAAACCCTCACAGTGCGTTTGGGCCTGCCCGGTCGGACCGGCTTCCTCCCCCGCCATCGGAGCCAACTCACCACCAGGTAGTGGTCGGTGGAGAGCTCCGCCCCTCTCTTCACCCGAGTGTCCAAGACATGCGGCCGCAGATCAGATGAAACGACAACAAAGTCGATCATTGAACTGCGACCTAGGGTGTCCTGGTGCCAAGAGCACATATGGACACCCTTATGCCTGAACATGGTGTTTGTGATGGACAATCCATGACGAGCACAGAAGTCCAACAACAAAACACCACTCGAGTTCAGATCAGGTGGGCCATTCCTCCCAACCACGCCCCTCCAGGTCCCACTGTCATTGCCCACGTGAGCGTTGAAGTCCCCCAGCAAAACGAGGGAGTCCCCAGGAGGGGCACTCTCCAGTACCCCTTCCAAGGACTCCAAAAAGGGTGGGTAATCTGAACTGCTGTTTGGCGCATAAGCGCAAACAACAGTCAGAACCCGTCCCCCCACACGAATGCGGAGGGAGGCCACCCTCTCGTTCACCGGGGAAAACCCCAACGTGCAGGCACCGAGATGGGGGGCAACAAGTATGCCAACCCCAGCTCGGCGCCTCTCACCATGGGCAACTCCAGAGTGGAAGAATGTCCAGCCCCTCTCAAGGAGACTGGTTCCGGAGCCAGAGCGGTGCGTCGAGGTGAGTCCGACTATCTCTAGTCGGAACCTCTCAACCTCGCGCACAAGCTCAGGCTCCTTCCCCACCAGAGAGGTGACATTCCACGTCCCAAGAGCCAGCTTCTGCAGCCGAGGATCGGAACGCCAAGGTCCCCGCCCTCCACTGCTACCCGTTACACATTGCACCCGACCCCTTTGGCCCCTCCGACAGGTGGTGAGCCCATCGGAAGGACTCCTGGACAGAATATTCCTAATTTCAGCCATATGTAGGCATAGAGGGAATATACTACATTTTCTGAACCCATCATCACTCACCAAGATTCTTTGATACACTGGGCTTGGTATGAAACAGACGTGATTAATTGATTGATGACTTGAATTGCATTTTGATGGGGTTTTGTGTGTCTGCGTCAGATTGAACAGGATCTCATTACGCTCTTTGGGGAAGTGCAGTACGTCAAATACTGGCAGTTTGGGAACTGCTGTAAAAGAAAGAGAAAGAGAGAGTTTAATAAGAAAATATTACAACTCACAAATCAAATTTACTGTTGTTTATCATTATTCTAGTGGTTTGTGTATCAGTGACGGTGACCATGTCAAATGTGAACTGAGCGGAGTTTCTCCAGCTCCTGTTGACTGAAACCTCCCTCCAGTCGTTGGAGGTAATAATAACTATTTTTTTTAAATAATTTCATAGATCTGTCCAGGGTTTTCCCCGCCTCTCGCCCATCGACTGCTGGAGATGGGCACCATGGCATTATGGTTTGGTTTAACTGCATAAAGATTATTACCATTTTAGCACAATGTCTTTAAGAAATCTTTGAGAACACAACTAAAACACTGGAAAGGAAGCGCCAGAGGCAGCTGGCTTTTAATTGGCAGAAGTTTTACTTTAAGTCTGCTCCTGAACCTTCAAGTGATGCTGAAGTTTACATCAAGAAGTTTTACTTTGAAAGGTTGCTCTATGTGAGAGGTCCCAGAGTGAGCGATCAGGCATACAGAAGGCCAAGACCGACGTTTCCTTTGGCAAGCAGATGCTTCACATCGTGGTTCAGGTGGATCTAGTGAGGCACAGAATACATCCTGCTTCACCTTTAACCCACCAGAGAAAGCCTTGAAGGGCTGTGCCTAGAATCTGGGGTAACAACACGCAACCAACAACTCAATGCAGAGCAGGAAGCAAACCAGAAGAGGAAGAAAGTTAAAACATGAACCTATTAAGTGACTAATAAATGGGAAATGTAGTTGAGCACAAAATGCAGGGCTCATTGCAAAGATACTAATAAATGTGTACAGGAGGCATTCAAGTTCTTTAAGCGGCAATGTGAGGCTCTGATGGGTGTTTGGCTGGATGTTGAAACGAATCAGCATGTTGGTTCACAGCGGTGTGGAAAGATGGGTTACAGAAACACTAAAGTTTCCCAGAACAGTTTGCGCAATAAAACAAACCTGAGAGCATCAATAATTATCTTACTTCACCATCTCAGGCTGTATTAAAAAAAGTGAAGAGGAAGAGAAACCTGTCGGGCTTTCATGGGCTACAGATGACAATTCTCAAGCAGCTGCTGGACGGTTTTCTGATTTTTGAATCTTTGTGAGGGATGGAGGACAACGGGGACGACGTCTGCTATTCTACAGTCAGCATCAAAAATGGCAAACCTCTTCCTGAAAGTAAGTGATTATATGAAAATTACATGTTGCATGAGGATAAATCTTTAACGATGCCCTTCGTTTCCTCTGTAGAAGGTTTTAGTGCCTTACCATGGGATTTAACACAGATTTGTTTTTAAATCACATGTAAACTTGGAGCCTTAATCTCTTTGTATCATCAGAGAAACCTCTTGTGATAAAATTGTCCGCCAGTACCTTTTCCTCTGTGATCTTCTTCTGTCACATCGTGAGGATGAGAAACATCTATGAATTAAATTGTCTGTTATTCCTGCATTAGAGCGAGAGGAGGAGGACATGACCATTTATTCTGAAGTGAAACCAAAGAAAACTGCTCCTACTGAACCAAGTAAGTTATAAAATACTAATAATACTCCAGTACTCGTCTATACCCACTTATGTTTTTACTAATGTTATGATAATGTTATTCTTAGATTGACTTAAACATTATATAAACGTGTGCATGAGGTTTCTAAGGACGGCCAGCAGAGGTACCCTCAGTGCATCGCTGTAGGACAGCTGAAGTCTTTTCACACTTGCCTATTTATAGTGTGAACACAAGTGTGCAGTATATAAAGTGTCACGCTGTCTGCTTTAAACAGAAATAATTTTTTACTTCATCTGAGCACAAATTTTATAACATTTTATGAAACTGGTCTGGTAGATCTGGGCCTCTATTCCTCTGGTGCTCAAGGCCTGCTCCTGTGCTGCCATGATCAGAGCTTCCTTCTCGAGTCCATTGCCTCCGTGCTCCAAAAGACCATTCGTCATCAGTGTCCTGGTTGATGCAGACCTTGTTTTACCCAGCAACATCTGAGCTTGTATGGTTCTCTGTTTATTCGCTCTCATCATGTATATGAGGTAGGCAGTTAGCCTTAATGATCTTGCCCAAGGACCAACACTGGATCATGTTATAAGCCCTCTGAACTTGGAACCAGGTCCATTTAGCGTCAGCTATTCTGAGGGTAGATCAAAGTCCAGAGAACAGGCTTGGGTCATACACATTGGGTCAGAAATACGGCAGAAAATTCAAAGGCTTATGGGTCATGGTACTAACCATGACCCGTTACCATGCAAACAAAACAAATAATATGCAGAAAGCATTTTCATATTTGTGATCAGAGAGGTTAAATTTTACTGGAAGGCTTTAAAGACAGAAACTTAAATCTGAAAAGGGAACATTTAAAGAGAACACTGGCTAGACTAAAAAACCCAGTAGCATGTTAGAAGGTGAAGGTGTCACAGCGGTAGACCAGGTGACCTCAGTCCTCGACGCAGCCGCCCCGGGTTTGAGTCCTGGCCCGTGAACCGTCGCCGCATGTCCCCCGCTTCTCTCTCTCAGCCACATTTTCTGTCAGCTTACTGTAAAAAAAGGCAGCTGGTGCCAAAAATTATTTAAAAAGGGGAAGTCGAACAAATTGTATTGAAAACTGCGTTAAGAGCTTGACTGATCAGCATTGTGTCTCTCAGGTGGCGCAGCAGAGGAAGCAGCAACACTCTCTGACTCTCGACTGCTGTTGGTGTGGTTGGGGATTCTTTGCGTCCTGCTGGTTGTGAGCGTCGCCATCATCATCTACAGTGAGTTCATCTCAACAGAATAAACTTCCTTTAGCTTCTTAAATACTGATTTTATAGAGGTTAAAGGCGTTGGGACACTACTGTCCGCTTTTTAAAAAGTCCAAGAAACTGAAGGGCCATCAAGTCAGCTTAATGGGGCCCAACTTGAAACTTATGGAGGTGTTAAAGTTTGATATGGAAGAAGCTGGTCTGTATATCTGAGGAGACGTATGGGTCCAACTGCTGGATAAAGAGGGGATGAACAGATATCCTGCTGAGGGTGCAGCAGATAAACGTGCCCTTCGCTTAACATCCGGCTTCTTTCGTGGAACACCAGCTCCAGGCAGATATGCAGAAGATCTTCTTTGTAGTTTTGACTCACTGTCTGCTAATGGAAAACCCAGGCGTCACATTTAGATTTCCCAATTCAGTGATTTGGATCACAGCGTTAAGAGCAACAAACACAGATTGCTTCTAAATTTAATTATCATTTAGGTCTCAACAGCAAACTGTGTAGCAAGAAGCATCAAAGAGCATAAAAGCAAGAAAACGTCAACTCAAAATCAAGTTACATTTTATTCAAAATGCACATTTGACAACTTTCTATGAACTAGTATCCAGCATACTCCATGCAGGGGCCCCCAGGCTGGGATTCAAACCCTCAACCCTCCTGCTGCAAGGCAACAGTGCTACTGCTGCGCCTCCCCAATGAGAAAACAGTTATATTAAATAATAAAATCCACTGACTGTCTTTTGGGTCTATCCTAACACTTTCTGGTGTCCTGAAAAGGTCTGAGAGAGAAACTGAAAGTGTTGATTTTTCTCTGCTACAAATAGATTTAACGACGTTCTAACTTTGTGTGTTTTTAGTCAGCATGACGATGATCAAGCAGCAGGCAGAAATCAGTGACCTTTCCACAAAAAACCAGCAGCTGACTGTAGAAAGAAAGATGATGGAGAACCAGACCGAGGAGCTGAGCCGAGAGAGAGATGAACTGAACCGGACCTTTCAAGCCATCATGACCTTTGACACCTTTCCTGTTAAAGACTTCTGCCCGGACAAAAGTGGTTCCTTTTCTACATCAACGTAGAAACTCTGGAGTTATTCATTTTGTTGTTTTGCTTAGATTTCAATTAGATTTTTAAGACATTGTTACCACAGGCAGGCTGTTGAAGGTTTTGATTTCAAAGGATGTTGTTTTTATACGGAGAGGACCAAGGATGGAGCCCTGTGGTATACCATCTCTAACTAGAATTGTAGCTTGATACAATTGCTTCAACATTTTTGAATTACTTTCAATTCATGAAGTCTTTGCTTAAGATGTTTTACCTATGAAAAAATAAAATGTGTACACAGTGATTTTATTTATTTATTTATTTTGGTATTTAATATTATTTTATCGTGTTTTCTGATCTTTCTTTGTGTTTTACCAGAGTGCCAGCCCTGTCAGAAAGGCTGGAAAGTCTTCCAGGAAAAATGTTACCTTTTTTATGATGAACGAGCTCCTTGGAAAACCTGGAGGGAAAGTCGGGAGTACTGTCAGGGAAAAGCTGCAGATTTGGTTGTCATCGATGATCTGCAGGAGCAGGTTGAGTCGAAAGACACCTCGACGCTAATATTATACGTTTAAAGCAAATCTAAAAGTGTCTTGAAGCAAGAAGGTTTATGAAACATTTGCTCACAGATATTTGTCAGCAATCACACCAAATACTACCATGATGAGTACCATGGATACTGGCTGGGGTTACGAGAAACTGGCAACAACTGGATGTGGGTTGATGGACGTGATGACACTCTTGGGTAAGAACTACCGTGTCAAAATATACATTTAAGTAAAAATGCAAATGCATTACACAAGCTTGTAGACTAGTTAAACATACTTAGTGAATACAGCTCCTTCCAGGACTTCTTCTAAGACCAAACACTGGCGGACTTTGGGATGTGATTGGGATCGTTGTTCTGTTTGAAGGTCCAGTGAAACCCAAGCTGATCGGGCATCATTTGCAGGTTTTCAGTGCCTGAGGAAGTGAAGCAGCCCCAGAGCATCATGAGCTCCCTGCCATGCTTCGCTGTCAGCAGACTGTTGTTTTCAGCCTGAGGTTTACACCTCTGAGCAGCCTCAAGACGTTTCAGGGTTCGCTGCAAAGAACAAAAACCACTTTGACTTCTTAATATAGTTGTGAGCAAACTAGAGCTGAGTTTCGTTGTGCATTTTGGTCAGTAGTGAGTCTCTCAGTCCGAACATGACCTTCAGCATTCAAAGCTGAAGCCTCAGTAGCTGCTGCCATCAAGCAAGTCTTTCTGCAGGTCTTTCAGTCAGTCAGTCCAGGAGGTTTGACCACTTTCCTCCTAAAGGGTCGAGGAGTTTTCTCTTTCTGCCACCAGGGGGCGCAGCCTCTGGTAAATTTAGGGATTATTTATCCAACTGTACATCATTGAAGGTCTTTGCTGTCTTTTTATATCTCTTTCCTGGTTTGTACAAAAAATTGACTTCTCTGAACCTTCTGGCGATTCCTTTGATTTGGAAATATTTCTGGTCTTCATTGGTTACTTTCTTAAAAGCAGGAATAATTGTTACATCTGGATAAAATATATTTGTTTAACCCATTGTAATGGAATATATGTAATCAAAATATATTTAAAAAAATATTTTTTCCAAAAAAAATCTAATTTCTTGTTATTGTTGAATAATTTTAGATCCAACTATAAAAATAAGGGCTTTTAAATCTTAAAAGTAACTATTTGCAACTACATGCAACACTTAATATTTCACACTTGTGTGACTTCTGTTCAGATCTGTTTTCTTTCATATGGTGGCAGCAAAACATTTATACGCTGACTTTTTTCAGTTTGATCTCAATGAGCAGCATCAGTTTAATTTTATCGATGTTCTGAGGTTGATGTTTCTGTTTTTAAAGGTTCTGGATGAAGGACGGCTTTGGTTCTTCAGGACCAGTTGTACTGCTGATCCCTGGGAGAAACCCGACGCAGAACTGGGACAAAGCGCAACAAGGCTTTAAGAACAAATTTATCTGTGAGCGTCAAGTTCTGCTAAAGTCCTGATAAATAACAATGTTCTCTTGAAATCTTACGCAGGAATACTCAACTTTCTCATACACTGTTGGTGAATGCCATAAATACCAACAGAACCTCAGCTGTTAAAGGCTGTTGAAACAACCATCTTTCCCCTTTCTGGTAAAGATTTTCAGAATTTCAACATTTCCTCTACGCTCTCCTTGGCAAACAAATTTCTACTAAAATGACCTCCTCATTGTTCATGTGTGTGTGTTGGCGGGGGTTCCTCATGACTGTTGAATTCAACATCTCATCATTTAGGTTCTTTTTTTTTTGCTGTCTTATTAAATTTAAGGCCTGATGAAGTTTTTATTTCTGCTGCCACCAGTAGCTGCACATGTTCAGTCAAACATTTTTAGATAGAAACTAGATCTAAAGACTTGTGATTTTGGCACGGTTCTGGTAAATATTGTGCTGCAAAAATTGTTGCACTTTAGATCCAAAAAGGTACAAAATGCATTTAACATAAGCCCAATCCATTGGTTTTTGGACAGTGGAGTACCTGGAAAGAATCCAAACACGCACAAGGAGACGATGCAAACTTCGTGCAGAAAGATCCCAGACAGGTCTTGCTGCAGTTCATTAGTGCTAACTTCTGCTTCTCCAAGAAGATGTCACATCTAAACATAGAAATAGCCATTTGGGTGTAGCTTTTATAAATGGAGAGTAGTAGGGAAAAGTAGCAGAGTGGGGAAAAGTGGTCATATGTCCTGAATCAGCCTAAGCCTAGAGCAGCATGATTACAGCGAGAGCTCTGGATAACTGAACCGACTCTAATATAGACTTTATCCAGACTGGAGGTTTCAAGGCTGGTAATAAAGACAAAATAATAAAATATATTGTTTTTTATGCATTGGTTCCCACAGAGCAGTAGACATTAAGTCACTCAGGGGAACTAAAGCTATTTTGGTTTGTAATGTTTGCAGATTTTCTGCCGCAGTTCTGGACTGGATTTCTTGCGTCACATAGATTTGTCTTTTTTTTCCCTTGCTATCATGTTTTAAAGTGGAAACCCTTTAAACCTAAAGCTAAATCGCCTTTTAATTCGTTATTCGTTTGATATATTAATGTTTTCACTATAAAAACAAGCATTTATTACCACTTACAATCATGATTGTAGAAGAGTGACAATGATAGAGTAGCCACAAGAGGGAGCCATACATCATTTTGTCGCAGACTTGAATGAAAGATCCCTTTACTAAAATGTCAAATAAATAAATAAATTACTTTACTTGTTTCCTGTATTTATTGGTCATGGTTTTCCCGTTTTTCTTTATATTTATTCTCTTAATAAAGGCCTATATTTTAGTATGCAGTTATCTGCAGTGGTTTGTTCCAGCTGTGATTGTTTTAAAGAGCATTATAAATAAAGTTTCTACAGCATGGTGAAAGCTCCTGTCATCCATCTAATTTTTATTCAAAACACAAACTGGTGTAAGCTGCTTTTGATGTCGTTCCTTTTCGTCTTGTGCTGTTGTTTTCATTACTTTCTACTGTTGTTTTGGATCTGATCAGGATGCCTCCTGTTTGCTGGCACCTCAGCCTGAGACGAGACCCCTGCAGACCCAGAACTCCTGGGGGATTATCGATCGGTTTGGGATCCCCCAAAATGAGCCGGAAGCTGTGGATGGGAAGAGGGGTGTGGAGGGAGGGAGGGAGAATATGAATCTTATTATCTTTCATTTTGTCTTGTGAAAAAAAAAGTTATGTACCAAAGTATAGATAGATAGATAGATAGATAGATAGATAGATAGATAGATAGATAGATAGATAGATAGATAGATAGATAGATAGATAGATAGATAGATAGATAGATAGATAGATAGATGTTTGCTTGTCTCTCTTATATGTCTCACTCTCTTAGCCAGAGTGGCCACGGTAACAGGCGGTGACAATAAAGAAGCTTTGAAACTATGTAATAACTGAGTTTTTAAACTGAAGGCTTTTCTTATTGATTTAGATTTATAAAATAGTAAATCGGTTTTATTTCACTGCAGTATTCCCAAATGTTTACTTTGGGCTCACACATAAACCTACTTTAATTTTGTATTCTGTTTTAATAGATTATCTTAAAAATAAACTATTTCAAAACTGATAAAATTCCGAGATATTTCTAGAATGGCCTCCTGGGGGTCAGAGCTCGGTCCAAATATTTATTTCGAGAAAGAATTTGAAATGTTACATTTGAAAATCCTTTAAATAAAATTAACTTTGGACATATATAGCTATATATATGTCATAACGCATATGCGTTGACTGATCTCTGGGTTTTTTTTTGTATTGTGTATTTTCAGAGGATTTTAAAGTGCATGACGCAGTGATCAGAGTTCATTTGACGCTGGCTAATCACCTGCAGCAGGAACAAAAGGTGAGTCATGCGCAGAGTCCAGCTGACCAATCAGCGCGCAGGATCTGCTCCGGGAAACGTAGTTGTGCTTTTTTTTTTCCACCTGCGGAGCCTGAAAGCGGACAAACAGCTGCTACACCTTCTGGATCTGTGAAGAAGAACCCGGGCGCACAGCAGCGATGGTTTGCGGAGGATTCGTTTGCACCAAGAATGCGCTTTCTGCGCTCAACGTCGTTTATGTGGTGAGTAACTGATGCGTTCGTGGCTCCTGACTTTATCAGCGGGAGGAGGTGGAAGTGTGGGCTGGAAAATGGCAACCTGCCTGGGTTTTCCAGCCTGTCAGATCTTTACTCCAAGGAGTCAAAAAGTTCAGCCTTCGCTGCTCTTTGTCTTCTGGTGAATTGACTCCCTGGTTTAATTAATTTAATTAAGTTCAGCCGCAGTTCTGAACAAACCCGATAAAACCCCAAAACAAACGCAGCTGGAATTGACCTTAAACCCCCAGAATATGTCATAATTAGGACTCCTAGAAGCCTTTTGTTTCTGAACATGTGTAAGTGAAGCAGAGCAGGAAACGCTCTTAGGGCTGACTCTAAAGGTCAGGGAAACCCCAGGTTTTTCCTGCTGAAATTTAAAGAGTGGATAAGAATTTCCAAAATAGACCCACCCCTAGTTAAAGCCCAGCAGCCCCCAGTTAAAGCTTTAACTGGCCGTCAGACTAGTTAAGGCTTTACCTGGTCGTCAGACGACTAGTTAAAGCTTTAACTGGCCGTCAGACGACTAGTTAAAGCTTTAACTGGCCGTCAGACGACCCCAAAGCACTTCACGCTGCAGTCAGTCATGATGGCGGTGAGCAGCAGGCAATGCAGCTGAAGTGTCTTAAGTGCCCTAACTCCTGCACCACTGTCACCCTTTCCATGTAGAGGACCTTCAGGCCTGTTGAATCCAGCTTTAATGCCTCAGTAGTGATAGTTTTATCGGCTAAACATGACTTTTCTGTACACTGATGGAACATGTCGTCTTTGAACGTTTTGTACCAAAAACCTAAATGACAAACACTGTTCCTCATAGAAACTGCCGGATTTAGACTGAAAAGTTGGCTTTTAATTGAAGCTTTTTTTATCGTCATGCAGGAACCTGACATGTCCTGGTTTTGAGCTTTTAAAGCAGAACGCTCCTCTCTCCCCTCAGATGGTGAGTCTGCTGCTGATCGGGGTGGCAGCCTGGGGGAAATGGTTCGGCCTGGTGTCCAGCATCAGCGTGGTGGCGGCGGTCATCGGGGTGGGCGTCTTCCTGTTGCTGGTGGCCTTCGTGGGGCTTTGCGGCGCCCTGAAGCACCAGCAGGTCCTGCTCTTCTTCGTATCCTTTGACTTTGAACCCTTTCCGCCCGTCTTTAGCACCACGTTTCTCTGTGAGCTTTCAGGAAAATGCATTTCCTCAACCTGAACCAGTACATGGTGATCCTGTTCACAGTGTTCGTGTTGCAGTTCTCCATCTCCTGCGCTTGTCTGGCTATCAACAAAGACCAACAGGTGGGTCTTATCTGCACCATTTTTGTCATTAAACATAAATGTTCTCTGGTGAATTCAGTTATTAAAGTGTTTGCTTGTAAAATAAGATTAAGTTTTTTTTTCCTCCTGTACAGTTTCAAAGGTTTTTGAATTGTAGTCCCTCCGTATATTTGTGGTTCTGCTGGAAGCGAATGAAGGCTCCAGTAGATGATAGAAACCCAGGATATTTCATGTTTAATCAGCCTCTTTTAAAACATAGATTACATGAATCAGTTTAATCTTTTTTTTTCAGCTGTTATTTATAAGAAATGGGGAGGGGGGCTAACTTGCAAGTCCTTTCGGCTGCTCCCTTATTCAGGAGTCAACACAGCATCACAACTTTCACAAAGACTTAGCAGAGTTTTTACACCTGATGTCTTTCTGGACTCAGCTGGGATTCAAACCCGTTTCCCTCGCGTCAAAGACGTGGACTTTGCCTGTTAAACCCCAGAGAGACTTTTTAATTTAAAACAAACGTAAAGACTGGGAATGCCAGAAGGCTGAGTCTGCAGAGCAAAGATGTTCAGAGGATCTTCAGATATGTCCTAAAGCCACTGAGCTGATTTTAAAACGACGATCTGCAGAAATTCATGAAACCATTCGGTTTATCTGGAAGCAGGAGAGGTGGGCTGTCATGGTGCGGCGCCGGTACCCGGGGAGCTTTAGAGGACTGAGGGTCTTGCTCAGGGATTTAGAAGGGCAGACTGTGGGATTTGAACCAAGGAGCTTTCAGCCTTCCCAGGCCCAAACTCCTACAGAGACGAGAAGAAGGCTGATGTTGACCAGGTCCACTCCTCTGGGCATGAAGGCATCTGGGATGGACCATTGGTAGACGTGGTTTGGTCAGAGCTCCAGATGTTGGACGGAGACTCCAGTTTGGGCTTGAGTCGATCATTTTCAATTCTGTGACGGCATCGTTGGTGCTGAAAGGTCCAGCAGAGTTTCTACAGCTACATCTGTTGCCTCGCATCTTGGCCAGGGAAGAGGCACCGACCACCATCCCTAAGGGACAGCGTTGGACCCATCACTGCTGAGACGCATGAAGACCTGTTTGCTGGAAGAATTGGGCAAAATGACACCTCGAGGTGTTTGTATGGAGACACGCTGACACTTTCTAAATGTCGTTTAACGTCCAGGACAAGCTGCTGGAGGTCGGCTGGAACAAGTCTGAGGTGACCCAGAAAGATGTGGAGAAAACGCTGAACTGCTGCGGGTTCTCTTCTGTCGACTACAACGGTTCCTGTCCCGCTGTGAGTAAAACCACTTCCTCCGCTCCTTCTCGGCTGTATCTCGGGGTTCTGCTGACGCTCACCTGCCACCCTTTCAGGAGTGCTTCGCCAACCCTCAGACCTGCGACACCTGTTCCAACGCCCTGCAGAAATACGCCGGCGAGGTGCTGCGCTTCGTGGGCGGCATCGGCCTCTTCTTCAGCTTCACCGAGGTCAGTCCGCTATCAGAGATGCGCATAGTTGGGATGAAGTTTAGTTTATATTTAAAATAAACTTGTCCTGTGAATTCTAGATTCTTGGAGTTTGGCTGACCCATAAATACAGAAACCTGAAGGATCCTCGGTCAAACCCCGGAGCGTTTCTGTAGCCGCTCGCCCCCAAATCAACCCCAACAACTGCACTGCTGAAGAACTGCTTTGACTTTTGTTAGACACGGTTTGTAGAAATGTCCGTCTGCTTCGATAATAATTATGATTCCCAATGTTAAATATGTTCAGCAATAAGTTTCATTTGTGCCCAAACGGAGGATGAACTGCAACATCTGTTGCGTCCATTTGTTCAATGAGACCGTACAGATAGAAAACATCCGCTCTCTGCTGGATTATGAGGGTCACTTCTACGTATTATGGTTCACTTGTTAATTATATATCCTTATCAGTTTCTTTATTTAATGATGCACATCGTTGTTTTTTTGTTGGAGTTTAAGGTGGAAATAAAGTTTGATGCGCAGCGTCTCTGAGCTCAAAGTAAAATAAAATTCCTCTGAGTCTGGAAGCGGTGAAGATGTTCTTTTCTCTGCCGGTTTTTAAGCGATTTATTGTTTAAGACCAGAATAACTAAAGATCTGTTTGTGTTAAATGCTCGGAAGCTTAAAGGGTGATGTTCTCGGTTTTTACCAGCTTAATACTAGGTCTTAAATTTTCAAAGTAAATGTTTTTAACTGCACTTCTAATATAATTATTTGATGTGCAAAAGTATAGAACATCTGATGGTGAACAAGTAGCTTTACTGTTTAAAATTGCAAAGAAGAATTAGCAGCACAGTTAGCTTGTAATGCTAATAGCTAGCCTCCAAGTACAGGCGTTAGCATGGAGTCAAACTCGCAACTTCAGGGTGGTTTGGTTGGGTTTGTTTGGAAATTGGAGGTGAAATCATATCACGACTTTATTGAAGACACAAATGGGTCCATATTAATGTAGCAACTAGTTCTTGTTCTGGAGTCCCGTCATTTAAACCTGGACTTCTTGATGTTTCCTGCACTGAAAAACATCCTTTAAGTAGTTTGTCTGAAGGGAAGAAATGTTTTTCTACCAGTTGCATTTCTTTTAATGTTTGCGTCATTAGCTTAATGGTTAAGTGAGTCCATGAATCCAAGCTGTTTTACTTTTTTCCCACTAAAATCCTGGTTTTCAGATTTCTCTGAGGTGCAGTTTAAGGGTTTTCTCAATTGTTTTTTTTTTTTTTAAATTGTATTTTAACTCTCTTTTTTATACAGGTTTGTTGCATTTAAAGATGGATATGTTAATGTTTCACACAAATTTCTTAAAGAATTTGTGGCTGTATAAGAAAATGCAGGGATGTCCTCCTTACACCCGGCTGTTGAAGTGATTGTGTGAATGAGCCCAGAGCTGCTGTAGAAGAGCAGCTGGCCATTTCCAATGTGATAACTGACGTATCTCCAGAGACTTGAGACAAGACTTGTGCACACAGCTGCAAAATAAAAAGCAGCTGTTGGACCGGGATTGTCGAATATTAAGGTCGGTTTAGACCAGGGGTCTCCAACTGATGCACCTCTGTTCTAAAACAGCTGGATCAGGCCTGGATCGAATGACTGGCTCATCATCGGGCCTCCAGAACCTGTGATAACCTGAGGAGGTCATTCAGGAGCAGAGATGCGTATACAAGTTACTGGTTCTCAAGGAGTAGGGATGAAGGCCCTTGGTTTAGACCAGTGGTTCTCAACCCTTTGAGGATCTCAGAGCCCACTGTCCTTCATGATTTAGATGGTCCTGCCTCAGCACACCTGATATAAAGGATTGTATTACCTCCTCAGAGGCTGTCAAGAGCTGCAGAACCATGTTAATTTAAGTCAGCTGTGCAGCGTCAGGGAAAAGCCTTAAAGATTCAGGGCAGTGGGTCCAGAGGACCAGGGTTAAAAAGCCCTTGCTTAGACTGAAGGTCAGAACCAGTGACCTCCAGAACCTTCTTTTTTTTTGCAACAGCTCTGCAAAGCTGCAGAAACGAGGCCTTTAAATGTCGATGGGTTATTTGCTTTTGTAACAATTGGCACGATCCAGACTTTAGGTTAAGGGATGGAAGCTGAAACTTTTATTTGCAAATGGCTAAAAGCCACTTTTCACTAGATATTTTTAATTAGCTTTTTATTTAGATTAATTTCTTATCGTAGCCAAGAGTCTGCAATGTTTTAGCTGTTTCCCTGCTTTAACACACCTGATCCAGATGACTGCAGATTAACAGGCTTCGAAGCAAAATCGAATGGATAGAATATGTTCTATAAGTCTTGAGTCTTTTTGCGTTTTGTTTAACTGGAGTTGTAATAATGTGCACATTTCTGTTTAATATTGTCTGTTGTTGGGTCAGAGGAGCTGTTTCAGTTAAGCTAAGGCGTTCAAGGAGGCTGAAAAAGTGCTGAAACGGCTTCAGCTTTCACCTCCATCTGCTGCACCTGCCAGGAATCCCCATGGACACCGAGTCTGCACACCAACGGTTCTGTTTGCTCCATTAGGCCGAGCCGGGCCTCTGTAAATGGACAGCGGCGGTTTCCAGGGGATCAGGTTGCTGCCTGTACCCGGTGAGCTGTGGAGCTGAAGGCAGCAGGGTCAGATAAACTGATGATGGCAGTTTTACGTTCCCTGAAAACAAATGTTTCTTTCCCAGAATCTAAACTTGTATTCAGACTTTTCTGATGCTGGTGGATGTGGAACATCACGTCACTCTGTGTGTGTGTGTGTGTGTGTGGTTGGTATTTAAACACTCCCTCAGCAAACAGAGCAGACGGACACCAGGCCAGATGGATTACCCACTCTGTCACATGTTGGTGTTGAAACTGCAGGCCGGTAATAGATTTAACTGTTTTGTTTGGTGTTTAAACCCGTCCGTCCTCCCCTGGAGGAGCAGCAGCCTGCGTGACACACAAGCTTACGTGTTTTTTTTGTGTCAGCCTGTGACGGGTTCACATTCCTGCAGCCCAACCAGGATGCTGAGCAGGAGCTGCAATCCTCAGGCGGTCCGACCTGTTCCCCGACGAGCCTGTGAGCTCAGCTCAGCCGCCTTTAGAGACACATTTACTTATTTCAACTTTTCAAAACTTCTGCAGCACCATAAAAAGGATCATTTAGTGTTTTCATCACATTAAACTGTAACTTTACACGATGTCTTAAACCAAAAAGATGGTAGGATAATAAAGGCAAACCCAGCTAAATAAATATAACTTTATGCTGTAAAAACTGCTCATATGAAACAATTTGGCCTGAATTAAGTCTTCTGTGTGAGACCAAACTGATGAGCTTCTTCAACCTTTACTACATATTCATCAAAGAAGGAAAGCAGCAGCAACACTAGTCTGGGCTAGAGTGAAACGCTTTATTAAAATACTTTCTGTAATAAGAAAAAGACTTCATAAACAGCCTATGGATAAAAGTTTTTAATTAAACAATGTTTTTAGGTCACACTAGCATCAACTGAAGCAAACGATCAAACAAAGATCAGATATTCAGTTTTATCTATAAAAGGAAGTTTTATAGATAAAGGTTAGCTTTTATTGAGATTTAATACAAAGTAAAGCTTTACAATATAAATGTCAGCTCTTTTTGATCATATTTGACTAAATTTTAAATGTTTATTTTGATTAAAACTTTGAGGTGTGTTTTTGTTGGATTTCAATGCTATCTTGACTTTGTTTTTGGTTTAACAGCATTTGAACACAAAGTTTTATACTCTATTTTTGCTGTTTGTTTTGTTGGGACTCAATCAGCGGTCGTATTTATTTATCTATAAGTTGAATGCAATCATAAATTCCTAAAATACTGTAAGGTTCCTCACCCTAAAATGTTGAGATTCATCTCATTCGTCTTGTTTATTTTCTCATGTTTTTGGATCATTATTCTGCTAAATGACCCGTATTATTATTATACTGGGAGCCCATGATGCCTTGCCCCAAGGTTGCCATGCTTTACTTCAACGCCATGTTCTCTTGTCTTTCCCATTTTAAAGAGCTACTAAGAACACAAACTGCTTTACTTGTACTGCATTTTCTCTAGCATTTCCTCTTTTAACAGGAAAAAGGAAATGAGTGTCGCATTTCCAAACACGGACTCAGTAACATTTAAAAAAAAGCATAATATACAAAAACAACATATTGACTTTGTAAGCGATACAGCATCTGTCATTTTATTAGAAACTAAACTCCCTAAATGACAGATTCTTCCCCAGAATAAATAAATCTACACGTTTGGGGCAATAAGATTATTTTTGTAACTACGGATGAGTTTCAAAACCTTCATATTCAAAGTTTAACATTTTAATGTAGTTCTGTAACTCGATTTAAAAAAAAAAAGTAACTCCAACTTTTTACCACTTTACATTTGATTTTCCCGTATTTCACTTTTACTGCTGGTTATAAACAAAACAAACTGAAGAGAGAAAGTCCTTCAGAACTCAACTTTATTCAACTAAAAAAAAAAATAAAACTGCTTCCAGCCAGATGGTCCCAAAGAAAGATGAGTTGTGTGTTTAAATGAAGATTTTTATTAGGTTTCCTGTACATTTATATACCAAACAGCATCCCAGGAAATTCCTCTGTGTTCGAGCACATTAAGAAAAAAACTTAACAGATATAAGATGATTCGCGTTCCTAAAAGTAATAAAGCAGCTCAAGGATTCAAACAGGAAGGAAAAATAAAGGAGTTAACGTGTTTTTTTAATGTGGTTGGAGCGCGAAGCAATAAATAGGAAGGGGGAAGACGTGTTAATTATCCAGAAAAATGAGATTCTAGAGGATTCTCAGAATAGCTTTCTAGTTTATTAGTGGAGGATTGGAATAATGATCACATAGCGCTGCTTGAATAACTCCCCGTTAGTCAACGTGTTGCACAAACTCCATCCGGGACTCAACTTGGTTTTATTTCTTTGGATAAGCGTGTTTTAGACGTTGACCGCGTCTGAGAGCCGAAACCAAACCAACCAGGATCGGGTCGTGCATGGATTCCGTGTTTCTAACTTATTTATTCAGATTTCTCATCAAATGATCAGTTGTGCTGTTTTATAAAATAAACGTCAGATAAGTGAGCCTGCATCCTCCCCTCTGAGTTTCTGAAAGCTACTTTTATCTGAGCGTCGATAAATCTGAAAATGCAGAGTGAATTCGCTCTCTCAGCGTTTTCTCAAACCTTTCCAGCAGATTTCGTCACATAACTAAAGAAACGCTGTGAGCAGCACTCGTCCAGAGGCTTTTGGACCAACAGAGGATAAATGCAGGAGATCCATGATTCACCATGATTCCTTGCTTGGATCCTACCAGAACCGTTCTCCTTGTCAGCTAAAAGCCTTCCTTAAAGGAGCCGCCTGCTTCTCTGTTGGCTGAAAAGCTTCTGGAGGTGGAATCGGACCCGATCGGCTGAAAACATCAGAAATCTTGCCGGTTCTTCCTGACAGCGGCTCAGAGTCCAGCGGCTCTCTGGGCTGCTGCTGCTGCTGCTGCTGACCCACAGAAAGGAAAAATAAAAGCAAAGGAACGGCGGCGCTGCTCTGCTGCGTGGAGGCGGTTAGGAGTCCGGGGAGAAAGCTCTGTGTGCGTTGGGGAACTGCTGCGGGTTGAACTCCGGGTCTTCCCTCACTCGTTTCTTCACGTCCGCTTTGACCTGAGGGGAGACACCTGACTGTTATGATCCCGGTGAGGATCGCCACGACGGCTGCAGGCTGAGGAGAAACGACCGTCACCTGCTCCGAGTACGCCTCCTTCACCTCCTGCGTCTCCAGGTCGGCCTGCAGCTGCTCGGCCGAGGTGACGGGCCTGACTCCTGCGTTCCTGGCGGCCTGGCTGACGGCGTCTGAGAGGGAGAGGAGGCTGCCGCTGCCCTGGCCCGTCTGGGAGGAAGAAAACAGACGTTGCGCTTTAAGGCGCGACGACACGCACAAACTGGGACAAACGAGCTCCGACCGCTCGCCTCACCTTCCTGCGTTTGGCCGGCATGCCGTGAAGGTAGGCGTCGGACAGCGGCGGCTGAGCCTTCATCTTCCTCTGAGTCATCATGTCACACCGGATGATGGGAACCCATTCCTGCACCACAGAGAAAACAGTGCATGCTGGGAACTGCGGCTCTCGGCAGAGAAAGCGCAGGTTCATCTGCGGCGGTCTTACCGGCGGCACGGCAGCAGCCCAGGTCTCCGACTCCTCGCTGGCCCCCTCGGCTCCCGCCGCCGCCACGTCGCCCCCTAGTGGCGCGGCTCCGCCCGAGGCTCCCAGGTCTCCCGGCAACGCTCTGGGCTCCCGTGACGACGCGGCGGGGGTGCTGTGGGACACGGACATGGCCTCCTCCGCCGTGGTGGCCGCAGCAGGTGAGAGCGTGTCTCCGATCTTTGGAGGAGGACAGACAGGTGAGCGAGGAGCTGCAAACATCTTCGTCCCAACGCACAGACACACGTCAGACTCACCGGCGCGGTCGGAGCCTCCTGCTCGCCGCTCGCAGAACTCGGATCTCTCTGTGGAACAAAACCCATCCAATATTTATCAGCAGCCCGAGAAGCGGCGCCTAACGTAACGTGATACGCAGCAGGTGAGAGGGACAGAGTTACGGGTCCGGATACCTGGGAGTAAACGATGTAGTTCTGGATCTGCTCCTGGGAGACGGGGATGTGCTCCAGAATGACCTGCAGCCTCATGGTCATCATGCTGGTCATCCAGTTCACTAAACTGGGGCTGATGTCGCTCGACATGCGGCGCTGGAGAGGCAGAGGAAGATTTTTTTTTTATGTTGAAACAGCTGCTGGTTCCTCTGGTTCTTACAGATTCTGGTTCCACCGACTGATCCAGGCCACAGCAGCTTGACCTCTGACCTCCATTTAAAGTAAGACGGAGCAGGGAGGCAGGAAGTCCCACCAAAGCTTCTCTTTTCAACCCGTCAAGTTGTAACCAGAAACTCTTATTTATTTTATTGGGATTTCAAGTCACAGATCAACGCAGGGAAAGTAAATTAAAAATAAAAACGTATAAAGTTCTTTATAATCCACCCCCTTTCCTGCCGATACACCCAGAAAGTGCTACCATCTGACCTGAGAAGTCATCTGATCAGCGAATGGAGTCCACCTGTGTGATTTAACCTGAGTCGGGCATCACAGTGGGACACAGCAGTGGCAGCATGATGCAGCGGGGGGGGGGGGGGGGGGGGCATCAGGGAGGCTTGTTAGAGACAAGGGGGGATGGAGGAGAATCCTGGAGGAAGAGCTGGCAGGAGGCAGTAAAGTCTTCAAACTGACCCTGGAACGGTTTTAGCTTGTTAAAGTGGCCTAGTCAAAGTCCCAGCATTGTTTTCAAAGCAGAACAGGGACAATCTACATCTTTTCTACATGTCTGGTAAAGACGTAACCAAAAGCTTTGAAGCTGTAATAGGGCATTCCTCAAATGACATGAAATTACTGAATTTAGAACAGGCAGCGTGGCGGCCACCTAGTGGTCGGACAAGCTGAGTAGAGACAGCTCCGTCCTGAATATTGCATCAGTAAATATAACGGGAACAACGACACACTGCTTCTTCGCTGTCTGCCGGAGTCTCCACATGGCGAACATATGAAAGGAGGTTTTTCTTATTCCTAAACCCCGAAAGAATGCTGAGAAATGCCATCGTTGGATCAGAGCGTGTAAACAGGAGGGCTTTACAGTTAAGCTGCAACTTTATTCACTGTTTATTTGATCACAAGGGATTCGGTTTATATGATCCATTCAGTCTATCTAGCAAAAAAAAAAACACGACCAGGCAGACAGCTGAAAGAACAAACGCGACAATGTAATAACACAAAGCAAATATTATTTTTGTGAGACATCTGCAAATGACCACAGAGCCGTTTACTTTCTGAGAACGGGTTATTATCCATCAGCCAACCGTCCTCCATCTGTTCAAACATCCCGTGCCGATGTGTTAAATCTTCAGTTTAACTCACTAACTGAACGATAATCTAAAGACTTTCTTCTTGTTCTCCGCTAACAAAAATAAAACATCTCTATTTTCACCTGTAGACGGTTGGAAATGAGACGCACGGACTGGATTCGCTCTCCCTGCTGCTGCGCGCTCCCGACACGGAGAACCAGGGCGGTGAATCCACGGAGCTGATTAACGTTAGGTGGAATATCTAGGTTTATATTTTTATTTATTTATATTTACACACTGTAAATGGCTAGGCCTAGCTCACGTAATGCTGGAGCGTGTTAGCTACCGCACAGCCCAGACATACTTCTAGCAAAAGAAAACTTTCCGCCAGATCCCAGACCTCCACATTTCAACCAACGTCTCAGTCGTTCTACGCTGTGTTTCTCCGTTGAAGCGTGTTGAAATGAAGCTCCTGGGACGTCCTCATCTTCCAAAATTATTGGTGACGCCATTTCTCAGTTTGTAATTTGCTTGCCTGAATGTCTGGGGAACCGGAGTTGATTTCCGGGTGGGTGGAGCTAATCGGACTCATTTGAGAAAGGCCCTATTGCAGTGAAAGGTGGTTCTACCAGACATTTACTCAGAGATTTAGAAAACATTGTTTTATGTCACCTTATTTTTCTGTCACCTAAAATCCCACTAAAATACACTTTAGTTTCTGACTGTAGCGTGTCGATGTGAAAAGGTTCAGGGGTGAGAATACTTTCTCAAAGCCCTGGTCGTGGTTGGACTGGAAGTTTCCTCCAAAAAAGGAGGGGGGGGGGGTGTAAAGCATCTACAGCATCAGCTGAAGTTAAAGTCCTGAGGGAATCTCTCCCGGCGCCGATGAATGAAGAATTATTTCCTGTACTCACTATCCTGTGGTTGATGACGGCCGTCAGAGCTCGCTGGTCTCCTCTCAGGCAGTACAGGTTGAGGGCGAGGCACTCAAACAGCGCCTGGTTGCACATCTGCAGCAGCCTGGGTCCGAATGTGTCATCTGGACCAAAACAAACCCATCACATGTTAGTAACAGTCCAGAATTCAATCTCTCTACGATGAAGCAGCTTATTCCCTCAGCCGAGCGTAACCTTAAAACAGCCCGGCCAGCAGGGGGCGACAGAGGGTAAAGCTGACCTGTGCAGCGCAGGATGTGCGTGGCGATCTGTGTCAGCTGCTGCCTGAAGAACGCCATGTTTGTCTGGGTGACGTCGACGCCGTCCAGAACCGTGACGGAAGACTCTCTCTGTAGGAGGAGATCAGGCCCAGAACATTTCAGCCGCGTCCTGTTGATGCTCTGCAGCCGCGCTAAGCTCAGAAACAAGACCTCAACTATTACAAAATAAGTTAAAGACAAAACAACTGGACTTTTTTCCAAAGTTTGAAGACGTTTCGCCTCCCATCCAGAAAGCTTTCTCAATTCAAATGTCTGGAGTAGTGTTGAGCTCCAAGCTTTATATTATTGCCCAACAAAGGCCTTGTTAAGGCTTAGATAACATGCAAATTAAGTTAATTAATTTGGATGGGAAGTGAAACGTCTTGAAACTTCGGAAAAAAACAGTCCAGTTGTTTTGTTTTTAACTTTTTTTTGGAATGAGCATGACCCGGATGACTGAGAATCTTCACCAGCAAGACCTCAACTACATTTGACTGACTTAGAAAGAGAAAATGCAACTTTTACAAATGCAACAAGGCAATAAATGACTGTATTTTTTAAAACGTTTGATGTTTTGCAGCACATCTTAAGTGTGACTGGTGGCAGCAAACCCTGGAGAGGACGCTGCAGACTCACAAAGCTCTCTGTGATGTACTCCTCGAGCTCATTGACGAGAGACTCAGCAGCGTTCTGCGGAGAGGAAACCAGAAATCAGCCAACAGACGTTTTATCGGACCAACAAAAAGGATTCCCGGCGGGCGGTACGGACAGCGATGTTCTGGTCGGTGGGCTCTTGACCGTTGAGGTAGTTCTGGGTGAAGAACTGCGACAGCTGAGGCTGGATGCGGCTCAGCGGCTGGTGCTGGCCGTGGAGCAGCATCACCAGGTCGGACATGGTGAACGTCTGGCACACCAGCATCAGCAGCTCTCCGAAGAACCCTGAGGCAGACAGGAACGTGGGTTAAAATCCAGCGGGAACGGACGCCTCCGGGCCCCAGCTTTAAACAGGCGAGTCGTAACGGACCTGTTGGGTCCTCAGGACTGAAGAAGATGTTGGTGGCCTGAGACAGCCGCTGCATGAACTGGGCGATGCTCTCGGTGTCGTTCTGCGCCTGGCCCAGAGAGCCCATCATGGTGCTGAGGACGCCGCGGACGATGCCTGTGAACAGCTCTGGGTTGAGGGATTCTGCTGCCGCTGCCGGGTTTGCTGCCGGGTTGGGTCCGGCCGCGGGAGCCTGCGGGGTGCCGGAGGTAGGCGGCGGGGGGGAGAAGATGGGCTGGGAGCTCTGGAAGGGAAAACGGGAACCGCGCGGGTCCACAGTTAGATCTTATTTCCAGGAATCAGACGGTGGAGACGTGACAAACACACCGACCTGCTGCATGAACTCCGTCACCCCCTGGATGAACGACGGGACCCCAGAGGTGGTGACGGTGATGGAAGGGGCCCCGGCAGGACCGACACCGGGCCCGCCGGCAACACCCAGAAGAGACCCGAGGAGCTGGCGCAGGTCTGGGGCCAGGTCCTGGGGCTGAGGCTCGCCGCCGTTGGTCTCGGGCGGGTTCTGGGCGGACGCAGCGTTCGCCGTGGACGGGGGACTTGGACCCGAGGTGGAGAAGGAGAAGGAAGAGGAAGAGGAGGTGGAGGTGGAGGAGGACGTGACGGGTTGTCCAGCTGCAGAAACAAAACCGTCAGAGCACGACGAGGGAAACGGTGTCTGGGTGGAACCGGAATCTGAGACGAAAGGCTCACCCATCTGCCCCGGCATCAGCAGTTGTCCAACCAGGCCGCTGATCATCTGGTTGAGAGCAGCAGGGTTGAAAGCCTGGGAGAAAAATTCACGTCAGCGTCTCATGAAACAAAAGAAACCTGCACAGCAATCAGCAGGACCCCCCCCCCCCCACCACCACCCACCACCCACCTGTCCCGGCTGCTGGCCCGGCATGGCCGCCCGCACATTGATGGTGGTCCCTCGAGTCCCAAAGGCCGGAGGGGGCAGGTTGGCGGCGAAGGGCGGCCGGGAGAACACGACCCGGGCCTGGGGCTGTTGGGGTCCGGCCTGGGAGGCTGGCGGGGGGGCTGTGGGGGTGGTGGTGGGAGTGTTGGGGCCGGTGGTGGTGGCTGAGGAGGTGGGCGTGGCGCTGGGAGGGGTGGGCTGCGGCGGGCCCGGTTGGCCCGTGGTCGCGGCGCTGGTGGCTACAGCGGCTGCGTACTGGCTGATCTGCTGCATGAGGTTTCGCATGAAGTCGGGTGGGAGGCCACCTAGAGGTCAGAGGTCAGAGGTCAAAGCCAGGGCGTTAAGACAGCGGGACGGGGGGGTTAAAGAAAACAGGGGTCGGTTTCTGTCTAAAGTAAATAATGAAATTAAAATGGAAAAACACAGAAACTAACTAAATAAAACCATAAATACATTTAGAGGACTCAATAAAATATTTTAAATATATACTCATGGAATATAAAAATACAGAATAAAAATGTTTTTAGCTTCTTTTTTTTTATAAAAAATAAATATAAACTATACATCAAGAGTAGTTGATAAATAAAAAATACTGAAATCAGCAGATATATGAAATAACAAGCTTATAAATTAGTTTATAAAGAAAAGTGAAAAACATGATTAAACTAAAGAACACATCAGCAAAGCTCGTTTAAAAAGGTGAGTAAATAAATTGAATAAATAAAAAATTTAATATTTTTAAAAGAGACAAAAAAACAATAAAAAATGTCTGACTTAAAATTTAAATGAAGTTAAAAAAGCAATACATAAAAAATCTGGTTATATAATAAAATATATATAATAAATATAATTTTCTAAACAAAATACAGAAAAATAAGAAATTAGAGTAGATGGCTTAAGAGAGGAATTTGTAAAAGTAAGAACGGGTTGAAGCTGCCGGCTCACCTGCTTGGCCAGGTACCTGCTGTCCGCCTGCTGCAGGGTTCGCTCCTGGGCCTGCAGACACACAAGATAAAACTCATAAACTCAGAAGCCCTGCTCCTCTGAGAAGAGCCAAAAACATGAATTATTTCTGTTGCTCAGCAAACACTCGTGGCAGCAGCAGCAGCCGGAGCGGCCGGGCTGCTCTGGCTGCTGCCGGCGGCATTCGGAGACGCATTCAATCAGTGGCGGGTAGGGGACAACACACCGTCCGTGTTCATCTGCATCATGACCACCGGGACTGCCTGGTGGCTGATCCTGATGACCCGGGGGCCAGCCTGTCCCTGTCCAGCCTGCTGATTGGACGGGGTAGTCAGTGAGGGAGAGCTCTGTCCCTGACCTGCCTGCTCCGGCGGGCTGGTCGGCTGGGTGGGCGGAGCTTGTCCCTCAGTGCTGTTAGCTGCAACAGTCACTGTGGCGCCCAGGTTCATCTGCGGGAGACAAGAGCAGCGGTGAGCCGGACCGTCCGGAGCGCCGACGCCTGCCGGGGGGAACGCTCTCGCCGGCGCCTACCTGCACTGGGATGTGATGATGCATGGCTCCGGGCAGGGTGACGGGGCTGGAGTAGTGGGAGAACGGGCGGACCACGTGGAGGTGGCGGGGAACGGGGCTCATGAGGTTCAGCCGCAGGTCGCTCAGAGCAACCAGGGCGTTGCCGAGTAAACGCAGGCACTCGCAGATCTGGACCAGGGTTCTCTGGTCCTCCTCCCTCTCCTGCAGGAAACCACAGGAACCAGGATTCAGACGTCGACAACAAGCGTGAGGTGACAGGAACGCCTGTCACAGTGCATGATGGGAGACGGCAGACAGCATCTGACAAATCACAGATGCAGCGACTTCAAATGATCCAGAACGCAGCAACACGGCTTCTTACAGGAACCAGGAAGCATGACCATATAAGGCCTGCACTGGCCTCTTTACACTGGCTGCCCGTCTTTTATCGAATAGATTTTAAGATTCTCTTATTAACTTCTAAAGTCTTAAATGGGTTAGCTCCCCCTTATCTTTCAGTCTGTGTCCAGAACCCTTCGATCAAATAATCAGCAGCTACTGACAGTTCCTCAGACCCGACTTAAGAGGAAAGGAGATCGGGCTTTTTCTGTTGTCACTCCTGTTCTATGGAACAATCTACCGTTCCACATTAGATCTGCCCACAGCCTGGATCATTTTATATCGCTTCTCAAATCTCATTTTTATTCTTTGGCTTTTATTTGCAGTAGTGTTTTGAAACTCTGTTTTTATCAATTTGTGTTATTGTCGTTCTTGTACAGCACTTTGGTTCAGTTTTACACCTGTTTTTAAAGTGCTATATAAATAAATTTGACATTGACATCTGACTGAGATGCAGCATTTCAGCTCATCAGAAAACGGACCCTAAGTCGTGATGATCACAGGTCAATCGTTAGAGTCCAGCAGTGAAACGACGGGACAAAGACGTCAGAAGCGCTGATGGTGGGACAGGAGGACGGCTTTTTCTAAAACTTATTGCGATAAATCATATTACTGTCACTTGGAGACCTTTTTCAACTAAAATGATAACAGCACAATAACACAGGTACATCCTGTCGACCTACCGGCTCAGACATTAAGCGGGTTGCATCGTTTGCTTTAAATCCCACCCTGCTGCGGTCCTGTTTGGCTCTCACACCATTTTCATTTCTTTCTAAGCCAGCGATTCTCTGCCTCTGCCTCACCAGGCTCTCATTTTAACTGTGAGCCTGCCTGACCCAACCTGGGCTTCCCCCTCCGTATTATAAGCCAGGCTGAGCATCGTTTGTTTTAAATGCCTCCATGTTTGAGAGAAACGTCAAATAATTAGTAAAGGTCCCGTCTGGAATAAAACCTCCCGGTCAACTAACCCAACACTGTTGGCTGTTAATAGCTTCCTGCCAGCCACCAGACCACTTTGCTTTTTAAGGCCTTAAATTTAGATTTTCACATTCAAGACCCCACAGAAAGTCTTCTAAAATACAAAACATCTAGTTTACAGAATATCCGATCCGGTCTGTTGTGGTGAATAAACGGCCGAGCCAAGAAGCAAAACCCTCCATCTATTGGTCCGTCTACGTTCTGAGGCTCACCTCCAGTCATGAGACCCAGGAGCTCAAAGTCGAGCCGCTGCTTCTCCGCATGGAAAGGAGCCGGTTGAGGCAAGGCGAGTTTCTTTGTGGAGCGCGTTTCAGTGACAAGACAATTCAAAGTGCTGAACAGTTTGTAGCATCTGATCAGGATAACCTGGGGACTACAAATCCCACCTGGCCTGGGAACACGCTGGGATCCCCCAGAAGTAGCTCGTTAAGAGATTTACCTGAAGTTTCACCGTAACTTTTTCTACTTTCTGAATAACTTTTACATTTTGTGATGGTTGGACTTAAAGTCTGAGGGGAAATGCATATAGTTTCAGCCGGCAGACACACCGGTACTGTGCAATGCCCTCTGTTGTAACGACATCTGGAAAGAAGATAAAAGCTGAGATTAAAGCGATGGGAGGCTGCGGGTAAATAAGACGCTGACTCCAGCTCACCTGAAAGCATTTACAGAAACTCTTCCTACTGAGAAAAAAAACTATTAGTTCATATATGCTGCAAACTGACTCACTAAATGTGATTTTAAGAGATTTCCGTCCCAACCAACATTATAAATCACGCTGATAAATAAATAACTGGATAAAGACATCCACACAGTGGCTGCAGTGTAAGTATCTACAGTCCAACTACAATAAACAGGATCTAAACTCCTCCACCGCAGCTGAAAACCACTCCACACGTCATTTGTCAGGTTTGATAAGGAGTTGGACTCCTACCGTAACACTGCTGTACTCTGCGGTGGTGGCCGTCTCCAGGATGGTGTGAGCTCTCTGCATGAAGGGCTGCAGCCTCTCCTCCACCCTCCGCAGCTCAGACAGCATCTCAGCCAGCTCCGCTGGGCTGGGGTGACTGAAGCAGGAAGAAGACAGAAAACACACGTCAGATCAAGATAGGAAACAACCTTCAACTGGTAACGCCAAGTTAAATCAACTATAAGGTGCACTTAAAATCCTTAAATCTTCTCAAAAATTGATGGTGGCCTTATATCTGATCACCGTTGTGCTTACTGACTGATTCTATGTGGTACAATGCGCTCATAAATCTGTTAAAATGTTTAAGTACGACTTTGTTTATCAATGAAGCCGCTCCACTCAATGGACATTAGGAGCATTACGGTACACTGTGTCACTACCTGAGGACCCCTGAGCTGTCTACCAGACTGCCTGACTGTAATGTCTAAACTAGAAGTGCATTCATGTAAGGCAGTGTGGAGTACGCACTAACAACAATAAACCTAGTAAGTTAATTTGATATGAAAGTTATGTTTATTTTGGCCTTATGTTAGAAACAGGGCAGTGTAGTCCAGCTACTCTGTCCTCCCCACAGAGACGCGTTGCTCTCCCTCTCAGGACAGAGATGTGTACGCAGAGGGGCGCACTGCAAAAAGGGAACCAAAAGTAACATTTTCTTGAAAGGAGTATATTTTTCCTTGATTTGAGCAGCTAAATAAGACTATTTGCCAATGGAAAGAGTATTTAACCCCTAAAATAAGATAATTAGTTATACTGCACTTGAAATAAGATGATGGAAATGAATTGTTCTTATTTTAAGTGCAAAAACCTTATCGGCAAATAGTCTTATTTAACTTTTCAAATCAAGGAAAGATCCACTAATTTCAAGAAAAATTTACTTACTTTTAGTTCCCTTTCTGCAGTGTGGAGTGATATTACAAACTTGGGAAGAATATTTAATTTGCCTTACGGTCCGAATAATACGGTAAGTTTAAGTTTGCACATCATCATTAACAGAGAGTTTGCCTTGTGTGCAGCTTAGCTTTGACAACATTCCAGCATTAATTGAAGCTCGGCCGGTAAAATATGCAGCTGAGGGAGAAAGCTGAGCTGATAAACAGTGAAAGGATTCATTCAGGCAGGTTTTAAATGAAACGTCTCGCTCCATCATCATCATCATCATCATCATCATCATCATCATCATCATCAGAGAGCAGGAGGACGGGCCGTCTGTCCTCCCTGAGCCGGACAGCAGCAGCGAAGCCGGCTAAATTTGCTCATCTGATCTAAACGAGACGCTCATGAATTTTTGGTCCCCACAGTTTCAGAAAAACGTGTCGCTTCAGTTAAAAATCCTGATGAACTCCTACGAAGCGGACCTCACAGAACCAGACATTAATATCTGTCCGAGGCTTGTGCTTAAGAAGTCAAAGTGTGTTAATTTAGCTCCCTTTGGACAGTTTTACTGCACCGACACACATAGATTCATAAATAAAATTAGCAGTAATTTCTTTTTTTTTTTTTTTTTATTCAATAAAAATTAAGCGCTTGGTTAGAAAAAGTTGATTAAGACCAGATTTATTCACCTACCGGTTAAACGGGAACTAAAACAACCCCGATCCTCCTACCTCTGTGACCCATCAGAACCAAGCTGGTTGATACAGAATAAATAATCTGAGTGATTTTACACGTTTCCTGGTTGAGTCTCGTGATAAACGCTCATTAAGGAGCTCGGCTGAAGGTTCTGAGGGTCGCCTGTTGGAGCCACGATCTGCCCTGCTGTCTGTTGTCGTCTGAGCCTTGACCTGACCGAACCAACAGGGGGCGCTGTACCGTAACACAGACCGCTGTGTGAAAACTCAACAAGAACAAACACTCTGAGTCTGCGGAGGAAGTGCAGACGCTGGCGGATCCGATCACAGACGCTTTCCTCTGGCGTCCGCCCAGCTGAGGTCACTGTCAACGTGACCTCTCAGGTGTCTGAAGGAGCTCACCTGTATGGAGGTGACCCCCATCCGTCCGGTGAGCATCACAGCGACTGACACACCTGAGGAATGAGCTCTCGGGTCAGAATCCCTGTTTATCAGGCCGAGAAGCGAACCAAGAGGGAATCCCTCCTCTGATCTGTTCGCTGAAACCAATCTCCACGTAGGAGGCGAACGATCGGCACGGTCCTCACCTTGGTCCCGGTTGTGGGGTTGGTCCCTCGGGCTGTGCAGAGGAGGGCGGTGGAGGTGGGGGAGTAGTTGGAGGAGGGGAGGTGTCCATGGGCTGGGCGGAGGGGGAAGGAGTGGAGGTGGTAGATGAAGATGAGGGAGGCGGGGGAGCGGCGGCGGCGGTCGTTTCGGTCTGGGAGGATGAGTCAGCGGTTCGACCCTGAAAACAGAAACCAGACGTCTGGGGAAGGATTTGCTGATGAGGCAGAGGACGAGCCTGACTCAGCCACCAGCCGAGCTCTCACCTCCATCCTGCCGATGACGTCCTGAATGTCTCGGAGCAGGTTCTCGGCCAGCACCAGCCTCAGCCTGGGCTCGCTCTGGACCGGCTGGTCCATGTCGATGTGCACGTTCACGGACCCGTTGCTCTGCAACGACAGCGGCGTTAGGACGAGCTTCCCGACGGGAGGCTGCAGCTCAGCGCCAGGCTGGGTCTTACCCCGGTGCTGGTCGTCACTCTGGCATTGCGGGCGTTCTCCCCCATTCCGGACACCATCTGCTGGACAGTCATCTGCTTGAAGGAGGAACCACAAACCACACGGAGCCTCAGAACCAGCGGACCACCACAAACCTTCAGCTGCTCGTTTCATCAGAAACACGCGGAGCTAAAGAAACACCGTCGGAGGTTTTGCTGAATTCAAACACATTCATATTCAGATGGTGGAGGAGCAAATATGCTGCATGAGTCTATGAAGTACTTAGAAGACATCTTTATACTTCCTGAGAAACTTGAAAAGTGTCGTTTCCTTTTCACATTTATTCCAGACAACAGAAACATTTTTATTTTTATTATTATTATTTCCTATGAGGGTTTTTGGTAGGTTTGCATGAACCCAACATGTTGCAGTAATTAAACATGAGCATTACTGCATTATTCTAGCCCAGCAGCGCCCCCCTCCATCCTCCAGAGCTTCTCTCCGGCCACCTTTAGATGCATCCCTTTTCCAACACGCCGGGACCAGATGAACGGGTCGGTACCGGGCCTCTGCAGAGCTGAAGGACTGGATGCCGAGGAGGGAACTCAGCCTGTTGGAGCAGGGATGCATCTAAAAGCTGCAGGATAGCAGCTCTGCGGGAGGGGACTGGGTGACTCCACAGAGGATTACCTGGTTAAAGAATCTAAATGCTAGAAAAAGCATTTTTTGCTTGTTTTTGTCTAACAAACCAACACTTTTATGCTCTGATCACACAAAAAAAAGGAGAAATAATACCAAACAGCAGGACACATGTTGTATATCAAACTCAGGTTTATCGTATACATGTAGTTTTGATCATTTATTTAAAAGCATTTTGGAAGGAGCCTCCTAGTAATGACACGCTGAACAGCTCTGAAGGCTTTTCCTCGTTTTCTCATGCATGGCACCGACATAAATGTGACGCGTCTGAACCTGTTGAAACTGAGAAATGACTGAGTTCAGGTTCCGGCTTGATCATGAAACACGTTTTGTTAGTTGCAGCTAATTTACAGACTCCTGATTACATAAAGCTAGCGGCTTCGCCTCGCAGACTTCTTCTGCAAAGATCCGGTGGCTCCTGTGTTCTCTGGTTCTAGATCAGTACCTGCAAACCTGCCCACTCCCACAGGAGATATTTCGGCAGGTAAATCTGCCCCATAGTCTTTTCCATTTCCCGTCTCTTCAAAATCTACATAAACCATTTTAAAGCATCACCGCTTAAAGATCAGCCGATGATTAAGGCGGGCCTTTTTCTCGTTGTGGTCCCCAAAGGGCTCCGCGTTACCTTTGGAAAGCCCCACTACCCACTTGTTTAGATGTTGATGCAAAATGTCTCTTATCAGTGTCTATCTGGAGTTTTCCCACAAACAATCTGACATTAACGCCTACTTCACACTGTGATCAGCAACTTTTGCAGAATATGGATGCATCTGCCGACCGTAGACAGGAAGACGGCTTTCAAATGCGCGATCCACTCATTCAATTCACAGCGTTTGTAAAATTAGCGCTGAAAGGTCTCTTCACACACGAATTAAAACAGCAAGAGCTTGAAAAGCGAAGGTTTTTCCCACTGCATGAATGATTTAAACTATAATCCGTGTCCATGTTTGTGTATTTAAGCATTTTTAAACGCTAAGAGCAACCTTCCAGTGACACATTTAAGGACAATTTTTACATTTCTGCTTTTATTTTTAAGTTTCAATACTGCATAGTTTGTCGTCCTATTTACAGATTTTGCCCTAATCAAGAAAACTAATGTTAAGTTTGTCATTTGTAAATAATTACTTTATGGCCCTTAAACAGAAGAAAATCTGTGCGAAGATGTTGCTGCTGTATCAAAAATGGTGTAAAGCATTTTTCTTCGTATGGATATGGAGTTTGAAACGTTATTATTGTGACAACGCTGGTCTGCACGAGGAGGCCGACTCAGGGGTACAGAAAACATTCATCTTGTTTAACATTTTTACCTGAATATGCCTTATTATCTATTAATAAATGCACAGTATTTCCCTTTCTGATAAGTACTTAGTCTTGTGTGTAAAACTGGTGTCTTATGTCTGCATGTTTTTGCCGCTGTCACACCAGAATCTCCCCACTGTGGGACAATAAAGGCATTTCTAGTCTCCGTCTTATTTTCATACCAGGTGTGGGGATTTAAAAACTGTGACTAGGAAGTGAAAGAGTTTATTTGATCTTGTGGCTCTAATCGCTTCTCCCTCTGAATTTAACTCATTTCAGGAGGAGCTCCTCCATAATCCACCATCCGACCCCTTTTAGGCCAACCTGTATCTGCTGGGGGTCCATGATGTTGACGGGGAGGTTGAAGGTTCCAAGCATAACGTAGCTGTTGGCGTTGCGGTCGTGCGGCACTTGGGACGTTCCCTGGGAGGACGAGGACGGCCCGCTGTCTGCCGACGTTCCTCCGGACCCCGAACCGCCCTGGGAGGGTGGAGGCGGGGCCCGTTCCACCAGGTGGATCACCTTTCCACCCACATCTGAAGAAAGCAAACGTTGAATCAGGTTAGGAGCGCAATAACACCTGGAAGAAAACTGTTGATCAATAGCACTGATTAACCACCAAACACTTAAAAAGCAACTAAATATCCTGTTAGTTGAATTATTGATCAGTTAGATGTTCCAGTTTCTCTGAAAATACAAGAATATGATCACTTACAACATAAAAAACCCAGGTAACATATTAAAAAAAGATTTTAATCTATTATTTACCTGCCAACCAGTGAAGCCCTAATGTAGAGAAGTTATCTGTGAACCCTAGTAGAGTTATAAGTGAAGAATGACCTGAGCTGAGCTTTAAGGGTCCTCCCTCCCTGACTTACTGTAGTCTGCCAGCGTCCGTTCATCCTGCAGCACTCTGCCCTGATAGATGAGCCGCTGCTTGTCCACAGGAATGCCCACTGAAGGGGCAATGTGCTCCTTAAACTCTTTCACTGTCAGCTAGAAAGCAAAGCCACACCAATATTAATATTTCCTCGGTGGGAAATATTCACCTGTGGTCAAAACAGGTGAAGCAGGAAACATGTTTTTACCTGAGAACCAACGGTGTAGGTTCTGCTCTGGGAGTCTAGTGTTTTCACCGTCACCTCGATGTCTGAAGGTTGTTCTTCCATGGTGTTCCTGTAATTAGAACAGAACGTTCCGGTGAAGATGGCGGAGGGTTTTAGAGAGCAGTTGTTAAGGTCTCTGTGTGGTGGGGCTGCACGCCGCGTAGTGACTGCACTACGAGGCAGAAAACTGCAATAAAGAGAGACCACTTAGTTTTACTGAGTATTCCCATTAGTCGCTTTAATACGCGCCTACTCACACACAGCAAATCAGCCAATCACACGACAGCAATTCACTGAATCTGAGCTCCTAGACAGAGACGTTGACACACTGAGAAAAATAGGAAACAAAGTGGATCTAAGTGGCTTCCAAACATGGCGTGGTTGTTGTTGCCAGGCCGGCTGGGATCTTCACACAACTTTCCTGTGTTGGTCCCTTTTGGGTGCCTTTGCTCTGGGGGCCCCATCTGGGGTTCTGGTTCCCCTGGCGTCTGCCTCGGTTCTCTGGTGGGGTGGGGTGGGGGGGTTCTTTGGCTCTTCACAACCATTATTGAGCATTTTTCTCATGGATAAACCTCACAGACACAAGTTCACCCTCACAAACACCTACAGGTGGATCCAGGTACTTACAGACTCACTTCTATGCAGAAAACCTCCGTTATTATCTTCAGCTGTCACTTTCTACATGTCGTATTAACTAATCCTATACATTCTTCAGTGATGGAATCAAGGCGTTGGTTGTTTGTACCTCTGATACTTTATCGGCTGGTTCTGCTGTCCTTTTGATATCTCTCTTTGCAGGTGTAGAAGCAGACTCCGAGGATCTATCGTTCTCATTTTCTCTCTTTTAGCATTTTGTCTCATCTTTTTCTTCTCTTTTCTCTAATACCTTCGCGTTTCTGTGTCCATTGAAGATGAAATAGTCCCAGAATAAAATCTAATGAAGCTTCTTGCATATATAAATTAAGCGGAGCACTATGGTGAAAGCAGTAAGTCTCCACAGGTGAAAGTAAAACCTGTCGGGCTCTTTTTGGCATTAAGACAACAATTCTGCCCACCGTGGATGGGGTGAATAAATGAAAGGCTGCGTGTGAATCAGTTACAAGGAGTAACTGAACAGTTATTGTTCAGTGATACTGAACAATAACTGGTCTCACATTTCTGCAGCAACAAAGACACAAACACGCTTTACTTACAAAGAAGCTCAGAGGTGCCAGGAACATATATAGTCTTTAAATCTAATGACAACGACTTTTGTTTACTACCCAAATACTGAAACCTTGGGAATAATCCTCCTCTGGTTGCTGAAAAGTGTGACAGTCCTATCATTGTTCTCATAAGATATTCAAATCCTTCAAAAGCCAGAGGCAAACCTGGTCTTTAAAAATATAATATCATACAGCTTACCACGCAAGATTGATTAAAGTAATTGTGTGTGTGTGTACAATGTATGTATGAATATGCTAAATAATACTGCTAGAGTAATTTCTTGTTCATAGTCCAATAAGCTCGGGACACAAATGTTTTATTTTACATACTCCATTTTCCTTTAACCGTGAAAGACTTGAGGCTTGACAACATTGTTTAATACAAGAATCACGATGTTGGACGTCAATACGTTTTTATTACTTCTCCATATTTTCCACCGTAAAAATGTCCCCATATCTCTCAGTTTTATCGTCTTAAGCTGATCTGTCATATAACTGACATGCAAAGCAGAAATGCAAAGCACATGAAATATAACGAACTACAAATTACTGCTTCCAGTGACTCTTTTGTGACTGTGATAATTCACACATTGATGCTACAATTCCGTTTACTAGGGCTGGAAAAACAACACCTGTTCTCTCCTCTGTCCACTGAGGAGCTGCCGCAGAAGGGTTGCTAGTTCACTTGGAGGTGTGATTGCTCTGCAGCACTATTGCAGGAAGAAACCTGCCAATTAATGGATGTTGGATGCTGGTTAAACGACCAACAGAGAGCATTTATAACAAGATTTTCTGATTACTCTGTAACGAGTCAGGGCCATTATATTACTAATGAAATATACAGTCTGACTTGAAAATAATTAGTAGCCTTTATGCAAATGTAATGATAGTATTTATATTAGTATTATCTGCCGTGTAGAAGCATGTTGTGGAGCTGTTGCTGACCGTAATAACTGACTGAAGGAGGCTCCATGTAATATTATGAATAATTATACATAATCATTCAGTGACGTCAAATTAAACTGCGTGTTGCTGTGTGCGACATAAACAAAAGAATCAGTTGTGCGTCAAATTACATTTCATCAAAACTCAAGAAAATAAGAGAAAGCTTGAAATATGACGGGTTATGGGTCATAAATCAGTCAAGTTGTTCAATTTGGTAACAGGCAGCTAACTAGTTTAAGAGGTTTAACGTTGCTTTTAATGCCGACATCCCGCTGCTGACACTTTGTGAATTAAAACGGTAAATTAATGTTTTGGCGAGGACGTTTAACTGTAAAATGTGCCACACATAAATAACTATAATCTCGCCTTTGCTTGCTGGTTGTAATCAGAGCTTAGATGCAGTAAAGCAGAAGCTAAGTTTACACAGCTAGCTGGAAGGACGGCTAAGCTAATGCTAAAGTGACTAAAAATCAAGGCTAACGCGGGAAGCTAAAGAGTTAATTATCAAATATGGCGTTAAATGAAACGCTTACCGCTTAACCACACCGTCTCCACCCTGTGCCCAGTGTTACCTGGTCCTTATCACCGGAGGACGAACCGCTTCCCGGGGTTCCCTGCTCCGATGTTAGCTACAAGCTACGAGGCTAACCAGGAAGTGACGTAAGAGGGGAAACGGAAGTGTTCGCGGAGAGAAGAAAAGATGGCGAACCTGGTGGAGGCGACTAGCCAAAAGCAGTTCGAAGAGTGTCTCGCCAAAGCTGGAAAATGCCTGGCCGTGGCGCATTTTCACGCGGCGTGGGCCCCGCAGTGCGGCCAGATGAACGACGTGATGGCGGAGCTTGCCAAAGAGCACGTCGGCACCACGTTCGTGAAGCTGGAGGCGGAGGCGGTCCCGGAGGTGTCGGAGAAGTATGAGATCTCGTCGGTGCCCACCTTCCTGTTCTTCAAGGCCGGGGAGCAGGTGGACCGGCTGGACGGGGCTCACGCCGCGGAGCTCACCAAGAAGGTCCAGCGGCTGGCGGTGAGCGGCGCTCCGGCCGGAGCCGCCGAGGCGCCGGACCTGAACGAGCGGCTGAAGAAGCTGGTCAACGCGGCCCCCTGCATGCTGTTCATGAAGGGCTCCCCGCAGGAGCCCCGCTGCGGCTTCAGCCGGCAGATCGTCGGGCTGCTGAAGGAGCACAGCGTCCAGTTCAGCAGCTTCGACATCCTGTCCGACGACGCGGTCCGCCAGGGGCTGAAGACCTTCTCCAACTGGCCCACCTACCCGCAGCTGTACGTCAACGGCGAGCTGGTGGGTGGACTGGACATCGTGAAGGAGCTGGCGGCGTCCGGCGAGCTGGGGAACACCTGCCCGACGGCCGTGAGCCTGGAGCAGCGCCTGCGGACCGTCATCAACCGGAGCCCGGTCATGCTGTTCATGAAGGGCAACAAGGAGGCGGCCCGGTGCGGCTTCAGCAGGCAGATCCTGGAGATCCTGAACGGCTCTGGGGTGGATTATGACACCTTTGACATTCTGCAGGACGAGGAGGTCCGCCAGGGGCTGAAGACCTTCTCCAACTGGCCCACCTACCCGCAGCTGTACGTGAACGGGGAGCTGGTCGGGGGCCTGGACATCGTGAAGGAGCTGAAGGAAAGCGGGGAGCTGGTGTCGGTGCTGAGGGGGGAGTCATAGGCGGCTGGCCCGGAGCGGCATCTGGAGAGGGGCCCCCAGAGTGACGCTCAACTCTCTGATTGTAGCAGTTAATTAGATTCTGGCTGCAGAAACTGTTGGAAAATGTTTTTTTTCCTCTTCTTCTTCCAAGTAAAACATGTAAAGCTGGCAGAGCGGTAACCCTGGTGAAAAGTTTAGTATGAAAGTAAAGCCGTTGGTGTAATGACGGCATAAAGTCGTGATTCGGCCCTTCATGTCTGATTCTGAGACAGTTCTGAGAAAAGCTGCCTGCAGTTCAAGCTTTTTGGGTTTTTGGACTTTCTTGAGAACTTTGTTGTTGCACGTTTCACATCTTCAGGCTCGGGATGCGATTAGTAAACAGCTTTTCACCCACACACGACTCCCGGAAACCACTTTTCCTGGCTCTGTCATTCTTCCCTGACGTAAACAACGATTAAACAATTAAAAAGAACACAGATGTTTACTTTTGTTGTGTCTAAAGATTACTGAGCACTTTAAACTGAATTTTCCTTTTTTTTATTTTTCCTTGAATGGGGGAAAAAAACAGCTGCTTAGTTGCAGTCATACATCCTGCAGTCCAGCCACGTTTCCCTATAGATTACCAAACATAGACTGAACATAGTTGTGATGAAGTGTTTCCTAAAACTAATCCAGCTGTATTTATAAAACAGCACAACTGACCAAAGTGCTAAACAGATGTATGTAAACATAAAAACACAGATACTATGGGGCTTTGGTTGCCCCGTAGGATTGTTTTCATAGACATTAATGTTCATTTCAATTAAATTTCATTTGTATAGCACAAGGCTGGACGATCTAGAAAAAAGGCATATTGATAAAATAGAAATATTGATCCATATCAATAATTATCAACAAATTGAAAACATTTTAAGTTCAGCCCAGGCCGTTTTATGCTGTTGCTTAATGACCTATTTTTAGATATACAACACACAAACTCAACCCTGTATTCAACTAACTTTTTACCTGGGGTCCGTTCGTCATACGTCGCTAACTCAGTTAGCTGGATTTGACTGTTGACGATTTGGCATGATCTTGGATCGTTTGGTTCTTCGAAACTCTTCCTGGACTTGCTGTCATAGCAACATGTGCGCCAACTTAAGCCTGCTCACGAGCAGGCTTATTTCATGTAAACAGGATTAGATCGCAGCTGTATAAACGGAGGAGATGGGGAAGTCTGTCCAGCCAGTGCACTTGGACCACCTAGTGGCAGAGGACGGGACAGAATTGTGGAACACCATTTTTAATCTTTAATAATAGACGAAACAAATAATGCTTAGTCGTTTTATTTAAACAGTTCTTTATAAAGAAAAGCCAGCAAGTCATCTTTTGCCTGCTATAAGAGATAGTTATGTAAAGTCAGCAATACTACTGTCAAATGGTGTATTAGAACTTACTCTGAAGGTCCTTTTGAAGCAACTCGACCTCTAGTGCAATTTTTCTGTTTTTCAAGTTGTGGAGTTCAATTTCTCCTCTTAATTTGTGTTTTTTTCAGGTCAAAATACTATTTTTTGTTGAAGATGCCGTTTATATAGGGAACGGATGGCACCCTGTGTCATTTTGTGAAAGAAAAAGAAAGGGTGAAACATGCCTCATGCAACAAAAGTAGAAAGAACCTGTTTTTTTGCAGCCTTTTTCTTGGTGGCTGTTATAAACAGACAAATACATCATTTAAGAGTGGCTTTTAAAAAGAGGAAGAAGTTGCTTTTTAAAATACAGTATAATAATTAAAGGCTACCATTTTGTAGAATATTCTTGTACTTCACTTTTTTCCCCATGTTCTAATGTGTCCGGTGGAGGCTCTGACATAAAAGAACAAAGTAAATATGAAATTAGTAAAAGGCAAAAATACATAGTGTAGAAAGTGATAGAAACATCTAACATGGACAGCACTTATGAATGTAATTTGGCTGCTGCTTTTTACCAGCCCTCTCTCCTGGCTTTAGCAGACTTTGAGGTGTTCCCTGTCGTTTTAATTAATGACTCAAATTCAGCCTAACCTTCCATTAAAAGCTCTTGTTCTGCTTGGGAGAAAAACTGTGGGCGTTCTTTGGCCATGCTGAACAGCCAATAGCAGCGTTGCTGATCATTGTTTCTACTATCGATACATTTCCCCTTTTAAACAAACGCATGAACGCACAGTTATCTCAGATAACTCAATCCAGCCATACTAATCATAAACAGCAGGTGTGTTCGAAGAACCCAATTAGCCGGATCATGATTAGCCGGATGAAATCATCTTGGATGTCTCATTTGATCTTGGATGTTTTAAGCAACGTACGAAGAACGGACCCCTGAACTTCAAGTTTAAAAAAAAGAAAAAACATGTGCTCACTGAACTGTAATATTAATCTACATGGCTAGAATGCAGAAGGAAGGAAAACAGTTTTTCTATTGAACTTTTTGTTGACCTTTTTTTCTTCTATCATCAACATATGTCTATTGATCCATATATATTATTGAATTATCCAAATTCAGATTCCATCAGATCCTCCAGGTTGGTCAGAAAGTTTCCTCTCTAAGGAAACCCAGCAGGTTGCATCAAGTCTCTCCAAGCAGCATTCACTCCTCCTGAAAGAGCGTAGAGCCACAGTGGACAGTCGTCTGCATTGTTGATGGCTTTGCAGCAATCCCTCATACTGAGCATGCATGAAGCGACGGTGGAGAGGAAAACTCCCCTTTAACAGGGAGGAGAACCTCCAGCAGAACCAGAACCAGGCTCATTGTGAACGCTCATCTGCCTCGACCCACTGGGGCTTAGAGAAGACAGAGCAGAGACACAGAAAGCACAGAAGCTCACATTGATCCAGGAGTACTTTCTATGTTAGATGGTAATAGAGGATGATCTGCCTCCCCTGATGATGTCACAGCTAACAGAACGCCAGACCAGGTGTACCTTCTATGAAGAGAAAAATGACAGAGAACAAAAAGTTAAAAGGTGAAATAACAACAAACAATGCAGATTGGAGAGCAGTAGGAGAACTCAGCAGAGTGAGAGAAATAGGCCCTGATGTCCTCCAGCAGCATAACTATAGAGGTAGCTCAGGGTAACATGAGCCACTCTGACTAGAAGCTTTGTCAAAAAGGAAAGTTTTAAGCCTAGTCTTAAAAGTAGACGGGGTGTCTGCCTCACGGACCAAAACTGGGAGTTTCAGTGCTAATAATGGTGATCATTAAGATAAAAAAAAATTGATATCTTCAAGTCAAAAGAAGCACACAACCTCTACAAAATGCACATAAAGTTACTTAAATATACCTCAAACCAGACCACTTAATCAAAGTTAGTTATGTTATTAATCGGTACATAGCTATTCTAATAAAGAATGTAAATCCATTGAAAGCTCTTATTTTAGATTTAGCTACATTATGTTGTGACTTAATAACTGGGGAACAAACAGTACAGCAGCAAGGGGAGCTGAGGACACAAATGAGTATTATTCAATCTGTAAATAGTTTCATATGTGAAAACCGCAGAATGTCTTGAACTAAAACTCTGAATATCACAAATGTCTGATCATAAAACGCAGCTATTAGTTCTCAGGTCTAGACGACTAGATGGATCTAGCGGCTGATCGGAAGATCATTGGGGCACCTGAACAGGTATACCTAATAAAGTGGCCACTGGGTGAAAGAGAGACGTTGCAGGATGGGAATGATCATTAAAAATAAGCTTTCTTCTTCTCTTGTTCATTCAGGTAGCATCTGAAGCTCGTTCTGCTGTGCCGTCACATCATGGCGGCAGACCTCCCAGTTGGTTTTGCGCAGCTTTTATTCATGTTTCTCAGCTGTTCTGTTTCTTTAACGATGAGCAGGTCTTATCAGAGCACCAGGCTGACCCTCTCGCTCTTTCCATCAGTGTGAAAAATGTGGTTTTCGCCACCTTGTGGAATTAGGAATTATTACACCAACTACCATCCGACCCATGTCGTTCCGTGGGTGGAACGACATGGGTCCAGGTGTGAGAAATCAGGTGCTGACGAGGAACAGCTGGAACCAACGAAGACAGGGTAGCTGAGGGGAGGAGAGTAATGAAAAGGAACCGAACAGGGAAGGACTCTGACACACATGGATTAAAGATGGCAGTAAGTAGAGCTCATACAGGAACAAACAAAAACATGGTGACTCTCAGACACCGAAGGATTGTGACGTTACCAATGGTCTCTGCCCTTAAACCAAGGAACCAAGTACTGTACCAGAAAGAGAGAGGATCAGACACTGCCTGAAAACACTACCCCTCTACTCATTCAGCCACACTCACTTTTTCCATATAAAGTATATTCCATATAAAGTAAACTTATACAGCACTTTTTCCAGTCATACTGATCACTCAAAGTGTTGCACACACTAGAGCCACATTCAATTCAATTCAATTCAATTTTATTTATATAGCGCCAATTCATGAAACATGTTATCTCAAGGCAAAGTCAAATTCAATCATATTATACAGATTGGTCAAAAATTTCCTATATAAGGGAACCAGTTGATTGCTTCAAAGTCCCGACAAGCAGCATTCACTCCTGAAGAAGCGTAGAGCTACAGGGAGAGTCGTCTGCATTGTCCATGGCTTTGCAGCAATCCCTCATACTGAGCAAGCATGAAGCGACAGTGGAAAGAAAAACTCCCCATTAGTGGGAAGGAAAACCTCCAGCAGAACTGGGCTCATTCACCCAACTGCTTTCACTGATGTGCACACATTCATACACAGCTTGGTGGGCAACTTGGAGTTAAGTGCCTTGCCCAGGGGCACATTAACATATGACAAGGGGAAGCGGGAATTGAACCCACAACCTTCATGATTGCAAGACAACTACTCAACCCATCAAGCCACAGTCGCCCCTGCTCTTGTTCCTTTTGTTTCTGATAAACAAAAAATGTGAAAAATAAATTTTCATTTAAAACTTCATTTAGAACTCATACATACTTTTATATGTATTTTGTATTTCTAAATTAATTTAATTTAATTTCAGTTTATTTTTTTCTAGTTTGTGTTTCTATTAACCTTTTTTTTCTAAATTCGACACCCAAATTAAAGCGCTGTTGTGTCTCTGCTCGCTAAACTCCACGATGAAGCAAACCGGCTGTCTTTAAACATGAGTTAATGATTTGCTGTGTGTTGACAGAGTCTGGGTTTCACTGCTGTTGGTTTCCTTTAAACTGTCTCGGATATGAAAGTCGAGGTTTACAGCAAGACTTTCTATAATTTGCTTCTGTTTATTTGGTGAGATTTTGACAAAACCACAACCTCCCACATGAAGCTGATTCACTCAGGAAGCCTGTTTTTTTTACTCTAAACGGGTTTATCTAAAAACCACACGTCTTTGAATCAAAGGATGTACGAAACCTCATGTTCAGCACCAAATAATTGCCACTAATGGCAGCACAGCTACTGTGCAGTAGTTAATAATTCACCCACACCCACTCTCTGTTTAATTTACGTGCTGCAACATTGCATAAAGTCAGAACGTGTCATCAGGCGTTTTAGTTTCCAGAACAAACTGTTTTAACTTGCAGCTATGTTAGGTGAAGCCTTGTCATATTTTCTGCATTTTTACACTTTGGTTTATCATATTTTTGTTCCCTGCGTGGATCCTGAGCAGCTGCTCGTGAAATCTGTTGATCAGCATCAGGTAAGAATAAAAATGTCTGTTTTCTGTCAGTAAAAAAAGTGAATGGACCAGTAAAGTATAGGGTGATGCTTGCACCGGTTAGATAGATCTACACTAAGATACGTTCCCCCTAAAGGGAACTTTCCACCTCCTCCTCTGTTCTTTCCATAAGTGGTCTTTGCTGCACGTCGTGGGCTTGTATATTTAACAATCTTCTGCTGTCGGATGTGCCGTCACCCCACGCTGCCATGGCGGCTCTCTCTGTGTTTCTGTTTTAGTATCTGGGGAAATGGTTCTTCAAGGCGGCTGTCAGTCGGAGGGAGGCGGACATCAGCAAGTTCAAGATGTTTGACAACATCGCCTTCACCATGGAGGACACCGCCGACAGGACGCTGGTCTTGACCGGATACATGCGGATGTGAGGAGGCAACCTCTCCCCCTCAGAAACACACAATATGACACATATATGCAGTGGCGCCACCAGGGGTGGCCAGGGGTGGCCATGGCCCCTCCGTGCCATGTCCTGGCCACCCTACTGGCCACCCTACTGGCCAGTGTAAATTGTAGGCAGCCGCTCTTCCTGAGCTTCTATTGCGCTTTTATTTGTATCTGCCAGTATCTACTTTCCCCTAGTAACTGTTTTGTTTTCCAATAAATGAATAAATGTACACCTTATTCTAAATATAACTACACAATAAAAAGGAATTGTTGTTCAACTCAAAATGTTAACTGTACTGTTATTGGTCTATGCACATTAGATCATTAGTAACATTAAAAATCAAACAATAAACCAAAAGATATTAATAGGCGTTTACTTAAGTCTTTCTGATAGTTTTCTACAGGCAGCTTTACTACAACAGTAGAATAAAATCCTAAAATTATGGCTTTTAGTTTCAGTGCCACCCCAAGAGTTTAAGTGGCCCCATCTGGCCCCCGTGAAACATTTCTGGAGGTGCCACTGCATATATGCCACACACAAGGAAACACGCAGCAGCTAACAGTTTCAGAATGACAGCAGCTTCCTTCATGAGGTGTGTGTATGTTTACATGTGTGTCATTACGTATGCATAAAAGCCAGAAGGACTCGCCTATCTGCCTCTACAAACATGCATTACCTTACGTTACATCCTGCTCTTGATCTGTACGTGCTGAAATGAACTTTTGTGACCCAATGATAGTGTCATCTCCCCTAGTAAGACTTTCCACAAGGTTTCGATGTGTGCTGATGGGAGGTTTTTACCATATTTCCAGAAGCACATTTGTGAGGTCAGACTCTGGTGGTGGCTGAGAAGGCCTGGTTTGCAGGAGCGGAACGGAGCAGGTTAGAATGATTCATCACACAGGTGTTAAATCAGAGGTCCCTTCCACAAAACCCCCTAATGCATTTATCTCTATGGACGATGCTCTGTGCACCAGTGAGATCAGCTATGGTCTAAAATAAGAGGCTAAGCCCAGACTCATCCTCTGGGTTACCAGATGGTGAAGCCTGATTCGTCACCGTGCAACTACGCTCTTCTTCTGTTGTCCTTCCGTGTTGTCCTCTTCTTCTTCTCTGGCGGATTGCAAAAAAACCCCAACAACAACATTTAACTGCATACCTTAATGCCACCTATTGTAGATTCTGTGCTGTAACTCCCTCCGTTGATGGCGCATGCTTGGTGCCCAGAACTGGTGGAAAATGACGAAGGTTCCTAATAAAACACCAACATGCTGAGACACATGCAGCGAGCTGATGCCAGAGCCACAGTGTTTCCGGTGGAAAAGTGCGGCTGATAGGGAACGGAGGAGCAGAGAGGAGAGGATAGAAAATAAAAAAGCTCTAGTCAGCTGTCAATTTATATTTGTTTAATGGTAAAATGTGCAATAAGCCAGAAAGGGGGAGAGTGCCTTCTGCGGGTCAGGGAGGATGTCCTGCTCCAAGTGGAGGAGTTTAAGTACCTCGGGGTCTGCTGGCCCATAAAACACTCTCTATGGTAGCTCTGTAGAAGTCCTTTAGCAGTTTAGTGGGAAGTCCAGACCTTTTCGGTTTCATGTTAGGCCTTCATCACCAGATGGGAGGTGTTCGCAGTCCAGGAGAGGACATGGCAATATGGCATATTCAGATAAAAATGCAATATTCTAGTTGCTTTTACAAGCAAACACCTCAGAGTAACTAATGCGTGTGCAAACAGACATTAGCATCTGAGAGATGTTGTAAATGATTCCTGGTCAGATCAGAACCTGTGCAACTATTAGCATGTTTGGAAGCACTTACTGGGTCAGTTATACAGTCTAACGGCAGCGGGGATGAAGGGCCCACAGAAACGCTCCTTAGACATGCATGGAGTACTCCTACTGGAGTTTTGCAGCATGTGGGTCTCTTCATGCACCTCCAACATGAAGACCACGACAACATCTGTACACTTCACTGGATGGGGAGTTGCAGCTTCAATAAAAGTGCTGGTAAAACTGTCTGATGCATCCAAAAGGCTTCTCCTGTGTAGATTAGGCTATCGAATCCTCCGGTAACAGCAGCTTCTCTACAGCCGAGGAGAAGCCGTTAGATAAACTCATCAGGACCAGTGCAGGGACTCGGACAGAAGAACTCTGAAATAAAATCACGCCGCTGTTGGACAATCTGCCCCCCGTCCCTTTGCCTGAAGCTGTTGCAGAGCTGGAGAGCTCCTTCACCGCCAGACTGCTGCATCCTAATTGCACTAAGCATTTAGGATGTCTTGTTCCTGAAAAGTGCTCTATAAATAAACTATAAATAAACTTGCCTTGCTGAAGCAGTGTTGACTTTAGAGCCATTACTGCTCCCAGCAAACTCACTAAGTGTTTACATCCCTGCTGCTTTTTATGCATAGAGATGAATACATGTTTTGGCCATTTTTAAAAAAATCACCTTACTTAGTTGCACACTTTCTAATAACTATACAGTTGCTGCTGTTGTAAATTTGCCCTTACTCTACAGCCCTCTATATTCTAATTTTTAGTTTCATATTTTTACCTTTGTCTGTATCTGCATGTTTCCATTGTGTTTCACTTTGCTGCTGGGGAAAGTGAATTTCCCCACTGAGGGACAATAAAGGTCAATTCCCCTCTACCCTCTGACTTCCACTCATGAGTTAAAATTTATGAGCTTTTGTGACGTTTCTAGAATTACTAGATAGTTTAAATCTAATCATTTACAGACTCATCGCAGGTCTGCATGTGGACAGAATTACATCCAGGTGGGACCTTTCCTGCAGGAGCCTAAATTGCTCCTGATCTGTTTTTCTAAGATCAGACATCGTTGGATAAAGTCTCTCTTTGGACATTGAACCCAAATTTACCTGCATTGATTCCGGGCCTAAAACATTAAAAAATAAGCTCCTTTTTGAGCTGCGTTTAAATCAAGGTTGATAAGCATCTTTATTAAAAACTACAGTAACTGGATTTAAAATAAAAGAAAAATCAGCGATCGAGGGGAAATAAACTTTCCATGTCTGTGGAAATCTGCTTCACAGCTTCACTGAAACCAGATTTAGTCACAATAAATATCAAACGTATGGAAACCTTGTAGCATGTGAATAGATACTAGAAAAGGGAAACAATGTGGTATAAATTAAAATAAAGACTCTTTATGCATGTTTGAAGACTGAAACCATTCTATCACTCTTGCACTTCTCCATCAGACAGTTTTGATTTTGTTTTCCTTTTATTTATTTTTAGGGGAGATGACTGCATAAAACACAATTGGACCTATCATATACAGCCTGGGAGGGACGACATGGTGCTGGAAGGTAAGTCAAGCACTGCTCGTCTCATAGATCATCCCCTTTTATGCACTCCAGGAGGACAAACTGTTCCGTATTGGGTTTTCTGGAGGATGTTAGAACAGGTGGGATGGTGTGAATTTTATTTCTGTGTATAAAGTGAAAAAAAGCTAAAAAAAAAAAAGAAAAACCACCTGAGATCAAAATTTCAAATCAATTTCACATAAGAATCATGTTGTGAGTTGGTGGGGAAATACCACTGATTGCTTTCAGTTTTACCTTTTAATTTTATTATTTATTCTTAGGAATTCATTCATCTTTGTGCCAAATATGAGAGACACTTTTCTTTCCTGAGTTACACGTGGAGTTCCCCAGGGCTCCATTTTCAAACTCATGTATTTTCACTCTAATCCTCATGTTCAATAACTCTTTCTATTTTCCTAATACAGTAACTTTATATATAAAAGACGTATAAAATAATAAATACTGGCTTCTGCTGGGAGGATATCTTTCCAAGAGCTTTCGCTTTCTAGCTGCTTCAGGTTCGTAAAGATCATGTTTATTTGCATGCATAGTGAAATAAAAGTAGGCCGCCTCTAAAGGCCTAATCTCACCGCTGCTCACCTCTTTTTAATGCTTTATGTGTTTCGTGCAGTTAAAAAAACATTTTAACAATGGTGAAACGGTTGCACAGGAGCATAAGGGCTTCCTACAGTCAAGGTAGCCAGGATGAGTCTCATAGTACCAGTAAATAAGAAGACCACAGGAATTTACAGGCAGATTTGACAGCGAGGGATGAAGAGAATATGAGGGAGTGAAGCAGTAAACGAATGACTAAGCACTGTGACTAACATGCTGTGTGTCATTCTTTTTAATTTAGGGTATTATGTTGCATAGGAGAACCTTGTTGTTGTAGGTATTGCATATGGAAAGAATTTTCTGTGGCGGAAACATTTACAGTGATGGATGAATGCTTGAAGAAAGTGCACCAGGTGGCTTAAAGCAGCACGCTTCTCATCTCTGAACTTTTAACCAAATCTGATCAGTGGCGGCTGGCCCATAGGGGGCGCTCGGGCGCTGCCCTCCCTAGATGTGGAGGGGAACAGTCAAAATATATATAGATTTTAAAAGTATTATTAATGTCAGTTTTTACTTAATAGTACATGGCTACATGTAATAAGAATTATTAAAACACTTCTACTAATTGACTCTACCAATTGACTCTCATTTAACAGTGCTTTTCCACCAACAGAACGTATCATTTCGCTTCTTCTATGCTTGTGGGGCTGCCGCTGAAGGAGCCCCACAAGTGTAGCGAAATAACCAATCGTATACTGTTGCTAGGGAAGATTTATAAATATTTGGCCAATCAGCATCGCCAAAATGAATGGCTTTGGGGCTCCTGGCGTCGTAGCCCTAGCTGCACAGTGATAGGTGCACTTCACACGTGACGTCACGAGCTACATCCGCGCTACATCCGGGTCACGGTGGTCGGCAAAAACAGTCCTGTTTTCGCTTACCAGCGTGACAAAACGGGTGAATTAGAGCGTACTTTTAGTTTATTTTTGGAATCTAAACAATGCCTACGACTTGTTGTGCTGCCAGTTGCACACAGAGGCATTCCAAATCATCGGATGTACGTTTCTTTCGTTTACCGAAGGACGATGAAAGAAATGGATAATTTCAATGAAAAGGATCCAATCGTCTGTGTGAGCCATCATACCACGACAGAATTTGCAGTCTACACTTCATCTCCGGTAAATACAACTTAGTTTTCACTAGTCGTTGTTCTAATTAAATCATTATATCAATAAAAAATTAGGATATATATTTAAGTCAAGACGTAAACGTTCGTTTCGTAATAATATACGTACATGTACGATGTATGCAAACCCTCTGGCATGAGTCTGTGAAAAGGATTAATAAGAGAAAACCACCAAAATAATCCTTTGTGAACAATGTTTTTTTATTAATTAAATGCTTATTGTGGTATCGTAGTAATTTTCCGACTTTTAATTTAAATGCATGTACTGGGTTTGGCAGGGAAATCTATTGGCCAGCCCCACCAAGATTTTTTTTCACCAGCCGCCACTGAATCTGATAAGAATATGCTGAGAATTATTATTGTCCTTAGTTGCTTATTAGCAGAATAAAGTGAAGTTAAACAAACTAGATTCTCTTTAGTTTATATGAGAGCTTTCCGTTGGTTTATGGGCAGCATGTTCAGCACAATGTGTGAGTTGTATTCCATATGTCTGTGGCCAATTTTGAGTAATGTCCCTGTTTGCACACCAAATAATCTGGTCCTTTGTCCGTTCCTAATGTTTGTTTTGAGGATAACAGGTTGGGGTGTTTTTACCTGCCAGTCTGCTTGCAGCCTGTATATCAGTGCAACGTGGATATTTGGTACATCTCTGAGCTAAAACTCTGAATCCTAAAAAAACAAGGAGGTCTTTGGCAAATACCTTCCCCAATTATAATAATTTCTAAATACCTAATATTTAGTATAACATATAAAAATTACAACAAACCCAGGATAAAGATCTCCAACTTTTGACTTTTAGAAAAAACAGAGTCTTCTATGCTTTTTCAGCTTCTTTCTTTTTGCCAAATGATTTGTTGAACAATGAAAAAAACGTAATCAAAATATATTAAATTGCCAAAATCAGTGCTCAACAAGGTCATGAACGTCCAGCCTACGAAAATTAGGAATCCGCCATTTTATTGTTTTACACCTCGGTTTTGTAGTCCAAGCTGAAGCGGAAGTTACAAGTGGATCAATGGAAATGTTCAGTTGTTGTGTTTACTAACCCCCACAATTCAGTACACCGTCCCCTAGCAGACTACAAAAATGGCCGTGGTGGCGTAGACGTGCGACCAGGAGAGGGGCGGGGCCAAAGTGTCTCCTTTGCATTTAAAGAGACAGCAACAAAACGAGTTGCTCTCAGCTACAATAACAAGTAATTCAGACCAAGATAACGCGGTTCTATTTTATTTAGACCACAGTTGAATGATTTAAATGTGCAAAGGAAGGTATTAAAAGATATATCCCCTTTAAGAAACAAGCAAAAATCTTTATCCCCACTCTGAACCATTTAAGTAAAACTGAATTTTATAACTTATTTGTAGAGACAATAAAGAATCATTTTTAGATTCAGATTAGCTGCACAATAAACATGGATGAATTGATTTTATGCTCATCTGGACACCAGAACGATCCTAAAGAAAAGGTTTGAAGGGTAAAAAGAGAAGGTCCGCCTCAGTGCCTTATCTGAGTGTTACTGGTGTGTGGGTTTTTATCTAGGAAGGACATATCGCAGGAACCTGCTCTGGAACGGCACGTGGGCCAACTGCCAGGACTGCATCATTTTCCAGGAAGTAGAGCCGCCTCTAAAAGAGACCGACTCAGAGGACTCTCTTAACAGATTCATGTTATATGGTAAGAAGTCTTTGAAGAGTGGCTCAGCCAGCACCGTGTCAACTTTAACCTCTTATCCAACAAGAACCGATAAAACACAAAATAAAAACAACTGGAACTTCAATTTCCACCTTTCATTTTCATCTGCAGCTCTTTTTAGTTCAGTTCTACGCTTGATTATTTAAAATATGCTCAATTTTTCCCCAATTTAGCCACAGTTTATCCTATTTTTATATGTTAGCAGATTATTTCCAGTGAGGGTGATGTTATTATGAATTTGGTTAAATTATTTGGTTAAACCATCTTTTTCTCTGTGCTTTGATCCGAAGCTCGGCAGAAGGATGTCGACTCTGAGGTGGTGACAACATTTCTTAGAAATTCAGCTTGCCATAACATGAAGGAGAGCGTCAGACTACCTCATGAGAAAGGTTGTTTTTTTAACCACAAATACACATTCTAATATTTTTTTTACACATTTTTAATGTTAAAGTGTTTGTTTATACATTGAAACAATTTTATGTGTTTCCAGAGTTTTGCATCTAGACGTGAGAGCCCAGGTAGGCCCAGTTACTACTGCCTGTTTTAGCTGCTCAGGAACGTTACAGTAACTTCTGTTGTTTTCTTTTGGGATGCTTTAGGAGATCCTGGATCTTTGTAGTTCAGATAATTTGTTTTGTGAAAAAATATCAAACTGGCCGCAGCAAAGTTGTCTTACTACGAGACTAAAACAGAGAGCTTTTTTTTTTTTTTGTCAGACCTTGTTTGTCAAAATACTGCATGAAGAACAAAGGCAGTCGCAGCCAAACTTATCCACAGTTTTCATTTTCAGTCCGAGGAACTGGCGCTGCAGCTGCTGAGGGCCGACGACCCACCCATAAAAAAACTAAACAGGAAATCCCAGCATTCACATGACGGACGGAGCAGTTTGTCTGCTGAAATAAATGTCATACTTTTTCACCTTATCAGAACAGCATTGATCTGTAGTTGTGACCTTCATCATCAGATATAAAATGTATATTTCCTTCATTTTACATTTCTCTGAATAAAAAAAGCTTCATCATTGATAACCCTTTTATTTTGAGATTATTTTGAGAGGCTTTTCCTGAGGGGCTCGAGGATGTTTAGTCGGAGAGAAGTAAAACCATTTCTGTTTCATGAGCTATTCATTTTCCTGAAACCGCCTTTAAACCTATATCATCATATACCGTATTTTTCGGACTATAAATCACACTTAAAATCCTTAAATATTCTCATAAATTGATGGTGCGCCTTATATATAATTACCGTTGTGCTTACTGACAGATTTTATGTGGTACAATGCGATCAAAAATCTGTTAAAATGTGTAAGTATGACTTTGGTTAGCAATGAAGCCGATCCACTCAATGCATATTAGGAGCATTATGGTACACTGTAGGACCCCTGAGCTGTCTACCAGACTGCCTGACTGTAATGTCTGAACTAGAAGTGCATTCATGTAAGGCAGCCTGGAGTACGAGCTTCAGAGACGAGTTCTCCCCACAGAGACGGTAGAGAGCTGTAGAAGTGAAAGAGTGATATTACACACTTGGGAAGAATATTTAATGCGCCTAATAATCCAGTGTGCCTTATGGTCCGAAATAAACGGTAACGTGTCCAAAAGATCTTGGATCTGTGTTTTGATTCTGTCAAGGATGCCTACAAGGCCTCTGCCAGACCCTAAATGGCTTTTTTTTAGTATTAAAGTATTAAAGACTGAGAAAGTAAGAAAAACAGAAGTCATAGTGTGTGAAGGAGAGCTTTTTTTAAAATTTTTGGTTAATATTCAAGGCCTCTGCAATGAAACAACCCACACAGTTTGCAGATATATTGTTTTTTGTGAAGACATGGTGAAAAAGGTTATTTAGAATGTTCAGTAATAATAAGAGTTGAGCCAAGTCCAGATCCATTCACCTGTAGTACAATACAATCTAGTTAGTACATTTCGCTTTATTACACTGAATCTGAATCTGTTCTATTCAAGTCTAGTTAATTCAAACCTACAGACACTAGTTTAACCCAGTTCAACTGAATCCAGAAGAAACACATTCAAATGTGAGACTTATCTTCACTGATGGTGGTTTTAAATCACCGGAAGGAAATAAGTGCACACAACTCCCAAAAAGAAAAATGGGGGTAAATGAGTGCACAGTTATTTATTAACACAAAAATGTAGAAAACCAGCACTTGGAGGTCCTTCATGTTTAATCAGGGGCAGGAGAACGTGTTTCTGCTACATGCCGTCGTCAGCAACATGTTTTATATTTAAACTAAATGTGAGCGGGATGTTGTTCATGTTGCCTAACTTTAAAAGCTCACATTTCTCACTTACTGTTAGAAAAATGCAGCACAATATAAATTTAGTCCCCAAGACCTCCACAAACTGACCTGGTGTTGTTTGCGTTTGACTTTAAAAAGATGAATGTCAAAACATCCTAATTATGTTCTCTTTACACTTACATATGCAAGATAAAATAGAGAACAGTGATCAGAGCAAACTTCCAGCTCCATCTCACAGCTGTGGAAGTGAGTAGGTCCTCTTTTTTTTCAGGCCTGAACTGTGGCACGATAAACTTTGCTCTTAAATGGAAAAGTGGGGTAATCTGCCCTAGTTGGGAACCACCTGCAAACCCATGTGACTCTTTACTATCACAGGTAGGATGCTAACGGAGGCTCCTCCCTTGTTTTGAGTGGGGACAGCACCCATCAGCCCACATCCAGCCACTTTGTTTTCCCATGTTGCACGTGTAGGTGTGTGTCTGTTTGTACCAGTGAGTATGTTCACACAGAGGTGAGAAAGCTGGAGAAAGTTGATGGTCTTTTTCAGAATCCAGAGAAACATTTTCTGGCTGCAAGGGGGATGCCCCATTGACCACGAAACCAACAACTGCAAAATGAAATGGAAACAGGCTCTCTTCGGCTCTCGCTGCCCCACTTTAAACACACAGCTTTCACTTCTGCTTTTTTTTTTTATTCACCAATAATTCTTGTCTTCATGTCCAGATATACACTTAAATAGTGTTAAAAACACTGTTCCTCTGACAACTGCTCAACTCAACTTCTAGTTTAAATTGCTGTGGTTTGAAGCTGCTGAAAATCTCATAGAAAATGTGGCCAAAGTCTACTTTTTCTTCTGAAGTTCATCCATTTGACCTTGCAGTGTCTGAACGCTACATGCTTGGCAAAAAAAAAAAAAAAAAACACAAAATAGGGAACTAACTTTGTGAAGGATGTTCAGTGTAAGCGTTTTTCAGAGTAGTCTCATGTAAAATGTAGTCATTGTGGAACAACCATCATTCGTTGAAAACTGCTTCTGGACGATGCTTCATTTGTCATCAGCAGATTTCATCTCATGAACCCTTAGAGTCTAAATCGCTTGTAATATTTCAGTTTCATCAACTTTTGGGCTCAGTAATGAGAAATATTTCAATTTAATTTAATTCATATAGCGCCAATTCATAACATCAATCATCTCAAGTCTCTTTCCCAAGTCAATTCAGTCAAACCACACATACAGAAAAAGCTTTCCATCCAAGGAAACCCAGTTTGTACTGAATCATTGGCTTACAGTGTTCACTCCTCTCCTGGACGAGCATGAAGCCAGTGGGCAGTTGCTGGTCATTAACTTTGCAGCAATCCCTCATACTGAGCATGCATGAAGCGACAGTGGAGAGGAAAACTCCCCTTTAACAGGGAGGAGAACCTCCAGCAGAACCAGAACCAGGCTCAGTGTGAACGCTCATCTGCTTGACAATTCTGCTTGACAATTTGCTTACATATCTATGATGATAACAATAACCATTAGTAAAGTCCTGTTGAAACAATATAATGGATTAATTAGAACATTTTCGTGTAAAAAGTCCCTCGGCGTTTCCTTTTTGAAAAGAAGTCGTTGGAAAAGTGGACTGAACTAAATCACCACAGCTGTATCTGTGATGACGTGATCTGGGAACCTGATATTCACTACAATACTGAGCGTACATTTAAAAGGCTTATTGAGGTGAACGGAGTAGATCACAGGCAGACGACAACAACGGCAGGAGATGGTGGACGGCAGGCAGAGACAGGTTAACCAGGTGATGATGACGGGAACTGACTAACCAGAAGATGGTAGAGGAGACAGGCAGATGACCGGATGCAGACGATGCGTTGCAGACAGAACCAGACTTGACCAGATGTAGCAGACGGAAACAGACTCGAGCAGAAGCTCAGCTCCCAGTGATGAAGCGTGAGGAAACCAGGAGAGACCTTTACCAGGCGGTGCACACAAACACTAGTTAAACAAACTAGAGAGGGCAGGGCGTGAGCAGGTCCAAGGAAGAATGACAAGAACAATGAGAAGACACAACATGTGCAGGCAGCGGGACAAGACGAGACGTTCTGGCAGGGAGTGGACGAGTGAGGCAGGAATATGCAGGCAGAGCAAAAGGTGGAATGGCTGGAGGGTAATTAGTGGCTTTGAGGGGACTGAGCAGATTGGGGAATGAATGAAAAGTCCCAAAACAAAAGTCCATCGTGCCACCTGGGTTTATGAAGTAAGGTTAGAGCTTGTGGTGGCTGCTTTATTGTGGCTGCAAGACTTATTCTGCAGAACTGAAAAAGTCCCCACAGGCCTCAGACAGAGGGATGAATTAAACTCATGACAGAGACCACTGCATTTAAATGACTGATTACTGAGCTAAACAATGTGGAGGGGAAAACATGGAGTCATTTTGGGTCATTTATAGGTCATGTGACAATATTGCTCCCACTGCATAATGACCGGGAATGTGTCGTTTATATTTTCATTGTGTCGTTATTGTTGTATTTTATGTTTTATTCTTTGTTGCTGATTTGTAAAGTATAAATGAAGGTTTAATAAACACAAAGAGGAGGTTAAATGTTCTCTTTGACAGGGTTTACCTGGTGACCTTTCACCTGTCTGTTTCGTCATCCCATTTATGTCCAAACATGACTCGTTAAATATTAAAGCCGGCGTAGATTCAAGTTTAAAGGTTACTCGTTGATATTCAGAAATTGTGTGTGAGTGTGTGGGACACCACGGAGTGGCCTTCCACCTGCCGCGCCATATCTGCCATCAAATCAACAACCAACAAATTCTCAGTGTGAAGAAAAAAAATTCCCTGTCATGTTTGTTGCATAGTGACCTATAAACGTGGGAAATCTGAAAGCCACCCACAGCAAACATGAATGTAGCAGTGAGGGAATGCACCAAGGAGCTTCTTTCTTTTCCACATCAACATTTTTACTCTCTAACATCCCCGTTTTCCTTCAATTGGTTAAAATGTCACTTTTTATTTAGAAGAAAGTGAGCTTTACTCGCATACTTTCATCAGCTGGAAGAGACCTTTTGGTTTCATAAACAGCATAAACGTGTCAAACCAGAGGTGCTTCTGAGTTTCGCTGCTACTAGGGGAGCCACCTACACCACAACCCCCCCCCCCCCTCCACTCTTTCTGCTTAAACCACAGCTCTGCAACAACAACAAAAAAACTTCCACCTCATCTCCAGCACATTCTGGTGTAAAAGGGAAAAACCTGCAAGGCTGGCATGTCTGTCAGAGAGGAGACACAGATGAGTCCGGACACAGAGAGCGCTGCACACACCAGGTGAGTCCATGTGGAGAGCGGGCCGACATTCCTGGGATTTCTCTCCGTTTACTCGGGTCTTTTCACTCAATGAGTGCTCTGTGGTTCAGGCTGTGCTGCTTTCATCAGGCTGTAATTTCCCAATTAATAACGTGCAGCGACGTCTGTGTTTTGATGTGTTTTGATGTATTTTCCTCAGGGTTTCTGTGGAGATTTACTCATACGCCACAGAAGTTTTCATTTAGTTCCTGTCCGGTTGGGTTACGGTTTCGTCTGTTTGGTCAGTTGGATTTTGGTTAATCGCACTTTTAGAAGGCATTCCACGAACACTCAGAGCGCGTCTTGTACAAAAACGTACGAGGCTTCAAAGACCTGGTCACTGAAACAGTCCTGGTCTCAGAATTTCAGACGTGTCCCTGAAATGAATAATTGTGATTTTAAAATGAAACTCTGTTTAGTTTCACTAATGGTCAACACTGTAGAGTCCACTACCAGACTAACGAGTCAGGGGGTATTTTGTTTTATTTTTATGGTGCATTGCAAAGATTTAGCTTTCAGAAGAAGAAGTATAAACTCCCCCTTTTGGCGGATGGGATTCTTTCCTTTTTTCTTTTTTGGGAGGTGTGTGTGCAGCCTTCCCCCTGCGATAAAGTGAGGAATGTTGAGCATCTTGTAAAGTTATATTTTGCAAATAAGGAAATACTAAATTTTTTTAGCACATCAGCAGCAAATCATCTCGGGACTCCCCCACACATTGGGAACCCCTGACATAGACAGCATCATCCACACCTATCGGCACCTCTAGTGAAGACGTGTAAAATACTTAAGATGTCTTTTTAAGGACGTCCTTTCAACCTTCAAACACATTATAAAGTGTCTCTTATTTCAGCAGCTTAGATCCAACCTTTAACTTCAGAACATGTATTCAGTGGAGGAAAAAAATCCCAAGTTAATGAAAGACATTTCTTAAAATATCTTTGCTGGCACTCTTGCTGTTAAAATGCCTTTTAATTAATGCATCAGCCTTTGTCCAACCGGGGAGTCCTTAGCTGCATCCTACACCATTGCACATGGTTTAAGCATAGAAAGACACAGAGCACCCTTAAGGATTTAAATATTCAAAAACTCTTGTTTTTCCCACTTTGGAGACTTGCTGAGGGCAGTTTGGAGAGACCGATTCACCTTAAACAGTCATGCTTTTGGACTCTGGGAGGAAATCAGAGTACCTGGAAAGAACCCACACATGCACAGGGAGAACATGCAAACTCCATGCAGAAAGACCGCAGGGATTTGAACCCAGGACCTCCTTGCTGCAAGGCAGCAGTGCTACCAACAGCTGTGTCAAATCATGTTAATGTCCCAAAGAAACAGGAAGTTACTTTAATTATCTCTAAAAGTTAAAGTGTAGCTCACAAAAGGCTTCAGTTTCATCTATCTTATGGAAATTTTTAGAGTTTCAAACAAGCGAGAAGTTTTTGTAAAACAAAAGAGTTAATGTGGGATTTCTCCCCCCCCCCCCCCCGAAATAAAACCCAGTTTTTAGCTACTGCAGAAAAAGATGCATTTAATTTAGGCTTTTATGCACATTTTAACCAGATGTGACAGCCTGTTGAAGCTGCTGTAGATCTATTTTATACAAAACCGTTTTAATGAAAAGCATCCGTATATCAACTACAAATATGCCGGTTTTTGCTCCTGACCCAACAGTCTTTGTCAAAACAACCGAGAAGTACCATCATGAGGCCCAGCTGGATTGTTTTAGACCTTTGGTTCCCAACAGATGGAGTCATGGGCACCAATGGTGGCCATGAAGAACAAAGTTAGGCACCTTTGGTTGATCTGTAGAAGGCTGAGTACATTCAAAAACAACTGAGTACAGCAAATCTGTCCATTGCGGACACGTAATAACATCAACCCTAACCCATAACCCTAACAATATGTTGTTTCCTTCAGAAAATTAAAGTTTGGATGGGAGGTTTCTGCTACTGGTTAGTGGTCTGGAACCTAAAAGCTTGATAAGAGCTAAATCCAGACATTTATTTCTGGAAAAGGGGGGAAAGTCCCTTAAAATGGGCTTGTAAAGGAAGCTGTTAAAAAAACCCGACACAGAACTACATTCGGTTTTGGGTTCACCTAAATGTAAGGATACGAACAACTGAAGGCTGAAGCAGAACTGGAGAACCCGTCCGAAGCTAAATCAACTGACCATGCTGTTGTACTGGTTCTGCAGGGGATTGCACATCATCCACGATGTGCAATCCCCTGATTTTAAAGCAGTGCTCTGCACTCGCTCTGCGGCAGGAAATTTCCCTCAAGTTATCATAACACACTTTTGAGAGGTCTGGAGTCCGACTGAGAGGCCTTTAGCCAACACAGATGAGTTTCAGTTTGTGTCAGCCCAGGTATAACAGGAACAAAACGAGACCACCATCGATATCCTCTCTCTGCATGTAGAAGACAGAAAACTCCCACTGAGGTAAAATCCCAGAGAAGCAGAACAGGTTTGGCCGCTATAGGTGCAAGGTACATTTACCCACAATGCACCGCAGCCTGCTTTGTGAATGTCTTATGATGGTTCCTGTGGGTGTTCTGGTTGAATTGCCAAGACAACTCTTATTGTCTCAAATATTTTTAGCTCAGATCTTTAATCCTGTGAGTCACGTTGAGGTTGAATGAATGCTGGCTGTAAATTAGGTTTTCCTCTGTTTCCCTTCCAAATGTGTGGCATCTGAAGCATGCTGAAATTATTATTGTTCTCTAAAATCATTAAGCTGGTGTCTCAGAGTCTTTCCTCCTTGGTGATTCCTGCAGAAACTGCAAACAGCATTTTACTGTTGTGAGAAGATCAACTGAAATCTTCTCATCTGAATCCTGGAATGGACACAAGTAATCACACCCCTTCCACATTTTGTCATGCTGCAGCCTTTGGGAAGTTCTGAGCGAGAGGTTGTACATAATTATGAAGAGGAAGGGAATTCAGAACTACGGCAGGCATTTTCATTCAGTTCACTCTAACAGCCCTAAATTAAACCCTGAAGTCACATAATTAGCACAGACAGGATGAGGCCAGAAGTGCTGAATGTCGTGAACAGCAGAAAATTACCACTGAAACATGGAAGCATCGTGCTTTGAAGATGCTTTCCTGCAGCAGGGACGTGGAAGCTGATCGGAGATGATATAAGGACTGCTGCAGCTAAATCCAGGACAATCCTGGAAGAAAAACATGTTAGAGGCTGCAGAAAACCTGAGACTGGGTTGGAGGTTCACCTTGCAGCAGAACAACCACCCCGAACATGCAGCCAGAGATACTGTGGATGGTTTAGATCAATGCAGATTCATGGGTTAAAACGGCCTAGTCAAAGTCCAGACCTACATAAGTCCAGCTGAGAATCTTTGGGAAGACTTGAAAATTGATGTTCACAGGCGCTCTCCATCCAACCAGACTGAGCTGTAACTGACATCCAATAACAAGCTACCGGACTACAGACTTTCAGTCCCTTCTCTGTTGGGCCGGTTTATAGTTTTATCGGCTTCCTGAGGCTCCTTACAGGCTTTTTTCATGGCTTGGTTGACATGTTTGTTTTTTCTGTGTATATTTGTGACTGATTGACTGATTTTCTAAGGAAGAATGGGCAGAAACCTCCCCCAGATGTAGGAACAGATCCAGCTTTCCATGTGTGCACAACATTGTGCTGAGCTGTCACACAAAGGCCCAATAAGATTCTTTGAGGATGGTAGCTGTAACATGACAACTGTTGTAAATGTGGTCATTTTTTTCTCACTGGATAAAAACAATGAAAGAGTTCATTAGGACGAAGAAGTCCTCTGAAATTTACACAAAAGAGAACGAGGAAACATCCCCAATAATTCTCCACTTTGTTGGAGGCCTGATGCAATTGTTTAATTTGAATAAATATCACATCACACAATTCATTCTTCTTGCACACTCCTATTTGCATCCTTCAAGTACCTCAGCAATAAAAGACCACCGGCTGCAAACTGTACTCCTCCGCCTCCTCATTACTGCCTACTAGATGCAGTGATGGGTTTTTGCATTCAGAGGTGGAAACTTTGAGCTGAGAGTCATCACAGCCGGAAAAATTTATCTGAACTCACTTCAGCAGAACCTCTCTGGATGTGACTGTCTAAATCTGACCCTGTTTTTTATTTTTATTTATTTTTTTGCCTGTTTGACAGAATGGAGGGTCCATCTCGGTCGTCTCAGAAGTACCTGCTGCTCCATGTGTGGTGCGGACTCCTCACCGTGTCCCTGGTGCTCATGGTTGCGTTTGTCGCTTCAAACAAATCGAAATCAGAGGAAGTAAGTAACCCTGATCAAAACTATTTCTCAATTTATACTCAAAGCAATTTATACTCAAAGCTGTGTGGTTTTATTTAAATATCCGAACATAGATTTAGATAAATAAGTGGAAATTATTACCCGTGGACCATATTTTCCAGGGTCTTAATTTCTACTGACGTGTTTTTACATGTTTATTTCTCCTTCTGAGTCAACATCAGTCTGCATGAACAAGATCAACTGTCCGAGGACAGTTTTGATGTTCTCCTCTGCAATAGATTCCCATCACAAGTGAAAAACTGTTGCTGTAAACAAAAAAAGTCCCTCAGTGAGTAGGTGCAATTCCCAACAGTGATGTAAGGCTAGTAGTTAAGGTGCCAGTCACAATGAGCCTAAAGGCAACAACAGATTGGTTTTACAGCGAGCTGGTAGTCAGAGCAGAACCAAAAAAAACTATTATTTCCATCTTTGAGCGACAGCAGTCAGAGATACTTACAGGTTAATGTTTCCCTATGTAAAACCATTTCTAACGAGGCGATCAGCACGTCGATAAGAACCCAAGTGGTTTGTACACGCAGAAATCAAAGCACAGGAATGGATAAGCGAAGAGGGGGTGAACAGGCTAAACAGGCAATGTATGAAATGCTTGATTCAAACCTAATTTTTGTTTTTAAATTTTTAAAAAGCATCAAATTATGTCAATCTGTTGAGGAATTAACAGTGTAGTGACAATTACAGCTCTGTAATTTTCATGGGTTGAAGGGGACCAAAACATGAGCAGGAGACAGGCAGAATCATTCAAAATGGTAAATGTCTTGTACTTGTATGGTGCTTTATCAAGTCCAATGACCCCAAAGCGCTTTACACTACGGTCATTCACACCCTGATGGTGGTGAGCTATGCTAGCAGCCACAGCTGCCCTGGGGCAGACTGACAGAGGCGAGGCTGCCAGACATCGGCGCCCCCAGACCCTCTGACCACCACCTACTGACTGAGACAGTCAGAGCGGGGGATCGAACCAGCAACCCACCGATTGCAGGATGACAGGGAGTTTGTCCTGTACTTTAATGAAAACGGGGGATATGAAAAAAGACAGACAGACAGATAGATAGATAGTGGGATACTCCATATTTACTGATTTTAAACCATTTCTTTTTTCTTAAGACCAGCGTCTCTGCGGTGAAACCAGAAGACATCAGTCCACAAGGTACGCTTCCAAAACTCAGATTGTGTCTTTTAAAGTAAATCCCGGCAATCACTCTAACTTTGTTTTATCTGATTCTGGTTTTCAGTCAGCAATCTCTTTTCACACGAGAGACTTTTTGGTATGTTGGATCTTTGTTATATGCATCATATTCCCCTCACAAACTCAGAAACCTCAACTAACGATTTAATCTTTGCTGCTTTTCAGGAATGTCATCTTCGTACATTGAACTGGAAACAAGTAGGTCAACCTTTGCTTCCTTGTAACATTCAAATAATCCCTTTCACTTTTTGCAGAGATTGACTTCCTAAACTTTACTTTGTTCTGCATGTTGAAAAAAATGTGTTCTGTTGTTAGCCTTTAATATAGCCAAACATTTACCTTATCCTGGTTTTTCATGCTGTGGAAAGCAGTGAACGCTATTAGAAAAGCACCACAAAGTTTGGTTTGTAACATGGGATCTAATAAATGAATCGGGACTAACCACTATTTATTCAGCCTCAGTTCAATTTATTTATACAGCACTAAATAACAAAGAAGGTCATTTAAAAAAAGTTTTACCAAACAAAAAGGTCTAATTCACATCAATATACTGTATCTAGCTCCAAATTCTCCCAATTTAATCCAGTGCAATTCAATCATATTGTCACGTTTGATTCGGTTATATACAGTCAAATGCATCCCTAATTATAGTTCAGTACAATTAAAGTCTGTCGATCATCAACCATCAGTTTGTAAAAGGTTGTCTGTCAAAGGAAGGACCAGATTGGGTTGGGTTATCCGCCTCAAACTTTGACCTGGGAGGACTCCACTTATCTCTTTCTATGAACCCTAATAATTGGGAGTGAACTTCTCAATTTAATATATGTTTGATTTTTAGGTTTGAATGCCATAACACCCCCGACCAACATGTCATTCAAGCCCCTGAAAAATCATAATTGTTTTCCATCTAAACAACATTATAATATGTTTCAATTTTGAAAGGACATCCTTAAAAAGACGTCTCTTGATGTGGCTGAAAAATTGTCAGGATTGATCAAATGGGCAGAGAATCCACTGATCTCAAGTCCAAAGGAAGGAGTCAGGTCCAGAGTCTGAGATGGACAGAAGGTTCTGATTCCTTCTGTTTGTCCAGTAAACCTGTCAGGGCAGCAGTGCAGGAGTTAGAGAGTTTGTCCTGTAACCAGCCAGTTCAATTTCCTGCTCCGTCCATCTTAGTCATCGTGTGCTTGGCTAAGACACTTCCTCCGCTTTGCCCGCTGCCAGTGGTCAGAAGGCCCTGTGGCACCGATGTATGGCAGCCCCGCCTCTGTCAGTCTGCCCCAGTGCAGCTGTGGCTACAATGTGGCTCACCACTGCAGTCAAGGTGCTTTGGGGTCCGTAGGACTTGACAAGGCGCTATACAAGTGCAGAATATTTAACATTTTACCATAAAAGAATCTTAATTTGCACCTTAAAATAAATCGTAAGCCAGTTAATTTGCATCATGACTGGAGTCTTGAGTGAAAACTCTGGGGATTTTCTCAGAGGCCAGGAGCAGCAACATTTCAGACAACTTGCAACTGTTCTAGGGAGGTTTTACTAAGACATGTCTAATGCTTTGCAATAATCCAGATTAAACAACAGTATGAGTCATTTTTCAGTGTATTTTGTCAAGGCTAAATCTAGAAAAAATAGATGAACTAAAAAAGTATTTTTCTTGGCTACTAAAGGGAAAGGACAGGCTGACCTTAAATAGCCATAAAAGCTAAAAATAACCAATATACAGGGAGAACGGGTTGAAAACATGATTTTTTGTTTTAACAGTAGTTTGCAGAGCAAGGTGAATGCAGTCTGCATTTAGAAAAACCTACAATAGGGTTGAGCTGAAGGAGAAAACACATTCAAGTGTGTATAGTTGAGTGTCATCTGCATAGAGGGAGTATCGTCATTTTTGAATAAGTGCATAAAGATAATTGGAGAACATTAAATTATTAGGTAGGAGATAACAGCCCTTATTTACATATCAGTTATTTCTTCTTTAACGAATAATGACCCAATCATTAATGAATCATCAGAAATTACTAACAGTGTTCTCTTGACTGTTCTCTTATTACTTCACAGCTTTGCAAAATATCCCAAAGGGCTTTTTTTTTAGACTCTCACCTTTAACCCTTAAAACTGGATCTGTGTTTTTATCCTGACGACCTTTTGCAGAAGAAAAGAAAACTTGTGTTTTAACGCCTACATGTGCGGGTTGCAATAGCGTCAAACTCGTTCTGGGAGAAGCTTAGTCATTCTAAGATCTGTATTCTTTGAAGGACTGAAGCATATTTACTTCTGCTGGATGCTACATTTGTGTCTCTGCTTCCTAGCTGTTAGATTTCAGAATTAAGACTCCAAACAGAATTAAGACGCTTATTAAACAAATTAAACAACCTTTTTGAAAATAACTCAAGGCAACAGATGATATTTCTACAGATTTGAAACAATAAATTAGAAAAAAACAAAGTATCCTTAAATTTAAATTTAAGGCACCAATGCTGAAATAGTCTTAAACAATAAATTTACGGCTTTACTCAAATTGTTTAAACTACTTTCAGATTAATTATTGAATATTTTTCTCTTATTTGCATCAGATTTGATCTTTAACCTCCAGCGACATCCATGCTAGAACGAGAAAGCTCCCATTTTATACCTCTGTCAGTAAATAGAGTCCGCATTCAAGCCTAACCACTGCCTGGCATGGAGGGCTTCCTCCCACCATGCTGGGACCTGTGTGAAGTGACTTCCCACAACCACAGGAAACTAAGCAGAGGTGTAACGTGGGTCGTGAAGACATAATTATAAGACACAGCAGCATTCACTGGTCTGATGTGCTGACAGAAAAGAAATTAGACCCTAATTGGAGGATCAGCTTCAGTGTGTTTAAATCATCCAGCTCCAGAGGAAACTGATATGTTTATTCAGCTATAAGCAGTTAGTTGAGTTATTTGTCAAGAATCAAATTCTTTTCATGACAAATCTGTAAAACAGACATATTAGTAGCTTAAATCCTCCTAATGTTTTATCATTTACGATCTGGTCTGTTTTCTCTGCCTATTCATGCAGTTCTGACTGCTTAAACCAGTCTGTTTTATTTTTATTTATTTATTTATTTATCCTTTATTTAACCAGGTAATACCCATTGAGATTAAAAATCTCTTTAATCTTTGGCACAGACTTATTAAAGTCTGTGCCAAAGTCTTCAGGTTTTCCTCGTTTCCTCATTACTTCCTTCCTGGGATCTTTTTATGGGGTCTTGATTAACAGTTTTGCAGGTTTTCTGGAGGCCCTCACGGGTTTTTCTTTAGGGGTTTTTCTGTTTTGTCTGTTTCAGTGAAGCCTACCTTCATTTCTAGAGGAGCCTTTGAGTTAATCAGGCCTAAATAAAAAGATAAACCCAAGCGGTGTTGAGCCATAGCACACAAAGAATCATTTTCATCTGCATTTTAAGGCTCTTTGTCACGACACTGTTAGATAAAATCCATTCTATCTAAAAATGATTAAGGACCTTTTTAAGACATTCCTACCGTGCTGGGATAACATCACTACACCACCTTTATTTATGAGAGCAAACCAAAGTCTACTGAATATGTAAATGGCATAAACAATTAAAGAAAATAAACATCAAACAGGCTTAAATCAGACGCAACCAGACTTTCACGCAGTTTTTCTGAAAATGTTTAGAAAGGGCTCTTTGTCAGTTTTGGCAGTTCACACTTGAGTGAAAGAAAAGACAACTGGATGGGTTAAAATAGTTTTTAAAAAATACAGTCAATGTCTCAGGATGTGCAAAAAGCTTCAGCATCACTAACCCCAAAGTAAAGCGTGTTACATTACATTTTCACCCCTGGGTGGCATGAATAACAGAGATTATCGTGGCGCCTGTTAGGGGAGCCGGTCCGGTGAACATTTTCTCCACAGAAGCAGAAAAAAATGGGCAGCGTTAGTAACTGAGGAACCAACGTAGGGTTGTCCTTGTCTGTTGTGGTCAGTCTTTATCAAAGTGGTCCAAGGAAGGAACGGCGGGGGCCCGGCGGCGGGGTCTTAGAGGGAAAATGCTCACTGATCCACATGGAGAGCAAAGCGTGGCACATGTTGCGTCATACAGCGGGTGAGCTGCTGTAGCTCGTCCTGCTGAAAGCAGTTAATGGCGGTTCTGATAGAAAGGTGTCACAATAGATGGTGCAGACCGTGCTGTCATCACATTCTAATGTTGCTCCAGGATTACTGAGGTCTCTTTCTCCAAACTACAAACTAGAGAAGCGTGATGATGGGCTGAGGATCACAAACACTAGTTTGAGGTGTCGACTTGTCCCCCCGATTCCCCAGATGTCCCTCTGATCAAGCATCTATGGGATGTGCTGGACAAACAAGTCTGGTCCACTCAGAACCCACCTTACCGCTCCAAGGACCTAAAGAAGCTGCCGCTGGCATCTTGGTGCCAGAAACCACGGCACACCTTCAGGGTGGAGGGTTAGGGCCTGCTTCGGCACCAAATGGCGGAGCAACACGCCACTAGACAGTGGTCATAATGTTATGCTTCATATTTTAGTTCTCATTGGTCAGGGACCTGCAGCCTGTGGCTCTTTGGACCTTCCACGGTGGCTCTTGATAACTTTGGCTACAAATTATATTTTTATTATGGTATTTAAATGTAATAATGATAATAAATGCAGGTTTTAGCAGTTTTTTTCTTGGAATAATTGCATTTTATTGTCACAACAGAATGATGCTAAAAGTGCCAGTAATATTTAATTTTAAATCAATATTTTTTCATTTTGTTGTAAACAATTTTTTTTACATCATTATCCACAAATATCAACATCCCGTCCATCCTCTTTAGACATAAAGGACGTTTCTTTAACGATGACAACATGTTTCCTACAGTAGATCTTTATCAAAAATTATAACTTGTCTTTTTCCAAAAGGTCAGGCAATATTTGCAGCTCTGAACGGGTTTAATTCAAGTGGACTGGAGGCAAAATGGCTCTTTAGACTGTAAAGGTTGCAGACCCCTGTCATAGAGTTTACATTTTAAAACTTCAGCTTAATTATACCGAACAATCGCTGCAGAACCTTCTCAAAACTTTGCCTGTTTCCTCTGATTCTGATGATTCGTTTGCTGAATTTCCTGATGTTTTGCAGGTTGGGATCGTAAACATGAGTGGTCAGCACACATCACCTGTGCGTCCTGCTCCCTCTACCTCCATCAGGACTCCATCTACATCAACAGCAGCAGCCCGGCGCGCTCCCACTTCTTCATCTACGCCCAGGTGGTCTTTGGGAAGCTGGAGCAGGGTGACCGGTCCGTGAAGCTGGTCAGAAACCCGTCTCCAGGTAAACAGGAAAAGGTTGAGGCCAAGGTCACAGCTAGTGCCAGATCGGTGTGGCTGGGAAGGATCGTCACGTTGACCGGAGGAGACAGCGTCAGTCTGAACATCACAGGAGACTATGAGAAAGAGTTTACGTTCTGGGGAGCTTTTCAGCTCCGTTAACGAGCTGGTTGGAGCGGTGCCAGTTACAAGCTGTCCATCTATTTAGTTTTAAAATTTCTCCGCCAAACACATTTTTTGGAAGCATTCCCATCCTTTCTGTGACCAAAATGGAACACTAACTCCATCAGACATGATTAAATGCAGATTTAACTCATAAACTCGGAATAAAAGGCCTTGTTTCTGAATCGTTTTGGTTTAATGAAGTTAATCCTGAGCGCTGAAGCTGTGGGAACGTCTAAATGAATGTAAACTGTGAATGGGCCAGAAAAATGTTCTTTATCACTCCTGTTTTGTAACTTCTCTGTGTGTGTTTTCTAATTTATGGAATGAAATATTGTATTGCCGTTGTTTGGAAGCAAGCCAAAAAGCTAATAAAATATATTCTTATTAAAAGTTTTTTTTTTTTTTTTTTTTTTACTTTTCAATCATGGCCAAATATTCACCGGTTGTGCTTCTTTTTTAGAAATAGCATCTGAGACATTTTAACTTTCTTTAATGTTTGTTAATCATTATTTTTTGTCCAGTAATCATTAATTATCACAGCTTAAATAATAACAAGATGCTTTTTAGAATATTTTTAATTAGTTATTATTTTCTGGACTTTTTATTGTGTTACATAAGTTCTAAAGGTTTTCTGCAGCCAATTAATTTATTTTCTTCAAATATAACATCCATGTTGGACGTCAACTTCTGGACCAAATTCTGACCCGTTGTTTTCTCCTTGGTGCTGATCCAGTTGGCTGGCTTCAGTTTCTCCAGCGGCAGTCTAAGAACTGCTCTCAGGTTCTCAGCAGGTCCAACGTTTTAGGATTCGGATCTTTGAGTCATTTGGTCACTTGATTCCTGAGACACGATGCTCCACCGTGCAGGAAAATACACAGATCATCTTCATTTATGCCCCAGTGGACCAGAACCAGACCTGCCTTCAAGCAGCTGCTTGGGCCCCGCGGCCCCTGAGACAGGCTCCACAGCCTGAGACAAAAACTAGAGAGCCTCCGTTAGTCAAGTGTAAGAGCATATTCTGCTTCACAAACTGTAAGGAGAACCACAATTTGGTGATATTTCCTAAAGGAAAATACATCTTAAAAGTCAATTGATTTTGCTGCAGTTTATTTTTCCAATTTTATTTTGGTTATTTAAAGTTTTAAACTAGATTCTCACACATTTTTATTTAATTTAGATTTTTCTCATTATTTTCTTTCTCCGAAGGAGAATTTTGTTAAGATTAGAAATAAGATGGAATGTTTATTTATTTTGTACCTTTATTTATTTTTATTGTTCAGAGAACATGTATTTGGGCGGTTTTACCTTGTTCACATTTGAACGTGTGTCCTACTAGTTACTGGTTAGAACAAGTTTTGTTTTTAAGGATTTTTAACATTTAGGTATTTTGCCTGACACGCCTTGTTACCTGTTATGATTTATGGATTAAAAATAAAAACATACCATAATCTTTTATTGCGTTCCTTATCATCCTGTGATGGCGACTGTGCGTTTGATGTAAAACTTTGAGTTGGGAGCCCCCTAGTGGCCGAATTGACAACTTTCAACATAAGGCATTTCGACCAGGTGTTCCTAAACTTTTCAACCTGTGACCCTGTGACCCCCAAAATAACAGTTTCTTTTTTTTGGGTGTTTTTTTGTAAAGACCCTTTCCAGAAAAGGGCAGCCTTCCTCCTAAATTTATACTTTGACATTAGACCAACCAATGCTAAATGGACTGTGCCTATATAACTCCTTTCTAGCCAACCAGGCGGCTAAAAGCGCTTTCCAACACAATCTGGGCCCTCGATTACCCTTCCTCACATGCCTTCAAACAGCATTTTCAGTAAGAGTGCTCAGCTAGCGCTTAACTCTGATACATCACGGTCATAGAGGTCAAACATTATGCAAAAGGCATTTGGTTTGAGTATCTTTGATCGTCTTCTTATGGTAAAGTAGAAACGTATTGTGTCTAGGGTCCCCAGACGTCCAGGTCCGTCCCTGCAGTGGACAATTAGTTTTATAGCAAGTCTCAGCAAAAATATGAAAGAAATGAGCGATAAACCCTGAAGGTAGCACCTGGGGGGGGGGTACTGACAGGCGGGTGGAGTTAGCTTTCTCAGGTTGGTTGTAAATGTCAGGCCGGCTGCTCTGCTGAGCCACAATTACTTTGCTCCTGACATTCAGAGTTCATGATAGAGCAGTTTTTCTCTTACATTGAGGTTTCAATAGCAGCAAATAACAGAAATAGTCAAAAGGGATTTAGTGTCAGTTTTATAAAATATACACATCAGAGTTGTGTCTATTGTTGCAAGCTCTGCACCGATGGCAGCATTGCTAACACAATCAGACAAAGATTTCAACGTAATCCTAACCTGCTCCTCTTCCAGTCTGAAATCCTGCTGGACTCTGTCTCAGCTTCACGTGTGCTTCATCATACTGAGATAAACTTAGTTTGTAATTTCTCTCCAAACATACAATCAAGATGCGTTTTTGGCATCTAGGTAAACTTTAAAAGCAAATCAAGTTTTTTTATTTAAAAAAACGTCTTCACCAGTGTGCCCATTTAGGCCAGTACTTTAATGACTATCTGCTAATTGGCCACATGATGGCGCCACTTTCCACCAAATTCACTGAAAGACAAAGCCCACGTGTGTTTAACTATTAAATTACAGACTGACAAAGCACTTTGAAGTTATTAGAAGTATAATACAAGTATATATTGCATGTATAGTAGTATACATGTAAATGTTGTCTTTTATTGGAGGATTCATAGAAGGATTGTCAGTAATTGGTCTGAGGGCGACGCTACACACAGTCAGGGACTGAAACCTGTGAGATATTTATTTAAGAGATGTGTTGAACAGCAGCTGCAGAACAGGAAGCCACATATTTAGTGCAATATCTCACTGCTTCCTCCTGCATCCTGGGCTGGTTTACATGTAAACACCTCTCTGACTCTCTCTGTGCTGCTGAGAAACAGCAACTAAGCGCAGTGGTGGGCTCACTTTATCTCTCATATTGACAATCTGCCATTTCTGATACGTTTTAGCTTTTCCCGTCATTAATTTTCCTTCCCTCTCAGTTTATCTCTGTGTAAAAGTGATCCGGCATGAAAGATGAGACATAAAGTTGGATAAGATTCTTCAGATGTCATTCTGTCTGACTTCACCGCTCATTAACTCCTGAAGTCCGAGGCTATTCTTGGAGAATTCCTCATGAAAAAAACTTTCCCAGATTGAGTCAGAAACAGCTCCACAACCGGGATTTTAAGATAAGCTTAGAAGGCCTCTGCGACTAACTACAATAATGTGGTCAGAGATAATTAAGTAAATACCGCAAGTTTAGGCAGGTTAACCTTCAATTAATTGGAAATTTGGGAGAGTTGCTATAAAGTTGGCTTCTAGAAAAAGCACAACTGCAATGAAGATATTTTTTAAAACTCAGAATCAAACCCCTAATTTAATGTGCCAGGTTTATCAGAAATCTGTGCCAGTCGGATCCAGTAATATTTTAAAATGCTCACTTTTCTGATTTTCATCCCTCCTGTTCTAGCTGTTTTTCTCTTATCCGGGTCAACAGGCTTAAACCGGAGGCAACTGAACTTTCTCTCAGTATTTTTCTGAAAACATCTCAGCACCTATCCAGGTGTCGCACTGAGCAACCTGCAGTTGGAGCGCTGCTGTTTCTAAGGACATGGAGGCCCGTCCTCCTTGGCACATTCTCAGTCAGATGCAGATCAGTGACTCACCACCACTGTCCTGGGTCATTAGAAGCTTTTGCTTGGTGTGAGTGGAGGACCTGGTCAGCTGAATCATGATGAGATGCTGATGTAATCTCCCTGGAATGTGTTGGAAGACCAAGATGGCTTCTTTCAGTCCTCTTTCTAACCATCTGTTCTCCCTGTCCAACATCTGGACATCTTTGTTGTCTAAAGTGTCTCCTTTGTTCTGGAGGTACCAGTGGGCTGCTGAATCTTGCCCGGAGCTGCTGGCCCTCCTGTGCTGCTCCAGGCGTTTATGTTGCTGCTGTTTAAGAGTCTGAGCCGTCCTCGCTGCATCGGACTGCAGACACAACGCCGCTCATTTGTGGCTCTGTCTTTGGGATGAACCAGTTTTTATTAGGTTATTAGGTTTGAAATGTGTTTGGAGAAAATTCTCCAGAGTTTCTCATAATTTCCTGACACATGTGGGACGGTGATGTTTTTGGCATGTCTGTGTTCGTTGTTTTTCCTGCTGGGTTTGTTGGCTGACTTGACAAACGCCCAGCTAGGATAACCACATGCTTGAAGTGATTTCCTGACGTGCTTGTGTTCTTTTTGTTTCTCCTTTGTAACAGAGGTTGTTGTTCTTCATGCTGTCAGAAACAAACACCTTTAAGTTCAGAACTTGGATTAAATGCATAAAGAACTCAATGTTTTGCTGTCAGTCGTGCATATGTACCGATTACACACCGATTCATCCCATGAGGCTCTTCGTGTTTGACTAACAAATGAATCATTCCTCTGGAAGGTACAAGGAATTAAAATGAACAAAACGGAAAAACTTTCAGAAAGACCTGCTGATGATGACCAGTTTAAACGATTACAGCATTTTTTTCAATATATATATATCTATAGATATATATCTATATATCTATATCTATATATATATATATATATCATATATATATCTATAGATATATAGATATATATATATATATCATATATATATATATATATATATATATATATATATATATATATATATATAACTATATATAACTATATATATCTATAGATATCTACATATCTATCTATCTATCTATCTATCTATCTATCTATCTATCTATCTATCTATCTATCTATCTATCTATCTATCTATCTATCTATCTATCTATCTATCTATCTATCTATCTATCTATCTATCTATCTATCTATCTCTCTATTTATAGATAGATAGATAGATAGATAGATAGATAGATAGATAGATAGATAGATAGATAGATAGATAGATAGATATCCACCTCTGCCTGTGAGGTTGACAGCTCTGTGATGTTTGATGGGTTCCTTGCATGCATTGTCGGTTTTAAACCTCCAGCAGAATCTTAATAGGACTGAGCTCTGCACTTCGGACCGGTCCGCTCCATTTCTGTCTTTCTCTCCGTTCCCTGAAGGATTCCTCTGAAGCTTTGGATAACTGTGGTGCTGCATGGTTCACTTCTGCCTCAGCTTCTGCTCCCATGGTGCCACATTTTCGTCAGTGTCGAGTGGGACAGCAACGGCTTCTTGTTTCCTTTTTTTTTGTTACTGTAGATTTAAATATCTATAGTATATTTGCATTTATTTACTATATTTAAAGTGTTATTTAGATGCTAGTCTTGGTTAAATGCATCACTTGGTTCATGTAGATCAAAACATGAACTGCCTTTAATCTGATGATGATTTGTTTTGGACTTGTTATGACTTTCTCTTTCCTTTTGACATGTGCCTCGCTGTAATGTTGTAGTTCTTTCTACGGTTGTTTTTTCCCTTTGTCATCTTGATCAGGACTCATTGGAAGAGGAAGAACTGTATCTCATTTGGACCTTCAAATAAAAATACATTTTAGTCACCTGCTCAGAGTGCATCGTTCAAAAAGCCCGGCTCTTTCTTCACTCTTTCACTTCTTTAATCTTTCTCTGTTCACTCTTTGCTCAGAACAGCACATCTGAACCTTCTGTTATTCGATTAGATTTCTTCTTTTTCACTCACTCTGCATCTGAAATCGTGTTCCTTAAGTCTCCAGTGAATGATCTGCTCTGAAACTAGTGATAAAACCATTAAATGTTTGAGGGTTTAACAACGTCTATCTTCATTTTGACAACATTCCATATCAGCACCACAGTCTTTGGGTTTCTAACTCATGATCGAGATGTTCATTTCCATGTCTGAAGTTGTGAAATTTGTGAAAGGTTACGATGATATTGTAGGATCCATGAACTGAAATGAAAATGTCATTCGATGTTCATTTGTTTGGGTTTTCTTATTGTTTGTGTGTCGATGTACTAGAAGTGGGCGGAGGTTTGTAATTGGGCGTATTACTCACCTGTTGGAGTGTCACCTGTGGAGAGTGACGGATGGGCCGCTGTATTTTTTTGTCCACCGCTACACAGATCGCTGCAATTAATGTTTGTCAAGTTACATATTGGACATGTTATTCTAAATTGTTTAGTTTTCTTTTTCTCAACAAAGTTAAGAAAGAAGTAGCCTATTAGATCTCAGCGGATCCTTCCTTAACGAGCGCGGCAAGAAAGAAACGGCCCGACCTCAGCCTCTCAGCGGCTTTTTGGGTTTTGTCACTGAAGTTGCTGCAGTAGTTATACATGGAAACATAAAACCCAAGCGTCAGAGCATAAAGACAGAGAGACCATGATCTCCAAGATGAATGTGAGTTTAGAGAATATTTGTATGGCAAAATGGAAAGCGAGGTAAAAACGCTGCCTGAGTGCAAAGGTAGGGAGACCTAACAGAACGGCACCTCACCCAGGAGACTAAAAGCTTTCGGTGGTGAGCCCTCGCTTGTTTCAAAAACGGCAGACAGGTTAGGTTTAACTTCTGCTCCAGTTCTGACCAGCATTGTTGAAGCTTCAGGCATCAACATGTCATTTTCTCCAAACAGAATACTTTAAATTAGCAAACTATGCAGCAGTTTGTGTAGAAATTAACAGCCGTGAATGGCATCAGGTGAAAGTTTCAAAGTTTCACCTGTTTCTGCACATAACAAGTCTATGTTTTCCATGTGATGATTCAGCTGCACCCTACTGTTGTAGCGTTGCTAATAAAACTATTTAAATCCGTTGAGAATTAAATGTCTCGTCACATGTGGTTTGGCCCATCGACAGTAACTTTAAGCTGAAAATGTGGCTGGAGGAAAAGCCGAATTATTGTTAGAAAGTCACAAAGACGCTGCAGTCCCGTACCTTTTCTTCGTTTAGCTCAGACACATACAAACATTTAGTACTTATTGTTGTTTGGGAGAGCAGTTATTAATTTATTTAATTAGTTTTAACACATCTGCAGACATTAATAAATGTTTTTTTTACAGGGGGAGGACAAATGAAAAGTAAAAACTGTGTGAAAAAAGTCAAATTTTCTTACATCAGAAACTTTATGCTCACAAACGATGGTCCAATATCAGGTCTCTAAGCTCCCTGCTGGAGAAATCTGCATGAATCGCATCGTATTGTTGTCCCTCAGCGTATATCCCAGTTGTTTGACTATCCCAGAGCGGTTCAAATGACTTCAGTGTTTTCAGAAAGCTCTCCACCTTTCCAGCATGGAAGGTGCTTGGGGAAGTAACAGCGATCACTCATTTTTCTCTGTTACCAACATGTAGCCGTGCTGATAATTGTCATGTTTCCATTGGAGAGGTCTTTATGTTGAGAAAACAAATTATTTTCTGTTTAATAAACTGGCAGATAGAGTTAATTTTATGTTTTTGAGAGCATAGCAAGTTGTAAGTGTTGTAAAAGTAGCAGATGGAGGAACTGTGTTTCATTCTAATAATGCAACCTTTAAATCTACTGTTATAGAAATATGTGATATGAACATGAAAAAAAAGAATGTGAATTCAAATCGGATCGTATGAATTATTTTGGACTGATTTGGATTCTCTGAAATTAGTCAGTTTGTCTTGTAAAGAGGCCTAGAGATGTGTGTTATTTCTGGATTAAATTGAAAACTCCTCAGATTGGTGTACAAAAGATAAAGATAATTTCGATAAAAACACTGGAGGGAACAGAACCATTTAATTTTTTTGTACAAGATTCTTTCTTTTCAGAAGTCTTTTTTTTAACCGTTTTTGTTTTGTTCAGTTGTTCCCCTCATTAGCCAGCATTCTCAAAGCATTCACCTGATTTAACAGGGTGCCCTCGGCATTTCACAGGACTTTATGTTATTGCCACTGTCCATTTTCACTCAGGTGACTTTGAAGTAAAAGCAACAGGAAAAGCCACGGGATCCCCCAAACCTCTTCAATTCTTTGTCTGGAGCAGATGAACGTGAGAAGAGAAAAAAGAAAAAGCACTCTCTGCTGCAATTGTTTCAGCCGAAACATTTCACTGCTCAGTTGTTCCTAATGCAGGTATTTCCCCAAACCCAGCGTCTGCTCTGAAGCATCCGTCACATCACAACAAAAACTCAGACTGATCCTCATAGAAGGAAGACGTTTACGATTACGCAATTACAGAAACCAAAAATAGAAGACTACAATAGATGACTCAATGTCCTAAAGTCAAAATAAATATGTCGACCCTTTTTAGGTAACCTGCTCCACAACACATTAGCTTAGCTTCATCAGCGCTAAAAGACGCTTCTCACCCCTGGAAATATTTACAACAACATTTCATCACCTCTCCCGTTTCCTCTTTTGCTTCCAAACCTTGTTGATCCCCCCTGCTTGTTTTGTCAGACCTCTGTTGACATTTAAGAGACAGAAAAAGCAGAAATGCTCCTGTCCACGCTAATATTTCACCCTTCAGACTAAGGACAAAGATGGCCTTTCAGGACGGAAAAGTTCAGCTCAGTTTTCAATTCAGTTTATTAACGGAGCACCGACTATCAATAAACGTCAACGCAGAACAGTTTGGAAAAAACATGGAATTTGCATAAAGAAAGATGCGTTCAATTCAATAGAATCATACAAACAGTCAGTGTACGCAGCATACATTCCATCACAATTATACAACATTTCAGTCAAGATCAGTCGATTATTTCAATCCGTAAAAAGTTTTTTTTTCTAAGGGAACTAAACCAACTGCATTAAATCAACACGTTTGCAGCAATCCCTCCTTCTTAAGGTGCGTTTGCGTCGAATTCAAATGAGACGTTTGGAGCGAACGATTTACCTGTTTATCCTGATGTAAAGGCGCTTTCAGGAGCGGATTAACGGTCTGCGACCCAAATGACACGTTAAGAGCGATGCGAACTGCATGATTTGGGTTAATACAGCAAAGCAAAACTGTGAATAGAGCAAAGTGAAACTTTGCTCAAGTTCAAGAATCTGAACTTTTCTGTCAGTTTGTGTGTTGTTAAGGGTGCTCCTCATCCGTTTATTTAAGCACGAAACAGTTATTTTTAGACATTTTTAGACTATATTTCTTTGAGCAATGATGAATTTACTGAACGAAGACGCCTGTACTTGGTGTCCCGGAGGAAGATCCGTCCCCCACGGGGCAGCAAGTCCTCATGCTGGGTCCTGGACAGACAGAAGTCCCGCTGTAAGCGACCGTCATCCAGCCACAGGTGGTGGTACTCACTGAACTGGGTGCGTCTCTGGAGGATCTGGTGGACCCGGGGTCCACATTACATACAAAATGTAATCTCAGTAAAATCTCTCTGCGAGTTGAACAGACTGGAGGAACCAGCAAGCAGGCTGGGGGGGGGGGGGGGGAATGGCTGCGATGTCAGAGTGTTGCCAGCGCCTATTGTTTGGGAGAGAGAGGTGAAATGACGAGCAACCAACAGGAGACAATCAGGTAAATTTTCCTCCTGGATCGCGTTCAGTGTGAACGTACTTTTAAGGAGCATGCAGCAACAGTATGCAGTTGATTGCATGGAGTCATCAACGTTGCAGCAACCCTCCTCCTGAACATGAACAGAACATGAGGAAAGAAAACATTACAGAGGAAAGCACATTGCAGTGGAATAGTAGCAGCAGGTCAAGATATAAGACAAGTTGGACTACAAACTAAATCTAATTAAGTCTCAGTGAACTACAACAGCTCAAATTCAACATTAACAGTTAAAGGCAACTCAAACCGGTTTTTAACCTTGGTTTAAACAAACCCAGGCTATCAGCACTTTTACAGTTTTCTGGGAGTTTGTTTCAGATAAGTGGAGCATAGGAACTAAATGCTGCTTCTCCATGTCTGGTTCTGGTTCTGGTTCTGCAGAGTAGACCAGAACCAGAAGATCTAAGTGGCTTGGAGTGTTGATGCACTGCAATTCCTCCATAATAATAAACATGACTGTTGTTTGCATATAATCCTTAGCTATGCAGCAACCCCTCCTCCTTAACAAGCATGAATCACAGTGGGTAGCTGATTACACTGCGTCATCAACTTTGCAGCAATTCCGTCTTTAAATTAGCATGTAGAAACAGCTGACACTTGATTGTATAGAGTGATCAACTTTGCAGCAATCCCTCCTGCTTAATGAGCATGTAGTGAGAGTGGGCAGGTGATTTCATGGAGTTGTTAACTTTGCAGTATTGCCAAGTTAAGCAGTAAACCAAATATCATGAACTGTTGTTTTTATGAAGAGTTTGACCAACTGGTACAAGGTTGGGTCAGTCCAGTATTAAAATGTAACCACAGCATGGGGTTGCCAACACTGTGCTTCACTGGAGGCTTGAGATAAGTAGACGACGGGCCGAACCTTTCCTACAATGTGAACAGTGGTTTTATAGCCTAAGTTGATCATTTTTGTGTCTTTTAGTTCTTTAAATGGTGTTTGACAAGTGGGGTGACACTGTGATCCAATCAGGGATTCACATGTGAGGATAAGGTTCTGGCTTTGACTCCAAACTTTTGTATTGAAACATTTATTGGACCAGTTTATAAGGTTTATCAAAATACTTGTTTGAGCACAGCTGGAACTGTTTGAAAAGTTCTGTAAAAACCTTCTTAATGGACATTAATGTGTCTTTATTGTGACGGTTGATTTCTGTCACTCTGTTTCTTTTATCGGATAAACATCAACTAAGACAGCAATTACAATCACCTGAAGGCATGAGGGCTCTCCTTCCCTTTAAACAATCTCATTCAGTCAGAGAATGAGATAAAAATTATTACAATCAAGACTTAAACTGATTATTAATCATCCATAATTGACGAGCAGTTACTAATTATAACTATATGAGCAAAGAAACAAAAAACAAATATCAGGACCGACTCAAAGAACACACAAGACAACTTCCACTGATGACTTCATGGAAAAACCTCTGACAAAAAACAAATATTCAGAAACATAATTACTGAACTAATTAATATCTATTGATCATTCAGAGCTCATCAGACTCTTGGAAAGCTCAAGAGAAAGACCTTAATTTCATCTGATTTTAATCCAGAGAGAAAGGCTGGAGAGTAGGACCAAGAAAGTGAACAGAATTTATTTAAACCAAAAAAATTATATTTCTTTTTTTTACCTGCTCTAAAAAATGTGATAATTTTGAATAAATACATTAGTCAGATTTTTTTGTAGGAAATGAATGTATAAATCATTGTAGATCCAATATGTAAAACAGGGTTTTGCTCATTTGTTGAATTCATCCAGTTTGCAAATTATTGTGAATAATTTAGTTTGACTCTTTAACAAAAATAAACTGAACTGTTTTTGGTCTAGCAATATAAGAACAATATTTGGGTTGGTTGTTCTTTGAAAACACTTACTGTAATTAGCCAGTTTTGATGACTGAATTCAAAGCAAATTTTAATGCACCAACATCTGCATTTGAGTAATTAAATGTCATTGGATAGATTTTACTATGAAATTAAGTGTGCTTATTAAAAGATGAATACTTTGTGTTGTACTTAACATTTTCAATTGTAGGATTTGAACTTTTCTGTAAGAATTCTGCCTTAATTAAAAACTAAAATCTTCCATCTGCATCAGCCACCTGTGCTGGTGGACCAAATCTTTCTTGAAATGCAGATGGGGGGGGGGGGGGGTGCACCCAAAATCAGTGCAGGGGCCACAAATGGCCCCTGGGCCGCACTTTGGTCACTCATTTAAGCGCATAAATTTGTGAGTTAGAAATCCAGTAGAATTTGTTAATAGTTGTGGTTCTAAGTACTAGAACCAAAACAAGCGGCTAAAGTTTTTTTTTCCTTCAATTTATATATTTGAGAACAGAAGTAACATTTTCACAAACGGATATCTGAACTATGTGTAACTGGTTAATTGAGATACAAGCTGTCCAACAATACTCATTCTGTTTCAATTCAGTTAAATTTGATCCATTTAAATAGCGCCAATTCATGAAACATATCATCTCAAGGTTCTTTACAAAGTCAGACTCTATCAAATCCTCCAGATTAGTCAGAAAGTTTCCTCTCTAAGGAAACCCAGCAGGTTGCATCAAGTCTCTCCAAGCAGCATTCACTCCTCCTGAAAGAGCGTAGAGCCACAGTGGACAGTCGTCTGCATTGTTGATGGCTTTGCAGCAATCCCTCATACTGAGCATGCATGAAGCGACAGTGGAGAGGAAAACTCCCCTTTAACAGGTAGGAGAACCTCCAGCAGAACCAGAACCAGGCTCAGTGTGAACGCTCATCTGCCTCGACCCACTGGGGCTTAGAGAAGACAGAGCAGAGACACAGAAAGCTCAGAAGCTCACATTGACCGAGGAGTACTTTCTATGCTAGAGGGTACTGACAGACTAGCTCCAGCTGGCTGTCTAGATAAACTGAGCCAGTTTTCAGGTCTAGAGGATGAAGGAGAGCACATGCAGTTAGTTGCAGTAAAGCTCAGCCGATAGCTGATGAAAGATTTCTGCCTGCAGCGTTCGCTAGATTCCAAATGTCAGCCATTTGTGATATCGAGGTCGCTCTGGTCCTCGAACTTTCTGAGTCAGAATTTTGAGTTCAAGGAGAATGTTTGCGTTATTTTTAGTATTTTTAATGCCTTTTTAAATTACTCTGTGGTGACTAAATAATTTGAGCAATCAAATTCAATCAATCAATCAAAGAATAAGAAAATCATTGTTTCTTTAAACAACAACAAATACACTTCCAGAAAAGATGTGCCATGCTGAGGCATGTTTCTGGTGCTGTGGAATAAAACAAATTGCTTTGCTTAACTACCAAGACAGAGATCGGAGATTTTATCAAACGTAGAATTTCATTTCTTCTTATAAGAAGGAAACAGAAAAATCTACACAAACCATGAAAATATTCTGGGTAAGTTGGTCATAACAGCAAAAGCAGATCTGTGGAGGACGTGTTTCTCTCCTAGCTATTGCTGCCATTACTCTATTACTTTACCTTAATCTAGAAAGTACTCCTGGATCAATGTGAGCTTCTGAGCTTTCTGTGTCTCTGCTCTGTCTTCTCTAAGCCCCAGTGGGTCGAGGCAGATGAGCGTTCACACTGAGCCTGGTTCTGGTTCAGCTGGAGGTTTTCTTCCCTGTTAAAGGGGAATTTTCCTCTCCACTGTCGCTTCATTCAGTATGAGGGATTGCTGCAAAGTCAACGACTCACTGCAATCTGCTAGGTTTGCTCAGATAGAAGAGCTTTGAGGTGACGTGTTGTGAAATTGAGCGATATAAATAAACTGAATCGAGAAATACAACAGCCAAAACGTTGCTTTATTCCATCTGCCTGTTATAAAGATTTGTGTCCCAGTGACAAACAATATTTAATTGTTTTTAAAACCAATGTTACAAAATGTTGACATGTTTCTAGTTTCCATGCGCGGTTTTCTGGGCGTCTGTTCAGAACAGGCTCGGTTTGGATATTCCACCGTTATAAAAACCGCTTTAGTTTTAACACCTTCAGAAATGAGTTAGCATCTAAACTCTGCATCATTCTCAGATGCAGTACATCAGGGTACATCGTTAGTCACCTGAGAAATAAAAAATGTGATTACTTGGCTGCCTGCTCTCACATGTACCTGTGAGTGCAGTGCAGAGAGGGAGCGGATGACCGAGGCCCTGTTCGCTGAATCATCCTAAGGTGCTTCCTTCTAGGTTTAAGGGCGTCATGGTTGAAATACTACCTTCACCAAATGCAACACCTCAACGGGGAACCAAGACGTCATCAGTTATCATTCTCTAATTTTCAGGAAGCAGACATTTTGTTCCAACATGTCACCGTTACATGGCTGTCAGCAGGTAACTGTTTCTTCTAAGGAAAGGGAAAGAAAAATTCATCCCAAGCAGCATCCTGATAATGTTCTGTTGAGCTGTCTTTATGTAGTGATTCTTCAGAAAAAAAAAAAAAACACGCCAGAAAAGACGTCTTGATTTATGGCAGTGAAGGATCGTCATGCAGAGAGTGGCTGTGTCAAAAAGAGCCTATGATAATGAGAAAATTAGAAAACTTCCAGGTTGGTCTTGGACAGGAAAACAGGTCAAGAAGCACAGGAAATGAAACAGCCCGTCAAACAGAATCCTGAGCAGAACAATGGAAGAATCCAGCGATAAGCCATGAGAACCAGCGAGGTTAAACACACAGGCAGGGGTGGAGCTCAATAAGCTGATCGGAGGGAATGGGGAGCAGCTGAGGAAGAATAACTCCAGGGCAGCTGAGCATACAAGCCCCAGTTAGAAGTACAGCTAACACTATTCAGCAAAATACCAAATTCTGCCGTTTCCAGCAGTTTGCACAGGTAGTGGTAAAATGAAATGCACAAAATAAAGGCTACAACAGGCTACAGCTAATCCGCCTCCTCAATGACTTCACATGAAGTTTCATCAAGCAGAGGGCGCTGATTGGTCGCCACCTTCACAATTTTGATTTATTTACAGGAAACTTTGCTAGATGTCAATTGCTTTATGAGCACAATTATGGAATGCCTCAAATAGCCCACATGCACTGAGAAAGGAGTACTTTCTATGGGAAAGAACTAATAACTTACTGCAGACATATACAGATAATGCATATTTGGAGAGTAGTAGGAGAAAGTAGCAAAGTGAGGAAAGTGGTTGATCCGACCTCCAGTGGCCTAAGCCTGTGGCAGCATAACTACAGAGATAGCTCAGGATGATTTAAGATATTCATGAGCTTTATCAAAAAGGACATGTCTGAGTTTTGAAAAATAGACAGGGTGTCCATTATATCATCAGGATGTTGGAAGTTATTAAATCCAAAAGAGGATCCTGGAGAGCTTTGGAAACCAGAAATATGTTGGTGTTGTTGGTCGGAAAGTTGGAGGCCTGTAAACATCTCTCACAACGACTCAAAGTAGAGATAACAATAAAAAGGTCATTTATCCAGTAGAGGTGGAAGAGTGGGACTAAGTTATTTACTCATAATTACGCCATTATGAAAAGTATAACGTGATAGAACTGCCAATTCAGGGCATAAACAGGTTCTAATAATGAACATGGTCCTTGTTCCTAAATGCCAGCTTCTAGCTTTCGGTACAAACTTTTTTCCTCCCCGATTCACAGACAGCATAGGAGAGGAAGTGAAAAAGGGCCTTTTGTTAAGGTGAGACTCAGGATTAATGATCCACTATCGTATCGGTTGCGTCATCACACTCCAGGTTGTGAAACAGGAAGCCACCAGCGGAGGTTTCCACGCTGCGTTCAGGTCACTGCCTGCTCTAGTTTACCCGACCAAAACACAGAACTGTGAGCGAACCAAAACCTCTCAGAAAGTGTTACAAACATCTTTAATCTATTTCCTTCATAAAGGGTTATAAAAACTTTATTTGCCCTTTTCCGTGTAGTTTTATTTTTATTAAAGTTTTATTCTTTCAAACCTTCGAACACCTGAAGTCCACGGATATTTTATGACCATTGATTGTTCCTCATCAAACCTGAAAAAGGAACCAGTATTTGGACTTTTTCCATCCAGAGATCCCGTTTAAATTGAGCCTGAACAAAAGTGTTGAAAGTCCAGCTTGTTCGCACGTTTGTTCAGCCCCAAAACATTTAGATGTCAGCAGATGTCTTCATGGCGGCTTGTCCCCACTCGCTTTGAAACTACATATGGACATTCAGGCAGAAGGCAAAGTTCTTTTCTCTGTTGGTTTTCGGTTAAAAATGCTTGAAAATTAAGTTTTCCGAGTTTTATTTCCTTCTCAGACATGTTCTGTATGAATGTTCTCTCCTCACCCCAATAAATGTCCTTCTAGGTTTTCTGCTATTTGTTCCACAAAAGCAGTTTTTTTTGTTAATTTAACTGTATTATATTTAGTGTATGGAAATTAAGGGAACAAGAAAGGCTTGAAGATCAACATTTTATAACCGTTAGAAGACATGTGCAAATCTAAACATTGAAAGTGAACCACATGGTTTTGCTACCTTGTAGTTTGCTCAGAACCTTTAAACGGTGGACTGGAAATGGGATTTTTTTTTGTCTTTTTGTACCTAACGTGTCATATTGGGTGTGAACTCTGCGGATGCTACATCACTGTAACTCAAAACAAACTGATAAGGTGGGAAAGTCCAGTAATAGCACAACAGGTGAATAAGCATCTTATTCACGACATTAGATTACTTTTGTTTTAAAACATGCTATTTACACTGTAACCTACTGATGTATAGTGACTTGCTGAGACATTCCAGTGTTACTTTCCATCCTCATCCTCTTTGATACAATCCATCACTCTATTTTCTTCAACAGATTATCCTTGCTTGGCATCACTCATAACCCCCTTCACTGGTTTTATTTCTCTTTCTGACCACACCCAGTTAGTCCAGCTAAAATCCTTCAGTTCCCTCTCCTATAACATCTGGTGTACCTCAGGGTTAATGTTCCCCCTAATTTTTATGTGTCTGAGCAAACACACAGACTCCCTGAGCGTTCACTTGACCTCTGTGTGCAACATCACACACTGAGGCTACATTACGCCTGTCCAGAACCGGAGATTATAACAAGCTACATGGATTACTAAAAGAATCAAGTTACACCAATAACTTCTTTTAGATTACTTAGTTTAGATAAAACTGATTTAGCCCGATTACATGAAAATGACAAAAGTCTTGGATCTTTTTAAAGAGCTGTATAGCTGTACAGCATATTTTTATTTCAGAGTAGGGGTCCTGCTAAGGAAGAACTGAAAGATGTGCACATCATTCAGAGTTCCAATTTTACTGCCATTAAATTATTTACATTTTCTGCAGTGAGATTTAGCACCAGCATGTGGTTCTGTGCAGCCTCCCTTCTGTCAGTCTGCTCCAGGGCAGCTGTGCTACTAACATAGCTCACCACCATCAGGGTGTGAACGTGTGCATGAATGGGTGAATGAGTAACCAGTATAAAGCGCTTTGGCGTCGTCAGATTATTTATTTCAATATTCTCAGCTCGCACATCGCTTTTCTAACACAAGGGAACGCTCTCAGTTCTGAACAATTTCTTTGTGCTGCTCTTCGTTTTTATGCGAACAGCAGCTTTTTAATAACGTAGGAGACGCAGGAAATCTTTCAGAGGCAAATGTCTCGCTGTCAGGAGACAACAACAGAGACCAACAAGAATTATAAAATAACTACACAGAATGAAAGCAATAATTTATTCTTTATCAAATTTTGGCAATCCCAGCTCTAATTTTCCATTCATATATTTTTTTTCCCCCCAACACCTTTAGGGTTACGGCACATTTCTTCACTTAAATAACAGCACCCTTACTTCAGCTGAAAATATACATATAGCCTATATGATTAATATAAAGTCAGGCTGGCACAAATTAAACACCTACAAGACAATCAGTGTCAACTGTTTTTTAGAAGGATGGGTGAACAATGCTGGCAAAGAGATGAACATATCAGTTATTTTAATAACTCACACCATCCTATCATTACTTCCATATGTTGAATATAGCCCATCAATGCTTTAGTTGAGTACGGTTAAACATAAGAAAACGTATAATTTAACCTCACCTGATTAAACTGTATTTTCATACTTCATCATGATTTGCTGCCATGTCCTTTCAATGCCTTTTGTAATCGCCCACCCATTCCCCCTTTTGTGCTGAATGAGTGAAGCGTAAGAAATCAGCTGTAATTCTCCATCAAATAACTCTCATTTCATTCATGCATTGACTTTTTCAGCTATTCTCTGCTGCCAACTCACTTTTTCAGCAGCAACAGCGTCGTTTCTTATGGTTTAATATTCTCCATATGCCTTAATTAAAGATTTGTAATCCCACTCGCGGGATATGTCACTTCTGGGTTTCTTATTTTCTGCCGTTGGCATGGTGAATCACGTTATCTGTGTTCCAACTCAGGGTTGATCGGACGCTCAGTTTAGTTACCTGATTGATATCACCTGTTCTGAAGCCGGAAACGCTGAGTATGACGGAGGGAGGCAGAGTTACAAAGAGCAGCAGCTTTCTACTCAGGGCAGATCGGCCATTTTTCTGAAACGAGGCCCAGAACAAAGATGTTCACCACAACCTGCCCAACTATAAAGACGTCTAACCCACCCACCAATCAGTGGTGAGCTCTGATCAGAACCTGGCACTCACAGAGCAGGCAGTGGATGGTACAAAATAACTTGGTTTATTATTTTGTTTACAGTTCAGCTTGAATTTTATTTACTGCGAAGCATAGATTTGCTGTGAGCGCTGAATCCAGATGCCGTGCGTGATTGTGCTTAGAGGGAACACTGCTCAGGGCTCTGTCTTTGGCCCCCCCTACTCTTCATCATTCACTTCTTCCACTTGCCAATATTTTCTGAGTTTAACATTCATTTCCACTGCTACGTGGATGACATCCAGCGCTTCTGTTCAATGAGATCTTTGGAAGCTCTCGGTGAACTGTGGCTTTAGCTAAAGGATGGAAAAGAGAAACTGGAAATTCAATCCAGGACAGTTGAATTTAGTTTCAGGTTAATCAGATGGTGGGAAAAAAATGTTTGAAAACTGAACAAAGTCTTAGTTACTTTGAGATTTTGACATCGAACCAGGCTTTCCAACTTCTTTCTTTTTTATATTTCCAGTCTAATTTGTTCAGTTTAATGTTAATATTTTTTATATCACCTGAACTTAGCATTTTAACATGTCAGTCCACCTACAGTGGTGTGAAAAAGTGATTTCCCCCCGGCCTGATTTCATATGTTTTTGTGAGTTTGTCACACTTCAGTGTTTCAGTGTTGTCATTGTTCTGTTACAGAACCCAAGTTCATTTCAGCTTGACTTCAAGAGTAAATGGCTGGACTTTCTCCTTCAGGATTTTTCAGTCAACAGCACAATTTATGGTTAAATTTATCACAGCAGGTTTTCCAGGTCCTGCAGCATCAAAACAGCCCCAGACCATCACACTACCACCGCCATCTTCTTCTGCTGCTATGATGTTCATTTTCTGAAATGCTGTGGTACTCCGCCTCGCTCTTGGGGCCATTTGGGTCGGGGGGCCACTCCTGGGAACTCTTCATGTTTCCACCATTCGTGGATAACGAGGCTAATTCTGGTTCGCTGGAGTCCCAAAGCTTCAGAAATGGCCTTTTAACCCTTTCTATACTGATAGATCTCAATTACTTTCTTTCTAAATTGTTTGTTTGGATTTCAACATAATATCCAGCTTTTGAGGATCTTTTGGTGTACATCCTTCTCTCAGGAAGGTCCTATTCAAGGGATTTCTTGATTGAGAACAGGTGCGGCCGGAGAAGGTGAACTCAGGTGTGATAAACAACAGTTGTGTTATTGTTTAATGGGGGGAGGGATCACTTTTTCACACTTATATTTAACATAATGACTCAGGCTTTAAAAAACCTTCATTTATAAAAAAATCTTTAAATGTACTTGATGATCTGAAACTCTTAAGTGTGACAAACATGAAAAAGGGGCAGGGGCCAAACACTTTTTCACACCACTGTATGCTATTTTCAAGCCGAGTGACTTATAATATAGGTTTATAACACCTGGCATTAATAGAAAGACATCCCATTGTGTCATTCACACTTCTGCTTCACACAAAGCCACATTAGGTGAATGCATGACAAGACTTGCCCATTAAAGGCATGAGTATGAGGATGGAGCAAATGGCAGTCATCACTTCCTCTGTCTTGTGAGATTATCAGTCATCTGATTTCAAGTCATGTTTTTGGGGTCTACTTCCTGTATTTATGTTTAGTTTGTTTACAATTATATCTAAATTGTTCTTACTTTAGTCAAACCTTTGATCGTCACGTGACAAATATTGTGCTAAATAGACTTTACATCATATAGCGCCACAGTTTTATGTAGTAAAACATGATTAAAAAGAGGAAAGCTGTTCCCTTCTGTCATTTTTTTATTTTTAGATTAAATGTTAATCTGGTGAATTATCTGTTCGCGTTGAGTGACAACAAACATGAAGCATTAAAAGGTCAAGGAGAGCGTGCTGTAATGCCAGTATTGTGTGATTTACACACTTCTCTTACTCATAGTGATCGCATCTGACCGACATGAAACTCAAGACAGCCCCGCACGCCGTGAAAACGTGTGACGTACAGCAGAGAAGCAGTAGAGAAGCAGATCTCCGGTGGTTATTCTGGTTTTCCAGCTCAGCACAGGTGCGCTGATGACTCGTAATGAAAGTCATCGTGGACCTTCTGCAACCAGTGGAGGGTTGAAAGTCTGGTTTGTGACATTTACTCTGAACATCTGATGAAAAATAAAACATCTCAAGGCTTTGCCAAATGTGCTTGTAGGATTTGTCACAGCTACAATTAAGGTCAGAAGTATTCTTACCCCTGGCAGAGAAAGTAATCTTTTGAACTGTCAGTCAGGACCTCGCCTTAAGATCATTTCAGAAACTAAACAAAATAATAATGGTAACGCTAATTTAAGGCATAAAATGTATTATATTCCAGCTAATATATTTGGGTGTTGATGCTGTTTGTTGTCACTGTGTCCCACTTTAATTGACTTAGCAACATGAGCATCATATTTAAATGATGGTCATGGTGTAAAGCCTCTTCCACTGCTAGAGTCACTGATTAAGAGAATCTGTGCAGGAAGCTAAAGATTAGGGTGACATCAAGTAGACCTTCCAGCCTCATCAGCAAAGACCAGAGGAGACATGAAAAAAAGGTTTAATGGGTCTAATACCAGGAAAGATTTGTCCATTGGTTGTTTAGAAGAGTGCCGTTTCTGGCATTTTTCATTCAAAATGTAAACAAAAACATGAACATCTACTTTTCTATAATTAAACATAATTAAAAATAATTCTAATAATTAAACATTTCCCCCTGTTTAATTATCTTTAGAGAGTTTCCTGACTCATTTCCTATCAGAGGAGGCAAAGACTTCAGCAACACTTAAAATAAAAAGATACAACTTTATTAGAAACTCAACACGTTTCGGCTTGTTGCCTCCTTCACGGTTTTCGATGAAGCCACAAGCTGAAACACGTATCTGACAATCTAGAAATAAAGTTGTTTAGTCAAACTGATACTTCACCATAACCGACCAATGGTTCTGATTTACTTTTTCCCTTTTCCATTTTGACCTCACATATTTGTTCCCCAGTCCTGTTTGCCATTTTTTTGTTTCTTCCATTTAAGTTCCATAAAATTCCCATTTAGGTGCCCATGTGCTCAAAAAATTAAGGTTTTCACATTGTCAACCAAGCAGATATTCGTAAATATGTTATCACAGACTGTATGTGCTTTTGAAAGCAGGAAAAAAGTAAAAAATGAGAGGAATTGTGGAGCCAAATGTGATTAACTTCATAATTATGGTTTTACAAACTTGAAGTCAAACAAGCCAGGAAAACCATTGTGATTTATAAGGTGAAGCAGAATCCAGGTCATGTTGTTGTAATTAAGGCTAAACTTCTTGTCAGAGGTTTGTAGGCCACCAGCCTGTGGAGACGACAGGCGGCAGAGGCCGTGCAGCCGCTGTGGTTGAACCTCGTTTTGACCCAATTCTCTCCTCACCAGCCTGTGGCTCCATCAGAACCCACACACACGCTCCCCACCTGAGAGGGAAAACCGAACCTTTGTGATGTGGATTTGCTGTTTCTTGAAAAGCCGACACCTGCGAGTGTGTCACCAGGGGAATCTGAAACTGACGCTCTTTGCACAACCAGGGACTCCACTTCGCCTACAGCTAGTTCCTTCCTACGCTTCCACATCCTTCGCTCCGTCACCCGTCCCCTCTCCTTCCTTCCTGGCCTCATGTATTGTGCAGCACATGCGTGTCTGGGCTCGGCTCGGCTATTACTGCACTTTCCTGGGATGTAAGTGATGCAATCCTTGATAGAAATCTGCAAACGAATGAGAGAAAGAGCTTTTTTTAGGTCTTACAGATAATAACAGGCAGAGTTAGATGATATGAATACGTCACCGAGGGCTTGGAGGGGGCCAGAGCAAGGAAAAGGGCAAGTGGATACAGGAGATGTCTGTCCTGCTCTGTGTTCCCCAAGGCCGATGAAAAGAGGCATTTGTGTCTGGGAGGAATCCCTCAGGAGCCTGAGTCATAACTCTGCTGATGACCTCTGCCTGGGAAAACCTTTTCTGTCAGCTTCTGGAGGACTGATTATCCAGGCTGATATAAATTATTTCATTTCTAACCTCAGAAGACGAGTTTTGGGTTTCCCTGCTTTCATCCTCCAAGGTTATGTGACAGCATCCTACAAAAAGAAATCCCATCTGTGCCGAGTTTTTAACTCAGCTGATGGTTCAGGACACTGAGATTAAGACAAAAAAAAACACGTAGCCTCTGATGTCTGACCTGAACCGAGCGCTTTGTTACAGGCGGAGGTTGGTATGATGACGGCTGCTAAACTATTAATTATTTAGTTTGTAAAACGTTACTAACAGGAGGAGGCAGGGTAGTGCTGTGCTTCTTTACGCAACATACAGCCGGAGAATCTAATTAAGATGACTTGAAACCGTAGGAAATGTTATTTATTCCTATTAGTTACTGAAACCAGTAAAAACAGCAGGAACAACCACATAAATGCATCATTAGGAGTGTTTTATTATTTCTCCTACTGGATAACTTTAGAAAACATCTTATTTCAGAGTAAAAACCAAGCAGAGATCTGGAATATCACCCCTGGCTCATCTTTATTGCTTTGATCCTGCAGGCGTTCATCCTGTTTGACGAGAGAAAGATTCAGAAATAATAAAAAAGAAAAACGCATCCACAAGATTATTGTTTTCATTTTCTTCCCCTCCATTTACAAAAGACCTGACACAAATATACTCAATGACAGAAGGAAACAGAAAGGAATAAAGTATTAACTCAAAGGTATGTGGACTACACCCAGCAATTCCAGCAGCCATTCCAATCAATATTGAGTGTTCAAAGTGAAAGTGATTTAAAAATATATGAAGCCTATTTCGGATCACACAGGACCTGTTCAGGTATTCTGATGGTTTCAAACTGATCCATAATCCCTGGTATGTGAGAGAAAGGCCCGACACCATAGCATGATACCTGAGCCACCCTACAACAGTACCAGGGCTTGGATTCAGTATTCAGAGGCCGGTTAATGAGTCCAGTAAACTGGAACCTCTCCAGCACACGTCATTTTCTCAGCAATAGGAGCTGCAGAGGCTTCTTGCAGAGAGATCTGTGTCTTTTAATCGATGGTGAAGACCTTCTGTGAACACATTTCTTCTCTGTATTTGGTAGACTTGCCTTTTAAACTGCATGACTTTGGTCAAGCCTTTCCTTCTACAAGCTTCTCGCAACAGTTTGCTGGAATCTTGACCCATTCTGACCCTCCTGACAAAGCTGGTTTAACCGGGTCAGGTCCACTAACTAGAACTCGTCGTTTCAGATCCGCTCTCAAATGTTCCCTGGCACTGAGATCTGTGCTTTGTGATAGTTACTCCAAAACGCTGATTTGGTGGTGTGCTCCAGGTCATTTTCCATTTGGAACACCTTTTCATGCCCAAGCTTTAACTCCTTGGCAGATGTCTGGAGATGTTGCTCCAATATTTTCTGTATTTTTGTCAATTGCACCAGTCCCTGGTGCAGAAAAACTCCCCCACGACGTGATGCAGCCAACTCCGTACTTTACAGCAGGAGTTATGTTACAGAGTAAGTCTTAGAGTAAGACCACAGAGTAAACTAGAACTTATTGGGCTTGTTCTCTGGGTCAGGAAGGCAAAGATTTGGTCCAAGTGATTCTAAATAACTAGTGGGGTTGATCCACGTTCTCAGGTTCAAAGCCAGGGAATGTAAGACAGGTAGGCGTCGGGTTCGGGTCGGGAGAGCAACGCGTAGACTTACACAACAATCTGAGGGCGAGCAGCAGGAAGGCCTTTCCTTTTTTGGCAGCTGCTGCAGATCAGGATGATGATGAAACGGAGGGATCCTCGTCGTTCTACAGCAGGCCTGACAGCAAGGCCTGTCGTGGCAGGTCCATGCCTGGGTTTTTTTCTATTTCAGTTTTAAATGGAAACTTTAATTTTAGTTTCACCAGAGAGCGGGATGTCCACAGAAAGGAAGGTCTTCCCTGAGAGGATTTACAGACTCGAATCTGCCCCTTTCATGTTGCTTTCCTATTCAGTAATGGCTTCTTCTTCCCAGAGTGGCCTTTCAGCCCCTGTCGGTACCCGACCCAGATGATGATGGCTTCAGCAGAATCTTTACAGTTCTGGGGTTGATTCACCAGAACCGGCTCACCTCTGAGACACAGAACCCGTCTCTGGCTGGAGGTTCTCATGCTCTCTAAACCTGCATTTGATTGTTTGAAAAGGTGAACGTGGACCTTTAGGCGTCTGGAATTTGAACCTAGAACCAGACTTGTGGAGGTCCGTTATTCTCTTCTTGACATCTTGACTGATTTTTTTTTTAATTATTTCCCCTCATGTTGCAGAAGTAACCAGCGTCTTGGAGGCTTCTCCTGAAAATATTTCCACAGGTGTGCCTCATGGTAACTCAGATGTGACAAATCACCGGGGCTTTCCCAAACTGTTTTAAGACACAGTAATTTTAGTGTGTATAAACTTTAATTGAAAGTGATAGAAAATTCTCTTTTTTTCTATATTCTTGCAAATAGAAAATTGAAACACTTTCGGCAACCCTGAACCACCTGAAACACGATACGTTTAGCCTACGGTTTCTCTCTCTGGGATATGAATCATACAGAAGGTGAATGAGTCAACTCAATTCATATTCATTTTATATGTTTAAAAGAACTTTAAACTCTGGGGATTATTTGCACTGCTTTCCTAGAATTTGTCCAACAGACTGGTTCTGAAAGAGAACATACAGTTTGGCTTTGATTTTTAGTGACATTCAGGGAATGAACATGTTATGTAGGAGCTTCCTGTGCACACCGGATACTGAAACCAAGATCTTCATTTGGTAAATCTCCATCTGAATAATCGAAAGTTGGGGGAGTGAGCTGTAGGAAATGCAAAGGTGCAACCTGCGTGTTTATTTGTATTTGTGTCATGTGGGAGTCGCGAGATGTGGGGAGGATGAAATCACCGGGCAACATCTTGTGGTTGGTTCATGTTTGCAATGCTGGAATAAATAAGTCAAGGTGAGACATGAGGTACAGTTTCCCTGGAGATTTAATATTATTCAAAACTACAGTGTGGATCAGCAGTCATAGTACTCCACATTCCTCCCATACAAACTTTACTGTAACCCACAGCCCAAAGGTAGACTGCCTACCGCTCCAGTCCAAAACAGAACTGACGGCACTCTATCTGCTGCAGGTAACATACTGACTGCTAATCACACTTCCCAAATAAAAAGGATAATTCTTTTAGGAAGCATTACTGTCTTCAAATGAAACAGTTTTCTGTGAAGATCCTGTTTTACTTCACAGTGACTGAGTAACAGATCTCTGTAATCCCACAGCAGAGTGAGAAACTGAATGTCAAAAGCTAACAGTTGCAGGATGCCATTTCAGCTAAAATCAGTTTTCTATTGCTTCCTTGCATGTTATGTTAACGTGTTAGCACTGCAAGCAATAAAAATGCCCTCTGGAGTCCATTGTTGCACAAGCTGCTATCTGAGTCAGACTTTCCTTGTCAAGAAAAAGACCTCAGGTTTAACCGGGGGATTGAACCCAAAACCTTCTTGCTGCAACGCAACAGTGCTAAGAACTACACCACTGTGGAGCCCCAAAAATACACAACAATTATAAATCATACAAATACATTTAAAAATGCCACATTGCTGTCTGCTAATAAATAAAAACTGACATATAAGACAAAAAGGACACCAATGAATTGTAACCACAAGGAAAAATCAAACACAAATGTATGAAGAATGAAAGAAAAAGTAAAAAAGAAAAACATTTCCATGACAAGTCATGCTCTGCCACTATACTCAAGGGAGCAACCAAATGAAGCTGAAGCAAATCATCCATCAGTTACTGATATTCACACTAGAGCTATTATCTGGAATGGAGAACCCGGAGAACATCAGTGGTCATGGTTCAGTGAAGAAAAACCAGCTATAGAAAAGATCCTGTGAGAATAATTCAGTTCGGTTTATTTGTATAAGGCTAATTAACAACACGTCATCTCAAGAGGCTTTACCAAGTCAATTCAATGAAATCATCCATTCAAACTGATCCTAGTTGTCCACCAGTGCAGTCAGGTTTGATTTATACTTTATATTGGTCAGAAAGTTTCCTCTCTAAGGAAACCCAGCAGGTTGCATCAAGTCTCTCCAAGCAGCATTCACTCCTCCTGAAAGAGCGTAGAGCCACAGTGGACAGTCGTCTGCATTGCTGATGGCTTTGCAGCAATCCCTCATACTGAGCATGCATGAAGCGACAGTGGAGAGGAAAACTCCCCTTTAACAGGGAGGAGAACCTCCAGCAGAACCAGAACCAGGCTCAGTGTGAACGCTCATCTGCCTCGACCCACTGGGGCTTAGAGAAGAGAAAGCAGAGAAACCAAAAAGTGCAGTAGCACTGAAACAGGCGTACTTCCTATGTGAGAGAAAAATAAAAAAATAAACAATAAAGACAGACTGGCTCCTTTAGTGGCTTCATCTAGGAGAGAAACTCAACTAAGCAGATAAACTCTGATCCAGTTTTCAGGTCTGGAGAATAAAAGAGAGCACAGTTAGTTAGTTACAGTAAAAGCTCAGCCAGTAGCTACGTCTAGGAGAGAAACCGGGTTAGACTCTAAGAGACAGAACCAGCTGGATCATCTGCTGGAGAACATGAAGCTGTTGGCAGCAGTAGCTCAGCCAATCTGCACCCCAGGATGGTGTCACAGCTAAACACAATGCCAGGGCAGATGTAGCTACTATGAAGAGAAAAACAGAGAGAACATAAAGTTAAATGTTGAAATAACAAATAATGCTCAATTGTAGAACAGTTCGAGAACATAGCAGAGTGGGAAAGTAGTCTTTATGTCCTCCAGCAGCCTAGGTCTCCAGTAGCATAACTACAGAGATAGCTCAGGATAACCTCAGCCACTCTAACTAGAAGGTTTATTAAAAAGGAAGGTTTTAAGCCTAGTGATAAAATAAATCCCTGGTTGGTATGCACCTTCAGCAAATTAAAACATTGCTGATGTTAACAGGTTCTAGCAATGACTACATTAGGCCGGACAGAAGAACAGTACAGAAGGATTCAATGCGGCTCGAAAGAAACAGGAAAGCAGGTTCTTCCACACAACACAGGAACAAAGACGTGCAAAGATGCCCCTGAGACAATCCAGCTCATAACGACTAAGTGTGAGATGGTGGAAGGCCAGGGTTACAGAAAACAGTGCAGCAACGTCTGGGCCAAGTACAGGCTGAGAGCAACACCATGAAGGCTGGAGGAGAATAAGCTGGATGATTTCAACTGAGCTGAGCTCCAAACTGGGACAGAGTTCACCAAGTATGCACACAGGAAGGTTGTTCATGCACAGGGGCAGAGTCTTAAATAAAACATTTAATAAAAATATACATATTTGAAAATATGAATACTTCATGTATCACATGTGTTGATTTTTCACCGGCTGAAAGACTTCATTATCAGCTTTTGCTCACATTGAAACACAACACAGAAAGATGCGAGCACGAAATAACTGGTGGTTCTTAATCTCTAAAATAAAAACACACGTTAAAGATCTACATTAGCAGTTTCAACATGGCATAAACCAGTCAACCACACAGAGCCACTAACAATCACAGGAGATTTTTTTTTTTAATTCAAGAAATAAAATTTCCTCTCCTAGGCCAAAGACTTGCTAGAGACTTTTTCAATTTAATTTATCAAAAATACAAAACCAAATGCTTGTTATTTTGTCTGTCATGTGGTGATAGTATACACACACATGTTTACATCAAAGCCTTCAGCTGATCCAAAATGCTGCAGCAAGAGTTCTGATGAAAATCAAAAAGAGTTCCTGTTGAATAAAAAACAGAATTTTAAATTGTCCTTCTCACATATAAAGCCCTTAAAGGTTGAGTCAATGATGTTTCCAGAAATTTCCCTAAGTCCATTTTCGAATAACTGCGCATGTTCAAGACCATCTTACCTTCTCTTCCGCTCCTGAGGGGGATTGTGTAAAAATAATTCAACCAAATCCACTCTGGTCTTATTTCTTTCTACTGTGTCATTCCTCTTCTTCACATAAACATGAAAGCGGTTTGGTTCTCAGCCATGTTCAAAGTTTACGGTGAGAGCATTGGAGCTAAAATGAACGGCTAACACCAAAGCTAACTGCTAAGCTAACCGGATAATAAACACTAGAAGTGCGCGTGCGCAGCCAGCAAGCAAAGACTAACAAGGAACGAGCACCCACACTGGTGTTACGTGAGCACGTCAGAATGATTGCCATGAAAAGACATGAAATTTGAATAAACCTTTGCTATTTTAGGTGCGTTAGAATTACCAAAATAATTTCTATTATCCAAATGTAAGAACAATGAGAAGTATTTTTGACAGCTTATTACTTTACTGACATTTGAGTTGACATTTGAACACACTTGTGGATGTTTTAAAAAGTACACCTAGAATACTCTGGTTCTTTGAGTAATATTATGGGAAAGTCGAAAGAAATCAGCCAAGTTATCAGGAGGAAAAATGTGGACTTGCACCAGTCTGGTTCATCCTTGGTTGCAATTTCTAAATGTCTGAAGGTGCTACGTTCATCTGTTCAAAAAGCCTTTGTATTCCAGATATGAACAGAAAACAGGGAAATATTTTCGTTATCAGGCTCCTCTCCTGTGGAACCAACTCCCAGTTTTGGTCCGTGAGGCAGACACCCTGTCTACTTTTAAGACTAATCTTAAAACCTTCCTTTTTGACAAAGCTTCTAGTTAGAGTGGCTCATGTTACCCTGAGCTACCTCTATAGTTATGCTGCTATAGGCTTAGGCTGCTGGAGGACATCAGGGTCTATTTCTCTCACTCTGCTAAGTTCTCCTACTGCTCTCCAATCTGCATTGTTTGTTTTTATTGTATTTATTTTATTGCTTTTAACTTTTGTTCTCTGTCAGTTTTCTCTTCATAGAAGGTACACCTGGTCTGACGTTCTGTTAGCTGTGACATCAACAGGGGAGGCAGATCATCCTCTATTACCATCTAATGTAGAAAGTACTCCTGGATCAATGTGAGCTTCTGTGCTTTCTGTGTCTCTGCTCTGTCTTCTCTAAGCCCCAGTGGGTCGAGGCAGATGAGCGTTCACACTGAGCCTGGTTCTGGTTCTGCTGGAGGTTCTCCTCCCTGTTAAAGGGGAGTTTTCCTCTCCACTGTCGCTTCATGCATGCTCAGTATGAGGGATTGCTGCAAAGCCATCAACAATGCAGACGACTGTCCACTGTGGCTCTACGCTCTTTCAGGAGGAGTGAATGCTGCTTGGAGAGACTTGATGCAACCTGCTGGGTTTCCTTAGAGAGGAAACTTTCTGACCAACCTGGAGGATCTGATGGAATTTGACTTTGTAAAGAGCCTTGAGATGACGTGTTGTGAATTGGCGCTATAGAAATAAAATTAAATTGAATTGAACTGAAATGAATATATACACTACCAGTCAAAATGTTGGACTCACCTTCGCATTCAGTGTTTTTTCTTTATTTTCATTAGTACTTCTGGAAAGTCCTTCAAGACAACTGGAAAACTATTTCATGGGATTCTCATGGAGAGCAGGCCAAGGTAGACCAAAACAGTAATCAAAACACAAGGGGGTATTTAGAAAATGCTAAAATATCCATCCATCCATCCATTTTCTAACACGTCCATCCTTGTTGGGGTCGCGAGGGATGCTGGTGCCTATCTCCAGCTGTCAATGGGTGTGAGGCGAGGTTCACCCTGGACAGGTCGCCAGTCTATCGCAGATGCTAAAATATAATATAAAATAATCTATTAAATAATAAGAGTTATTTCACAATTTTAGGTTTGATATATAATTTGAAATATGTTTGATTCATCGTCTCAAAGTCTTCACTACGTATCACTATATATCACTTCACTATGGAATATAGAAAATAAAATAGGGAAAATCCATTGAATCACAAAGGTGAGTCCAAACCTTTGACTGGTCGTGTGTGTGTGTGTGTGTGTGTGTGTGTGTGTGTGTGTGTGTGTGTGTGTGTGTGTGTGTGTGTGTGTGTGTGTGTGTGTGTGTGTGTGTGTGTGTGTGTATAAACCATCCAGTGTGGTCTAGTTAAAGTCTAAGATGTGGAAGCAAGGCTCTGTGAATTAAACCAAGCAGACATGCTAAATCATCAGATAATCTGACTAGGTGTGGGCAATATGAACCACTGTGATGCTACATGAATTAGTCCCTCCTTCACTAGCTATGTTTACATACACAAAATTTCATGATCGGATTAAATATTCGGATATTACAGTTTATATGGGCACACAATCAATTATTCTGATCATAATGTGCATGTATATGCAGAAAAGAATCACTCTGTTACAGTTATCAAATTCCCATAAAAAAACATCGAAGAAGAACTTCCGTCTTTGCTAAACATTAAAAATAGTGGAAGAAAGCAGTATTATACCAGTTTGTTTGTCTTCCGAGCGCCCAGGCTGGACTTGCACCATGTTCTAATTATGGTTGAACGTTACTGTATAAGCAACAATTTTGAGCTCTTTTAATGTTTAGAACAGAGAGGTTTATCAGGAACCCTGACAGTTTTTCCACCACTCACCAACCCGGAAATATGTACCGTTACATCGGGTGCACTCAGGTCAGTTTGCCACATTCAGAATAACTTGAGCCTGACAAGAATTTATATGCATGTTGATCAGATCATCAGTCGGCATAAACCACCCCTCTCATTTGGATTACAACCTCATTCCGATTGATCTTAATTCTATCATAATATTCTGGTTGGCTTGCTTACATGACACTTTTTTATTGCTATCTGCCCATTATTCCGATTACTTTTGTCCATGTAAACGTAGCTATTGAATTTAAAGTAATGAAGCCTTTTTTGTGCAGTGATATTAAGGTTTCATTTAGAGAAATGTGCAATCTGATATTCCCTTAAAAATAAGAGTGTGCAAATAGGCATTAAGAGTAGTGTGATTGTAACATGTGATGGACCTCAAACTTCTCAGCAGGCGGCGATAGCCCTCACAGCTATTGGAACATAGATCTGCTCCATACAACCCATATTTTTTTTACAGTGTAACAAGGATCAAGGATTCTTTTTACAAGGATCTGGTCCATGTAAATGTATTCAGCAGCAGCCCTGAACACTTTCTGTCTTTCTGTCTTTTGGCATTAGATTTTCCTCAGTGATCAACTCCAGAAGCACCTGATCGTCATCTTATGTCTGGCACCACCAGAACCTGTGTTATTATCGACCACGTCAGCCTCCAGTAGCTTTACAGCTAAATGGAGTAATAAGAATCAAGAATCTATATTGTCACCATGTGTTACCCTGGTGAAACTGTCTTTTGAGACAGACACTGGCTGGAAAGCCTAAAACGTGCAAAAATAGTCTTTAGGATCGGATAAGATTTGGATCCAAGTCCAAAAGTCCGATATAAGTCATCTTTGCGAACGAAATGGATTACTCTGGTGTTATATGAAGTGATCACTCAACGCTTCCTCAATGAGGCACTCATGTCCGCAGTAGAATGTGTGCAATACTTTTAAGACTTAATTTACAGAATATAATGGAGGGGTGTGCGCTTCTTTGTTTGGTTGCTTTGTCTATTAGCCAATTTAGCCGTCAGCTGATGATTGGCGTCAGCGGAAGCGCATCTCAACGAGGAACTAAGCCCAACAGAACCCGTCATCAAGCTGTTTGTCCATGAAGCTGATGTTTCACCAGATAGCTTGAGCTCGTGTCACCTGGCAGGTTTAAACACGTCACTGTTTCTCCAGATTGAACAACTTTACTGATCTGTTCACATTGGCCTCAAACTAGGATGACGCTGATTTCTGGGGACAGTCCCTGGTTTGGCCAACCTGGCACCGGCTATCTGCGCTGTATGAATGATTTTATATATATATATATATATATATATATATATATATATATATATATATATATATATATATATATATATATATATATATATACATATACATATATATATATACATATATATATATATATATACATATACATATAAATATATATATACATATATATATATATATATATACATATATATATATATATATATATATATATATATATATATATATATATATGTAGGCTTCTGCCTACATAAGTATATTAAAAATTTTACATAATTACCATACCTCATATTACCGCATTTTTGACCATGTTTTATCATATTTCCATACATACATATAGTATGGCTCATATTCACATTAAGTGATGCAATAATATCAGAATATTATTAATACAATGTGCAATGATAATACCAATTTACATAGAATTTTTATCCATAGCTATCCTCTTGTTCCTTTCTTTTGTAGCTCCACATTCAGACGGTTCCAGAGTTTCAACCCCAATGAAATACAGAACATTTTCTCTGTGGTTCTGATTTTACATGTTTGAAACAATTCAGTCCATTTACCATTTAATGTTGCCTTGCAGAAATGGTCGGTTTCTTTTAAAGAGAATACGTCATTTCTTCCGCGCTATAACTACATACCTTTTAAAGTTCAGACTGAACCTAAGCTCAAGGACAGAACCCCACGTGGATCAGAATCCATCTTTTAAAAGAAGAAACCCAAAACCAAAACTGAGAGACGGGGGATGAAAGTGTCGCAGGGAAAAGCAAATAGTCAGGTGAGAAAGTGAAAAGGGTGCTTCTGGGAAGGAGAGGAGGAGGAACCGGTTGGTTGAGAGCTTTGAGCCGGGTTGCATCACTTGTGAAACAGAAAGCTGAGAGCTGCCAGGATTTGATTTCCACACTGCGGAGAACTTCCAGAGGATTTTTACACAAAAAAACACATCCAATAAGGAAAACAAATTGGTTCAAACCAGAGGATATCATGCTTATTCTGATTCAGTTTCCTTTTGTACATTTTTAAAAAACACATATTTAATAAGTTATGAGTAATTATAAGCATCAATGCAGCTAAGAGCACGCTAATGTTCCATGTTGTTCCTCACTGTGTGGTGTGTGGTGTGGCTTATCGTTCACCAACCTTTTGCGTGTATTTGTGGTAGCGTCTGCTCAGGAGGCAAAGATAAAGAGCAGATCAGACCTGCATTAGCCAAATCAGAGATCAGATTACTGATAAACGGCTGTGAGTGAAAACTGAACGATGAAAGTCAGCTCTAATTACACACATAGGGTCCTGGCTTAATTATGGCTGCAAAGGCTGAGTCCTGCACATTAGCAAAGGCTGAACTAGATTACAGGCTGAAATGTGGGCAATGTTGGAGGTGAAGTGTGGATAGTTTGCGTTGTGAAAGCATCTGGTGTGGCCCTAAAAACATTGAGTTGTGGATTTAACCACAGAACTTACATACAGACTGTGTGTCTGTCTCATGTTTGCGTGTTTGTGGATGAATTTGTCCGTTCGAAAAACTCCGTCCACTTTCCCGTCCTGAAACCGCAACTCCTGCCCGAGTGAAACGCTCCACACAAAGAGAAATTCTGTGACTTTTCTTTCCTTTTGCCGTTTTGCTTCCCTCCGCGGCGCTGGTGGCTGTGCTGCAGCTGCGGCCTCTCTCCACTCACACAGTGACATAACTGGAGTTTCCCTTCTGCAAGAGAAGCTGCCACAGCATAAATACTACGAGCCGCTTGGCAGAAGTTCATTCTAACTCACAAAGAGAGGCGGAAGCAGAGAGGGCTGCAGGCTCCAGCAAGCTGCAAAGTGTTTGACTCAAGTAGAAGATGACGGGATACAATATCACAGCGGGTGACGTGGAGGCCGGGCTCCAGCAGAGGATGGAGGTTCTGGTGGAGAAGAAGTCCTCCACAGGATGGGTGTGGAAGGCGTTCGGGGTGCTACTCTTAGTGGCCCTTTGCATTGGAGGGGCCCGGCTGTATGTTTGGTACCAGCTTGAAAGATCAGAATCCACAGTAAGGAACATCTCTGTTTTTTTCTGAATTTCATCTAGAATCTATTTTGTTTCTGGTGCATCTCTTTAATCTGATCTTTTCTAACCCTTCAGACACAGTCAGGACAGACGGCAGCACCAAGGATAATGGACCCTGACGTGACAACAGGTGAATATCAGCACATTTTCATTAGAATGGGGACAGAAATGTTAGGTTCGAGATTATTTGAGCTCATATTTGTCTCCTTCTTCTCAGGTGCCCACTCCCAGCTGAAAGAAATGAGCAGAAGAGCAAAGGCAGCCATTCACTTAGTAGGTGAGTCATGCCGTACCTCAGTTTAATCCCCAGGATTCACACACTTTATCCCACCTGTGTGATCTTCAGCTTTGCTTCAAGGCAGAAATTTAACTCTGGGAATCTTTTCAGGTCATTACGACGAAGACAGCCAGAAGCCTGCCCTGGAGTGGAACGATGGTGTGGGCCAAGCCTTTGCTCTGGGCGGACTCCGTCTCCACACCAACCAAATCATCATCCCAGAAAAGGGCCTGTACTTCGTCTACAGCCAGGTGTCATTCAGGGTTTCCTGCAGCAACGACGTAGAGGGCGTGAGGAGCTCAAAGCCCCTCAGCCACCGGATCTGGAGGTTTTCGGACTCCATCGGAAAAGCGGTGTCTCTGATGAGCGCCGTGAGGTCAGCGTGCCAAAATGTGCCGGAGGACGGCGTGAGATCGGGCCAGGGCTGCTACAGCACCATCTACCTGGGTGCTGTGTTTCATCTCGACAAAGGAGACAAACTACAGACGGAGACCAACCAGCTGCCAGAGCTGGAGACCGAAGAGGGCAAGACTTACTTTGGCGTCTTCGCACTTTGAGTCGCTGCTGTGATACTAAAGGACAGTACCGTAATAGTGTGTTTAAAAAAATTTCACATTTTTACACTTTTATTCAACCTAAAGTTGATGTAGAAATGCTAAAATCTCAATGGAGATGTAACTGGGCAGCTGAACAGGCTGAAACTTTATGAACTGTAACAGTTTGCAACTTTATCTTTGTTTCGGGCACTTTGTGACTTTATTTATGCTGATCAGAGATTGTACGACTAGACTTCTGCTGTTGCAGATGTCCGTGTGCTTCTTCATTATTTACATGTATCTATTTATTTATATTTATTTGTATTTAAATCAGTGAGATTTGGTTAAATATTGTATTTTATACTAATAAAAAAAACTAAACAAAAGATACAGCTTCTTCCTGATACTTGAAGAGCGGTTTGGAGTCGAGCTCCAGCTTGCACACACACACACACACACACACACACACACACACACACACACACTTGGCAAAAGTTGTTTGAAATTCCTCCCCACCCAGCAAATACTTCCTTTGTTAGCTCACACCATTGGAGGGGAATTTCCTGCTTGTTTTCAGCCACCGACTGAGTGCTGTGTCAGGTGGAGGCCCGCAGAAGTCTCAGCCCAGATCGGGTTTTCCCCGGTGACGCCCCCTCACAGCCCCCACCCACACACACAAGCACCCTGCAACCTCTTCCCTTTCCTCAGCCACCATGACCACACACTCTGTCTCCAGTCAGCTGGAAACTGAGACGACACGAGAGGTTGACTGTGTGTGTGTGTGTGTGTGTGTGTGTGTGTGTGTGTGTGGGACCATGGGACTCGCACCACAGCCGTTTTGCATCACACCAACACAAACAGCCACTGCGCTTGGGAGCGATTTGTCTGCGTTTGCCTTGACGCGCCCTCATTGTCTCGGTTAACGAGGCTTCTGCTGCTGGTCGTTGTGTCGAAAGCAGGCTCCAAACTTTTGCCTAACGAGCTCTCCTTTTGTTTTATTCGCTTTCTGACTCCCACAGGTCATCCGAGGGAGACGGAGAAATGTTTCCTGACAAACACCATCGACCTCGCGGAGGGTGAATTGCTCTAAAGGGCCCAGGAAGTCAGAAAAACAAGCGCGCGTCTGGCGACACCTAGTGGCCGCTGGGAGCAAAGCCACAAAAGACAGTTTCTCCAGTGAAAAAACAGACATTTTATTCATGTTACCCACATATTAGCATACAGATACTCTGAAATATATTAACATTTAGCATCTTTAGATATAATGAGTACAAATATCCCCCAGTCCATGTTTAACAGCATATATGTGCAAGATAATAGAACATTTGTTAAATTATTTCTGCAGTCATATGTTACACCATCTGACCCAGCAACACGGTTAACAGGAGCCATATGTCATTGACACAGTGAGCTAAAAACCTATAGACCAAGCATCCATCCTTGTTCAGGTTAATGTGCATACTCAGATTTACCACCAGCCATTGGATAATATCTGATAAACTCTTATTTTACCTGCTGATGGAGTTAGTGGATTATTCTAGCCTCCAGATTTAACCCAAGACTGAAACAGAACCTCCAGAATAACGGCTATAAATACAGAATCTCTTCCTCTATCTCTTACTTTGATACATATGCAACATGTTTAAAGAAAGAAAAACAAACAAAACTGAAGTCATTTACAGTTTTCCACATGAAAACATATTGAACATCTTCATAAAAATTTGAAAAAACTCACAGGAATGACGTGTAACAGATCCCCATTTGTAAAAATCTAGGGGGAAACATGCTCGTATTTGAAGTGCTTTGCAAAAGTTCTCATACCCCATCAACTTATTCCACATCTTGTTACATTAACAGAACTCAGGCTGCTTTTGGGGATTTCATGGGACAAACCAACACAACTCAGCGCCGAACTGTGAGGTGGAAGGAAAACGACAAATGGGTTTCAAAACAGTTTACAAATTAAAATCCTACCAGGCAAGCCGACGTTTTCAAGTGGCCTATTGTTGCTCTGGGGGAGATGTAGAGATCAGTAGCTCAGGTGGCAGAATATGTTGGCAGGGTAATTGTTAGTCATGCACTCCCCAGTTTGCTAAAAGCCATATGGGGATATGGAGAACATTTAAACCTCTTGTCACATGAGACTGACATTTAACTCCTGCCCTACATATAAACCGACGTGTGGCAGAAAGCTAACATTGCCCATAACTCCTGTGGTTGACATGGTGGTGGCTGCATCATCCTGTGGGGAGGCTTTTCTTCAGCAGGGACGGGGAAGCCGGAGCTAAATGACGTATATTTACAGATCAGGCAGGCTCCCTTCCTCTCTCGCTGTTTTTAAATCTCCTCTGAAAACACAGTTTTAGTCCATGGCCTTTGACCCTGTGTGAGTTATTCTTCACCTCGTTATGTTTTTATGATTCGTGTTATTGTGATTGCTTATTTTCTCACCTTTGCTATTTTATGTATTTTATTCTGGGAGCTCTATTTGGTCGTTTTATTGTAAAGCCCTTCGGTCGGCTTTGTTGCTGCTTTAAGGTGCTTTATAAATAAAGTGGTACGGTAACTCCAGGTAACTATTGGAGGCTTCAGAAGCCTAGAAAGCAAGTGGAGTTTCAGCTTCCAGCTGCAGCACCACCTTAAACTTACAACCAGAGCTCCAATGGATGGTTCAATCCAAGGTGTCCAGCTCCAGTCCTTAATCCTGCAGGTTTTAGATTTGTCCATGCTCCAACACAGCTGACTCAAGCAGGAAGTAGCTCAGCCTTTGCAGACCTTTGCAGACGCCTGCTAAGGAACCTTTCATTTGATTAAGGTGTAATAAATAAGAGCAAAATCTAACTTCTGAGGTCCTTGAGGACTGACTTTGAACTAGTGGGTTAGCTTAAAACATACATGTGCATGAATGGTCTAGTCCAGACCTAAATCAAAATTGAAAACCTCTGAACAAACTTTGCTCTGAAGAACGTTGCTCAGAGACGTTATTTGTGCAGTCTGGCTGAGTTTGAGCTGTTTTGTTAAAAAATAATGGGCAAACATTTCAATTAAAGCTGAAACACTTGCAGTTTTAATTGCAGCGAAAGGTCGTTCCACAACGTATTGACTCACACGACTAATTACACCAGCATGCCGCACCTTTGCTTTGCTTTGATCTACCCAATAAAATCCCAATAAAATGCACCTCAGTTTATGGCTGGGATGTAAAAAGAAAAACAGGAAAAGATTTGAGGAGTTTTGCAAGATGATGTAGCTCCTGGTGAACAACCTCGTCTGTGAAAGCATCGCTTGACTTTATTCAAATATTATAATATTATTATAATAATATTATATAATAATCGTGTGAATTAAACTGACGCCAGTCTGATTTTTATTAATGTTGTCAATCAGGTTTAACATTTGATTTAAGCTTTTAAATGTAAACTCTATTAAAGTGGGGGAAAAAACTACATTTTTGATAGCTACAGCTGGTTTGTTATGCTGTGTTCATGACCTTGTGATGCCTGAGGGTCGCAATACCGTAATACCTAGAGACAAACTGAGCTTTGTTAAAATATCTGAGCCAAATCAGCAACAGAAAAAACATTTATGCAACTGAGCTTCAGCTTCTATTGGCTCCCTAAAACTTTAATGTGAAACGCTTCTATTTGCATGTTTCAACAGCTGGGATGTGAAGATGTTAATATGAGCTGCAAAGGTGATATGACACGACCTAATGAGGTAAGAGCTTCAGTGTAATAACTCACTGGATTCAGTGTCCAATCCGCATCAGGGCCACTAAAGCTTTGCAATATTTGTGTTGCTGCAAATTCAAACATAGCCGCGTTTTAAACGTGTTTTCTGGGGGACGAAGACATAAACATCAAAGGTTTTCTGTAAAGTACTGAAACAGTATTTCAGTTCTAAGGTTTTATGTATCAGAACAAGGAAAATGATAATTTATTTCTTTGGTATGCAGAAGAGTTCACTGAGGACTCGATGGCTGCAAAGGTGCCCAGATCATCAGGCCTCCAGCACCGTGCTGGACAGCTGGCATGATGTGCTGATATGCTGGGTTTAGGGCACGCTTTAGGACCAGACAGCTCTGCCTTGGTGTCACCTGTCTGGAGGACATTGTTCCAAGCACCTTTCTAAACGACCCATAGCCTCGAATGGTCCTGCTGTGAACTTTAACAACACGTTGACTGAAACCTGCAGAATCTGACAAATCTTTTTCCTCTTTTTCTTTTTAGCATTTTTACAGGTATTGTCTGACCTCGGGGTGAATTTACTGTGAAATCCACTCATGGGAGTTTGGGCAGCCGTTTTAAATGCTCTCCACATGTGAGCCATCTTTCTCCCTGCAGACTGATGAGCAGGGATGGATGTTCTGGTCCTGCTGCATAAACCACTTGAACTGAGAATGAAGGTCCAGTTTCAACCATGGCGTTTGTGTAGATCATAACTGGATCATACATGAAGATTTGACTTGATGTTGTTCCCTGATACATTGATTTTCTTGTACATCCTTGATGAGGCTTTAATGAAGCAAGAAGTTTCTCATTAGCGCTGTTTTAAACACCAGAACAGGGTCAGAAGCTCAGGAGGATGTTTGGATCGTGTGAAATTGGATCAGTATTGCCTTCAGAGACGAGGGCCTGTTGTCTAGACTTAGCGTTCAGGCGTTCCCTCATTACTGAACAGATATATTAGATAAAAAGGAATTAAAAATAGACAAAAAACAAACATGGAGCATCAGAATTGTCCCAAAGCATTCGTTATTCTCCCTACTCATCATCACGTGAATAAAAACTTGATTACTGAAATGCCGTCTGGACAACACACATCCATACATGCTGACCTCCTGACCTTTAAGGTATGGCTGTTAAATAAAGCACATGATCACTTTTGGATAAACGCAGCGTTCCTGCAGATCCGAGCTCAGCGGCTCCTCAACGGGAACGTCGGACAAAATCTGTACATTGCTTTTATCAGTCTGGAACTGTCAGTTTTCTCCTGAATAGTGAACAAAGAATCAAACAACAACTCCGTGACAAAACAGATCAAATATTACAGAACAATATAAACCATCTACTGCATGTGGATTTCTAGTCGACAAACCCGATCAGACGAAACATGGAGACAAGATCGCAAAAAACCCACAGAAACGCACGTTTTTCCTTACATATCCCCGTCTCCACAAAGGAAGGCGATCCCTAGGAAGCGAGGACAGAGAGCGTAAACGTCCAGATGACATCTGCAGGTCGGAGACGCGCTCGGCGCCGTCGCCATGTGTGCTTCGTTTCCGGGTTTGGACGCAGAACAGTGAGGATGGGTGTTACCTGTGTGCCCGTCACCGCTGAGCTCTCCTCCCAAACAAGGCGAACGTCACAGTTGTGTCCTGCTTGTGTGTCGTTTCTCCCCCTCATGTGTGCACTGTGAGACGACCCCCCCACCCCACCCCACCCCCTCGTGGCCTACTTGTAGAGCAGCGGGATCTGGCTGTTGTGACAGTGGTTGCGGCTCATCTTGCTGTCGGCCGGGTAGAGGCTGGACGAGTTGGAGAAGGAAGGCGGCACTGAGTGATTGTCCGAGGTGGGGTTGGGGTAGCCCGGAGGAGGAAGCAGGGACTTGGGGTCGGTGAGGGATGCCGGCGGCGGAGCGTTGTGGTTCTGGTTCTGGCCTGAGGTGGGTTGGCGGCGGTTACGTATGGCCTGACGCTCGGCCAGCTGGTTGCGAAGTGCCGACACCCTCTCTTCTTTCTAAAACCCCCCCCCAAAAAAACGATCACATGAGTGTTAGTGTTGAAGCGACTAGAGAGTCCACTATTGGTTCGTCTTTATTCTGTCCAGGTTGCAAAAGACTTAATAAGGTTACACTGCCTGCATATGTCATCCAAAGTGTTTAAGTTACATTAAAACTGTCTCGGAGCTTTTGAAGCTCACTCCAAAGAGATTACATCAGCAGTTTCATCGCGGTTCAGGTGACCCAGTGACCAACTCACACCAAGCAACAGCCTCTACCGACCCGGGAGAGAGGCGGGTGGGTCGTCCGACTCCAGTCCTCCTGAGCTGCTGTCCTGTATCCTTCAGATGCATCCCTGCTCCAACGCACCTGAACTCCCTCATCAGCAGCCGTGCAGCTCTGCAGAGGTCCGGTACCGAGCCATTCATTTGATTCAGGCGTGTCGGAGAAGGGGTGCATTTCAAGGTTGCTCTGGAGGACTGGAGATGAAGACCCCTGGTTTAACCCATGTTTGGGGGTTAAAAACTGATCACAGTATACTGGGCTGAACCTGAACCTGAAACCCAACCCGGTTGTGTTAAATCGGCCCAGAGCTGAATCGCTCCATGTTACCAAACAACCCACACAGGTTCCTTTGAACCCCGCAGGTTTTAAACTTTTAAATCTACTAACTGATTTGAAGAACTTCAGCCTAGAGAGCAAAGACCTAAACCCAGTGTTGATCAGAACTCTGGTCGAGCATTTAGCTGGAACATTTCTGACTAAACTATAAGCCCAAGCTGAGACCCAGAGAGTTGGTCCAATAGAATGTTTCTATGAGGAGTCTGTCGATTTATCCCCGAGCAACTTCAGTTTGGAGAACCAGCAGGAAGTTCTGATGTCAGAGTACGGCTTAAACATCCGTTCACCTTTGACCCTGGTGTTTAGAGTGTGCTCTGTGAAATGTGTCGTCACCTCCTGGATGATCTTCTGCAGCTCCCTGTTCTCCCGCTCCAGCTGCCTGGACTTCTCCTCGTCGTTGTTGTTGGTGGACGAGCCGGTCTTCAGGGTGTCTTGCTGCTCTGACTGCCACTCGCCGCGGGTGATGAGACGTCGCATCTGCAGGGAAGAGGAAGTCAATCAAGAGCCCAGCTTAGCTGCACACTGGGAATAAGGCTTCCTATTCATCACAGTTTCTACTGGGAAAATCAAAGGAGGCCTTTTCTCTACATATTTGTATAATCAAAGACTTTCCTATTGGATACTGGTGTTTCCTTTTCTTAGGTCACTCTAAACCAGTGGTCTAAACCAGGCCTCCTGCAACTTTTAGATGCATCCCTTGCTCTACACATCCCAATCAAATGGCTAAACTACCTACTATATGCAGTTGAGGTCCGCTAATGAGATGATATTTGTACTGCAGCAGAGATGCATCTAAAAGCTTCCACTGGTGTCCTGTAAGGTCAGACGTTTGTATTGACATGCTGGCTCCAAATCTTAGCTTTCATTTGCTTCTGCTTGCAGAAAGTGCACAATTTGGCCCTACTTCTATTTGTTGCGCCGCGTCTTCAAAGTCTTGCTTTCTATGCACAGAAATATTTTTCTTTCTAGTACTTAACATTTGTGCAGCAGCTACAAATATAGAAGCTCAACCTTGACATTGGAAGACTGGTTCTTACAAAGCGAAGGATGTCAGGCAGAGGGAGAGAAGCACTTCACTCAAAGATCTTTGTGAATTTCACACATTCAGTCTGAACTTTGTCCCAACATTTCTGACCTTCGCTCTTTCTGAACTGTGAGCGACAGAGAGTTTGCCTCATGCTTTCAGGAAATCAGTCACCTTCGGCACAAAGAGCACCACCAGAGTGATGTAGGCAGAGAAGACGATCGCCAGAGAGGCAAAGGCAAAGGAGGCGTCCTGCTGTGAAGACAGGATCATAGTCACCGGAGCCGTGATCAGGCACAGCACCTGCAGGAGCAGAGGCAGGAGAAGTTGGAAACAAAGGAAGAAAATCACATCCATAAAAGCATTAGGCATCTGTTTGTCATTCCGGAGAAGGCTCCCGAGTGAAAACAGCATTAAAAAGTCATGACAGAGGAGGCAACAGCGCACTGAAAATCACCTCGTTGTCTCATCGGAGCCTGAAGCTCACAGCTGAGCGGAGAGGAAGACGGTCCCCCTATAGACACCATTAACTATTGACATCTTCATAAAACTGAAATGTGTGCATCATAACATTGAGCACACACTTTTAACTTGTGCCTCATTAGTGATGAAACGAGCACGCAGTGCGTTTATTGTCCTTATAAGTAATTTGAGATTAAAGATAAATCTCTTTTTTTAAACTGACAAATCAACACAGTTTAAGCTGATGCATGCCCAGGCACTCATTATAGCGCCTCTTCTATTTATTATTCAGAGTCTAGTGCAGGAAAAAAATCTCTGAACAACACGAAGAATAGTTCAAAGGTGGATCTAAACTCCTCTGGAGTTAAAAGTGACACAAACCACTTATTGTTTCCAGACATTTTACATCCATTCCAAAGTCGCTCCATGTCAACCGTGTCAGGAAATGGTAGTGAATATTTCTCTAAAGTGGCTATGGAGAACATAATGATGGCTATTTCAGCTGAAAGTGCATCCTAGGTGCCTCCATTTAAGGTGATTCACTTGGTATCTGCAGCCCCTAAAACATGTTTACGGCAGACGGCTGCATTTAGTGCTCTCCTTCAGAAGCCAAACCGCTGCATGTCTCAACGTTTTCCTGCTAAACAACAACTACACAGAAAGGAAGGAAGCACCGTGCATCCGCTCTGATAGACATGTACGTATACAAGTGAAACGGTTCCTTTATAGACAGTAAAATATTTCAAGCTTTCATTTATTGTAATTTTGATGATTATGGCTTACAGGTAAAGAAAATGCAGAATTCAGTGTCTCAGAAAATCACAGACCAATCTAAAAAGGATGTTTTAAGGACAAATGTCAGGATTCTGAAAACTATGTCCATTTTTATGCATCAATACTCGGTTGGGCTTCTTGCATGAATCACTGCATCAAAGCTCCGTGGCATAGAGGCCATCAGCCTGTGGTTCTGCTGAGGTTCTGGAGGCCCAGACAGCTTTGATATCTTTGGCAGTGTGGGTCGGTATCAAGTTCTTTTGGAAAATAAAACCAGCATCTCCATACAGCTTCTCAGTAGAGGGAAGCATGAAGAGCTCTAGAAGGTCCTGCTAGATGCTGCATTGACTGTGGGCTTCAGAAAGCCCAGTGGACCAGAACCAGCAGATCACATGGAGACCCGGATCATCAAGGACTCTAGAAACGTCACTCTGGACTTCAAGCAACATGGATTCTGGACCTCTCCACTCTTCTCCAGACTCTGGGACCTTGGTTTCCATATTAAATGCAGAATTTACTTTAATCTGAAACAGGACTTTGGACCATTGACCCACAGTCCAGTTCCTCTTCCCTTCGCCCAGGTAAGATGATTCTGATGATGGAGCCCATGTCTAGTCCTAGAGTCTCTAAAAGTAGAATGGTAGGCAGATCCTTTAGCTATCAGGCTCCTCTCCTGTGGAACCAACTCCCAGTTTTGGTCCGTGAAGCAGACACCCCGTCTACTTTTAAGACTAATCTTAAAACCTTCCTTTTTAACAAAGCTTATAGTCAGAGAGACTCATGTAACTCTGAGCTACCTCTATAGTTATGCTGCTATAGGCTTAGGCTGCTGGAGGACATCAGGGTCTATTTTTCTCACTCTGCTGATTTCTACTGTTCTCCAGTTTACTGTTCTCCAGATTTGCAATGCATTGCATTAAAATGACTGTTGTCATTTCAGCTTTTAACTTTTTGTTCTCTCTCTTTTTTCTTCATAGTAGGTACACCTGGTCTGGCGTTCTGTTAACTGTGAAATCATCCAGGGAGGACAGATCACCGACTATTACCATCTAATGTAGAACAGATTACTAGATCAATGTGTGCTTCTGTGCTTTTTGTCTCTCTTGTTGTGTCTCTGCTCTGTCTTCTGTAACCCCAGTCGGTCGAGGCAGATGACCGTTCATACTGAGCCCGGTTCTGCTGGAGGTTTTTCCTTCCTGTTAATGGGGAGTTTTTCTTCCCACTGTCGCTTCATGCACTAGTACGTACATACATATACATACATAAATACATATATATATACATATATACATATATATATATATACACATATATATATATATGTATATATACATATATACATATATATATATATATATACATATATATATATATACAGTTGTGGTCAAAAGTGTACATACACTTGTAAAAAAATCATAATGTTATGGCTGTCTTGAGTCTTCAATAAGTTCTACAACTCTTATTTTTCTGTGATAGAGTGATCGGAACACATACATGTTTGTCACAAAAAACAGTCATAAAGTTTGGTTCTTTCATAAATTTATTATGGGTCTGCTGAAAATGTCACCAAATCTGCTGGGTCAAAAATATACATACAGCAACAAAATTTGTCAACTTTGGTGATGTAGCGAGTTGTGTCAATCAAATTAGCTTCATGTCATGGCCTCTTCACTTCTTCTAAGTGATTCTGATTGACTACAGCTGTTGACTTCTCATGAGCCCATTTAAATAGGGCTCATTTGACCCAGTGATTAGACTCAGCTACAAAAGCTACAATGGGAAAGTCAAAGGAACTCAGTGTGGATCTGAAAAAGCGAATTATTGACTTGAACAAGTCAGGGAAGTCACTTGGAGCCATTTCAAAGCAGCTACAGGTCCCAAGAGCAACTGTGCAGACAATTATACGCAAGTATAAAGTGCATGGAATAGTTGTGTCACTGCCACGATCAGGAAGAAAACGCAAGCTATCACATGCTGCCGAGAGCAGATTGGTCAGGATGGTCAAGAGTCAACCAAGAATCACCAAGAAGCAGGTCTGCAAGGATTTGGAAGCTGATGGAACACAGGTGTCAGTCTCCACAGTCAAGCATGTTTTACATCGGCATGGACTGAGAGGCTGCCGTGCAAGAAAGAAGCCCTTGCTCCAGAAAAGGCACCTTATGACTCGGCTGAAGTTTGCTGCTGATCACATGGACAAAGATAAAACCTTCTGGAGGAAAGTTCTCTGGTCAGACGAAACAAAAATTGAGCTGTTTGGCCACAACACCCAGCAATATGTTTGGAGGAGAAAAGGTGAGGCCTTTAATCCCAGGAACACCATGCCTACTGTCAAGCATGGTGGTGGTAGTATTATGCTCTGGGGATGTTTTGCTGCCAGTGGAACTGGTTCTTTGCAGAAAGTAAATGGGATAATGAAGAAGGAGGATTACCTCCAAATTCTGCAGGAAAACTTAAAACCATCAGCCCGAAGGTTGGGTCTTGGGCGCAGTTGGGTGTTCCAACAAGACAATGACCCAAAACACACATCAAAAGTGGTAAAGGAATGGCTAAACCAGGCTAGAATTAAGGTTTTAGAATGGCCTTCCCAAAGTCCTGACTTAAACCCCATTGAGAACATGTGGACAGTGCTAAAGAAACAGGTTCATGCAAGAAAACCATCACATTTAGCTGAACTGCACCAATTCTGTCAAGAAAAGTGGTCAAACATTCGACCTGAAGCTTGCCAGGACCTTGTGGATGGCTACCAAAAGCGCCTAGTTGCCGTGAAAATGGCCAAGGGACATGTAACCAAATACTAATGTTGCTGTATGTATATTTTTGACCCAGCAGATTTGGTGACATTTTCAGCAGACCCATAATAAATTTATGAAAGAACCAAACTTTATGACTGTTTTTTGTGACAAACATGTATGTGTTCCGATCACTCTATCACAGAAAAATAAGAGTTGTAGAACTTATTGAAGACTCAAGACAGCCATAACATTATGATTTTTTTACAAGTGTATGTACACTTTTGACCACAACTGTATACACATATATATATATATATATATATACATATATATATATATATATAAATACATATATATTTATATACATATATACATATACACACATATATATATATATATATATATATATATATATATATATATATATATATATATATATACATATATACATATATATATATACATACATATATACATATATATATATACATACATATATACATATATATATATACATACATATATACATATATATACATACATATATATATATATATATATATATATATATATATATATATATATATATATATATATATATATATATATATATATATATATATATATAGATATATATATAGATATAGATATATAGATATAGATATATATATATGTATTTATGTCAAACACTGCAGATTTCTGCCTGTTATTATGAGGTATACGAAGCTCAAGTGCTGCCCTCTGTGTATGTGAGCAGCAAGAGACCACAGCACAATAAAACTTGGATTTTATTGGTTTTGGGTAACAAATATCTTCTGAGATAACCGTTTCATTGCGGCACAAAGCAGTAGTTTGTGTTGCCAGTGTTATGACTTGGACAGGAATGCGTTCAGGGAGCTTTATTCTGCAGAAAGACTCAACAATAGACCCATGAAACGTCTCGTTTTGCTCCCATCTGGAGGTTTAACATGTTTTTGCAGCAACAATGAGGGAGGCTTAAGTTATCTTTGACCAACTCTCTCCTCTGATGCTGTTTAAGTGTTTGCTAGAGGTCAAGTTAAATGTCTTCCACTAGACTGTGCTGGAAAGTGGTCCTTGGAAAGTAATCATGGAAACGCAGGCATTGATGAGCCCTCCAACAGATATACTATGACCATTCTGTGCTGTGAAGCAATATAAAAAGAGTACTTATTGCTGTTTTATAGTTGTTCATCGTGTTATAGACTGCAGCAAAGAAAAGAAGCAGAAAAAGCAGATAGCAGCAGCCAGAGACTGGAGTTTTAGGCATGATAGAGTTTCTCTTTGGACTCACAGCTACGTTGTAAATGGCCATCCCCACGGCTCGATGGTCATTGATCTTCTCGGTGGAGACAGACTTGGTCTCGTAAGCCAGAAAAATGCCCAGCAGCAGTAGAAGACCCTTGTAGCCATAAACCACGCCTAAAACAAGATAAAGAACAGTCAGAGCATGAAAAAAATGAAGTGAATAAGTCCCAGAGGCAGTTACTTTAACATGCATTAGAGAATGTATGGAGACAAAATTTTCAAAGAAAAATACACTTTTCAATGAGGGCTTATTTTAAACAGATCAGCTTGTTCCACACAATTTAGCACATTTAAACAGAATAAAATTGCTAGAATAAAGTTAAAATGATTCTAACTGAAGTTCAATACGAGCAAATTGAGATAGCTGCATGAATACATTTTACATGTTGAATAATAACAAATATGTCCCTTGGCATGTTGGAATTACAGTCAGTGGTGGTAAAATTCAGGTTTTCCATCATATTCTCTGCTTCTCTGTGAAAGTTCATGTCAAGGTGACCTTTGCTGTTTCACCTGCACATAATTAATCATTAACAGCTCCGGCAGGAAATGGCTTCAAGGAATTTAAATCTATTAAGTGAAAACATCCAGAGAAAGTGGCAGCGGGGGTAAAAGGGAAGCTTAATGGCAGTTAATACTGTTGGAAGAATTTGTTTCACGTCCTGATTTTTTATTAACTCACTTTTTTATTTAATGTAGATTTCTGCTCAGTTAGTTTTGGGCTTCATAACTGCTTTATTAGATTTGGAAAGATTGCTTTATGGCGTTTATCTACCATGCCTAGAGAAAAATAACCCATTATAATAAAAACAGATGGTAATAGTGAATTCTCTTGATAAAACAACATAATGTTAGATTCTTACAAAACCAAGAAAAACGCCCTGGTGATGTATCAAAAAGGATTTCTAAATTGGCACAGTATTTTTTCACAGTAATAGATTTAAGCAAAATCTATTTTAATCTGGTTGTATTTACTCCAGAGCTCATAAATTCATGTCTTTTACATTAGTTATACCTTATGTTTACTGTAAATTAAGAAATGATAGCATGCTAACATGCTAAATGGAAAAAAGAAAATTGGAAACAGTCCATATTCCATAAAAAAGTAATTTAAAAAAGCCTTCTTTAAAAAGTTATTTGTTCTACAATACTTTATATACAACTTTAAGACAACATAACATTATCTGAACTAAATGATTAATATAATCTCTGTTAGAAAAAATGCTGGCATGCTACAAAGCTAAATATAAATTCATTAATGTTCCCTATAATATTTCAAAAGGTAATTTATTCTATGAGTGTTCATATTTAAAAAAATATTCAAAAAGCAACACAGGACAACAAGTATGAAAAAAAACACTGTGACTCTAGCTCAAGCTTTTATTTTATGATCATTTTAAAATGTTAGCACATTAGCAAGTTAAAGGGTTAATTGTTAACCGTTTGTCTTCCAGAACTGCTGCCATTACCGTCCTGCTCTGCTTTTTATTTTGTTTCATAGAAGTGTTAAAGGACATTAACACTATAAAACTTCATATGACATGAAAGTATTCACTCCCCTGTTGCAGCTGCAGAGCTTAGTTAATGTGTGAGCCCATCGTATTTCACTTTGCTGGATCTGGGGCTGTTTCAGAAGACACCAGGAGGTTCTTGATGCAGATAAGGACACAACTCTCCCCTAGGTTGAAGGTCTAGCTTTGGAGTTAACGTTCTTTTCCTAAGGATTACATTGAGCATAGATGACGCTGGTATATAAGGAAGCCATTAGTTTTGTCTAGTTAGAGCTCTCGGGGACATGTGGTCCATGCCGTTCTCCTTCGGATCAGAAGATATTAAATTCTGACTTAGATGATCTCTGTCTTGGTAATTAAGGGAAGCAATGAGAGAGTTTTTTTTCACAACAGAAGCGACATCTGGCCTGGCGTTCTGCTCAGCTTTGACACCATCCTGGAGGGGCCCATTGGCTGAACTATTGCTGCCTGTTATCTTCCTATTGATGGTATACCTCTCTCTCTCTTCAATTTAAAGCAACTGAGGGAGCTATTGCTGTGGCTATATATTGTATACTGAGCCACGTTCTGTTGGATGTTTCTTTGTGTTAGAAAGTAGTTTTTTTCCATTTTCATCACATGCTTAATTAGTATGAGGGAATGCTGGAAAGGTAAGGGCTCGATACGATGGGCTTGGTTCAATAACAATTTGCATAATAAGTGAACCTGACCACATTGTTTTATAACTAGGATCAAATTGTATATGATTGACTCGGTATGTATGACTGGATTTATCTGATTTTTGATATTTTTGTTGGTAAAATGCAGTGAGACAATATTTATTATTGATCGGCGCTAAACGTATAAATTTAATTTAATTTAATGTTTGCAGGAGTGAATGGTTAATGCTATATTTGCTAACCTGAAAACAGGAGTTTAGAGATGAAAACAAGAAAATGAATAGCCTGAAGCAGGGGAAAAATCACACAGCGAGTTTTAGAGGAATGCATTTAAAGTGTTCTTTCTTGTCAGCAGTAATCAGACATGTTTATCCTCTGGGAAAAGAAAGAGCTGATTGCTCATGTTGTTAATGTGTTCGCTAGGTGGGAGTCATATAACAAATCCATAGCAGAGGATCTTATCTCCCTTAGGCAGCATATCTCTGTGAGAAAACCTCAAAAATGAAACGGGTATAACAGCTGCAAATGGTGGCGTTAAGAATACACCAAGGAACTAATTTCATCAGTTTGGCACAAATTGGCTTTTACTTCAAACTGAAACCACCAGAAAACTTCAAGCTAGATTGGTAATCTTGAAAATAATGCACAGCTCATTTCGCAGATCAGGATCCTTGAATCTAATGCGCCTGTGAACTTTATTATTATCTGAAGATCAATTCTCTGATTAATTCACCAATCAACGCTACTATTAGAGGATATAATCCCACAGCACACTATTGAATCTGTTTTTTAGGAAGGTGTGTGTGAGGGAAAAAAGAAAACATCTAAAATCTATCTAGAGGCAGATCTAGCAACAGAGATGGGAGAAAATCGGTGAAACACTCAGGATCCAGACTGCCCACTGTTTCTTAATACAGCCTGAAATTAAAGCCCAGTCTTTTCCTTTTGAGAAGAGGGGATGCTATGGGGCATTGGCCCAGTTTGTGACCCACATTGTTTGAATTACAGCACTATTATACTTTTATAAGAGCAGCCATGAAATACAACAGAGATACAGAGTGATGGAGAGGGAAAGGCGGTGAAAAGAGGAATCAAACGTAAGAGAGCAAAGGGGGGCTTAGAGAAGGCTGTCAGATGAGACCAGTTTAATTCAGAGTGACGCTTTTGTCTGTATACGTCCACATGTGTGACCAGAGATACACAGAGCGAGCTCCGAGAAGCGGTGAAGAAGAGAGGACGGATACCGAGCCACGTGTTCATCTTCTTTGAGCTGCAGTGCTCCAGCAGAGGCTGAATTAGGACATCCAGATCTTCTTTAGGGGCCTCCTTAGTGAACATCTGCTCATATGGTGGACACGGGAGGAGGGAAGTGCAGCGGAGGGATAAAGAAGACAGAGCAGAGAGAAAAACAGAGAGGGAGAGATAATAAGAAACGATGAGACAGCAGCACATTGGAGAAGGAAGCAAAAACGCAACGTAAGCATAAACCTCATGACTGCAGGGTCGATCCCCCTGGTTCATAGCTCCTTCCCACCAGTCAGATATGGATGACTGAATTAAAAGGATATCAGCTATCCAGTAAAAATGAAATATGAGATTAAAAACTTCCATGTAAGGTTTCCCTGTAGTAAAACTTGGTGTGGGGCAGATTTTTTCATGTCCAATTTATATGTTGGCTCTGAGAAGTTCACACAGCCCTGATGAAAAGGCTTTAAAACTGAAAGGGGGAAAATTAACTTTAATGTGACAGAATCTTGTGCATTTCAACTTAAAAACAAACAATTCTGTACAGATAAAATAGCCCAGTGGCATAAGTGTTCACGCCCCTAAACTAGTACTTTCTAAAAATGACTTTGACTTTGTAAAGTGCCTTGAGATGACATGTTTCATGAATTGGTGCTATATAAATAAAATTTAATTGAATTGAATTCAAAATGAAATTCTAGCAACGGCAAATATATTGAATCTCATTAACCTGAAATAAACTTTAATCACTCTAGTTGGATTTTTCTGACATTTGCATCATTTAGTTAAAACCACAGTTTGCAGATGAAGATGACAGAAGATTTAATTTTTCATCCTCATGAGTCCAAGCATACATCCAGATCCACACCAGAAGGGCTTCTTGTTTTGAAGTGGCCTAGTCAAAGTCCAGAACTAAATCTGTGGGCTCACCTGGACAAGAGATGTTCTCACAGTCCGAGAGATCTAGAGAACTTTTGCCAGATCGAGTGATCAGATGTTAACAAGTGAAGATGCGTTCACGTTTACGGGTGTACAAACTTTTTCATCTTTCACTTTTACTCATCTGCAGCAAGTTAAAACAAAGCTTTTAGCATTTATTGTATTATTTTAAGTTTTCTCTCTAACAGATTTTAGATTAAAGGAGTTAAAGTTTTGAAAATATTTTTCACAGTTTAATTATTTTAAAATCACAACATGGAGACTTTTAAGGTTTGTTATAGAGGCTAATTAAACTTCCTTTAGAGTTTAAAGCATCACTGAAATCAAAGTTTTGTCTTTATAAACATAGAAAGTTTAGAATAATGTGGGAGCGATCACTGCCGTGACTAAATTAAGACGTGAAAACGGGGCTGAGGACGTTCTTCTAGCAAGCATGGTGTGTACTTTCTGAAAACCTGAAGCTTTGCTCTATCGTAGCTAAATAAAGTTTAGACCAATTAAACTGTTCTTCAAAGACACTAAAAGTTAGAGCAGCTTAACCCAAAACTATTCACCCCCAGGTAGATTTGCTTTTAAAGTCCTATTTTAATTTAACCAACATGTTGAAGCCACAATAACGTCAGACCAGAGTCCTGATATGAATCTGTGTAGAGAGCTAAAGATTAGGAGGAAGCCTTCCAGCCTCAAAGAGTTAGCTGCAAAATTACAGCAGAAAGATGCAAAAATCATTTCAGCATACAGCAGCAATTATACGAAAGGTTTGATTGACGTACGGCCAAGAAAGATTTTTCTATTGAACAGTTAGAAGGGTAGAAATACATATTGTATGAAAATGTAAATTAAAAAATCAATTGGATGGTGGCGCTCCGGCTAAAAATGTTTCCTTTTGTTACGTGTCCCTTTAAGTTTGGCTCAATTTAGATATACTTTTTTTTTTATTTCTAGCAAACTCTGCCATCAAAACCTGTAAGTACAAAATGTTAATCTGAAATAACATAAAAAATAAAAAACGATTTACTGCAGATATGTTTCCCTGCATGGTTGCAATAAGCAAAACACATTATGTTTGTCTTTGGAAGGGAATTTTTGCATAACTGTATTCTTATGCATATTGCATAAAATCTGGCTTGGTTCTGCCTCTTGGGAGGAATTTTCATATCATAATTTTTTTAAACATTTTAGCTCCAAGTCTTTCATGAACCTTTTAAACTAAATAGAGCGACTGGGGTTCCTTTAGCTTGTTTTGTATATTTTGGAAACACGACCACCACCACCACTGCGATGTGATCCCACTTCTCTCTCCTCTTTACATTCCCTTGTGTTGAAATCTCTTCAACATTTCATGTTCTATGGTTTTCCGCCGGGTTTGCATGTAGTACAAATCCACCATATCGCATGTATGGGATAGAAAAACAAATCTGCAGAAAAGGTGGAAATTCATCCAAATCAATTTTGTTTTCCCTTTTTTTTCTTAACAAGACAAATAAAAACAGATTTTCTTGCTTCAACTGGCATTTAAAGGCTTAACTCAAAAATAATGAAATGAATGCCTTTGATGTTCCAAATGCGGGAAAATATGTTGCTACATATTTCTATGGCACTCTTAAAAATTGCCCATTCTTGAAGTTTGAGGTGGCCTAGTCAAAGCCCAGAAGTTTTTTTAATTTTAATCATTATTTGTCATTGCAATTGTATGTTCTAACAAAATTTTACCCATCACCAGTAGGAAGATGGGCAGTTTACGGCGCCCAGGGAACAATATGGGCCCACGGGTCTCACTCAGGGACCCATGGTGGGGTCTGAACCAGGTTCTTCTCAGAGGAGAAGGTCCGTACTCGTCTCGGAGTCCAAGCACTGCTCTAACCACTGGGCCTTGAATCCAGGGGACAAAGATGGAGCACAAAATGGGAGGATCTCAGAGGGTTGAATGTTTCTACAGTAAATGTGGACTTTATGTGTAATTTAAACTGTTTGCTGGGTCCAACAAAACATATTTTCTTTAAGAAAACCAATGAGTCTATTAAAGCGCTGCTGTTTGTCTCTGTTTCATAGCCTGAAATACTTAGTTTTGAGCATATAAATGAAAAAAAAAAGACACCATGCTGTCAGCTGCTCAACGTCTAATTACTCCGAGGCCGATGGCAGCGCTGCACGGTCTGTGCAAATTGACACGAAAAAATAAAAAATAAATGATCTCATCTGTCTCTCGTACTCTACCTCGACTGTGATTTGCAGAGGATCCACAATCTGCCAGATCATGAGTGACAGGAAGTCGATGGCCAGCAGCACTCCAACTGTTGCGTAGAGCTTCCACGGCTCCAAGGGTTGCTGTGTGAGTGGGAGCCAAACACAAACACAGGAGTCATCACTATCCAAGGGCATCACGAGCCGCTCCACAAACAAGGACAAACTACCCGGACAAATAACACGACAGGCGTCCTTGTGATTTCTGGATGACTGGGCACAAATTGTCTCTCTCAATGTGTGTCTTATCCGGGCGTACGTGAGTATTTCAGGGAGCAGCAAGTGTCTGAGTGTGTGCGTCTGCAGGCGACACGCAGACCGCTGCAGTGGCTATATTTGCGCTGCCACCTGAAATCATCGTCTCGGCACACAGAGACGACACCGTGTTTGTGGGGACTCTGGCCGCTGTGTCGACTCTGTTAATCTTGACTTGAGCCGTAATGGAAGCAGCACAAGCATGACTGAAAACAAGCACCAGGAATAAGCTCTCCCCTGCTTTCCTGGCTCTGCACGGGTCCTTCTTCCCTTCCCTCCGTCTTTTAATTCAAGAGCAACGGCTTACTCACAGCCCCTCTGACACAGCAGCGGCCATTCAAGCATGCGATGACTAAAACAGAAATAAAATAAAGGATGAAACACGTTCACGCCGTCCTGGGTGCCACTTCTCTGGAGCTGCAGGAAGAATGAGCTGAAAAGTGGCCCTTGTCCACTCAATTTGGGAAACTTTCGTTAAATAAGCACGCTGAGCTCTCGGGCAAATTGCCCTTCTGCGGACATGAAGGGAGCTGAAAGTCAACCTGATTCGACGCGCTTTAGCTCCAATAATAAACCCCTGGAGGTTGGATTTCTGCATTGAACTTTAATACCCATCCATATTCATAAATACTCCATAAATGCCTTAATCTCTTATTCTTCTGATTAGAAAATCCCACAACACATTGCAGACAGGCAGAGTCCCCCGCTAGCTCCAGAACACGCTGTGTTTCAGTGGAGACACACACACCCACATACATAGAAACCCAATATCAAGCAGGCAGGTGCACAAGCAAACCTGAGTCCAAGATCTGCTTCGTACATTTCTGAACGTTGCAGGAATAGCTGCATGTACATTTCTACATCACAGTGAGCCCAACAGCCTACAATTCAGCAGAGCTTTTGTATTCCGGCACATGCTCTGCAGCTCGGACATGCTCTCCTCCGCTGCTTTGCTTTCTGCGGGGAGGCTAATCCTTCCATGGCTCCAGTAAAGCAACACAATTAACACTGCTGAGCAGCTTGCAGAGGCTATTTCATGCAGCTGGAGGCTATCGCCCTGCTAAGTCCAGCCACTATGACTGGGCGGCTGAAGGTGACCGGAGACGAGGCGACGCCTCGATCAGTCGAGTCATGTGTCTAACACATTCAGGACAACATGACAGCGCTCGCCCGTCTCTGGTTTTCCAAACAATTTAATACCGTGTGAAAGTTACAGAAAACCCGACCCGATAATCATGACACACACGCTTCTGTGTGAGTTACAAGGGAGTGGTCAAAATAATGTGGCGTCCAATCACCCGGGGCCTTATTGAAGGACAAAGGCAGCCATATTGGAAGTTTACACAGGCTACAAAGAATCCTTCACAAACGGGAATTTGGACTTTTGTTGGTGTTGCAATTCCAGCGTTAAACTATACAACGTTGACTTCAGAGTTCCGATGCAACAATAAAACAACCGATATGTTATGAATTATGAAGCCAGCTGCATTATTCTCAGTGATAAACCCCGTTAAGCACCTGAGACGACAGGTGTGCTGAGGGTGCACACATCTATGACGGCCACCAGAGGGCGCCATGAGTGGAGCGATAGGGCTATCAGGCAGCTGCCAGAGCACCCAACAGTGAGCTGCAGAGGATGTCTTGTTTAGAGAGGAGCTTGATGAGGCCCACACCATGAATCTGCTCAGGAAAGAGGAAAACTGATCAGCGAGCTCAAGCCCTTTATGTTTGGGAAGCACTAGATTCAGCCTTTGTTTGTTGGAAGATGCTCAGAGCGCCTCATGCAAGCCCACCGTGAAACAACTACCAAAGTCCTTTGGTCAGAAGCCGAAATGTTTAATATAATAATCACCTTTATTGTCATTGCAACATACAATCCAAATTTAACCCACCCCCTTATGGAGCAGTGGGCTGCCACTGAGCGGCTGCCACTGAGCGGCTGCCACTGAGCGGCTGCCACTGAGCGGCTGCCACTGAGCGGCGCCCGGCGAGCCTTCTGGGTTAAGGATCTTGCTCCTAACCCCAGAGCGGCAGTGTGTTTGGGGCGTCTCTGCTCTGCATCAGCGTAATTTTCACTGCCGCTCCACAAGCCTCCCAGTCCTGCCGCTCTCATGCTTACCTTCTTCTTCTCCTTCTTCTCGTCCTTCTTTGTGAAGAGGGTGTGGACCCACCAGATCTTGGTAAACATGCTGCCATAAGCGAGGCTGAAGCCGAGGCCGAGGAGCCACAGGCGGAACTGCAGGAGAGACGTGAAATAAAAAGGTCTTTTACTTCAAAACACTGTAGTCTGGGAGCAGAATGGAGGGAGTGTATATACAGTACAGTATAGAATGTTTGGACACTGAATAATTCATTAATTATTCTGTTTATACTGCAGGAAGATACTGACCACAGCTAATAGGATATTTGGATGCATGCAGAAGACCAAACTGAAGCCTAATATTGCAGGGTTGCTTGATTCCCTTTGAACACAGCTCTTCATTCTCCTTCCTGAGGGCGTCATCTGGACCGTTTCCAAGCGCTTGGAAGGAGTTCTTACATATGCTGAGCACTCGCTGGCTCATTTTACCTCACTCTGATTGTCTCAAACAGAAGGCTGAGAAATCAAGCAGATTCTGGTGGTAACCGCACGCTGTAAGCTGGTGAAACATGATTGGTTTGAGCCAGTCGGTCTGAAAACTGTCAAGTCAGACGTTCGGGAATCTTTATTTATTTTTTTATTTGACAGGAACAGTGTACATTAATTAGCATTCCTGCAAATGCACCAGAATCAGCCAAAAGGCTATTTTTCATCCGTTGTCCCTGGACAGATCTTAAAATTGTCGACCTAAAAACACAACAGTAGGAATTTTACAGTGAACAATACAAATATAAAAACATATAAAAACAGCTATAACTTTTCAAAACTTGTTTAAAAATGCAGCTTCTGGACAGCTTGCACGAGTTTAATCTAAGAGCATAGATCTAGCAGATGTTGTTGCTCTTTTACCAACAATGACTCAAGCTAGGAACATCTTCCTGGCTTTACTGCAACTGAAACAATCTTGCATGCCAGATGTATTTAAAGGGGTAGAACAGGTAGAGAAACACGAAGCCCCTGCAGGTCAGGTGTGTTTGGGTCTCACAGCTGCTGGTTAAGGTTTTTGTATAAAATTAGTCTTCTAGAGAATAAAGAGAGCTGCAGCACTGAAGGCATTTGTTACCGGGAGGACAGTCTTGAATGAGGCTGCCTTGTGTGCATGCATTTCAGATCTAGTTGAACATATTGGTTCAGAGAGAGGAAGCGCCTGCCCAGCTGAGCTAATCTGGCTGGAGGAAGAACCAGGGATGGCTAGTTTCTGTCTCTGACAGGTTGAAATATCTCCTTTTTTACTGACCAACTGCTCCTGGACCAAGTCTGATGATCTTCACTGAGTTTGGCAACATGCTTATTTTGTATTTTTTTTAAAATCCAAAGCTCGACTGAAAGCTTGGTCTTATATTTATAGAACAGATCTGGGTAAAAACAGGCAAAACTGTTCCAGGAACAAAGGTAAAGCCATAACATCGTCATAGTTTTTCTTTCATACATTTTTATTGTTCTTTAGTTTTCTCCAAATTTTCCTTCACTACTTCATAACTTTTCATTCTCGTTATTACCTTGTCAGGGCGAGGCGCAATGTTTAATTATGAGGTTATGTTTAAGAATCGAAAGGATGTGGAAAAGGTTAGGAAAACATCATAATGCCCCCTTTTCATTAGGTTTAACCTTCTAAACGACTTCATTTTGTATACAACCTACAGAAGGATATGAATAAAACAAACAGAAGTAAAATAAGTGTGCATCAAGCTGTGGAGTGACTTTGTGGAACGGTTTGAACACAGATATGAAGTACAGTGCAAACTGAAATATATTCAAACACGTTATAAAACATGCTTCTGAATATTTATAGGGAAGGTGAGGGATAGGTGTGAAAACATATTTTTATGTGTATATAGGTGCATATGCATGTGTATGTACTTATGTCAATCCACGTGTATATATGGGTTAACTACTTATGTAAAATAAATGCAGGATACAACATTTGACAAATTGATTAAGGGTATAAAGAGGTGGGAGTAAAAAACGTCTTCCTACTCTTTTTACCAATTTGTACGTAATTGATTTGATGACACACTTAATTTTTTATTTATTGTTACATTTATTAATTTCCTTGTTGCGACGCCCTCCCTTTGTTTTGTTATACATATGTATTCTATATATATATATATATATATATATATATATATATATATATATATATATATATTATTTTTATTTTTTTTATTTTTTCGTTTGTACGAAATAATGACTCTGAAATTAGGTTTAGGAATCTGGTGATGGATTGTAAAACGTTACAATGTTGCCATTTTACTGATTTAATCATTACCACCTGATTTAGGTTATAATATTCAAGTTATATGGCTCATTTCTAATTTTCTATTACACAACGTCCCAAGTTTGATAAGTTTTATCGTAGCAACAAACTGGTTAGGTTCAGGAATCACAGTAAAACAGTAAGAGTTAAAAGGGCCATCACAACAAATGTCATTTTTCTGAGGTTTTGGGAGTATAATATGGTCTGTTGGGCGCTGATGAGGCCGTGTTGATGTCAAAACTGAATACTAAAGGATCTGCTCAGGGGTTAGCGTTAGAGCTTTGTTAGTTTGCTCTAAAATGGTCAGATCAGAAAACTGGTCATCTTTCTATGTAATTGTAGGAAGGAGGAGCTCCTTCAGCAGAAGACTCCTTTTACCCAGATGCACCACAGAGCGCCACAGGAAATCATTCCTGCCTGTGGTCATCAATCTCTGCAACGCCTCCCTCAGTGATTCAGACACCCCCCCTCTGTAACTGACATTTATGCATTCATTTCCTTCTGGGATTATTAAAGTATGTCTGATTCTGATAATTCATGTTCTCCAATCAGAGCTCACTATCAAGTAAACAACCTTCCCCCCTCCCCCAGCTGATGTCTGACTTGAGGAGGAAGGAGGAGCAGCGAGCAGACAGCAGCCCCAGATCAGCCTCCCTGTATCGACTCAAACAGGAGACAGTCGCCGCTGAAGCCGCAGAGCCAAATAATCTCATATCAACCTCAAACTAACTTCACAGCGGTTACTAAAAAGGGGAGCTGAAATGTCTTAGGGTATTCTAAAATGCACAAAGTTCCCACTCACTCCCGAAGGTCGAGAGAATCACAGAAGAGTGGCTGAAGCTCATTTATGGGGACTTTACTAAAGACGGTTTCCTGTGGGGGAACTCAAGTCGTGGTTTTCAAACGAACAAATTAAAGAATGACTTCTGCACCAACACGGAAGATGGCAAACAAAACTCTGTCATGACCCGTAAGTTTATTTGATTTCTAAATGCTGTCAAATGTGAGGAAGGTGTGTTTGTAACTGAAAAATCCGGTTGACCAACGGATGAGCTGAACCGCTGCCAGCTGCATGATTTTCCTGTCGCTGCCCGTAGAGCCGCCGCAGCCAGTGGAGAGCTGGCAGGCAGCTGAATGGAGGGGAAAGAGTTTGACTGGTTTTCCAAATATGGCTGTAGCCAATCAGAGTGAAGTCAGCCAGGTAGAGCTGCATATCATACAGTGATGTCGTGGCACCTTTAAGAAATAATTGTACAACATTTCCTTAAGGGAAGAGACCCCATTGAGACCTGGATAATGACCAAATGACAAGATCCTGGAAACAAGCGGCTAGAATGAGTTTCCTCCATAGGGTCCACCTTGGAGATAGGGTGAGCAGCTCCAGGAGGATCCAGGGGGAGATCACAGTAGAGCCGCTGCTTCTCTGCAACAAAAATAATGAGTCTCCTTAAGGGTTTTCTGGGCACGACCCATTGGAAGGAGACCGTGGGGAAGACCCACAACTCAAAAGAGGAACTAAATATCCCGTCTGGTCTATCTTACAACCGTCTATTGTTATGGTAACAGATGTGAAATAAAATAAAATAAATAAATATAACCTGTAATCTCACCTTGGGCACCAAAATTGTTTGAGCCAGTTCTGCTTCCTTGTCATGGTGAAAAAGCAAAGCTCTCTGAATACCGGTCGATTCTGACCCTCTACTACGGCGATGAGATGTTCATCACAACTGAACCTGTTACCCCAAAACCAAATTTTGGCTCATTAGAACTGGATGGATGGATGGACGTGCCATAATTACAATGTTTAATCAGTCTAGGTGCTGAAACCATTTGTTGGGGCAGTTTATCGATGCGCCGGACTCCTTTCGTCCAAACTCTGTCAACAATAGAAGGAACATTTTGAAAACCAGACCCTCTCTTCCCCTTTGCTCTCTCATCAACCTGCAAACTAAGGTTTAAACGTCAAAGATATCACCACCTGTTGACACAACGTGGGTACCAGTGGGTTATGTTGCAATATCCAGGTAGGTACATCTAGAACAATGGAAGGCATCTCCCAGTTGAGGGAAGGTGTAACCTAAGTAAAACGAAGCATCTGATTGGATGACCCTGTCAGAACGGGTGTTTACATCGACTAAATCCAGACAACTGTTTATTCTATTTATTCTATTTACTGTTTATTCTATTCTAGTCTATTCTACACCTATCAACTCCAATACGATGATCTGTTTTAACAGCTGTTAATATTTATCAGCATTTCACTTCTAGACAAGGCGCTGCGCACCGCTCCAAATGCACCCCAGAACGACATATTATGAGGACTGAGTGTCTGTCAGAGAAAGATTGCATCGATTTTAATATCTGCCAGAAAGTCCACCAGGCTACCAGTCCACACATAAACTACAAATATGACTACAGTTTTAAAAACTATACCTTTGAAGGTAAGGAAAAGCAGAAGGGAAACCAGGCCAATTAAACAAACAAATCAATGTGTGTGAGGATAAAACGCCTAAACCTTCAAACCTCCGACTTCTAGTCTGCAGATTGACCCTTCTCCCAATATCTGGGTCCAGACAGGGGTGGAAGAGACTGTTAAAAATTCAAAGAGGCATCGAGATGAGGTCTTAGTTGCCTTGGTTACATTTTATCAGTAGATTTTATGTGCACTTGTTGACATTATCATATATTATTAAATAATACAGGTCATCACACCCTTTTATAAAGTGAAAGACAGACCGAGGGTGCCTGAATTGCAGCAGCAGGGAGAGGAGATGAAGAGATTTGAGGAGCAGAGAGGAAGAAATGATCCAGGGCAGAAGGTGAGAGGAAGAACAAAGCATGAGAGAAAATAACCGGACAGGGACAAAGAGCTGAGAAACGACAGAAATGGAAATTTCCCTCTCGCCTCCACAACACAAAGGCTCGACATGGGTGACACAGACGTACTCCCACTCCTCATTAGAGCTGGGATCCCGGCGTCTGAGCTATTCTGGCAGGCAGGAAGTCACGGCTTCTGCGCCGAGAACCAAAATACTTTCAAAACGCAAACAAAGTCTGATCAGGGTGTAAACTTTTGGTATGTTTCATGTGTACATGCTCAGAATCCCAAGCTGCCAACAGGGTCTGCAGGGAAGCGCTGTGAGGATGTTGTTTTAATAAAAACGAAGGAGTTGTACCTGAAAAGTGCAAAATCGGTTCGCAGCAACTACATAACACAGCCAAGACCTACAATCTGAAACGGTACCAAACATGACAGACATGATTTGAGAGAACTGAGGCGCAAAATGGCGCAAAAACACATTTAACATTTATGTATTCGTATTGGAATAAACAGTGGGCTTAAACTAAAGGCTCAAAAGTAATCAAATATGCATGTGATACTGTCATTCACTGCGGCGATATTTCAAACCGCTGACATAATTAAACCAAGAAAAGACAACATAGCAATGAGCATATTTTAGAAACATTGGTTTAAACTCTCAATGACCTCAATAATAAACTAGAATAATCTCTCTCATGCAGTGTTTTGTAAAAGTAAAACGGCGATTTAGTTGTTTTACTGACTTAGTTCAGACTGAACAACTTTCTAAAAGACAAGAGCAAGAAATTCTGTTTTTTCACTTTTATTGGAAACTTTCCTGAAGGTTCCAATAAACAGCTTTTTTTAAACAGCTTTAAAATGCAGTAATCTTTAATTACAGCAGCACAATCTCACACTGAAAACGTCACAAAAATACAACCTTGGTGTTATTTTTTACCAGGTCATTTAAATCCCATATTAAACAGGTTTCCAGAGTTTCCTTTTTTCACCTCCGGAATATCGCCAAAATTAGAAACATTCTGTCCAGGAGTGATGCTGAAAAACTAGTCCATGCATTTGTTACTTCAAGGCTGGACTATTGTAATTCTTTACTATCAGGAAGTCCACAAAATGCAATTCAAAGTCTTCAGCTGATCCAAAATGCTGCAGCAAGAGTTCTGATGAAAATCAACAAGAGGGATAATATTTCTCCAATTTTAGCTTCCCTTCATTGGCTTCCTGTTAAATCAAGAATAGAATTTAAAATTCTTCTTCTAACGTATAAAGCTTTTAATAATCAAGCTCCATCATATATCAGAGCTCTGATTACTCCGTATGTTCCTAACAGAGCACTTCGCTCTCAGACTGCAGGTCTGCTGGTGGTTCCTAGAGTCTCTAAAAGTAGAATGGGAGGCAGATCCTTTAGCTATCAGGCTCCTCTCCTGTGGAACCAACTCCCAGTTTTGGTCCGTGAGGCAGACACCCTGTCTACTTTTAAGACTAATCTTAAAACTTTCCTTTGTGACAAAGCTTATAACTAGAGTGGCTCATGTTACTCTGAGCTAACTCTGTAGTTATGCTGCTATAGGCTTAGGCTGCTGGAGGACATCAGGATCTATTTCTCTCACTCTGCTGAGTTCTCCTACTGTACATACACACGCATTATTTGTTGTTATTTCAGCTTTTAACTTTTTGTTCTCTGTCATCTTTATCTTCATAGTAGGTACACCTGGTCTGGCGTTCTGTTAGCTGTGACATCATCAGGGGAGGCAGATCATCCTCTATTACCATCTAACATAGAAAGTACTCCTGGATCAATGTGAGCTTCTGTGCTTTCTGTGTCTCTGCTCTGTCTTCTCTAAGCCCCAGTGGGTCGAGGCAGATGAGCGTTCACACTGAGCCTGGTTCTGGTTCTGCTGGAGGTTCTCCTCCCTGTTAAAGGGGAGTTTTCCTCTCCACTGTCGCTTCATGCATGCTCAGTATGAGGGATTGCTGCAAAGCCATCAACAATGCAGACGACTGTCCACTGTGGCTCTACGCTCTTTCAGGAGGAGTGAATGCTGCTTGGAGAGACTTGATGCAACCTGCTGGGTTTCCTTAGAGAGGAAACTTTCGGACCAACCTGGAGGACTTGATAGAATTTGATTTTGTAAAGAGCTTGGAGATCTTTGTTGGGAACTGGCGCTGTATAAATAAAATTTAATTTAATTTGAGTAAAAGTATTAACCGGGAAGAAAAATCCCATGTTAAGAGAAAAATGTTTTGGGGCTTTTTAGCGACAGAACAGGTCTTCTCCTAAAACATTTGCAGAGAGAGAACGTTCTCTTTATCCTGGATCTTCTCTGATGGTCACTGCTCTTCAGCTCACACCACAGGTTTTCTGCTCTGAGGACAGAGATTAGCCAGGAAGAAGGTCCATTTTGTGTCTGTTGGACCATCTCTGCGTCGATGTGGCCAGATGTTTCGGCACATCTTGCTGAAAGACACATCCAAGCTTTCAGGCAGAGGCCACAAGTTTTTTAGGTCAAATCTCCTGGTATTTCAAAAAGTTCATGATAATGTGCACTGAAAAAAAAACAAGCCCATAGCATCACTGACCCTCCACTGTGCTAAGCTGTAGCCAAGAGCAGCTTCTCACACAGATTTGTGTTTGTTGCTGAAAGCTCAATCTTAGAGGACATGGTTCCAATTGGTTCCAAAAGGACACACAGATCCCTTCATCTGATCGTTGTTCTGGAGATGCTGAGACCTCAAGATGGCAATTAATGCTGCGGTTCTGTATCATTAGAATTAGGAGATTGTTGTACCACCCTTCGCACCAACGCACCGTGAGAACAGTCAGCGTTGGTAAAAAGCTATGTTGTCCAGCCCAGGGGACAGGCCCTGAAAAAAAGTCTTCAAGAAATAAACAGTTACGTCTTGAAGAAGAAAAGCTCCTAAAATTCATTCTAGTTTTAATTAAGTCTATGAAAATTTGCAGCAATAAAAATATATATTTTTAAAGTTGTTATTATTCAGTCATATTCAATACATTTGAATATTATCAAAAAGTCAATTAGTTTCAGTAACATAATCCACTAAAATAAACACATTACATAGATTAATTACTCACAGACGGATGTTTTAAAGCCCTTATTTCTGTCAAATATGATTTTATTTGCTCACACATAATGAGAACACAACATTTAAGATTAGAATATTACAGTAAACCAATAAGAAAATATATTTTTAATACATAAATGCGGGCTTAATGAAAAGTATGTTTAACATTTTTGCTTAAATGTGGTTATTTTCATAATGTGCTTTTTATCTGACAAACGAGATAAAAACCTAATTGGAACCCATTTTCTAATTTATTGAATATGACTGTTTTTGTGTCGTTTGTCAAAAATGGTTATATCTCCTCCGGATAAGTATGTTGAAATCAAAGACACCATTACTCTAATGTGTGTTCAGTGTGACATTTTGCTACTCCAATAAAAGACGACTTTAAATTAGAGCACGACAGAAAACTCCAAGGCAAGCAGATGAGGAGAACAGTGAGACTGCCACCCTGCTCTGAATCTAATGTCAGCACAACCAACCAGGATAATAAAATAAGTCACATCCTTCACAATTACACAACCTGTTGAATTACTCTGAGGAGGAGAAGCTCAGTTATGCAGTTAACTCTCATCATATGTCTCCTGCATATAAAAATAATCACAGGCATTTTCTAAAAAAGGTAGAAAACGTGGTTCTGACTTATTTTACTTGGTTTCAGAAACACCCAGTGAGCAGCAGCTGTGTCGAGGGAAATTACTCGTTGATTTCTGGGGTCAGAGGAGAACGATCCGGCTGGTTTGAGATGATAAAAAGCCGACAGCGTCACAGATAAACACTCATCACAACCGAGAACGGCAGATTTCAGCCCCTGAACTCAGAACATGTGGAACCTTGAAGGCCTACAAAGATAGACGACCAGACCGGGTGCCACTGCCGTCAGCTAAGACTAGCAAAGTGGGGCAGCGGCCCACACAGGCTCAACAGAACTGCACAATAAGAGCTTTTAAAACCAAGCGTTGGCCGGTCCGATGAGCCCGGCTGCAGCTTTCAGACGAACGGGTCAGAATTACGTGAAAACAGCATGCAGGCAGCCATCCCGGTCCATCCCGCTTCGTTTAAACGGTTCAAGCGGCTGTATGACCAGAGAGGATGAAGGACCATGGGCTGCTCCCAGCAGCACATATTTACAGAGCTCTAATCATCTCAAACTGGTTTCCTGGACACGGCAGTCTTGGCTGACGCTAGTCTGATGCAACACCTTCTGGATGTGGTTGACTGACTAAATCTGCAAAAACTGCATGAAACTCTAAACACGAGAAGCTCAGAGGAAAGTTTCTGACCACGTCTTTTAGGACAGAACCAAAGGCAAAAAGGGGCCAACCTACCCGGTCGCTGGTGAATGTACCCCTTCGTTTATTGAGCAAATCATTCAGTAATATAACAAAAACTTTTAGCTCATTTAATGAATATCTAATTTGATATTCAGCTCCGCAATCACAGAGGTTCCACAAAACAAGGACAGAATAAATCAGGGGTGTCCAAACTTGTTGGTACATGGGCCAAAATTATCAAGTTAAAGAAGGTTTAGGGCCAAAAATTTACAAATTTATTTAAACCAAAAACATTATGTTAATTTTTTTACCTGCTTACAAAATATGATCATTTTAAATAAATAAATTAGTCTGATTTTTTTGTAGGAAATCAATGTGTAAATCATTGTAGATACAACAATTAAAAAAGGGTTTTGCTCATTTGTTGAATTTAACCAGTTTGCAAACTATTTTGAATAATTTGATTTCACTCTTTAACAATAATAAACTGAGCTGTTTTTGGTCCACACTTAGCCAATTTTAATAATCAAATTCAAAGCAGATTTTAATGCACCAACGTCTGCATTTGAGTAATTAAATGTCGTATGATAGATGCTGCTATGGAATTAAAGAGAATGTCTAAAGTGCGTTTATTAAAAGATGAATACTTTCTGTTGAACTGAACATTTTCAATTGTAGGATTTATGGAATAATTTTGGCCTAATTAAAAACTAAAACCTTCCATGTGCATCAGCCACCTGTGCTGGTGGACAAAACTTTTCTTGGGGGGGGGGGGGGGGGGGGGGTTACCCAAAAGCAGTACAGGGGCCACAAATGGCCCCCGGGCCGGACTTAGGACATGCCTGGAATAAAGGAAAAAAGCAGAATAGAAACCTGGACTACATCAGCAGCCTCATCCTGGCCCCGTAAAGGAGCTGGAATTGACTTGAAGATGGATTACTAACAGAAATCAGAGCTGAATGTCTAATGAAAGCATCAGAGACAGAAAAAGACCAGCAACTGGTTGCTATGGCACTCCCTGCCTCTTCTGGGGAGCATCGCTTTCCTCCACAGGGAGACAGAAATGCAAACAAAAATTCAAGCCTGAGAGTGAAAAAAGATGAGTTGTGTCGAGGTAACCTGAGCAACTGGCCTTAGATTGGTCTGCTACATTCCCATCCAGTTCTGTAGGTGGTTCTCAGCGTGCTGCAGAGGAGCCATCGATCCGTGCAGTCTAGCATTCATCCTGTAGCTCTGATTCACAGGCTTTTCTGTGCTGTGACGGCTATCGGTCAGCAGTGGGCTTCAGTTGCTCCTTTGTGGAGGTCTGATCTTCAGAGAGCGTCATCTCCAGCAGCCTGTGGTCCATCAGGGTGTTTATCCAGCAGATGTGTCGTATCGTAGCAGAGACTCTGTCCCGGATGTCTGCGGCTGTGAAATCTATTGATTGTTGCCCTTCTGAGCTCTCGGGTCATCAACCCTTGGGGCATTGGTATTCTACTGGCTCTGCTCCTCTAGCGGCGAGCTTCCCTCCTGAAGGGCGCAGTGAGAGCAGTCGGCCGTTCTCTGGCCATCTCTGGAGCCTCTGCTGTGGACAGGCTGTGGTGCAGAGAGCATGTGGAGTATGTGGCCAGAGTTTTCTGCACCAGTCAGGCTAGACTTACCTAAATCTGTTAGTATGTAAAGAGGTTTCTTTTTATCATGACAAGAGAGAAACGGATGCTTGGATGTGTAGATGTATATGCATAGATATATAAGCATTTACATAATATCAGTAACATTCACCAGATCGCATCAGGAGGGATATCTTCTGAATGGAGCCGTCCAGGTTCTTTCCAGGTTCTTTCCAGACTGATTCCCAAACATTTTAACATGTCCTGTCTGGCAGTGCAGCACTCACAACTGCTTTCTTAGTGCTAAAGAGAGCCCGAAAGATTTACTTTCATAAGTCTAGCGTTGCTGCTTCCGCTTAGTGTTCATGCAAAAAAGTTTATTGGTTGATTCCTGAACCTAACGACTTGGTTGGGCTCAGGAATCACACAAGTCAGTTGTTTTTAGTCAGTTTTGGCCACGCTAACAAAAGAGTTAGCCAAACCTGACATTAGCTACGTTTACGTGGACAAAAGTAATTGGAATAAAAAAGCGTCAAGTAGACAAGCCAATCGGAATATTGTGATCGGATTAAGATCAATCAGAATGAGATTGTAATCCGGATGACAGGGGTGGTTTATGCCGATTGATAATCTGATCAACATGCATATAGGCGCTTGTCAGGATCAAGTTATTCTGAATGTGGCAAAGTGACCCGAGTGCACATGTGCGCCCGACGTAAACGTGACGTATTTCCTCCTTGTTGAGAGGAGGAAATACGTCGGGAACCAAAAATGTCGGAGCTCCCGATAAAACCGATAAAAATTATTATTTGTTCAGTAATGACTCAACCGTAATTAGCACATGGTGCAAGTCTATGCTGGGTGCTCAGAAGACAAACGAACTCATATAAAACTGCTTTGTTTGCTATTGTTTGTAGTTCAGCAAACACAGTACATCTTCTTCTGTGGTTTTTTAGGGAAATCTGATAACTGCATGTCAGAGTGGTTCTATTCTGAATAAAGCCTGGTGCATATACACGCACATTACGATCGGATTAATTGATTGTATGCCCATATAAACGGTGCAATGCGATTTTTTTTTATTCGAATACATTTCAATCCGATCGTAAAATTTTGAGCATGTAAACATAGCCAGTAAATGTCTAGTTCACTGGCCAACCAAGGTACGGTGAGCCATAAGAAAGTGTCGATATTATCGCCACCTGCTGCCACAACATGGACCATGGCAAGTATTTGTTATAATTTCTGAACAAATATAGGAAAAACAGCAATGCTTTTAGGGACTTTGTTACCTTGACATCACCTCATTGGATGGATGGGTACAAGGGTAAGTAGGTAGGTAGGTAAAAAACAAAAATTTTCCATGACAACCTCTGTCTGAAATCAGTGGGAACAGATGCCTGTAAAGCCTTCTCCTCTTCCTCCTGCCCTCTGGCTCCTCTCCACCCCCTCCCCCTCATTCTGTCTGTTTCTTCCTCCTGTTACCTGGCAGACGACAGGAAACTGTGGCGTGTTGATGTGGTGCCGATCAATCCCCAGCGGGAACACTGCAGCCAGCGCCATCATGCAGCCCACCGCTGTCATGTTGTTCAGGTACGGCTGAGAGTTCTGGATGTAGCTGCAGCAGCAACACAGGCGAAAGAGAAGAGAGTCAGCCGCATGTAGAGAAACAGGTTTCTGCTTGGGGAGGAAATCAGGGCACATGAAAGCAAACAAGAGTTAAATGAAATTCCCTGCCTTTTTGTCAACGGTTTCTGTGTATTTCTTTATTTTACTGGTTTCGTCTGGTTGTCTTTCGGGGCCGGATATGGAAAGGCTCCAGGGTTTCTCCTCTGAAGTGTGATTTCCAGGCACGACTCTAATTAGTGTTGACAGAAGGCGACATGTTGTCGTCTGTGCAACAGGACAATTTCAGGTGAAACAAACTATTTTTTTCACCGAAAAGAAAAGAAAATGTGTTATGTTTTCTGCAAACCCCTCAGAGAAGCAGAAAACATTAGTTTTCCAAATTAACTCTGAATTAGCCCACACCTCCACAGCACTAATGTGAAGAACAGCTGATCACAACCTGCTCAGAACGGAAGGGTTCTTCTTGTAGAGAGAAATTAATTTAAATCTGAGTAAAATCCTGTATTAAAGTATTATTACAACCCAAACCAGCAGGCTTTGGCTCAGTGGTCACAAAGAAAGAAGACAGCTCTGTGATATTCACAGATATTCACACCAGGATTTACATAATGACTGAAAAATGTTTAATTGGAACAAAGGTTTGTTGTTGAGTGGAGGGATGGTGTTTTCAGGCGGCTGCTGACGTCACTCAGATTAGTGAATAAAGGTCAGCTGACAGAGACTTTTGAAGCTACGCGGTACATTCAAACTGCAGACTGAAAAACTCACAACTGGCAGAGCTAAGCATGGGCACAATATGGAGGTGTGGGCGCTTCTCCCCAGCTGGGAGCCCTTCTCCACCGGGTAGAGCAGCACATACCACTTCCCTGACCTAGCATGGAGATCATCTTGGTCGAAGCCACATTCCTGTTTGGATGTGGGGTTCATAGCAGCCATGCTGCCTGGAGTGTTGTAATCATGTACGCAGAGAGCTGCTATCGCTCTGGGAGCTAAAATCGGCCTGCTTCAGTTCTGACCAAACATTTGGGTCCTAATTTACAGAAACGCTGCTACCGCTGCCATCACTCTCCCCCAGACTCCATCCTGGACCTCAATGGCCTGGTGCTGCCACAACAGCGTTAAACCACTTCAACATCACCATGATCCATCACACACAGGACCATCACACCATATTCTTCATGTGTAAACAGGTCCTCAGGTAGTTTTATCTATAAGGGAATGTTAATCTAAAATAAAAGATGGTTTATTCAGTAAGAATCTTAAATTTTTTGCAATTCTCTATTTTACTTATCCCTTTCCTGTCTTTTAAAAGTCTAAAAAAATTACCTCTATCTTTAACCACCTTAATGCTTGATTTCATCCCACCTTCATCTTACCTTTGAATCAATTAGAAAGCCGCGCACCGTCAGCGTCGAGCTGAGGACGAGCTCTAAAGAAATACCGCTCAGTTTGTGCAAATCATTTGTTTTTATGTATTAACCTCATTATCATCCACTCTTCTCTGCCTAGATCGCTAAATCAGATGAGTGTTTAGTCTCATATACGTGCTCCACGTGACAGGTTAGACACAAGCTTTCAGCATAATTAAACAAAAATTAATTACTATCAGAAATAAGAGATGTCTGCTGCGGGTTTGCAGCTATCAGTGTCTATTTATCAAATCAACACAAAATCGAATCCCAGGAAGTCCTGATACAAGACAAACTTATCCAGCCATCCATGCATCCTGCGCGGAGGATTTGCTCTGCAGCTCCTGCTCATCCCGCAGCAGAGAGTTGGACTTTTAATCTTTCCTCCCGTTGACCTTCCCTCGTGTCGCCCTGAGGCTGTGCTGCTTATTTACCGTTCAGCACGTATGCAAACACACATTAGCATATAAACACATTTGCTGATGAACGCCGACCTTAATCCAACCTTTTAATACGTCTGAAATAACCTTAAATTCTGTCACTTTTTGATCGCGTAATCCTCTTCCCTGCAGTTCGTTTTTTGTTACAGACTGTCCTGCATCTTTAATTATAATTTACCAAGAAAAAATTATCATATTTTCATTTGTATGCGAGATTTTTATTTCCAGAGTGACTCTTCCAGTTCAACAAAAGAGCAACCGATCTGGATACTTAGACGGTTTAAAACGTGTAAAATTAGTCAACTAAAACCTCATTTGTCACCTTTAAAACATGCAAAGGTCACTTTTGTTCTCTTTGTTTTGCCATTTTGTTGTAAATCATGATTTAACTGCAACACGTGACCTTTCCTCAGAGCTGATAAGGTTAACACGCTGGTCGGCTCGCTTCCAACAAAAAAAGGGCTGATTTTGAACGATACTGTGATGTAACGAACCTTTCTGTTGAAGCCATCGTTTATTTATTGATAAATGAAATTAGGGTCTTGCTCAGGGACCCAGAGAGGCAATCTGTGGGATTGGAACCAGGGACCTGCCCTACCTGACTGAGCCTCACCTGGGCGAACCACCTGCAGGATCATGCTAGCACCTCTGCAAGGTTTGTTTTAATAAACATAATCTTCCTGCTTTATGTTTATTCTGATAAACTTAAATACATCACAAACATTAAAAAAGCAACAATTAGCAGGCCTACATGTAGCGTCTGTGTAGACAGTAAAACAACAGTGTTAATTTTAAATAAAGGAACGTCTCAATTACATTAGACAATTTAAAAAGCGGAGCTCATATATTGTTTTTTTTGTCATACAGTCGCATTGCAGGCAGAGTGATATATTTAAAGCTTTTTTTTCTCTTAATTTTGATGATTATGGCTAAGAAGTCTCTACATATGTTGACTTTTTCTATTTGTTGCCTGATGAGTATGAAAAATGTTGCAGTGATGTGAAGCACACAGCAGCTTGGGATGAGCAGCTAGAAGTGAGTTGATTTCTCTTATTTATTAGGAACTTGTATGTATTTACTGTAGATTCTTAAAATACATATTTCTCATGTTCACAGCTTCAAGCTTTGACTCGGGTGCTAAAATTGCCAATAGAAGTGACTCAGGCCGAGTCCTCAACAATCAAGGTTTGGATATGAATATGATGGTGAAATCCTTACTCTGGTTTAAGATTATTGCTTCATACTTTCACTTTGAACAGACGGAAAAATTTAAAAAAGATATCAGTGTGGTCAGAAATGCTTTCAATAGAGAAACTTGGCTTGCATCCACTGTTGGGAAGACATTTATTCATTGCAGGTTTTGAGACTTTAAATATAATCCTTTTATGCAAAATTAGTCTTCATGATTACTTTTACACACAACATCACTGACATTTCAGCAACGTGCCTTTGTTGCATAGTCCCTCCAGCGTGTCCTGGGTCTTCCCCTGGGCCTCCTCCCGGTGGGACGTGCCTGGAACACCTCACCAGGGAGGCGTCCAGGAGGCATCCTGACCAGATGCCCGAGCCACCTCAACTGGCTCCTCTGGACGTGGAGGAGCAGCGGCTCTACTCTGAGTCCTCCCCGGATGACTGAGCTCCTCACCTTATCTCTAAGGGAGAGCCCAGACACACTACGGAGAAAACTCATTTCAGTTGCTTGTATCCGGGATCTCGTTCTTTCGGTCACGACCCAAAGCTCGTGACCATAGATGAGGGTAGGAACGTAGATCGACCGGTAAATGGAGAGCTTGGCCTTTTGGCTCAGCTCTCTCTTCACCACAACGGATCGGTACAGCGCCCGCTTCACAGCAGACGCTGCACCAATCCGCCTGTCGATCTCCCGCTCCATCTTCCCCTCATTCGTGAACAAGACCCCAAGATACTTGAACTCCTCCACTAGGGGCAGCACATCCTCCCCAACCCGGAGAAGGCACTCTACCCTTTTCCGGTTCAAGACCATGGTCTCGGATTTGGAGGCACTGATTTTCATCCCGGCCGCTTCGCACTCGGCTGCGAACCGCTCCAGTGAGAGCTGTAGATCACGCCCTGATGAAGCCAATAGGACCACGTCATCCGCGAATAGCAGAGACGCAATCCTAAGGCCACCAAAACGGATCCCCTCAACACCTTGGCTGAAACTAGAAATTCTGGCCATAAAAGTTATGAACAGAATCGGTGACAAAGGGCAACCTTGTCACCAACTCTCATCGGGAACGAGTCTGACTTACTGCCGGCAATGCGGACCAGACTCTGACACCGGTCGTACAGAGACCTGACAGCCCTTATTAAAGGGTCCGGTACTCCATACTCCCGGAGTACCCCCCACAGGATCCCTCGGGGGACACGGTCGAATGCCTTCTCCAGACCCACAAAGCACATGTAGACTGGTTGGGCAAACTCCCATGCCCCCTCCAGAATCCTGCTGAGGGTGTAGAGCTGGTCCAGTGTTCCACGGCCAGGACGAAAACCACACTGCTCTTCCTGAATCTGAGATTCGACTATCAGACGGACCCTCCTTTCCAGAACCCCGGAATAGACCTTACCAGGGAGGCTTAAGAGTGTGATTCCTCTGTAGTTGGAACACACCCTCCGGTCCCCCTTTTTAAATAGGGGGACCACCACCCCAGTCTGCCAATCCAGGGGAACTGCCCCCGATGTCCACGCAATGCCGCAGAGCCGCGTTAACCAACACAGCCCCACAACATCCAGAGCCTTAAGGTACTCAGGGCGAATCTAATCCACCCCCGGGGCCTTGCCACCGAGGAGCTTTTTAACAACCTCGGCAACCTCAGCACCAGAGATGGGAGAACCCGACCCAGAGTCCCCATTCTGGGTTCCTGATAATATTTGGATCAGCACCTGTTCATGGAAATGAAGTTATTTGGGTGTTGTATTAGATAACTATAACTGAAGCAGACAAGGTCTGAAGGTCACAGTTTCATGACTCTGTGTCTCTGCACATGCAGCATATATAGGATGGCTCTGTCTGATGAGTGTACTCTTCTACCATTTTTCATAAAGACATCTTATTTCTTCACTGCAAAAATTACTACTGAGGTGAGCTAAAATACCATAATTCTATACTTTTTACATAATCTTAAAATAAAACATGTCTTTCTCTGAAAACGTAACAAAGTGGGGTTTTCTATTTTACAGAAGAAAATGATGACCCTGATTTCACTTTGCTGCATGCTGTGTGTGGCTGTCTGTGGTAACAGACATGGTGAGAGCAAAATTATGTCTGATAATGAATGCTGACCAGTTCCTCTTGAAATATTTAATGTGTTTTTAAGATAAATATTGTCTGAGAAGATGTATTATTTCTGCATCTTTTAGTTCAGCAGCTTTCAGTGGTCATGTATTGCATGACATTTGATCAAATGTGATTTAATTCAGCTTTTCTATTACAGATTTAGCATATTTGGTCACATTTGCTCTTCTTGCAGTTGTTGTGTGTCTTACTGTTCTTTTCTTTGTTTAGTTGTATTCCCCATCAATTTAATGTTCTTTGGTAAGCCTTCTTGACCAAAGATATGCGACCCCTGAAAATTAGGAGTGTAAAATGCAAAAAAAAAAAATTATTTACTTGTTAACTTTTTTTTTTTTTTTTATGCATATGGAGGAAGATTTCAGAGCCCTCCAGTTGATCTTGACTCCCAGGCAAAATAGGTTTGGCCCACGGTAACAAATCTTGGTTTGAAGACCAATGTGTTTTCAAAGTTGACAGTCAAATAGAGGCTACATTGAAGTCTAGTTTTTATCATTTGAGAAAAACAGCAAAAATAAAAACTATACTTTCAAGGAAACAGTTGGAAACAGTAATCCACGCTTTTATTTCAATGCGGTTGGATTACTGTGATTCCCTTTATCTCGGAGTCAGCCTCGGCTGCAGCACGTCTCTTAGCAGGAATGCGTAAAAGGGAGCATATTACTCCGCTGATGGCTTCCCTTCATCAGCTCCAAGGGTATTTTAGGGTTTTAAAATCCTTCTATTTGTTTTCGATTTGTAAGATCTTAAAGAACTCTACCTACTTGGTAGAGCTTCTCCACCGCTACACCCCCAGTGGGTCTCTTAGGTCTGCTGACCAGTTGCTCCTGGTGGTTCCCATCTCAAAGCAGAAGCTTAGAGGAGGCGGGGCCTTCTCTGTTGGGGCCCCGGAGTTAAGGAACGCTCTGCTCGTGCACATTCAACCGGCTCCCTCATTGTCCATTTTTAAAACTCGTTTGAAAACATACTTTTACTCACTGGCCTTCAAGCCAACGGAGATTTGGTTTTACGTATTTTTACTGGTATGGTTTCATCTGAATTTGCATTGTTTTATTTTGGTTTGTAGCAAGTTTCTTGATTTATTATTGTGTGCTTATTTTTTCCATTTTCATCCCTTAGTGCCATTTTATTGGTTTTGATGTTGAGCACTTTGTGTCAGCTGTGGCTGGTGTTAAAGCGCGATGAAGATGATGATGATGATGATATTGTCATTAATTATGCCACAAAATCATATTCTAAACAATCCATCTCATCAGATTCAGGACTTCAGTAACTTTTGAATGTCTCTTCAATATATTTAATTACTGCATTTTCATATACGCATTTTTTCTCAACTATGTCATTAAGAGACTCTTTTCTTTTTTTTTACTATGATTCACAAACTGGAACCATGACCTGAATCCTCATTCTTACTCACTCATAAGATCATATTTCCAAGCAGATTTAATCTATATTAACCACAAATTTAAAAAATGTGTTTTTGAGACCCTTTGATAAAATGTGTCTCTAACTTTGTGAAATTTTAGGTTACTTCCATTGATGGGCCTCGGCTATTGGGAATGGCTGAAGATTCGATCGATGACATGTACTTCGGCTGTACGGACCAAATGAAGAACGCACTTCAATAGAAGATTTCGACAGAACTGCAAAAACAGGACTGGAATTGTAGACCAATCTCTAGATTAGAAAAATTAAAACAATTCTTTAAAAAACATCAGCTGACAGACAAGCAGATACAGGCCGTCTGCTTGTACACTGGCAACAATAATATTATTAGTACTAGTATACAACGTATACAACGTGGAGGTAGTGCTATTAGTATTAGTAGTATTGGAACTATACTACTTATAGTATAGTTATAGTGTAGTATTAATATTACTAGTAGTTGTAATAGTAGTAGTAGTAGTATTTGTATTAGTAGTAGTGGTGGTAGTTTTATTCAGTTGTAATCGTACTGGTTTAGTTTTAATCTTCAGACATTTTTCCCTTTCTAGTTTCTGTGAAAGCAGAAAAGTGAAGCTCTGAGGCTCTGAGGTTCTGAGGTTCTGAAGCTCTGAGGTTCTGAGGTTCTGAGGCTCTGAGGTTCTGAGGTTCTGAGGCTCTGAGGTTCTGAAGCTCTGAGGTTCTGAGGCTCTGAGGTTCTGAGGTTCTGAAGCTCTGAGGTTCTGAGGCTCTGAGGTTCTGAGGTTCTGAAGCTCTGAGGTTCTGAGGCTCTGAGGTTCTGAAGCTCTGAGGTTCTGAGGCTCTGAGGTTCTGAGGTTCTGAAGCTCTGAGGTTCTGAAGCTCTGAGGTTCTGAGGCTCTGAGGTTCTGAAGCTCTGAGGTTCTGAGGCTCTGAGGTTCTGAGGTTCTGAAGCTCTGAGGTTCTGAGGCTCTGAGGTTCTGAGGTTCTGAAGCTCCAGGTGTTTCTCCTCCAGACTGAGACGATCCAGGAGGAGCAGGCGTTGAGTTTGTCTCCGTCTGTTGGACTCGGTTTTTACTTCGTCTAACGCTACTAAGCTCCAGGATGAACTAGAGCAGAACTAAAAGAGAGCATCTGTTTTTCTGAATGAACTGAGCTTCTGGCGTGAAATCGCTGGAAAGCCAAAACGCTTGGTGAACTTTACCGTGGACCTTCAAAGGTCAGGCATTTCAGTCTCACCAGGCTGTTTTTCTCGCTCCTAAAACTGATCGATTCTGTATTTCTGCCTTCTAACGAGCCAAAGTTGCTTGTAAAAACCGCTTACTGAATAAATTGTGTTTGATCTGACTCATACTGTTTTGGCAGATGAGAGCAGGGCTGGGTGAAATTGCGTTTGAAATGTAATCAAAGCTGGAAGAGGGGCTGAACAGCACACAGGAGCCAGCCGGAGATCCCCCAGGGAATGAAACTCGCCAGCTCGCCGAAAGACTCTGATAAGCTCCCGGACTTGGGGGACTTAAAATCGCTTTGACCTCAGTTAAAGATACAAATACCACCTTAAAAAGGCATCAGAGATTCTCTCTGTCGTCTTCACAGACGTGTAATAAGGTTGCAAATCCCAGTTCAAAAGACTTTTATTTTAAGGCAACTCTATTTGCATTTGGTCCTCGGCTGAATTTAAGAAAGAAACTGTAGCAACACCATAAAAATCCCCCACCTTAACTTTAAGAGAGAAAAAAAATTATTTTTACTCTGTTTCGCATCCAATAAAAACATTTTTACACTCTAAGTGTGAACGCTGTGAATGATAAGCAAACGCTTGAGTATTTAATTTACACTTTCATCCTTCCACAGGAATTCATTCACGTGTGTTAACACAAAGCCAAGGTGGAAAGACGTCACAAGAGAAGCAACTGTTGCTGCTGATCAACCTAAGGAGGGCTGTGGGACCATAACCAGATGTAAAGTTTACCCTTCTATCCAGAGAAAGATTATTTCCATCAGGAAAGAACCGGTCCACCCAGGAATGGACATGTGGTGTCTCTGCATCTGGGGCCAGTGGGGCCAGGCCCCACCAGATGTCGCTGTGGAGCTCTATGTTCGCAATAATCAATGGGACATGATTATTCTTTATAGAGTAATGTAAAAAAGACAGATTCCCTTACCAATAAAATTCTGTTATAAACATTTGTGTCTATATATCAAATTCTGCCAGAAAACTGAGAAGCTCAGTAGCTAAACCCTCTTGAGGCGCCTTGATGTTGGGGCCGGCCCACCAACGTTTGCTTAAATAATGAACATCTGAAATCGCAGTGATCATGCCCAACACGCTCCCAGTAGACAGATGTGGGGCACAAATCCTACGGCCCCAGCTCAGATCGTCCAATCAAAATACTGGAAATGCACACATTACGTTCTGCTGGATAGTGTGAGACCATCTGGTGTTGGTTGTCCCTGCTGGCTCATTAAAGGATCGATGAACAATATGACTTAGCCTTCATTTGTAATTTTACGCATAAAAAATAACATTTAGCTTATATTGGTTTATGCTAACTTATCCGTTTAATTTAAAACTGATCAAAATGTGGTTGTATGCAACACAAATAATTGTTGCTGCTGCTAATAGGTGTTGAGTTTTTGTGCCCCACTTAACTTATCATGCCAGAGACGTCACTGGACATAGTAAATAGCGTAAGAAGTAATTATAACATCTGTTCATTCATAAAATGTGTCTGACTTTTGATTTTTTTTTAGCATTCCTGATCCATTTTGGGTTTGTTTTCTAATTTTAATGTTCCAAAGCCGAGGAGCGCAGCACAGACAAGTGTGTCTGTATTTCAATCAATTTCCTAAAAAAAAATTGTACGAGGCTTTTGCTGACATAAAAAGCAGAAAAAGGAACTTAGACTGTATTGACCAGACTTAAAAACCCAGCAGGAAAATAAATACTGTTTTCAGATTTCTGTTCACGTTAACCTCTTCCCTCTAAATAGACTATGGCAGCATAACTTAGCATATAAATTCACATGCTTGGCCTTAAAGCACAGAGATGTATTTGGATAAAATAACAAACACGTCTTATCAATGTTCACAATTAAATGTATTGAATCCAGAGTTAAAGGTGTCAGTCCTAATTCATTTTAAAAAATAACGCTTTAGTTATATGTTCTATGATTTTTATGATCGAGTATTATTTATAACTTCAAGGTTGGCTACAGTTTTCCCAGACAGTCTGAAAACATGCAGCTGAACCGATGACTCTGCTTCCTGGCAGGTATGACAGCGAGTGTGTGTGGATGCCAGCACACCTGTCCAGGGTGTTTTTATTAACTAATATGCTCAAATAAAAGCTTTTCAAATGAGGCATTAATGTTCAGTTTTTTGCCCAACATTCAACATCTGTCTTCAAACCAAAAAACAAGCAAAGAAGCTAATTCCTCTAAAGATGTTGGAGACGTTTTGTTGTTGTTTCATGTATGGCTGACTGAGAGGAGAGTCAACACAAACTAGAGATAAATCATCTGGACTTCCCATGAACCCTCTGGGCGAAACAAACAGAACTACATTAAATAAAAATGATAAGAAGAGGATAAGAATATTGTTTCTGATCCAGTGAATATTTCAGGTTTATCAGGATGGATGTGTCGCTGTTTTAGGAACTCACCGCACGTTGCCGTTGTAGATGTTGAAGGTCAGACAGACGATGCCGAGCAGGATGCCGAGCCCGGCGAAGACCGACACGGCCGCAAAGAGCTTCTGAGACAACAGCCTGTATTCCCTCAGCACCACCGTTCGATCGGCCGGAGGCTTTCCACCTGAACGGAAAAAGAAACACTGTGTGAAGTCCTCCTTCGTTCTTCTCTCCCAGTAAATATGGAAACAACCGTTACCAACCACCTGTGTTCAACTGGGTTTTGAGCTTTAAGACTCAAAGGATCAACTACACTAAACCAATGCTGCTAACATAGAGCTTTTACTAAAACAAGACAGTTTCTCATTTGCAAAGACACCCAGAGGAGTACGTCTTATTTTTAAACTGGGAGGAAGTCGGAGTACCCGGAGAAAACTCATGCATTCATGGGGAGAACCTGCAAAAACCATGCAGAAGCACCCTACATTGGGATTCAAACCCAATACCTTGTTCCTGCCTTCAGCCACACCATCGTGTAGCCAGAAAGGAAACAGCAAAGAACAGAAAGCCATACAAGAAATATGTGTAAAAAGTCTCCACCTTCAGTCAAACATGATGTAAAACACAACAGGCTTACTTCAGGGTAGCTGGTAACACGCCTTTAAAGCTATTCTGCCGTATTTGCTTGTTTTTGCATTTCAAACTCAAGCAGCATAAAAAACACGATTTTTAGCCGACTGTAAACGCACCTTGGGACATTTGAGTAAATTTGACTATTAGATCTAATGCTATAGTTGCTGATGTAAACAGAATAAAATGCAACAAATAAATGAGGTAGTTTCCCTACAAAATGTCATGGGATTTTTATGCACCAGCGCTGGGAATACAGTCTGTTGGATTCACTTCACTGTTTTCTTTCTGGCTGCAAATGGAAAGCATTAATGCAAATAAAAAAGAAGATCACATATTTGCTGCTGTAAGCTTTTTCCAGCAGTATTATACAGTAATAACCAGATAAATAAAAAGAGTGAACGATTTCCCTGCATGATCTCAGGTGTCGCATGAATCTCCAGTCCTGTTCACACAGAGACTTGAGTTAACAAAGCTTTTCAAGACCCTGTTTCCAGCGGAGGACCTTGGGTCCACTCTTCTGGGCTGACATTTTTTCAGCTGATTGAGGTTTGCAGACATTCCTTTCTGCACAACTTTCCTAACCTCCCACCAAGACAAGGTCTGGACTTTGACTGGACCAAAGGAAAAGACTGATTTGTTTCTTCACTGCAAAAAGGGAGCTAAAAATAAGTAAAACCTTCTTGAAATTGGTGTATTTGTCCTTGATTTGAGCATCTGCCAATGGAATAAGAGATCTGCACTTAAAATAGGAACAATTCATCTCAATCTTCTTATTTCTAGTGCTATCTAATTACCCAATTTTAGGGGGCAAAATACTCATTCCATTGGCAGATAATCTTATTTACCTGCTCAAATCAAGGACAAATACACTCATTTCAAGAAGATTTCACTTACATTTAGTTCTCTTTTTGCAGTGTTTTTCAGCCCTGATGTTTTTACTCGCTGCAGGATTTGGATCATTGTTGCACTGATGACCCGGTCTGGACCAAGCCCAAGCCGTCAGATGGATGGACTCACATTTAACTTTGCTATACAAAGGTCATGTGACTACAAAACTAACACACATCATAACTCCTCCACCTCTGTGCTTGCTAGTTGGACCGGAGCGCCATTCAGATGAACCTTTAACATTCAAAAGTTTTTAAAAAAGGCTTAATACTGCTTTGCAGAACGACAAGGAGCCACAATTTACGTTACCAAGGTCATTGCTGAGGTGTCTCCTCCTTGATATGATGCTAACACCAGCAAACTCACTGATGAGTAAATCAGGGCCTCATCCAACGCAGCATGTGGATCCTGATTTTCTCTCTTAAATCATAAGGAAGCAGCTAAAGGCATTTTTAATTATGAGCATGATGACCCAAACCAGGCAGAGAACAGCGTCAGTGTGATGAGCGAAAAAGAAGAGCAAGAACCGTCGACTCAGGAACTGTGTCCATAGAAAGGAAAGCCACAAACATGTGCATACATCGCGTGGACACTATTCAAAGTGGACGTCATTTTGTGTTGTTTCTTTTTACTATTTCTTTTGCCGTTCTGAAGTTATTAAACCTTAAGTCATCTATCACATCACTTTTGCCAAGCATTGGAGCCTTAAAACATTTAAAATAAAGAACAAAAAGTCTTGCTTTCTTTTGTTTCGTGTCATTTTATTTGTAGATGTCGTTGTTGCCATGTTGAGATAAAATTTTAAAACACAAGGTTTAGGTTTTAACATATTTATAATTACTGAAAGAAATTTAAAAAATAGAACCTATTTAAAACTCGCCTTTGCCAATTTTACATTTGCTCTGAGACGTGGTAAAAAAATACCGCCTCTCTTGGGGTTAAGGAGTGAAACGTTGGAGATTTAGAGTCCATAACAGAATCCATCCCATATATTGACGTCTTTAGTCGTACTTCACTGGTATTTTACCATCTACCCTGGTTCTCCTCTCTGTGACCGATTTTAAAATGCATGAACAGCTGGGTGTGACAGAACCCTGACGGTCGTTTCTTCAGACGGGCAGAGTCTGTTTGGACCCCAAGTAGCTCCAGCTGGCCAGCACTTTGCACTGTGTGTGTGTGTGTGTGTGTGTGTGTGTGTGTGTGTGTGTGTGTGTGTGTGTATGTGTGTGTGTGTGTGTGTGTGTGTGTGTGTGTGTGTGTGTGTGTGTGTGTGTGTGTGTGTGTGTGTAACGGGTGAACAGGTCAAGATTTTTTACAACCCAGCCAAGGTTAAAAGCCGCCCTGGAACAGCGGACCGGGTCACGTTTCTGCGCTCTCTGTCTGGGTCTGGCAGTTACACAACATTGGCTACAGGATCGCTGTCGAGTTTAAACACGCAGGTCATAGCACTTAGTTACTCCGATATCTGCCACAAGCTGCCACTACGCAGCAGAAAGCAGTAAAGAGATGCAGGCGAGCGTAAGAGACTGATGTTAGTAGCTGGTGGCTGCATAAGAGAAATAACAAAAATGCTAACTCTGTAACGCTAATTGAGGAGTTAGCACAGGAAGTGGTTCGGTTGATGACAAAGATTAGCTGAATCGATACAAAATACTTTTTTTTTATTATTACTCAGGAAGAGAGGAAAAAGCCATCCTAACCAACCAGCTCCTATGTGAGCATTTGCAATGATTGGTAATGACTCTTTTACAACGCTAAGGACACATTTTGACCCACATTTCTTTGTCCGATTAGTTTAATTCAGGGTTTCTGATTCGAGACCTCCTGGATTAGTCGCTTTTGGAGTAATTCAGGTGAACTGGACACTCCATGTTTTCTCCATTTGTGGATTTCAGTTCTGTTCCAGGTTTTTAATGAAGTCTCAAGCCTCCAAATGTCTATGCGACCCTTTCCAGATCGACAGAGGTCAGTGTTTTTATTTCTGGTCTGTTCTTGGGTTTCTGCAGCTCTGGGCACCACGCGTTGCTTTTTGAAATCATTTAGCCAACTTCATGTTGTCATCAAAATCGCTGACTGACTGCTTTAGGGAGTCTGCATTTACCAGTGGCGAGCATGCCTATCACAGCCGGGCTTCTTCTGGACAAACACGGTTTAGTGAGACAGACCACAGCACTGCAGTAAAACCACTGCAGTAAAAACAGGAAAAAATAAACGCCTTCATTCACCACTTGAAAACTAAACCAGTGATTTAGGGAATTCGTCAACGATCTATAATTATGTCCCAAAGCTTCCTGGTGATTGTTGTACAACAACAATCTGCATTTTAGTGTTTTTATACAGTTTTAGTGAAAAAATAAAATGTATCAAAGCCATTCCATTTTCACTGAGTCTGCATTCACAGCCTGGACAGTGGAAATTATCTCAGGTATGTCACCTTTTCAAGATAAAGGGTGAGGGGAAATGTAGTTAGTACAAGAGTAAGAATAAAATGTTGCAGATAAGGGTTTTTAATGTTAAATTACTATTTAATACTGAGTTTGGTTATAGAGACAGGCATGGGCTCATAATAACGTAGCTACAGCTAACATGAACAGGTTATGAACCATAGAGCGTCTACAGAAATCTCCGTCTTATAAATCAAATGCACCCATTAAGAGAACAATATGAGGCTTAGAGCTGTTAAAGCTGCAGTCTTGGGTTTAAATACTGCCTTAGTTTCACCACTGGTTAAACGAGGCAAAGACTATTAAGAAGAATCAAGTCCCCCACAGTGAGTCTGAGTTTAACAATTAAAGTGAGAACCAGCTCTGTCTTCTCTGGCCAAAAACCGTTTCTATCAAAACAGGAGTGGTTCTTGCAAAGTAAATTTTTTTTACATGTAAACAGAAATATTATAAGCTGTAAAAAGCTCCAAGTCTTGGCCAAACTTTAATAAGCTCCATTATTTTATTGCACAATCAGCCTGAACAGGGCACCAACAGCAGCTATGTTTACATGCACAAAATTTCACGATCAGATTAAAATGTATTCGGATTAAATAATCGGATTGTACCATTTATATATGCTATGTGCTATGTTCTATGCATCTGGCTTTATTCAGAATAGAACCACTCTGACATGCGAAGTTATCAAATTCCCCTAACAAAAAGAACACAGAAGAAGAAGAACCTCCGTCTTTGCTAAACAACAAAAATAGTAAACAAAGCAGTATTATACGAGTTTGTTTTTCTTCCGAGCGCCCAGGATGGACTTGCATCAGGTTCTAATTACAGTTTATAATTTAATTCCGATTGAGCTTTAATCCGACCACATTACATGACGCGGCCCTTTATTCTGATTACTTTTGTCCATGTAAACGTAGCTAATGAAGTCCAGCCTTCCCAGGAGCTACTGCTCATCTTCTCCATGGTCATGGTCCAGTCTGGCCCGTATTGGTCCGTCACTGGGTGGTTCGGCTCATCAGCAGAACAGGACTGGTCCAAACTACAACAATCAGGTCTGCAGAGAGCATCTTCAGGGCTGACCTTCCCTCCATTAAAGACCTGTAGAGGTCAAGGGTCAGGAGGGCAGCTGACATCTCTTCAGACCCCACACATCCTGGACACAAACTGTTCAGACTTGTTCCTCCAGGTGGCGCTACAGAGCGTTTTTTTGCTATTACCAGCCCCACAGAGACAGTTTCTCCCGCCAGGTTGTCTCTCTGATGAACTGCGACCCTGCATGTCTTCCTTTTGTGTAGAAATATGCATATACTTATATTCCGAAGAAAAATATTAATATTTTCCTTTTTTGTATAATTGTACTAAAATGTCTTCATTGAGGACCAAAGCAGAACCAAAGCCAAACTCAGTGTATTGTGAAGCAGCACAGCGATTAAAGCTCATCCTGATTCACAACAGAGCACCAACAATTACACTCAACTGTATCACATCCAGCTGATGCAGCTCTGTGTTGCTGAAGGTTTCTGGGTTAAACTACATTTCTTCCTATCAGGTCAGCTGCAGACACCTGTAGTGATTAATATTAATATCAATCGTTAATATTGCATTAGAGATGTTGACTGGCATAAACCCATATTTTCATCATCCCTCAGGATGACAACGTCTCCTTCACTGGGAATCAGGTGTGAACATAAAGGACGGTGAGGGTTAAATGTAACAACCTATTGCACATATTGATACCGTGAAGACGATGGTGATTCGTCCAATTTTTCAGTTCTGATTGAAAAATTATTTTTTAGTTATTAAAATAAAATTGTTTTACATTAAGTGTTTTCTCTGGATGCTGCCAAAGCCCTGACTGTCTGTTGATGATGTGATTTTTTTTTAGAGTTTTGCTGAAGAGGAAGTCAAGATTTTATATTCCTGGTAAGATTTTATTATTCGCCCTTGCATGTTTTGTTTTATCTACGCAGTCAGAAGGTTGTTCATTTTGCCCCTCAGCGCCGCGTAAAGCTCTCTGACTGGGAGAGCGAAACTCTAAATAAAACGCCAGTGGGTTTAGTGGTTAAGGAAAGTGTGTATTAACCACTAAATTATTCATGCTTGTGTAGCTTTACACCAGAAGTATTCCTCAGTGAGACAGGTTCAAACACGGCCAGATGGACAGGGAGTCTCTTTTTACACTCAACAGCCTCCGACTATCTGTCTGCATGATTCTGGGCCTGCCTGCAGATGCATGTGCGTTCATCTGAGCGCCCATATGCAAATGCGGACTAAATAAATCCCACACGCGTGTGGATCTAGACTTCAAGCATGAGTGAACATGTTCAAGAGCCTCCCCGCGGGAAGGCTTTCTGCATGCGCGGAGTGTGGCGTGTGTGCGTGTCAGAGGGGAAGCGGAGCAGGGGTGTCGGAGCTGCGTGAAGCTGATGTGTCAGATGTCAAAGGAAAGTGTCGGAGCGTCGTCCCTGCAGGGCGCCAAGACGCCCATCACGCTCTGTTTAGATGCTTGTCACCTCCGTCACACAGCAAGTACGGGGCTGGTGACATCTGAGCGAGAAGAGATTTTTTTAATAGCATGTAGAGTGTTACCTTGCACGTTGTCACATTGCCTAAAAAAGGAAGACCTGAAGGTATACAAACCGCAAAGAAAAAAAAACAGAATATAAAATTTAGGATTTCAACAAAAATCCTCCTCTATACATCCACCAATATGCACAAACGCTTATTTTCAATTAGCCGTAACGCAGATTTCACTCACGAACTGCAGTTTCAGGCTCCAGCTCAATAGGTGGCGACACTGAGCCAGCTGAGCAACTTTTTACTGAACCAGTTTCACTCCTTCACATCACCAGTGTCAGCGTAAGTTAGTTTAGTACAGAAGGATCTTCTTATTTATGTAGATGCTCTTGTTTTTGAGGTTTAAGACCAGTTTTAGTGTCGACTGTGACTTTAGACAGTCCTTAAATCCCTTCTCAACACCCATCTCTTTTCCTTGGCTTTTAACACAATGTGAGATGTTGACTTTCTTTTACTGCATTTTACTTTCTTTAATTTTATTACTAATTTTATATACCATTTTGCTTGTTGTTTTGTGATTGATCATTTGTATCTTATGATTGTGTATAGTACTTTAGTCCTGTGGGTGAACTTTTTAAACCCCGCGGTTCCGTCGCACAGTTTGAGATGTATATAAGTACCACGACTGAAAAACTCGTACAGTGTACGCCCGGCTTAAAGTGCTTTATAAATAAAATTGCTATGATATGGTATGGAAGGGGAAATGGCATAACTTCAAATACGGGTTTCTAATGTAATATGATTGAATTTGACTTTGGAAAGTGCCTTGAGATGACATGTTTCATGAATTGGTGCTATATAAATAAAATTGAATTGAATTCAATTAATAGACAAAAGTTTCTGAACAATAAGGTTACTGATCAGGACCCTGGTCATCTTATCTTGCTTTAGGATGACAAGATTAAATGTAAACTGCACTTTCATGGCTTTCTCACCCGCACATCTTATTTTGATCTCTGGGAAGAAGAACTTAAACAATCCCACCACCGTCTAGGGTTTTGTGTAACGTATATTCCTCAGTCATTGACATTCAGATGAATAAATTCCCCCCAGTCCTGCTCTGACAGCTGATGGAGCGTAAACGTCTCACAGACGTCTGCGCTCGGGTCGGATGTCGAACCTCTGCCAAAGATCCGATACAGAAACGATGCACAAACAGACTCAGCCCGCCACATTTCATCCTCAACAACAATTTATTCCCGTTTGATGTTTATTTTCTCATGAATTTGACATATTGCATTAGGAGATTAAATGTAACCAATTCTCTCCACAGGAATATAAAGAGATCCTGGACACAAGCGGCTGAAATGAGCTTCCACTGCGGAGCGGATGTTCACAGCTTTGCTGATAGGGTGAGAAGCTCAGGTATCCTAAAACTAATCAGAGTCTGGGGGAAGTATCTGATTATATATATACTATATACATATAAATTGATCCCCATGATGAGCATGAAGCCCTACTTCAGAAGTCTTGAACATTCGTTTACCACGACTGAAAAACTCGTACAGTGTACGCCCGGCTTTAGTGTTTATAAAGCCATTTGTTGCAGTTCCCCTCCCAAGCAGCAGGTGTCGCAGAGAGAAAATCCTCCTGCTCTGTCGCAGAAATAAAAGCCCTGAAGCACTTATTTCACCAATACCCCGATCATCTGAACACGCCCGATTCCCCCTGAAACTGCTCCCACCTCTCCGTAAAGCGATGCGAACTGCTGAATCTTCTCATCCCTAATCTGCAGATCATTCAGCTTCACATCCAGATACTGAGGTTTAAATGACGTGTGTTTTCCAGTGCTGCGATGCATCCCTCTCATTAGACGATACGTGATACTAGGCTCGTGAGAATGAGTGAAGCTTTAGGAATATTTTAGGTAAACTGGAAATATACGTTTTTATATAGTAATTAAATAGACACTGACTATGTTTTAAAGAGTCTCTATTTTTTTTTACAAATAGAATAAATGTTTTATAAAAAAAATCTCAAACTGTGATCTAAAGGCTCTCTGTTCAGAGCTGAATTTTCCAGCTCAAGTTTTATTAGTGCGAGTATTTCAGATTTTGAACCAGAGTTGATCCGAACACAGTCATTAATAAAACATGAAACGGGCTTTTAGTGCTCCTAAGCATATGCTAATTTCAGCATTGTTCTCAAGGCTAATGGTTAGCCAGCTGCGGTAATCTCAGTGTTTTGCAACTCATCTGTGGCTTCATCGTTTATTAGTCGACTCTGTCAACAATACTGAGGAACTCAAGAATCATTCGGATTAAATAATCCGAATTATGTTTTAAACTAACATCAAAATAGGTGCAGGGTGTCCATCTTAAAGCTGTTTTATATTATAATCCAGAGCCAACAATAACAGTGGCATCATTTCTCCACATGAAGATGATAAGACAGACGAGAAATGTGCTGTTTTTCATCGTTTTCCCACGTGAGTCCGGTAGACTTGGATGGATCGGGGACCAAATTGCTAATTTTTAGCTGGTACAGTTTGCTTTCACGCTGCACTTTGTCAAACGAACCAAACCTTTTGACCAACCAGTTCAACCCCTCGCCTGTGGTGGCGCTACACCAAGAAACTGAAGAAAATAGGCTTTTCAGCAACACAGAGCGACTTGCTTTACTGGGGAAATGTAAACAACACAGAAAGGCAACAGATTCTAGCCGTGTGATTGCAACGCTGTCTGTTGGCCAGGGTGCCAGACAAGCACAAGTCAACAGCGGGCTCAGCAGGAGCGGAGGACGAGGGAGAGAACCACGGAGGTTGTTATACTTTAAACATGGCGGGTGAGACGGCTCCACATGAGGCGCATACAGCTTCACTGAACTGATGTCACAGACGTCCAGCAAGGTGTTTACAATATAGGATTTACTTCATTAGTAATATTGCCCAATTACTATTGTATTTACCCAGACTGCCCTGTCCTGTCGTCCGTTTCCTGCTTTTGGAGCGGCCTCCGGTCCGCTTAGCGTTCACATATGCATTCGAACCGCTCCAGAGTTCAGTTCAACTGAGCCGAGACTCGGACTTTGAGACGAGTCCCGGTTTTTATGTTTTGGTCCGCTTCAGAGTTCGGTTGGGCATTCATATCCCCCCAAACGAACCGACCTTTCTGAGCAAATGAACCAGAGTCCGATTAAAGTGGACCAAACAGGGCTGGTGTGAACGCACCCTTAGATCTCACTACACCCCTATTACTGAGCGACCTGTACATCTGTTAAAGCAAGCGCTGAACTTGGAGGTGTTTTACTTTAGTTAAAAGATCAAAATAGGACATTTTATTTTCTAATTTAAACATCATAAGTGGAATTAATGAGATACTTTTGCATATTTGTGAGCAAATATCTTTATTTCTGGAATATTATTCACAAGCTGTATCGCCTGCTAAAAGGTTTAGTGCATCTATACTGTAACTGCAGAAAATGATGAGATGATTTTCATTTATCGCCTGTATTTAGTTGAAATTAATTTTGTATGCAAAAGGTTAGAGAGGGATTTTATTTTGAAGGACTGTGTTTAGGAAACTGGACTCTTACGTCCAGGAAGAACAGTGTTTGGTCTAAACAAGGAAGAGCATTTGGGGACAAGCTTGGTGTTGAATGAGCTGCAAACCTTTGAGCACGCAGCCAACGAGGTGTTTGAGTTGTTTTCTGTAATATTGACCTTTGTAAACTTAATGTTGTGCATGTATGCAGTTTAATTTTTCTTTGTTATATTTAGTTTTCACAGTGGACTTGATGCTTGACGATGAGCTTAAAGCTGCCAATAAACCCGTATGAGGAATCCATTTGTGTTTGCCGATGCTTCGAGGGAGTTACATCTACTTTTGTTTGTTGTCTCTTGCATCAGGCTGTCACTCACCACTAATTTTCAAAGAAACCTGGCGGAGCACCAATCAGTTTTTTTACTGTGCAGGAACATTTTTGATCTCAGCTTTTCAGTGTCTCCCTGCAGAACGCAGCTACAAAACCAGTTTTAAACAAACATCATGCTTTATGACAGGCAGGAGAAAAATATTAAAGGTTTTTAAATTCCTTCTAGGGTTCTTAAGAATCTTCCAAGACTTCTGAGGACATGTTGTCATCAAAATTGTCTTTTGTTTGCAGCGCTGACATGTTTCCGTCCATCTTTCAGCACTTATACCATGCAAAGCTGCACAATGTGCACTGACCTATACATTTTACACTTGATGTATGAATTTTACAAGGTATGTGACTGAGAGATATTCTCTTATGTGCTCAGTCTGAGGAGAGAGAAGTGTGACGTTTATCATAATTCATCATCTAATACCTCTAAGGGTTGAATTCAGTCATTTAGTTAAAAAGCTGCTTCACCTTTACATCAAAGTCAAAAACAACAGACAGCTAAATAAGCAGCCAGACGCGAGAATGAAGAATGCATTAGGGAGATCAAATTCTGACACAACTCGCCTGCAGATATCCAACACGACGCGACTCTGGGGTTCTTTAAGAAGAGCGCTGTGCGGTAAAAGTGTTCACATTGAGCCGACTAAGATGCCTGTGGAGGCTATATTCATGCCAGCTCCAGATCCGGCCGGTGCTGCTAACAGACAGGCGAGCAAACGTGAAATGACAAGGCTCGTTCGACCTCGGTGCCAACTCGAATCTACCTCAGCAAAACACTGGATTAGCTTTGGCTCATCTGGTCAACAGAACTCTGAGGCTCGCAGTCCAGCGGATGTACTGAACAGCCAGCCTGGTGTTATAACAGCCAAGGTTTAGAAATCACATGAGTAAGAAATCATTTAACATTTTTCAGCTGTCAAGACCATAACAATTGTTTGGGTTTTAAAATAAATGTTTCCATCTAGAAAAACAACTTTCCTCTCAGGGATATTGAAAATACGTCCTATGCTTACTTTAAATAACATTCATTCGGTTTTCCCTTTGTGCCGCTTACTACTACTACTATATATATATATATATATATATATATATATATATATATATATATATATATATATATATATATATATATAGAGGGCTGGACGATATAGAAAAAAAGATATCGATAAAATACAAATCATATTGATCGATGTCAGAAATTATCAACAAATTCAAAACATATATTTTAAGAGCAGCCCTGACCATTTATGCTGTTGCTTAGCAACCTATTTTTAGATACAGAACACACAAACACTGAATTCAAACTCAACCCTTTATTCTACCAACTTTTTATCAAAAGTACAACTTTTTGAAAAAGAAAAAAGAACGTGTGCTCTCTGAACTCTTTGAAGGGGGCGGAGCTTGGTTCCTGGGTCTGCTTTGTGATTGGTTGGTAGGATGTAATGATGTAATATTAACCTACATGGCTAGAATGCAAAAGGAAATAAAACTGTTGCACTTTTTATTGATCCTTTTTTTTCTATCATCAATACACGTCTAATGATCGACATGTATTGTTATTGAGTTATCCTCCAGCCCTATCTCTCTCTCTCTCTCTCTCTCTCTCTCTCTCTCTCTCTCTCTATATATATATATATATATATATATATATATATATATATATATATATATATATATATATATATATATATACATATTCCTGAACAGCAATGATAAACTTCTAATTCAACACAAGGATGGTGAATAATTTTGTCAGTCAGGCATTTACGCATCAGAACCAGAACCAGCTTTAATTGTTTTAAGGGCCGACCCTCCCTCCATCCAGGACCTGTCCAGGTCCAGAGTCAGGAAAAGGCCAGTTAACCTCTCTGCAGTCCCCACACATCCTGGACACAAACAGTTTAGCCTTTTACCTCCAGGTGGCGCTACAGAACACTTTTTACTAAAACCAGTCAGCACAGAGACAGGTTCTCCCCCCAGACGGTCTCTCCGATGGACACTGAACAGCCAGAGGACCCAGATCGATACCAGGCTTATTAGCCCAAATATAACGAGGTCTTCTCTTTGCAAAAACATTTTATATATAGATACTGACATTAGAAAAGAGATTAAAATATGTCTTAATTGTTCATATCCCTATACTTTAAATGTCTTTATTGGGAGAAAAATGAAACCAAAATCCAATTAATTGTTTGTGTCACAAACCTGGCAATTAAAGCTGGTTCTGGTTCTGATTCTGAAGTGTATTAGCCTAGCTGACAAAATTATCCACTTTCATTGTGTTAAATTAAGCTCATTATTAAGTTTATCATTGCTCTTCAGGAAATATTTAGTTTCTTAAATGACAAAATAATTGTCTAGCCTATAAAGCCTGTAGAACCGGTGCCGAACCCAGCCGAGCCCAATCTTAGGCTCGGGTGGGATTCAAAGTAAACCTTCGGTCGTATTTAACGGGCTGTCGATCATGGAGCGCTAATAAACAGCAGATGCGTGTTCGTACATGCGCCCAATAAAGAACCGCATTTGATTCTGAGGCATAAATATGCAAATGGGCCGATTTTACTATCAATATAAACACGTGACGGAAAGCTTAAGGCCGTATATGTGAGAGAGCGGACGCAGGATATCTGAGTGTGTGCGCGTGTCAACTGTCCATTCAGTTATTGTGTTCGTGGCGCTGATACCCTCCTCCGTCCTTGATGAAAGAATCGGGACAGGGTGTTGCCATGGAGACCCTGCTCGGAAACAGTTGCCACAGCGATTAGAAGAAAAGCTGAGCTGAAGCGGTTGTTAGGACGACCGCGCTGAGAGGGAGAGAGAAGGCGCAGCGTGATGCAGGGTGGCGGCGGCGGCGGTGTGGGGTTGCCTGGTAAACCCACGGTGAAATGAGTGGAGGGGTTAAATCGAAAACCGCTCTGTTTACTCCACCCTGCCAGCGTGGAGCAATTCAGGCTCGCACCCCCACCTCCCCTTCCCCCAGTTTTAAAGAAAACTTCCCCTAACCGGGTCAGCCCCAAAGAGCAGGAAATTACTCACTTCCTCCAAACAAAAAGATGTCACACGGAGGCCGCTTTATTTGGTGAACAGACAGAAAACAAAATCCGGCTGCAGAAAGGGAGGGCAATTTCTCAGCGGAGGCAATTAAGCATGTTTTGAATCATAAACAAAACTCACATCTGACACTTTGGAGGCAAACTCAGCCGGAGCTCAGCTGCCTGACGCGTTAAGCCCTTTAAAAACCCCTTTAGAAGAGCTGGACACACACATACAGGTCAGCGATCCCTCGCCACGCGCACTGACCTGGAATCTGCACTGTTTCAGGACTCGGTTAAGCCTTGGCAGGCATCCGTCTCCTTAAAAGCCTAAAAAAAAACGTAGCGTTCCGTGGGGTATGAAGGATTGATCGGCGACACCCTCCGTCCATAAACAAGTGTGTCACCTCTCCAGGGAGGAGCCGGGCCAGTAAACAAGCACAACACTGGTCACGGTGTTGGAGCTAAGTCAACATTAACGGGTTTTCACGGGGAATGCAGGCTGCAGACCTTGCAGTTGAGCTCGCCGTCAAGGGGTCAGGAAAACATGCTTGATTATAGCAGATTTAATTCATAAAATTGCTCCTGCTCGTTTAAAAAAAGTCCGTTCGGATCTGCAGCGGCTGTTAGACACGCTCTCTGTTGGTCATTAGGATCCTTTAAAATGCTTCTTTTTTTTTGCAGCATTAATCCTCAAAACCTGCCTTTTTCTCCTCTGTTTTATTTGATAGCTGCAGGAATTATAGAAAATCACCTTGAACGTCCACTTCATGACCGGAGGGATGCGTTTGCTGAAACCTTTTACAAAACACTGCATCACTGGTTCAGAGAGTTTCATTCAGGGAACAGAGCTCCACCATTAAGACGGACAAGCTTCAAATCATGCCAATAATAGCCCTTCATCTGAAAAACATAACTACATCCAATTGCACCTAATGTGCATCAAATCTGACACAAATGCATTGATGGAACTCTTCCCTGGCCCGGTGTGATAAAATATCCGCCTGCTGCAATATGACTCAAAAACCATTTTCAAAAATGAGGCAATGACGATAATGAATGGCCATTTTTTGCCCAGTTGCTGTGGAGAGTTTTTTATTTTATTTTTTTATTAGGGGGGGGGGGATTGCTCCAGACTTAAAAGTAAAAAGAAAGATGGATTCTAATATTGAGAAAAAAACCCTCTGATGATTCCAGAGAATCATTGATTACAAAGATTTCTTTTAGCAGAATATGTGATGCTGACAGTTTACCATAAACAACATGTGCATTATCTATGATACATAAATGTGATTACAGAACGATCTTCCTGTTCAGATGGAGAAATTATCTGTGTGATGTGACTCTACAATCCTTTTCAAACATGAGACGCTTTGATAACAGTACAACGTTTGAGCCTGCTCTGCCCTACCAAGCCATTACCCACAATCCTCCATTCCTGAGCATCAAAATATTCCAGGAGAGCTCTGAAAGGGACTGGATGGATGGATGGATGGATGGATGGATGAATGATGGATGGATGGATGGATGGATGGATGGATGGATGGATGGATGGATGGATGGATGATGGATGGGTGATGGATGGATGGATGGATGGATGAATGATGGATGGATGATGGATGGATGTATGAATGATGGATGACAGATGTATGGATAGATAGATGGATGGATGAATGATGGATGGATGAATGATGGATGGATGGATGAATAATGGATGGATGGATGGATGGATGGATGGATGGATGGATGGATGATGGATGGATGGATGAATGATGGATGGATGGATGAATGATGGATGGATGGATGAATGAATGATGGATGGATGAATGATGGATGAATGATGGATGGATGAATGATGGATGGATGAATGATGGATGAATGATGGATGAATGATGGATGGATGGATGGATGGATGGATGGATGGATGGATGGATGGATGGATGATGGATGAATGATGGATGGATGAATGATGGATGGATGAATGATGGATGAATGATGGATGAATGATGGATGGATGGATGGATGGATGATGGATGGATGGAAGGAGAGATGGATGAAAGGAAAGATGGATGGATGGATGGATGATGGATGGATGATGGATGGATGGAAGGAGAGATGGATGAAAGGAAAGATGGATGGATGGATGAAAGGAAAGATGGATGGATGATGGATTGATGGATGTTAACTGCTGATTCAGAGGATTACTCCGGCCTGCAGGCAGAGGAACAAGCACCAGGCGGTCTGTCTTACCGATCCAAACGTCGTTGTTGAACCAGGAGAGGTTCCTCTGGGAGCTGTCATAGTAACCAATCTTCTTATAACTGCCTCCTGCAACATTTAGAAGAAAAATACAACAAAAGCTAATTATGACGCTCAGATATGTAATTTCTTCTGTCAGACAGCGAGCAAACACGTATTTACACCACAGGTATTTCTGTCAGCGCGGCCCAGGAAAAATGAGATAAATAGTTAAAGTAAATGATGGATGACAAGGTGCATGGGCAAGAACAAGGGGAGAGGAAGGAGAACGGGAGGAGAGCTAAAAGCTTATGTGGCGGTGTTGACCGCGAATACTGATGAGCTGCAGGTTGGTTCAGGCATTCCAGTCAGCTCGTCTCATTGTGGATGTCAAATTACCTCAACGCCACGGCAGGAAATGGGAGACAGAGCGTTGGGGAAAAAGGGGGCAGGATTATAAATTTTCATCCGTTAGGACGGCAGTGAGAACAGAGGTTGAAAATAGTCCCCCCCCACACCACCTTATCTTGTGCTGGGAAACTCATTAAGTCACTGATGACAAATAGGATGCCATTTCCAGAAACAGCTTAAAACGAAGAGGCGTTTGCCCAATTACAACGCAGCCTTAAGTCGCCTCGCGCGTGCATTAAGTCTGTTTGCCCGGACACAGGAACGCTGCAGGAACGCTGCAGGAACACTGCAGGAACGCTGCAGGAACGCTGCAGGAAGCAGCTGAAATCTACCGTCCACACAGAAACAAAAACGACGTTCTTCCTCCAAAGAGAGGCGCCTGCTGCCGGTTTCAGACATCACAGAGGCGGGGAAGGGTTTACCTTGCAGCTGTTCGATGAGGGTCATCGCCATCCTGGAACCCTGGGCGTCAAACACCACGTGACCCTGGAGAGGACAAATCTAGGTTAGATCTAAAAAAAAAAAAAAAAGAAGAAAACTCTTGCAGTAATTATACCAATTTATGCTGAACTGCTTTTAAAGACGACAGACAATCAGCCACTCAGCCAGTAAAATTTCATAAAACACAATCATAAACCGGGCTGTTAGCTTCAATTAGCATTTTATAGTCTAAACGGCACCACTTTACAAGAAGGCTCCCTTTATAGGTAGCTAATATATAGTATATATATATATATATATATATATATATATATATATATATATATATATATATATATATATATATATAGGGTTGGACGATATAGAAAAAAAGATATTGATAAAATAGAAACTCATTCATAGAACTCATTCATTAGTGTTTATTATGCATTAATTAAGAGTGAGCAAAAGTTTGTGTTTGCATGGTAGCAACTTAGTCTCAAATGTTTATTATCAGCACATCCAGATTAAATATATAGATTAAGTTCAATATGTAGCAGTAAACCTGTTAGTTTTCTCTTGCCTGCACTTAATTGATGCATAATAAACACTTAGGAATGAGTTATAAAGTGGTTAAAAATTAATTAATAACTATTAATTAGCCATCTATAAGGGGAGCCTTATTGTAAAGTGGTACTGTCTAAAAACAGCTCCATAATCGCTGTGTGAAAGTCTCATTTTGACATTTGAACTGATGGCGTGGAGGCGGTTGCACAGTGGTGCAGCAGTCAGCCCTGCATGAAGGTTGCATGTTCTCCCCGTGCATGGCTGAGTTCTCTCTGGGTACTCCTCTCAGAGTTCTGAAACAGGGCCGCTAGGTCCATGCAGACAAGCGGGCAAACTGGTCCAGGCTTGTCCAGACTGTGTATTTCCCGTGGTTTCATTTTAGATTGCAACCAGCAGGAGGGGAAGTTAGAAGCCGTGTGTTCAATTGACTCCTTTCAAGTTCCCAACAAGGGCCTCCCGATGTAAATGGCACACTGGGAATCGATACCAGAGCTTTCATAGGATGAGCAAATATTGATGCGATGGCACAGATCTGTCAATGAGCAGCTTGAGAGCTGACGGTCTGATCAGATGCATTTCACAGGCTGAAGACTCCAAATTGCCTCAGATCACCATGAGAGAAAGTTCAAATTCAGGCAGGATTTTTTATTTTTTTTGTCTGCTCTTCAGTAGCTGTCCAAAAAAATATTGTCTTCTACTGTCACATGTGCACGGCTTAGGGTGATGTAAAAATCTTCCATTCACGACTCAGTGCATCCCACACATCGTTATTACTCCAGGAACCACAAACTGTCCTGAATGTCCCCTGGAATGTCTCCTTCTCAGTTCTACCCCGCACCAAATCTGTCTTTTCAACAATATAAAACTCCAGAATCCTTACAATCACACACAGAATTTCCCTGCAAGCTGATTTACCAGGAAGATTATTGCCTGAATAGTTTCACTAATTATTCCTGCTTCCCTGTCTGGGTCGGTTCAGCGGGTGAAGTCCTGGGGGGGGGGGGGGGGGGGGGGGGGCTTTGAAATGTTAAGTCGGTGGATCAAATGCATCTGCAGAGACGGACAGCTCTGGAAAGTTAGGCTGATAAAGGTTTTAAATCCAAGAGTACGAACATCTTCATCCCTTACAGGGAAACCCGTCTAATCTCTTCATTTCCCATCTTTTGGTGATCACTCACCGAAACCCCCTCGAAGGAGCTTGTGTTGAGCGCTCTGTAGATCTCCGAGGTGATGTCGTGGTTGTTATAGTTGAAGTCCTCCAGCCGTCGGCCCTTTGACTTCAGGGGCGCCACGGTCTTGTTCAGGGCCAGCGCCAGAGCCCACACGGCGTCGAAGGCGAGCGGGGCCTCCTGAAATCCACCCGTCTCCTCGGGGTTCTTACCCCCAAGACGAGACATCAAGGCACTGAGAAACTCCTGTGAAGTCTGACAGAAGAAGGGAAAGAGGACATCAGGGGGTGGTGGGGGATGCAACAGCAAAACACGAGTCAAGCCAAGTCTTAACGTGAAAGGCTTTTTTTTATATAAAACTCATTAACTGCGCTGAATGCAAGTAATCATGTGTTCAATTTGACCTGGGAAATTGGATTCCTCATCATCCGCAGCTTCAAACTCCAACATGGCGGCCCAGAGTACATAAGGTGGTGATAACTGCAGTAAAAGTGTTTACTTACACTTTATTGGGTTTAAGTTTAATTAAATCAGTCGCACACCACATGCTGCTTCACCTCTCCAGGTTTCCAGTCTTTCTGTGCGCCGGATGCGGCATTAGCTCATGCTATCTATAGTTAGCCTTGTCATTAGGTGCAACAATGAGCAAACCCCTCAGGATTCCCAACTTGCAGCTGGAACACAACTGGGTTGTTTAAAGCTTGATCTTATTTCTCAAACTGATTTATGACTTCTGAGGCAAATAAGTGAGTTGGGCTAACAACGAGGAAGGAGCAGCGGAGCTAAAAATGAACGGATCCATCCCCGAGGACGCTACGAGACACCGAGGCAGTTAAGCTTCTCTTACCGCGCTGATCAATCACTTTCACTTCTTCTTTTCTTTTTAAGGCAAATTTCCAAAGTTATGTCCACTATAAGCTTCTACGGCTACCAGGGTTTAACGTCACCTGATTCCCCAAGAACATCTGGACGTCATTTCAAGACCAATAGTTTGATTCGGTATTATTTACCGAAGCAAAGTTAACTAACTTTCACTGTAAATGCCATGTTTGTTCTCACCCGAGGAAAACCTGGCACCAGGACAGCGTGGAGCACGTCTGCGGGGCAGGAGATCTGTCCTCAGAACCTCTTTAATCGTTTATTTCCTCAATAAAAACGCTTGTTGGGATTCAGAGCTGAGCCCATTACCCAAACTTTAGCAGACGTTATATCCGCTAACTGAAGAAGCATCTGGGCTAAAAAGTGCCTGAAAGGCTTGGAAGGTGCAACAGCCAGGGCAGCTCAATGTTAGGAGGGCATGCGATGCGCGGTGATGTCGGTGAATGTCGCGTTAAGCAGACAAATAATTGACTAAACGGCGTTATTAAAGGAGAAGTCCAGTCAAAATCAGAATTCAAACTGCTGAAAGTACTTTAAATATAAAACTACTACATACTGTGCAAAAAATTATAAGTTTTTTTAATTAATAATAATTCTCATTTAATCATGTTTATGTGGAGGAATCCATCTTGGTCAAGAATAGTACTGTCACCTCCCATTTTTTGACGTCACTCGGCGGACCCGCTGTTGAGCAAGTTTCAACGCTCTGTTTGTCACGGCGCACTATTTTCCAAGATCAAACTCAGTCGGGTCCTACAGTATATATCTATACACGCGTGTGTGTGTGTGTGTGTGTGTGTGCGCGCTCCGCGCGCAGACACACACACACACACACACACACACACACACACAGCGGAGGAGAGATCGCTGAAGTGACTGTGTTGAAATAAGCAATGTTTTTTCCTCTTTTACCAGTTGTGTTGGAACATCCGATGGCCATGCACGTGGGCATTGTTGCTTCAGCAATAGCTCTTGGGAATGTCAGCGGTGAAGTCCTCTGGAAATCCGAAATAATTATTGATGATCGCAGCTGTGTAGAACGGCTCCTATTGACTTTGCATGGAAAGCGGAGAGAAATGCTGTCGCCGCTTCCGCTCTTCCACGTCGCAGGATGTGATGTCAAACGCCCCTTACTGCCCATATTTGGGCAGTCATGTCAGCCCCCATACACAGTGATTCAGACGACAATTTATGTTTTTATTTTCTTATTGATTAAAGATAAGTTCATTAAATAACCACAAATGTATTAGTTTTAGTTATAGCTAATGATACCCTGATTTTTCCTTGTTGACCGGACTTCCCCTTTAATGCCTTTCTGCTTTGGCTTCATGGAAACATTGAACTCAGAGAGATTATCCAGCTACTGGAAGATATTTCTGTCATTATTTCCATTTCCACAGCATCATTTTTTGGAGAAAAAATGTTGCACCTGGTTGCATTTGATGTCTTGGCTGTTAAGTAACTTGATTTTAAGTTCCCAATGACTTTAGTAAAACATCTTAATCTGCTCCTAAAACAGTTTCTGCGTTGTCTTCACAGACACAGAGACTTTTCTGTTTTTAACAGAAATCCTGGATTTTTTGATTGGCGTTAAAATCCATTTAACATCACAGGGTCCTCAACAATCCTAGCTACTAAATCCAACATGGATGTCCCAAGAAAAAAAAGCTTAAACTTAAATATAAAAAACATTTACCCATTTATCTCTCTTCTTTCTCCTGTTTCTTTCACCCTTTCTCCCTTTATTTTTTTCTTCTCATTTCTCTCTCCTCTTCTACTTTTTCAATGTAGTGTCCACATAATATGAATTATTCCCTACATAATAAACTATTTACATATATAAATCAAGCAGAGCACTATGGCGAAAGCGATAATGCTCCACTTGTGAGAATAAAATCTGTTGGGCTCTTCATGGCATATAGACAACAATTCTTATTGCCACATTGCCAGACAGGACACACACAAAAATATATATATATATATATAAACACCATTTACAAATAAATGCTGTACCACATCTTATATTATGTAAAAAAAAATAATCTGTAGTTGATAAAACGCCATAAAGGTCACTGAAAGTCATGACATTATATATTTTACACCAGCAATCACCAGAAAATGATGTAATCAGAGCAGAATAATCAACAGTTTAAGGCGACACATTATCATTTTAACTTTTTTTTAATCACAGTGCAGCAGTTGGTAGCATTGCTGCCTTGCAGCCAGAAGGTCCTGGGTTTGAATCCCAGCCTGGGGACTTTCTGGATGTTCTCCCTGTGCATGCAAGGGTTCTCTATGGGTTCTCCAGCTTCCTCCCACAGTCCAGAAACGGGACTGGTGGGTTAACGCGTCGCTGTAAATCTCCCTAAGGTGTGTGAGTCTGCATGGTTTCTGTCTCTGTGTTCCTGTGATGGACCGGCGACACGATCTTGGACAAAAGGTTTGTTGCAAATTGATGTTTGCTGATTCTGCACAGAGGTATTAGCATACACTGCAGGTTCAGCTCCAGCTGTTGGCTGGGTCTGTCTGCGCTACTTTTTCAGAACCAACGTGATGGATGATGTCTCCGTTTCACCTTCAAATGAGCCAAGTTCTAAAAGTTTTTCAAAGTTTTCCAACGCCGAGGCGGTGGTACTGTGGTGGTCCTACTAGGATGGGAGTACTTTAAGATGGAGGAGACCAAAGGTTAGGAGCCTCTGAACGTTTCTGTACAGCAGCAGGGTGAGCAGCTGAAGAAAAACATTATAATAATTACTGTACGTTTTATTTTAAGCTGCTGAAAGCACGCTGAGGTCAGACGAGCTGCCTATACGATATAACTTCATATTACATGCACAATTATGTGTGATTAAAGTAGAACGAATATCTAAATGATAAAAATTCACACAAGATAAATGTAAAATAAAAACATAATTAATAGAAATGTCAGAGTCCATTTTTGTTTACTAAACTGTAATAGATACAGATTATTTTATCCCTGGATTTTCACTTTTGATTGAACTGAGGCTGATTTTTGTTTATTTCCAGTTCAGTCTCATCATATTTATTTTACATCCTAAAGACTTTTTTTTGCTTTAAATGCATGAATAGGAAGAGCTTCATTTTATTCATTTTGGTCCCGCAGGCGGTGGCACCTCATACATGTAATCCATACTTTGAAGTGCTAATCTTTGCTTGCATTTCACTTAAACTAGTTGCAAAAAAAAAAAGCTACAAAATTCCCTTTTCAGAGAAAAAATGTTTTAAATGAAAGATTAATGGAAAACAAACGGCTTAAAATGACATTTTACGTGATAACTGAATGCTGTGTCGTACGTAGAGCTACAGAATAAAGCCCCGTTCGGTCCGATCCACGGATCACCCTGCAGCAGGTATCAGTCCTCAGCCGTGGATCCCAGTACTTCTGAGGAGAAGAGGTTTGAAAGGATCGCCTTGGTGGCTTTGCATCGTTGGATAGCCGCCCTGAAGGCCACGGGACATGAATGTCTTTAAGGTAACAGCAGGGACAAACCACGCTGTTTGACCATGGCGGCCTGGAGGAACCGCGAGGGACAGTGAGGCTGACCACAGGGACCTTCATAACCCCAGTGTCTTTTTTCATCGCTAAATAAAAAGGCCTGCTGGGAGTCAGAGTTGTGCCAGCTAAGCTAACTGCAGGCGAGCCTGAGGGACCTTGAGGGACAGTAAAGGTGACCGGCGAGGCACACGGACCCCTCGGTCTGCGTTTCCTCTCTTTTAAACGGTTTATTAGCATTTAGGGCTGACTGCTGCAGCTTAGCATTTGATAAAATACACCTTTTTTTTCTCTTTACCTTAGACGTAAAAATAAACCAGGTTTTTTGATGACACAGAAGTCCATCTGGAGCCAGGAGGGGTCAGTGATTTTGACAAATTGATGGTAAAACCGCAGCAACACAGAGGAGCTGAGCTGAAATTAGAGCGATGAAAGATACACCCATAAAGACTCCTGTGGAGCCAATAATGGCATCTTTGTATAATTACAGAATTGTAATTATGGACAAATCTTTTAGTTAATTGCCTTTGTTTTGTGTGGGACTGGACAATATGAAAACAGGTTAAAGACCTTTTCCCAGTTTTTAATAAAACCAACCCTCTCTGTTTGCTCAGTTTCTTTCTGCCTCCTGTTTCAGTCATTCCTCGTTGACACGCTCCCTTATTTGTCCATTTTTCTTTGCTCTTACATGTTTTATTTCTTCCCCCTCGGCCTTTTCGAGACACTCCTGTCCAAACTATCCAGTGGTGAGAACGGCGGCTCTGTGCCTGTTTGTCTGAACGAGCAGAAACCACACAGAACCAGTCGGCTGGCAGCTCTTTAAGGTGTGAAAGCTTATCTGCTTTTTCCTTTTCTTGCAGGCAATTTTTTTTATTTGCTTTTCTGATTAAACACCAATCAACAGCACCCCCCCTCTGAAAGCAGGGGGTCCCATTCATCAAGACGTCTCTGTGGATCCTTTCAGGCTAATTAAGCCTACACACCTCCAATTCAGTTATGTCAATTTCATCTAATTGAAATTCCACCTCGGCTTTTGCCATTTTAAATCTGCCACTGCCCACTGAAAACCAGCCGGCAATCTGCTCCGGCTGAACCCCGCGGCATCTGAGGCCAACATGCCAATTTCGACTTGGAAATTGAATTTGAATGGACTTGACTATAAACGGGAGGTCTCGCTGTAACTCTTATCAACTGCTGAGCGGCGCACCGACAGCTAAATATGCAGGTAGTGGCAGGCGCCGCACAAATGTAAACAGCAGCTGCTGATGAAGAGGAGCGGACAGGAGGAAGGTGGGAGGAGGTCGGAAAAAGGTGGGTTTCATGAACGCCGATGGAGAGCGGGGCTGGAACAAGAGAAAGGAGGAGATGAGCCGCGACAGAGCAGCAGAGCCAGAGACGGCTGGACGGTCGGAAAGATCCGGGGAGGAAGAGAAGATGTAAGAGGATTAGAGGACGGCAGCAGGAGGGGACGACGGGTACCTGGGCTGCTAAACGAGCATCTTCACAAATTATAAAAGAAGGCCTTAAAAACTTAACGTGAATAATCCAGCGGACTCCAAACATTAAATGGATTCAGGTCGCGCACAGTTCACTGAAGCCGTGTCATTATTGTTCACTGCGCTCCGGCTTTCACAGAAATAACTCGCGTCTCACGGGATTCCATATGAGAGCCGAAAAGTTTACAACCGCGAGTGAGCGGGCAAAGGAGCTCAAACTGCGTCTTTAGAAGAAAATCCAAGAGAAAAGACGTCGCGCATCACTGGAGCAGCAGCGCCGAAAGAATTACACTGGAATCCAGGGGGGAAAAATGTCATCTTTACCGCTTAATTGGTAAAAGCTGGTTCAGTTTTTTTCATTTCAAGATGGAAAACCGATAAACGAATCGGGTTCAGACAACGTGTGGCGCTCAGAAGCAGCGTGACGGCACAGATAGTCAAAAACGGCGTGATTCAAGCTTTTCCAGCGGGGCAGGAGGACACAAACTGGCTGCAAGACACGACGACAGAAATAAAATAAAAAAATCTGCCTCCCCCTGCAAGCATACTGGATGAAAACAAACTGGAAATAAATGGCTAAAGATAACCCGAGACCTCATTGGGCCATGCAGGGAAACTTGGACAGCACACAGAGAACCAGAACTCCTCATTTCAGGTCCCTTAAAGACATATCAGAGGCAGGAAGACAGGCCTTATCTGCTAAGCTGGATAAGACCTCAGACCTGAGCTTTGAGCCACAGATCAAACACCTGCCCCTAATTTAAAGGATCTTCTCCTAAATCACTCCAGGAACCCCCCCCCTCCTCCCCCCCACCCACTGATTACCTCCAACGTCTCTGGTTTTTTATGACCCTCTTTCAGAGAATCTGGGGCAAGAGGACAAAATACAACCTGCTGCAGCCTGTGGGGGTCGGGTTCATCCTTTGGTTTCTAATTCCAGCTTAGCTTCACGCCTTTCACTTTTCTTAAGGTTTGTTTTATAAAGACCGGCAGTGAAGGGAAGATTTAATTTCATAAGTTAATATTTCCTGAGTCTGGTTAGGTTTGGTGGGGTCCAGATCGGAGCACCGGGGGAGCATGGAGGTAGCAGCGGTACTGAGTCTCCTACTGCAGTCACAGGACGGCAGCATTTTTACAATCAATGGCGGAAGTACACACCAGAAGTCTAGTGAAATAGTCGCAAATGTTTAGTGTTTTGATATTTCTGATCGCCTCATTCTTGTTGTGAAAGTAATGAAGTCTTACTAAATCCACTGACCTGAGGTTTGGTTTTCTCATCCACCAATGTTAGCGTTAGGGTTAGCTAGTAGGGGAGGGGATAAACTGCAGGCATTAAATTAGGTTTAAGTTTCCTTACCTTTCTCTCAGTCTTTAAAGGTTATAACGTCCAAAGTTCCAGCATTGATTGTAAAAATGGTGGTGCGATGTGACTGCAGAAGGGTGTGCCTTTATAGTTTACTCCAGAGGTGCTGTGCACATCGTAGTGCATTTGCTGCTTTGACTTCAGCTAAAAGGATCTCACCATGCAGCTGCAACAACAACCCCGCCCCCCCCCATGCCAATAAAAAGACAGCATCACAGTCAGGCCCCTGACACAGGAAACTGTAGGAGCCGAGATCCCTACAGGGTAGTGATCCCAGCTGGGAAGAAGGTGCAAACACCTCCAAATTGCACCACCCAGCATCCGCTGTGCTAGTTGCTAAGAGAGGGGAGAAAGCTGATTTTCAGGTTGCAGTTCAGTTGCCGTATGTACCTGGAATACAGAGGAGTTTGTGGTCGGCTCAATGATCCGGTGGCTGTAAGAGCCCAACGCGTCACCCCTCCACCTCTGGGCTTGGTTGGTACGAGCTGTTTGTACTGATATGCTGTGTTTGGTTTGGCCATCTTTACTTGGGTCTTATGTTAGATTCTTTTTTTGAAAGAAGGGTCATACTTGTTCATAGTTTTTCTAATTGCTCTGTCATGACCTTTAACCCTTGAGCCTGCTAACAGAGACCCAGAGAGCTCCTGGCTCATTTCTCTGAGCCTTCACTGACCTTAGGGTTTTTTTTCTGGGCCATCATCACCTGTCTTTCATGTTTTTTCTCTGATTTACGTAGTATTTTTCCTAAATTTCCATTTTTTTTTTAGTTGCTTTCATTTTCAGATGGACCTTCATTTCCTGTTTGCTTTGGAAGTGTTTTTGCTTGATTTGATTATCAGTGCCTTGTTGAAACTTTCCCTGCTTTACCCCATTGGCCTTCATCTTTCTTGACTAAATAATGACAGTAGCTATGTTGGGTGTTCCCGAAGGCTCTGTCCTGGGACCCCTACTCTTTATCATTTACAATCTCCCTCTTGGCAATGTGTCATGTTTACATGCACAAAATTTCACGATTGGATTAAAATGTATTCAGATTAAATATCGGATTGTACCGTTTATATGGGCACACAATCGGTTAATCCGATCATATTGTGTGTTTCTATACACCTGGCTTTATTCAGAATAGAACCACTCTGACATGTGCAATTATCAAATTTCCCTAAAAACCACAGAAGAAGAAGTACTTCCGGCTTTGCTAAACAACAAAAACAGCAATCAAAGCAGTTTTATACAAGTTTGTTTGTCTTCCTAGCGCCCAGGCGGGACTTGCACGATGTTTTAATTACGGTTGAATGTTATTGAGTAAGCAACAATTTTGAGCTCTTTTATTCTTATTCGACAGAACGTTTATTGGGAGCTCCGACAGTTTTGCTTCCCGACGTATTTCCTCCACTCACCAACTTGGAAATATGTCATGTTTACGTCGGGCAACACATGAGCATTTGGGTCAGTTTGCTACATTTGGAATAACTTGAGCCTGACAAGCGTTTATACTCACATTGATCGAATTATCAATCGTCATAAACCACTTCTCTCATTCGGATTACAACTTCATTCAGATTGAGTTTAATCCGATCATAATATTCCGATTGGCTTGTTTACATGACGCTTTTTTATTCCGAATACTTTCGTCCATTTAATCGTAGCTAGTGTGAAATATGCTGTGTGCTTTTTGTTCACTTGAGGTTAGAGTTCGGTTATTTTAGAACCCAGTAAAGCCCAGATTACTTTTATTGGGTCCTGAGACAGTAAACCCCAGAGCTAAAGGAGGGTGTACTTTCTTTTTCCAGGCACCAGAGTACCAAATCGATCTATTCGCTGGAAGCGTCATATTTTACAGTCACCACCTGTCTGCACTGCAAAAACAGAACTAAAAATAAGTACAATTTTCTTGAAATAAGTGTATTTGTCCTTGATTCGAGCAGGTAAATTAGATAATCTGGCAATGGAATAAGATTTTTGCACTTAAAATAGGATCAACTCATCTCCGTCATCTTATTTCAAGTGCAGGATGTTTAATTATCTTATTTTAGGGGTCAAAATACTCATTCCATAGGCAGGTCATCTTATTTACCTGCTTAAATCAAAACACACTCATTTCAAGAAAACTTTACTTATTTTCAGTTCCGGTTTTGCAGTGTGTCAGACACCAGCATCAGCTGCCATTGTTCGGTATTTTCAGTGAAACTGGAGACATGAGCCGGAGCTCTCACCATGTTGGAGACCCCGCGGACGGTCTCCGGATTCAACATGACGATCTCGGTGGTCACGTGTCCCTCCACGGCCTCCGTCATGTTCTCCACCGTGCAGTTGATGGCCGGGTCTTTGATCTTGAACCAGTTGTCGGCGTACCAGCCAATCAGGAACCACACGTACTTCTTCCCGTAGAGCTTCTCCTTGAACACCTGCAGCAGAGAGCGCGGGAGATGGATTACTCCCGGAGACGGGCTGCATCAGAGCACAGGTGTGTAGGGACGGACGGAGCAGGGACACACACTAACCTCACAGAACACCTTCCTGGCTTCGGTTTCATAAAAGAGCCCCACAATGATCCTCGCGTCCTGCCGCTGTGTGGAATTATCAGAAAGCACTGCTTAGTTACATCAGCAGCAGGAGTTTGACTTCACAATATCGCAGCTTGATGCGGCAGCACAATGTGCCAAAGTCCCGCTGCTTGACAGTATGGCACATATTGCTGTTCAGGAGCTGATAATTAGAGTGGCGCATTAATTTCCTCCATTAAATCGCCTCTATGCTAATGGCATCGCGTGCAGCTGTGAGGCGGAGGAGGAAGGAGACGGCCAGCAGCCGAGGTGAATTTTTAATCAAAGCACCTTGAGGTTCTTGACAGCGACAGCCGGGTCGGTGAGGAAGCTCTGACGAACGCTGATCTCGATGCCTGCCTCCTTCACCCTCTGCTCCAGATCATCCAGAGTCTGGCAGATGAAAGGGAAGGACAGGGGGAGACAGACGGAGAGAGAGGAGGGGAGGTTAGAGAGGCAGCAGCACAGAGACACGCAGGGAGGTGACAGGTTGAAAGACAAAAGCAAGTCCGACGGGCAAAACAAAACTAATAACAGAACCTGGAGAGTATATTGGAAACACAGCGGAGGGATGAGATAAACAAGGGAAGCAGGGCGGATTTTTTTTTTCCAGGCAGCGGCTGGAAATGAGAAAAGAATAAGGTGAGAAGAGAGAGGAAGGCGCAGAATCATTAACTTCCATTAAAGGAAACAGGCCAGGTGCCGTGGCATCGACCGCTGCTCCTGAGGAGGATGTATTGCTTGATCAATATTTCTCACAACCAATATACCAAAAAAAAAAAAAAAAATCAGTCACCGGCAGAGATTGACTGAGCGTGTTGTAGCGGGAGAACACAAAAAGAGCTAATAAACAAACAGAGAGAGGCGGGGCAGGTAATCAGGAGCCTGGAATGATGCGACACGAGTAAAACAAAGAGGGGAGGCTGAAACGGGGGGGGGGGGGGTGGCACTGACTGAGGTGAAGACTTCTGTGGTCTGCTGGATGGTGGCGATGCGCTGCCAGCTCCACTTCTTGAAGAGCCGCACCCTGGTGGGGTTGTGGAGGGTGGCCGAGGGGTGCGTGCGGAAGAAGGTGGGGAAACGCTGGCGGTTGGACAGGGCTGGCGAGCTGGAGCCGTAGGACAGCTGAGGACGAAACGGAGGAGAGGGAAGAAACAGAAGAGTCAGGAGTGAAAGGTCCAGCTGTCTGAAAACGATCAAAACTCTCTCAGAGGAGCCCATATTTACACCTTTGCCATTTCAGCCTTTCACAGATTCAGCAGTTTTGTCCCAGACTGGTGGTACTGATCATCACGCACCGCTTCAGACCCACTCTGGGGACATTTTTTACTCCGTTTCTAAAAGTCCCATCGAGGGAAACATGGTTATGTGTTTTCAGTTGCTGCTCAGCAAGAGATTACTCAGAGCTAAGCCACAATGGCAGGAAATAGGGCGGCATATCAAGTCATCGGCCACTTTACTAGATACAGCTGCTCAAAATGCCTCAACGCGAATAAATAATCATCACATGGCTGTAAGGCATCAAAACCTGGTGGAGACGACCTGCTGTGGATCAGACTGAGCATCCGAACGATAATAATAATAATACTAATTGTGCAATATTTTCTTTGCTCTCTCCTCCTTTAGAACTTAACTTAAATTAGCTTTTTTCATTCATGTTAATCTAGCGTCTGTCTTTGCCATTGTGGGAGAATAGAGGTATTCCTGTTTTCTATTGACTAAATGTGGCCAGACAGGCTGAATATATCAGAGACGGCTGATCTGCCGGGGTTTTCACACTCAACCATCTCGTGGTTTACAGGAGCTGGTCTGAAGAAGGGAAGTTTCTACAGAGCGGCAGTTGTGTGGATGAAGATGTGTCGATGGGGTCAGGGCTTGAAATGACTGAAATGCAACAGCCGCTCAAACAACCGTTGATTTAAACGGTGAAGCAGACGAGCTACAGCAGCAGGTTCCCCTCCTGTCCTCCAGTAGCTGGAGCTACAGGGTTCAGATCATCTCAAACTGGTTTATGGAACGTGACGGCCTCCACGGTCAGGAAGGCACCAGAACCCCTTTGGGATGCGGTGCTACGGCAGATTGGCATCATGGACGTTCAGCCAGTAAAGCTGCAGCAGCTGCGTGACGCCGTCATGTCAGGATGGACCCAAACCTCCGAGGATGAAGAATCTACGCCACAAAGCACCCAGGTTTACCTGCTGAAGTGGCTGGTGAGTGAACGTCCACTTTCCATTTCCTGGGTTGGTTCTGACAGTTTGGGTGAATCTGGTTTAATAGCAGCTGATCAATCTTTGTTTCATTCTTGTTTAAAAATATTAAAATGTTGGAATCTGGTTAGATTTTTATTTCTTCAAATCATGAATTTGTCAGTGTCACTAATACGAATAAAGTATCCATCCATCCATCATCCATCCTTTCATCTATCCATCATTTCATCCATCCATCCAGCCATCCTTCCATCCATCCATCATCCACCCATCCATCCTTTCAGCCATACATCCATCCTTCCATCAGTCAATCCATCCATCCATCCATTTTCATCCATCCTTTCATCCATCCATTCATTCATCTCTCCATCCATCCATCTATCTATCTATCCAACCATCCTTCCATCCATCCACCCATCCATCCTTTCATCCATCCATCCATCCTTTCATGCATCTCTCCATCCATCCATCCATCTCTACCTCTATCTATCCAACCATCCTTCCATCCATCCATCCATCCATCTCGCCATCTATCCATTTCTCCATCCATCCATCCATCTCTTCCTCCATCTATCCAACCATCCTTCCAGCCATCCATCCATCATTTCATCCATCCATCCATCATCCATCCACCCATCCATCCTTTCATCCATCCATCCATCATCCATCCATTCATCCATCATCCATACATCCATCATCCATACATCCATCATCCATCTCTTCTTCCATCTATTCAACCATCCTTCCATCCATCCATCCATATCTCATCCATCCACCCACCCATCCATCCATCTCTCATCCATCTCTCCATCATCCCTCCATCCAAAATTATAGCTTCTGTCTTGATTAATAACTGATGATATTTCAGAAACTAGCTGAGTAGTTTTAGTAAAAGGTTTTTGATCTTCTGGTTAAAACACACAAACAGAGGTTGTACTTATTTTTATGCTTTTTTGGTGATATTCAGTTTGTAACTGACAATTAATAGATGATAGATAGATAGATAGATAGATAGATAGATAGATAGATAGATAGATAGATAGATAGATAGATAGATAGATAGATAGATAGATAGATAGATAGATAGATAGATAGATAGATAGATAGATAGATAGATAGATAGATAGATAGATAGATAGATAGATAGATAGATAGATAGATAGATAGATAGATAGATAGATAGATAGATAGATAGATAGATAGATAGATAGATAGATAGATAAACTTTATTCCGGACTCATGGTCCAATAAATACATACATAAAAACATGAATAAATGGATAAGAAGGAGAAAAAAAAAATCAGTTGTTGCAGAACTGTTGTGTTGTGATTAATTCAAGAATAAAATTAACGCTGACAAAAAAGTATAAAAATTTTTATTACTTTAAACATCATAGTTTGGATTGTTTCATATTGTTGTGTTTTGTGTTATTATCGGCACGGAAAAACATCCAATCCCCACTTCTCCCTCTGCTTAGCGTCCCTCTGTTTAATAAAACGTCTCAGCAAAGTCTGGTGCTGTGATTAAAAATGAAACATTTCCTGCAGGATTTTTTCATGCAGATCCAGTGTCACCATGAAACCGAGATGACACGTCCTCTTATTACAGACGGAGCAAATTAAAAACAACGATCCAATTATTCTTCTTGCAGGCGGCGCCGCTGCTTGGACCCTGCAGACGCAGATCTTTAAGGATGTGTCCACAGCAGCAGCGGCTGAGAGGAGAGACACTTGGAGGTGTCAGTGAAAGCGATGTGACGACTGCCCTTCTATCAAACCCTTTTCACACCAACGGCCGGGAATAAAATCCTTGACAGGCCTTTCTTTAAAACCTGGAACCTGCCGTTTAGGGAACCATTACGGAGCGAAACAGCTCCGGGCTCAGAGGCCCGCGTCTCGGCCCCATTACCTGCACACCCACTGGTTTTTAACCACCGGCAGCCAGAGTGGGGGCTCCGTGATAGATGTCAGATGTCTTTTACAAAGCGGGCTCCCCATAGTAACAAATCCCCGAGGGTAGAGGCAGGTAGATGAAAGAATCGATATGAAGGGAGGAAGGATAAAATTAAAGCAGAAGAAACAACGGATGTGGGGGAAGAAAAGAAATATCTGGAAAAAAAACCTAGAAGAAACAAATACCCCTAGAGTCCCAAACCATCCACCATGTAATTCTGTTTAAAATACACCTCCACAAACAAATAAGGCTGATTAATGCCCACTTAAACATTTAATCGATAGTAGCGTCATATTTATAAAACCTCCCAAGCATGAAGAAAAGTCTGTTTTATGTTCCTAATATTTTAATAATCTGCAGTCAGAGTTTTCAGCAGAAAGCCAGAAAGGAAGCCAGCGAGTTTACATTCCTGTGGACATAAACTGACCAAAGGAAACACGATCAAACCTGCTCGGCTGCATTTTAAAGGAAGTGCTGTTAATTGCTGTGCATTCATCAGTAAATCTAAAAGAGATCAATGCGTGTTAATGTGGAAGCTGCAGAATAACCAAGGAAAAGCAAACAGAAATCAGATTCATGAAGCTGGATTTCTTGCTCCCATGGTACCAACCTTTAAAAATCCAGGACACTTTAATCATTACATATAAATCTATCACACAAACACCTGTAAAATCTTCACTTCTATCAGTTCTTACATGTAATAAAACCACAGTCTCCTCTCTCCAGATGCTGGAGGTGTTTGACCGCTATACGTTGCCATAAATGTCATTCCATCTCTAGATGGCTGCAGATTAATCTCATATGTTACACGCTCAGGCCATTGGACCTGAAAGGAAGCAGTAAATGTACAGAAGCAGCTGTCTGAGACTGAGGAGCTCCACTGCAGGACACAAGGAAACTCAGAAACAGTTTCATCAGCGTCCCTGGAGTTGGACCGGATCGAGTCTATTTAAGACCAGCTTGGCATGGGAGACCCTGCCAGCAGCTGGGACCTCAGGAGACGCGCTCCCTGGGACCATGGAGCACTCAAAGCCTTTCCAGAACACTCCTGGAACCAGGAGGTGAGCCTTCGCATCGAGCAGCAAGTTCAAGTATGGCGGTGTCGGGTTAAGAAGAGACGGTGGGACAGAGCAGGAGGTGGATGGAAGGGTTTGGGGTCTCCACTGCAGTAATCAGGACGATGCTCCAGTCTTTTGCTGGGAAGAGTTAGCAGAGCTAAACAGGGGAAGCTCTGGATTTAGAGGTCCATCTTTGCTCCAACCATCATCCATGACTGAAAGATCCTGGATGCAAGCGACCGGATGAGGAGCAGCAGAGTCTCTATGAGAAGGGACGGATGCAAGGCGTTTTTCTCTGGTTCCTACACTTCTAAATGTGTGTTTCATCATCAGCTGTTTTTTTTCTATAAATGCATCGTTGTTTCTGCACAGCAGTGATTTATCAGAGGCTTTGTTTTCCCAAATCTATCCTCAGTAACATCGGACACTAAATGTCAAACAGTGCAACGATTGTTTTCAGTGATTCACCAATCCAGTGTCTTTGATTTCTCTCCTTTCATCCATGCAGTTGTCATTTGTTCCTGCTTATGTGTGCAGGGTTGCAAGATGGGGCATGGGAGGGGGGGCATCAGATGGCAACACAGAGACAAACAGGACAGACAATCATGCAACTCACTCACTCACACCTGAGGGATATTTAGACAGACCAATAAACCTAACAGTCGTGTTTTTGGACTGTGGGAGGAAGCTGGAGTACCCAGAGAGAACCCAGGGAGAACATGTAACCTCCATGCAGAAACAGGGGTGCATGGTGGACATGGACTTAAAGAATTACCACTTTTGAGAGGTTATTTAAAATATATATATTGATGGCAGGAAAATAGAGAGTTAATCTTAAAACAATTGCAGTTTAAAAGTGGTAGTTTTGTGATTAAAAAAAGATAGTTTATTTTATTATGTGTTTTACTGCAGTTGGCTTTTCTTTGTTCGACTGTCAAAAGGATTGGGGGGGCGCAAAAACGTTCTTCTAAATCACGGAGGGGGGGGGGGGGGACACATCAAGAACTGCTGCTCTAATCCAAGATGGAGTTACAGCGGGAACTGATCTGTGAGAGAAACCTGGACCTCTCTGGGGAATCCCTAGGAATGCTGGGATATGCAGTCCCTAGTGTGAGTTATGAGTGTCATCTCAGTGATGATCCAAAGGATGGAGGCCAGGAGGCATCCTGCTCAGATGGACCTCCGCCATCTTCCACAGGATGACAAAGCTCCTCTGCTCCTCTCAGGGGTCAGAGCTGGAATGTGGACGGACCGGTAAACCTTCGGCTCTCAGCTCAACGTCAGCTCTGGAGCAACATGGAGCAATCTTGAACTAGTTACCTGAGAAGATAAACACTCTGAAAACGTAGAAAGAAATCATCCTTCTGGGGGGGAGGGGTCAGTTCGTAGTAAATTTTTTCACAGCTAACTCTGAATTCCAGCAGCAGAGGATGACTCTGGAGAACATTACAGTCATTAAGATGAATTATCCGGAGAGCTCCATAATTCCAGCCGGTGTTAAAACCTCTCAGCAGCTCAGGAGTTGGCCCGAGTTCACGTTGCAAGTAAATCAGAAGAGGATCCGACTACCGGAGGAGCTGTCGGACAGGAAATACGTTCGAGCCGCTTTAAAGTCATTCAGCAGCTTCTTTAGCGCTGAAACCTGGAGGAGCAGAACCACGTCATTCATGTCAGACCCTAAAACAACCGAGCCTTGCTGATGGCAACATTTTAAATGAGCAGGGACACAAACAAAGCTGCAGAAACAAATCCGTCCAGCAACAGACGAGCTAAAGTTGCACATCCAAAAAAACACAAACAAGATCTCTCAGTTCTCAGCTTATCAGATCTTGGAACCATGCTCGCCCGTGGCTTTTAGGAAAGGGGGGTGAGAGACGGGATCAAGTTAGCAATGCGCCGGGGAGAAAGCCTCCTTGATCAGTGTCCAGAGATAGGGGCGCTGCTTGGCTCCCCGCCGCGCTGATGGAGCCGGCTGACGTGTGAGCCGGACGCTGCAGGCAACCTGCATGCAGCAATAATTGAGTGTGGCGGCTGGGAGGTTGCGCCAGTGGTGGCTCGTAGTAAAGACAGACACGTCCCTTTTTGTCTGCGGGGAGAATCTGCCTCTCAAGCCGAGCCGGAAATGAAGAGTGGGTGAGAAAGAGACGGCAGAGGAGGAAGGAAGAGGGCGAGAGAAGGAAAAGACGGAGAGAGGCTGACAAAGAGGAGACCAGCTCCAGGCAGCGACAAAGCCACAAAGAGAAGGAGGAAATTGAAGAAGCCAAAAAGTGGAAAATAGTTTATAATGATGGGGAAACAGAAGGAAAAAAAAACAGACAAGAAAGAGGGCAGAAGCCAACCACTCGAGCTGATTGTTCTCAATGACTAATCTCTGGATGAAACGTCAATTATGGGACAAAGATAACGAGCCGAGCGCTGTGAGTGACAGAGAGGCACATCAAAAGGAAAGAGACAAACTAAACTTTCAGATGACAAAAACAGCCGAGGAAAGCAACAGAAATCCTCCTGATCTGCAGATCCGGGACACGTTGGGAGGAAACAAGCAGCCATTATGTTGTTGTTTGAGGCTAAACGATGAGTTTGGTCCCTGACGGCACAACGGAGCCGCCCTTTAGCGTCGCAGCGCTAATTAAAGCCGCTGTGAGGAACGTGTTAAAATCAATAAACGGCTATGGCCTTGAATTGTGGATTTAGGTGCAATTAGTGGAAAACAAAGAAAAACACTCGTTAAAGCGACGGGTTTTATGTCTGTGAGTGATTTTACAGACGAATCCTGAAATATGGGCAGATAAATCTTTAATGTTTGAGCGTCCAAACAGAGAAAAGCAGCTTGTTAAAAACCAAACCAGACGTACATAATTAAGTCAATGTATTTGCTATTAAACTTAATATCCATTTGTGTACAGCTACACAAAAAGCGTTTCTCTGGGGTTATCAAGAAAAATGAATAAATAATATAAATAATATTTATAAAATAAGTGCAATAATATGAAGTCCATTATTTTCATAATTTGGTGTTTTAGTGATGCACAGTGGCGCAGTGGGTAGCGCTGTTGCCTTGCAGCAAGAAGGTTCTGGGTTCAAATCCAACCCTGGGTCTTTCTGCATGGAGTCTGCATGTTCTCCCTGTGCATGCACCCATATATGTTCTCTACAACCCGGGTACTCCGGGTTCCTCCCACAGTCCAAAAACATGACTGTTAGGTTAATTGGCTTCTCTAAATTGTCCTTAGGTGTGAGTGTGTGCGTGAATGGTTGTTTGTCCTGTCTGTCTCTGTGTTGCCCTGCGACAGACTGGCGACCTGTCCAGGGTGAACCCCGCCTCTCGTCCAGTGAACGCTGGAGATAGGCACCAGCAACCCCCGTGATTAAGCGGGTCAGAAAATGGATGGATGGATGGATGGATGGAGTGTTTTAGGAAGCCGAAACATAATTTTATAGCTCTGACTCTACTAACTGAGATTTATTTGCAGCTGTGTTAATTTTGATGCACAGCGGCGTTTTAACAGAGTTATAAACACTGAGAGGAAAAACAAACCAGAACTCAGAGGGAAGAGTCTCATTTGGATCTAATGTGGTCCTGCTGGGGTAGAACAAGGACCTGCATGTAGAACGGCCACCAGGGGGCAGTAGTGGTGGTTAGCATCCAACAGTCAATTAATGAACACCCCCCCCCCCCCCCCAATATTACAGCTGTTTCAGGTTGTTGTCCTTATTTAGATCGAAAACTAGGAGACTAGGCTCAAAACGTTCCTTTGTGACAAATCTTTTAGTCAGAGTGGCTCATGTTACCCTGAGCTACCTCTATAGTTATGCTGCTATAGGCTTAGGCTACTGGAGGACATCAGGGTCTATTTCTCTCTCTCTGCTGAGTTCTACTACTGCTCTCCAATTTGCATTGTTTGTTGTTATTTCAGCTTTTAACTTTTTGTTCTCTGTCATTTTTCTCTTCATAGAAGGTACACCTGGTCATAATATAGAAAGTACTCCTGGATCAATTTGAGCTTCTGTGCTTTCTGTGTCTCTGCTCTGTCTTCTCTAAGCCCCAGTGGGTCGAGGCAGATCAGCGTTCACACTGAGCCTGGTTCTGGTTCTGCTGGAGGTTCTCCTCCCTGTTAAAGGGGAGTTTTCCTCTCCACTGTCGCTTCATGCATGCTCAGTATGAGGGATTGCTGCAAAGCCATCAACAATGCAGACGACTGTCCACTGTGGCTCTACGCTCTTTCAGGAGGAGTGAATGCTGCTTGGAGAGACTTGATGCAACCTGCTGGGTTTCCTTAGAGAGGAAACTTTCTGACCAACCTGGAGGATTTGATGGAATCTGACTTTGGAAAGAGCCTTGAGATGACATGTTGGGAATTGGAGCTATAGAAATAAAACTGAATTGAATTTAAGAGACGGGAAAGTCCCTAAAAATACAGATTTAGCAAAGATTTAAACAAAGGTGAGAGACGAGCCTTCGTTTAGTGATTGAATCAAGCCAATCAGCATCAACAAATGTCTTCATGGGGATGACTTCTCCCAGTGCAGCCACATTTACTCTCTGCTTAGATTGAAGGCTAAATTGGGAGGACAAGGAACCCTTAGACATTATTATCAACAGCTAATAGAGTGAGACAGGGGTCACGTTGGGTCAGGGGGTCGTAGCCTTGTGTAAACCCTTATTAGACTAATGCACAGGCGAGCCAAACTTTAATTACAAGTTTATCTCACAGAGACGACGATAAGGGAGGCAAAGAAATCTCCAAATTTGCTCAATGTGTGTTTTATTGTGTGTTATTTTATCTTCTTTTCGGCATTTAATTTTAATGGTTATTATATTGGTTTTCTGTGCAGCGCTTTGTGATGTTTTTTTTTCTGTGAAAGGCTGTGAAAATAAACTTTACTTACACAAAAGAGTCGTCAGTGGTTCTTCAGCGGATTTTTGATCCACAACGTGACCAAATCAACACAAATACGTTGATTTTTCCCTCCGAATAATTAAACTTCTATCAGACAGTTGGATTTTTCCAGTGAGATTATCTGACTTCAATAAAATGTGATTTTATTTTACACATCTTTACCCTGCAGGGTGTGAAGTGAGCTGCAGAGAGGCGCTTTCAGAGCCTGTAAAAGTGAAAAGCCACCCACCACTATGAGGTTCCACATCCGAGCCGCTTCAGCCACCAGCGTGGAGACGCCGCTGCAGCCCGGCATGAGGACGATCTTGATGGGCTCGGTGTAGAGGAGGTCGTACAGCAGCTTGGTGGCTTCTCCCGGGTCACACTGGAAGGACAAAACGGCGCACAGCTCAGTGGACAGGAGGAGAAGCGCATTTAGATTAGGCGCAGATGGAAAGGAGATGGGAAAGGGGAAAGATAAGACGGAGGAGGAGAGATTGGAAACAGTGATAAAAAGGGGGGAGAAACAAAGAAGCAGAATGAAAAGAGAGAAATGAGACAGTGAAGATAAAGGGGAGGAAAATGGCAGCTGTAGCTGCGCCTTAAAATATGACCGGCACGACAAGAGGAGGGGAAAAAACTAATCATGAGAAGTTTAAACGAAAGCTGGAGAAAAATAAACTGGAAACTGACAAACAAGGTGATAAAAAATGTAAAAAAATAAAAACATGTGCAACACATTTTTGTCCCGACGCTGAATCTTTAATTAAAAGCCGACTTTATGTCTTCAGATCAGCTCAGCGAAGCAGAAAGGCTCCAGGAAAACAAAGGTGACCCAGTCCGGCTCATTGGCAGCCGTCACACACATTTAAACCGCAGATGAAGTCATTTACGGCGCACGGAGGAAAGGGAAACGTGCCTGAATGATCCATCAGCGGCGTATCGGCTGACAGGCCGGAGTCATGGATAAACACGCCTGACGCATCTCATGATTCAGCTCCACGCAGCAGATTCAGCTCAAACACTATGAAAGGATGTCACCTTCAGCCACATGCCGTCTGATGTAAAAGCCCCAGACACGGGCATTCGTCTCGGCCCCTTCACCCCACCATTAACGGCAAAGACTGTGAAGAGCCTGGAACATGTTGCTGCTGGGATTTGTATGCAGCGACGGCTTTTTCATTAACTCTGGGGCTGCAACTCGTCATCGCTGAAGGAGTCAAGGAGCTGACGTGCAATTAGATCACTCTGAGCTTCATTACGGGGAATCAGCCCCCGATTTAAAGTCAATCTTTGTTCACTCAGTCCTTTTCTTTAAAATTAAATTCGATAAAATAAAGAATTCTGACAATCGGCTAAAAACCCGTCCCAGATGTTGTTCGTTAGGCTCAGGATTGATACTGGACTCTTTTATTAGTTATAAACCCTTGTAAAGAGACTCATACCAGAGATGTTTTTTAAACTTTGTCAAATTTCAAACACAAACAGCAAAGTGACCCATGTGACTGACCACCATATAAAAATCTGAAAGTGGGGCTTTTATACTTATTCAGCCTCCTATAATCTGATACCCTGTTGAAATTAATATGGGCCTGCTCCTGCCCATTTCTCACGGCCCGGTCTCACCCCAGTTCAAGACTTGGTAGTAAAGAAGAAACAATTATCAGAGGCAAACATTTAAAATATGCATATTTATTTCATTTGGAATTCCAAAGAGACAAAGAAAAACTTACAAGCTTAGTTTCAGTATGTTATCGATGTCCTTCTCCCAGCCATTGCAAGCTCTTTGTCTATCCTCATCTTCGCAAACCCATCTTTTTGGGTTTTTTAGACTGACCAGCCCCTCCCGATTAGTTTAGGGGACCAATCATGTGGCCTGAATAGAGCCACGCAGCATTAAGCTGCCGCAGAGTAGCAGGTAACTGCGCAACAGGTGGAACATCAGACACAGAGAATCACCTGGTTGGAAAGAAGAATCCCGACAGTTCAGTCGTGTGCAGATATTTTGGCTATTTAAAAAACGACTGCGTGTTCTGACAAAGTTGGCGAATGCCACCCAGAACCAGCGGCACCCACTGGAGCAGGGAGGATGTAAAACTGAGAAAGCTGAGAACCTGAACCCCGTTCATCACAGCCGCTCTCCGTCCAGTCAGGCTGAGACTGAGCTGCTTCAGAGGAAAAGGCTCAAATAGCTGCATCTACTTCAGCAAAGATGCACAAATCCACCCCATAAGCATGCAGTTTTAAATCATTTCTAAAATCTTGAGTCATTTTCCTTTCCTCCGTTGTGCTGCTCTACCTCAGCTTGCGCTTGTGACAAAAAGTTTAAGGGGTGTGAATACTTTTGGTAGGCTCTGTAGCATCAGAAAAGCATCCGTTCACTTTCTAACACCCAAAGCAAAATAAGAAGTGCTTTGAAAAACATGCGTCGCAATGCCAGAAATAAAAGATTGTAGATGACAGAGAATGTTTTATATGTTAAAGTATCGATGCAGCTGCTTATTTGTCCAGAAATGAATCAGCGGAGCAGGAGGAAGATCCTGATTTCTGCGTCTGGGAGCAGAAAAAGCAGGAGCTGATTGGGAATGTGGAGTCGTGACTGTGAATCTGATTATAGTTTGGATCCACGGCCGTACGAAAGGCTGGAGGACCTGACAGCTCCCCAGAGGAGACGCCAAAACATCTGTGCGATCTGGCTTTTACCAGAAGTGGCTCCAATGATCAGCTCGAATTCATGTCTGTAAATGGTGAGCAGTGATTACGCTGTTTGGATGGAAAACCTGGGGAGGATGGAAGAGCATCACAACACATCAAACTGAAGGAGTTTGTTTAAAACGTTTCCATGAGACTCTTCAAGTCCAGCAACCGGTAAAGTTTAAACTATTTTAGAATAAATCCTCGGCTAGAACAGTAGGTAATAAAACATTATTTCTCATTTTTGGAGGGATCTGGGCGAAACATCCCTGGAAACATCCGTGTTAGTTTTCTGGGGTTTTATTTGTGAAGACAGTAGAAAATAAGCATTGTGACATAAAACTGTCCTTTTTGCAATGTTAGCAAGATCATCATGTGTGAATCACCAGCTTCAACACAATGCAATATTATTTCAATTAGTTTGAATGACAATACGATATTTACCGATATCACAAAGTCTGTTATCGATACGATTCCAATTAAATTCAATTCACTAGTCTGCAGTCGACATGGCGCAATGTTATCTGGCCATCTAATGCTATTATTTACATTGATATCAACTGGCACAAAAAACAAATATGATTTAACAAATTTATTTCTAAGCTCATGCAGCTTTCAGGCATTTAAATAATATATATATATATATATATATATATATATATATATATATATATATATATATATATATATATATATACATATAATATTATGAATAACAATTATTATTTAGTGGTAGTATTATTATTATTAGTGTATTAATAATAATAATAATAAATGAAGGCTTATCTTAAACAGGACGATATGGATTGATATTTTAGTTTTGCATCGCTGTATTTGGATCATTAATCATTTAATCGATATATCGATGTGGATTGATGTAATGTGATCACACCTGAGGCCCATTTACAATCTATTAGTCACAAACCCTTGCAATGAGATTCATACCAGGGATTTTTTAAAACTTTGTCAAATTTTAACCAAAAACAGCAAAGTGATTCATGTGACTGGCCAACTAATAAAAATCTGAAAAGTGGGGCATCCATACTTATTCAGCCTCCTATAATCTGATACCCTTAAAGAAAGAAAAGTGGAACTACAGGAAGAGGTAAAGCTAGTTACTAGCTAGTCAGTTTACATGCTCCTAAAGGTGCATGTAAACTGACAGGCTGGACGAGGAGAACATTTATCAGGGAGGCAGCCAAGAGGACCTTGGTAGCTCTGGAGGAGCTGCAGAGATCCACAGCTCAGGTGTCCAAATAAGTTTAGAAGACAATTAGTAATTGTATATTCCACAAATCTGGTCTTTACTAGCAAGAAAACAGATATTCCTGAAAGAAAACCAAAAAAAGTCTAGCATTAAGTTTGCCACAGGCAGGAGACTCCAGACGTGAGTAGAAGGTGCTCTGGTCAGATGAGACCATAATTAAACTTTTAAGTCTGTATGCAAAAAAAACTTTCTTTGGTATTTAGATAGACCAATTAACCTAATACTGGTGTGTTTGGACTGTGGGAGGAAGACGGAACCCCACCCATGTACAGGGAGAAACCCAGGACCCTCTTGCTGCAAGGCAACAGTGCTACCAACTGCTTCATGGTGATGCCACTTTCCTTTAAATAAAGCTGAAAACCACTTTCATGTTCCATAACGTCTGACCTCGGATCAGATGTGACGAAGCTCGATGCAGATGGAGCCGCCGGTCTACATGCAGAGTGTAGGAACACGCGTGCAGCAAACAGGAGGTTAACCTTTTGATTTTCATGCTTGGTCAGTCTTCGCTTTTCCCTGGAAAATTTGGTGAGTTCAAGTTTATTTGCTTTCCTTCAAGTTCAACTAATCCATTAAATAAGGCAGCTGTGCGTCAGCAATTATTTCCCCCTCAGGCATGATGCAGATCTCCGTGTGAATGTGCTGCACCAAGCAGCTGGACTTCACTGTCGGCTCTGTAGCTGCAAACATGACGTCTTCTAGCTGCACTCCAGTTTCTCAGCAGGGTGATTCAGGACGCTGCATTTGTTTATTAAAGCAGGCGAATATGTCCCAAAATATACCCAGTCTCTGAGGCCCTGTCTGGGCTCTGTAGCGCCCCCCTGAGGTGGCAACTCACCGTCAGACCGTGTGTCTGCCTGACTGCATCATGCAGCATTTTGTATAATTCCTACTTTACATTTCAACAAGTTAAAGAGACATGTTGCTGTTTAAATCAGATGATTTTATATATAAAGATGTATTATTATTATTTCATAGCGCCTGCATGGAAAAGCTGTTTTAGAGACGGCAGACCGGATGCAGAGGTTGAACCTGTTAAAAGGGACCCATCTGTGTGCATTTGCAGCACCTCTGCAGACAGACAGGGTTAGAGTGGGAAAGCTGCCTGAGAAGCCAGCAGACTATGAGGATCTGGCTAGAAACGTGTCTGGGTGGGAGTGAAAGCACCTCTGTTTGCTTAGTTTTGTAATTAGCAGAGAAAGTTGCCTCTTGATAAGCACAACAGATGGCAGGAAGAGACACTTTTAAAGCTGCTTCGCTCCTCTCAAGTTCTCGGGATCTCAACTGAATCCTTTAACTGATTAGTTCGGTTGTGAAACTTCTGAGTCTATATTTAATCACGGGCTGAGCTGTTTTTAATCACTCGGATGAGAGCATTAATATTAATAAGAAAGGCTGGGAATGTTTATGTAAAGTCAGAGCCGAGAGGTTCTCTCAGTCAATCAGCGCCCCGGCTGATTCCACTGATTTTCCTCCTCCTCTTCCCACTTTTCTGAGTGAGACCAGCGGGATAGGAGCCCGCAGCCCGTCCTCGGCCCCCGGCGCAGATCCTTTCCAAACACTGTTCTTCCCGACGGTTGTTTGTGTTGTGCGGGCCGGCTGCATGCTGAGGAGGAGCCTGTTAGTTTTCTGCTGTTTCAGAGTCTTAACTTGACTCTGATGAGCACTACTTCATCACCCGCGCCAATTATCTTCCAATTATTTAATCAATCCATCATCCACCATAGCAGATTACAGGTTTTAATGGCAGCTTGTTTTAATCAGCGTTCCAAATGATTTGCTGATTATAACATGTAGAAATGAGAATTTAATCAAGAAGTGCGGCTTCTGGTCCTGTAGAGGTTATTAAAATATCCAAACCAAGACAAACAGCCATTAGACCCTCTACATGTTTAGTAAAGAGAATTTCCCTGTGTAAAAAACACATTAACTGCAGACTATTTACATGGAGTGAGAGCAACACGCTCGGCTGCAGAGCTCCAATTTCAAAAAAAGGGGTCATTACAGCTGAATGTTCGCAGGGAAAACATAATGACTCACATTAGTCAGAAGAACCATTTTACTGGGTGGCAAACCCAATAAGCAGCGCGCAGATTTCTCCTTGAAAGGCTTTTAAATGCCTCAGTCACCGTGTCAAAAAATAAACGCTCCTTTAAATGACTGAACATCTTCGGTTAAACAGGAAAGCCAAACAATCGGAAGCAGAAAGGAAAGGGCTCCAAGGCCACCGGTGAAAGTCCCGCCTGGCATGTCCCTCCCCGCGCCCCGCTGGTCTGGCACACGGCCCCTGGCTCCAACCGGTCCACTGGACGGTTCTGTGCCCGAAAAAGCTGCCAGCTGGTCCGGCTGTGACCGTCAGAACGGAGCGGGAAACTCTGACACACCACCGATGTAAAGAAAAGCCATCCTGATGTTTCTGGCCTCAGGTTCCCACTGCTGAGCAGGACATCGTTATTTTAAAAGCTCAATAATATCAGTAACTCTAATCAAAAAGTCAAACTCAGACGTCAGACACAGGGGTATACAGTATTTTAAGCGCTTTTTTATGTACGAGTCTGGCTTACAGCCAAAGAAAATTCTTCTTCTCAGATAATTAGAAGATTACACCAGACCAACAAACGCTGCAAAGCTTTGGCTGAATTATGACCTGCAGAGTCATCGGGAGGACAGCTGGACCTGCAGACGGTCACTGCCGCCGTCCTCAGAGACCCAAAAGGTCGTTGCTCAAGAAGCCGTCCGTTCACACTGTTTGCATACAAGCACATTAGAGGAAAGTTAGGTGGAAGGAAAAAGTGTGGCAGACTTAAGGGGTAGAAGCCACATCGACAGCTGCGTGGAGTTGGACGGTGAAACAACGGACTTTTTACCAGAACATCTAAATGCCCTCCTAAGACAAGTTCTGCTGCATTTCTGCTGTATTGATAGCACTGGGTTCAGTGGTACTGCAAAGTATGCAGAACATTGTGCGGCTCTAATGTGAAACCAAACCCAGTCTAGAGTTTCAGGGAGAAACACAAAGTCTTGACTGCAGCTGGAGTCAGAGCTTCGAGATGCACCACTCAGAGACGGATCCAGGACACAGCTGCCCCAATCCTGGCGCTGAACCAGGGACAGCACCAGAGACATCCCACCCGGGCCGAGGAGAAGCAGAACTGGACTAAAGTCCTCTTTTCAGATGACAGTAAAGTTTTCATTTCTTCTGGAAATCAAGATCCAGAGTCTGGTGGACGAGTGCAAAGGCTCAGAATCCACGGTGCTTGAGGTCCAGAGTGAAGTTTCCACAGTCTGTGATGGTTTGGGGCGCCATGTCATCTGCTGGTTTTGGTCCACTGGGCTTTCTGAAGTCCACAGTCAACGCAGCATCTAGCAGGACCTTCTAGAGCTCTTCATGCTTCTTTCTGCTGACAGGACATTGATTCCATTTTCAACCGATTCAGACTGCCAGCAGTACAGATCCAGCTTTAATTGCCCTGGCATTGCCTGCAAACTGCCCTGCACTGCAAAAAGGGAAATAAAAGTACATTTTCTTGAAATTAGCAAATAAATACGACTATCTACCAGTGGAATGAGTAGCTTTACCTCTAAAATAAGATAATTACATATCCTGCACTTGAAATAAGACGAGGAATTGTTCCTATTTTAAGTGCAAAAATCTTATTCCATTGGAAGGTAGTCTTATTTATCTGCTCAAATCAAGGACTATACACTCATTTCAAGACAATTTTACTTACTTTTAGCTCCCTTTTTGCAGTGTGACTTATTGGTCTGATGTAATATCTATCATTTCTGTGAACTGACTTTTGGGTTTTTAATTAGCTGGAGGCCTGAACCATTAAAATAAACAATGAGGTGCATCAGTGTAAGGATTTTATATACACCAAATATGACTTCACCTAAAATCAAAAAACTTTATAATATTATAATTTAGTGAGAGGCATCTGTTCAGATCACTGGGAAGAGTCAGCTGTGAGACAGTTTTATGGACTAGTGCCTCCTAGTCTCTGATTTATCTCATCAAGAAAAGAAAAAACACTCCTGGCATTATATTTTATATTATATTTATTTAGTGTTGATCTTAAAAATCTACAGTTTGCTAAAACCACACAACTTCTTCCCTAGAATCTAAGTATAGTCAGCTGTTAGTATGCCAAGTCTTAAAAGAAACACTTTATCTTTCATGACATTTAGAAAGAAATAATAGTCATAGTCATTTTGCAGAAGTCCATCTTCATCACCTCAACTCCTCGGCTTAAAACAGAGACTCGGCCCGACCCAGAGGGACCGATCTGCCTTTCTCCGGTTCAGAACCCGGTGTCAGACTCAGAGAAGTTAACGAGGAACGTAAAGGTGCTTAAAACCTAAACGTTCAACATTTCCAGGGAGTGCAGGTCCAGAGGTTCAGCTTTAAAGTGCTAAAGTGATTCTAGCAGAAAAATGTCTTTTAGCAGCATAACCATCTACAACATGCTGACACACCGACAGAAAGGGTCTTCTGCCATGACCACCTCAGTCCCCAACCCTTAAAGCTCTACAACTCTGGTTCCCAATGGTCTTTTTCTCCCCCTTCCTCTACTAAAAAATAAGCTATGCCCTCTGCACCCCCCACCTCCCTGCCGTCAGGCTCACACGCTTATATATAGATGTGGGCGCTTGACATGATAAAAAGGTAAAAAGATATAAAGGTAACCTCTCTAAATTATGATTTCTTCATCTGTAAAACAGTCTGGATGTGCCGTTTGTGTAAAAGCTACCAGAATTGTGAATGTTTCATCCCTCAGTCCAGGAATCGGATGTCAGGAAGTAGCAGCGTTTAAAAGCTTGTTTTGATTGAGACTGAACCGAAACAATTAGGGCTGAACTCATTCTTGTTGCCAGCGGTTAAGACATTAACGGCTCTGAGGGGGAAGCTGATTCGTACTGTTAGGCAAACTGTACACTGACTGCTTTACGTTGTATCAGGGATGCATCTTTACTGCTGTCCATGAAAAGATTTATTAAAAGATTTACAAAAATGTGAGGGTTGTACTCACTTTGTTCAGATACAGTATATGCCTCTCTGCTGCAGTTAAACACCAACCGATCCTGCTCTTCACTGCCACATGAATGAATGAATGAATGAATGAATGAATGAATGAACGAACAAATGAATAGCTTGTCGTATGACAGATAATGGAATCCCAGATTAATCTCTCATTAAGAATTAATATAAAAACAAGAGTAAGCAAAACAAGATAAAGACTAAATAAAATAATAAAGATTGATACGATACAAATAATAATAATAATTCAATGTTATTTATATAACGCCAATTCACAGCACATATCATCTCAAGGCTCTTTACAAAGTCAAATTCAATCAAATCCTCCAGACAGAAATAGAAGTTCCCTCTCTAAGGAAACCCAGCAGGTTGCATCAAGTCTTGACAAGATAATAATAATAATAATAATAATAATAATAATAATAATAATAATAATAATAATAATAATAATAATAATAATATCAGCATTGTGGAATCTAGCAGTAGTAGCAAGGAAAGACGACAGCAGCAGACACTATTGCACTGATCAGGAAGGTTCACAGTTGGCGTTAAAACAGCATCAGCATTATTATTTTTTTGTTATTGGCCACATGACACCCCCCCCCCCCACTCCCAAACTAGAAACACAAACGGCAACAGTTTAACTTGTTGGACCGATTTGTTAAAAGACGACTAAGATCGGTCGATACCGTCGTTAATGGCGATATATCCTGCGTCCCTAATTGAGACATGGAGCTGAATTGTCTCACATACGTGACTGACTGAAGGAGAGGATGAAATAAAATCTGTCGGTCTGAGCTCATCAGTCTCCTCTAACAATCCAAAACCTTTTACCTCTTTACCCGCCTGGTAATCTTCACTTTTTTATATGTTTGAAAACCGAATTAAGTCTGCTTGCCCCCTTTGGATGGAGGAAAATAAGATTAACAACAGGGGCAGCAATAATTTTGCCAGTCAATTACTTCCTAATGTGGATTTTTGTTCCCCCTCATTGAATAAATGTTCTCATATTACATTTTTCAGTGACATTATGCTGTTGCAATAACATATGAATATATTTGAACTATTTTTACAAACTGGGGGTTCCTATGAATGTAACTAAAGGGGTTTATTCCCCCTAAAAAGCCAGTCAGACTGGACCTGGATCATTGTTCTGATCATCTGAGTGGGACCGCCGGGCAGAAATAGGAGCAGCAGCTCACAGCCTCCATAACGAAGAGCAGAGACAGAACAGGAGCGATGGCAGCGACGCTCCAGAGCCTGAAAAATGTCTGCTGCAAATGTCTGCTGCTCTGTCCGCCACGTCCCTCCGGGGCCTTCGCTGCTTCCACTTCAGGCCGACGACACCTGATGCCCTTCATGTTCACGCAGATTACTGCGACCTATGAGGGACGCCGTCCTCCGCCCTGAAGATCCCTCAGCAGTTACGGCGGCGGCGGCGGCCGTCCACTCAGCAGGAGCATCGCCGTCTTTTTCAGTGCTGGACTTATGGCTCACAAGAACCGGGGAATGATTAGTTGCACATTTTAGAATTTGTGGTGGATTTCTCTAATCAGACGGGGTCAAAAGTCTACATCTGAGCTCAGATATATCCATGTGTTGATCTATCTCCTTCAGTGAACAGTATGGAAGGTTCTAGCTCGTCTTTTAACCTGAAAAGGCCAGCTCTTTAGCTCTGTTAGCGATCATTGTTGGACGCAGGCGGTCGTTTTCTCTTTTCTCGGTGAACTCAGAGCAATGGAAAAGTTAAACGAACTCAGAAAAGGTCTAAGAAGGCCAACTGTAGATCCACACAACCTGCTGGGGTCATTTCTAAACACCTGATGCCAAAAACCATCAGTTCTAACATCTTAGATTATTCAGATTTGTCTCCACTTTACCGAGGTTCAGAAGGAAAACTCAAACTGCTCCATCAGCTTATTTAGGATGTTCAGGAGCAACCCAGGAAGCACCGAGGCTAAAGCCGACGGTGAACAGGAAACCGCTGGTGCTAGCGATCACACTGAAGCCAGTTTTACATCAGCATGGACCAAGA